>OX401976.1:8190000-9485000 GCA_947859335.1 Tortricodes alternella
ATTGAAATAAAATCAGGTCTTCTATGTTTGAAGACTTATCCATGATCATCATAAAGTCACTGATGTGCAAAACTTTTTAATTGACAACTGTCATTAAGAAGACCAGAAAAGTTGATTGGATATCCAAAGGTATCCTATTAATAATATTTGGTAGATTAGGATAGGCGTATATAGAAAGGGGCCGGTTGGGCCAAGGCATTTCAGCCCTGGAAAATGACAACCTAGTCATTCATTGGCCCATTGGGGAAAAAAGAATATTTACCTTTCCTAATCTGAACAACATGACTGCGTTTTTATAAGACGTTAAATCCAACATCATAAACCTAGGCAGAACTAGCTGGAAGATGCAGGTGTATGCCGGATAGTTCTCTGCTATAAATTGGGTATAGCTGGTATCCAGGGTGTTCACCCCACCTTCTTCGTGATTATTATTTGTACCAGGAAACCTAGAAGAGGGAACATAAACATGGATGAAAGTTTAAACTTCTGAGCTTGTAAAAAGCCGTTCAAATTTTGAACATAAAAATGTTTTAAAAGGAATTACCTACCTATCTCGATTGATGTTATTATCAGTATATCTCCAGGGTTGCATGAGACTAAGCCACAGCTCCATTACGAGTCTAAAAGACGCATCTAAAGGCCAAGTAGTGACCAAGTGTTTGATATAATGATATGCCCTTGCGCACATAATTTGACGCGCGTATTTCCTAAGCGCGGAGGACCGGGTTGCCGGGTCAGACTGATGCTTCGCCGAATATGAATGAATGTGCTTCACCAGCACTCTCACTGTCCTCACGCGCTCTGGACTTGAATTGGTGATTGCGTAGTTTCTTTGGTACATCTGCAGGAAAAAGAAATTTACTTTAGAGATAAACATACTTTAGAAGTGTAAACTACTTTAATGGTTTATGGCAATCTGCTATGTTTAAACTTCAGAACTCTACAATTGAGTTTAGTTAAGAGGCGTATTACAACGCTGAGCTGGCAACGTCGTAATTCAATATTTTATCATGATGAGGAATATATATGTAATTGTGAGTAGTAGGGATTCGTGGCTTCTGGCGCACTTGGCGCCAGTCCCCTGTGTTTGTGTTTGCGCGAGGTTCCAAACCTAAAAAAAAAAAAAAAGAAACAGCCCCCCATTTGAATCGATTGCGCTAGGTCCCGAGATCATATCTCTAGCGGTTTCGAAGATAGGTTTTTTGTTCTGATAGTCCTGAGATCATTACCTAATTGCTAATCACGTTGAAGCCCTCGGGCTACTAATGACATAGTCGGCTGGTTTCCGTTCACCTCTTAATCACCCACCCTCATTAGTCACGCGTTCTCAATATTTTGTTATGATACTTTTTCTATTACTTTAACTATGTTGCTGTTTTGCTACCCAGTTTATCGCCATTTGAATCGATTGCGCTAGGTCCCGAGATCATATCTCTACCTAACTTACCAAACTTTCCTTTAAAAAAAGTTGACTTCTTATCACCCACATTACTGACGATTTCTCAATATTGTGTTATGATACTTCATCCGATACTTTAACTATGATTGCTCGTTTGCTATCTTGTTTAATTTTGATTACTAACGATTTTGAGTAGTATAAGAACCATATGTCTTTGACTTTCTATACGAAGTTGTGTTTTAACTCTTGCCATCACAATACCTAATACGTAACTCCAGGACCTCTCCACATTATTTAAAACAGTGTCAATCATAAGATGGATATTATTAAATGCAAATTAAACCAACTCTTGGATCGTCTAAAGTTCAAAGACATGAAACTTTGTGTTGCTACAGACTATGGAGATAGACCATGTACCGTTTACATACCCCTAACTAAAAAGTATTGTGACATACATCATAACCTGATGAAACTCACCTGCCAAACTTACCATTACTTTAACGAGCACTACACACATGTCAGTCAGAGTGTCGTCGCTGAAGTAGAACTTGCCATGCGTCGTGCATACGAGAAACGTTTCGCCCTAACGCAAGACCCTGGACACGAGCAATGGATCAGACACTTGGAACGTTTGTCATGCGTGGAGCCCACGACTCAATCGCCAGAGGAATGGCTGTACGAGCTGAGCGAGGAAGTGAAACATGGAGCAGTCGATTTATACGCGAAAGTGATATATGAACTAAATTTAGATGTAAACATTAATAATTATTACAGTAACAAATCTGGTGCAAGTGATGATCGTAGTACAAGTGGATATTCATCGGATATCATAAGTGAAAACTCAGACTACACACTAGACCTAAGAAAAACTGTCATAAACACTATATACTTTGAACATCTTGTACAATCGATGTATGATCAACGAACGTATGATTTACATAAGATGCTACAAAAGTCTTTAACAAATTTAATTAGATTGTAGCTTATATAGTGACTTTTATTGTTTTTACAACTGTTACTTGTAAGCATATTGTATGTGTAACCAGTTTCTTATTAAATGTATAGTATAAGATATCTTTTCCATAATGTATTTTATTTTCGGTCGCAATATGCGTATCATACTGTGCCTAACATGTTTCATTGAAGGTTTAAAAACTTGGCTGGTAATTAAACTTATTCTACGCGAACGGAGTCGCGGGCACAGCTAGTAATCTAATAACGTAACTATACCTAACTAACCTTAAAAAAGTTCACTTCTTAATCACCCACCCACATTACTGACGATTTCTCAATATTGTGTTATGATACTTCATCCATTACTTTAATTATGTTTGCTCGTTTGCTATCTTGTTTAATTTTGATTACTAACGATTTTGAGTAGTATAAGAACCATATGTCTTTGACTTTCTATACGAAGTTGTGTTTTAACTCTTACCATCACAATACCTAATACGTAGCTCCAGGACCTCTCCACATGATCAACATGGATGTGAGTATGCATATTTATTCTTTTTCATTTTGTACTTTAACTAAATTATTTTAGTGTTGAATATGTGATATTTAATTGCGTACTAATTTTTTTCTGCATTCTTTGTTATAGCTCACATGTTCTATGGATAACACCGTGGATTTTGAGGAAAATACTTACAAAAGCTACTATTTCCCGGCATCCGACGACGAAGAAAAGGTAGAATCCCCATACCCAATCAAGAGACCTAGGAGTGAATCTCTGGATGAGTTCTTCGAAGAGCCTAAGAAGAAGAAACCTAAACTGCGTATGTCTACTGTGGGTCGAGCAACGAAAGATGGGATGTCCTACGTGTCATCAAACAAAGATGATGGATCCACAGCTACACATCTAATCAAAATTGAGATTTATGATTTAAAAAAATTGTCAAACGTCCCAGCAACAGAACATTGGAAATATCCCGACGTGCGTGTAAAACACTACGTCAATAATAAACTTAATAGTGGTTGTAGTTACCACAAGCAAACGCGAAAGTTAATTTATGATATGACTAAAGAGATCTCAAATGCACCCGATTGTAAAAAATATACGTTTAAACATGAAATTTTATACGAGCCTCCTGAAAAAAATGAAAACAGGTAAATAAAATTTCAGTTTCCTTTTTTTGTTTTCGTGTTAATATCGCCATATATTAATATTTTTGTTTCTCTGTAGAGTACAAATCGGAGGAGGTTTAAAACGCGTGGCTGATGTAAACATGCAAAATGATGCGAATAGAATACGACGTATAAGCGAGCCGTCTACTTCAAGAGATCATGAACCATCGGTTGGTTCACCAGCTTTTGAAGATAACATTGATATGGTAGAATGTGATGTATGTAAGATACCAATCAAAAAAAGGTATTTAGCGAATCATAATAGGAGTAATTCTCATAAAAATAATGCGTTACGAATTCATCACAGTTTTCCAAATGTTACGCTGATTGAAACTGCGTTCGGAAAAAGAATTTACACGTATAGAATCACCCCACTTTCTTATAATGACGAACTTTTGTTATTTGATTTATTTTTTGCATCTGTAAAAGATACTTTGATTAATTTACACAAAGAGAGCATCGAAAACTTAAAAACGTACAAAGTAAATTTTATATTACATGCTAATTTTATCCAGCAGTGTAAAGAATTAACGAATGCATTTGATTTCCAAACAGAAAACTTCATCATAAACGAGTCTGAGGATTTGAATAGCTTTGTTAGATCTTTACAAGAAACTCTGACAAATAAAATCAACGATTTTGAAAAGAAAGATAGTGGCTGGAGTATTCAGAACATAATTAGCATGGATATGAATGTGAATAAATTCAACCCATTACGCGGCTCTATGATGAAACCATCACCAAAGCTAAAAACCATCACCAAAGATAAGAGTGCAATCAAAAATAATCATAGGTAGTCATAAGACTTGTTTGTTTAATAAATCAATGTTGGGTGATTTCTGGTTTATGGTTTGTACTG
Source organism: Tortricodes alternella (assembly GCA_947859335.1). NCBI lineage: Eukaryota > Metazoa > Arthropoda > Insecta > Lepidoptera > Tortricidae > Tortricodes > Tortricodes alternella. Next base: position 8,194,383 of record OX401976.1, read on the forward strand.
AGATGTATAGGGTTAGATGTATTAATTAGTTATAAAGGTTTAAATTAATAATAAATATTCTATATGTAACCAGTTTCTTATTTAATTTATAATATACGATATCTTTCCCATAATTTACTTTATTTTTGACCGCAATAGACGCGTCATACTGTGCTTAACATGTTTCATTTTGAACACCCTTTTACTGCTATTGTAGCTGGTCCTAGCGGCTGTGGTAAATCAAATTTTGTGTGTAATTTTTTGAATAACATAAAACAAGTTTGCAACCAAGAATTTCATAATGTTCTATGGTGTTACGATGAAATGCAACCATTATACAACTTAAGCGGAGTTAACTACTTTCAAGGAATTCCTGACTTGTCAATGTTTGATGGGAAATTTTCTCAACTCATTATAATCGATGATCTTATGAGAGAATCTGATGGTCGAATAGTTGATATTTTTACTAAAGGGAGTCATCACAGAAATTTAAGTGTATTTTACATCACACAAAATTTATTTCATCAAGGAAAAGGACAGCGTGATATATCTTTAAATTCAAACTATATAATTTACTTTAAAAATCCACGAGACAAAACACAAATACGTTTTCTTGCTCGTCAACTTGTACCAGAGAACTCTAAATTCGTTGAAGATGCCTATAGAGATGCCACTAACAAACCGCATGGATATTTGATGATTGACTTAAAGCAAAATACAAATGATAATCATCGTTTTAAAACAAATATCTTCCCAAATGAATACACAGTATGCTATATACCCAAGAAGGGATATAAATATACCAACTCAGAAATAATAACTGTCATTGATAAACAATGAAACAACGAGTTCACACACACGAAGAGTTTCTAAGAGCGTTACATTTTTTAAAACCTAAATTTCGAACAGCTTTATTGAAAACTTGTGATGAGAAAGAAATTAATTGCATTTGTGAGTGTATTTTTAATGTTTTAAAAGGTAATATTCCATTAGAAGAAAAGAAAAAAAGTAAATTAAACAAATATAAAAAAATACTTAGAAAACTTGTTAAGAAAGGGAACAATAAAATAAAAAAAAATATTATAATACAGAAAGGCGGAGCTTTCTTACCTATTATTCTTGGTTCAATTTTAAGTACATTGTTGGGTTCACTGGTCAAGTAATTATGGATAATGCAAAAAAAATGATATTAATTGAGCCTGAAGTAATAGAAAAACTTAAAAAAGCCAATACTAATATTAGTGTTGATAATTTGTCACATCTTGATGAAGAAATGCAAAAAGTTTTAAAAAGCAAATTAAAAGACAGAGAAAAATGGTCACTTTACTTACAAACACTTCAAAGATATTTATATTTTATCGGTAAAGAGAGGGAACCTATTAAAATATCCATACTAAACAGCGATAATTCAGAAAATATGGAAGTGAATCCAAAAATAGAACAAGCAACACACGAAGAAAGTGTTGCTGGAAATATTATACATGAAAAAAATAAAGATATTTATGTTAAATCACAGTTACTTCAACTCTTACCAAAGACATTTAAATTAAAAGGTGAGCTTTTGATAGATATACTTTTAAAGAATAAAGATACTATTTATTGGGATGATAAAGGTACTGTTTTTATAAATAACAAAGAGGTTTATAAAAGTAATATCGTAGACTTGCTTAATGATGTTATAAGACCACTCAAGAACAGTTCTCCGATTGGTTGGGTAGACTTCGCAGCTGCTTTAAAAGATCTACACGTACCATTAAGTTATATAGGCAATCCGAAAAGATCAACGTTCCTAAATGTGATGTCAAAATCTCCAAACTTCGGTAAAACATCGGAAACTTCCGAATCTGTAACGACCCCCGTATATTCTTCACCAGTATCAAGACGAAAATCAAATAAAGAAGACGTTCCAAAAAGAAAAATAGACTGGGAGAAATGGACCCCTTATTAGAAATAAATGACATTTATTATGATGTATCCAACCCCGCTGGTTACAGTGGTTTGAACAAATTATCAAAAGCTATGAAAAATAAAATATCTAAAGAAGATACAAAGAAGTGGCTAGAATCACAGGATACTTATACTTTACACAAACCTGTACAGCGTCGATTTCCAAGAAACAAGTATATTTTATCTAATTTTAATGATCTTTGGCAAGCTGATTTAAGTGATATGCGAACATATAGTGAATTTAATGATGGTAATAAATACATATTATGTGTGATTGATGTCTTTAGTAAGTATGCATTTGCTAGAGCTATGCAAAAAAAGAATTCAGATACTGTAAAAAAATGTTTTGAAGAAATATTTTCCGAAGCAAAAGCTACCCCGAGACATTTACAATCTGATAAAGGTACTGAATTTATATCCAAAGACGTAGGGAAATTATTAAAAAGTTACAATATAAATTATTATACTACGAATAACCCCGATATCAAAGCAAGTGTAGTGGAAAGATTTCAGAGAACATTAAAAATGAAAATGTGGCGTTATTTTACACATAATAACACATATCGTTATGTGGATATTTTACAAGATTTGCTTTACTCATATAACAATAGTTTTCATAGAAGTATTAAAATGCGTCCGTGTGATGTTAATAATAATAATATTATGACAGTTTGGCGTAATCTATATAGTAAGTTAAGTCTAGAAAAGTGTCAGTCCAGTAACGTCATCAAACATAAATATGAGATTGGAGACTATGTTAGAATCACAAAATATAAACACGTATTTCAAAAAGGATATGAATCAAATTGGAGCGATGAAATATTTGTAATTACTTCAGTTGTAGAACGATCACCATGGGTTGTGTATACTCTAAAAGATATGCAAAATGAACCTATCATAGGGACATTTTATGAAAAAGAATTACAAAAAGTTATTTATGACCCAACAGCAAAACACAAAATAGATAAAATCATAAGCACTCGTTACTCAGGTCGCAGAAAAGAGTTGCTTGTGAAGTGGAAAGGTTATCCAGATAAATTTAATAGTTGGATCTTGGCATCAAATCTAGACAAGTCATGAATAACGGAAGTTTTTATTTAACTCTACTTAGCAACAGCTCTTTTTTATACTTCCCTGATAACAAGACAACACATTTTTCTACAAAATTGCCTAAATCTATAAAGTTAGAGGGAGGGGAATGGTCAGTGGGGGTTGTAGAGTTTCAGTATCCTTGCACTATGTTTACTGTTCAAGAAAATAATAATATCATGTATATAACTAAAAGAATGGCGGTTCCTAATGAAAAAGAATTAACCGTAGTCACTTATAAAAGTCACATACCTGCCTCCAGCTATGACAATATTGATGATGTTATAACAGCACTGAACTCAAGAGAAACTTTTAAATTGAGACACGACAAAATTTCGAAATTTATAACTCTTACTGGAGATGTAAGTAACCTAATATCATTGAAGTTTTCCACAAAATTGAGTCTTCAACTTGGATTTGATCCACATACTAACATAGCGGTGAAACAATATAGCAAATTTCCGGCAAATATATATTTAGGTTTACCATCTCAGTTACTTATATATTGTGACATTGTAGAACCTCAAATAGTTGGTGATGTTATGTGTCCTTTATTAAGGTTAGTTCCATTAGACCCAGTAAAATATGCATATGGATCGAATAAAATGCATGTTTTTTCTCAGCCGCACTATATTCCAATTATGCGCAGAGAGTTTGATACAATTGAAATAGATATAAGATCGAACACTGGAGAATGTATACCATTTCAATTTGGAACGAGCTGTATTAAACTACATTTCAAGCGTAGATAAAGCCATGTACTCAAAATATATAAGCAACGGTAATTGTCCATATCAGCACTACTATACTAATCAGGCTGGAACGGGTATTGGAATAATTTACAGAGGTGTACCACATCAACGTGGACATGGTATCGGAAGCTTTTTAGGTGGATTATTTCGATCAGTTCTACCTTTGTTTTCAAGCGGAGCCAAAGTAATTGGTAGAGAAGCGTTAAATGCTGGAGTAGGACTTTTGACTGACATGGTACATGCAAAACCTTTAGATGAGTCCGTTAAAACACGCTTTAAGGAAGTTACATCTAATTTAAAAAGGAAGGCCGATGAAAAATTAGATAGAGTGATGATGGGATCAGGGCATAAAAATAAAAAGACATGCTTGAAAACCCTCATTCGTTCGGGAGGATCAAAAGGGAGAACAGTGAAAAAAGTAAAAAGAACAAAAAATTTAAATTTTGACGATATATTTGCATAAAGATAAATATTAGTAATAATATGGCGTTTTTACATAATCATTCTTGCGAATGTGCTAAGTCTGAATTGGATTTGTTTGCTTTACCATCAACACAAACAAGTATAGAAAGTGGACAATGGATTCATTATAAAACTATTTCATCTCTTAGTGATGATGGGCCATTAGAATTTCAAGTTCCTGGATCTGGTGATGATTACATTGATTTATCACATACATTACTTCATATAAAGGCAAAAATAGTGAATCTAGATCTAACTCCTCTTGCTGATACAATTGTGGCACCAGTTAATTATTGGTTGCATTCACTTTTTAATCAATTGGATGTTTATTTTAATCAAAAACTAATATCACCACCCAATAATACATACGGATACCGAGCTTATATTGAAGCGCTACTGAATTATGCTCCACATGCAAAACAATCGCATCTTACGTGTGGACTATGGTATGAAGACACAGCTGGAAAAATGAACAACGCTGATGAAACTAATAAAGGTTTCACACAGAGACAAACATACGTTAATAAAAGTAAAGAAGTGGAAATGGTTGGACATTTACATGGGGATATATTTAATCAAGAAAAGTTTTTGGTTAATGGAGTAGAAATGTGTATAAAACTTATTCGATCAAGGGAAAGTTTTAATCTTATAGCTTCAAAAAATGATATTAAAGTCAAAGTATGTATCACAGATGCTACGCTTATGATTCGTAAATGTCGAATTAGTCCAAGTATACTGCTTGCTCATCAAAAAGTATTAGCTAGTACAACTGCAAAATATCCAATCACAAGGGCAGAAGTTAAAGTTTTAACAATTCCTTCTGGTATACAGGGTAAGACCATTGATAATGTTTTTCTCGGACAGATACCTAAACGGTGTATTATAGGTTTCGTTGATAATACTGCTTTTAATGGTACTTTTACTAAAAATCCGTATGACTTCGATGATTTTGGTATAAACACATTTAGTTTATACATAGATGGTATGCAAATCCCTTCAAAGGCGTTACAACCATCATTTCATAATCAGAATTATACTCTTATGTATCATACAATATTCTCAGGAACCGGTATCCACTTTTCAAATGAAGGTAATGGCATTAGTAGGGAAAATTACCCCAAAGGTTATTGTTTAATGGCTTTTGACTTAACACCTGATTTATCTGCGAATTCATCTTCACATTGGAATTTAGTTAAACATGGGTGTGTTAGGATGGAAGTAAGGTTTGAAAAAGCCCCAAGCCAAACAATTAATTGCATTGTTTACGCTGAATTTGATAATATTATTGAAATAGATAAAAACAGAAATGTAAGTGTAGATTTTAGTAGTTAAGTACTGATTATATAAGATTTGTTACCATTTTAGTTTAGTTATTGTATAACGTTCTTTAATATAAAGTGGTCATAAGAAACTATTATGAATTCTATAGAAATAAGTAAATATTTAAAAAAAATACATCATTCCTTGATTTCGAATGTATTTCCTGCTAATCGCTTACCAATACATATGACGACTCCTGTTTATTTGATAAGTAACCTAGATCCTGATAGTAAACCAGGATCTCATTGGATTGCAATATATCTAAGTGCAGATGGTGTTGGAGAATACTTCGATACTTTTGGTCGCAAGCCTGAAGGTTATCATTTATCTTTCTTGAGACGGAATTCAAATAGGTGGATTTATAACAGTAAAGTTATTCAAAATATATTTTCATCTCTTTGTGGTGAATATTGTTTGGTGTATTTATATTTAAAATATAGGGGTTTTTCTTTAGACGAGTTTGTCAATATGTTTAAGAAAGATTCATTTCAAAATGACTTTTTGTTGAAAGAAATGTTTAAGCTCTTATATGCATAGTTTATGTGTGACCTGTGACCAATGTATTTAAATCATTGTATATTTTTAATTTTTAAATAAATCTGTAATACATACTAATAAAAGCAACGTTTTATTTACTACCATGGTGATTATTAAAATAAAAAATAGAATAGTTGGAAACACTTTTATTAGACCTTATGTTTAAACGTATATTTTTTACAATCGGGTGCATTTGAGATCTCTTTAGTCATATCATAAATTAACTTTCGAGTTTGCTTGTGGTAACTACAACCACTATTAAGTTTATTATTGACGTAGTGTTTTACACGCACGTCGGGATATTTCCAATGTTCTGTTGCTGGGACGTTTGACAATTTTTTTAAATCATAAATCTCAATTTTGATTAGATGTGTAGCTGTGGATCCATCATCTTTGTTTGATGACACGTAGGACATCCCATCTTTCGTTGCTCGACCCACAGTAGACATACGCAGTTTAGGTTTCTTCTTCTTAGGCTCTTCGAAGAACTCATCCAGAGATTCACTCCTAGGTCTCTTGATTGGGTATGGGGATTCTACCTTTTCTTCGTCGTCGGATGCCGGGAAATAGTAGCTTTTGTAAGTATTTTCCTCAAAATCCACGGTGTTATCCATAGAACATGTGAGCTATAACAAAGAATGCAGAAAAAAATTAGTACGCAATTAAATATCACATATTCAACACTAAAATAATTTAGTTAAAGTACAAAATGAAAAAGAATAAATATGCATACTCACATCCATATTGATCATGTGGAGAGGTCCTGGAGCTACGTATTAGGTATTGTGATGGTAAGAGTTAAAACACAACTTCGTATAGAAAGTCAAAGACATATGGTTCTTATACTACTCAAAATCGTTAGTAATCAAAATTAAACAAGATAGCAAACGAGCAAACATAATTAAAGTAATGGATGAAGTATCATAACACAATATTGAGAAATCGTCAGTAATGTGGGTGGGTGATTAAGAAGTGAACTTTTTTAAGGTTAGTTAGGTATAGTTACGTTATTAGATTACTAGCTGTGCCCGCGACTCCGTTCGCGTAGAATAAGTTTAATTACCAGCCAAGTTTTTAAACCTTCAATGAAACATGTTAGGCACAGTATGATACGCATATTGCGACCGAAAATAAAATACATTATGGAAAAGATATCTTATACTATACATTTAATAAGAAACTGGTTACACATACAATATGCTTACAGCTAACAGTTGTAAAAACAATAAAAGTCACTATATAAGCTACAATCTAATTAAATTTGTTAAAGACTTTTGTAGCATCTTATGTAAATCATACGTTCGTTGATCATACATCGATTGTACAAGATGTTCAAAGTATATAGTGTTTATGACAGTTTTTCTTAGGTCTAGTGTGTAGTCTGAGTTTTCACTTATGATATCCGATGAATATCCACTTGTACTACGATCATCACTTGCACCAGATTTGTTACTGTAATAATTATTAATGTTTACATCTAAATTTAGTTCATATATCACTTTCGCGTATAAATCGACTGCTCCATGTTTCACTTCCTCGCTCAGCTCGTACAGCCATTCCTCTGGCGATTGAGTCGTGGGCTCCACGCATGACAAACGTTCCAAGTGTCTGATCCATTGCTCGTGTCCAGGGTCTTGCGTTAGGGCGAAACGTTTCTCGTATGCACGACGCATGGCAAGTTCTACTTCAGCGACGACACTCTGACTGACATGTGTGTAGTGCTCGTTAAAGTAATGGTAAGTTTGGCAGGTGAGTTTCATCAGGTTATGATGTATGTCACAATACTTTTTAGTTAGGGGTATGTAAACGGTACATGGTCTATCTCCATAGTCTGTAGCAACACAAAGTTTCATGTCTTTGAACTTTAGACGATCCAAGAGTTGGTTTAATTTGCATTTAATAATATCCATCTTATGATTGACACTGTTTTAAATAATGTGGAGAGGTCCTGGAGTTACGTATTAGGTATTGTGATGGCAAGAGTTAAAACACAACTTCGTATAGAAAGTCAAAGACATATGGTTCTTATACTACTCAAAATCGTTAGTAATCAAAATTAAACAAGATAGCAAACGAGCAATCATAGTTAAAGTATCGGATGAAGTATCATAACACAATATTGAGAAATCGTCAGTAATGTGGGTGATAAGAAGTCAACTTTTTTTAAAGGAAAGTTTGGTAAGTTAGGTAGAGATATGATCTCGGGACCTAGCGCAATCGATTCAAATGGCGATAAACTGGGTAGCAAAACAGCAACATAGTTAAAGTAATAGAAAAAGTATCATAACAAAATATTGAGAACGCGTGACTAATGAGGGTGGGTGATTAAGAGGTGAACGGAAACCAGCCGACTATGTCATTAGTAGCCCGAGGGCTTCAACGTGATTAGCAATTAGGTAATGATCTCAGGACTATCAGAACAAAAAACCTATCTTCGAAACCGCTAGAGATATGATCTCGGGACCTAGCGCAATCGATTCAAATGGGGGGCTGTTTCTTTTTTTTTTTTTAGGTTTGGAACCTCGCGCAAACACAAACACAGGGGACTGGCGCCAAGTGCGCCAGAAGCCACGAATCCCTACTACTATTGTGTCTGGGCCGTAGCTAGGTGCGAGGGCATTGTGCGGCCATACAACAACGTTGGTGAGAGTTTTTTTTTGATTGATTTTCAGATGTTTTATTTTTCAAAGTAGTGACATTGTGGTTTCCCCCAAACTTACCTCAACACTCCTAGCATTAAACTGTTCAACACACATCCATATGTCTATGAACACTTGCAAGACAGTTTCAGAACGCCACACCTCATTTCGTGATTGATTCTGTGGTGGGGTGTGTTGGTTACTTATACCAGGAAGATCGGGTATTATAAGCAGAGACGGTGTATGTTGGCTAAATTGCCTGTAAAAGATGAACATAATCATATTACTAATTAATTTACATTAGTGTTTGTATATTTGGAAAATCAATATGCTAAAAAGGATTTCTAAAACAATCTGTAAAGAAATGGACAAAATGATACTAATGATCTATTTGTGGAAAAATATCTGTGGCAGGCAGTGTGAAAATAAAAAACTATTTATTGTCAAACTTCTTAGTATGCCAATTTAGTTAATTCCATGCAATTATTTAAATAACCCATAGTTTTGGCCACAGATACCATATTTTATTTTTGTTTAATAAAAACCTGTTAGCAGTCTGCAGGGGTGCTGCCATGTGCACTTTGCCAGTATAATTTGGAATATGAGGTAGAACAGGCACATTGGGGTCTGATGGCAAAAAGTGCATCAAGTAATCACAGGCCAGAGCAAAGTAAGCACTATTCCAATTCTCCCAAGAACTCTTATTTTGACTGTAGGTCACTAAATGAAGTGCAAAATTGAATATATAAAAATCAAATGGATCTGAAATACAGGTTCAGGAAACACATTGTTTGTCTAAGCACCCTAGCATTTATTGTAGACATTAAATATCATATCTTTTGTCAAGCTGGTCTGATAGGGACAGATTTCATAATGCTGGGCAGGAAATGTTTGATATACTTATATGTATAGATGTATACATGGCAAAACTCATGAAACCTATGTGCAAACCTGTCATGTAAAACCACATACGCTTTGGGTCCCAAAAACAATGTAGTGGATGATGGGATCAGGCATTCTATGACTTAAAAATGAATTTTTATGTTTATAACACCAACAACAATTATTTTTAATTTAAACTATGTGAAAGAATTTTAATGAAAACAATATAAAATGATATTTAACATCTAATGTTTTTGATCATTATTAAAAAAATTGCACTGCTTAATTCGCCGGTCTTCTAAAATAAAATTTCTCACTTTGGCCACATTTTCATCGGTGACAGCGGAAGCTGGTCGCCCATTACGAGGATCATCTTCAAGGCTCTCACGGCCAAGCTTAAACTGTTTCGACCAGAACTTTATTGTAAATTCAGAAGGGCACGAACCACCAAAAACAGGTAACATACGCAGTCTAATCTGCGAGGGTGTATTTCCTTCTTTAGTGAGAAATTTTATCACTGCACGCTGCTCAATTTTAATCAGATTATTTTTTTCTTGCGACATTTTGAAAACAATCCAGTCCCAAAAAAAGTGGGAAGCAAGAAACAAATGAATGTTGGTGATTTTGAAAAAAGTATAACCAGTGAACACAACCTCATAGTGGCCAGTATTATTTTCGCATAACATATAGGCTAGGTAGATAACTTTTCAGCTGCCCCTCGTATCACTTTATGACATTGTTCTATGAAGGTCAGTTAAGGTCCTGGTCGGGCTTTAAATAGATTAAAAAGGATACTAAGAGCTAAAGCCAGAATATTGAGTGACTGCGAATCTGTGGTCAGCATGTCAGAGTAGAACTGAGAGCTTCTTCCTCTCTCTAATGTGATCTGAAGGTCCATCTGAAATCATTGAAAATATTGTTAATAAAATGTAAATTGCCTAGCTGCACAAAAGAGAAAAATGAAGATACTTACTGGTAAGGCATTTAGAGGCAAGTTGTATTTTAGCTGGGGGTCCGACAATAGCTTATAACATAATCTAAACATTGGGCCCTGGGGCTCCAGGAAACTGATCAACAGTTCATACTCATATTTTCCAGTGTCATAAGTGACAGTGCGTAGTCCCCAGCCATTAGAGAACGATGAAGCAAATATGTTATTGATCAACTGAGGAAATAATGCTTGCAGGTCTTTATTGGCACTTGATTGGTCTATTATTCTCGTTAATGCACTTAGTTTTTCATGCAAAGGAAAATTCAAGCAGGTGTAGAACTGGCTCTGAAAACAATATAAATTGTATTGTATTGCACACAAGATTTACCAAACATTATGTCCAGTCCATGAACTTCATCAAATTACACAAAAATCGAGCTCTGGACATACTTCCTATTAAAGCCATGGGCCAACTTTCGTTTGATGTTTAATTCCTCTTTTAAGCTATTTTCAAGGTAATTCAAGTATTACAAGTACTGCAAAATATACAGGACAGGAGAATCTTAAGTATCCATAGCGGATAATTGAAGACTTACCATAATATCGTGTGCCATTATTAAATATTAATAGTTATAGCATTTGTTAAGCCGCTAAACCTGTTGGCTTATTTCTTAAATGACCAAATAATGCGAGGAAAGCTAACCGGCGTTCCGGATGGAATAAAACGAATAAAACACACACAGAATAAAATGTCAAATTGTCAATGTCTGTTTCATCCCTATATAGTTTGTGGTCTGTTTCTATCAAATCATAGATAAGGTCACTATTTTCTGTCAAATAACATTAGTCGATGGATGCTATGCTACGCACGCAAAGCCCTGCAAGCTGTCCCTGCCTGCCTCACTGCTGCCAGTTGGGGCAGATAGATATACAGCATGCTGGAACGTGTGTGTGACGGTTGAATGAAACGTCAACGTCATTAGCAAATGTCAAGTCAATCAAATAGGTGCAAATAGGTGGCGTATCAATCACCCTCATCTCCTTCTGTGATCATCTATCCTCAGAAGAGTACTTGTGCGAAATCATTCATTACTACCACGTTCTTAGTAAGCTGTGCGTATCACTATCATTCTATCATCAAAGAGAATAATAATCATTACACATGCACAGAGTATGATAACTATTTGCATATGGAAATCGTTCGTTCCTATTCACCGCAATGTGCTTCCAGCAGTTGAGGTTCCACAGTTGTTTATTTCATGTTAGTTATGGACAAAAATAAAACAGTTGGTTTTTCCAGTCGGGATAAAAAAATGTTTATATAGTTTCCGTAACATATGCCAGGTTTTGTAGATTTTATTCTTTCGTAACTTAATAACACACAATACTTGAAAATGTCCTGTGATTGGTATGAATTAATTGCCCGACCGCGTTTCGTGGTTGCGCCAATGGTAGACGCAAGTGAATTGGCTTGGAGACTGCTTTGTCGCCGACATGGGGCACAGTTATGCTATACCCCAATGTTCCACAGTAATATATTCACTAAGGATCCAAAATACAGAAAGGACAGCCTAGCAACTTGTAAGGAAGATAGACCTTTGATTGTGCAGGTAATTCTTTATATAATGTTTCTATTTGTACAAGGTTATTTCATTAAGGGCCTCGTAAACCTAACCTGCTAGTTTATCAGGAATTTATTGCTGTAATTTGGGCCATCCCCAAAAAATTCCATAATGTGGACAAAAAGTTTGAATGTAAATGTTTGAGGATAGCTCGAATTGCAGGAATAAATTGCAGAAAAACTAGCCTGTTTATGAGCCCCTTTAGCAGCTACTAGTGTCAGCCTATATTTTCTTCCTATATCTAAGGCTAGGGTGACATATAGTTTTGTCTTCTTTCCTGTAATCATAGTTTTTTCAGTTTGTAAACTTTTCATGCCATCATGGGGCTAAGAACTTTTTAGCTAATACTATTTTGTAACTCTTTATCCTTAACATATATTACCGAAAACAAGATCAACCAATTCATTGGTATCATGTGTTGTGAACATATTAATTAAAAAAAATACATTTTTCACAGTTTTGTGGTAATAATCCTGAAATCATGGCTGCAGCTGCTAAACTTGCAGAGAACTATTGTGATGCCATTGATATAAACCTTGGGTGTCCTCAAGCCATAGCCAAAAGAGGAAGATATGGTTCCTTCTTACAAAATGAATGGGAATTACTGCGAAGTATAGGTAACTATAGCAATTTACTGCACTTTCTTAATCAGTATATATATTTATTATTATTATTATTATTATTATAGATTTTATGCACAGGCAGCTTATAGCTGATACGTGCATAAGCAGTGTCCACTTGTGTTTTTTAATTTAAAATGTTTATCAAGTCTATTTTTAAAAGAGTTAACTGAGGGTGCACTTATCACTGTCTCCGGCAAACTGTTCCACACTTTCACTACGCGGTTTGATAGGAAGTGGCGCCTGGGGCTGCTAGTGCTCAAGGAGCGTGACAGCTTCAAAGAGTGCCCTCTCAGGGTTGTGTTTTTATTCTTTATGAATAGTTCATTCAATGCTGGTACATCATAGCATCCTTGCAGTATCTTGTAAGTCTCGATCAAATCACCACGCTGTCTGCGTTGTTCTCATTTACATGTTTTTTTTTTTCAGTTGAAGCTATGTCAAAAGCAGTTTCTGTGCCAATAACATGCAAGGTGAGAATATTTGAAAGTGTTGAACAATCTGTAGAATATGCATTGATGTTGCAAAATGCAGGATGCAAATTGCTTACAGTGCACGGCAGGACCCGGGAGCAAAAAGGGCCTCTCACAGGCATTGCCAGTTGGAAGCATATCAAAGCTGTTAGGTTTGTATTATAAAGATATTAATATGATAATGAATGCTTAACCTGATTATGTAATAAAAAACCGGCCAAGTGCGAGTCGGACTCGCGCAGGAAGGGTTCCGTACCATTGTCTATAAAAACGGAAAAAACATCATGTTTGTTGTATTGGAGCTCCCGTAAATATTTATTATATTCAGAGTTTTTAACATTTGTTGTTATAGCAGCAACAGCAATACATCATCTGTGAAAATTTCAACTGTCTTACCATCATGGTTCATGAGATACAGCCTGGTGACAGATGGACGAACGGACAGCGGAGCCTTAGTAATAGGGTCCCGTTTTTACGCTTTGGGTACGGAACCCTAAAAATAGAAATCATCCAGTACTTTTATTTTATTTAAAATATGCATTACCCTTCTTTTCCAACTTAATTGTTGTATGAAAGATAGAGTACACTTTAATAACATTTAAGCTTTTACGAATAATTAAATTAATTTCAGCTGTAGTCCTTAAAAGTCCAACCCTAAAAAACACTATTCTAATCTCCAGAGGTATCATGATCCAAACATTTTAAGTAATAGACAAATACAAAAAGAATACTTTAAAGTACACATACACTGTAATACACATTTTGAAATTATGGTCTTGATTATGCATATTTTATCTACTGGAGCAACTTCATATTACAAATATATTTATGAAATTAAATGTTTATTACTGTTCTGGTCTTATGTTTACATAAATTATAAATAAATATTTGTTTTACTAAGTTTATATGATCGTTTGTTCAAGGGATGCTGTATCAGTTCCTATGCTAGCAAATGGAAACATCCAAAGCTTAGAAGATGTGTATAGGTGCATTGAGTATACAAATGTGGATGGAGTCATGAGTGCTGAGGGAATCCTCACAAATCCAGCACTGTTCAGTGGTGTCAATGCAGTCACCTGGGATATGGCTGAGGAATATCTTGATTTAGTTGAAAAGTACCCTTGCCCAGCATCATATATTAGAGGGCATTTATTTAAAATATTTCACAAAATGTAAGTCATATTAGAGAAATCGTAGTAATTTATTTGTTTGAATCTTCGGTCATATAAATGGAGAGATAAGGTTTACTGAAATATTTTGCTAAAATAATGTACACACATAATTAATCCCTTCATTCAATTACACTGATGTAATGTAGTCATACGTAAGAGCGCAATTTGAAGCTGAAATAGACTGACAGACAATCAGTGATGTGAAAGCTAGATGACAATGTTTCGATAACAAGAGAGGCGCCAGGGGGGGGATTACGCGCAGTATGTCTATGCCTTTGCCGCCGTGAGCGTCAAGTTGGCGTACCCTTCGAAGATATCCAGGATCTGAAGATTCCAAAAAATAGTGCCTAAATAGTACCCAATTAGTACCGAGTTAGAAAAAATAGTCCCTTTGTAATTTCGGAGATATGAGCCTTGTTTAACGGGTACGCTAACTTGACGTCAAGCTGGCGTACCCCTGGCTCCCGAAGTCTCAACTTCGTACGTTAAACATGGTTAAAACATAACAGTAACGGCATCTGTTTACTTAAGTTTTCAGTATAATCGTTTACTAACCGTTATAAAGTTCCTCTCTCCAATCCAAGTTTATTCACAAAGTAGCTAGCTATTGAAGTACTTATATTATTCTACAATAAACTATACAATTGTATTATTAAATAATAGCCATGAACTTTCGTGCGCGACTGTACCAAAATGAGGCCACATCCCCTCCACTGCCGCCAAGCGCTCTTTTTAAGTGGCGCGAGTTATACCTTATCTCCTAGTTTATGTGATCGAAGGTTTGCATGTTGTTACGTTTTTTTACAAGCTTTTTATTAACTAGCAATCTTTGTATGTATGTATGTAACTATGTATGTTCGGGTTAAACTTTGCAAGCAAATTAGTACCAATTCCTCTTATCCTACGAAGATGAATTTTTACATATAGGTTCAGTTCCAACGATAATGCATTTTTATGGTAAGCATGACCTGAATCTACATCCAGGGTTAGCTCCAGATAAAGGAAATTCAACAGTCAACAGCACAGACACGAATTTTTGTGTACGCAATTTTATTGCAACCTTTTGACCGCCAAGCATGTCTGAGATGTAACACGATTTTCAACTTTAAGTCAAGGTAATGAAGGATTTTTTTACCCTGTCCCCTGTGGCGGTCAAAAGGTTAAAGTGCAATGTGCTAAAATAACTTGTTATAAAAATGCTATTTAAAAACCACTTATTTATGATGAACTAAATTTCATTTCAGATTTACATTTGAAACGAATAATGAAGACAGACAACTTTTAGCTACAGCACAAAATCTCCATGAATTTAAACAAGTGTGTGCAAATATTAAATGCAAATATTCAGTTTACCATGAAGGAGTACATAATTTTGACGACTGTGAATCAATAACTAGGTCCGGATTTAATTTAATATTGCCTCCATGGATATGCCAACCGTATGTAAGGATGTCACCAGAAGAGCACACACAAAAAATGGAAAATTTAAGTCGAAATCAGGTAAGGTGTTAAAGAGAATGATAAAATACAAATAAAAGATTGCGAAAGTATAGGTCTTGCATTTTATAGGATAGTGATAACCAGTGTAAAAGAAATCACGAGGATAATGATGGAATTGTGATTTCACGCAAGAAAATGAAGAAGTTGCGACGAGTGTCGAGGCGACCCGGGAAGCCTGAGCGGCAAGTGAGGAGTGGCGAGATATGTGTCAATATCAAATGCCCCAATCCTCTTGTAAGTATTTAAGTCTTTCAATAAGGAAGTTGTCTGAAAAATTCTAATTAGTCCGTCAGTTAGATTATCAAAAAATATTGAACACGTATTTTTTACTTTATCAAATCAATCAAAATTGACAAAGATAGCGCGCATCAAAGTTCCGGTGTGGGGACTTATGATTTTTCTTTTGTCGATTAAACAAAAAATGACGAAGATAGTGCTTTGAAGTTTCGCGTGACGTCACGACTTTGCACACTTTGTACCAATAAGTGGGTACTTATGGCGTCATTTTTTGTTTAATCGACAAAGGAAAAACATGTGTTCAATATTTTTTTTTATAAAATCTTATTAGAATTTTTCAGAAAACTTCCTTATTGTTTTTAATTTTATTTTTATTTTGTAAGATGTGTAATAAAATAATCTTTTCAGGGAGGCAAATGTGTTTATCAATTATGTAAAAAGTGCTGCAAAGATAAATGTTATGAAGAGAGCCTTGACTGCAAGGGACACCGAATTCTTGTCCACACCAGGAGAGAGATGGCTAAGAAACATGCCAAGGAGAACATTGACGCAACAGAGAAAACATAACACAATGTACCTATTTTGGTACGAATTGATGTTACCTATAAATTGTAATATAACTGCTATAATATAAGTAAGAAGAAAGTTTGTCTTACCATGTTAAGCAATAAAATAATTTTGATGACAATGCAATATTCATTCATTTACAACAAATTGTTTTTGAAAAATTATTCTCAACCACCTAACACACTTTTTGTAGTGACTCGCATTCCTATAAAAGCAGTAAACTTCTTCTTTTTGTATATAGTAGTTGTCGTTCCAGAGGCATATTTAAAGATTTGGCGCCCCGGGCACTGTCCGCCGGGCCAGTTAGCTTTGCCGCCCCATTAAGTAATAAAAAATATTTTATGTAGGTAAGCTTGACAATAAAAGGCGTCAGAGAAGGCCGCGAAGCCGCCCCTGCCTATAGCTATATTGCTATATCTTCCAGAGACATTTGTAACGCTATGTAATCATCACAGCCCTGAGACCCAATTCTCGGTGCATTCGAGATAATGTCGATTGCGAGATTAAACGTCAGATTCATAAAGTTGTGTCAAACGACTGTACCTATGCACTGACGTTTAATCTCGATTGTGAGATTATCTCGAATGCATCGAGAATTGGGGGCCTGGTACCTACATTGTTTTTTGTCGCGTGCGTAAAGCATTCGTCACTTTCGCACCAGCGGCCCTGGCATGCCAGACACGGGAATAAGTTAAACCCGTTTATCTCTCTATCTCTTTCGTCGGCACTAGTGTGAGAGAGACGCACTTAGAAATAAGACTGTTTAACTTATCCTGGTGACAACCGATTACTACAGACGGTGCTGGCTGGAAATCAGCGCTGCGGTTATCTTGTCTGACACCTCAGCATTAGGCATTGGGTATGCTGAGCCAGTGACCGATTCACTGCCGCGTTGACACACATCCCTCGTTTTCCTGTATGGTTTTGTTATTATTTTTTATTATTGTGTGTCTTGTGTGGTGAATAAATGTCTTTTCTTTCTTTCTTCCTAACCTAGCAACGTTCACACGAGGATAAATTTACACCGTCTTAGCTCTAAGTGCGTCTCTCTCACACTAGTGCCGACGAAAGAGATAGAGATAAAAAGACTAGTATTGTAGTAGGGAATAACACACTAGCTTGTGACTAGCGAATCGGGGGATTCGAGCATAGGTATTACGTAAGTATGTATATGACCAAAATCGGATGTTCCACTGCTCCTGAACTAAAGGCCCGATTTTAATAAATAGCGTATCACATGATTCGTTGAGAACGTGCAAGGGTCATAGGCTATTATACAAATTCTAAAGGTGCGTCAACCATTGAGCAAAAATGTTTCGCCGGCCAGTCAGGTTTCAGTTTTTAACTTTGTTTTTAGGTTTTAGCCCTTAGCTCCTAGTTAATGGAGCTGAAAGCAGAAAGGAGATGAATTTTGATACGCTGGCGCTCCTAAACAGTAGATACCTTTACCTAAGTAGTTATTATTATGTCGAGCATTTTAGTTCCATGTTCGGCCACCGCACCAGTAACTGCGCGCGCATCGTCTTATTGACCATGCTCAGCTCATTTTCAAAGGTACAAACAAATATGATGTGCCCGTGTCATTAATCGGCTAAATCTAATTATAAAGTGCGTACAAATGGCCCAGTGTTGCACATTTGACCAAACACCTAGACCTCAGCGTAGAATTAATGGCATACAACTACCACTGCATTATCAACAAGTGATCGGCTGGGTCGTGTTTGTGATTACTACCATTATAAACTTTACCATTTTAACGCAGATACAATTCGATGAGCTTAAAATTATATCTTTAACAGTTTTTACTGTTTTATATGTGACGCATATAATATCGCACTCTGTCGCCTTGCTGCTGGATCCCAGTGAAAAGGACTTGAAGAAGCTCAAAGTTAATAATGTCCCGGAATTCGATCGAAGCATCCACACTCATGTCATCGAAAACGGAAGGTGTCACCTGTGCAACATTTACACGAGTAGCAAGAAAACAAAACACTGCAGTATCTGCAATAAATGCGTTGATCGCTTCGACCACCACTGCAAGTGGCTTAACAACTGCGTCGGCCACAGGAACTATGCAGCGTTCATTGCAACGGCTACGACAGCCTTGTGCATATCCCTCTTCACTTCGTGTTTGTGCTTCGCCGATATTGTTTTATTCCTGGCATATCCGCAGAGATTGAGTCCAGACGCACAACATTTTATTAACTGTTCTGCCGTCCAAGAAATAGCTTATTATAATAAGTATTGTAAAAATTCTATATGTTTTTTGATATTCCTTATCGTATTATGTGTAAGTGCCATTGCGATAGCCTGTGCCTTATTACACTTATGCTGTTTTCATGTTTATATTTGTATATTGGGGGTATCTACATACGAGTACATTGTCAGAAGTGGAACTTCGGAAGCTCCACAAATAAATTGTATTTCAAATGGATATTGTTGCAGAAAACGTTGTACGAAGAAATTGTATAAAATAAAAAAGAAACATCAAGGTTCCGAAGGGAGATCCGACGTTAATAAGGATAAAACAATTAAGGATATAACCGTTAATCATGAGGAAAATGTTGGTAACGTGATTGGCATTTTAATTAACCCTGAATTAGAAAAAGCTAAAAATATGCAAATTTTCAATAAAAATAAAATACACCCTGAAAACGAATTTGGTACGTAACGGGTCAGTGTTATATTGTTTAAGACATTCTAGGCTTTCTTGGCGTGGTCCAGTGACAATTTCTGTTAAACTATTGTTCTCATGATCTTCGAAACTACACGCACATGTGGCGCTTTGCTTTTGCATCCACGCCAAATTTTGAAATGCTCCGATCATGTCCCTCTTTGCATGATTTGATTGTTTCAACCAGCGGCCCTAGCATGCCAGACATTGGGATAACTTAAACCGTCTTATCTCTATGTGCGTCTCTCTCACACTAGTGCCGACGACAGAGATAGTCAGAGAGATAAACGGGTTCAACTTATACCCGTGTCAGGCATGCTAGGGCCACAGCGGCCCTAACATGCATGGCACAAAGATAAATTAGAACCGTTTATCTCTACACTGAGAAAAATGTTGATGCTATACCTGCATGTATGTATGTAGGTACCTGTAATGTATTCGCAGCCAAGTCCAAATAATGTTGATTGTTACGTGGTAATGTAAAAACATATACTCGTACAGGCGTTTGTAGTCCGCAACATTATCTATGTAGCCGGTCTTTACTTACGTTAGGTACGTTTTTCTCCAGCATTACGTACGTGGCATCCAGAATTACGTATGTCGGTACCAAGGGCGTGCAGTCCATATAGGCATTTAGGCAGTGCCTACCCTGGAAAAATTACCCTGTGTCCGATTTTATTAAGAAATTTCATTAATAATAAATATTTTAGGTATTTTTGAATCTTAAAAATAATTTAATGCGAATTAAGAGTTACAAATCGGACACAAGGTCATTTTGCCAGGGTAGGCACTGCCTAAATGCCTATGTGGACTGCACGCCTATGGTCGGTACAGTAATTTTTTCTCAGTGTGTCTATCTCTTTCATCGGCACTAGTGTGAGAGAGACGCACTTAGAGATAAACGGTTCTAATGTATCTTTGTGCTATGAATGTTAGGGCCGCTGGTCTGATAAAATGGCTCCGTACAGTGTTTTTGTTTGCCTGCAGCCATATCGTCTGATTGTTTTTTGTATTGCACTATTAACCTCACTACCTGTTCTGTAGTTGATTATCACAAGGGAGCAAAATTACATATTTACAGCAAGGGCGGTAAAAAGAATCCCCGCTACACTCGGGATTCCACCGTATAATTGTCGCCCTAAACGAAAATAATTTTGCTAGGTACCGCATAACATCATACGGATTTTCACTCCACCTATGAGGAAAATGCAAATGAATGCTTAAGTAAGGTTAATTATTAATCATTGTTTAAGCAATTAATTATGTTAACGTATTACAAAACTGAGCTGGCAACGTCGCATTTTTCTCGATAATTTAAGTGAAATTGATTAATTATTTTGAGGTTTGTACGCAATAAATACATTTCTGCATCATTTCATTAAGTGTGTAAAGAAATGGCGGCTCTAGCAAGGTTGATACGAGGATAACTTAACCCGGTTTTATCTATCTCTTTCGTCGGCACTAGTGTGAGAGAGTGGAGGTGGAATTGGTGGAGTGGAAAGATTTTTTGTATGCGGGCGAAGCAGCTCCGCACAAATCCATTTCGTCCCCGTATTTGCAGCTCTAGAATTATAATGTTGTAGTCGATAGGTTTTTTTCTTCATAAATAAAGTTAATTACTTTGTATTTGTTTACAAAGCAATTTGTATGATGCTCTTCTAATAGATGACCACCTGTTTAAATAAGTTTACCTAACCTAATAAATACCGTGCCTTTAAGTAATTGCCGAAATTTATTTTTCCCCTCCTTAATACGAAAAATTGATTTCCACTCATCCTATTATATCATGGAAGCTATAAATACCTACCTACTACGTACATCTATATATATATGTACTTACTAACTTGCTCGCGACTTCGCGTAAATCTGTTAATCGCGATTCCGTCAGGAACTGTAAGAATTTTTGGGGGTATAAATATAAAGTATGCAAAACTAAACTGACGATATACAATATATTATAGATTCTAGATTGGCCGTGTAAATTAGTTTATTTGTGCACAGCTATTAATTCATTCAGCAATTTAATCTTGATAAAAGTTGTCTCATTTTATTTTATTTAATCAAACCATTTGAAATACTATCGAAGTGCGGCTTGCACCAAAATCATAGGTAAAAATAGTTTAAATTCAGTGCTGGATTAAGCCAGAGCGGGGCCCGTAGCGAATTCTATCAAGAGGCGCTTGGTTTGATTTAGTAATTTTAAATTATCTTTGTATTATTTTGATACAGACATCTTTCACCTGGCCTCTTGTAAGTATCCTAATACTTAATAAAAATATATATATGCGCTCCAAAGTTAATTGAAAAAGAAAGATACATTCAGGCATGCGCGCGTGCGCGTGGCCCCCCAATGCGCGGGCCCGTAGCATTTGCTACTCTTGCTAGGTGGCTAATCCGCTACCTACCTACTGTTTAAATTGTGTTTAACAACTGACAGTTCTATACGCGTTTAACGATTTAAGTATGTTTAAGATTCTATTCAATATTTCGGCTGAAATGATGATGATGATGATGATGATGATGATGATGAATATTAAACAAATTGGATATAATATTAAACACAGGTAAATAATTTAATTATTTAATTTATTAATTATTTAACATGTTATAGAAAGATATCGATATCGTTCTGCAATCTGCAATGGTCGTTTGTCATAAATCTGGGATATAAAGTATATCCTATACCAACCAGCGGCCCTAACATGCAAGACACAAGGATAAGTTAAACCGTCTTATCGCACGATTAAAAATAAAAGGAAACAAGTTAAAATGAAATTCAATTTTGTTTTAAAGTTTACTCATATGCGTTAAAGTTAAATTTGGAATGGATTTGTATTTCACATTATTTCTTTTTATTTTTAAACGAGCGCTATCTCTAAGTGCGTCTCTCTCACACTAGTGCCGACGAAAGAGATAGTCATAGAGATAAACGGGTTTAACTTATCTTTATGTCTTGCATGTTAGGGCCGCATGACCTACCTAAGCATTTAGGACGACAATGTATTCCGTTCGCAAAATGTCCCTAAACGGAGCTAAGATTAACATATACTAAGTTTCATGAAAATCTGTTCAGTCGTATAACCAAGGTATCATTTTTTTGGGGTAGTTTCGTTTATTTCTTCAACGGTTACCTAGTTGTTTGTTTTGAAGTGTATTTATACTAATTTACAGGTCGATATACCTACTCATGGAATTCGTTTTTTTTTTCATATTAACTTCAACCCGCTTTCAGTTTTATTTCCAAAAGTTTTTATAGCATATGTCCTGCCTGAAGTTACCCTTAATATAATATTTAAAACCGCATTGCAATCCGTCCAGTAATTTTATATTTTATACAATCAGACATGAAATTAAAAAACTATTAGGATGTGTTCTGTTGCTCATTATGTGTGGCTGTGACATACAGACAGACGGACATGACGAAACTATAAAGGTTCCTAGTTTGGAACCTTTAAAACCCGGCCCATCGAGTGAAGTCTTCGAGTGAGCTTTTGAATATCAATTCCAAAAACATATATATAACATGCATGATTCTCAGTAGGGGTTTTAAAAACTGTTCTTATTTTTAATTTAATCTTCCTTTTCAAGGCAAATAATTGAAAACTACTATTTATTAACAAGATTGTCTTAGGGGCCTATGAAAATAGTCAATATTTGTAGTAACATATAAACTTCAATCCGTTTAAATGATTTTTATTAATAAAACACTAATGTAATCAACAAATGAAATAATGTTTAGTTTAGGTATACATAACATGAATTAAGTTTAAAATTAACATTTCTTCGTTGAAACCAATATTCCCCTTTTGCATACGATTATCCTGCACACGATTATAAAAAGTTGTTAATAGATGGATACAGTTACTTATTCACGTTTGCGGCGACGATCCTGCTCCTCCTGCAAAGTGAGAAAATAATCATTAAACAGCATTCTATCATTCTTATATCACCAATAATCAACATGATATGGGGCCAAGTGTGATTTTGAGTTACACTGTTATGACCGTTTAAAATGGCGCTTAATTGTTTTTATTTTAGTTCTAATGACTAGGAATCTTACCTTTTGTGTTAAAATAATGAGCAGTCTGCGGAAGATTCCGATGAAGTCAATAAACAGTTCCAGGGCATGCTGTATGAAGTCCTTGTTACCCATGCGGCGCTTCTCAATGATCAGTTGCGTGTCGAAAAGCACGAAGCCGCACATAAGCACAAGTCCAAGATAAAGGTGAGTCTGAAACATTTTTCATAGTATAATATATATTTATAAAATTTTAAAACTAGCAGCTTTTCTTGAAGCATTGTTTTATTTTATTTTTATCAACTACTTAAATGTTTGCTCCATGCTGCAAAATATTATATCTCGTATGCTATCTTAAACGATTGAGGGATAAACTGCCAATCGTCATAATCATGTAAAGACACCCCACCAAGCAATAATGAATAGATGCATTCAACATATTTAGTTGAATTTATAACTGAAATGTTACACTGTTCTCGCAAAACTCACAGTCCGAATAAAAAAAAAAAAAACAATGCGTTATCTACAGCAAGCCCTGTAAATAGGTTGCCTTCAATTGAAAAAAAAAGGCCTAATCAAAGCTTAAATTGTGACAAATGGGAGTCTAATAACCAAATTAAACTAAATTCATGTGAGAGTTTTAAATTAAATGTTCTGTAAAGAACTGTATATTTCTCTGTAAAACGTAATTTGATGAAGGAAGCAAACAAAAATCAAAGGAAAGCAAAATTCCATATATCTGAGAAAACTAAAACTAAAACTGATACTTTTGCCAAGCTTATGTTAAGTTATTCACATAAGGCAAATACCTATCGTTTGAACTCTTATTTGTGGGACACCCATATTTATTATTCATTGATCTGAGAGCAGGCATAGCTTTCATAATTATACCATATATATTTTATGTCTGACTTTGATAAATTGCTAAATTTCAAGGCAAATGGGCAAAAAAGTATGAGTACCACTATCCCCACCCACAATCAGACATAGTATGCAATTCATACAAATATCTGTACAGTGGCTAAGTCATGTCATCCAATCATTTGTAACTCTTTTTATCCCAGAATAATGAGGCAATAGCATTTAAAGGATTCCATGCGAGAAGTCACAGGCAGAGCAGACGATAGTACTGAGACACATTTCAAATTTGTTGATGGGTATGAGGAGAAATTGTCTAATAGTGTTTTATACAATAAACAATAATATGTAATTTCTTCCGAACATCTGATACATTTGATATGTAAAAAATACTTGACCATTTCTAGTTTACTATATAAATGATTCTTTAATTTAATGCCCTGCAGGCTACGGTATAACTTTAATTTATTTAGCATAGTAAATGCCAAGTAGTGAATTAAAGCATCTCATAATTTAATAATAAATACAAACCTGGTACAGGATTTGTGATTGCATGAAGATATTAAAAATGCTCATTATAGAAATCGAACTGAGCAGTGTCATCAGTGTGCCCCCAAGGAACAGCCAGCTGCCACGTTCTGCCAGCATTGCCGTAATGGAGAAGCAAGTAAACACCAGTGTTGTTCCCAAAAGAGCAGTCACTATAATGGCTGGATCAATATAATTCACATAACCCAAGAGAGGGCCCATACCCATTCCTGCAAAATTAAGATTTTTATGAAACAATTTGGTATCTCATCATTTTTAGGGAATGAAAACGAACAAAAACTGTATATATATCTACTGCATCATCACGAAATACCTGATGTTAATCCAAAACCCAAAAGGTATCCAAGACGCATGGTTGTGTTCTTGCCATTATCTGGTGTAGCAATGAGCATAAGCATGAGTCCAACTCCAACAATGGTAGACAGGAATCCTGCTTGAAAAGCTGTGTACTTGTCAACAAACACTCCGGTGCAGGCCGACGCACATGTCATCATGAGTGTACCATAAACATTTTTCAGATGTTGACGGACTGGTGCTTCCCTAAAAGGATTAAATGCCTTACAGTTCTGAATTTTCAAATAATATTAGCATTTCTTGATATTATTATAAACACACAGATTAAACTTTAGAAGGCAGGGTGGACTTTGGATATCAGCCTACGTGTCCTTTATTTTACAGACTACTTTACGTTAAGTACCTATCACTCCAAGGTTTATTTTTAGGAAGAGCAACAAACTTTCACCCAAAAACATAATTTCTCTCAAACAGTGAGCTTCCTAAAAAAAATATTTTGGTGGTAGGTACCTTCAACTACTACATGTAAAAAAATATCAACTCGAAATTCGTGGGATGATATTCTAGTCTTTCTTGGTTTTTCTTGGGTATATTTTGGTTTAAAACTTTCACTAGCCCATAAATCAAGGTCCAGCCAAGGGGTCACAGAATTGCCTCCATACAAAATCACTATAGTGAGAGCTCAGCTCACGGTTTGTTCGGCATGTGAGCAAATTCTCATGAGCCAGGTTCTTGGCATGGATTATAGTAGCTATGTATTTGTGTTTCTTAATTTCATTTCCATATGTGAGCCACTTAAATAATTAAAGATATTTATCATCGGGATAGTAAAAACCTAATTGATTACGTGAAAATTATGCTAAGAACTGTACATTGTTTGTTGCCGTCCATTTCACTTTCGAAACGTTCTAGAATAATGGAGAAGTTTCTGAGTAATATAGTTGATTATTTTAGATGATTACGGTGATTAAAAAGTAATTCAATACAGTTTTGCAATAAAACTAACTTCTAAAACCGGGGTATGATACAGTAAAGAACATTTTTAATAATTACTGTCATACATGGGGATCGAAGCATAAGGTCATGACAATATGATGAACATGTTGAAAATACTTACAGTCGATTCTGAAAACTATTCACAAACGTTTGGACGTTCGGTACCATGGTGGGAAGTTCTTAAATCCAATAACAGCAATAAAAACACTGAATAATTTGTGAAACTTTGAAATTTTCCAAAACTTATTAGCTGTCGCTACGCAATGAACTAGATAACGTTCGCCAAAGATTAAATAAATACGTGCTTATATTTGTCAGAACAAGAATAGTGTGGCTAAGTAAAAAAATAACTATATAACTGACGCAATAATAAACTTAGAATGTGGGAAGTGTCGATGTTTCATTCGATTATTTATTATAAAATCGATTATAAAAGTCTAGCAAAGAATAGATTCTTGAGCTATGTCAATAGATATTTAAGGCTAGGTACTGACCTACAATATAGCTGTTTCATATCAATGATCGCATGATTATATTGATCAATATAATTGTTGATCAGTACCGCCTAAGACTTTTGGTGTTTATATCAAGATAACAAAGATGTATTTTTATGATTCAAA
This sequence comes from Tortricodes alternella, assembly GCA_947859335.1. NCBI lineage: Eukaryota > Metazoa > Arthropoda > Insecta > Lepidoptera > Tortricidae > Tortricodes > Tortricodes alternella. Next base: position 8,221,121 of record OX401976.1, read on the forward strand.
AGCTAGCAGTGGGACACTCAAAAATGATAAAACCTACAGTCCCCGGGTGACAGTGACAGTATTATACGGTTTTAAAGTGAGTGAATAAATTGCGCAAAAGAAATTACCTAATGCTACATATCAATCATTTTCATTTGAATTATACAATATGCACCAAAAGTGACTCATAGCACTCTAATTCCGATTATATAGTAAAATGTTAGCAAACAGTACTGCCGAGGAGACGTACCGGCAGTGAAGACAAATTTTCGTAAGCATATCTTCACAAATCGATTTAAATAACGGGCTCACGAGCTTCGATACTCATAGCGAGTCAAGTATGCTTTTATGTTTGAGACTGGCAAGTCAGGAAAGTAGCCAATGAGTGTTCAACACGAACCGACTTAGAGCGTTTTCACATCCTGATACGATATCGGTTCCAGACATGCTCGAAGGTGTTGGACGCCGATAGCCGATATCCGATATCGTATTGTGTCGTCACATACCTATCTATGTCCGATTAGGCTACCGCCGGCCACCGGCACGTTCACGCACCCAGTAAGGAAAATTTATATATAGCACACATACAAGCATTATCGACGATATTGACTTTCATTACACGATATTGCCCGTCAATATTGTCTACTGACAGTCAATATAATTGTATAACCAGTGGCATTGCACAATTATATTGTAGGTCAGTACCTAGCCCCCAATTCTCGCTACATTCGAGATAATGTCGCTTTCGAGATTAAACGTCCGATTCGTACAATTGTGTCAAACGACTGTATGCACTGACGTTTAATCTCGATTGTGAGATTATCTCGAATGCAGCGAGAATTGGAGGCCTAGCTTGGAGGAATCAGAGGGCTTAGCACACTAATTTTTATCGCGCAAATAAAGCATTCATCCCTTTCGCACCCGCATATTAGTTAAAAAGTGATAGATGCTTTATGTGCGCGATAAAAGCTAGTGTGCTAGACACTTACGCACCCATAGTTAATACGTGTCTCTTCTGAAGAGTGACAAACGACGTTTCTCAAAGTTTTTAATATTGGTGTTTTGTCTCATTTTCTCTTTTTATTTACGCTGTTATGAGACAAAACAAAAGACTAATTATTATAAAGGTGCTTTGCTTATAAAAATGAGCAAGTTATTGTTGTAATTCAGGCTATCCCGAAAAGGTTACAATTAAACTGCTTGCTCCCAGTAATGATGATATAGGAAATCTTTTTTGGAATAGCCAAATTGCAGCAATAAATCGCAAAAAAAACTAGCCCGCTTACAAGCGCCTTTAGGCTAGTCACTGACCTACAATATAACTGTGCAATATCAGTGGTTCCACAATTATATTGATCGTCAGTAGTCGATATTGACCGTCAATATCATCTACTGACGATCAATATAATTGTGCAACCAGTGATATTGCACATTTATATTGTAGGTCAGAGGCTAGCCTTAGACTCATAGATTTTAGTCTTTGATTAGACTACTAATATGTTTTGAGAAACGGGCCCCGCTATCGTTGTAGTTGTAACCAAAAGAAACGCATCTGTCAATTCAAATCGTCATGTGGACGGATCTGTCAAAGTCGAAACGTTTATAATTTTACATGTATAACCTAAAATAAAGATCGTTCTTAACCTAAATGTATTCCCTTGTGATGGTTTTGTGTACCAAATAGAAATATTACACTAAAATCATGGGTAAAAAGTCGAAAGTAGGAAAACAACGAAAAGATAAATATTATCAGTTAGCTAAGGAAACAGGTAGGTAATATTTTCAGATTAAAGTTATTGCCACAAGCTTATTATATACTTTAGGTTCCAGTTCTGATAACTTAATTTCTGTGTGAATTTTTCAAAAAGTGTAATTATGCCCTATATTATTTGTATTTATTTTTAAAGAGAGAGATAACGTTATTTCTAGTAGACTTGATATTAAAATATTGCACATTTTTGCATTTACAGGATATCGTTCTAGAGCTGCATTTAAGCTTATCCAACTAAATAGAAAATTTGGATTCTTACAAAAATCTCGAGTATGTATCGACTTGTGTGCGGCCCCTGGTGGGTGGATGCAGGTTGCCCATCAGAACATGCCCCTGTCCAGTGTGGTTATTGGTGTAGATCTGTTTCCAATAAAGGCTGTGCCTGGCTGCATTGGCCTCACTGAAGATATCACAACTGACAAATGTAAAACTGCTATCAAGAAGGAAATCAAAACATGGAAAGCTGATGTGGTGCTTCATGATGGTGCACCAAATGTTGGTTTGAACTGGCTCCATGATGCATACCAGCAAGCTACTCTGACACTTAGTGCCTTGAAACTAGGCACTCATTTCTTGAGGGAAGGAGGTTGGTTTGTCACTAAAGTGTTTAGATCAAAGGACTATCATGCTTTGTTGTGGGTGCTCAAACAGTTCTTCAAGAAGGTGCATGCAACAAAGCCGCAGGCTTCTAGAAATGAGTCTGCTGAAATTTTTGTGGTTTGTCAGGGCTACATTGCACCAGATACAATTGATCCCAAGTTCCTTGATCCAAAGTATGTTTTTGAGGATTTAGAAATTGTGAAAAAGCAGCATACAAATATAATGCACCCTGAAAAGCAGAAGAAAGCCAAAGCTGAGGGTTACAAAGAAAATGACTACACAACTCACCATAAAGTTCTTATAACTCAATTTATGAGCAAAGAGGACCCGTTGGATCTTCTCCAAGGCTGCTCACAGGTGGGTAGTTAAACTAAATAAGATTCTCATTTTGGCCAAAATCGGATCAAATTAATTTTCTTTACTGTAATTTTTCCTTCCTTAATAGGGACGGGTCCTCTCCAACATGGTGGACTATCTGTATGGGCGATGGGCTGATCACCTGTCACCATACGGTTCATCATACCATCTTAGGACTAATTAATCGAACGTGGCCACAGGTAGTCTTGTGGCTCTGCCCACCCCATTAGGGATTTCGGGCGTGATGTGTATGTATGTATGTATGTTAATAGGGAACCTGCATGTTTTTTTTTTCATCTTTTATTGGAAAGTACTGATTGACCAATGTAAACAGAGCGCTGCCGGTAATAGATTTTATTTGGCCGTCAGGGCTCCTTTTATATTGGGCGAGGTGTACAAAATATATGAAATTTGCAATTATTTCCAAAAATACAGTTTTTAGGCCAATATACTTCAAATTAAAAATAACAGAAATTAGATGAGGATGTCCAAACTATTTATTCAGAACTAAAAAAGCAATATTTATTTGTCACTTATTTTAACTATTTTTGACCCTTAATAAAAGAAAAAGTAACAGTCAAAATGATCTTTTTGTTTCTTTTACATGCATTTATTTATGCTACCGTTACACAGAAATATATTTATATTTGTTACTATAGTCAAGTAGCCAATTGACTAGGTGTACCCAACTTTTATCTGTCACATTATATCTTTATATATGTTTTCAGATTGTATTAGATGATAAAAGTATAGAAGAACACCCCAAGACCACTCGAGAAATAAAGGAATGCTGTCAGGATATTAAAGTTTTGGGGAGAAAGGATCTTAAAGCTCTTTTAAGCTGGATAAAGCAGATGAAGGAGTTAAAAAATATACAGGTAAATGTTTCAGTATTTAATATAAATATTAAAATTGACCATAACATTAATTAGTAGTTGATTTTTTTAACCCGAACTTAATAATTATCAGTAAATATTATATTATATATTAAAGTATAATAAGCATCACTTCTTAGAGATCAATGTGGTGAGTTAAGTTAAAGCTAGGTAAATTTTCTATTAACGATTTCTGTGTGTTCTTTTTTGGCTGTATGTTAGGGTTTCACAACTGCCTTTAGGATGTCACTGATAATTTTGTGCCATTATGCTCACCAGGTGATTGGTATGCAGGAGATTTTGCACATTAGCCTGGATGTTCTTTGAGTAAACATCTTCTTCTGGATCATATTTCTTTAGGAGCTTTCCGACATTGATCAAGCCATAATTTCCTAAGGTGATCATTTTTAAAGATGCACTTTGCTCCAACTGTGGGCCTTAACTTTGAGATTATATTTAAGTATTTAATTTGAGATAAGCCAAAATTATCTACCTATTGGGAAATGGCAAAAGTGCCCTTGCTCATCTTCCTATTTTCCATTCTGATTCATGAATGTTGCTTCTTACTGATGGAGGTATTGTTTGATGACAATTTAGGAAAAGAAAGAAGAGGTTGAAGAGACACCCGAAGATGAGGGAGGAGAGGAACCCACTGAGGACAAGGAGGAAAATGCTGTGGATACCCAGATTGCAGAACTACAGGTAAGTTGCACAGACAATATCAGACTTTTATGATTGGATAAGGTGCTTGACAGACAACTCTATTGCTATTGTTTAAGGCTTGAACATTTTCAGTAAATTTACATTCAACATTAAAAAAATAATAATTATGTTTAATTGTCGCATTTGTCTTAATTACCATGATTATTATTTACAAGCGGACCCGCCACAGGTTTGCAAGCGGTAACTTTGAACCCACAGATAATCTACCTACACCCTAAACGAGACCTACTTGCCAAATTTCACGTGTCTAAGTTATAGTTTATTTAGTAGATTATGAGTGTGACCGTGGAATAATTTATAAGCTGAAGTGAATAGTGAAGAATAGTCAAATGTTCTCGGTAGCTTTACGACAAAATCCTTAAAGATTATAATAATTTCAGGATGAAGAACGTCGCCAGTCGAAACGCAAGAGGAAACAGTTGAACAAGCAGAGACAAAAACTGGCTGAGAAGATGAACTTGAAAATGGTACTGAAGGGGGATGATGGGCCAATTCTTGAGAGCAATGATATGTTCAGGTTGTCTGATATTAAGAATGCTGATGTAAGTAACAGTACAAATATTCAGGTCTATTGATTGTTATGGAATCCTTTCTTTCCTGATTGTTAATTCCTATTATATACTTACTTAATTTTGTCTTTAGGAATTATCACGCACAATAGACCAGCAACCAGATCTTGTAGCTGATCCAAGTGATGATTCAGATGATGAGCTGAAAGTAAAACAAAAGTATGTAAAGTATGATGTAGAAGCTTCAAAACTGGATAAATCTGGGCTCTATTACAAAGACTCAGATAGTGAACTGGAAATGGAAAGTGATTCGGAAGCTGAAAATGATAAAGAGACATTAGGTAATTTGATTATATTTATATTAAGTTAAACACAATGTGAAAAGTTCTTGTTTACAGCCAAAAAATTCGGCGGCGTGCCGCGATTCAGGCGACATTATAACAAGTCTACCAACTTATTTGTAAAGTGGCTAAAAATGGAACTATACTTTCTTTATAGTAAACGCTGTTTTTTTTCTGAATATAAGGGGTCGTCAACAAATTACGTAACGCAAAATTCCCAAATTTCATATAGATCGACAGCTGGTAGACAGAGCCATAACTATTTGGTCTCATATCAAATATTTAAGTGGTGTTTTTGGAATCGCCAAATAGCGAAGCGCCTTTAAATATCACCTTTGGTGCTTTCATTCCAGCATTCTCTGATGATGAAAAACAGTCCAAGAAAATTGACAAGATAACAAAATTAAATACATTGAAGAACAGCAAACCAAGCAAAACTCCATCAATCCCCAAGAACAATCCACTGCTCACTGATTTGGACAACACTGACCCGGTGTCGAGACGTTCCTTGAAAGCAGAGCTCTGGTTCCAGAAGGACTGCTTCAAAGATATTGAAGAGGATGATGACGAGGGGGTTGACTTGGATAAGCTAGCCGAAACATATAAAGAGAAAGGTACTGTTATAAGTAATCTAAATACAATATGCTGACATCACAACTTTATACTGTTGTAAAAAAAAATTTGGCACAGTAATTTAGACTTAAATATATATTTTTTACAGGAAAAACGATTGCCAACGAACTTATGGAATCATCAAATGAAGAAATAGTAAGAAATAGTGTTAAGAGAAAACAATCAGACTTGGAGAGTTCTGATGAAGATTCATCAGAGAGCGAATACGAAGTTGAAGAAAATGTGGCGCCCTCTGCAGGAAAAGTAGGCAGTAAGGCGAACAAGAAAGATAGCTTTGAAGTAGTTTCACAGGACCCAGGTAAGTTGCGCTAGTGTTACAGTCGAATTTTGTTCGGTACTGAAACAACCAGTAAGTATAGAAACGAGCCTTCGCCGAATAATTTTACCTTTAATGGTATACGAAACACTAAACTGTGTCATATTACTTAGGTAATAATCAAAGCATAATTGTTTAACTACTCTCCTTCCAAATGAATATGCAGTTTTTGAAATCCTCAGACTTGAAAAGGCTTAAAAAAACTCTTAAGATGGATGCGGAGACCTTAGCCCTGGGAACTATGATCGCCACTTCTAAGAAATTCAAGAGGGACCTCATCGATGACGCCTGGAACCGCTACACTTTCAACGACAAGAACCTGCCCGACTGGTTTGTGGAAGACGAGAAAAAGCATATGATGAAAGAAGTTGTGGTTCCTGAGGTAACATTATTTTACTTTATTAATTTTACATGTGAGGCGGCGTGTGTATTCAAACAGGCTTATTTCCATTTGAGGAAAACTTTTAATTTAGCCTGTAGTTCCATAGTCATTAGGTATAAATTAAGTACCTTAAATGAAAAAAAGCCCTTCGGAACACACTTTCCATATGAGCATCACGAAGATTAGGATTAGGATTAAAATAGTAGTTTATGCAACGGTTGCATAATGATAGGCCTTAAAACACTAGTGCGTTTTCGCACGTGTGTTTTAAGCCCAAATTATGCAGAGTTGCATACATAACTTTATCTACACACATATTATAAATCCTCCATGATGTGTTCAGAAACAATATTTTCTGGCAACAAGTTATTTGTTGCAATCGTGGCTGCATATTTCCGATATCCGGCGCATTTTCACATCACACAGTCACTCCGAGAAGACTACTATTCATATTTTCAACTAAAATGTAAATTATAAATAACTTTTTCTATTCAATTCAACAGCAATTCTACTTTCGTTCAGCAAAAAACCAACATAATGGCGGCAATTCGATCCTCCGTCAAGACCATTTTTTTTTAAATCATAGACAAACGAATGAAGTCTCTATTCTCACGTCACTCGAGATCAAATGTCGTTCGGTGTATATTAAAAAAACATACTGAATTGATGTTTCGTATCAATAACTGTTTAATATCTATGGATACTAGAATAGAGACCCACTTGAGTTTTGAGAGCTGTTCCAAATTTAATCTCATTTCGATACTAAAATCGATACTGTAATAACATTGCAGCACTGGTTTTACCTAATTGGTTGTCACAATGGTGGTCATTTCCTACGGTATTTGATTACACTATGGAGGTTTTATGATATGGGTGTAGATAAAAAGTATTTTTAAAATGTTGTGTGATGCAATAATGTTACCAAGAGTTTCAGACAACTCGTGGTTATTTTCTATCGCTCGGATTCTAAGCATGGTTTGAATGAAACATCATTTTCGAGCGCTTGAAACTTAAAAATTGGCGTCCAGCGCCTCTATTCGGGAACGTCCAAGCGGTATTGTAGCGATGCGCTAGCGAGATTCTAATCCCACTCTTCCGCATGATGGGTAATGCGTAAGAATGGGACGGGAGTCTCGCTCGCGAGCCGCAACAATATCGCTTGGATGTTCCTGAATAGAGCTCCAGTTAGCTGTCGTTCTACTGTATTAAACTGACCTGTTAAATCTGGAATCATGGTCAAACCGTACCGTGAACGGAAACGGGAAAACGTGCTTGATAATTTTTTGGGTAGTTAGATAAAATTTAAATTTCAGGTATACACAGAGGAATATAAGAAAAAGTTACAAGATATAAACGCGAGGCCAATTAAGAAAGTGGTTGAAGCTAAAGCTAGGAAGAAGAAGCGTATGATAAAGAAGATGGAAAGAGCGAAGAAGAAGGTTGAGGCGGTGATTGAGAATGCCGAAATGTCTGAACGAGAGAAGTCACAGCAAATAAGAACACTTTACAAAAAGGCACAGACAGATGGTAAGAAAAAGGTGACATATGTAGTCGCGAAGAAACACACAACGGCTAAACGTATGAAGCGACCGTCTGGAGTGAAGGGTCATTACAAGGTGGTGGACCCTCGCATGAAGAAGGATCTCCGTGCACAGAAAAATAAGGAAAAAACTATGGGCCGCGGTAAAAAGGGTAAACCGATGAAGGGTAGTAAAACACCGAAGAAGAATGACAAACCGCAGAAGAAGAAAGGTAAAAAAGCGAAATAATTCAAGTATATCTATGATAAGTTGTGTAAAATGTATAAGATGACAACTAGAATACTAAATATATTGTTTCATTGATGTCAAACATTTATTGTGAATTAACTTTATTCCTAACCAGCTGTGTGCAAGATGGTATTTCCCAGCGGCAACATTTCAGAAACCAAACTTTTTCAAATGTCCGAAATTTTGGGTAACTTGTTCTTTCTCTGCTTGTTTCGTTCTTTTATTTTCAGGTCGATATTTCCCTTTTGATAAATCAACCCTTAAATTAGCCAGAACGTATTTTTTCATTATTTTTACTTTCGATGTTTTTCACAGACCTAAATAATAACTAACTTCCACGATTTAAATTTCAAAATTGACAGTTCCCGTAAACTGCTGTCTCTTTTTTATGGGATGAATTACCTAAAACGCAGATACTACTGACTTTTATTTATAATCAGAAGACTGAACACTAATTTTCATACTTCTAACGATTTCTTGGATGGATTTTCCGATATTATTATTTTCTTGTATGAAAATTTCCGATCGCCTTTCTTTCCAGTATTTGTATTATCTTGTATAAAAAGTTCCGACGGCCTTTTTTCCTGTATTATTTTTTCTTGTATAAAAAATTTCGATCGTCATTTTTCCTTATCAGATATTTCTAATAGATTATTATTCTCAACTAGTAGACCCGCCACAGCTTCGCCCGCGGTATTTTCCATACAAACTTTATCACCCCTTTAGGGAAGGAATTTTAAAAAACCCCTCCTTAGTGCACCTCTAGGCTACTCGAGGAATATCTCCTTCAAATTTTAAACCTCTAGGACCACCCGTTTAGGCTGTGCGTTGTCTATAAGTGAGTCACGGTACTGTTTTGTGTATTGATGATAGAAAATTATTACATTAGCAATATTGCTCACTCGCGTTATAGCACGGTTAGTTGGAGTTTGACATTAGGCGCTTCTCGTTCTCAGTCTCAGTCGGGCGAAGTTCGTTATTTCATAAGAAGTAAATTTATCAAAATTTCACGTCATTGCGGCAGATGAAAAAATGCATTACTATTTTCAACTGTAAGGTGAATTGATATTATTATATTACGTTTAAGTATGTATTTTTAAATACCAATCTGCTCTGATAAACGCCGACGTATGAACGATGTATGAATATCATAGTCTAGATCCTATAGTACAAGCCTTGCTTAGTTTGGGACTAGACCGAGCTGTGTAAGATTGCCCCCTGATTTATTTATTTCTATCAGGTAATTTTTTGCATATGCGAAATACCACTAGTATGTAGTTTTTGTTTTTCTGCTTCCAATTTTGAATAACAACAGTGTGTGTAGCCTAGCGGTAAGACGTGCGATTTTCAATCCGGAGGTCGGAGGTTCGAACCCTGGCTCGTACCTATGAGTTTTTCGAAACTCATTCATCATTTGATATTTATGTAATGAAACTATGCACCTCCGTTCAATAGCAGCGGTTATTCCAAACTAAGGTTATATACCTTATATCTACCAATTAGGTACATAGGTATATAAGAATATGAGTGTACAAATGTACGCATACGAAATAGTTCGCATGGAACATCAAGTAGGTAATCGGAAAAAAAGGCGATCGGAATTTTTCATACAAGAAAAAATAATACAGGTTAAAAGGCTTTCGGAAATTTTAATACAAGAAAATACAAATACTGGAAAAAAAGGCGATCGGAAATATTTATACAAGAAAATACAAATACTGGAAAGAAAGGCGATCGGAAATATTTATACAAGAAAATAAAAATATCGGAAAATACATGTAAGAAATCCTTCTAACTCCAAAACATTTGACATATTTTTTGTCTTGCCATGGACCTTGGAGGTAAATACAGTAAATGAAAATTAATAAACGATCTATCGATTGTTCACTCGTAGCGCAACTCGCGCCTTGTGTCGTTGTGTCGACTCGTTGTCAATTATTTAATATTTTTCCAATGGCTTCGCGGACCACTTCGGGTGCTTCCAGGGACCACCGGTTAAGAACCACTGCTCTATAGGGATCACAAATATTTTTCCTGTCATTAGTCCTTAGTGCCGAGTGCACCAACAATGAATCAGATGTTTTATTTTTAATCAGTCGTTTAATGGTACATTTGACAACCGTAAGCCATTGGTTAACGCTTTAGCGTCTGTTTAGTTGTTGGTGAACTCTCCACTAAGATATATATTGCGAGAAGGAAAATCCTATATTGGTACTGTCAATTATACTCAAGGGACATATGGGGTGGTGCTTGACATTAGAAATATTCTACGGCTGCGGTCAGGGACGGTGATATTTGAGTCCAAGTACGTCATTCGCGTTTAACGGCCAGAGTTCAGGGCCAGACACGCCATACAAATGATAATGACTTCGCCTGGTCGACCTTGGTGCCTGATTCGGATTCGCTCTAACTACGCCGTCTGCCTACTAATTCGTATTTGTATAAATAGGTATGTTATTACGATTTATATCAAACCGATTCGTGTTTCTCGTGCCTAGATCAAGTTAAGTACCTAGTTGCGTGAATCATAATCAGAGATTAAATATCACAAGTATCTTTATACAATTTTCACAGAAGTTATTGACTTGTATAAATCAGTGTCATTTTTATTTCTAAATCGGAGGCGTAAATAGGCATAGGATCAAGGAGGAGGAAACGTTCGGAGCCGGGGTGAATGCTGCGGAGGTGTCAAGGGGAGGGAGAGGGGGGGGGGGGGGGGGGGCAAGAGGCGCGGAGGCGCGCGGCCGCGCTATATCGAGCGCGCGATCACGGCCAAGGTCGCCGCGGCGGCTCCCGCGTGCCCCGAACCACACCGCACACCGTGCTTGCTCGTCTACCCAGCATAAATAACTAACTACGTCACTATGTATAGTCAACATAGATAATATCTATATACTAGTATATATTTCCTCCTCTGCTGCACTGGGAGTGAAGAAATAGCATAGAATGCGTGCAGATGCTTATCATCCTGGCATGTCGTAAAAGTCGACTAAGGGACGGGTCCTCTCCAACATGGTGGACTATCAGTATGGGCGATGGGCTGATCACCTGTCACCATACGGTTCATCATACCATCTTAGGACTAATTCATCGAACATGGCCACAAGTAGTCTTGTGGCTCTGCCCACCCCATTAGGGATTTCGGGCGTGATGCTATGTATGTATGTGTATGTGGTATATATTATGGTGGGACTGAGCCGAACGGAACCCGAGGAGCAAACCAATATCTCTTACTGGGAATAGGATCTACAGTTCTACATACATATATGGTGCGGTGAATACGGCTAGGAGTCGCATAAGGCGAACCCTGGCTGTTTCCTGGCTCCACCAACATCCGTTTGCTTCTTCTTCCATGTCTTTCTGTCGTGCTAACTTTTTATTTTCTAGTCTATTTAATTTGTTTATCTGTAGTTCCTTCACGAATAAATAATGTGTTGGATATGGACACTTTGTTAAAATGTAAGCATGCTTTATCTTGACAATTTAAGTTTACTGGCAATGGATGGTCGTTGCGTACTAAAAAGCCGAACTCTCTTTTTTTTCAGTAGTTTTAATTTTTTCTCATATTATACTTATTTAGTTAATATCAAATAAATACTAATAATTTCTGTGAAATGGCTGCCTGAAATTTAATAACAATTGTGCCTACATATTGATACATGCGATGTTGGCATATCCACGACCTTGTTTCAAAAATGAAGGTCGGTGTGGCTATAGCGTCGCACGTAGGGGTATGTTGGAGAGTTCCATTCCGTCCTGAATGACGTCCGCGGAGGCTCAGGTAGCGGAGCCGGGGCGAGGGGGCGCCGCGACCTCGCCCTCGCAAGGTCGCTTTTTCCATCCCACTCGGTCACATGCGTGTAAAGCCCAGCCATAACATAGGTTTTTTTATACTGAAGCTCTAAACTTACCAATTTAGGCTTTGATGCTTCTTAGTACTTCACAAAAGTACTAGTGTTTAAGTAGGTATACCTAATTTCCTCTCTGTCTGTGCGGCACGTGGCGTGACGCAGCTGAAATGTACGAAAGCATTCGTCACAGCATATACAATACAATCAATACAGGTCAACTCCAAATAACAAACTAAAAAGATTCGAAGCATTTTTTCAATGTTTACTTTTTTGGGTTCCGCAGTCGAACTAGGAACCCTTAGTTTTGCCATTCCGTCTGTCTGCATATGTCACAAGTTACAAAAACAAATTTTGTACGATTTGTTCGTCCCACGAAAATAACTGTAAAAATACATGAATGCAAAAACATTTTTTATTCAACCCCGAATGGGGTGTCGTTGTATAGTTCTTTGAAAATTATTATAAGTATGTTATTACCAATTTTTCAATTTGTTCACCAACGAGTTATCAACATGTTCATCATATCAGTGGGGACAATTTGGTATTAAAGTAAATTATATTCTCATCTCTCACACTCGGAAAGTAGGGCATTATTTATCTATGATGGGGGGTGAAAGTGATGCTTGTGATTTGTAAGATGTATTTTCCAATATTTTTATTATATAAAAATTTCCTACGGCCTTTTTTCCGTTTACTTGATTCTCTTGTATAAAAAAATCCTAACGCCTTTTTTCCTATTGCTTGATTTTCCATACCAACTATTTCGTATGTTACATTTTACTTTTCGCAAAATTTCTCATTTGCCTTTTCACCTAATCGGTTATGCGTATGCGGATGCGCTAACCAATGCGTATGAAAATTATGCGAAAAGTAAAATGTACGCATACGAAATAGTTCGTATGGAAAATCGAGTAATCGAAAAAAAAGCCCATCGGATTTTTTAATACAAGAAAAAAATTATACAGGAAAAAGGGCCGTCGGAAATTTGAATATAAGAAAATACACTAAAAATGAAATATACTAGACAATGTGTACAAAACAGTTGGCAAATTGATCTATAAATTTATAAAAAAATATAGTGATTAATATTTTTTTTTTAAGAAGCGTTTAATTTGATTTTAAAAAACATTTTTGTCGTGATGTCTACATATTCACGCTAGCCACGGATTTACGCTATTGAATCTTTTGATAAACATCCGTATAAAAAATATCTTATATGACTTTAGGTGGTGACTTCATCTTGAAATCATTTTATTTCTGTTTGTGGATACGCACAGTAGAAGCATAGCTACGCTACGATGCTATAGTGCAATGTACACGAGTTCCGCCCCCGGCTCACCCTCGCAGCCTCCCGACTGTCCCGCCGCCCACGCCACGCTTCACGCTTGCCTGCCAGCATTCTTCATTTATATTATCCCCTATTTTATAAGTAGCTATATCTTGGCTTTGGTTATAGGAAAGAAATAACCGCGTTATTGCGGGTATTATGCCATATTAAATAGCATTAAATCCCGTTACTGTCTTTTTTGGACATGATGTTTGCAGCATAAAACCTCAAACATGTTATATCGATGTCACGGCGAGACATCGCCCAGGCTGCACCTTACGAAGCGCATCATTACAGTTGAGAAAATAATAATTGAATTTAAAGCATTAATATAATTTGTTAAAAATTATCCTTAGCAATAACACTTTGGATCTGTATCATAAAAATACGGTATTCATTAATTTAAAAATTCAATGTAGTTTATTTTGAGTAAAATTTGCTATTTGGGTCATACACACGTTTAGGTTCCCTCTGTCTCCTCCCCTGTCCCCTCCTGTTCCCGAAAGTTAAGGGCCTTGAGGCCTGTTTTTTTTGCTTCAACTATACCCGCATGTAGGACATTAGACATAGTTTTGGCCTGTGTGAAGAAAACGGAAAATTAAGCAGTCGTTTTCGTTAACCTTTGGTCACAGGAGGGACAATTTTTGTTTCTTGAACTGTGTATTACCCATTTTGAATATTCAAGGTAGTAATCTTCTTTGTGGCGTTTGTTTTTTCCACTATATAATGTATAAATATAACAGTATCAAACCATGAAGACGCGCCCCACCACTCAATGTTAAATACATTTACCGTCCGACGCAAATTAAGTGGTAGGGCGCGTCCTCGCGGAATGACATGGCTATACTAGCATTTTCATGCGGCTTTATGTACTCAACTTTACTACTTCACTGCACGTTATTTATAGACTTCCAATAAATTCACCCTCGACAGAAAAGAGGGGTGTTATAAGTTTCACTCCTTTTTCTGTCTGTCTGTGGCATTTGTTAGGTACTAGAATGGATGAACGAATTTTAACGCGGTTTTTACATTTGATAGCTAGTTTTGTCGTGGTGTTTGATAGCTAGAAGTTCGATGAAAATCGGTTGAACAGATCTAGGTGACAGCATATTAAATGAGCAGACTGTCTATCCGACAAGTGATAGTTAATGGTTCAATCATTTCGGATTGGTTTCGAAAAATCTACTAAAATAAAACAAATCCCCGACGTGAAAAACTTACTCTGAATAACGATTCTTTAAATACTATGAAATAATAGTAGATTGTTGCACTAAGCAGAAAGTGATTCATTATTGCGCCGAGTGTTAGTTTGGAGTCCGAACGCAAGTGAGGGCTCTAAAAACACGAGCGTAATAACAAATCACTTGATGCGAGGTGCATAATCTGCTTTTCTTTCTACTACTGCTAAAAGTTGGTAAAACAACGTAAAGGTACAGTTAAACCCTACTAGCGACGTAAAAAGGATTTTGGCACCTGTTATGATGCACCCTTAGACTTTTTATATAGCCTATGACACTCGCACGTTCTCCCCGAATCATAAGATACCCTATTTATTAAAATTGGTCCATTGGTTCTGAAGCTAAAGTCGAACATCCGAAAATGTTCACAGAAAACTTGTATCTAGTCTATTGATTGTCATATTATGCAAAAAAAAAATCTTTTAGTAACCCATACTATCTTATCAGCCAGAACTTTGAGCATAACATTTAGACGGGGCAATCATAGTTCGATATGGCCGCCGATATGTGGACTGTTTTGCTAACAGTAAGTCCACAGAAAAGTGGTCGGGTGTCCCGTCGAAAATACAAAACAGTGCAATAATGAAATTTGTATGCAACTTTATTTGCTCTAGAGCAAATAAGGGCTGCTTTGTGCTGAGTATTTAAGGCCATAATGAGGAAATTAAAGCGTAGTAGGAAGACAAATATCTTTGCCGCTTACCTACCTAATTATATTCAGCGTTAACAAATCCCTGCTGAACCAATCGGTATTGAGTTCCATAACTAAGATCTGTAGTTCTTAAGAGACAATTAATTCCAATCCAGGCGGTAGCTCTCAAATAATATTTAAATCTTAAAGATGGTGGTATATATTAGGTAGGAAGCGCGCCCAAAATAATTCGTTAAAACATTAGGTAGGTACATCTTGTGTTTTACGAATTATACGCACCAAAGCTCGACCCTGAAACCGCCAGGTCAATTTTTCACATCACAGTGAGTAAGTCTCTATCTTTATTCCGGACGGCTGTTTTGTTCGGCGAGGAGTCATCGGGTGGCAGATGGATGTGCGTTTGAAGGACGCTACACAAATCTCGCGGACAGTTGGTCGCCCCCGCTCTATAAAGTGATCAAGTTTAGTGCGCGGCCGGGTGAGCGACCACGATCACGGCCGCGCCCGGGAGCGGCGCGCGCGCAAACAAAGCCGCGGCCGCACCAGTGACAGTTACACGCAGGTAACCGACGATTAACCTCTCGCCGCAGCGGTCGTTAGCCGAAATGGCCTCTCAAATAGAATCTGTGAAGGTGACGTCGCTGTTGTTACGAATACCTTTCAGACGTTTTACGGTCACGGCATGCCAATAAAGCTTGTGACAAAGTGTCGACATGTGTCGCCATTGTCCTTTCTTCACTTCGTTACATTGTTTTCAAATGTCTTTCCGTTTTCTACGTGACGAGTTCTTCTACCTGATGAAAATGCAGGCATGCATTAAAATTAATCTCAACAGATTTTTTACAGATAGCGTTATACTTATGATTTTTAAGAAACGTAAGTTTTTTTTAACCATTTGTGTGTCAAAGTTTAACTAAATGTCTATGGCAATGACAAAGAAGACAAAAGAAGAACAAAAAGAAAGAATAACATTCAACATTTGTGCCGAAAACCGCCATTAAGGACCCTGAGTAGGGTCCTTAATGGCGGTTTTCGGCACAAACGGCACAAACGGCGGTTGCACGGCAACAAGCAGCGGCGCTGACTTTTAGGGTTCCGTACTCAAAGGGTAAAACGGGACCTTATTACTAAGACTCCGCTGTCCGGCCGTCTGTCTGTCCGTCTGTCACCAGGCTGTATCCCATGAACCGTGATAGTTAGACAGTTGAAATTTTTACAGATGATGTAGGTACCTATTTCTGTTGCCGCTATAACAACAAATACTAAAAAACAGAATAAAATAAATATTTAAGAAGGCTCAACAAACGTGATTTTTTTGCTGTTTTTAGGGTTCCGTAGTCAAAGGATAAAACGGGACCCTATTACTAAGGCTCCGCTGTCCGTTTGTCCGTCTGTCCGTGTGTCACCAGGCTGTATCTCATGAACCGTGATAGGCAGTTGAAATTTTCACAGATGATGCATTTCTGTTGCTGCTATAACAACAAATACTAAAATACAGAATTAAATAAATATTTAAGGGAGCTCGCATACAACAAACGTGATATTTTGCCGTTTTTATAGATAATGGTACGGAACCCTTCGTGTGCGAGTCCGACTCGCACTTGGCCGGTTTTTTATAGATAATGGTACTTTGTCGTTGCGCGCAGTAACGGCGGAACTTAACGGATTATTAGATACGTTTAGTTAGCTTTGTCAGACTTAAGGCGGTCTGACAAAGCTAATCGATAATCAATACGTGTTACAAAAATCGCACAACTTTGATATTAAAATGTTGAACACAGCAAGAGTTCTAATACCTATTTTAATGTTTCAAAATTAAAGGGAACAATATTCTATTTGTGTGTGTTTTTTTATATAATGCCAAGGAATGAATATTCAATGTCTCGTGATCAAAAAAAAAACGTAGAGAGGTATATACCTACGTATTGTAAGTAGGGTTGATGTTATAAGGCCTTTTATAAGAGACCAAGTAGGTAAGTAATGTCATAAACTGTATTGATTTACTCGTATTTGAGAGCTTGTTTGTAAATATTTGAAAGAAAAATACTTGTTATTTTTCTAATTGCATTTCTGTTTTTTTTTTTTTGCGAAAATGCATTTGTACCCTATTAATTTCCAAACACTCATGGTTGCGCAATACATGTCATATTTCGTCGCTGCGCGTGCAATACCGCGGAAGGGCACTTTGTAAATACCGCATAACAGCAGCACGGCACAAAATTGAGATATGCAATGATATGTAGTTAAATGACCGAGATATTCAGTTTTTTCTTTTTCCTAAAAAATCGCAAAAAACGCAGATACGCGGTTTTTACAAAGTGCTCTTCCGCGGTATTGCACGCGCAGCGACGATTTACCTTGGTACCAATAAACAAAATGGATTGGAAATCCCACTTGTATAATTTATACGGAGCGGTTTACCAATACATAATTAGCCCGTACCCGATGCCAATCTACTGTACAGCTCTATGAGTTACGTGCGCGGTGTGAACTGTGAAGCGTAGCGTACCCTACATTGCGGGTTCGATGGCCGGCCACGACACCGCCCAATGATAACTAATACGGATACAATAGGACAACATTTTGTTGAACTGAATAACAACTACATCGTTGCAGATCAATATTTAATATACTCGATAGGTACCATGAATGGCTTATGGTATAAATGCTATACAGCATCTGACTCTTTGAGTTAGCAACTGAACAGGGTTCGAGAGATGGAAACTGCTTGTTTTTTGAAGACATTGTTCGGGAAGAAACCTGTTCAGTGCAAAGTAAGATAGTGGTGCGTCTCGGTTTCGGGAATGTAAGTCAGGTTTAAAATCTGGTTTGAAGGTGGTAGGTATTTGGTTTTTTGCGCAAGTGAGCTCTATTACCCCTTGCAATCGTTTATGTTGAATTAGAGATTGACCTAACGGGGCTGACGTGTTCAGCAGATCAAAGCCCCTAAATAAATAAAGGTACTTATAAAAAAAAAAAAACTGGTAAAATCCTAAAGGCATATTAGCTACCTAGAATTATTTTATATAGTAGGTATCTATTTAAGTTCGTAATAGTTTGACGCAATAATGTATGTAATTATGCTGATTCTGAAATCAAATAGGTATCTTGTTTAGTAGACAGCGATAACGATGCGAAGGATTGACTCCTGCCTGATTTACAGGATCGCACTATTACAATTTTCTTTTTTTTTAAATATATTTCGAATACCAAGTTCAGTGCACATTATATGCATATTGAACAGGTATCTAAGTAGGATCTTTTTAATAGTGTCATGCAGTGTCTCTAATACTTGCAAAACCAGTAAAAGATCATAGGTAGGATAACAAATCACAAAAAGGATTAAAACACGCTTACCCTAAGCGTGTAGCCGGCGCATCTGCACAGGTACCTGCATTATAAGCGGGCAGTGCGCTGGGCTGAAGATGTTTTATGTGTATTATTTGTGCGGACGAAACGCGGGCCGCGAGCGGTCGTCGACCGCGGCCCTTGACTCGCGCGAGGTTCAGCGACACCGGCTGACACCGCACCGCACGCTGCTCGCTCGCCGCCGCGCGCCGCTGTCTTCCGCCATACGCGCCCGCTCACGCTTCCGCCTGGCGTTTTTAAGCAAATAATGTATCTTGTTGGTAAAATTAACCTTTTAATGGTATTTGTACTGTTTATAAATTGTCGTTTTAAAAGCAAAATGTTTGCTTGAATTTGCTAAGAAAAGTAGAAATACTTACGTATAAAATTATTTGAAACGTATAATATACACTTACATTATAAACAGTAGATTATTAGTCTGCTTCTTAACTGAATAATAAATGCGAACTGTGTCTGATTATTCCTCTTGTCTTTAAGCCAACACCGAATTATTGAAAATGTTGGCACAGTAACACGTAGTGACAAAGTTCGGTTCAGCTTATACATATAAAGCTGTACCAGTTGTATAGTCAACCTCCATAGAACCTAATTATAATAAAGTGACGCATTAAATGATAATATGATCTAACATACCATTTTATTATGACATGGTTCTATGGAGGTCGGCTATACAAGCTTTATATTTATATTTATTTTTCTCCTTACTTTTCTTTTTTCTTTTATTGTTGTCTGTGTCGAATGTGTGTTGAATAAATGACTCATCATCATATATATATATATTATTTCTAAAAGGTATTTTTTTTTGAAGACGCTCCATATCTCCGTTAATTCTTTACCAAAATTAATGATTTAAATCGTCATTTTAAAGCTTATGTTCGTGGCTTTATCACAAAAATACACAAATAGATTAAAATTAAAGTTTTCGTTAAAAAATAATTAAAAAACCACGCGATTTGCTAGCGCCATCTATTGACAGTTTTTTAACTAACATGTGTGATGGCCACAGACTACTTAGAAGATACTACGTATGTGATGGCTATTTGCACATGCAGACTAATGCCAGTTCAAATAGCCAATAGGAAGACTAATGTCAACAGATGGCGCTGCGCGTCGGGTAGGCTAGGAGGTACTGACCTACAATGTGTATTATCTCTCAAAAATAAAATATCTTTTACTAATAATAATACTTGCATTTACTTATTCTCACTTTATTATATTGTTATTATTATTATTACTATCCGGTGTTTGACAACGATACAGTGCGAAAATTCGCACGGGTCAGCCAGTTACTTTTATTATTGACATGGATTGTCAGAGATAGGTAGTCATTTCACTCCTAAATATGTTATGAGAGTATCAAAAATAATGAAAAGCGATAAAATGGGGTACTTACCTCCGAGACTATATAAATCGGGCCATCTTCATTATATCCGTCTGTCTGCGTCCCTTGGGAATCGAGAAGAGGTTTACGTATATATATATGTTCATTGTTAATATGTGGGTACATACTTATTTATGTGTCCCGTGATTGGAAACCAGTATTTTCGAACTGGAACGTCTGGGTGGCAGCTAGCTTTTTTATTTAGTTTGATTGGTAACTTGTTCCGATGCTCGATCAGCATTAACTAATTTCGGTTTGTTAGCTCTGTTAGAGATTTTGTGTTTTAATCGATTCGTAACTCAGTGTTGACTGCATGCTTGCTTTTGAGATATTGGTGTGTTGGAAAATACTCTAAAAACCGGTCAAGTGCGAGTCGGACTCGCGCACCGTGGGTTCTGTAATACGCCAATTTGGCATGGTCTCAAGCAATCAAAAATATATTCATGATATAAGAACTTTGACAGTTGCAACTAACATAAGTTGGCAGATTGGTACTTTTCTGGTTT
Organism: Tortricodes alternella; assembly: GCA_947859335.1. Lineage (NCBI taxonomy): Eukaryota > Metazoa > Arthropoda > Insecta > Lepidoptera > Tortricidae > Tortricodes > Tortricodes alternella. The sequence goes on from OX401976.1 coordinate 8,241,700, forward strand.
GATTTCAATGATTTATTATTCACATTTTTATAACATTTAATTGATATGTTTTGTTTGATTATGGAGTATAAACTAAAATCAGGTTAAATTTGATAGCTGAAACTTAAACCCTTTGGAAATACAGCTGGAACAAAATTGGTTTAAAATCAGTAAATATTTTAGGGTATCAATGTATGGGGGCGCTTCGCAGGCTTATATATTTTTTTTATTTGCTCGTATTTATGCCATAACAACACATATTCTGTGAAAATTCCAACCTTCTAACTCTTACCGTTGCTGAGCTAGAGGCCTCTGACAGGCGGACGGACGGACAGACGTTTCAGGCTCAGTAATAGGTTCCCGATGATCCCCTCGGGTACGGAACCCTAATAAAAAGCAAGAAGTTCAAATAAATACCTTTAGAAAAGGCGCAAATTATAGTCTTGATCAGATGCAAAAACGACTAATACGATCTTTTTCAATTGATCAATCATACAGTGCATGAGTAGTATCTTGCACTGTATAATCAATTACTATTACTATTACTATTACTAATTGTATCTTGGTAGATACCAGAGCGCAGAACACAGGCCGGTGTAAAACATCTTGGCTTATGACGCTGGACGACACGGTTAGCCTAGTTGGTAGTGACCCTGCCTCCAAGGCTACCGGCCCCGGGGTTCGATCCCCGGTAAGGGCAAATATTTGTGTGATGAGCACGAATGCTTCTTCCTGAGTCTTGGATGTTTCCTGTATTTAAGTATTTATTTATCTCTATAAGTATGTATATCGTCGTCTAGTACCCATAACACAAGCCTTTAGAGCTTACTTTGCGACTAGATCGATTTGTGTAAAGATTGTCCCTTATTTATTTATTTATACTTATCACTGTCTTTTATGCTTTTACTGCAATCGGATAAAAAATCTTTTGAATTGAACATTTTTGCCGCCGTTTTGTCGACTATGCGTAACAGGCTATACAGGGTAAAAAAGACCTTCGTCACCTTGACTTAAAGTTGAAATTCGTGTTACTTCTCAGACATCTTTGGCGGTCAAAAGGTTAAGCTCTAAAACCATGTTTAGAGCAGTAGTGAACAAAGTCATGATTGCACAGGAAGCAGAAGAACAATAACAAGGGTTGAACCCACACATTATTATAGACTCCAAAAAGCCGGGCAATCCCCGCTACCAACATTAGAGTCAAGAAATATAGATAAGCAGCGGGGTCACAGGCAGGCAAGCGCTCTAAAAATCCCCGTGCCCCGCAAGTCTGGCAGTATTATAGGCAAAACGACGACTTTAGGTCAACCACAATGGTCTATGGTTGAACTAAATATTTAAGTTGGACTTTGAGATTTAATAATCACGATTCAAACCCAACTCACTATTTCAGGTTAATTGCAAAAACTGTTTTATATTTCAGGCTATCTATATAAATCTAAATTGATACCATCAAAGAATACGATACTGAAAGATAAACGTGATCATCATGTGAATTACTCACGCTTCTAGTAGCTTTTACGTTTGATGTACGGATTGTACTCATCCGTACCGATAGATGGCGCATAAAATTCGAGTTCGTATTGACACATTAGCGAAACGGGCACCGCACGACATAATGTTGAATCAAAATATTACATGCACGCGATTAATTCAAATTTATCTATATTATTTAGCATAATTTAGAGCAAACTGGATATAAAGAACAAAGGACAAGCAAATTAAATACATTAACATAAATTATTTCTCGGCGTCGCGTCAGCGTCTTTCTTAAAAAACGCTCTGAGAGCATTGAAACTTAACGGTTGCAAAATTAGTACTCAATTTCGTTTTGTTTGTTATAGGTATGCTAATGTGTTGTAATGTTTTGGTATATTGTGTTCGGACACTTTATTATAATGAAACCTCAACCCAATCAAAGGGGTTTATTTGACAATATTTGTGACATCTATTAAAAGGGTGAGTCCACTGCGGTCGTAGCAAGGTTGACACGAGGACAAGTTAACACCGTTTTATCTCTAAGTGCGTCTCTTTCACACTAGCGCCGACAAAAGATAGTCAGAGAGATAAGACGGGGTTACGTTATATCCGTGTCAAACTTGCTAGGGCCGCAGAGTGCCTAGCACACTAGTTTTTATCGCGCACATAAAGCATCTCGCACATGACATTTAACATAGTATTAACCCAAAAAATACAGTTTTGAGATATTGCGTTTTAAAGTTTTAAAAAAATTCCTAACTTTCAAAAACATACTGGTATTTCTTAACTTTGGTTATGTTTTAACATTATTCAGCATTATTTTGATTTGAAGCGTTATTCAAACAAGATAATTAATGAAAATTTATGTTAGTTTTTCTACTACCATTTAGAGTTAAGACTATAATTTCCAACCCTTATTTAAAAAAAATTAGACTTATGTCAGTGTTGTCTGTTTATTTGTGTGTCATTACAGTATTAAGTAGAAATACTTTTTTCTTGAGTGCTACAATATTTCAGAAAAAAAGTCAACACGGTCTTATCTCGAAATAGTACATGAATGTATTTGAAGGCAAATTGACAGGTAACACAGTATTAAATAGCAATAATACAGTATGGATTACTGAGCTGTCTACTGATTTGAGAGTTGGAGTAGTCGTATCTAGAATTAATACAGGGAACATACGCCCAGGCCCCCAATTCTCGCTATATTCGAGATAATGTCGATTGCGAGATTAAACGTCAGATTCATACAGTTGTTTTAAACGACTGTATGCACTGACGTTTAATCTTGATTGTGAGATTATCTCGAATGCACCGAGAATTGGGGGCCTGGACCGACGATCGCTGCAAGGTAACTGACTCAACTAAGATGATACTATATTGACTTGTACCACGATAGATGGCGTGAATAGTCAAGAAAGGCTTTTGGTGCCATCTCTTGGCTGGTAGATCAATTAAAAATATGACGATTTTACCAACCGACAGAGAAAAAAATACGCTATCCGAAGGCGTACTTAACTTTTTTGACTTAAGACGGTATTAAATGTCATGTGCGATCTGTCACTTTTTAACTAATAAGCGGGTGTGAAAGGGACGAATGCTTTATGTGCGCGATTAGTGTGCTGAGACCCCTGGTATTGCAGCAGTCCATAGGCGGCAGTGACTATTATTCATCAAGTGGGTAGTCTGCCCGGTTGCTTGTTTATGGCTATTGCCTTCCTTGTAAAGGAAACTAAAAAAAAACATGTCTAGGTACTCTTTATTATATATTATCCTAAAAGGTCGGCAGGTCTCCTTTGCGATTTTTGGCGTTCATGGGCGGTGGTGATCATTTTATCATCAGGTGACTCGTAAGCCTTCCTCGTATACTACGTAAAAATATATTAAAAGTTCTTTATTTCTTCGCTCCTTAATAGCACTTATGTAGGTCATTATTATGATTATAATCTTTGATTTAAGTCTTGACTCCATAATAATAAGAATGGGAATGTTCGGCTAACATACATTGAAATCGTGTTTATGTTGATTATTAAATTGACCATTGATTTGATTGTTACATGTTACTACCAATTATAATTACCTACCAACCACCATAGAAAAAGAAAAACTCATTCGGGAAATAAAGCCGTTTACTATGTATACATATTGGTTGCATGTACTTATTATTTTGGTTAAGGTTTATATATATTTTTGGGTTCGTTAATAATTTTAGAGAATACATGCATTTATGATGATTACAAATTATTTTTAAACTCTTCTTTCCTATAGAGTCACATAGTAACAATCAATATGGCGATTGTTTATAACTTGTATATGCTAAACACCCAGTGTAATTTTTTCGACGAAGGTAGGGCATGAGCCGGTTTGGCTAGCGCTTGGCGCTAGCGCAGGGCGCTGGGGGCGGTGCGCGCGCGCACCAGAGCAGTGAAAGTGGGTTGAATGCGGCGCCATTACTTTCAGTTTCTCTTGCGCTGCGCCCGATCGCGGCTACAATAAACATAGCATCCCGTCGATTTCTCGCTCCACTAAATTTCACCTTTTCCACTTCACTATCGCACTACGTAGTTGACCTGACAGTAGAAAGTGATTGCATTTATCTGAAAGTTTTAAGCACTTAGTTTTGTCAAGCTGCGAACTACAATTAGAGGGATTGCGGATTTACCTTCTTACTATTTATTCCTTGTCAATAGCACTTTCTTTCATTTAAACGAAATCATTATCGGTACTTTCACTCGAGAGCTAGACGTTTATGTTAATCTGATATGATTCATCTGTTTTTTTATGGATTAGGGAATAACTAAGTATGTATTAATCAGCCTTGTCAGCCTGAAGATACTGACTCACCGCATGCCAGCCTGTTCGTCATAGTCTGGAACAAAAATAGAACCTCTTATAGTGTGAATTTGGTCTTTGCCCTCGGACCCCATGCATAGAAGGCAGATGTGAATCATGTATACGATAAAAATAGAAGTCCGGATAACAGACTTAGTTGACCCACATGTTAAACTAAAATTAGGTTGTTCAATACTAAATTTCCCATGTTGCGGTTTGTTTTGAATATTATACTAATAGAAAACCTGCGTGATATAAAAGTGCGTGATTAGCATGCCGGTGAAGGTGCGGCCTAGAAAGTTCTCACTTTCGACAGTGAGCGCAGCCGCGGCCGCGAGCCCTTGCGCCGGCGCTTATCGGCCGCCATTGTTATTGTTTGTCTCAAATCCGGTTCAAAATTTGTATTCATTAGCGTCTATCAATCAGTGCAATAGAGCAGCTATGCGACGCTTTGTCTATAATATAAAACATTAACGGGCCACGTTGCATTTAGACGACGAGGTTTTATTTTGTAATCGAAGAATCACGTTTCAGGCTCAATAGAGATAGTGGAACGTGACTTTGTTTTAAATGTAATAAATGTTAAATAAAAAGGTACATAGTCGGCAAACAAGAAGCAATTTACATAATAATTGTTACTTTTATAGTGAATCTCAGCCTCATCTGTGCTGCATTTGAAGTAAGACAGATGAGGCAGCTAACCGATGATGTAGCGACGACAAGGTTGACAAGTCTATTTTTATTTTGCAAAAAAAGTGCCATCAGGGCCATAGCCAAAATGGGCCCTGCGAGTCACAGGATTTTTTCAAGGAAATAGAAATTATAACCCTGCCTTCGCTAACGTATTTGAAATAATAATATATGTATGTGTCCAATTCGAAACGGTGTCGCCTAAATTTAAAATTCCCTAAACTTAAAATAAGAAACGTCATGCTCAATTTTGTAAAGCACCAAACTGTCAAAATCGAGTTTGATGTTTCTTATTTGTAGTTTAGCGTCTTTTAAATTTAGCGAACACACTTTCGAATTGGTCGCAGTGTATGTCAGATAAAATAGGTATATACAATTTTCCTACAAATGTAGATAAGCCAAAGGCTACTTACTAGAAATACCGGGAAGCTTAAAGGATAAACTTATTGATTGGCTATACTATAAACTATAAAAAAAAAAACTAGGAAATTGTACAGGTTTTTATAGTAAAATATCTAAAAATATTAAAGATCAAACAGACACACCTCATAATTTCAAAAATGACGAACATCCAAACAAACTTTGATCCCCTATTCAATCTGATATAGAGGATGAATAATTTTGATATTTCTAGATATAGATTCTTTGATATTCTTAGGTTGTGCGTTGTTCGTCAGTTAGTGCTAAGAATTGTATTACGTAGATGACAGCGTTTCAGTTTACCGATGGTGGTAACACTTATGAGATTTGAGCTGTGTTGTGCGTCGGCTGACTAATAAATTAGATTGCTCGTTCAAGTACATACCTACCAACGTACTACTCTACGTAGTCTACTTTACGTAGCAATTAGTTATTCGTTTATTATTTAAATTGCCACGTTGTAATCGAAATGTGTCTTACATAGTAAACTCATTTTTGTTGGTACATTGGTTCAAACAAAACAAGGTATCCTTAAAGAAAGGAGGTAATGAACACGCGCTAACTAGCACGGCTAACGTCAAGCACGTTGCATCCGAAAAGAAATGAACGAAAATGAAAGTGACCTAGTTCCCTGCCCGCGCCTCACTCGCTTTCTCGCGCTTCTTTCAATCTAATCTATTAGTTACAGCTTGTGTGGAGCCGGAGCCTCGGCGGTGCCAGCGGTAGAAAGCCAGCAGGCTGGGCGCCGGCGCTGCTGACGGCGCCGCACCGCGCAGCCGCTAGAAAGTTTTGCTCATCTATTTCACCAAACACCATGATTAATGGCCGTCGGCTTGTTGCCAGCCCAACACCAATTTAGAACAAAAGAAACGAAACGTATGTCAAAATAAAATATAAGTAATCCACAAAAGACCACTTGTTCGCTGACAGATTTGTGGGGACACTTTCACAGTTCTCTGCAACTTTCTGAATTCAATGACTTGATATTAATATGGTAAATCGGAATCACGAAATGGCATGTTAAAATACCCGTATCATAGATATCTGAAATTACTGATGCTTAGTACCTTGATCATGCAATGCAGTGAATAACGGATGCAGTTTTTTTTTTATAAATTTTAATATTTTCTTGTGTCGATACATTAAGTAGAAACTCCCTCCTAACGAAAGTAGTAAAATTTATTTCTGGTCTATTTCAGCTACAATCTGTAACGTGTTAGGAAAGTTAGACCTCGCAGACGTCAAGAAGGGAAAGCTCGAGCAGGATTTCGAGATAGTAAATCAAGAGGCAAAAATAGAACTAACATGCGCCGGTATACAAATTAATGATAATCAACTTTATAAGCCTGAGCATAATTAACTCCTTTGGCCAACATAATATTAACGTATTTTGAGGACATGCTTCCGTTTAGTTTCTAGGTAGGTACTCTTTAGATAGATGGCGTTAAATTTCCGATTTTAGTAAATACTGTTTAGTTTAATAGTGTTTTGAGCATGAAATTATTTATAATGATATTGGTTAAGGAAATGAAAGAAAGGAAGAAAAGACATGTATTCACCACACAAAACACAAAATAATAAAAACAACAAAACAATACAGAAAAAACGAGGTATGTGCGTCATCACTGCAGTGAATTGGTCACTGGCTCAGAATAATGCTGAGGTGTCAGACACCCCCAGCGCTGATTTTCAGCCTGGACGAACCGTCGGAGGGCTATACAAACACACTAAACACTAATAACTACACAAAACTAATCCGATAGATAAGTGGTATATATATATATAAGAATAAATTGTTATTGTGGCTTTCGAAAGTAAATAAATAAATGCTCAAAACACGCAAAAAACTTACATAAACATACTCACTATATAATAATAAACTTACTTATTTGGTATACAGTGAGGTACATAAAACTGAAATAGGTACAGGACAACAGGAGAATGAAAAAATAAACAAAATGTTGATTCATTTGTAAATAGTGCTGGTTTCGGGGTGCTGGTTTAAGCTTTCGCTTAAAGGCATACCGGAATGGGTTGCCGAAACATTTAAGAATATAAGCATTTTCGACAAACCTTTTCTTAAATTCTCGTTTGCTCGATCGTGCGCTATGCTACCACTGCTTCTTGATAATTTAAATACATAACATCACGGTTCTTTACAGTGATTTCAAAAAATCGAGCATAATCGAATAAACTTACATTTTCGGCGTCATAAATTACCACGCCGAAAGTTAGAAAAAATTGTAGGTACCTCGCCGAATTTGTTGGCGGCTGAGATTTTCTCCGAACTGTTGTTAGATTCATTGACCTTCTTAGGTGCTTGGAAATCGAATAAAGATAGTATGCATGTAAACGCATTATTGTAAAAAAACACACAATCCAGTCACATTTTAATTGTAACCCATTGTACGCCGATTTGTTCCCAACGCATGACACTAGCAAATGTAGCGTCATTTTATAGGTAGGTACAAAAGCGCACTTGTTATTTAAGATGCTATAGATGCTTTCATAAATAATATTTCATTACTTCTCTGGAACCTGTAAACACGTTCTTAGAAGCGGTCTATGCGCTTCTACGAACGTGTTTACAGGCGTTTACGCGCATACGTTACGTATATTATTTTAGTTATATGTATAGTACTGAATAGTAGATGGTTGCTTGTAAGAGGTAGGTACTTGAAGGAGGTATCGTCCACGCAGGCGCACAGATACAAGACGAAACGAGGTCGACAACCTCGTGCACGTGGGACTCGGCTCTACATTTTCAAAACAAGAACCAGGCTTTGTACTGTATCGTACTCATTAGATACTTCTGCAGACAGACACCGCTACGACTTTTTTGCTACGCGTAAGTGGCGATAGAATAATTTAATTTATGCATGCTTTCAATGTACCTACTACGCTAGTTGACGCTACGAAAGTAGGAAATTTGAAAGGATAATTAATATACCTAATCAACGAAAGGTATGTTAGGTATCCCCTTCGTAGGCAGGCAAAAGAAGGCTTTATTTACTCGATTATAGCGATTTGTCTATCAGATGGTCAGAAACCAATGGTGGATCCAGGGGGCTGCCGTGTCCCCCTGAGCTAGATTCGCGCAGTAGTACAAATCAATGTGTAATTTTTTGGACCATTGACCCCACCCCCCGTCGTAGCAAGAAACTCTTCCAAACATACTTCCTATTCATAATATATCAGTCCAGTGTTCAGACATGTTTTCAGACTTCGTCGTTTGTCTTGCCTTGGCCAAGTGTTAGGAATACCTACTAATATCGTGAAACACGTTATTACCTCGCAAATGAACCCATACCTCTTAATCCGCCTAAAGAATTATTCTATTTCATGTCAAAGGGTTGAATGAGGCAAGGTAAGGGTGAGGTGTGGCGGCGCCGTGCACGTGCGTGCAGCCGTATGCGCGTGCGTCTAGTGGGGCATGCGCTAGAGATAGCCGCGGGTCAGCGACCGCCGCGAGGCCGACGCCCGCTGACGTAACGTTACGCGAATTCCGACCGCCCCTCCACTCCCTCCGTAACTAGCACCGACCCAATTCCTCCGAGGCCACTTTGTTTCATACATCCATTAAGAACTAATTATAAAACGTAGGCCGTAACGTTCCGCCGAACTAATTCTGATGCCGTTTTAATTAACAATTGGATTGCTTACGATCGATACGAATTAGGATATAGGAACAGTTCGCGTGTCATGTAACGTTTATTTTCATCACACTTGCTCGGAAAGGCTGTTATTATACGCAGGCGTATAGAGCAGCTATAGCCGATTTAGCTCCTCCACGGGCCCCGCCGTCAGCGGCAGTTATAAACCATACAAAATCCATAACTCCCTAGGTAGTTATGGATTTTGTATGGTTTCGAACTCCCGCGGGCAGTTAAGTGCGCCAGGTCGGCGGAGCTGCTCGGAAGCCGCAGCCGGCGGGGCGCGCGGCCGCAAGCCGGCGGAGCTGCCCCGCGCTGATCGCAACGTACGCTCAGTTTATGAACACCCATCTGATGGTAATTCACGGTGTAAAATGGGAATAAAATTAATATATATATACTTTTTGTCTCATTTTTATTTCATTTCTTCGCAAATGTGATGAAAAACATTGTGTGTATCACGGGCAGTACAGTAAGGGGATAACAAACTCGAGTCATAAAAGCCCTCGCCTATCGGCGTCGGGCTTCTAACAGACTCTCGTTAGTTATCCCCTTCTTACGGCCCTAGTTGCACAATGTACTATAAATAATTCTGTTAATAGATTGATGCTTAGACAGTAGACTGTATAAACCCAAGGCGTTTTAAAAACAAATGTTTGGATCACGGCGATTTTGTAGCTTTTGATGTTGTGTTTGCCGATCCTGTGGAAAATTAACCTTTATGAACGATGGAGACTGATCATAGTAGATTCGGATTATTGATTTATCTAAAACTTATTCCACTATATAAGTTTGTTAGTTAATTATGTAAATAGGTACCAAGGTGCCCAACCTCAGAATTATTTCTCTATCATCATTAACAAAGTACCTAACTGTCGTAGTTTATAACTACGCACGCATTGAAGCAAACAAGTACGTATATAAACACATACTACATTGCACGAAATGTAGATAGGTATATGATTATGAATGTATCGCTCGCATTCTAAGAGCCGTGCGGTAGAACGAACTTACTGCTTCAAAAAACTACTCGATAACACGTATGGCACTGGCGCAGCCTGCCTACAAGCCGATTCCTGACGGCTTTACCAAGCTAGAAAGCTACGGCTGCTGTTAGTGAAGTCCATGTTACTCTAAATGTCAGACTCGCACGTACGGTTCTTATTCTTCCGGATTCCCTTAGGAAATATTTCACCCTTCGCCACTGACGTATGGTGAGCAGTAGGTTTAGCCTAGAAGCCGCGTTTGGAACTGAATATACAGGGCGTCCCACGGCTATGCCACATGGAGGGAAAGTATCTTAAATATTGTAAATAGAATATTTTATTGAAAGAAGACTTCATTTTGATTTTAAAAACAATTAAAACTCCATTCAAAGATTTTTGAATAATCGCCAGTCTGAACCGGGAATCGAACCCGCCAAATGGTAAAAAAAAAAACAGCCGTAATTTAATGATACCGATCAAAAGGCTCAATCGTAAGGATTATTTTTCCCAGATAACCACCATCTTAAATAAAAAGAAAACCATGAAATTTTACATTTACAATTTCAGGAAAATTAATACTCAGCCTTTTCTTTGACTTTGCCGTGCTTCTAACAACAGATTTTATCATTTTAAAGTATTAGTAATAACTACCCACATGATTTCTGTATACTATAATCCGAGTATCTCAACGAAATGAACAAAAGCAACGACCATATATGAGAATGGCTTTAAATAAATTGTTGATTACACATGTGTTCTTGAAATGTTGGTACTTTTATTGAACTCGCTGGGAAATCCAACTGATTCATCCACTGCATCATGGGGTTTATAATAAGGATACCTAATTACAATATTTTCGTATTTGTTATAAATTACCTAGACTGACTATTTAAAACCGCAGTCTAAAGTAGTGAAAGTCATTCCTTTGTTTTAAATACGTATTTGTATTTTATGTTAATTGTTTACTCATTTTCGAGTTGACTACACCGCTGTACTGTATAGAAAGGAAACTGGTTCAATTTTGTTTCATTACGACATGAGTAATCTGTTTACATATTACAGGCAGGTTTATAGACGAGTACAATATGCTTACCTAGAGGTGGTTTATACCCTACTAACATTTTCCGTTGCCATCCATTGGTCAACAATAGGGAATCCGTAGGGATATAGTCACTAGTTTGCCCACATAACATTGGACCAATATAACAAAAACATTATCATTACGCCCAACTAATTACCAGCGTTGAGCCACTGTGAATACCGCTACTGTTGTTTAAAAATGGTTGGCATTTCTGCATTTTATACAACGAAGGCCCTATTGGCCTAAGTAACATTGGCCCAATGCAGTAAAATATTATCATTACACCCATCCACTTACCAACGTTGGGCCAATGCGACTTCTGCTACCGTATGTCTAAAACTGTTGGCATTTCTGTATTATATTGTTTCAGTTGGAAATTCTACAATGACCCTTTGTTGTAGGCCTTACCTACTCAAAACGACGGCCAAATGTAACTGTTGTCGAACTAACGGGACCCATGTGGCCCGACCAAATGTCAACACTAAATGCTATTAGGGTATAAATATCTGACTGACAAATCAAACCGCTTAAGTTAAATGGACAGGGCCTCTATTCGACATTGCCTAAGCAATATCGCGTAGGTATGGGATTTAACGATGTGGCCGCCTTTGCTATCGTTTTTATGGAGTTAACGTAGCAATATAATTTGCGATATCGTTTAGGTAATGTCGAATAGAGGACTTGAATAAATAACGAAGAAATTTGAAATTTGGAAGAAAAGTTCCTCGGGCCTTGGAACAAAAGCTGGTTGTTTATTATGACTCTTAAATCTTTAAGACAAGACATAGTGGAATTTTACTTATTTTGCAGAATAATTTGTTCGAGATCATCGTGAATTGTTAACTTAGCGTTAAGCGAGCTTACACCTTAATTTAATATCCACATTGAGCCGTTACACATCAATAACGATACTACCTCAATATCATTATTGATGTGTAACATCTTTCCTCTCGCTTTCCTGCAATCTGTGTGAGTGATTTCGTGAAAAGGGACGGAAGTGTGCAACAGGAAGCCGGGGAAGCGCGCGCTATTTGATTTGACCAATGAGCGCGCGCGCTGGTAGAGTTGAAGCTTGAGAAGCGCGCGTCTATTTGATGGTGAGTTGTCAGATGTTACACATCATATGCGACTACTGGAAGGCTAACTCGTTTTTTATTAAAAGACTGAGCGAAAAAGAAACAACCGAAGGCCACATGTACAAAAGACTATCTACAATTAAAATCGGCAGAAATAACATTAAGGTAATTCAAATATACTCAATCAGAAAAGAAAATCAATTTATAAGAAAAAACATTGTTATCAACCAGTTAATTGCATGGTGTTTCAATCAAAAAAAAAACTTGCGGGACAGTCTTTACGGACAGCCGATAGAAGTGAAAACCCAACACCTAAAAAAGTACACACACACACACACACACACACACACACACACATATAAACACAGTAAATATACGTATTGCTCATGGAAAGCGTTCGGTGACGATGACGCGAGTCCCATGATTTTGTTCACCCAAAAAGTGTTCAACGCGCCTAAAGAAGTTTTCACTTCAAAATAAAAATAAAATATATTCAAAACGTTTATTTAGCTTATGGGTCATCTGTCGGCTTTTTTACTCATCACATGAATAAATTAAATTAAGATAATAATAATACCTTTTAATTCAAACAACAAGGGCCTACCATAAACAAATTACTTAACTTAAAACCAGGGCCGGATTTAGCATTTATGCCGCCACTGGGTACCGGAAAAATGCCGCCCCATTACTGAAATTCTACTCGAACTTATAGATTATATTTGATTATTAGATTATATTGCATTAAGGTAATAATAATAGGTCGATAGACAGTAGACAACATTGTCTACCAATGCTTCGGACAGGATGAGTGAGGAGAAGCGCCCCAAGAAACTCAGCAGATCATCATCTTTTCAAATCGTACATTGGTTTAATATTATATGAAACTTAAAGGCCCGGGCAAACCAAACGCGGTTGCGGTGCATTTGCGGCGCGGGGCCACGTTGCCCGGTTAGCCCGGGCCTTAAATGAAAAAAAAAAACATTAATTTACCATTAATAAAACCAATAAATGATAAGTAATGACTTATAAAAAAAAAATGGTTGCTGTATAATGAACAAATGAAAAAGTGTATAAATGTAGTGCAGGAAGTCTCTCAAGTGGTTCAGATATCACATAACACGAATAAATTAATAAAAGTAATCAATTGGCGCAGGCAGCCAATTAGGATTCATGTGATTCATATCCTATTGGGATCTCCTGCCAGTGAATGTAGGTGCCAGATCGGCTATATCCGGAGCAAGACCGGGGCGGCTCGTCATTCATAATGTGATTTAGCTGCCTTAATAGAAACCCCATTGATATAATGTGACCAATGAATCTGTTTATGCGAATGCTAAATTTAAAACATATATAATAATTATCGAGAGCCGACACCAGCACATCCGAGTATTTACTTCACGCTTAAAATAATAAGTACCTACGCTTTTAATTAACTTCAAATAAAATTATGTATGGGCTACGTCTGGACTTGTTTTTTTGACTTGCGGTGACTGAAACGTACCTACTCAAGTAGCACAAAAGTGCTGTATAACAGCATTTTCACAGTGTATCGTTGTTCATTAAAAATGCATTGAATCTTCATAAAAGCTGCGTTTATTTCTATAATTTCTGCACTTTTTACATTATAAAAGAATTTATACATGAGGAGCGACGTAGTATATGCCTGTACGCAGGCAATGGCGGCGTAAGAGAGAGATAACCAGAGTGCGAGCGAGAGGTGTGTATGAGCTGTCAAAATTACTGACTTAAATGAAATGTGTTTTCGTTTACAAAACGCATACACACAGTACACCGTGAATGCATTAGCTGTATAAGCAATCTGTATAACAGAGTAGACAGCGCATCCTCAGAGGATATAACTTTAATTTGGGCACAAATTACTTGGATTATATTCAACATTATATTAGCAATTATGTGTGTCATTAACAAGCCACGTGTTACTTATTATACAGCAGTAAGGACAAATGTGTGATTTTAAACAGTTGAAAATTACACTGTGCGTGAACTTTGATTTCTCCCATTATGATTTAAATCTTATTGGGGAGGTAACTTTACTGTGAAATACCATACATATTTAGTTCAAAATTTTCACGCGCTCTCATAATACCACTTAAATAGGTACTAAAAAAATGAACATAAAATGAAATGTAAACAAAATAAAATATATTGTTTTTCACATCGAAATTGATGAAAAGCTGTTTTGGTGTTAATCATTTGTCATGTACTTAATTGAATTCTTGAGTGATATGTTCTAAAATAAACCAAAATCAAAAAGATAAAATTTTACAGTAACAGATAGTCACGTACTAAAAATGGCGGCTGTTGCAGCCCGAGTGAACTCTAATAAGTCATTATAAATGATTAGATTGACGATGTGGCCTTATGTGAACATTTATAATGCAGTTTAGTGCTTCTTGGGTACCTAGTGCATAAATAAAGGGGACTGTTTAAAAAAATGCTTTGAATTGGTTATAGGTACAGATCCCCAGCCGAAATTTGCATTTGAAACATCAGAACTATGTTTTTGGTAATAAACCTGTTCCAATCCCTTCAACTCAAAAAGCTTGAGAGTAAGGCTGTATGAAAAAGACTAATAAACTGCTGAGACCCTTTGAAATTTCGTTTCTCTTTTGAATGAATCGGTATGAAATGACTACTGCTCATGTTATTTTAGTTTGTACAACACACGGTGAGCTCTGAGTCATCATATCAAGCACGTAACCCATCATCGTTTGATACGAAACGCTTTTTGAGTTTTCCTCAATAAGTACCAAGTAACGAGGCTTATGACAATACAGACAGCCAACCATCAAAGGCCATATGGTAACCAGCCGCCTGCGTCAGTGCATCATCAATGAGCAGCTGTGTAAAAACTCAGCGGTCGCGCAATGTCACCTCCCTTCCCGTCCGCGTCGGTCACATAACAAAACAACAATTTATCAAATCGACCTGAACACGTCCTCAACAATTCGTCTGTTGCACTCATTCGTCCTTGACAATGGAACTGCACTTGGCGTTGCAATATCAGCGTAATGTTTTCGTGAACTTTGATAACTTTATAAAGTATGAGTCAGGTTTAAAAATAGTTAATATTTAAAAGATAAAATGTTTCAAAACATGTTTATTTTTGAGTGGGCTTGCGGCGCAGTTTATTTTACACGTGTAATTTTTTTACAGCGTCGTAGGGCGCAGTGCACCGTTAATACACACCACACTGTTGCGCGGCACGACCTTGTGCCGGCGCACCGTGGGTCGAGCGGGAAATGAAAGAGTGACCGTTAATACAGGGGAGTGTATTCTCTAAATAGCTTGCGCTCCGCCCGACGTCGAGTCTCTACTGACATCAACCGTTTGTCTATGCGGCAACAGCAAATCGCTTGCAGTATCCTATGGATCTCTATCTATACCCGTTCTATCCTTGTTCGCAGTACTTTTAGCTGTGCTCCGCCCGACGTCGAGTCTCTACTGACATCAACTGTTTTTCTGTGCGGCAATAGCAAATCGCTTGCAGTATCCTATGGATCTCTATCTATACCCGTTCTATCCTTGTTCGCAGTACTTTTAGCTGTGCTCCGCCCGACGTCGAGTCTCTAATGACATCAACTGTTTTTCTATGCGGCAACAGCAAATCGCTTGCAGTATCCTATGGATCTCTATCTATACCCGTTATATCCTTGTTCGCGGTACTTTTAGCTGTGCTCCGCCCGACGTCGAGTCTCTACTGACATCAACTGTTATTCTGTGCGGCAACAGCAAATCGCTTGCAGTATCCTATAGATCTCTATCTGTACCCGTTCTATCCTTGTTCGCAGTACTTTTAGTTGTGCTCCGCCCGACGTCGAGTCTCTACTGACATCAACTGTTTTTCTATGCGGCAACAGCAAATCGCTTGCAGTATCCTATGGATCTCTATCTATACCCGTTCTATCCTTGTTCGCAGTACTTTTAGCTGTACTCCGCCCGACTTCGAGTCTCTACTGACACCAACTGTTTTTCTGTGCGGCAACAGCAAATCGCTTGCAGTATCCTATGGATCTCTATCTATACCCGTTCTATCCTTGTTCGCAGTACTTTTAGCTGTGCTCCGCCTGACGTCGAGTCTCTACTGACATCAACTGTTTTTCTATGCGGCAACAGCAAATCGCTTGCAGTATCCTATGGATCTCTATCTATACCCGTTCTATCCTTGTTCGTGGTTCTTTTAGCTGTGCTCCGCCCGACGTCGAGTCTCTACTGACATCAACTGTTATTCTGTGCGGCAACAGCAAATCGCTTGCAGTATCCTATGGATCTCTATCTATACCCGTTTTATCCTTGTTCGCAGTACTTCTAGCTGTGACCGAACTTTACCGATGAGTATTTTTGGCTGGGTACTGCTATAAACATTATGTGTTGTTCTATAGGTATATGAAGTCACAGAAAATTTGTATTTTATAAATAGGATATAGGTACAATTAATATAAGGAAACAAGACTTTATATGGCGTTAAACGTTTCCATTTCATTCGGCGGGTTTAAAATTCTTATATTATAAACTCGCGAAAATTAACAATCATAGCCAAGCTTATCAAGCACTAGTAAGGAGTTAAATTTAAGGAACATATAGATATAAGTCTACGTCACTTTTAGTCCATTTAATTCTTACATGAGTTGCTTATTTGTGATAAAAATTAATAGAGAGTTTAAGCGTGAAGATAGATAAGCTGTCGGGATGAGCGAGAGAAATGCGCTCACGCAGTACGCAGAGCCCTTATCAGCGGATGCCGCTTATCGCAAGGCTGCGGGCCACGTGTCGCTGACCAACGCAAGGCCGACTTTAACTACAAAATTCGTCATGTTTTCCAATTCGTGCTATAACGACACGCGCTATTAGTGACACGGGGATATTAACTATTGACCGCGATTCTCACATACGCGCTTGCTAACTTAAAGTACCTATAGGTAAGAATGTTAATAATTTCTCTAATTTTACGAGTTTCATTAAAAAGGAGGGGACAGTGTATGATTGATTGTTCTGTTAAACATGCACCTGTCTACTCGTATGAGCCTCTCCACAAAATTTGGCGACTAAATCCAGTATACTATGATGCTGATTCATGGTAAGTAAATGGTATCCATGGTGATGCTTACCTATACAAAGTACCTACGTGAGATCTGCCAATTCGGATAAAACAACTCCTTCTTTAATAAATTCTTGCCTTTCACAAATCTTGAAAACTCTACTAGTCCAGTTAGAACTCCACATTTATATTCATATTCATCTTTACTAATAATATGTAAATTACAGGTCATAGTCAGAAATCAGAAATATATATCAGAAATTATCAATTAATTTTGGCAGTGGCTTGTTACAATTTAACATTCAGTGGTTGAGTTGCTCAAGTGTTGCCATACAAACGTGTTGTTCTCTGTCGCTCGTATTGTCACCTAGGGGCCACTGAAAATCAGCGCCGAGGCTCGCCACGGCATAACGCTGAGTGGCACCCTCTTTGGCACCGTTCGGCACAGCTTTTTATGTTCATTGTTTCTTTGTTATGTGCTTTTCTTGTTATTTGTCTGTGTCTAATGTGTGTTAAATAAATGTCTTTATTATTATTATTATTATTATTAGTACAAATATTTATAGTTATACGGGAGTAACATGCGAAAACGATTTACAACTTCCCTCCTTCTCAAGATTTGGAATTCCAACCAGATGCTGTCCATCTGTCAAGCCCTAGCTGAGCTGAACTACCTACATAGATAGGAAACCCTTCGACTAAAGGATAGCATACCTAGGTTGAATAAATCCAAAGCATTGCATAACAAACAACTCGAAAGTAATAAAGTTTGTACTTGGATTCAATACATGTGCTTCGGCACCCCAAAAAGGCATGCCATTATTACTGAATATCCTCAATATCCATTATATATCCTCAAAAGTCGTCTTACGCCCGTTCCCAATATTCAATCCGTAGATGCTTACTAACAGTTAAAAAAATTACATAGGTAGGTATATTGTATGGCGCAAAATTTACTTTCAACTCGTAGTAACCAGTTCTATCCACGGAATTGAACATTGGGAACAGCTAAGTCACTCTTCCAAGTAACCAGAGACCACACACTTAACAAAAATATATTGTACTACAAATATAACTACTCCCCTTAAATTAAGCCGTACGAGCTCCATCAACTTATGACCTATTCTGCTGCAATTGTTGTGGTCCTGATCAGGAACTAGTTCAACAATGTCATGTTTCTGGACTGGCTTGCCTAACGCTCGTTCATATCGTGATAACATGAAAACCTTGAGTGACCTTGAGTGATCGGACACTGTCTGTTTGCACCGGAGCGAACTGAATCGAAAACAAGAAGAAACACTGGTGATTTATATATAGAAAATCAGAAATATTATGAATTATGTAAATAAACACACTATAAATAGTATTAATAGTATTTTTTGTAATAGTGTTATTAAATTATTGAGCCATCAGTTAAAAAAATAAAGACATAGAAGGTAAGGTATACTTTATATTTTTTCATGAACCTTTTGTTTGACCAATAGATTAATATTTTTGCTAAGGAATAAACTTAATTGGGGTAATTTTGGCGTATACTGCACTTCGATTAACGCAAAACCATGACGCGTGGTATAAGTTAAATCCAAAATGGCGGTTTAGTACACAGTGGCTCAAATCACATGAGTACACAGTGATTCATGAGCCAAGTACATTAATTTAGAAAATTTAACAAATTGTAATATTTTATGTTAATTTTCTCTTTTAGGATGGCTCTCGTTCAGCAAGGCCCCGTTAAATAGGAAAACAGACAGATAAGGACAAAAAAACGCTTAAAATAAAATCAAAAATGTTATAAGCGTGAGAAAAGCGTCTAAAGTTTAAGACTGAGAAATAAGTAGTCAAATTTAAGTAACCTGATTATTAAGTAATTTGTTCAATGCGAAAAGCCGAAAATTGCATTATTATTTGAGTTACATTGAAGATGATTCACTGTGAACTGAGGGCAGATCCACTGTAGGTATCCTACCCCCAGTACACAGTGACTCAAATAAGTTTTTTTTTTAAATACTGTTTATTTTCCAAAATATTACCTGGTTGAACTAAATCGATTAAAATAATCAATATACATTAGTTACACTATAATACTATCCCTTCTACATCTTTCCAACACTCGCCCAAATCAAGTGAGCATCACTCGAAAAAAAGTGACCCACTGTTGCCGCCTTGACCCTACGCATTTTATTACAATATACGGTTTAATTCATATTCAATCCTAAAAAGGCATCACATAGAAAAGTAAGACTGGTTTTTTTTTAAAAGTGTTTAATACAATAACCACGTTGCTTTCCTGTGAAGCGGTCCATCGTAGTCAAAAATGTACAAAATGGCGTTTAATTTCCCGTCACCCTTTGTATCGTACAATTTTAGAAAAAAATCTGTGTTGCTATTTGCAAAAACTTATAGCCCATCCTGTATCTTTCGGTAAAGACACATCATTCAAAAAGTTTTTTTTAAGGATCATAGCCGGTCATTTGCCGATCCTCGCACTGCGACCTCACTGTTGTATAGCAACTCTTAAAGAGTAAAGAATGTGTCATTCTGCGCTGTATGTATTAAGTTTGGTATTATATCCTGAAATAATGTAGGTAGTTAGTGTTACCAACTGGAGCGATAGGTGTCGATCGATGTCGGTCGTGTTCATGTCGCGGGCGGAGCGCGGCGGTCGTCTCAAGATCAAGGTTGCGCGGCAGACGCGCCGCAAGGTCACCCCGCGCCCCACGCCCCGCGCTCCCCTGCCCCGCGCGCAAATATTTGCGACCGTCTGTCCTCCACGACCGATACGTCGAGGTCAGCCTGTCAAGCGGACCTTGAAATAATATTAGTCCGACCTCTTCTGTTTAAAATCGCCACGATACGTGATTTAGGCGTGTATCGGCAATTGTGTAGCAAAAAGAGAATTAATTAAGGTGATTCACCATTTGAATTTGGCCAACTGCAACTTAGCTCTTATTAATGTAATGGGTGACCAAAAATTATAGGCCTATTACCTACTAAAGCAAAACAACAAGGATTAAACAAATATGTGAATTTAGATGTATTGAAAACAAGTTTATAGGAGCAAGAGCGTGACAGACTTTAAAAAACTATTTGTAGCGGAAAGTACTGATTTACATTTCAGAACAGGGCGCATTCGGGAACATCTAAGTGATACTGCAGCGACCCGCGAGCGAGACTCGCATCTCGCTCTTACGCAATACGCGTCGTGCGAAAGAGTGGGATGTGAAATCTAGCTCGTGAGTCGCTACGTCACTTAGCGTTCCCGAATAGAGGCGCAGGTGTGATTCTCTAAAATAACACTTCGATCATGAACTCGCCCGCGAGCCTAACTCGACCTGTCAGCGTATAGGTACTCTAAATTTTCGTGCGTGTCTTCGACCTTGGACGTATTTCGACGCAGCCGGCCACGGATGTGGGTACGTAAGTCCACACAATGCGTACAAGCGCACGGGTCAATATAATGAGCGACGAGATTTGTTAGAGAATAGCTGTACTATGATACCTACTAAAAGCTTATCGCTGATCGCTGTGGCTTTAAATGTCCCTTCTCTCATAATAGCTTCGTTACCGCCCTAAGTACACAATTTACTATTTTAATGCATTATAATGTGTCGATTACGTACATCCGTAAAGAGAAGCCCTTTCAGGACTTTTCAAGGAAAGCTATTTGAACTCTAGTAAATCGAATGATTTTGAATTTGGAATCGATAAGTGTTGGAAAGAAAGAGTTGTGAATGGAAAGTTGTATGGAAATTATTCTGTGATAGTAGTTTCAAGGTTATTTATTCACTCGATCAAGTAATTTGCGGATAAAATCAAAACGAAATATTAACAAATTTTTTAAAACAGTTATGATACGAAATTTCCATAATTTCCAAAAAAATAATTTAATTTTATTAAATATGTTTATATGAAAACCTGAAGGCGTAAATCGTGCCGTGCATTTAAGGTTATTGTAACGACCCTACCTAGTTAATATATATACATACACTAACCTCTATTCGCTACAGCCTACTTCGAACTATAAAGGTCTCCGGGTACACTCGACTAACTAATTTTCTGCAGAATGTTACTATCCCTTCTTTTAACTACATATTCATGTTACTCAAGCTTGAACTGACATAATAACTAAGAAATTAACTAAGTATTGGCCAAGTGAATCGTCTAGCTTTATAGGAACCCTATTTTGTGAGCCGAGAGTAACTCAAGAACGTTTAGTGCTAGCAAAGAGACCAACTAAAGATACCTGCCTATCATGAGACCTAAATATATATATGATTAGCATAAGCTGAGCTTTATTATGACCTATTTAGTCCTGCCTAATACTAGGTACTTTCCCTACTCAATCAAACTAGAAGTATAACTCACACGGAGGAATTTCAATGCTAAATATAATTAGGAGAATAACGTTATATGTTTAATGAAATTCCAAATATGTTAATACGACTGAGGATATTGATAATTTATATATTGCCCTACCTAATCCCCTACCAGAATGCCGGGTGCAACAAGAAGTAATTTGGTTAATTTGCTGATTTGCAAATATAATAAAAAATGTTAGTATCTCTTTGTTTTATTGATACTATATGTGATTGCTCATAATGTATTCTAGCCAACTTAGTCCTTGTTGTGGATGGGGTCTGGCAAGCTAAATATATATTTTATGATAAACTTATATAGTATATTTTTCTCAGTTTTATATAGACAACTTAAAATATTTTATTATATTTAATTAACAGGTGAATTTCCTTAATGTTTACTTTTATTAGTACAGACATAGAGTTAATATCTCTTATTCTTTTATACAAAGAATTTTCGTCAAATCTAAGGAATATTAAAATAAGTCTTTCCTAATTAACGCAGAAGAATATTTATCAAAAATCAAGCTATCTAGCCAAGATTCTGTAATACAAAGAAATGGAATGATTTCTCCCATAAAATCCACTTGGATAAACTAGTCTTATGTTTAGACTATAGTTCATAAGTATGTGAACCCAATATAATTAATCAGTGACTTTTGAAGAGCAACTTATCCAATCGAGTGTATGGATAGAGGTCGCAGGGACTGCTAAGCTTGCCCTAATAAGTTTGATTAACTCATTGAAGTTATTTATACTTTAGTACTATATTGGTACTTTTATTTGAAGATGCATATATTAACAAGAATTGGACTTCATTAGTCAAAATCAATCCGTTCATCCAAAATTTAGGACTAACTAACTAAATACTTCTTTAGCTAGAAAACTTTATAAAATGATTAAGTTTGAAGATAATTATAATAATAATTTTATTCACATTATATTCTAGGTTTTGCTTTACTTCCAGTGGAAGGGATTAGAAAGCTCTGGCTTGAATGTTAGTTTACATAGCAAAATTAAAGTTATCTCATGAACGATTTTAACTAATACATTTTTGCATAGTTAATTTGATAATTGAAATTAAATATTTTAGAGAGATTTTATTTAATAGTTATCAAGCAAAAGGAACCTTAAATTCCTAAACAAGTAAACCTTTCTAGTTTAATATATTTTTAAGTATTTAATTATGGTAGTAAAGCACAAAATCAAATATCGGTACAACAGGTAGAATATTCAAATTAAAAAAAAGGAATATTTTTACATAAATGAATATTATTTTAAAAAGAATACCCCCTCCAGCAAATCCGTCTCCGGCATGGTTCCCAAAACACTGGCGGCGTTACCTCTCTGAACAGCCAGGCTGATTCGATGAGAGAGGTAAGCGCCAGCGTTGGGGTCGGAAGCAGCTTGGATGAGCCGAGTCGACAGGGCCCGCATGAAAGCTTTCATGTCGCTTGACCAGGGTCCCAAAGTCTCCAATGCAAGCGCCGCAAACTCATAGTCCTTCGCTAATGACGAATATTTGCGGCGCTTTAGGGTTTGGGCCTGGTCAGCTGCTGCGCCGGCTTTTACACGGGTGCTCTGGACGTGGGACGCAGCGAGGGTATCGACGCAAGTTACGTCCCACACCAGAGCCCTTCCCAATCTCCACGGCACCAACGTGGCTCCGTCTGGACGCCTACCATCGTCCCTAACCATGCCCTTGGGTTCCGTTGTCGCGGGCACAGAGGCGGTGGCAAGTGAGCGACGGACCAGGTCATTTATGGTGCCGTGGCGATATAAGCGACCGGCGCTTCTGGTGCACGAAAGACCGTGTCGACCCAGCTCATCCACTGCTTTGCCGCAGACGCAGGTGTGCGGAACACATATCCCGGCTCCAAGCCTAAGACATACCGCTATTCTTAGGCAGCTTGGGTCCAAGACGGTGCCTATGTTCCTCGAAGGGAGAGCACGTAGCCAGTGGCCTGACTCGCTCTCGGAGACAGCGAAAAGTCTGGCACGGTCTGAGTCGTCTGGGCTATCGTTTATAAGGTGAGCATGGACTGCGCTGAGGTGTGGGGTATCCCATAATTTTTGGGTATGTTTGGATGCTGGTAAAGCTACGCCTGGGCACAAAACGCACCAAGCTTCCCTTGCCTCCACCAAGCACGATACCTCAGCGTCAGTCATCTGTGGGCGATTTAAAATGGTACTGACGAGAGGTAAAGAGCCGTAGGTTGAAGACAGGAAAGCCGGCAGCGCTACGCTAGACGAGGAGCGCACACCAAGTCCACCCAATCTTATAGGGAGAACCGCTTGAGACCAAGACCTATTGTCAAAGTGGATGTTAATTACTTTTGAAACCGTATTTTTTAGAGATTTGTCAATGGCTGCTAAGACGTTCGGGAATTTCCAGGCTGGACAACTGCGAAGTAAATACATAAATTTTGGAGTAAAAAGACAAAATCGGATTATAAAAAGTGCCATATGGGGGTTCATTTCGAACAAGATGTCAGATGTGTCCTTAAAAAGATTTAGTTTGCAGTTAATTACCGGTCGGATTGCCTCATCAAAAACTGGTGAACCTAAAAGAGTGAGTGATGAGTTAGAATGAACGGAAATGTTTGGGGTAAGCATGTTAAAATTTGTGAGAATCTCAATTTTTTTGTCTGGTGATATGTGGTTGGATAGATAAATTTCACATTTTGTAAAATTTAAAGAGAGGCCAATATTTGAAAATCGATCGATAATTAATTTCAAATCTTGTAGTACAGTTGAGGCGTCTCCACCAAGGGATCCGTCGTCAAGGTACCACAAGTTAAATTTAGAGTTTAGATTTGAGATGATGGGATTGATGGCTAAACTGAAAATAACGGGCCCAAGCGGATCGCCCTGTTGGCAGCCCATGCTTGAAAAGATAATTTTGTCACCAAAAAGTAATTTTGAGGGTGCACCATTGGGTTTAATATATTGACTTTAAAATAGCTATTATTCAGCCAAGAATTTCCAATCAGGTTAAAGTATGATGAAATGGTTAAATAAGGTAGAAAAATAGTTAATGACGATCCTAACCTATCCTAACGTGTATGCGATACCTATTCTTCTGTGATGATACAAATCTAGAGATCACGTCTCACATTTATAATCTAAATTCGTGATGTGTAATGAAAGGTCCTCACGGTGCAATGAGGAATCCTTCTAATGAACTAAACCAGTTGAGATGCGTCTGTCTCGTGAATTCCTATGTGTACCTAGACGCATAAGGTTTTTGGTCTATAATTCAGTGGGATGGAAACGAATTACAGACCCCTACTATTTTCGTGTATATATAAATATATAAATAAGAGGAACTGTCTCTAGTCCACGCAGAACACCAGACTCTGGATCAGATCACTTGCTAGACCCTCACCGCTCCGAATGAACACGTGTCCTAGGCACAGTGAGTCAAAATATCAACAGCCATCCGCCGGCCAGGATATAAGTTGATTGGGCACCGACTCAGGCAAACCCTAGTAAAATAAATTACCGCGAGCGTATGAACAAAGTCAAAATAATAAAGCCAAAAGTTATCCAAACCATTTCGCGATCGCGAAACAAAATTAAAATATAAAGCCAAATTCTAACTCAAACTAGCCCCCCGCATTTATTTAACAAGTTACATAATTTTAGCTAACAAATAACTAACTCAAAGAATTTAACTAATAAAATTGTTTTAGTTCACTATTACAATTATTATAATTTAACGCGCGCATTGTCCCAAACAACAACTATAGTTAATCTATAGCTATTCGAGCTTCAATACACTATTTAAAACACTATAATTTGTTAAACGTTACAGCTTATAAAACTGTTAAAAACACAACGCGTAAACCCCACGAAAATAAGACTTTTAAAATTTAAAGTTAATTAGGAAAAATTCTAATTACACACTTTTAAAAATGACACGTATGGTTTGGAACGCTCCGGTCGAAAATGCACTACGAATAATCAACAAATAATAATCCCAATTTGACTCGCGATCCTTTAAATAACCTCGTGTTACTTTTCAAACAATAGATACAATGCGCTCTTCAGCAACAAAAGCATCTTCTCAAATTCCTCAAACTTCTCAAATTCCGGTTACAAATGTTACTCCGCCTACAATTGAAACTTTGTCCTCTATGGCTACTTCTCAGACATATTCTCATACTTCTCAGACTAAAAACAAGCCTTTTCGCATACATTGGCTTCTTTATCCTCATTGGCCACTGTAGCGTCTTTGCAAACACAAGTTACTGCGGTTACTTTTGCACCAATAGCAACACTGGAATTTTCTCAAACAATGGATTCTTCGCTTACATTGGCTGCTTTTGCCTCAATGGCGTCTTCGGTTACATTGGCTTCAATGACGTCATCTCAAAAGTGGATTTCCTTTAATTAATAATATGAATAATAAAAATACGCCGATAATAAAAATACGAATAAGATTGCGAACAATGAAAACCTCCCTTAACTTCTGTCATGATAATTAAACGCTTTACTTTTTTCACTGCCGCTTAAACAGCTCGGAATGACGTCTTCCAATTCTGACATTTTAAGATGAAATTATGTTTACATATTTATTTCTTGAACGAACTGATGATGAACTATTTTAATTAATAGGATATCTCAAGACTCGGAAAGAATGCGCCCGTGTCCTAAACTATATAGAAATTCCAAAGGTGAACCACATCAAGCGCAAAAATCCCTTCCACGTCGCCTGTCACCTCAATGAGAACAGTATTTCATAATTCAAGCCTGCGCCTGTATTCGGGAACGCTAAGTGATTCTGTAGCGACGCGTAAGCCAGATTTCTCATCTCGCTCTTACGCATTACGCCTCGTGCGGAAGAGTGAGATGAGAAATCAGGCTTACGAGTCGCTACAGAATCACTTAGCGTTCCCGAATAGAGGCGCTGCTGAGCTAATAAATAGGTCCGTAAACACGAGCTAAATAATTTACTAACTAAATTACTTCTCTATTATAGTAGTTCCTTACATATTTGTGTCCCTGTGACGATTGAATAAACTATTCGTACCGTTACATTATGTTTTGTATTTGTTTTTACTTTAATTAATAAGACGTTTTTTGTGAAACACTATACTATACTGCTTCAAACGGAATAAACCATCCTGGCCTCGTCCTTCCTTACATATTATAAATCAAAGTTGCCCGCCGCGTCTGTCTGTCTGTCTGTTACCGATAAACTCAAAAACTACTGAACGGATTTTAATGTGGTTATCACCAATAGATAGAGTGATTCATCAGGAAGGTTTAAGTATGTAATTTGTCGAGGTTTTGTGTAAATTGGTTGAAATAAAACGAGAATTGTTTGAAGCGTCGGAAAAATTCAAGCCGCCTGGGAGCTTTCATCGAAAACGCTGCCTAATCCCTTTGAGATATAACTAAACAATGCATTGCGAGATATTTTTCTTATATAGATCTACAAAAAAGTCCGCGATGGCATATGTCTATATCTTTTAAGGATAGCTTACTACTATACCCATTCTATCTTCTAAATAAATTGTCACGTATACCTCGTCTACAGTAAAAAGAGCGCTGACGGCGATACATTTTATATGGCTGTCAGCGCTCCTTTTACTGTAGACGAGGTATACAATGCGGTAATAGGAAAGCTATTTAGACAGACACAGTATTCATTAATCCTTATCAACTTAAAAAACGTTAGTTACCTTAAGCATTTCATGCACGTTAATAATCGTTTACACCATCTAATTTAAGCGAATATCTTAGGAGTTATCGCAAAAAATTAAAGCGCGCGAAAAGCGCGTTTATCTACACCCATATCATAAAACCTCCAAAGTGTAATCAAAAATCGTAGGAAATGACCACCATTTTGACAACCAATTAGGTAAAACGAGTGCTGCAATGTTATTCCCGTATCGTTTTTAGTATAGAAATGAGATTAAATTTGGAACAGCTGTCAAAACTCAAGTGGGTCTCTATTCTAGTATCCATAGATATTAAAACAGTTATTGATACGAAACGTCAATTCAGTATGTTTTTTTAATATAAACTGCACAACATTTGATCTCGAGTGACATGAGAATAGAGACTTCATTCGTTTGTCTATGATTTAAAAAAAATGGTCTTGACGGAGGATCGAATTGCCGCCATTATGTAGGTGTTTTGCTGAACGAAAGTAGAATTGTTGTTGAATTGAATAGAAAAAGTTGTTTGTAATTAACATTTTAGTTGAAAATATGAATAGTAGTCTTCTCGGAGTGTGTGTGATGTGAAAATGCGCCGGATATCGGAAATATGCAGCCACGATTTCAACAAATAACTTGTTGCCTGAAAATATTGTTTCTGAACCCATCATGGAGGATTTATAATATGTGTGTAGATAGCGCGTTTCTCACACCGATGATGTATTTGGTACCTATGGGAAAAACGAATTCGATGAGTTTATCAACTTGAAACTAGGTCTAAATACTCTTCAAAATGAATAATACGTTAGGGTAAAAAATAAACTACCTCTAAAATGGGGCGCCATAGGGTGTTATTATGTTTGTATGGGAAGATCTGATTCCATATGTTTATCAACTTGAAATATGGTATAAATGCAGTTATAAACGAACAATTATTTAGGTAGGTAAGGCAATCGAGATAAAAACGAAACTTCTCCTAAGATGCCTTAGGGTATTGAACTTTGTATTGGAAAAACTGATTCCATTTGTTTATCAACTTGAAACTTTATATAAATGCACCACAAAACAAACAATTAGGTAACTAACTGATCAAGAAACAAAAATAACCTCCCCCTAGAATAAGATGCCTTGATGTATTGAAAGTTTGTATCGGAAGAACTGATTCCATGCTGATATCTACTTAAAACTTGGTACACATACTTTTCGACAATCCTGCTTCCTACTAATTCTACTAATATTATAAATGTAAGTGTGTGTGTGTGTGTGTGTCTGTAATGTTTGTTACCATTCAGCTCCATATGGCTGAACGGATTTTCATGAAACGTCGTTTATAGTTAGACCTTAGCTCCTGGAATAGGAAATAGGGTAATTTTTATGCCTGATAAGTCAACAGTTCCCGGGGTAATTATAACCGAATTTCACGCGCACGAAGTCGCGGGCGGAAGCTAGTATTATATAAGTCTTTGCTTTAGGAGTTCGGGCTTCTAAATTACTCATCCAGGATGGCTGCGATCTATGCAGTACATTGCTTCCAGACAAGTTGACCGGGCACGAATAAAGCTCCTTGAAAAGTTTTGTGCATCCGTCCTCGGGGATCCATTGTCTGCATGCCATATTTTTTGATGAATTTTAGCATATACCTACAACCTTTTTTATTCCAAAACACTTAACTGTTATATAGTTATCCTATTGATTTTGCCTTGTTTTACCAAGTTATTTGAACATAGTAGAAGGGATAGATGTTTAATAAATATGTATTACGTAAATTTAAGACACCCAACAAAAATGAGCTTTAAAAATATACTCCTACTACCAAGTCACTGAACGTAAAACGACGTTACACGTCGTCAACGTTAGGCGTTGTCCTAATAGAACGCGATTGCGCGATCGTCGCTAGTTCGCGCGAACTTTGTTCGTACGAAAGCGCGATCAAATATACTGATGTCGAACAGGTGTCCTAATTGATCCCGTGAATGTCAATTAGGACATCTACATCTGTTCGACATCAGTGTTTGATTGCGCGTTCGTGCGAATAAAATTCGCGCGAACTAGCGATGAGCGCGCAATCGCGTTCTATTAGGACAACGCTTAAGAAGGCTGATGTATTTTTACAAAATTTGGTCTTAAACTGAGCAATTAGAGTAGCTTCCTACCTGCCTTTAGGTACAATTTCCAAGCTTCATAAGCAAAATTCTGAACTGATAAGAATTAACTTTCAGGACAATCTTGTTTCGGTTGGCTACACTGAGAAAAAATTATTGTACCGACATACGTAATGCTGGATGTCACGTACGTAATTCTGGAGAAAAACGTACCTAACGTAAGTAGAGACTCGGCTACATAGATAATGTTGCGGGCTACATATATAATGTTGCGGACTACAAACGCCACGTAACAATCAACATTATTTCGGATGCTTCGACATTATTTGGACTATGGTGCGAATACATTACGGTAATGCAGGTATAGCATCAAAAATTTTCTCAGTGTATTAGGTACTAGGTGTTGTCAGTGAATATACTGGAATGTTCAAAACTTCGTTCAAGTGCTGACAGTGACTGACATAAGTAGATGTGTGTACGTAAGTGAATTCATTTGCAACGAATGATTCACAACAAACAACGTCATTTAGTTATAATTCCATCGCAGTTATATAGTTAATCATTCATCCAGAGTCAAGGCTAGTGGATAATCAAGTGAATGAAACAAGTATTGGAGTTGATATAATCAGCCTTCACTCTTTTAGCTCGGGAATACTGGCCGACACCCCCACCTGTGTCGGATAGGACACCTTGACACTTTTTCGTTTCTTCTATTTAGTGTAAATATCATGTAAGTACTTGCTAAGTCTACGAATAAAAAACACAGCGTATGTACTGGACTATTAGTTCAACTGATGTAAATATTATAGCTACAAAAGGTAGGCTACGGCTACGTACGTACCTACTTCATTGTAACAAATGTTCGTTTGTGTATTAAAGGACACAGGTTCATTATTCACAAGGATTTTGAATACAAAACAATGAGTGTCCGTAAGTAAAGGTCAAATTATGTATACGTAGAGGTACGTACTGACGAAATGCATTCACTAATTACCTTGATCCACGTTCAGCTGCACTACAACGTATCGGCTTTTGTTCTGTTTTTAATAAGATTGGCATCTATTACGTACTTCGGGTATCGAGCTATTTTCTGGGATGAAAATGTCCCGTATTCTTCCTCAGACTCCAAGGTACACCCATAAAAATTATGAGCACACTTAAAACGTTTAGCTCTTTATTGGACATGGTCCTGTTGAAAGCGCGTAACCAACATCATTGAATTCCGTTTAGTAGGTAAACCGTGAAACATACCGTAAGATAAACTTACTTTTGCGTTTAAATTGATAACAAAGTTGTCAATGGGTTCACCAAGGTTAAAATGAGCAGCGCTCGCAACGAGGAAGTGGGACAAGGATAAACAAGCAGCCACTAAGTTTGGTGTTCCATTTAGCGGGAACCTATTCAGAGTATTTGAAGCTACTTTGTTGCCTGAGCCGGGCCGGTAGCGAGCTGGTGAACCTCGCTCCTCACGCAGCATCGGGGCCAAGGTCCATATGAATTATGGAGTAGAAGGTATTATTCAGGCGCGATGTATGTCGACGCTCCAATTTCGCGGCCGAAACGTTAATAATAGCAGCTGAAGGTTCCATTCGACAACATGAGGTCGCTTCTCCCACGAGCACGACCTGTTTCCGGATTCTCATTGTAACTAATTTATTTTTGTTTGCCGCTGCAATGTCAGGTGGTGCTGGTTTGTTCTTAAATGCTTCGCTACATCCGCACCGTCTTACAATAAGTTAAATCATTATCATAATAACGCATCATGGATCCGTCCGTGTTCTGTATTTAAAATTTTACTGCATGTTCTGTTCTCAATAAACCCTTTAAGATTTCTTAATATTATTTTTGTCGTAACGAAATAAGCATCAGTATGGCGGCCTTTCGCATTTTTTATGTCTTACATTTCGTAAATATGGTAAACTCATTCGTTCGGCTCAGTTTACGGCTTATAATAATAATTGCAATGTGTCTAGACAAAAAATATATATTGTTTTTTAATATTTGGGTATAATTTTAATTTTGCTTATACATATTATTATCATATTTGATGAACTTGGAAAACTAGGACGTACTCGTATATGAAAGGCGAGCGAGTGCGGCGCGCGGCAGCGGCCGTCGGCGTCGGCTCTCAAATGAGGTCAGTAGAACGCGAAGCATTACACTTGACCTCTTTCTGTCGAGTCCTTACCTCCGCCAGACCTTCGCGCTTTTTTCAACGCTTTTATGAGCTACGTCGAGCCAATTAAGTTTCGTCGAATGTCCGGCGTCGCCCCCGAGCGCTCGGCAGATGCAGCGACCCTAGGCCGGCCGCGCATACTTGACACACATACGGTTTCAATGCTCAGCTGTTTGTAAGAACAAACGTTGTCATGAGACGACCGACAATATTGTTGATTTAAATTATCGATCTGAATGTCATTTTAGATAAGCATACGTGTATCATTACTCGTGTTAAGATAATGTGTGTTTAAAGACATTCTGAGAATTCTGTGAATTAATTAATATGCTAAAAATAATTCCGCAGCCATAGCCACAGTAGACGGAGGTCCTACTGATCCAGTACCTACATTAGTCAGCATGAAAGGATACTTCTGATACCTACGCGGAAACTACTATATTGAGTAAAACTATGGCGCATTTAGTTAGTAGGTAGGTACCTATTACTTTATTCAAATTGAGCAGAAAAAGGTCTTGACGGATAGAGAAATGGGAAGTTAGATGAATCAAAACTGTATATGTCGAACGATTCGAGATGCGGCATTAGAGAAGTAACATAGAGGCTTACTTAATATAGCAATGAATTACAAGTTAATATAAAAAAATATAACAGTTACCCAAAGTTACATTGAAAATGTTCGTTGGAATTTTTGGTCATCGTTTGAGCTTAATTCGTTCGTTTTGTTTTGACGAAACATTTGACGAGTTCAGTCTTACATACCTAACCTACCAACCTGAGAACCTGAGGTATTTACATATGTAAAATATATGGCGAGGTATGAATTAGCGACACAACTCAGGGCCTAAAAATAATCAAATTTAGAGTCGTGGTAATCCCCCAGGGATCGGCTAATCTGTTGCATATCTACCTAAAGTTCGTTGTTGTCTATGGAAGCGGAATTTATATTTCATTTATGAATAAAATGCCCGGGATTTAAATGCGTATTTATTTATTTCAGATTATGTTAATTATGTTGCATGCTTAGTAAGAATAAGTATGTTTACGACGATTTTTAGGGTTCCGTACCCAACGGGTAAAACGGGACCCTATTACTAAAACTTCGCTGTTCGTCCGTCCGTCTGTCTGTCTGTCTGTTTGTCTGTCCGTCTGTCACCAGGCTGTTTTAACAAATACTAAAAAACAGAATAAAATAAACATTAAAGGGGGCTCCCATACAACAAACGTGATTTTTTTGCCGTTTGTATAGATAACGGTACGGAACCCTTCGTGCGCGAGTCCGACTCGTACTTGGCCGGTTTTTTAAATATGTACCACTAAAATACTGATATTGACGAAGTTCGTGGAATCGATAGGTATAGTATTACGTAAAGTATAATTATCTAACAACTAAATATTTTTTTGGTAGGGTATTTGATACAGTGAGATGGTCATGCACGAGAAAAATTTAGGAACTATTACTATAGACCAGTGGCGCAGCCTGCCTACAAGCCGATTCCTGACGGCTTTAACAAGCTAGAAAGCTACGGCTAGCTGTCAGTGAAGACCATGTTACTCTAACTAAATTTCAGACTCTCACGTAGGGCTCTAATTCTTCCGGCTTCCCTTAGGAAATATTTGACGCTTCGCCACTGCTATAGACAAAACATTTAAGAAGCTTTGTCTACACTTACATAACAATTTAATAGATTTCACTAACATTAGGCAAATATGCATCCGATGAAATGACACACATATGGCCAAATTCAGAAAGGCCACTCAAATTGGTCTTTAATTAAAGTGACGTTTGCGTTACGTTTTTGTATAGGATGACAACTTGTTGACGGACATTTAACTATTCTAATCGCTAATCAAACGCTTAAGTGGTTTCTGAATTCGGCCATTAGAGCATAAGAAGTGAAAAGGATATTAAATCGCGCACACGCGTCGGGGCGTTTGGCTTCTAGTAAACAAGGTCAGGGTGACCTTGGTTGTATTTTAATTTTAATTATTTTCGCAATAACAAAACCACAAAAATCATAAGGAAATCGCTAAGGTGCGGAGGTCACCGGAAAATTGAGTTGTATGGTAATTAGTTATTATAAATGTTATACATACAACATACATAGAACTCAATATTTCCTGAACGGTTGGTTCCCCAAATCTAAAAATGGGTAACATACTTAAGTAGGATAATGGTTTTCAAAGGGTTATCCAACGGTTCCTCACTCGAGGCTGTATATGAAAAAAAACCACCTTTAGGTGTACGGGAGTTTCAGTTTTACAAAAAAATATTTTCTCTAATTTTATATTTTGTCTTTGCTTGTACAAAAAAACATCTTTGAAACTTTAATAGTCTTCAAGAAAAGGGGCTGTGACCTACGGACGGACATGGCGAAATAAGCGTTCCTAGTTTGACAACGGAACCCTGAAAACGATGTCTAATTTTAATACAAAATCTTTCCTTATTGACCTACATACTGGAACGTAATTGATATCCATCTCAAGGTACCAGCACCTTCATCTAGGCGCCGCCGCGCGCCGCCAGTCCAAGATCACAGAATTATATTGCTCCGCAATAGTAGTTTATGCAACGGTTGCATAATGATAGATGAGAATAAACACACGTGCGATCTTATTATGAAACTCGCTAAAGCTCGTTTCATGAAAACCGCACTAGTATTTTAAGGCCAAATTATGCAGAGTTGCATACATAACTTTATCTACACACATATTATAAATCCTCCATGATGTGTTCAGAAACAATATTTTCTGGCAACAAGTTATTTGTTGCAATCGTGGCTGCATATTTCCGATATCCGGCGCATTTTCACACCACACAGTCACTGAAGACTACTGTTCATATTTTCAACTAAAATGTAAATTACAAACAACTTTTTACAATTCTACTTTCGTTCAGCAAAAACCATCACGAAAGCAGTAATGGCGGCAATTCGATCCTCCGTCAAGACCATTTTTTTTTAATCATAGATAAACGAATGAAGTCGCACGTTTAAAAATAAAAGGAAATAAGTCCAAATGAAATTAACTTTTGTTTTAAACTTTACTCAACCGCGTTAGAATTGAATTTGGAATGGATTTCATATTATTTCTTTTTAATTTTAAACGAGCGAAGTCTCTATTCTCATGTCACTCGAGATCAAATGTTGTGCAGTTTATATTAAAAAAACATACTGAATTGTCGTTTCGTATCAATAACTGTTTTAATATCTATGGATACTAGAATAGAGACCCACTTGAGTTTTGACAGCTGTTCCAAATTTAATCTCATTTCTATACTAAAATCGATACGGGAATAACATTGCAGCACTGTTTTACCTAATTGGTTGTCAAAATGGTGGTCATTTCCTACGGTTTTTGATTACACTATGGAGGTTTTATGATATGGGTGTAGATAAAATATTTTGTTCGACACTTAACAACATTATTAAAGACCAAATGTGTCAATATTAAAGAACGATATCATATCGGTATTATAAGACTGGCCATTGTTAAGTTTCTATCAAATGATGGTAAATCTTTAGTGATGTTTACAAAATGTGTCACAAGGAACGCATATAACTCAAAGGACAGTTTCTTGGTACAACTATCATCCCTTTCGTATAACGAGTACAACAGAGCCTTTGTCAGGGTTGATATAACATATAGATATCGTTCGGTCTTTATCAATGACAGACTTATACCGAGAAGCGTTTATTAGAACATATTAATGCTCTTCATTATATTTGTACTTATTTTAAGTTAAATTTTTCTCATTAATATGGTCTTTGACTGACTGGTGTTTTTATGGGACAGTATAAAACTATCTTTATAATATATTTTTTATTTTCTGACGTCTGGCGCAGCCGGGGAATTCGAGTGTATCCTCACGGTGACAACTCCTTTGTCACCGTCAGGTCAGTTCAAAAAAAAAAAAATTGTTTTTACATACCTTTTATAGGTAAGATTTTTAACAGCATATATTAATACAATTATTATAATAATTAAACGGGTATACCCATTTACCAAAAATCCTGAATATGTAATATGTAAATAAATTTATGAAAAACAACTTTTATCAACTTTTACAAGATCTACCAACTTTTCTGTGGACCGTTAAAGTTCTTAAGGTGATAAGCTACCCGCAACGACATTGACGGGCACGACATTTTCGTTGATATCTAACGAACGGAAGATGATATTTAATTATATTTTTGACTTTAAAAATATACGTATCTAAATCTTCCTTAAAATTATAGTTCGTTTTTTTAAATTTTTTATGAACCAAAACGCACATACGCAGACGATATGACGCCTGCTGAGTGCGTCGATCTGTATCATAAGAAAACTCCTTGGTACGAGTACTTGTGTACGGTATGCTAGCAATCATGGCTTGACATACAACTCAAAAAAGAGCGAGCTGATGGTATTCAAAACGGGGACCAGTGTCCATTAGATGAACCATGAGGCGTACTGAACGAAGTACAGCTGAATCGCGTAACTCAATTTAAGTACCCAACACCCCATCACCGATGGCCTGAGGGATGACGTCGACCTCGAGAGGGAGCGCCGGGCGCTAGCGGTGAAGGCGAACATAGTGGTCCACAAGTTTGCGTTGCTCTAAAGAAGTGAAAGTTACTCTTTTCAGAGCCTTCTGTGTATACGTGCAGCGTGTGGGCCAGCTATACCCAAAGATCGCTTATCGTCCTGCGATTCTGCAGCACTTCGGGCATGATTGCGGACTGACAGCTTCTATACACTAGGTACCCTGCGCTGCGCACGCGTTGCGCACCCCTAGTGAGTAGAGTGCGCGCTAGCAGCAACAGCAGCCTAGCTATGATTGCAGATAGGTCGTATTGCCCTTACATGGGACACTGCGTGCAGCTCTATGTAAGACGCAATCGAACATATTAAATGTATTATTATTATTCCTCTGTATTATTATTTCAAAAATGAAATGTGAATGTGTTTTAATACGACAATCATTTTAATTTTATATTCTAATGTTAACTTTATATTCTACTAGCTGTGCCCGCGACTTCGTCCGCGTGGAATAGTGTCTTTGGGTAGCATTTTTAATTATTTCTTCAATTTCACATTTTGTAATGACCCCATAAATGTTACATCAGAATATCTCTAATAAAACTTATAAAATATTCACATTAATCTTACATATTTCCATACAAACTTTCATCCCCTATTCCCTATTGTTATTTTACACCCTTGAGGGTAACTTTTACAAACTTTGAATGTCATATTTATTTAAATATCAAATCAACAGCCCAAAAAATAAATTTCAAGCTTCCATCTCTAAAATGACGATACTTCCATACAACTTTTCATCCCCCCCTTCAACCCCTTACAACCCTTTTTTCGCATTAAAAATAGTAATATGTCCTTTCTCAGGACTATCTGTGTACCAAATTTCATTTAAATCGGTTCAGTTGTTGTAGCGTGAAATAGCGATAGACAGACAGAGAGACAGAGTTACTTTCGCATTTATACATACATACATACATAGCATCACGCCCGAAATCCCTAATGGGGTGGGCAGAGCCACAAGACTACTTGTGGCCACGTTAGATTGATTAGTCCTAAGATGGTATGATGATTTCGCATTTATAATATAAATATATAATATATATGCAGGTTTTGGGCATAGTTTTGATTTACTACCTAACTTTGCATTAGCTTAACAATTATAATCTAATAGCATCGTCATATCCTTAAAGGACATAAAGTTAATTCATCGTATTAATTTTGTTAAGTAGTTCATGGGCTTGCTCCGCTCACCATAGAAGGTTTATCAAATTAGAGTTGGAGCTCAAATGTCAAGAGCGCTGGAACCTATTGACTTTGAAATAGGTATGCATAATATGTAAGCTACTGACCAAATCAACGGAATAAATACAGTCAATAGTAAGAAGATAACTTAACTTAGGAAAAATATTATGTAGCTATGAAGACCATTAGGTATTTTGAAAACTAAAGAAGTTGACATAATACTATCGTGATCTGGTGGTAGTGGATATATGAAACGATATATTAATAGCATTCACCCGAAATTTCATCTGCGTGGTAATATTTTTTTAGAATACGCCGAATTTTCATGTTACAGTTTTTTAAATTCAGATTTAGCTTACAGCGATTTAGCCGTGAAAACGTTACAGGCAGACAGACAGACACAGTTACTTTTATTTATTAGTATGGACGAGTTTCTGCCCCCGAACTTGTCCGCATAGAATTCGGTCATAGTTATTCCCTCAGGATTTTTTCCGGGATAAAAAGCACGCTAAGTACTTCCTATTCCAGGACCTAAGGTATATATGTATACACCAAGTTTCACGAAAATCCGTTGAGTCTTTACGGAGCTGAGGGGTAACAAAGAATCCACGAAAAAACTTTCGTTAGTATAATATTAATAGAATAGGATATAATTAGGATTATGGATACTTCAAAATACTTGCCCATTCCAAATCATATTCATAAAATAAATTTGCATTTTATAATTAATTAGGTCAAGCAAATAATTAGTTTGGATCGATGGCTTTCTTCTCGATTTATACACAAATTACAGTGTAGTTAGGGTCATGGTCACTTTTCTTTAAATTGGATCTAATTAAAATTAAATTCGAGTGCTAAGTTTTTATTTTTTATTTTCGAATAGGCTTACTAAAAATATGATTTCATGGATCACTTTTGTGCTTAACTTTCAAGCCTCTGAAACTCAAAATGGGTTTCTAATCCTCGTGATATTGGTTAGTATATTTTTCCAGTCCATTAAAATGGAGGAAGAGTCAGATTTCATTTCCTCCAGTTAAATATAGGAAAATAGAAATTTTTACTGAATTCGCAGATTTAAGAAAACGAATAATAATATTTATAACTTTACGTCAATCGAACAAACAGGATCGAGCGGCAATAACCGCTTGTTGCTGTAAACACGGCGAGAGCAACAAGTGCCCGATAAGGCGGGGCGCTGCGCCGGCTATCGTTCAAGATTAAGGTCATCCGATCTAACGCCCATCGTGCGTGATGCTCTATGCGTGTGCGTCAATTGCATGCTCACTTACGATTCGTGGGATTAACAGAGGGTCTGCCAAATACCTACGCACAATATTGTTACATTTGCTTAAAAGGTTAAGCTTTTTTCAAGAATCGTAATGTAAATCGAATGTATGGTCCTTGTTATTACTTGTTCCTGTGGCCCTGGCCATAATAATAAATTATCCTACAGTGCATCTCTCTCATACTACTTAGTAAGTATCGAAGAAAAGTATGCCTTGAGAGATAAGATGGAAATAGCTTATCCTTGTCTGATTCATACTAAGGGCGCTGCCGGCAATTCTCACTTCAATAGAGACGATATCGACTTTAAGTTACTATAGAATTTAATGGAATTTATATATTATTTTAAGGTCTCTAAAAACAAATTATTTCAAGTGATAACATCATCGGTTTTGATAATTTAACCTTCAGCCTTGGCGTCTGCATTCAAATTGGTAAAACCGGATCGCGTTGCATTTAACAAATGCTGACTGGAACTACATGCGTATTATACGTAGTACCTACTTATTTATTCCATGCCTTTTCCGGATATAGACTGGCTTTAATGGCTTTTGAAAAGATTGTCTTTAGCGCATTTTTTTTGCCATGACTATCTTGTAATAATATCCCGTGTAAATCTCGAGCCAAGGGTCATCGGAGCGCCTAAATATTTAAACTGCATCTTGTCACGTTTGGAACATGGCACTATTTACACAATGACCATGGGACAGGGAAAGGCTGAAAGCTTTTTAAAATATGAGAGCTTTTATTTGAAATACTTATGGTATTGGATGGGAATGGAAGGGATTAGTTGGACAGAAAGAAGGACCAACGAGGACCTGGTTTATAAGTGCTAAAATAGAAATAACATTACTTATAGCCTAGTGTTCATTCTATACTTCTCATTAGATTTGCTAGTGCCGGAAAAATCCTAATTGATTTGTGGTCAAATCCACACAGTACATATTCATGCGTTTTGAGGTCGTCTACTTAATTAATTAATTGTATATTTCATGAAAGACCGTGTTTTTGATGGATGTCAGCAGAAATATTTAGCATAATGCTTCACATCTATTAATTTATTTACGTAAAAAAATGTAGTAGTGGCGACCACATACACAGGAGTACAGGTGCACCTCCTTGCATACCCACTTGATCCTGGTGCCTATTATAGTTTCTGATAAATAATTTTATGATAATAATACTGTAATTCTTATTAAAATTACATTGCACATATAACATAATGCAATTGATCAGATTTAAATAGTTGCAATAAAAACATACATGTTAAACAAATACTTAGGCTTTTGGCTTCCTAATCCTGAAAAGTCTGAAAAACATGGGATATTAAATATTTAATATCATAGAAAGTAGGCAAAGTGGTTAACAATGCTATTGCATTCGAATTACCTATGTATTGTGCAAGATGCACTGTGATTCAATATGTTTAAATATATCCTGGCGCGACAGGCCGCTGGCTGTCAACTACTCGCGTATCATATTTGTAATTCCTGTAGGTATTTTCATCCGCACTTACAATCGACGATGTTTGTCAAACAGCGTTGCGCAATGGAACACGAACAATGCTGCTGCCGGGGGAATGTTAGCAAAACATCCGACGCTGACCAGCATGCCTGCCTCGCAACCTGGATATGCTTGTTTAAATACCAGATGAGTAACCACCTAATGAAGCGGTCGCGTTAGCGTTTCAGCATCTGGTCTATTAATTAATTACTCGTGGCCATGAATGACGTTGACGTCTAGAGCGCCTCAGTATATTTTACAAGGAACCTACGTTCCTATATTCTATATATCCACTTTTGAACTTAGCTTATTTATAATCAGCCTTAATATAGTAGATTGTACAACAAGAGCATAAAATGGGTTTATGCTCGAGGTTTACATTCTGCTTTTGACTTCGATTGCAAGGAAATAAAACAAGGATTAAGCATTTGCTATGAATTACATTTCTCGCACTTCTTTTCATTAAAGTCTGAGGCGAAATCATTATTTGACCGTCACTATCACTAAGTACTCGAATTTAATTACTTAGATAGTAATATATAATGTCGTAATTAAATTAAGATATAACCTAAATTTCATAAAAGTATATCAATTAAATGAATGTGTATTGTGTATATGGCTGTAAGGCCTAATTGCCTTAGTCTGAAAGAAGAAATTACTTTATGCACAAGAGCATAAAACCCATTTTATACAGCCTTCTCTCGGCATAAAGTACAACTTTACGAGCATGAGAAGTGAAAAAAATATTACATAACATATCATGATGATGATGATGATGGTGGGTGGGGAAGACCGGCCGTCGACAGGCGGGCGACCGATCTGCGTGCGCTGATCATTCAGCCCAGTTCCCCTATAGGTTGGAGCCGAGGGTTACTATCGCGGCGGCACTCCATATCATACCAATCTAATATTGTGACACAGTCGCATTAGGGCTTTCATAGTTATTGCATTACAACACTTATTCAACTTCAAAAAACCATTTCAATAGCATGTTCAGAAAATATTTGTTTGCGCTCCTGAACAACGCCACCTGTTCAAATATTCTTTATCGTGACCAAAAATTAAACAAAAGGGGAAATGAAAGACCGCGATGAAACTTTATAGTGTCAGTTCATACGAGGCTATTAAATGACCACATGGTTGGTTGCGTTCAAAATTTTATTATACGCTGAAGTAAATTTCAATATTGCTCTATAAATTTATAGGTAATGTTTAGAAATAGTACTTGTTATTATTGAATAATTTATAAAGTATGTCCAGATCAATAATAGGTTTGATTCATGAAAAATTCCAATTAGTCCGTCATTTACATTATAAAAAATATTGAACACATATTTTGTTCTTTTGTCGATTAAACAAAAAATTACAATGATAGATATAGCGCGTTGAAGTCCCGCGTGACGTCACGACTTTGCACACTATTTACCATTAAGTTACGTCATGAGCCCCCACTCCCGAACTTTGATACGCGTTATCTTTCTCAATTTTGATTGATTTGATAAAGCAAAAAAATACGTGTTCAATATTTTTTGATATCTAACTAACGGAATAATTAGTTTTTTTTTTACCCAGGAAACATCCCTATTATATTGATCAGTGAGTTCGAAAACTAATAAATATAAAATGTGTTAAATGAGACGAAGCATTTTAGTATTAGTCTATACAAGTTCAGTTATACCGAAACTGATCAGATATTGATCAGTTTCGCTTTAGGCAGTCTAAGTGACATTGATTATGTACAGTTCAAAGCAGATGATATAATAATTTGGCTTACTTACAACAAAGAGTATCCGAAAGCACTTATAGAGCTTAGCGAAGAAAAGTTACAGAGCGATTTCACACTTGGGAAAATTGAAGCGTCAGCCATTTCCGATGTCGTTACCAAAAAAGTCGTGACCTACCATGATAAATGTGAAATGTAATCATCGGGTACATGATAACTCTTTATCTCAAATTTAAGTGGCTCTTCCGACAACCACTGTGTTGGTAGTAGAAACAAAGTGGACAACGTCTGGCTGCGTCATGAGTCAACTCGTCGTCACTGATAGTTTAGTAACCACTGTCAACTAAACTCCTAAACGTCAGCCTTATGCCTACATACAACAACGTCCGCGTCCGTGTTTCAGACACATCTAAATAGGAATAATATTTGTTCTACAATAACTTGTAAATCTTGTTATTTTCCGCAAATATTGGCCTTCAAATGTCTTCCGCAGTGCAACGTCACAGATGAAGATGGCTGTGTTGTTTCCTATATGTAATATTACCCATTACCCCTTCTGAATGTGCTTCGCACACCGACTTTCAAGGTCACGAATAAACACAATGCCATGTAATAGGTGATTTCATTTTACAATAAATATAATACTCTTTATGGAACGCCACAAATAGAAGAGAATAGTACAAATTATGAAAATAATATTAGGCAACAATAGGCGGTCTTATCTAGATAAATTAATCCAAAAAAATAGCTTAACTTTTGTACGCGACGCTAAACTCGATTACGAAGTAGGTAAGTTTATAAAGCTACAACATTTACTAAAATCTATAAGCACTCGCAAAATACTGGGTGCCATTCGCATGCTCTAAATTTAATGCGCTAAATTTTTTTGGTCGAGTTTGTTTGGTATAATATTTAATAATAAATTAATAAATATCCGGGGACAATCTTTACACAAATCCATCTAGTCCCAAAGTAAGCTCTAAAGGCTTCTGTTATGAGTACTAGACGACGATATAAATACTTAAATAGAGAAATAAATACTTAAATACATAGGAAACATCCAAGCCTCAGGAACAAACATTTGTGCTCATCACACAAATATTTGCCCTTACCGGAGATCGAACCCGGGACGCTTGCGTCGGAGGCAGGGTCACTACCAACTAGGCTATCCGCGTTAGGCTAGGCGTCGTCGTTTAATGGCATACTTCTTTTTTAGCATAAAGATTTTTTTGCATACATATTTTTTGTCCTAAAGTACTTTTGGTCTAAAAACGTAAAGTCTAAAATTTTAATTACTAAAAGGCTAAATCCATAATAAAATTAGGTCTAATTGTAATTTAGCCTAACATACAATGTCCGAAAATTAAAATATCGACAGTATTTTTATTCTAATTAAAGAAATTAGCTTTGATTCTCTTTTCTTATGAATAATCTACAAGGGGGCATAAGACTCACGATGAGGGAGCGAGCGAAGCGATAGAGCAAAATGGGTCGAAGCAAAAGCCACTCGGAAAGGTTAGGTTTAGAAGGCTAAGGCGGGAGCGAGTCGAAGCTACCGCCTTAGCCTTCGATGTTAGGTATTTTTTTGTAACAGCTCAGAAAATTTTGCTTGTAAGATGTTATGCTAAATAGGT
Source organism: Tortricodes alternella (assembly GCA_947859335.1). Taxonomy (NCBI): domain Eukaryota; kingdom Metazoa; phylum Arthropoda; class Insecta; order Lepidoptera; family Tortricidae; genus Tortricodes; species Tortricodes alternella. The sequence goes on from OX401976.1 coordinate 8,285,164, forward strand.
CAAAATATCGTTATTTCATACAAATGTTATACTAAGCAATATTCGGAATAACAACGTTATACCACTAATACATTCGACAAAAGAACGTTATTCCATACAAATGTTAAACTAAACAATTCTTTGACCAAAGAATACTATGCAAAACAATTTCGGTCAAACAATTTTCAACATTTCAATCACTCGACGAAACGTCGGTATGAAAAAAATATATTCCGAAAAAAAAATCGGGCTAAAAATTTTAGACCACCCGATATAGACCCATGGGCCCATAATATTATTGAAAACCTAACTATTTCAAAAACACAATCTGACGAAATCGTTACCATAGAAAAAGAAACGTCTGAAATCCTCTTTAAAGAGTTCTATGACTTAATTTTTTAACTTATGGGTCTATAACTATTAATACTATTACATCACGCCCATACTAAAAACTTGACAAATTTATATTTAACGTGCTTACTTATATAATTCATCCGTTTATGATTTTCCACATACAAATAACCGCACAGACAGAATTATATCGAGATAGTTCTGTGTGCACATTGCTTCTCTCGTTCACTCCGGTGCAAACAGACAGTGACCGATCACTCAAGGTCACTGGCTCTTGTCAGCGTTCTAAAAATATTCATATTTTTTAAATTCCATTTGGTGACCAACTATCCTTATTTCAAGTTGAAACATTAATGAATTTGTTGCAGAGATAAACGGCTGTGTCATACAAATGGCCGGACAGGCAGGGCGGACAGACAGACAATGTAGGCTCATCATAATGGTTATTTTTTTACCTTTAAGGTACGGAACCCAAAAACAACTATTTACAGCATATTTATAAATGCCATTATTATTATAAATAAAAATAAAGTTGGAGTAAGTACGCATACTTGCCTATTGGCAAATGAGACAACTACTTTGCCTATTATTGCCCATGTACAGGATGGGCCATAAGTTTTTGCAAATAGCAACACAGATTTTTTTCTAAACTATTCATTTTGCGGTTCAAAGGATGATAGGGAATTAAATGCCATCTTGTACATTTTTGACTACGATGGACCGTTTCACAGTAAAGCAACGTGGTTATTGTTTTCAAACATTTTTAAAAAAAACAGTCTTACGTTTCTATGCAATGCCTTTCTAGGTTTCAATATGGATTACGCCGTATAAGTTAGTGTCCAGCATCAATTTATCAAAGTTGTGGGCAATAAGTTTAAAGTAATTGGTTCAACAACCAATATTAAGCAAACAGGGCGGTTACGTACCAGAAGTGATTGTCAGCATCTTTTCATACAATCACGTAGTCAGTTGCAGGAGCGCCAGCAACAAGAAGGAGCTCATGTAGACGAGTGTTTTTACAAATTAAAAGTTTATTTAATACTTATTAGTTATGATAAATACTCAATAAAATATCTTGTGTAGTTTTGCCTCTATAGTGTTTCTAAAAGTGCAAAAATATGGCCCATTCTGTATAACTGTTCACTTTACAATATTTTATTAAGTAATAATGATTTGAAGGGTAAGTAGATAAGCGAGGGATCCGGGACCAATATCGGGCGGTACCGGAGTAGTCGGTGCGTCGTTGTCGAATATTTTTTCGCACATACAAGGTCGAGGTCGAATCGCTTGACTTCCTAGATCGACAGCGACCTTGCGCGCCGCCGCCTGCGACTTCGCTTCGCCGCCCGGCAGACGGGAGCGTGCTCGCTCCACGATACATGTGCTACTGTTAAATTTGTCACGTACGTGTCACAACATTAAGCTATCATAACTACCTATTCACTTGGGGTCAATTCGAACGTGTTTTCGCTAAATTTAGAAGTCGCTAAATTTGAAATAAGAAACGTTAGACTCGATTTTGAACCTTGGAGCTATACAAAATTGAGTTTGACGTTTCTTATTTTAAGTTTAGGCAATCTTAAATTTAGCGGACACCGTTTCGAATTGGACCCAATGCCATTCTTAATTTCCTGGCACAATGTCGTATAGGACATTATCAACTTAATTGCACAAGGATTCCCTTCTTTTACCCTACTGATAAAAACTAATTACGTATAATATGATACGAGTAATTCAACATATAAATATTGATGTAGCTATAGGCAAGTGCTTGGCAGGTCCTCGTCAGGTTTCCTATCTAATCTACGCATGAACGTTCCGCGAAATATTCGAACAAAAATATCCAGGGTCATGCTCAAGGTCTTCACCGTTTTTCTGATTAGTGCGATGACGATAAGACTCGTAAACGAGCTATCAAATTTAGCAGTTCTGCCTCTTTTAAATTAGGACTATTTTCTTTTACACGGGTGTTAGCTGATAAAAAAAACAATAACTGTTACGTTGCTGATTTGTTACTTCTGCAAGGTTACAGTTTATTTGCTCGAAATACATAAGCGTATCTACATGATACATGTATGTGCGGTGAGGTAATAAAATATATATATCCGTTATTAAGGTAAGGTTAAACTAGGGTAGTTAGGGGGTTTATACCTCGTATATTGATTCAGTCTATAGGTTAACTTATAGACTAGACAATGAGGAGTATGACCCTGACACTAATTCCTCTGTTTGTGAAATTGAGCTGTATTATGAAGTAGAGTGTATAGAAGATAGTTTTCAAATAATCCAAAATGTGTCAATTGGTACATTTGAACTATTTAATAAACTTACTGTGTATGCCCTACCTAGTTATATACCTACTGCAAAATTTCACGGACGATGGCATTAGTGTCAGGGTCTCTATACAAAACAAATCCCTATTGACTTGCCTAATAGGTATAATACGAGCATAACCTTAAAAAAGGTATCGAAGCACATTTAGTTTAGTAACAGGAAGGTCATATTTTATCAGAAGCTGACCACGCTGTTGGGCCTCGATCCGTCGGGTTAAAGATTCCGCGGCCTCTCGTCTCGGCTAATACCTAACTGTATAACCCCAGAATTTTCCATATTTAATTAAAATATCATAATTAATGTTACCTATTTTAGTGTTTTGCAGTTACACTTATTGTCTACTCATCCGTCTTTCCATCAGTGTGTTTATTAAATTTGCAATTGTTAACCACACCATTACATAAAAAGTTAGGGCCGATTCGATCATCGAATCGAAACTGGTGCATGTGCATAGTCATTTTTTTTATTGCCATAGGCAGGCAAACAAGCATGCGGCCCATCGAGGGAAAGTGGAAACCGCTGCCTATGGATATTTGTAACCCAAAGGCGCTGCCAATGCGTTACCGGTTTCGAAGATATTGAATTAAATCCTTTTTCTTAACATATTGTAGAGCAGTGGGAACATCCCAGCAGGAAGTGCATTCCCGTTTGTACGCGCTAAAACGTTCTGGAGCAGTGGCGGACTAACAGGGGGGCGGAAGGAGCGGCCTGCCCCGGGCCTCCGGTCATGGGAGGCCCAAATGCCTCCGCGTTCCCCTGATCATGGGGTCTCAACTCGAACAAATTATAATTAGTCTTGAAGAGGGCGACCTCATTCAGCTTGGCCGCCCCGGGCCTCTGACGGGCATAGTCCGCCACTGTTCTGGAGAACCGGCGCGTAGATGAGCGCAGTGTTTGATGGAAATGGGATGAACAGCTTGCTTACAGTCTTACACATGTATTGTAAAATTCGGCCTTGGTGTAGACGTTAAGTAATTCCAAAAGAATAGATCACCTCCACGATAGTATATTATTTTCTTCTATTATTAGATAGGTCATCAAAATGTTTGTTAATATCACCAACACTTCTAAACCGTCTTTCAAAAGGTCAGAGTAACTACGAGTGCAGGCGTTGCACCAAAATGATGTGTTCTTTGTCATCAGTATATTTTATTAATATAAGTATTATTTTTGATGGCCGCGGTCGTTGCTTATAGTTGAGAGCGGGGCGAGGCGGGTGCGGGGCTGACCTTGTCCGATGACATTGGCGCTGCCGGAGGCTTCCTGATATCTCATTTGCGATACTCCTCGTCAATCGCGACCGGCATTAATCATTATTGGAACAAAGAATGTCCACTCGCGGTAATTACAATTAGCACGCGTTGCCCTTGACGCGCTCATTATCTCGACCACCGCTTGCCACCGCGGTCATCACCATACCGCGCGTCACAAAGGGCCATTCGATATGTATGTAAACAGGAATGTTTCCTCGATCATTGTTTTTGCTATTTATGATCGTGCGTAATTTTATTGTGTTGAAGTTGAAAATCAGGAAGCTCGCTAGCCCAAGTTCAATTGTATGTGTTAGCAAATGAGGGATTGTAAGAGATTTGCTCGTGTATTTAATTGGTATTTTATTAATTGCCAAGAATGTATGAGCTGAGTCCATTATTTAGGAGTTTGGAAATAAATGGTACTAATGATAAAATTGTTTTTGTTTATGAAAAATCTAGGGTTACCTTGCTGGTAACAGGTATCCCACCGATAAATATCTACTTATAGTAGACAGAGTATAATACGTATGTATAGTCAAAGCTAAAAATTAAATTTAATGAGGACACTTGTTAGCTACACAGTTGTAAGCCGGTAACTAGCGGTGTTATTAATTTCATCAGATATCGATCTTAATGTGCGATGTTGAAGCCACGTGGTCGCCTATGGCGGAAAAATCCGGCGAAATGTGAAGTGTGTGTACTGCGAGACGTCACAGTAATAAGGAGTGCGCAGTGCGCAAACATGTTTACTGGCGCGCTCTCAAAGTTCAAGGCCCTGGCCAATGACAGACGTGGAGATATATAAGTACATAGATACTCGCGTTTTCCATATGAAACACTTCGAGAACACCATTAGGTGCTGGCACCAAGATTCAGACTTAAAAAGCCTGATAGACCAGTCTATCATACACCAACCAAGTACTACTATATGTACGTTGGTCTTTGTACATCCCGAGTTCAATTTAATAATATCAAAAGTTCACGGACGAGTAACGATGTACGCATGCATATTCATGTGCTCTTTAAAATTGGATAGCTGCCTACTTCTTTAACTTGTCCTTAAGAAAACAAGACATTACAATGGACAAGCGATATACATTTATCTCAATATGTAAACCGCTGATTTCCTACAAGTCTGCAAGGTCGGCGTAGGAATGCATTGTATGCACTTAGTCTGAATAAAAGGCAAAAGCGAGGAGATAAATATGCGGAGTCAATGATTTAATGGAATTTACGATTCGAGACTACTAGAAGGTTTGCACGGAACTCTTGTTTTCATGACGGCCGCGCGAACTTTTTTGCTGTGACCACGTTGCGATTACGTGTTTATAGACATTTAATGGTTTTGGTTTCATTCTGAGAGTAATTTAGGTAGGTACCAATAAAAGTAATTATTACAAACCATAAAATTATCAATACGAATAAATATAAATAAATAAAAATATCTTCGTGGTGGCTCGACTGAGGGGAAGGAAGGCCCGCCTAAAGGACTACTTCTATAATATTCTTATTTTGATTTATAGTGTAAGCCTTCCGTGCGTCTGAATCTATCAACTACAGCAATTTCACCTATTTACCTTATTAGCAAAAATGTGGGTATAGAGTTTGAAATTTGCCTGAGTTGCGACGAAAAAAGAGTGTTTGCTGCATTTTCTCGAGCTGTGCGAGGAAGTTGAGCGGTGAGCGAGGAAAACATCAACCAATCAGTGTAGGTAAAAGGTGGAGTCGAGAGCTAGCCAATCTCATTGGCGGGTTTTCCTTGCTTACTGCTCAATTGCCTCGCACGGGTCTGGTGGAAACGCGGGATGCGTTTCACCTATCTTTCGAGTCGTGGCGGGGGCATTACCGTGCATCCGATATTCAAACTCAAAAAAACCCATAACACAATAATGACAAAAATTAAATAAACTGTTAAGCTGGTGTAAGCTTTTAAGCACTATGTGATGTAATAACGGTTAAGTTACTTGTAATGTTGCTTTTTCTGAACACATTCATTGAAAATGCAGGTAATATTTTAACCGGTCGGCGAAAACTAAACCCATGATAACTTGGATGTCTGCTCGTAGTTATTCAGCGCTTGCTGTGAATGGTTGTGTGTGGGTGCAAAAATCGCACAATAATAAGTAATTAATTAAGCATTATAATGAAAAGCTACTATTGAAGCCATTTCTTGAGCGAGGAGTACTGCGGACTTATTTGCGAAAGTTCTATATAAAGGTGTAATGCGCCAGGTGCTGCGTTCCACCTGCAGCTTTCAACTGCCACTGACCGTCGTTCGGCACTGATAAATTACTTCCAGATGTTTCGCAATCTGAAATATTCTTTTGAAAGTTTATGTTGATGACCTATATACCAGTACAATTCATTATATCAGTACAATTTAAGTAAACAATAAATGCAGGGGTTAAAAATGTTTTCATTCAGTCATTATGGTTTTAAATTCAGGATGTAGGTACAGGTACAATTTACTTATTGCGTTTTAAGAAAAATGTGTTAGCTGGCTCACCCATTATAAACGCAATCAAATCTGTACAAAGTTACAACAACAACAATTTATGTGTGGACATGGCTAAATTACAATTCTACTAGGACGCTAACGAAATTCTTCGTTAAAAAAAAAATACATGTTAAAAAATGTAATTCTGCAAAGCACTAAGAATTTTAAAGCATAGTAATACTCCTCGGCTGCACTGGGAGTGAAGAAATAGCATAGAATGCGTGCAGATGCTTATCATCCTGGCATGTCGTAAAAGTCGACTAAGGGACGGGTCTTCTCCAACATGGTGGACTATCTGTATGGGCGATGGGCTGATCACCTGTCACCATACGGTTCATCATACCATCTTAGGACTAATTAATCGAACGTGGCCACAAGTAGTCTTGTGGCTCTGCCCACCCCATTAGGGATTTCGGGCGTGATGCTATGTATGTATGTATGTATTACTAAACGTTTTTTTTCTGATGGCCACTTAAAGTAACAACCTGGTAACAACATTAATGGCCGAATTCAGAAACTCCACTTAAGCATTTGATTAGATATAAAACAGTTAAACGTCCCTCAACTAACTGTCAGCCTAAACAGAAACTTCACTAAAACGTCACTTTAATTAAAGATCAATTTGAGTGGCCTTTCTGAATTTGGCCATAAAATACTCAATTTTGGCATGTTTACATGGATTGTAGGTACTGATATAATGATTAGATGAGATTAAGCTTTTCAATTCATAAAACAATCCTACTAATATTATAAATGCGAAAGTTTATGTGTGTGTATGTGTGTTTGTTACCTCTTCCCGTTAAAACGGCTGGACGGATTTTAATGAAATTTGGAATGGAGATAGCTTATACCCTGGATTAACACATAAACTATTTTTTATCCCGGAAAATTTAAAAGTTCCCGAGGGAATAACGATAATGAAAATCTACGCGGACGAAGTCGCGGGCACAGCTAGTTACAATATAAATTGGACATGTCAATTTATAAGCATTGACATATGAATATGGTATAGGGCAAGGTGCGGATCCCGAAGACAAAACAAATCAGACGTATTGCCTATATATGTACTAGTGTCGATAGCGCGGACCTATCGTCCGAAATCTTCAGAATATCATATGCGGCCCTACCCTGGCTCCTATAGCATAAGTCATCTCCGGCACCTACTTAAATTAGATGGCGAAAAACGTGTCAGGAACAAAAAACTAAGGTCAAATTTATATTAGCATTTACCTTGGTTTCATTTTTAAAGTCTAGAGATGATCTCAGACTCACGTGCGACTTATATGTACGTATATTAAAATGACAATAGTTTTGTAATGCAAAATGGATTTATCTGAATAGACAGATAAGAATAAGGTAAAAATGTGCGAGTATCTTGTAATTCTGTCATTGAGCGGGCTTCCTGTCTATTACCATGACTATAGGTTGCCTTCACGTCATCGACGGGTTGAGGTCACCCGGCACAACACAAGGAACAGGCGTCGTCGTCGTTCATGACAATTGTGTGCTAAAATTATACTCAATCGCAAGATTGGCTCATTGAGCGTCGGACCTCAACACTACACGAAGGTTGCAAACATTGGACTTACCTGAATTATAGATCACCTTGTGTGTATATTCTTTTTGTTATAATTAATTTTAGAATTATAATCAATGTTTAATTTATGTACCTAAATAATTTGAATCAACTTGTTACAGTGCTGACGGTTGATGAAGAAAAGTTGGAGCAGTTACGCATACCATAGATAGGTACTAAGTAATATAATATACACCTGATTGGTAAAGTTATTCCAGCAACGCAGTTTTGATATCTTTTAATTCTTAAATAAACAAGCAAAAAGATAAGTGATAGGCGTTAAAAACCACCTGATGCAAAAACCTAATTTTCGGGCAATAAGTAATCAATCTCTTTGCCTCCTTCCTAAACTCACCTAGACTTATTATTTATTAAAACTTTAAAAAAAACCTCGTTGATCCCTAAACATTCTGAAACGTGATATTTCTCTATCGCTACGATTACAATTTCTGAAGGTTGAGGTTGTTCTGCAAGTATAATCATTATTACAACCTAAGTACGCAATAACTTTGAAGTAATCTGAATAGAGATAGGTATATTTAGCTAAGATGTAGAGCACGTTTTTGTTCTTTAAAATATTCCATTTATGTGCAACGAAAACAACGCTGTTCCATCTCATGATGATATCTAACGCCATATGCTTTATGAAGGGTAGACATATCTTAGTTCTATTCTACTCTGTCATGAAATATGGCCCAATGCTATGATTGTCTTTACCTAAGAAAAGTTATTTTCATTATATTATTATGTTCCTCTATTAAATGGGATAAGTGTCGCCGAGCCGCGTTGAATGAAGTCACAGCACACTTATGGCTAACGGTACCCAGCATCGAATTAGGGGTTTAGTGGCTGGCTTCGAGTTGCTGAAACTTGACACCAGCGCGTGACCGGGCGCTGCGCGAACGCAGGCGGGTGCGGTGACGGGCAGCGCTAACCCTGACTCTTGAAATAGTCTTCCGTGTTAACGCCGACGCCGATACCGAAATACCAGATGATCTTACTTTAAGGCACTATTTCCTTCTAGCGGTACAGTCGAGCCAAAAAAGGTCATAAATTACTCTATATTCTAATATACACAAGAATGTTTGCCTTGTGTGCCCACAAGGGCTATCACTATAGTGATTTCTGATTTCAGTCAGTTAAATATAGATGATGTAACTATTAGGTGGGATTGGGGTAAATCAGTGGTCAGTTTTACAATAAAAAAATACCAACACAAAGTGAAGTCTGAGATTTGGAATTTCTTATACGTGGACGGTAGGGACTTAAAATGAATGAACTAACAATACTTTTAAAAGGATACAATACCAAATTTCGCGTTAAAGTTGCCGGAAAAGGCTGTATACAGCGGTCTGGCTAGAGCCACATAATGACGGAATTTCAGGAAACCCATTTTTTATTACCATAGAAAGATTGCCAGACGGCCCACCGGATGGAAACCTATGGACATTTGAAAAAACAGAGGTGCTGCCAATGCCTTACCATTCTAGATGGGAAACAAGGGAAATAGCGAATGAGGAGATAGGGGATAGAAGAATAGGAGATGAGGGATAGGCCTTCGGATCTCGTCACTCACCTCTCGAAACAAAATAGCAAGTTATTACTTTCCGCCTGTATTCTGTGAGAGCGTGGTACTTTGTCGGTGGAGCGGGCCCATTTACAAATCCAATCATCTAGAACAAGGGTCAGCAAACTTTTTAGTGAAAGAGCCTGATGCCGGAAAAATCAGTTTCAGCAGCAGCTGCAGTTTCCAGCAGTTTTCTTTTTCAGGTATAAATGGGCCCCAGCTCTTCAAGGAAGAAATCTTTCTAGAAGAAACGGCGGCCTAATCTCTACAAGACCAAGACCAATTCTTTCGGGTTAAAATTTGATCACCAATAATACTTAAATATAATATACATTATCGATACCTTAGCGTTTCATTATATATGATAGCATTTTATTTCTTTAAATTTTGTTTGCACCATTGCACTACTTCGTTTACATCACTTTGGAAATAACCTTGGTCTTTCACAGTTTTAATCAAGATCTCAAAAGAAGGATATGCCTATCAGTACAATTACGCGTAAAAAGTCTCAAAGTAGGTTATCAAACGCCAGCGCCATGGCTTATACGAGTACCCACACCCTATTGCTGATGTCTTAGTTCTTACGACATACACACAAAAGTCTCATATTGCTTGATTCACACGCTATCATAATTATTATCATTGTGGATGGTGTGGTCGGCGGTGCTGTCCCACACCGCACGATGCGGGAGGGCATTTTTTCCAATTATAACAGTGTCACTTACTTGGGTGTCAAGGATGCGTCAAGGACGGTGGTTGTCATACGACTGAACCTGCGATGGTGTCAGATTCGCGTTCTGACACCTCAAAAGTAAGCATCGCGAAAATTACTTTGAGCAGTTCCTTACTATATATTTCAATGGTTTTATTTAATAGTTCTAGCTTTAAATCGTCGGCATAATAATGCATTGTATAGTTTACCATAACGTCGCTAATAAAAATAGTAAATAATAGGGGACCAAGGTGTGATCCCTGTGGAACACTGGACATAGAGTGAAAGCCATAGGATTGGGTTGTGACCCATTCACAACCATAGAGTAAGCCACCTTAATAAGAATCCATTATGCTAAAGTAGGTTTCCAATTGATACAGAAGGTGTGGCTGACCTTGTCCAATGCTTTGCTGAAGTCCGTGTAAGTAGTGTCTTCTTTTGTAATTATTTATCGCTACAATTACGTAATTAGTTGATATCGTCACGACCACGTGTGCTCGTGAAGGTTGACATTTGATAGCAACTGTTCTCTGAAATCCATAGCAGTTTGTCTGTCAGCGATATTGTTCTCGCTTGTAAACGATTCCTTTGAAACAAGCTGCGACCTTGTGTTTTATATAACAGAACAGAACACTATACTATGTAAAAGAACGTACATAGCGACTAGGCCGCGTACGTATAGTAGTAAATCACACGCGAATCCTAGCTGTAAATATTCTGCCCACTCATCGCGTAAAAAGAGATCGTTTAAAAAAGCGCGCCTTGAATAAATTAAGTTTATTTTCTATAGCTAACCACTAATTTATATCAAAATTTTATAGGAATGTTTTTGGGTCTTATCAGAACTTTATTGGTGGGTTCATTAGGTTACCGCGCGTTTATTCTCACACTGAAATGAATCAGGAGTTATTTTACCGTATTTTTCACAATCTCTTTGTAAGGCGGTTAGTTTGATAGAGGATGTCGTCGGCTCTCGACAAGAAGTACGCGAGTACGTGAGTCACTTGTAAGTTGCTGGGCGATGCACATGTTGCAGCGGCGCGGGCGCACACGTGGCGCGCCGCGTGGAGTCACGTGGCGCGCGATAACCGCTTCTGCGCCGCACTCGCCTCCGGTGCATCAGTCTTTGCACTACAAGTCAATGTCAGTGAAAACGTTGGCCGCGCCGCTTGACCAGACAACTATGCGCCCAGTCAGGTTTATGTGGAAAGGAAAACAACAACACTATCATGGAGCCGCGCTGTCAATTGTCTGAATGATTCTTTTATGAACTCGAAAGCATACAATACTGCTTTCAAGTTCATAAAAGACCCATTAAGACGTTTCAATAACGCATTCACTGTCGGCGACGCATATTTGCGTTTGTCGTTGACGCGTCTGTGCGTTCAGCACATAATAATATAACAAGTCTCGCCTAGTGATTTGACACGGCGGCACCTGACGAAGTGTCGGGAATACGGTGCGCGATGAGTGCGTTAATGATTGCACTTACATAGCTATTGTCTATAGATATTTAACATTTAAGAAGAATGTTTGTTTAGGTACCATTTTGTTTACTAAAACATTTAATAAGTCTAATCCCTCATTGTTAAATGAACATTGGATAAATAAAAACTAACAACAAATCTGTCATTTAAGACAGCTTGTAAATTAAGTGCTGAATTATCGTTTCGTTTTAAAACTGCGTGTTATTTTAGCGATTCTAAATCTGTAAATATTCGTCTTGAGACGGTCATTGCGCCCGTTTGTCGAATTGTCACGTTTGGATTAACAAATAATAAGAATATAACTGAAGGAGAAATCATCAGCAAAACAAAGGGTCCGGGGTAAACTCTAGATGCAGGTCAGCGACCGAGGACTACAACACCGCACGCATTGTGCTGAAATACGAGAAATTGGGAGCTCTACAGTATACCTACACTAAGAAACGCCGAGAAAGTATGTCACAAGTGCAGCACCACTCGCTGAAACCTACATATCCACGACGTTGACGATCACCATTTGCATTCTTTCTGTCAAGATTAGCATGCACTAATTAAAACCTAAAACTTAGGTTGGTACTAAAAATTCAGCAACGATATTTGATTGTCAATCGTTTGTCTTTCGCAAAAACTACTTGATGAGCGCTATTTTAAAAGCTTTAATTTAACTTGCAATGTTTGTATGTATGTTCGAGTCACATCTTGCAAGCGGAATTAGAACCACTTCCTCTTATTTGGTGTAAAGAAGTAAAAGAAAAAAAAAACATAATTTTCATATTAACATGGAATCGTAAAGCATGTTTTAATAAAGTAATTTTTCATACATTTCCGCTATAAAAAGTTAAAACAACTCGAAAACAATTAACATAGATACTTATATGAGGACATCTCTTCATGAGTCGAAAAAAGTAGAGGAAGTGTGCTAGACGAGGAACAAGAGGTATGTGTGCTAGGCCTTTTAAGAAGCCAACAGGGCAATCAATTTGGAATATTTTAAGAAAAAAGGTGCATTTACCGACACACAAGACTTAAAATATTTTGATGTTACTTTTCTTAAAAGACTATCTACGTTCTCAATACGTAAAACTTTATAATTTTGTTTTTTTCGAACATAATAAGGAGGACGGGACTGAAGCGAGGCATGAAGACGGCGCACGGCGCGCGGCCGCACGGCCCACTGCCCTGGCCTACATAGCTGATGATTGTATGTAGATTTTTTAAGTCATAAGTCAGTCGAGCTGCGAATGCGATGACAGTATCTGTCTGTTTTCTCCAGCGATTATATGTGAAGGTACCGAGCCTGGCCCTCGCTCGTGCATCGAGAAATTGAGGCGATATCACTCGTACTACGCGTAAGTATATGCGTACATGTGGTGTTTGAAAATAAAAAAGATCTTACACCCTATTGTTTAATACCGACATACAACCGAGTATAAAGGAACTGGTATAAAAAATATAAATACAGAATTAATTTAATTTAAGTTAAATCTAGACATTTTATTTCTTATAGCATTCTATAAAATATTCACATTTTACTTTCATTTTTGCTGCCTCAAATTTAACCAATGATTCAATTAATCAAATTATTTATTACGTAAAACGCAGGATAAACAAGATGTTACAATGTCTCGATGTGTTACCCTGAGGCATACAAAACAAAAAAATAACAGAAACATCAACTTAAAGAATAAAACATGCAATAAAGATACAGTTATTTAAACATACATACATACAGACAGATACAGTTTAAATAACCATGACTGAGCCCCATAAATTAAGTAATTTTGGTATATTATATCCATGTATCACATCATTATTTATTTTAATTTTATTTTTATCTATTAGTTAGTGGGAAAAAATATGTATATAAACAAAACGATTGAATTTAGAAAAATAAACAATAGACAATATCCATTAAGAAATCATTCAAAACAATGATAACATGTATCTACTAAAAACTCAAGGCATGAAACGTTTTTTCTTCTATCACATAATCTGTATAATTAACACCATTTGTTATGACATTCGCGCATTATTGGCCCGAAGGATTCAGGTCCTTTCTCTCCGCGAGTTTCATCTGGCTGCGCCCGAGCCGATGCCTAAGATTTCTCTCGCGTGCCCGTATTCGTATTCAGGTCATGTTGGCCCCGCCCAAACATACTCTCGTTTACTTTATGCGCTACGCTTAACTAAACGGGGAAAACTAATCCGTGTCTCGGCTCTTGTGATTAATATTAGTATGATGATTAAGCCTGTTAATAACAATATGTTGAGTGTTTATTTTCGTGTGAGCTTATGGTCGGGACTGTCCAACATGAGGTACGTCACTTTTAAAATGTTTAGAAACGTGGTTTGGACGCAATGTAACGCCGTGACTTACCCGTTATGGAAACATAGGCATTGAATTTCCAAATTCGCATTTGACTTAGGTAATTCTGCTAAGTTATAATTCTATCTAATACAGTAATAATAATTATTAGCCTGGTTGTCTAACGCATGGCCTCTAGTGCAGAGGTTCACGCGTTCAAATACCGGCATCGGGAGTATGAGATTTTCTTTTCCTTTCCTATTTTTTCGGAATTGAAATTTTTACTCGTATATATCTCAAGGGTGTCAGCGACATTCGTCTACTTCTTATTTCGTCATAACTATAATTTTCCAACTTCGAAATTTGTCTACTTCTCAGTTTGCCTCTAACGGAATTCGTTCGTTTAGTAAATGGGCGAATTATTGTTTCGACAATATCGTAGTTCGTCAACTTCTTAATTGCTCAACTTTTCACATAGTCGAATTAGTCATTTGTCAATTTTGCAGTAAATCATTTTCAATAAACCTATTTGAATGTGTTTTATTGTTTGTAATTTATAGAATGATATATTGCAAAATTGACAAATGACTAATTCGACTATGTGAGAAGTTGGGCAATTAAGAAGTTGACGAACTACGATATTGTCGAAACAATGATTCGCCCATTTACTAAACGAACTAATTCAGATAGAGGCAAACTGAGAAGTAGACCAATTCCGAAGTTGGCAAATTATAGTTATGACGAAATAAGAAGTATAGTTGTAACCCTTTTCCTAGTCCCGATCCCACTAGCTACTTGTCTGGCAAACAAAGCCATTGTCTTTCATTGTAAAGTGTAACCGCAAATCTTTACTTTGAAATGGCAGGTAGTTATTGCAAACACAATTTCACACAAAGGGCGTCTTTATGTTTAAGGTAAGAAGTTCACATTACAACACAGAGCATGTCAGGTGTTGAACATTTTGTATTTAAAACAGAAGTAAAGAACACATGGAAGCGTTTTAAATGAATAATGTTCAACACCTGACATGCTCTGTGTTTAAATGTGAACCTTCTTACCTTAAACATAAAGACGCCCTTTGTGTGAAATTGTGTTTGCAGTTACTACCTGCCATTTCAAAGTAAAGATTTGCGGTTACACTTTACAATGAAAGACAATGGCTTTGTTTGCCAGACAAGTAGCTAATGCGATCGGGACTAGGAAAAGGATTACAACTATACCTAGACGAATGTCGCTGACACCATCTCGAGCATCTCTGTGAAGAAAAACATTGTGATAAAACCTGCATACATCTGCGAAGTAATTAAAATCCAATCAGCACTGGGCCCGCATGGGCACTACTATCCATTCCATCTCAGTAAAAGAAGAGCCCAGTGCCCCGCAGCGGGACAGCTATGTAGGCAGATGATGATGATTTTGAATAATTGTTGAGTCAATGTTGTTGTAGTTAAATAAATATATTGGGCATTGTCCTAGTCCTAAGGCATAGGCATACATTGTGGGTAGGTGGCTATAGGTATCAGGCAGGCGACTGAGTAAGCTGTGATCTTTAAGAGTTCGGCCTCGAAATGTAAGGCGTGGTCAATGTTATCCGTAGCTTCCTGGTTAGCAACTTAAAGATCGGGAAATCGTTTAGAATGTCACGTTGGTATTTTTGCACGGCCATGAATACACAAGGTCAGTGTAATATTTGCGGACGGCAATAGGTAATACGTAGTACCCACGTATAGCGCGGAAAGTGATTCTGATCGATGTTTAAGTTTGGCTTAGAGCCAGTGGTTGATACGAGTATTCCGAGAATTCTTTAGTTGTAGAATAACAGTAGGTAAGAGCGCTACCACACACAGTTTTTATACTACAATCACAGTTTTCATACAAATAACGAAAACGTTTTCACCTCTTAATCTTAAATCTTAAATTATTGAATATGATGTCAGGTAGGACTTGTAAGGAGATTATAACCAAAAATGTGTTTTGTATGAAAATACTAAAACATATATTTTTTAAGTCATTGAAAAAACAAAATAAAACCCTATAACTTAAACCTAGATATTGCTTAAATTGAAATGAGTTGAAAAGTTGAATGATCAAAATTAGGTGAAAGTCGGTGGTGTTAAAATATTTTTTCTTGTTTTTAACGATAAAAAGTATTTGGTAGTTGGTCCTCTTAATTTAATGTTTTTGAGATGACAATGGTTGTTTTTCAGGGTTCCGTAGTCAAACTTATAGTTTCGCTATGTCCGTCCGTATGTGTGTATGCATGTCACAGCCACTTGTTTTCAAACACTATTTAAGTTACAAAGCTGAAATATTGTATATTAATTATTTAATTTTTATCACGCGCACAAAATAAAGATTTAAAGCAAAGGCAAAAAATATTTTTCTTTTTATAATCTTGAATTTTATAATCCTTAGATAGATTAGACAAAAAGTCTTCTTGAAACAAATATAGGTTTGCGGTACTGTTTGGGAATATTGAGCTCTTAAGGTGTCATTTCTGTTGGAGTGACGTGTCCCTGCAGTCAAAACTGTTAATTCAGAAAATCTGAAAATACTCTTAAAATAAAAACTTTCAATACTATCAAGGCTTCATTTGTTCACGAGTTACGACGGCGACTAACTTGGTTATCCTACTGAAAATCATAGAAAATAACTTCGAATAGAAAACCTTTTCTGGAGTTGTGGTTGAAAAGTGTGATGTGATGTGATGGTTTGAGTAAGTTGCGACTACAGAATAAATCGACTTTCACAACTGAATTACACAAAACTTTGCACGAAAATTTGATGTTACAACCAAGTATCGCATCACTTGCGATCGGACTCAAATAGTCATTTTTTAAGGTTCCGTACCTCAAAAGTAAAAAACGAAACCCTTATAGGATCATTCGTGTGTCTGTCTGTCTGTCTGTCCGTCTGTCACAGCCAATTTGCTCCGAAACTACTGGACCGATTGAGTTGAAATTTGGTATACATGTGTAAGTCGGTGACCGCAATACGGACGCGTGACGTAAATATATGAATTTTAAACATGGGGGCCACTTTTGGGGGGTAAATTAGAAAATTAAAAAAAAAAGTTATGCAACCTATATTGTGTGACATATCAAATGAAAGGGCTTTTTATATAGATCTTAAATATATATATTTTTGAATTTTAACTAAAATAGTTAAGAAGTTATTTAGGTAAATAGGCGAAAATTGACCATTCCTCCTCCCTTATTTCCGAAACTATTGGGGCTAAAATTTTGAAAAAAATACAGAATATAGTTCTTTACCTATAGATTACAGGAAAACTTATAAGAAGTCTATTGTGTTTAAAGTAACGTAGTAAATGTCAGATAATCATGTACGGCACGGAACCCGTTCCACGCAAGTGTAATTCGCATTTGTCCGGATTTTTTTATTTCTCTTCTGTAGCTGGATCGTTCATCCCGTTCTTGAGCTGTCACCGTATTCTATATGCCCGATTTTTATGGTGAGCCCAATGAGATTGTTTATTTCATATTTAGTGGTAGGCGGAAGCACAGATCCGCTCTTCTTTGCGGAGCGCTATCGGCCGCTATCGGTATCTGCTCGCGGCGGGCACCTCGACGAAGGTCGCGCGGAGGTCACGGGCTGACGTCACGCTGATAACGATTCGCGCAATGACCTTGTCGCGCGCGCCGAATCCTCAAGGTTGCAGCTATTTGTACAGTCAGATAGGCGAGCGCCGGCCGCTCGCGCCCGCGCCGCCGCCGCGCGCTCTGCGTCACCCGGAGGTGCCATTTTATTACTATTATTTTTAGAGGCCACCGTCGTCTCTTCTTTATTAGGCACACAACATTTGTTAGCTTTAGTTAAGCCTTATTTCAAAACTTTAAAAGATACTTAGCAGCCGAGCCGTAGCTCCAACACGTGCCGACATAACCTCAATCTAATCGTGATTTTACCACGTTTGGGTATAGCTGTGTTGCTTTAGTTAGGTTAATAATGACTTTGTCAATATGAGCTACGGTAGGAAAGATAGGTTTATCGCATGCACTGGTAACGTTTAAGTTCACGGAAGCGTAAGATGACCGTGGGTGCGCAGGCGCACGCGGCTCAGCAACAAAATTAAACGAACGGGAAACTGCGCGACTCGTCGCGGAAGCCACGCTGCGCAAATTAGACATATTGACCGGCAAATTACATCCAAGGCCATCTCATTATAAAGCCAGAGACTGCCAATGTTAATAGGTAGCTCCATTAATAGGAATAATACGAGTACAGTACCTACCCGTCTAGATTTTCTCACATTTGCATCCGGTTAATAAAAGATTGAGCTTTAAAAAATAATAGTTGGTTATTTAAATGCTTATCCATTATTAAATGTTTACAGTGAATACGTTACACGCTAAGTATCAAGGTCAGAAATGTTATTTTAAGGACAAATAAAAACTCACACTGAAAAACAAATGACGTTTAACATATACTCGTAGCGCGCAAAATTACAGTCCTTGTTACAAAGAAGACGTGCAACATTCGAGAGAGTTGTTTCTCACGAAAAAGTGAAACTGCCACCTCGCTACAGCATTAATCGATGTGTCAGATCGCGTATCGTAGCCATCTCCGTCGTCTGTCACGGCTTGCACCGAGTCTTGGCATGACTTTGACTGGCGCTAGCCATTGTCGTATTCGGCATTATAATTGAAAATGACTATACTGCCGCACTCAGAGTTCATCAATTAAAATTTAGCCTAAAGAAAATTGTTACTAATAAGGGATAGTATGACTATCTATCTAAATGGGTTTGCTTATAATATATGTAGGTATGCTCCCTTTGTACATTTACTACTTAGTGGTTAGTAAGATATTATCCTTATTACTCATTATAAATCCGACAAACTATCTGTTGGTACAAAAAAATTATAATGCGCAAAAATAAACGAAATAGGATCTAAAAATGACGTTTTTTGAATTTTGAATGGAATCTATAATGGCTATGGTACGCTATAACTGAGCATGGCCTGACATGCTCTCGACTGGTTTTTTACTGATATTATGGGAGATTGCGTGATGGTGTTTGTATTCAGCGAGTGTCAATATTGCTTCATTTAGTATATTAGTCAGAATTCATGTACGTTTCTTAAGTTCTACGAGGGGAGAAGGAGGGGAAGGAAGGAGACACTTGATCTTTTTTTGGGCTGCTTTTCCCGTTTTTGTTGCATTTTGTCTCTTTTTGTGTTTATTGGCACAATTATAAATTTTCGTAGGTGTCCCTTTTTTGGCTCCTTCCACTTTACCTGTCCTTTAACTTCAACAGCACTTGAATTCAAATGCGAAGAATCAATAGGGATGAGAGGCTGAAATAATCTTTCCGGGCGTATCCTACTACAACCAAACATACCTTACAAAGCTTACCTTAAAAATTAGCGCGTCTATCTACGGTGTCGGTACAGGGTAAAATTGCTTTCGCGAGTTATTCCGGGAAGTGTTAGTTAAGGCACTGACAAGACCTAAATCTTTACTTAATCAGTTTTTTTAACAAAAACTATTTGATTTGGCAAAGCGAAAAAAATATATGTTAACATTCTTTATATTATTGAAAACCTATTTCAAAACCACGATTTGATGAAATTGATACAAAAGAAAAAAATCTTGAAGTCGTCGTCGTCGAAGTAGAAGTGAAATCCTCTTTAAATAGTTCTTTGTCTTTATTTATTTTTTATTTATTTATGGGTCTATAATTAATAACATTATTACATCACGCCCATACTAAAAACTTGACTTATTTATACAATAATAAATAAATAATAAATCAAGGGACAATCTTTTACACAAATCGATATAATCCCAAAGTAAGCTTTAAAGACTTGTGTTATGGGTACTAGACGACGATATACATACTTACATAGATAAATAAATACTTAAATATGTAGGCAACATCCAAGACTCAGGGACAAACATTCGTGCTCATCCCACAAATATTTGCCCTTACCGGGGATCGAACCTGGGATATTCTACGTGGATAATTCATCCGTTTTCGATTTTCCCCATAAAAATAACCGCACAGTGTTTCTCGTTCACTCCGGTGCAAACGGACAATGACTGATCACTCAAGGTCATTGGCTATTGTCAGCGTCTTGACATAGGCTAGGCGAGTAACGTTGGCGGTGATTATTTAGATATCAACGCGTGAACACCGGTCTACATGTACACGGCGCGCGCGCGAGCAAGCAATGACATTGAACTTCACACTTACGCGGCGGCCGCCCGGTTGCGTAAGCGCCCCGGGTTCACAACCACCACTGTGTGAGCAATCAATCGGTTTATTTGAGTTATGTAACCAATGCACCTTACATGCAGTGACGAATACATCATCATCGTAAATACCAACACATCTCCGCCAAACATTGAACGAACTTGCTAAACTGTTTAATAACGGAGCATCACACGGATTAGTCGTAACAAACAACAATTAGAAACGTAGTTAATCATTAAAAAAAAAATACAGAACATGACTCAAATGAATGAAATGAACCAAGGTGATGCTTTTATCATAATTCGTCATAAAGAAATCGTTAAGGAAAACTTTAAGTAATTTGATAAGGTGCAACTAGCGAACAATGATGATAGTTTTTTAATGGTCGGTGATCGTCGATAAAATGCGTACTAGTTTCACCGAATACGCCTTATCCCACCCACATGGACAGTAGAAAAGATTCTTGGGTAATTTAACCCTTAATTAAGTAGGACTTCATTCAAACCCGATGACTATAATGATTACCTATATTTTACATATTCGAATTATCAGCGTACCCAGAGCACAGTGAGACAGCGAACCACATGTACTTTGGCACTGACACTGACATTGAGCGCAGTCGAAGCCCTCACGACACGCCCGACTGACGCCCATTAGTCCTGTCATCTTCCTTATCTCTTCATTCAAATAGAATTACATAAACATTCATCTTATTGAGTGACAAGTTATTTTGTAAGTTTTTGTTTTCAATGTATTGTAATTATAACTATTTTGTTTGGTCTATACGATGAAACTTGAGGTGAGGTAAGGTTTTTTTTTTGAGTTAATTATTTATCTCGGAATTTCAAGGTCGTTATATAATAACCAAAATGCATAATCACATTATCAGAGGATATATTATGAGTATTTTATGTGAAAAATATACTTAGGTTAAAACCTATTTTACAGCTGGAATTGTAAGCCGCAAAATGCAGTTAATTATTTACTACTGATCTCTCCTGCAACAAAGGATTAACCATCTGTCATCTCTATACTTTCAAAGTGGAAAACGAATGAACCAAGTTGGTCAGAGCGAAAGCCAAGCATAGATCATAACCGAAACTACATATATATTTAGATTAAACCATAATGTCACGTTGACGTCTACCGTATTTAAGTGGTATTTTTTAATGAATAATACAAAAATAGAAATTTTACAGCCCCCTTATTCATGTTCTTTCTTAGTAATTATTTTATCAAAAGGGAATTGGGAGAAATCTTATAGCATTTTTCTAGTCTGAATAAATGCCTAAATGCCTATTTGCTGTGTTTAGAATATATACCATAACTAATTATAAAAAAACAAAAAACCTTTGCAGCATGGTTTTTTGTTTTTTATAAGTAGTTATGGTAAAAAGGTCTAAAAAAGAGTAACAAAAAATATTCTGCCGTGCCCATGAGGTAGATATAAAAGATTCGATATTATTTATTTATTTATTTCAATTGTGGACATGTTGTTATCGTAAATTAGGATCTAGTTATCTTAATTTTATGATTACATATTTTATGGGCACGGCAGAATATTTTTTGTTACTCTTTTTTAGAGGTTTATTGTTTTTTCTAATTAGTATTTTTAGTTAAAAAATAAATATTTTGAGTTTTTTATACTTTGTTTTTATTTACCTGCCAATATGCCAATTGTTTTTCCCGTGAAAATTGTACGGCTTATAGATAACAAAAGGTTTATGTTTTATTTTTATAATTGATTGATGAACTTCTGACATATGTACGTAACATATATAAATATATTGGTTTATTTTTGTTACCTGCTTGTTGAGACCTTTCATTTGATACCAATATCAATACATTTTGGACAAATATATGTATAGAGAAAATATTCTGTGCATAATCGTCTAGCGTCTGCTATTTTGTTTTTTGATGACTTCATCTAGCACAGATATAAAGAAGAATCGAACAATACGTGGTTTATAAAAATCTGTCGAGCTAGACTGTAGCCGTTGCGGTGCTAAGCGGGAATAAAGTATATCCCTTTGCTTTCGCGCAGTCTAGTAAAAAGTGGTCAATATGCTTTACCCTTAACTAATAATAGTTAATTTTTTTGATTCATTTATTTATCAATTTAAGTTTGTTCATGTTCAAGAATCATGACTATCTATAATATCTAGGTATCTATTTCGAAGCTTCGTTCAATCACAATTGGTATCGGTTTGGCTCGAAATGCAAACCAATTTAGTCTTAACACTGTGTAAATAAGGGCACAATTGGTTTACTTTTCGCGAAAGCGATACCACTTGGTGTTGCGTAATTGAGCGGCGGACTTTATTATTAGGTTGATTTCATCTTTACAACTACAACTACGAATTATTGTAGTAGCAGAGGACAGGCCGTTTTCAAATAATAATTGAATAGGTTAGGAACCAAGATTGAATTGTCTCAATAAAAGTAATCTCGCTATTGTCGCTAAGAAGCTGGGGAAAGATTGAGGCGCCCTTGTCTAGCTCCATTCGGCATAGGGCGGCGTAAAGGGCGCGCCGCCCTAGGTCAAGGGTACGTCTCACTGACCTACATTCGCCAATGTGCCCCTACAAGGTCACGCCTACCAGCGTTCATATAAGGCCCACAAAACTAGCCGACGGCACACTGGACACGCTAAAAACAATTTGCCCTTTACAGTTGTTGACGAAGTTTGTCCAAGCCCGCCTGACCTACGAAATGCTTTATTACATAAACTAATTATGATCCACGAGCTAGGAACAGATTTTCATGACTAATAACATCCCGGCTGATAACTGGTACAATGATTCAGAGAGTTGTAAGCCTCGTGAACGTCAGCTGCGGCTTGGTGGGTGGGTTAAGTAGCAGTAACATCCCAAACTAGTTGATTTTATTATATTTTTTTGCCATCGCCTCCCGATTGAGCATTTGAGAGATAATAGTTTATATGCTATTGTGAATAAATCAAATCGTCAGCTGGCTGTATCGCGGTGGAAATATCGTCAGCTGGTCACCTGAAAGGAGTAACGCAGGAGCATCTATCGCCTATTTAAGTGCACCAGCTGACGAGTTTTCCCTCGGCATACTGCTGGCGGCTAGCGGCAACCGCTTGAATTTGAACCCGGACCTGACGATCACGAGTCGACATCCTTAGCTATTAGGCTACCGACGCTCTTTGCACTAGCTGTTAACGAGTGCATTTATTTATTTAATCATTCATATAAAGTATGTATCACTTTTTAACTAATATGCGGGTGCGAAAAGGACGAATGCGTGCGGGATTAAAAATAATGTGCTAGGCCTTCTGGTGCTAGGTTACACTTTGGGCCAAACGAACCGTTGTCGCGCATGCAAAATATAGAAATATTTCTACAAAAGTGGCGGATGTCGGTAATTCGGATTCCGTTAAGACTCCCTCAGCACTCCGAGAGCAGAAGAAACGGTCGCATGTAATATAATATCTGTACGTAACGTATTTTTGCTGTACTAACTACGAAAATCTGATGTCTGAGTTGTAGTCAATTTAGTACATAATAAAATTAAAAGCTGCTAAAAGCTAAAAGCTTAAGATGAAGAATGATCCTGTAAGTAATACAAAAAAAACAATCAGCTTAAGCGTTGAATCCACCACGCCGCAGATAGGCAGCGTGGACCCAAACGCCATGATAGGCATGAGGAACGCCAAGATGGCAAACCCACTGACCAGACCCGTCATTATGGGCTGCGACAGAAGCCGCCGTAAAGGGCTAGACCCTTCTAAGCCCCCCCGCACACCAGCCGCTACGCCGGCGGTGCGCGTGAGATGACCCGAAGTCTTCGAGGATCATTTCGTCGGATTCAGTAGCCCTAGTAAGAACGAAGGGTGCGCCTTTTTTCACATAACTTTTTAAGTCCTATTATCGGAAGTCCGAAAATATTTCTCATACCATTTTACATCATAATGATCATTCTTCATAAAAATATTTAATACTAACGATCGAAACTCATACTCATCAGAATTCATAATATCGCTAATCATACAACTTGTTAATACTAATATTTCTATTTGTATATTTTCTTATACTAACGATCGAAACTCCTAATCATTCTTATTCATATATTTTTTTATACTAATATTTATTTCCATATATTTTTTAATCATATGTGTAAATTAAACTGGATAGGACTTACGAAGACTTCTGAGCGAGCGAAGCGAGCGAGCAAAATGGGTCGGAGCAGAAGCGACTCAGATAGGTTAGGTTCAGAAGGTTAAGGCGGGAGCGAAGCGAAGCGAAGCTCCCGCCTTAGCCTTCGATATTAGGTATTTTTTTTGCAACAGTTCAGAAAATCTTCCTTATGCTTATGCTGTTCATGCTGTTATATTAATTTGCTTAAATCCATAGGTGTGCCATCTTGAAAGTGAAGTTGTAGGTAGGGATACCCTGCCCTACCTACAACTTCACTTTAGTTTTTTCGAATTAAATCTTATTTTGAATAGTTACTGTTGTAAATAAACCAATATTATGAGTTCAAATATTTTCTTAGCAATGCCAATATTAATAAGAAAATTATGATAATTGTCTCTTATGAAGGAAACTATTCTGAAAACAAAATTATGAGTTGATACTGTTGATGCTGATATTGATGATTGATGTATTACCAATAAATAATTATGAATAAAAAAAATATGATCACTGTCTGTTATGACGCAAAACGTAATTTAAAAATTTTTTACTTCAAACATGTTCTTAGTAATGACATTATTAATAAAAAAAATATGATAACTGTCTGTTATGAGTATGAGTAGGAATAAAAATGTATGAACAATAAAAATATGAGGAAAAAAATTATGAAGAGTAATTATTATGAATACAAATCGGTAGTGAAATAAAAAAATAGGAATAAGAATTTTATGTGAGCCAATATGGACCCAAGAACGAAACTATAAAGGCCTTGTTCCGGGGCCAGCTCGTCCCGGGACCTCAAGAAAGAGCCTCAAAGCCGCGAGTAACAGCACCTTTTTAACGCTGTTACTCTCTTTAATTTTACGAGTACCTTCATCAACTGCTTCAACAAGCGGCCTGCCTACCTGCTGCCTGCCCGCTGCGAAGGCAAGCGGCCGGCTTACCTGCCACCTGTCCGCTGTCGTGCCAGTCTCCATCCCGCTCCTGACGCCGCGAGCTTTGCTACCGCCTGAGGACACGAGCGGACATGCCACCTTCAGCTGCACGTCATCCCCTGTTATGACGTCGCCTTCCACTCACCGTCATCTTTACCTCCAACCTGGGACCCCATAGCTCGCCCATTCATTTGATGCTGGACTGGTCCCGGGAACAATGCCGTCGCTCTACATCCTCTGTACATACCTACAACCTAAACACTACACCCACTTCACCCAACCTTTTATTGTATTTTTTTTTAAATCATATATTGCAAATACCTATTACCATCTCTTTTTTTTCTTGTAAATAACTACCATTGTTTAATTATTTTCGTTGTTCTTCTTTCCCTTTCCATTTCTAACTGCCGCCATTCGACACTTATTTTCTTGATAAAAATTATAATAATAAAGATGGTCCTAGTATTGTCATCCTACAATAAGTAGTAGATTGTCATACTTTACTTCAAGCTCGTCTGTTAAGGTCACGTCAAGGTTAATAATTTTATGGCTGGTTTACATCTATTAAGTTGTCAAGTAGTTAATTAACTAAATTATAACTTAATTTTAAGCGGCTTAATTTTAAGTAAGCGTTTAGACGTTACACGCACTAAATATTAGTTAAGCACTGCCAAACTCATGCATTTAATTAAAGTTTTTAGGGTGGGTTAGGTTAGGTTATGTTTATTTTCCTCGAAAATCAAACCTACTGAGCAGGAAATGAGTTAATGAATACTCGGAATTATGATAGGCAACCATTTTTCAGCCCTTATGAGGACTGGTTTTCTTAAAAAAGTTCCCCAGTGCTCAAACTATAACATATCATTTCAAAATTTCAACAAAATCGTTTCAGTGGTTTAGCCGCAAATCGCGCAGATACATGAAACATTCGCACTAAGTATATAGGTATTATAAGCAAAGCGACAGCTTGAATAAATATATTTTATTTAATCATTTAGAATACTGACACGAATTTAACTTAAACCTGAGACTACGCAAAATAGTTACCAAGGAATGGAGTAATTTGGCTGACGTTTAATTCGATTTATTTTATATATTTATTTAGAGATCGAACGCCTAAAATGTCATGCTTGTTGTTTCTATCTGAATGTAACAAGTGGTCTGAGGTAAGGGAATCGGTATTTACTGATTCCATAAATGTATCTATATTTGTATTAGCAGCTAAAGCGGTTTATTTGTATTATAAGCAAACGATAAATTTTTGATAGGGAGTCAGTCAGATTTTTTTTATGTTTTTTAAATATTGATTAAAGATCAACAAAGTCAAATAGTGGCCGAAATTAGTTTTATATGAGAATACTGAAACAACAATAAAACTAAATTTATTGATTATAGTGAAAAACCTAAAACGTATAAACCTAGATTTTGTTCTGACTGACTACATATAAAAAATTCGTCAAAATCGGTTAAATCGGGTGGAAATCGTTATCGCCTTTTGTAGAAAAAGCTGTAGGTTCACACCCCTCTTAAGAGACCTTGACGTGACCTCCGGGCGACTACGGGACGCTTCCCGGAGCGTTATGTGAACTTAAATTACTGTGTAAAAAATGACGATTTTATTTCAGCGCCTCTATTCGGGAACGCTAAGTGATCCTGTAGCGATTCGTAAGCGAGTTTTCTCATCCCACTCTTCCGCACGACGCGTAATGCGTAAGAGCGAGATGAGAAATCTCGCTCGCGAATCGCTACAGAATCACTTAGCGTTCCCGAATAGAGGCGCTGGTCTAGTTTCAAGAGATCGCTCGTGCTTTCGATTTAAATAAAAATAGGTATTTGTATTTTATTTCCGTGCATCTCAAGAATAATATTTCATGCGGTGGTCACCTTCACAAGTCCTTGCTCCAATGTCATTAAGCAACAACTCAAATTTAATTTATTTTATTTTTATATTTAGGTATATTTGCGACATATACATGAATAATGACAAATGCAAGTGGATATAGGCACTATACGAGTACTATTTAAGTAAATAAAAAAAGTATTAAGCTGTTTGACTCTGTTTTGCTTACAAGTTGGTTGTTGCCTATTTTTAAATACATACAATGTATGTATGATACGGTATGTATGATATGATTTTGGGCGTGATGCTATATATGTATGTCATACATACATAGCATCACGCCCGAAATTCCTAATGGGGTGGGCAGAGCCACAAGACTACTTGTGGCCACGTTCGATTAATTAGTCCTAAGATGGTATGATGAACCGTATGGTGACAGGTGGTCAGCCCATCGCCCATACAGATAGTCCACCATGTTGGAGAGAACCCGTCCCTTTCTCGACTATTACGACATGCCAGGATGATAAGCATCTGCACACATTCTATGCTATTTCTTCACTCCCAGTGCAGCAGAGGAGAGATAGCCTATTTTTAGTTGAACTATTTTCGGCCAAAAAATAATTAACGCAATAAAGTTCCTTACAACTAACTAATTAATGTTAACTCCGCTTTTTGTAAGCATTAGAATATTTATATCGTTCGATTTTACGCAAGGTCATGTCCCAGATAACGTCAGATATAGGCACATCAAAAACGGAACAAAATGCTCATTCAGTTGCGCAAATAACTCAGGCCTAACTAGGACACTCCACTGGGCTGTAATGAGTTTCGTCCTCGATCCCTTCGCCTCGGCATGACCTAGATTTCCAAAAAGCCTGCCCAAGGCCACCCATACCGGAGGTTCCAGCCAGATAGCGAACAACCAACTTCGATCGACAGTTCTGTATATTATAATTCAATGTTTTGAGTAGGTAAATGGAAACAACATAGAAAATTACTCTACTAGAAAGGGCAGTACAATTAGGTAGCACGTAAAAAGTACGTTACTTTTGTTAAATAAAATATGCCAGCCTTAACTAATTGGCACATATATTTGGGAGAATTTTGTTAGATGATGAATAATTATTGAATGATTTTTTTCACAAAAATTAAGTAAAGCGTTAGTTAATAGTTATAGTCATCATGTCTCTCCCTGATAAAATTCTCACAGATTTAATACTTTGCAGTATAAGTAAATACACTATATAGGTACATACAAACGATTATCAAATTATGCATATGTGCCAATTAGCTAAACAGGCGCCTCATTCGGGAACGCTAAGTGATTCTGTAGCGACTCGTAAGCCAGATCTCTCATCTCGCTCTTACGCATTTGGCGTCGTGTGGAAGAGTGGAATGAGAAATCTGGCTTAAAAGTCGCTACAGAATCACTTAGCGTTCCCGAATGAGGCGCCAGGTCGTTAACAGTATTTTATTAACTTAATACAATATTCTTAACAACCTGTTGAATTGTCTTCCAGCTCAATAACAGTTTTCGGTATCTAATTTAAGATATCTACTTTTAATAACATTGATTAATGCAATAAAATTTAAGAGAAAACTTTCAAATTTAAAATCTCATGAACTCAAAGTAAATTGGCTGCGACCGTACATTACTTATTTAATTTCTAATAATTGCTTAGTTTATTCTTCTGGATTATACCAAACTGGCGAAAGACTAATACGAATTTGATAGTTAATCTTGGCAAAAGTCTATATACTAGTAGGCTCGAAGCTTCAGTGAAAGATTTAACCTTTGATATCATAGTTATATTCAGGTTATGGACGACATGACATAGAAAGCTTTGCTAGTTAGATGTGCGTGTCGCCGAGTCGCTCTATAACCTACGCATTTTGCTATTCTTATGAAACACGTAGCCGACTTTTTCCAGGGAAAAGCGTTGGAAGCATCAAGACTCTCTTGGAATGCACTTTGGTATGTGTGTTAAAACGTGTAATAAATAAAACAATATTCTACTCCCTCATTTAAATTGGAATGCTTAAAATGCAATGTAATTTCAAATTAAACGGCACTTTTCGGACATTTGGACAAATATTGACTTCAAGTAACAGTAATACGACACCAAAAAGCGCACACGATATAATAATAATAAATAAATAAATCAGGGGACAATCTTTACACAAATCGATCTAGTCCCAAAGTAAGCTCTAAAGGCTTGTGTTATGAGTACTAGACGACGATATAAATACTTATATAGAGAAATAAATACTTAAATACATAGGAAACGTCCAAGACTCAGGAACAAACATTCGTGCTCATCACACAAATATTTGCCCTTACCGGGGACCGAACCCGGGACGCTTGCGTCGGAGGCAGAGTCACTACCAACTAGGCTATCCGCGTCGTCGTGTATATATGTAGGTACATGAATGCAGCTACTAAAAAAATAATCTAAACAATATTAAGAATCTGCAAACATTTCACGACCGAAAATTGCACTGATGCCAATAAACAGAATATTCTTTATATCAATAAACTGCATAACAAAATATTTTTTCCAGGTATAAAATGTAGGTAATTTTGGCTGCACATAACTACTTATAGCCACAGCGTTTATACATTTTAAGAAACAATATAAATCATGTTATTTCCCATATAATTTACTTCAAATATGCAGTCAGCAAAGTAATAGGTACTATAATTCCAAATTGCCCGCTGCATGGTGTCTATCCACAATTTTCTCAGTCACTACTGAATGGATTGTATTCCGCTTCGATGAGATGTAGGTACAATAAAATCTAACTAAAGACGTATACAGTTGGGGAAATCACAGGGGGAAATACTTCCATTTGCTTTTTTAATCAGCAGACTCTAAATCCTCTGATCTAAACGGAATCAGACGTAATGCATATATATATATTCCATTCCCCAACTGTAGGTAAGCTCAATTTACAACTAAATATGTATGTATAGAGTTCAAATTTGTACTCTCTAGTGTTCTTTAGAGTGAAATAGAACCTACTAGATCCCGTGCTAAGGCAGGCAGTGATCAATATTATTAACGCGAGGAATGTAAAATGTTAAACCTCTAATATAATAAGGATTTTATAAATGCATATATATATCTTATATATCTGTAGCCATATACATACAGTTTGCGGATTTGTGCACCAGTGATATTATTTTAAATTTTGACAAACACCGTAAATTAGGGGTCATCCATAAAATACGTCACACAAATTTCGTGATTTTTTGACCCCTCCCCCGTCTTTGTCACAGTTGGTTACATTTGTGAGACCCCCCCTCCCTAGTGTGACATCACATATTTTGCCATTTTACACCTAGAAATTATTAAATTAAAACATTTTTCGATAATAGTTCAAATTTCGCATTTTAAGACTTAGATGTGTTAGATTTTGAAATGTGATGTCACGGAACTTAGGATCCCTCCCACCCCTTGTCACACAATGTCACACTTCGTCGACCCCTTCCCCCCCTTAACGTGTGACGTACTTTATGGATGACCCCTTACTACAAAAATACCATTTTAATTTTGAGCACAAAATCCTTAATTTTTGCGTAGTGTATTCACCGCGTCGTCGTCTCTTTTGAGTCCTTTATTTAAGCCGCAGGCTCTTGCTCACATCTCTTTCACACGCCTTCCATTATTGCTTAAAGATAAAGTGATATATTTAATTTAGTTAAGCCGCGCTCGCGCATCTGTAATGTACGTTTGCTTTTTTCGAAAGTGATCCTGCAGAAAATATCAAGCCTTTTCACTAATCGCGAAAGCACGGATATGGTGACAATTTTAGCAGAGTGTGGTGACAGTTTGTTAAGACCTCAGAGAGTTTAACGTGAGAATAACACTTTCACGACAGACCATTCTAGCTACGTATGCACCAAAGACTGCTTGAGTATCGTCGTAAACCGATCTTATGCCGTTGAACTATAACTTATGGGATGAAATTTAAAAAAAAAACTTTTAACTACGCTTTCATTTCATCATTATGTCCTAAATACGTGGCACAAAGCAGCACCTATTTTCTCTAGAGGACAAAGTTGCATACAATAGTAGTTTATGCAACGGTTGCATAATGATCGTGCGATCTTATTTATGAAACTCGCCTCGCGGCTCGTTTTATAAATCCGCACTCGTATTTTAAAGCCAAATTATGTACATTTGCGTACATAACTTTATCTACACACATATTATAAATCTTCCATGATGTGTTCAGAAACTATATTTTCTGGCAACAAATTATTTTTGCAATCCTGCCTGCATTTACGATATCCGGCGGAGTTTTCACATCGTTCTCAGAGTCACTACTATCCATGTTTTCTACTAAAATATAAATTACAAACAACTTTTTACAAACAGCTAAAAACTAAGGCTAAAAACTAACATGAATGATGAAATGACAACAGTAATGGCGGCAATTCGATCCTCCGTCAAGACGAATGTTTTTTTTAAATCATAGACAAACGAATGAAGTCCTATTCTCACTCATGTCACTCGAGATCAAATGCCGTGCGGGTTATATTAAAAAAAACATACTAAATTGATGTGTAGTATTTATAACTGTTTTAATATCTATGACTACCTACTTGAATAGAGACCCACTTAAGTTTTGAAAGCTGTACCGAATTTAAACTCATAACGTTACTAAAATTCATACTGTAATAACATTAAAGTACTCGTACAGATTTTACCTACAACCACAGACAAGAAAAAATTAGTTGTAATAATGCTGGTCATTTCCTACGGCTTTTTTAATACATTATGGAGGTTTTATGATATGGGTGTAGATAATAGTAGTTTATGCAACGGTTGCATAATGATAGGCCTTAAAACACTAGTGCGGTTTTATGAAACGAGCTTTGCGAGTTTCATAATAAGATCACACGTATAAACGGCGACACGGCGACGATGGGGCCCCGCCGGCTGTGGCGACGATGGGGCCCCGCCGACTGCGGCGACGGCGGCGCGACGGCCCGTAGCTCATATCTGTATCGTTATGACCATTACGATACTAAAATCGATACTGTAATAACATTACAGTACAGGTTGTCATAATAATGGTCATTTCCTACGGTTTTTGATTACATTATGGAGGTTTTATTATATGGGTGTAGATAAATTCATTATTGCACTGAGTTGTTTTATTTTTTTATTTTGTTTAGTTGATCGAGAAGTTTGTACGACGTGCCATCAATTCGCCCATTCCCAGTCCGGCGGGACAGCTGATCTGACATCTAGCTTAATTATAGGTCCAACCACTTTTCCCGGGGACTGTCAAAGTAAAGACAGTCCACATGTCAGCTCGGCTGTCATATGTAACTGTGATTGCCCCGTCTGAAATATTATGCTCAAAGTACTGGCTGAAAATATATTGTAGTATCGGTTAATAAACGATTAAAAAAGAAATTGACGTGAAACTCAAATCGATCAGGTAAAAGTTTTCTGTTTTTTTTTTTACAGTTTTTTGCAGTAGTTCTAAATTAAGCAGATTATGCACCTCGCATCAAGTGATGTATTATTGCGCTCGTGTTTTTAGAGCCTTTGCACTTACCTTGCCTTTGAGCCTTGCCTAAGCATAGTTTATTTAGACTGTGAGGGTAAAGAGGAATAATAGTGACGACGGCATTCAAAGCAGTGCAAAGTGATGAGCTAGTTTAGCAGGACTGCCGCATAACGCCGCCGAGCAACGTCGTGCATACCATAAAACGGCGCTCATTTTGAACATAGGTCGGATCAGTTTACCAATACCGCAAATAAGTTTGTAATTGCAAAAACCCCTATATAGCCGCCATTTTTAAAAATTTCGAAAAACGAATCGACAATAAAAATCTATATATTAATTATCGAAACTGCTCACAAAATTCCACGAGAATCGCTTGTGAACTGCGACCTGTAGACGAGAACAAATGGACAGCCGACGGACATCCGGTGGACATACGAAAGCATTTTTGCCCAAGCTGAAACGGAGACGCTTCGCTTGCTCGGTCGATAAATTAATTTCAACAAATTTATCGATATTTTTGACGTAAATAAGCCCTAAAAGTATGAGTAAAACATTGAAATCAAATCTATGAAAACAGCTAACTACAGTCGCTTTAAAGTATTTTTTTGCAATTCCCCACCCCGAGGAACGTGGTGCAGCGCTTGTGTCAACGCTGTGTGCACAAAACCCACAAAATTAAAAGGTTCTGATAATGCTATGTTTTTTTGATAACTTTTTGACATATAGCAATTGTTCAAATCGACACCTGTATAACTTCATGAACGCTTCTTACCACTTGTACGAGCCCATCAAATTGGATCGTAATTTACTTTCATACAATAACGTGCACGCGGGAATCAATATTGATTCGCGGAAGTGAGCGATCTGCTTACACCGCGTGCTCGCGGTGCGTATTTGTCTAATGTGGGATATTTCGAAGGTCAGAGCGGGTGACGTCAAGCGGGGGGCGGCCATGGGGCGATATCGTCAGTATCACTCCCGGAAAAGAACTAATCAAAACATCACTCATGTTCGTCGGTGAAGTAAAAGGTCAACAAAAATGAAGGTTTATTGTATAAAAATTGATTTCACGCGTTGGTAATTGTCGCGCTGTATATACCTATGCATGTGGTATACAACGTGTTGTGGGAATAACGCATAATGTGATACACGTCAATTAGGCAACACAAAATTAAGTTGTTCTGAATAAAAATTAACTTCGTATTAATTATAAAAAAGGAAGAATACAGATTACAACAGAGCAATGTGGTCTTTTTAACACAGTCTCTTCGATTCCAGTAAGGTAAAAATTTTACAATCCTTAGGATTTCCGGTTAGTAAAAAAAAATTAAGAATAAATGAGGTTTCACGTAATAGCAAATAAAAATGGAAAAATAAATAATAAATTATTCTCCATATAAGGAAGCAATACAATTTTCTTACATAAGCTAGAATGAACTTATTAATTATATTTAGCCACCGCTGCTAAACTAGGTAGGAACCTGTATTTCAGCAGTCGGCGCGCAGTGGTCAGTCGGGCCTAGAAAATGCTGTATTATTTTTCCGTATTCTCTTATTATAGGATAATTACGGTTACACGGTTAGGCGAGGGAGTGGTGGCACTATTATTTATTGAAAAAATACCACGTAAATGCACTTGGCGAAGAAATAGTGATGTCGTTTATATTTTTTGGAGGGTGTACAGGTGCCTTAATATATTTCCGGTCGTAGAGAGTATAGCAGCGTTTTCCCGATTTTCTAATAACCAAATTGACCAACCAACCAACAAATCAACAAATGGTAAATTTGAAACCCGTTGTAGCCAAATAACTGAAACAAGCTATTTATCGTCCATTTCTCAATTTTATAATTACACAAGAATGTTTACTATACAATTGACGAGACTTGCATGTAATGAATTTTCCAATGAGTTTCATCAGATTATACTTAGAACTAGTGGACCCGCCACAGCTTCGCCCGCGGTATTTTCGATACAAAATTTATCACCCCTTTAGAGATGGAATTTCAAAAAGTCCCTCCTTAGTGCACTTCTCGGGTACTCGAGGAATGTCTCCTTCGAATTTCAAACCTCTAGGACCACCCGTTTAGGTTGTGCGTTGTCGATAAGTGAGTTACGGTACTGTTTTATATCCAACTAGCTGGTGCCCGCGACTTCGTCTGCGAAGAATAATAATTTAAGTAACCTATGTACTTTTAAACCTTCCCTAGACCTCCACGAACATTTCAAGACTAAGATAAGATAAATCCGTTCAGCCGTTCTCGAGTTTTAGTGAGACTAACGAACAGCAATTCATTTTTATATATATAGATAGATAGATAGATAGACGTAGACGTCACTAGAGTGTTCACCCTTAAAAGCGTATTCTTACCGAGTGCCCCTTTCACGAAAGCTCTTTAACTCTAAATCAACACACTTAGTTCGGAGCTTTTGAGTTAGTTCAGAGTTAGTTTGATGTGGCTGCTTTACTTACCAGGGGAAATAAATTTCTTGTTTATCGTTTTACATACATACATACATACATAAATATTATCACGCCCGAAATCCCTAATGGGGTGGGCAGAGCCACAAGACTACTTGTGGCCACGTTCGATTTATTAGTCCTAAGATAGTATGATGAACCGTATGGTGACAGGTAATCAGCCCATCGCCCATACAGATAGTCCACCATGTTGGAGAGGACCCGTCCCTTAGTCGACTTTTACGACATGCCAGGATGATAAGCATCTGCACGCATTCTATGCTATTTCTTCACTCCCAGTGCAGCAGAGGAGGGTTTATCGTTTTAATTTGTCACAATGTTCGGCATCTACAATCTGGGTCAGATATAATTATATTTTGCCGAAATATACGCTGGCACATAGTCTGGGAGGCAAACTCAAGCCCTCTTCCTTCGCCGGGAAAAGCAATCTGTGTAACCGACCCTCCAATCCAGGCCACGTGATTCTCAGATGGAGTGTTGAAAGTTCACTGCAAAAATATTATAAAAACTGTAGAAAGAAAAAGAAAAGCTGGGTATAAGTAAAGAGGATAATTCGATATAATTCATAAAAGACGAATAAGTTAAACCAACTTGTGCAGAATTTTCGCGACTTGGGCGACCGGCGAGCTGGTAGTTTCAATTAGACTTCAGATCTTGGAATCTGAATAGACATTACGTATTGCGTAAACCAAAGGAAGAAGTTGAGGTATATACAATTACTGGTCCGGAGCGTGGATAAAGGTCACGTCCCACGCAAGGCTTGGGTGTCATCGGGTGTGTGGGGGTGGTGGGGGAGGGCACGCGCGGGCATTGCGACCTTGCCCGGCTGTGACTCTGCGACCTTGGAGCCAACCGCCTGCGCGCCCGCGCCCCGCGCCTGCCGCGCCGCACCCCTGCGTTCGCCCTTAGGCCACCCTGAACGCCTACGCTCATCCCACCCCCATCTGCTTACCGCCTACACCTCGTGCAAAATTTAATAGCTATCCCTAAAGTATCTATCTACGCCAGAGGGCACGGAAGAGAAACGAAACGAGGCGCATATTGCTCAATAATCCGAAATGCGTCGTATTTGTCGTAAGTTTAACCTTAAACTGCAATGGGTCATCTTAACAAAATTAAAAGTGCCATGATTTATAGATTAAAAATATGTATATAGACATGAATTGCATTAATGACAATTGTAGATAATTGCAATTAAATAATCGAAATACGACAACAATATCTAATTTTATATTAAATAGGATATGCGACAGACGCGCTTCGCCCCTACGATGAAATTTTCAAGAGGTTTAAATTAGATAAGCATAAACGCTGGCAGCTTTTTTCTCACAACGCTTAATGTCCCTACAAAAAAGAGGCGCTGCCCTTTTCCGGCACAATGCCGCGGAAGCCATTATTAATTAATACCTTATGTTGATAGATGTAATTTTAATCCTATTTAAAATTTTGAATTGTAGTTTATTGACCTCAACAATTTAATTTTATATTTAAAGCTTAGGGACCAAAAAACATTAAAATAATTGTATGGTTTGTGAAAACCTTATTATCATATTCCTTCAGATAGTACGCAGTTGCCATGTTTTAATGATCATCATACAAAACGTATTAGTTAATACTCGTTTACATTTTAGTTACAAGCGTTTATTGATTTTGGAATTGGTAGCTTTTTGTGAAGTGGGTAAGAACTATGGTGTCATCCGATCGAAATCGACCCACTTCTCAAAACACTTCCTTAATCGAGATTTACACACTGCACATATTTATTTTTTAATTACATAACCTACATTCACCACTCTTAAGATAACTCTCAGACTAGTGCTTCGTAATAATTTAAAAGTAATACTTAAGTTCCCCCCATTGCTTTGACGTAACCTACAGTTAATATGCGCAATTAAATTTACCAATGAGTGTTCAGCGTCAATGTCAAACAAGTCAAAATAATTAAAAGTAATAATGAAATAAACACAATGAAACTGTCCTGTAGACGGGCGGGGGGCGACCTTCACCCGCAAGGTCGTGGACAGCCTTTGGGGGTTTTCCGCCTTTGCCCAAGGTCTTGATAATGACTAGGAATGTGTATCATTTACAGAAGTTATGTACCAATGTACACAATCGTTCTACTGTCACACAATGTTGTGACAACGTGTCACCTTATTTCATGCATTATGTCGAGTGATAATGCAAAAGATTCCAAGAACGTCAATTGGGTGATAACATTTATTAGTAATATGATGGTGTCATTAGACATTCATTATCAGATGGTTTCATCAGAATCGCTGCTTCTAGCATTCTTATAGATAGTAACTTCATAATTATGATATTACACAAGAATGAACTGACGCATTGTCAAAATTCGAACCATTGATCTGGAGTCTATCAGTGCAAAACAGTGCAAACCTTATAAACAAGTAGACCAGAGAAAGGTTTCCGATACATGGATACCTAACTAGATTAACAGGTAGGTATACCCAACGTTTTATAAACAGCACAGTGAATCATAGCTACATTGAAGATTATGAGTAAATCGAAAAGAAAATGTAATAATAGCGAACGAGGTTATGAATGAAATGAAAATGTCGAATGGGTTTTACTTCCAAGCTAAACACTACTTTTCACTTCGGCTGCGAAAAAACAAAAAAAAAACACCGACAAATAATACAATCTACCAGTTCTACTCGTTAGTACTCATGCTCCATGAGTTATGTGTCATTCATTTTATCTTTGCAAAGACGGACTAAGTTTTAATTTTGTCTTCTTATAAAATGCAATGCAATTCAATGTTTATAATCTTGTGGACGGTTAAAATAGTTAAAATAAAACGATGAAATACCTACTAAACCTAACCAGTAACCCTATACCAGTCTTTAGGGAAAAAAACGATAGGTACAGTTTAGTCCGCGTACGCAAAGCTATAATGACATTCTTTCTGATGACAATGCATGTTTATGGTAAGCATGACCTGAATCGACAACCAGGATGAGCTCCAGACAAAGGAACTCTTCAACGGTCAACAGTACGGACACGAAATTTTGTGTAGACATTTCATTATGATAGCCGGTATAAAGTTTTACCATGAGATGGTTGCTGCACTCAGGGTTGGCTCCTAACTAGCGAACTCTTTAACGGTCAACAGCACAGTCACAAAATTTTGTGTACGCATTTTATTATGATAGCCGGTATAAATTTTTACCATGAAATGGTTGGCTCCTAACTAGAGGACTCTTCAACGGTCAACAGCACAGTCACAAAATTTTGTGTACGCATTTTATTATGATAGCCGGTATAAAGTTTTACCATGAAATGGTTGGCTCCTAACTAGAGGACTCTTCAACGGTCAACAGCACAGTCACGAAATTTTGTGTACGCCTTTTATTATGATAGCCGGTTTTAAATTTTACCATGACTTGGTTGCTGCACTCAGGGTTGGCTCCTAACGAGGGCACTCCTCAACGGTTAATAGCACAGACATGAAATGTATACGCGTTGTCTATTTAGGCTCAGAGCTCTTCGCTTCTGACCAAGCATTACGTGGCCTTAAGTAGAGTCAAATCGCTAAAAGGTCTTCTTATTGAAGAACTAGACTGTACTAAATTAACAGGCAAACGACCATGCAACAATGACGCATGATATGAACATTCTTAGAAATGGAAACAGACAGACAGATGGACAACGAAGTGATCCTATAACGGTTCCTTTTTTTTCTTTTATGCTACGGAACCCTAAAAAATAATAAATAATAACTAAATCAAAATAAATACTTAAACTTTAAGTGCACTTAAAGTAAACTTAAAATTATTATCAAAATACTTACAAATTAAAAACAAAACTTAAAAATAAACTATAGTTAATTTTTTTTACCAAATTGCGGTCATTTGGCGTCCCCATAAGGCTGGCAACATTGCCGCGTTGGATGGCAACGCTGACCCGCTGTGCCAGATATGAGCCATTCTTCTAGTCATGCATCAACTTCACCAGTCGCGCTCCCCCAGGGTACCAGAGCCTTAACCACGAACGGCTTAAATAGACAGCTACTATTTAAGGCTGCGGATTTGCGCTATGAGCCCTGATGTTTACAATGCAATACACATGTTTATCTTGACAACGTCCTTAAGCTACCTTGATCACTTATTCCTTTCGCCAAGAATTATCTTTCATTGTTATATTACTGTTTATTACAATTAATTCAAAAATAGATTAACTACTTGTCTTTTTAGGGTTCCGTACCTCGAAAGGAAAAAACGAAACCCTTATAGGATCACTCGTGTGTCTGTCTGTCTGTCTGTCCGTCTGTCACAGCCAATTTGCTCCGAAACTACTGGACTGATTGAGTTGAAATGTGGTACACATATGTAAGTCGGTGACCGCAACACGGACGCGTGACGTAAATATATGAATTTTAAACATGGGGGCCACTTTTGTGGGCTAAATTAGAAAATAAAAAAAAAAGTTATGCAACCTATATCGTGTGACATATCAAACGTAAGGGCTTATTGTTAGAATCTTAAATATATTTTCTTTTGAATTTTATGTAAAATAGTTTGGAAGTAATTTAGGAAAATAGGCGAAAAATGACCATTCCCCCCTTATTTCCAAAAGTACTGGTACAAAAATTTTGAATAAAAAACACAAAAAATAGTTCTTTACCTATAGATTACAGGAAAACTTATAAGAAGTCTATGGTATTTAAAGTAACCTAGTAAATTTCAGATAATCGTGTACGGAACGGATCCCTCTCCACGCCAGTTTAACCAGGTTTTTACCAGACAGATCGTTTCGTGCAAATGTGCAAGTCACCTCGAATCATCTTTGATAAAATATATTAAAATAACAGTCCAAATGTGCACAAGATGGCTTTATTCAGATATATAGGTATCATGATAGGACTGCAAAGTTCGGAGGGTAGGTGGAGGGTAACCCCACCGGCTGGGTGCGGAGAGTGGGCGAGCGGGCGATGCACCGACTGGAGTCAAGTGCAGGGCCGCCCTGCGCCGAGGCCGATGCACCGCCACACGTATGCGCCGGGCGCCCGGCGCCCGGTCAATAAACGCTCCAATGACACGCGGATCAAATGCTTACGAGCACATCTTATTGCGTTTCAGACATATAACAATTATAGAAAAACAATCCTAGTCATATAGTAACAAGTTAAAACCAGCCACAACGTGTTTGTGCACCCTTCTTTCTGATAAAACGATCATCGATGAGAAATATTAGCCCAGCTATCAAGTGACCAATTGGTTTATTTTGGTAAGATCCTTCGTTTGAGTTAGACTAACGTTGTTTACATAACGGTATATGTCATCTACGAGTACCTACAGTCTAATTTCGGAAGTTAATTATATGACCGGCTTCTATTTTCAGAAAATAAACCGTTTTGATTACAAAGGTAATAATTTAACATTTACCGCATACAAAATAATTATGTCAAATTTATAACCATTCGTAACGGCAACGATTTGTTTTAGTCGACCATAGGAACGCGGCAATTAACGTTTTAGGTCAATTAGTAGGGACGTTAAAGGACAACCACTAACTCCTATATTAATATAAAGTACAGTGAAAGTACTGTTCAACCATGTTATTACTATTAAGTAAATGGGTCGCAGATCGGTATTCTGATCAAAATTAATGACCGTCGTAACAGGCCTTCAACGTGTAAAGTGAAGTACCGATTTTATCAATAGATTCGGGAGCTGGGCCCTTGTTGTGCGTTAGCACAACTATTGATTAAACTAGTTCACTAGAGGATAATATAATACCCGCAATGCATACCATACAGTGGCAGGCAGTGCCTTGAAATAAAAACCTTCACTTTCAGACACATTTATACTTGCTACATGTGCTGAATGTGAGATTCTTATTATAAGACACGCTAGCTAAACTTGAACCTGAACTGGCAGGCCGTCGGTAATTGTATTTAATGAAGCTAAACAGTTGACTTATTGAAAACAGTTATGTGATGATGAAAATAAATTATGCAAAGACGGCAGATATCATCAAATAACCGTCACTCAACTATAAATCTATCTATAAATAGGATAAGAGTCTATGTCGATATTCCTCTCCACTTTTGTTAATATTCTCTGGTTGAATGATTAGTCTCAAAAGCAGTTATCACTTAAATAATTAGAAATAAATATATACTTACCTTCTGAATAACAGTCGCGGAACTGTTTCGTCTAGGGTCAGTGGAAGCGGCAGCGTAGTGCGGAAGCGGCAGGGCCGGGTCGACGACCGCCCTCGCCGCAAGCCGTGGAAGCAACTCACTTGAGTACCCTAAATCCTATACGGGCCATATAAAAGAGCTTTTAGTTTTCCTAACTAGGTATTTTGCTTCGTTGACGAAGGATTTTGACATGGGTGTTCAAAATATGGCTCCGTGAAATTAATCGTACAACAATTCTGGGTCAAAGCCTTTCGGAACAAAAGGGATCTTGTTTTGAAAATATTGAACTCTTTTTGTTTGGAGTACGATGGAGTAAAAGTATGTCTGTGT
Organism: Tortricodes alternella; assembly: GCA_947859335.1. NCBI lineage: Eukaryota > Metazoa > Arthropoda > Insecta > Lepidoptera > Tortricidae > Tortricodes > Tortricodes alternella. The sequence continues at coordinate 8,326,873 of OX401976.1, forward strand.
CGTTACTTTGCTTTTGCAGAAATCATGATTTTGAATGATACTTTACACATATAATGGTACATTTATTTTAGTAAATTATAATCGTCCACTAGTCCACTAGGTAATCTTTTTAGGATTAGCCCAAATTGCAGCAATAAATGGCCAAAATACTAGCCCGTTTACAAGCCCTTAAGGGTTTATTTAACAATTTGTCCACGATGAGGTAAACCATAACATTCACAAAAAAAGATTTGCCCAATTTGAACATAGACGTACTTTTTGTTCACCTTCATGTTAAAATAAAGTAACAGATTGACTAAATTTTTTGCAATAGGGCTGCTAGAGGTGTGGTCCACATAATTACATAGGCTTCTTTTTATCGCGGGTAATGGTTTGTCTTGAGAGAACAGCGGTAATCGAATTCCATGCGGACTAAATCGCGCTAAAAGGCTACTAGTGTAATATATTCCTTTTTTATATTGACGTGATTGAGTCGCATGACATCTTGGATTGAGTTTAGATTTCGATGAAGATAATTTCTACACATGTGTGATTATCGTCATCGCAATAAAGATTGTTCAGAGCATAAAATATCACGTCATATGTCGGAAAATTCTTAAGAACGTGTGCGTTGTATTTTTGAATCGGTTTCGTAATTCAGGTATTGCATAATACCTACTCATAGCCAATTAAGTAATAAGTTGGTTGAAAACCTCTACTACGATTTCATTGTTTTTTGTATTTTCATACAGATTCAGATGTTTACATCTAATACTCAAAGTTACCTTTTTAACTGAAGGGGAGGTTTCAGTTTTCTGTAGGTATTCAGAATTGTGTAAGGGATGTATGGTTTGGGAATGAAAATCGGTAATAATTTTTACAATTCTGATTTATTTTAATTCGACAACCTGTCATTACATTATCAAACAAATGACTGAGCACGCTCTCATACGCACATGGATACATACACACACAAACACACCGCGACCGGCGCTGCATTGCATATAAATTATACTTATATAGTCTTAAATTATATTTCAGTCTGTTTGCACTCTCCTCGTCCGGCGCCGGCCACGCACACACGCGTCGTCCTAAACGAATTATCACATATAATATATTAACACGATCTGCGAACGTTTATTATACTAGTTGATTTAATTTAAAGTAGGTCGGGGTGGGGTGGCGGAGAATCTTGGCTCCGCGGGCCAGGCTCACGCCTCCAGCATGGGCGGCATGAAGGAGCGCGGCGGCGACGGCGACTTCTTGGAGAGGTTGAGCGGCTGCGGCGCGTCCGCCACGTCCACCTGCAGCGCGAGCGCCGGCGCGGGCGACGCGCCGCGGTAGCACGCCAGTAGGCCCTCCGCGCTCGCTTCGCCGCGCCGCATGTACTGCTGGATGATGTCCGTGCGCTTCAGCTGTTCGGGCGTCATGCGCGGGCCCTCCATCAGGCTCTTTGCCAGCACAGAGTGCGTCGACGACAACGAAGCGCGTAGCGGGCGCGGTGAGTGCGCGGGGTGCGCGGGGCTGCACGGGTGCGGGTGCTGGATGGGCTGTGGCGATGGTGTCGGCCGCATGGGCCGCGCCTCCGCCTCGCCAGTGTCGCGGCGCATCGCGCGGAACTTTTTGTGCGGCTTGTAGGCCTCGTCCATGAGCGAAGAGGCGTCGTAGAGCGGCGGTGCCTGCAGTACGCGCTTCAATACGGGCATATCGTCGGTGGCCAGTGGCCGTCGGTCTTCCGAGTGCTCTTCTAGGGACGAGCGTGGGCTGGAGCATCCCGATCCGGGGCCGACAATGCGCTCGTGCTTCTCGTTGCCGGACTCGATGCCTGAATCAGTTGGCGAGTCGAGTTTGCGGTATCGTGGCGGGGGACGCACTGGCGTGACTGTGAGACCATTGTGCGCAAGGTGTGCTACACCGAGAGCCTCCTCGTCGACGGAGCCCCGAGAGTCGAGCCGCCGGCGACCGGCCAGAGTGGCGGCAAGCAGGGGAGTGCCGCAGTCACTCGGGGCCTCACCAGATTCACTGCTGGATACGGAGCCCAGTGGGCTACGAGCGGAGTCATCTGCAACGGAGTCTGCCCATGGGCAACCTTCTTCATCTCCCCACATTTGCTGTCTTAAGAGTTCTTTGTGTTCCGTCCTGAATACGACCAATTTCTCTGTATGAAGGGTACTGAGCGTTCGCAGGTCAGGAAGGGTGTCCATTAACTCCCGGAGGAAGCCAGGCCTGTCGGGTCTGTTCTGTGCGACAACGGTCTGTAAGCAAGACTTAAGGCGCGCATGCATTCGTTCTACTAGTTCAATATTGCGCAACCCCGGTCTGTCAGGGGTGATTAGGACTATGGCGCAGAAGAGGCCGATCTCGGCGTCCGTAAGGTTCATAGAGTTCATGCGCTCGGCGAACTTGAACGTTGAGTCGACAAGGAACCTGGCGTTGGCACCGCTCTGGATAGAGTCGCGCTTCATGAGCTGTCCGTTGAGGCAGATAATGCTGTTGAGCGGCGCGTCGAACATGCAGATGAGACGCACGAATAGCGCATCGAAGAGTCCACTCTTGAGTAACGTGAACTTGTCATCTTGCGTGAGCAGCTGGAAACCGGGGATGAGGCCGGCGAAGTCGATCACACCACGGATCACGTGGGCGAATCGCTGAGAGAATTCCTTCTCCGATTGCAACTCTGGGGCCGGGTTTAGCGGGCAAGCCTACGACAAAGAGAAAACATTATTAGAAACAGTTCGAGGAGGTCGAAGTTGGCAGTTTATAGAATAACGTTGAAGATTAACGTATAATAATAATGCATTAAGCTACTCACCAAAGTTGGTTGTGAATAGGTGGGACAGTCGCGAGCTCGCGCGCGCATGGCGGCAACGCGGTCACGCGTGAACTCGCAGGTGTCGAGGTGTGCGCGCACAACACGCGCCAGCAGCCGCGGCGCGTCGTCCAGCTCAGCGGCGGCGGCCTGCTCATGCGCGCGCGACGACGAGGACTGTTGCATCGCCGCCAGGATACGCGCCTTCTCCCTCTTCGGCACGCGACCGAATCGCACGGCTGCAACAAAACAAAACAAACGTTCAACACATGCTCGATAGGCCACCCCACAACTTTACTATAAAATTAAGTCGTTAAAATAAAATGAGTGCGTAGCCAAGAACGGGATTGTTGGGCAAGGTCGTGGCTAAACATACGGCGGGTGCAGCTGTCGGCGCGGGCGCCATGTGCACGCGCAGCTGACGGCGCGAGGGTCGAGTTCATCGTCCGCCGGTTCGTGACTATTGTCCGTCGAACCTTTAAAATCTGTTGTGCCTACCGGATATGTAGCGATTCAGTGAACTAGTTCGAATGACGAGTGACAAAGCGCAAACCGCGAGGTCACGTTAAAAAGTGTTACGACTTTCTCGCGCTAGGCTGGAGCGTTGCGCGGACTGAAAGGCCATAAGCACCGCAGGAAAGCGCACCGCTTACGCCGTTCGTGCACGGAGGCCGGTGAAAGTGTTTGCGCGCGCTCACGATTGAAAACGAAAGCGGAGAGCGCCCTCTCGCCATTTCTCCGAACTTTCGCTGCGCGATGTGGGCCGCACCAGATAAAAGAACCTATTGTTCACGACGTCCAATCTGTCTCACTTATCTCTCTATACATGTACTAAACCGAAGTTATATTTTTATAAATATACATAGAAACGACTCAAGAATATGTATTTTTAAACGGCTTTTATTCCTTCTCGTCTCTTTAGACTGACTAAGGCTGGGTTATATAAAAATCCATTAGATCAAATGGACGTCTTTCGGCTGAAATGATGATGATGAGATCAGATTTCGGTCAGTAAAGTTAGAAATGGTATTAGCTTTACTAAATTTGACCCCAAATGGTTACTAACGGCCCTGTGTAGAATTCAGCCTAAAAGTACGTTTGTTTAATTTCCGAGTTCCTAAGACCATGTGTTGTTTGTCTAATGATATTATCTAAATTGTTAATAAACAGAGTTGCTATCTTTTTCTAGTCGAATGTTTAAAACAGTACGAAATTCCCATCATAATGCTAAAGCCAAGCTGTTAGTTTCATACAGCAAATATTTGTTTAAGTAATTCAATTATAAAACCAAAGAAATAATATGTTATAAAAGTTAACAAGGCTGCTACGCCACGTAGCACTTATCGTAGTATCGTAGAGGCTCGTGCTACGAGTTTTTTTTTTTTTCAGATATACTTTTAATAAAATAAGTAATAAATTTTCTTTAAAAAAAACTTGAATTAAAATAAAGTTAAGTTTAATCCGTTAGTCAATAAAGAAATACATACGAGCATTGTGATATTTCACGACTCCATTTAGGATCCCCTTCAGGATCGGCAAATCCTCTCCCATGTCTAAGACCATTACAGTTTTTTTCACTAAACTAATTCACAGCTCCACAAAAAGCAGGTAACTTCAAATCACTATTTAATAACGCACTATTATTTTTTATTAAATGTCACATAGCACATGAGCACTGTAATCCGTATTCCGTGTTGTTGGTTTGCGATCTCGTGTACAAGTGAACGCTTCGGCCGACGGGCATAGCAGTGTGGGGCTGACGACCGGTGCGCGGGCCGGACTCCCTCGCACTGCGCCGCGGCGCGCGCTTCCAACCTTGAACTTGAGGAGGGGGGCCGTCAATAACCGCGCGCTCCCCTCCCCCCGGCCCCCTCTACCGCGCGCCACTTGAACCTAAAGACGTGAGAATTTTCCAAAACAAATTTCCGGTTTCCCCGGTCTTTCTTGAGGTCGGTCTTTTAATGCGGATATCGCGTTGTATTTCCGTAAACCTGTTTTTTTTATCAATTATTTCTAGTAGCTATTTAAAGATTTTTAAACAAAAAGATGAAGCAATAGTGACGCCAGTGTTTAAGTATAATACAATTTCATTTGTTTTTTTTTTATAAAAAAGGATACAGAACTTCTGTAATATTATATACATACATATATATAATAAAAAACTTTTACATATTACTAATCCATAATAATTTAATTTAATTTCGTAGGTATTTGAGAAAATATTTTTATATGATTTTAAACTAAAAATATTTTTAAATAATATAATTGTCTTACTGTTATTCGTGATACATTTTATAACGTAAACCGGAACTGTCTCATATAGGTTATTTATTCTTCTTCTAAATCTACATATCTGTACTTGCATATAATTATCAAAAGCTTTAGTTCATCAAACGGCCGCACTCTTGATCTCGGCACTAGTGGCGTGAACAAGCGCCATCTGTCGGTGAGTAGCGCAACTAATCGCTATTGAAGAATTTAATAACTTGGCCATTTTTGATGTGATAATGATTTTTATATGAATACAATTGTAAAATTTGAATTACTTTTGAGTTTTTTTTAGCATATCATAAAACAATAACTATTGTTACTAATATTTTATTATTGTTTACTTTGAATAAAATAATGTAAAATAATCTATTGTATTTATAATGTTTGCGTACGCATCATACATTCGGCATTTTTTCTTCTTTCAATTATTGGTGATGTACGTCCCTGCAATTATGCTATAAGTTAATCAAACGTCATAACACCGATATCTGGATCTATTACGTATTGTGCGAATACTTAGAGCAACGCAGGGCATCGAACTGCATTACGAAAGTGAAAACATAAATTTCCCTCTCGCGCTTACGAAATGCGCCTTTCTCCGCTTTCACCGTGGACGGAGACGGGCCCGTGTCGCAAGCGGAGCGCAGCGGCGGGCGTCGACCCGCTTAGCGTGCGCTCACCCGCGCTTGCATAACCCGACCCCCACCGCGCACGCACTATCTCCCTCCATTTCGCCCCCTCTCGCTCCGCGAAATAGGATCTCAATTCTCGCAGAGGAGCGCGCGCGGCGGCCCACTTGGCACGCCAAGGCGTAAATGACTTCTATAATGCTAATTGCGTATGCACATTGCACGCGTGCACCGCCTACTCTTGACAGATCTAGTTGCATCATTTTAGCACTCATTTTAAATTAACATGACCTGTTTAAGACAGTTAAGAATAATTTGGATATTTTTTTTAGAGTAAACTAATAACATAAAATTAAGTCAAAATGCATTTTCTAATAAAAAAAATGCTTTTTTTTAAATGCTTATGACTGGTACTGTTAAAATGACATGTTCGAATGTAATCTTTAAGTAACGTAATGTTTTTACATTATTAAGAATTTACATGCAAAAAAAACATAAGAAAAAAAGCAACTCACCATCTCTGCTCATGCCCACTGCGATGCATTTTTTCAATCGGCAATATTGGCACCGATTTCTGTTGATCCTAAGGATGGAGCACTGTTGGTTTTTCGTACAGGGTCGGTACTGGATCTTCTGTTGTATGGACCGCCTGAAGAAACCCTGGGGATCACAGCGGCAGTTAGAGTCGAGCTCCGGGTCGGACCCGTCGCTGGAGCAGCCGGAGTCGCTGGACTCGCGGCGCGCCTCCAGCATGCTCACCAGCACAGAATGCCGCTCGCGCAGCTCTGCGCCTGCTGGCTCGCACGACATGTTACACACCATTCACTGGCACACACAGCCACTGGCACCACCACACGCTAGTACGTCGCGACGTGACGGGTTGAACACTTGCTACGCTGCACCGACACGGGCGACGGTCGACTGCGAACTGTGCGGGCGCTGCGGCGCGCGGCGCGCAGTTAGCGAGCCGCGACCTACTTGCCGGCCGCCGACCCACCCGAGAAAGCGAGAGTGCCCCCGCGCGCCGCGCGCTCGCTCCTAACGGTCCGCGCCGTTCTAGAATGCGCCGCTGCCGCTGCACCGGTGCGCCGGATATAGGCCGGGCGCATCCCGGCGGCGTCGCGGCGCGCGGCCGTTCACCCTGGGTCGACGACCGCTCGATTGCACAACCGTCGCCCTGCGCCCCCCACCCCTCGCGCCCAGGAGCTAGGGCGCGGGTCGACGACCGACTCGCGCCCGCTGACGTCACCGACACGTCACGGCCTACCTCAATGCGCGCGCGCTCCTCGGTAGGGGTGTAATGATCCAATTAGATCACTACTAGATAGGTACGCGCTCAGACTCATTTTACTGATTAGAATGCCAACGGAATGCTACGATTCCACTATCATAGTAATACCCGCTGCCAGCCTACTACGCTTACCCAACTACGGGACTATTTCGCATGCTCCGCATTAAAGGAAACGTTAAAAGTATCATTACTAAGTTGATTGAACGTCTCAACGTAATAAGTTTGATTCATATAAGCAATAGATAGGTACCTATAGGATTGTACGAATGGATGATAATTCCAGCTGCCCTAGTTATTATTACTGTAACCGTGTTGTCATGGTGGAGTAACTAATTGTTAATTTCAATTAAATTATAGGCTAATATACTAATTAGCACTTTTCTTTGCTCCGCGAAGTAGGATCTTAATTCGCTGAAGAGGCAGGACAAAGAGTTGCATCGTGTCGAGTTGCGGGCGGAGGCTGCGCGGCCGCGGCGGGGCGCGGGGAGGGTTGGGTCGGTGGCCCAATTTCGCGCTGCCATCGATCCATTGTGCGCTGCGAGTGGCCCATAATTGGTCGCAGCGGGCACTGACCGACCGCGCGGTCGTTGACCCGCTTACGCGAAAACAAAACCTTCCCGCGAACCACTCACCTCCCGTAACCGATATTGTTTCCATACGACTACGATTACAGAGCGCTACTATGCCATAAAGAACTGGGGCCTCGTTACACGTGCCTCATTTCAAAATAAATAGGTAATTAATAATCGTCTATTTATCACTATCGAAGTTGCAACGACCCCTGGCAATTAACACGGTGACTCCGTTCGGAGTGCTAAAAACAATAAATAATACTATTTGTTGAGCAGTGACTGTTATTAGCTCCTATAATAACTATGGAGAAGCTGTCGATAACCTAATTAGTAATGTGCTCGTTGGCCGCAGTGATTCATAACGTATAATTTTTATTGAATAATCATGTAACATGTCAATAGGCTGCGTGGATAGCGCGATGGTGGACGCAGGCGCGACGCACGCGACTCGCGCTGCGGTCTGCGCACGTAACCTCACCTCTGAGTCAGTGCGCACATAAATAAGTGCTACATAAATACATAGCGCAGGGTTTCGTCAGCGCGAAGTGGGTCGCGCTCGCCATCGAGAATTTTCGACACAGCGCTCGCCTAGCCTCGCGATAAGCGATCGACCGACACTTTTGGTCGTTAACGTTACATTGACACAGTTAAGCTCGGATTATCGCTAACTGTGCTCGCTTATTATATTCTTAATATTTTATACCTGCGATGTGAGCATTCCGAAAAGTCCGAAATATTTTGACGTACTGTACTGTTAGTCATACTCAGATTCATTAAATTCCGAAAATGTACGAACTGCCAACAACCATTGGTAGCGGCTGACAGTTGACTCATGGCCTGGGAAACAATGCCTCTGCATTTGGATTAAGGTTACCAAAAATGATTTTCAGTGTTTATAAGTAAGCTGTGGCCGTAATTCCATGATTGGTGCACGCAGAGTAACTCGACTTAACGGTGCAGCGGGCGACGACTCTACGCGGCGTACCTACCGAGATAAACACTCGCGCGTAATCACTGTTTCGTCGCGCTTTTGTCATCATTGACGGAGATGGAGTTACGAGTGTTTGTGCTCTCATACGTAGCACATGAATTGAGTTAGTCAAATTAAAACTTTCGTGAAACATAATGAATACTTGAAAAACACACGGCTTTACTCACGATCTATTGCACCGCACCCTATGCACGGGCACAGCGCGCTGCGCGGAGGGCAGTGCGCGGGTTGCTCTGACCGGGACCGCACTCAAACCCTGAAGGACTTCATTCGAGCTCGAAACATGTCGGACTATTTCTGACAATCAATCATGAGTAAAGTCGTGTATTTTTCGAGTATTCATGAATTGAGTTCTACCATTTAGGCGTCAAAAAAAAAACCTTTTTACTGCTAGCAAAAACTTTATAGGAAAACGATATCAGCAGGCCATTGATAAGTTAAGTCTTTTAAAAAAAGAAAGTAGGTAAGGTAAAGCGCGTTAACCCCATGAACGCTGAGGCTTCGGCATTTCCTAGGAAGTTGAACCTTGCCGACTCAACGCCCCGCTACGTGCCCAGATGTCAGCCAGATATGCCTAGATAGCTGACTCACTCCACCGTGATTCACTTCCCGTTCACGTATCTTGGTTTATTTATAGTGCGATAGCGTAATAAAAACATTTAACTCATAAATACAATAATACCGAGCATACGTGGTTCATCAAAACCGAAGTCCCATGAGTCATTATGGCAAAACCGCTTTTCTTAGACATTCAAATGTTTACAGTTTTATTTTTATTTACCGGTCCGTTCGAATAAAGTACAACATACCTACAAATGTTAAACAGGCCATAGCACGTTATACATTTTAACGTAACGACCAAGAAAAGCATTAAAACCTCTATTGAGAAGAGTCAAGTTCGCTCGCGGGCGTTAACAGGAAACCATGAACGTTGCAGTGTGCTCCCAATAAATATGACCGCGGGATCAACGAACTTTTGAGCTGACAGTTCAAAAATAATGTGGGCTACGTTCACGTTGCGCGTACGTTCGTTGCCCGTAGAAGTTGTTTACGACGAGGTAAGCGTCGGGGTCGATGTCCGCTGCACCGCGGAATGGTGCCGAAAAATGAGCGACCCACAAAACGACACGAAATTGTGCCGGCACGAGAACAAAGAGTTTCAAGCTTCGCCGCCAGACCGGGGAGCGATGGCTGAACAATCAAAATATCGCTATAACTGGGAATCAGTCATACAAAATGGAAGATTCAGTTACACTTTATGGCTGGGGAAAGACCTAAAGGATTGGCCAGGTACCTAATCAGGAAGCGTGTGACTTAGATTCGGGTTTTATTTTATATGTAGGTATGTGTTTAGTCTGTTATCGCCACTATTGGTTTGGAAGTTGAGTGAAATTACTTACTTATTTAATACCTATCTTACATAAAGGTTTGTCACAAAATTATTGGGTGTATTCTCCTTTCAAAGTATTTTTTTAATTAAATTAATTAATCAGGCAGGCATGTTAAGAAATGTTAAGAATAGGATATAATCCTACTAATATCATAAATACGGATGATAGCTAGTTAAAAATGCATGCAAGGCTGTGAACAATATAGCACAATCAGCCAATTTACTGTCAGACTTAATAAAATTCATAAATGCATGTTATAAAAAACAATCAAATAAAACGCAACATAGTGGATTGAGAGCGGTCATAGAACTTGGTGTGCTACAAAAACCCAATTGGTAAGTACTTACCTACTTATTATAATGAATAAACAAAAACAGTTAACTTTTGTAAATATCAACACAAAACGTTTTATTTATGTAGCCTACTAACCGCTGATGGATATTTTACTATCGAATCGCGTATGTAGAAAATAAAGGGTTCATCGACATTAGCGTGTGTAGGCAGATTTGAACAAATGAAATGTGAGTTGGCGAGTCACTACGTTCGCGCCATTCAATGAAAGTTTGTTCTCGTAGCCGCGTAGCATCGTAGCAGCACTACCGCTCCAATCTACTTGCAGCGCCATCTCGCGGCGAGTAGCAGAACGACTATCACTCGTTTCTTATTTGCGCCGCTAGTTCGCTCGCTGAGCCTCGAATACGTTACGATATTGTTGAGTGGTGTTAGATAACAGTTGTAAATAAGCTTTATTACAAGAAGCGCTGGTGGAATGAGAGGTATGCTCTCTGAATTATTTAATGACTGGCTATCATAGAGGCGTCACTTATGTCAATCGTTATATTTTTGTAGACATAGGTACCTACGGAGTTCACATTACTCATCATAAAATATTTTCTAGGTATTTAGTCTAATAGCAACATAACGTAACAATTTCTATGTCAAACGCGATATTGCCTACCTATTGCAAAATCACTGTTATGTTATCAACGAATTCTAATTGTATTAGTTCTTTTTATAAGATTCATCTCTCAAAAGAGCTTAGATATACTCTAATTATTGCGCGCGGTGCTATATGCGCGTGAGTTTGTATTGCTCTTACGGACGCCTGCCGCGTGCCACACAAATCAAAGTGTATATTTACAACCTCAAAGCCGCAACGCCGCGCGCAAATATAAATTGAAGTATCTGTAACGATGTCCTTGACGACAAAATCGAACGAGACGGTTGCAAGGGTGGCCGGGCGGCCGTACACGTCCAGTCCTTTATCCTCAGTCGTCTGGTGCATTGTGCAGCGAGGAGCCAGACGCAAGGACACGTATTGTCCGCGCTCCGCTCAAACCAGTTCCCTTACACTTGCACTTCTATTGCCGTCTCCACGCTTTCACGCTCATAAATACGACCTTTGTCGGGGTCGAGGGTCGGTTAGTGACTGTAAGATTGTTACTACTATAAATTAAATGGTACTTCTGCACAGCCATTAATATTCGCTATAGAATGTTGCATTTATCTTTACCAAGAAGTCGTTCAAGGAATCTGAACAAGTCTCAAAGTAATTAGAGTGAACGCAGTGAATTGAACGTTCACTGAACACGTACGAATTTAATGCTTTCACTAGCAACCTTTTACGTTTAAGCACTAAACGTGAGATTGGTGGATATGGTTGATCGCTCTGGTTGTGTTTATTGACATTCCGTCGTAAAACACACGTCGGATGGTTCTCGTTGTGGCTTTTAGACCTTGTTTGGCTACGCTTTATGTTTTTTGCTGACAGACGTTGACTATTTAACAATTTTTCTTCACATCTTCTACCGCCTGTTTACAAAATACTGAAAATTTAAGTTTAAGCCTGTCCGGAAAACATCTTCGATTAATAAAAACGAAACGCTCTATAATTTGTAAGTGGTCGGATGAGGACATGGATGCGGGCGCTGCGGGCGTTATCGTTAGGATGTCACAGGACGGTGAAGCCGCGCCTGACAAAATTACTAGCCTTTATCCAACCGAGTGCTCTACTTATGAGCAGCCAAATTATGTTTTAATGCAGTCAAAACAACCCGTCCTGTCAAAGCTACCGACAAGTTTTTGTCACGTCGTAAACAAAATTGGCCAATAGTTTATTTGCAGTTAGGGTAGTTCTATACAAAAACGTTTAACCTTATCGCGCTGACCTCGGCTAGTGCACGCAGTTGCACAATATCAACAGTGAAAGAATTATGGCTTTTATAAAGGGCTCGTTCCCGTGTGATTGTCCCGGAACAGGTATCAAAGAAAATAAAAACGTATCGAGTGAAGAGGGGTTCTCTGGCTCAGCTGACCGTCTGGGCAGGTACCCGGCGACCCAAAAATCGCTTTCGGTCTAACAAGTTCACACGATAGTTTTTTTGTAGCAATTCGACACTATACATATAAATCGGATTTATATTGTGTAAATAAATAAGGTCATCTGGTGGCTTTGTTCGAACAGAGATTGTCTTCCGCGTGGGTCGACCTTGCGGGAGGTGTCGAGGCAGGATAGAATGCACTAACAGTCACCTGTCACAGACACTTCCTGCTCGCTATACTACCACTGCTCTGGAAACGAACCAGTTTGTAAACGTCGCTCGCCTATTTCGAATGAAGTCGTTATTTCGACGCGGTGGTGCGGTGGTGGCAGCGCCATTTTATCGTGAGCTGGTGAGCATGCTGCATTACGACGGTTCTATATATTTAGAACGGAATATTTCAGTAGGCACTACATAATTTTATTGTTATTTACCTTGCAGCCTTCACAGGAATGCACGCCGTAATGGAATCCACTGGCTTTGTCGCCGCACACGCGGCACAGCACCGTGGTACCATCGAACTCTGCAACAAAAACAACACAATTTCATCAGCTGTAAATTTACCGTAGACGTGTAATAATACTGCAAATTTGCAACTCATCTTTGCGCACAGCGCTGTGTGCGCGTGAGCTTGTGTGGCTCGTACAGACGCCTGCCGCGTCACGTTACACTAATTACATACATACATAGCATCACGCCCGATATCCCTAATGGGGTGGGCAGAGTCACAAGACTACTTGTGGCCACGTTCGATTAATTAGTCCTAAGATGGTATGATGAACCGTATGGTGACAGGTGATCAGCCCATCGCCCATACAGATAGTCCACCATGTTGGAGAGGACCCGTCCCTTAGTCGACTTTTACGACATGCCAGGATGATAAGCATCTGCACGCAATCTATGCCATTTCTTCACTCCCAGTGCAGCAGAGGATAAGGACTAATTAAAGCTGCATATTTACAAGCTCACGCACACAGCCCCGCGCGCAAAGATAAGAGGAAGCGTCTGTATTGGTGTATTATAGGTATTCCGGAGCTCGTAAACTTGTGCCAAGCCAAACATCCCTGGTCGTAAGATTTGTGTAATAAGCACGAGCGCACGTGAGTTCGGCGATAACTCGGTGGCCTCGCCGCCACATTCACTGCTGCGAATAGCGAAAACCGCGACTGTTGCAGCTAACCGCCTTTGTAATGTCACGTTTGTATGCCTTTACTCAATAAATTGGTGCTAAGATAGATTACGGAAGCCAAATAATCCAGTTTAAAATTCTTTTAATTATAATTGCAAGTTTAACGATAAAAGTAAGATACCTGTTTCCTGAACATATATTTACAATTAATTATTAGATCCTACTATTTATTTGTATACAAAATTTTATAATTAAGCGAGAAATTAGGTAATTAAATCGAATCAAATAGACAAAGAACATTATCGCGCGTCCCGTGCACTCGGAGCGCACGACTTGTTCTATTACGTATTAGAAATGCGCGATGCAAATCATACTAATTTTACACATTATTCTGATATATTCTTGTTTTATAGCCACTAAGAAAATACCAAGAAATTACGAACATTTTTAAACATACATATAGACACTGTGACTACACTAATTATCTCCCAAACTGTCTCGCTAATGAAACGTGTGACGCAACACCTGGAGTCGCGTGCGTCAAGGTGACGCTGAATGGTTATTTCGGTGTATTAGAAAGCGCAGTCCCACAGTGACTTGGGCCAAGTCAACGACCCCATATTGCATCTACAATAACTCAGAAAAATTATGACGAATATACAGAATCTAATATGTTTTCACGTTCGTTATTGAAACGATGATTAGTAGCTACATAATCGTTAGCGTGTAGGTTAAACATTAAAAGTGACCAAATGATAATGAGTGAATCGATTTGGTTAGTAGGTCAGTGATAGACAAAAGTCCTGCGGCACTTTAGACGCGACGCGGTGCGTCGGTATCGGAGAGCAGTGCAGCAGACGTGGGGGCGATGCAATGCAGGAACAGGTTTGTGCTCGCGCCCTCGACTGCTCTCACTTTCCTCTCCCAACCGTTTGTTTATTTGTTAAGGGAGCGGGCTCGGCGAGCCTTTTGGTAAACTTTCTATTTCTGGCGTGCACCACTCGCCGCAGGTCGACGCACCGTCGTCGTCGCTTTCTATGGAATTACTTTCTTTTTTCTAGAGACGCTGCATGGTTGCCCTCGGAGCTATAATTTCGGTATCATCTCGAGCAGCGCTTTCAATGGGGCATATTGACGGCACAAGACGCTGCATCGGGTGGGGATCACAATGGAGCAGGGAAAGTGGCGCCGCGAGTCGTAACTGGTGCAGTTGCAACAGCTGTGGTAGGTGGCGTGCAGCCATTTCTCCTAGAGTGATGCAACCCAAGCGTTTTTCTAAGCTACGCGTGTGAGAGTCGCTCGTCGGTTGGTTACGTCAATTAGAGCCGAGGAAAGCGCGAGAAAGTCCGCGTCCACGTAACGCGATCACCGACCGTGCATAATATTGACGCGGCTGTTTCGACCGTGTTCTAAATTGGTGTCACGGCGATTCTTGTTTGTAAATAAGATTGGTTCGTAAAGTGCAAATTGCACGTCTCATATTCTATGTTCCTATATTTCACACGTTTGTATATATACGGAAGTACTGCAACTACTTCATTCAAGCGTTTTAATAACTTGCTCAAAAGGTAGTTATTGCTATGCAAATTGTCATCAGACGAAATACGTGAGAATATTTACGCTTAATTATTCATTATATCTCTAGCGTGTGACGTGTGACTTTACTGGTTGCTAATCTTGACAGCAGTCGCTTTGGGAGAAAAGTGATAGTGTAAAAGCCACCTGTCGTGCCGTCAACCATGCAAGATTTTCATTCTATCAATTCTGATAAAGAACCATCAACAAAACGATCATTAATAAGACTTCACAAATGAAATTAAGGAATCCAGGATCGATTTCACAACGGTTAACTCTTTGTTAATTTTACCAATTTCATGGGAGAGAAAACTGAATAAAGGCAATCGATAAGATCGAAAAGTCATTAGGAATCGTATAGAAATCTATAAGGACTCCCTGCGGACATGGTTCGTATCGGACCCCCTGAATTTGCAGGGGAGCCGATCGATATTATTCCTCAAGTGCTGTGTATTTTGCACAATGCCATTTTAATTGTTTTTCGTACAGCCCTTCCGTGCGGAAATGTTGCGTCGATCCATCAATAATTCGTTCTGCCAACCGTTCTGTCATTCAACTACAACTTTCCTCTGTACCCTTTCATGCTAATGATTCAAGAGCAAATCATTAATCTTACAAAAGTCGTTGGCAACTAATCTAGCATAAAATTGTATTTTCTCTTGTGAGCTTTATTTGTCCCTAGGAATTTATAGTGTTTTTATCAATAATGCACAGCGGCAGCTGGTTAATAGGTAGGTTAATTCTATTGTTTATGTAACAACTTTTTTACCGTATTTAATAAAATATAACTCTTTAGTTTCATTTTAGTTTATATACTAGGTAGGTAGGTACCTATAGTTTCTTTTATATTTTAAATTTTAATTAATAAGATTGTTTCTTGTTTGTAACAATTGTTTATATCTTGAATGAATAAAAGCTTAGATGAAAATGAATTGAAATCTGGACTAAGTAAGCAATTAAAAATTTAAAAAATGATGTCTCCTGAGTGGGCCTTGGATATAAAGAAATAGGAAGCATTGCAATTAGTTATTAAGTACTTATTAGGTTTATGCATACTCGGCTAGATATTCTGCAGCAAAGTGCTCGACATACATTATACCTAGGGTATTTGCTCTAATCAAATGCTGACTGTTTATTGTAGGTATGTGATCAAATTTAAGTTTCACTTGATTGATAAAATTTGATATTGTTTACTCAGGTGCCTACCCCCGCCATTTGAAAATAATATTAAAAAACTCAAAGGTCGAAGTTATATAGTATTATGTAAGTAAATAAAATAAGAGTAACGGTTACGATTCGAAGCGATTATTTTAAAATTCTTATAATGTTTTTAAGTTATTTTGATAAGCATGTTGCAGATCGCATTTTTGGTGCATATAGGTTAGGTATTTGATGACGCTTGTTGCTGATGCATTTTTGTATTTACCCACTTGACGAAGTCTGGGTTGTGGATTCAAATACGGTAGGTATGTCAATTTAATTGTTAATGAATTCAATCGTACGCAATAAGTCGTACTAAACAAAATAATTAAAAAAACCGGCCAAGTGCGAGTCGGACTCGCGCATGAAGGGTTCCGTACCATTATCTATAATCATGCTTAAATAAGGTTTAAGTTTATCAAATTAAATGATTTTTTTAAATATTTATATTTGAGTTGATTGATGTTAGGATGTTATTGTATTAACTTAATTGTCGTGTTATTTGTATTTATTTAATGTAAAGTTTTGTATGACAATAAATTTTTTCTATATTTTCTTGTAAACAAATTCAGTTATCAACTGATTTATCAGCATAAAAATGTTTTTTTTTTTAATACATAATATTGTTACGAATTAAATATTTGTTCAACAGGAAACTCGACAGTTTCCTAGTTACGTACGCCCAACAAAAAAAATTTCGGTATTGTCGGAGGGATTCATACCTATTCTCAGTTCAGGTTCCCGCTCCCGATGGGCCGGGCTAAGCATACCGCTGTCGGCCTGCGCATCGTAACGGCCGTAGCTGCTGTCCGGAGACATCACTAAAGTCTTATGTTATTTGTCCTCACTGCACTACACGTCCGAACGGCACATGAAAGCCCGTCAGCTCGCCACTGGTCCTCGTCCAGCGGCGCGCATGAGTCCGCGCGAGGGATGAAGGTCGCTCTACACCGGGACACCGCACTCTGCACGCGCGCGTGCGACTCGCTCGAGCTCGATCGACGAACTGAGCGGAGCCCGCGCGCGCTCCTGCTCGAAACCACGCGAGCTTCCCCTTAAGAGTGAAAGTCTGCAAAAAGATCGGCGCTCCGTGCGATACAATCGCCTCGTCGCCGAACCGAGCGCCGCCAAGCGATTCTCGCCTCTACCGACTGACAAGTCTGTTTGCCTATGTTCTTCAAAGCGAGGCTCAGCGCGCTTCGAACTCCGAGGTCATTGCCGCGTCGCCGATGGACCAATCGTGAGCGCGCGTGGAAGTGCGCGGCGAGCGATTGGAGGGCTGGAGGCCCGCGCCCCGCGCGCCCGCTGCCGCGCGCTGAGTTCGAAGACCCGAACCTTGCGGCGCGCGGCGGCCAAGGTCGCGCGCGAGCGGCACCGCGGCTACGGCGCGCGCGTTGGAGTGGGACGCCGCCGCTCCGGTTGCGTCACACTACCAAAATATTTTTGGTGATGGCGAGTGAACTTGAACACGAAATCAGCCCATCGGTGGTGAGCGCTGTAGGTCGCCTCGTGGCGGACTGACCCGCTGCCGCTACCGGGCCACGAGCCGAAGTCAAAACTTCAACATGCACCCCTGTTTACTACTTTCCTTTGCCATACTTCCTACATAGTACCTAACTATGTCTCAAAGTTGACTGCTTCAGTTGACTTTGAGACATAAGGTTGACTTGCTTGATATAGGTACCTAGTTAGGTATTTAGTTAAAACTCATCTTTACTTCTCTTATTTGTGTACTGATAAGGATGTAGGCACTTATCCCAAAATTAGAACATGTTCAAAATTATAGGCTCACGAATCAAATTATTCGGTGAGTTATTCTTATTATCGTTAAAGCTACCTACCATCAACAACACGCAAGTGGTTGTTGGTAGGTATGTAATTTGTTATGTATAACGTTTGACAGGGTGGTGCACAGCAAACTGGTCTGTGGGTGGTGCGCCGGAGAGGAGGTGTTCGCTCGGCGCCTCCGCGGAAGATAGCGCGCGGCGGCGGGCGGCGCGGGCGGGTGAACGACCTGGAAATTTTGGCGCAGGCCGGTCAAGGCCAGCGGCGCGCAGGCGCAGCCGCGCTCCCGGCACACTGAGCCACTGAGCCACTGAGCACAAAACCCTATACTCGCCTTTTCCTTTAGCCCAGTACCACCCATTTCCTTCCTATTAGGAATTGGGCCTAAGCAATTATTATCGCGTCACGGGCTTAGGCACGTTTCAGTTTATTTTATTACTCACTTTAAATGAGCGATTCTTGTGTTATGTAATTCGTTTCTCGGAAACGGCTCTAACGATTTGCATGATATTTTGTATTTTGATAATGAATACCTAGATAGGTATCATCCCTGAAAATTCGTTCAATATCTACCTGGTTCGGGTAAACTTAAGATGCCTAGATGTAAACAAGATGTACTTAGGTAAATCCGTGTGGTGCATGTGAGAGCTCTCAAAAACGTTTGCACCGATTTGGACATTTTTTTAAAAAGAAGGAAATCTTTATTCTGGAATGTTTTTAATTTAAAAAAAAACACTAGCATTTTCATGCAGCTTATCAGGTTTTCCGGAATAAAAGCTCGGTCACCCAGATATTGGGTCCAATTCGAAACGGTGTCCGCTAAATTTAAGATTGCCTAAACTTAAAATAAGAAACGTCAAACTCGATTTTGTATAGGTAGATCCAAGGTTCAAAATCGAGTCGAACGTTTCTTATTTCAAATTTAGCGACTTCTAAATTTAGCGAAAACACGTTCGAATTGGCCCCATTGTTCATCATAAAAGCGCTTAAAATAATAATATACCTTACCTGTACGTAGACGGGCTCATACCTATGGTTATCAATCACCATAGATAATCTACTTTGTTTCTTATATTATGTGTTACCAAGAACTGTAAATAAATAAACAAATAAGGCTATGCTGCGAAGGTAAGCTCATTTATTTTCACCTAGAGGTCTGCGCGTCCTAGGCTAAATTATCTCCCAGGTGCTCAAAAAGTCATCAACGAGAGATTACTTTTTTTTAAACCCTTTGAAAAGTAAGAAATTATCAGGGGCCTTCGTAAGCAAATTATCTAAAAAAGTCAGATACTTATATTGTTGATTAAGTTATAAATTCAATACATTGAAATCGGTGTCAAGTAAATGAACACAGTATAAGGGATGGATTAGGGATTACCAATTTTACCTGCCACCGACTTCGATATACATATTAACTGTATCATTTTTTTTTTTTTTTTTAGTGATTATCATATTTTATGTGATTTAATGATACACATTTACGACATCAATTAACAATAGCATAATGCTAATTGCTCAATCTCCCTTAACAAAATGTTGCTATCCAAGGAGCGAGGACGTTAATCGTTGAGGAGTCCTCCTGGTTCGTCACCACCGGTTCTATTTTGAGCCACATGAATTTTCATGAGCGTAAGTTGCTTCCCAACCTTATACAGAAATCTGATCGCCACCCATGAAATACTTATCATTGAGGAGTTCCCGTGGTCATCCGTGGTCTTCATCATAAGGGCGTCTATTCGGGAACGTCTAAGTGATATTATAGCGATTCGCGAGCGAGATCCGCATCCCGCTCTTACGCTTTACGCATCGTGCGGAAGAGTGGGATGAGAATCTCGCTCACGAATCGCTACAATATCACTTAGACGTTTTCGAATAGAGGCGCAGTTCCACTTCACCAAATAATGTTTATGAAACGCTTGAGTTATTACAGACAATATCAAAATTTCTATGTGTGCCTATAATATTTGAAGAGTTCCTTCGATTCCTCATAGTAGATCCTCTCGTCAGACCTCGACTTTGATCAAAACGGAACCAATTTGGAGGTACACCCTATCGAATAAAAAAAGAATCATGCAAATCAATCCAGCCATCACCGAGTAATCGGTGAACATACATATAACAAAAAAAACTTGCGGGGCAATCTTTAGGGACTGCCGATAGAAGTGAAAACCCTACTCACCCAAAAATTACACATATAAACACAGTATACATATTGCTCATGGAAAGCGTTCGGTGACGATGACGCGGGTTCCATGATTTTTTTTCAACCAAAAAGTGCTCAAAACGCCTCATGAAGTTTTCAAAAAAAAAAAAATATACGCGTCCAATTAAGAGCCTCCTGCTTGGGTAGTTTTGAAGTCGGTTAAAAAGTTTCATTTTACTACCATTCATTGCAAAGATTACTTAATTGATAAAGATAAAGTTAATTGCTAAAAAATATGCAAAAATATATGCAATCTAAAGTAAAGAGGCAGATGCCAAGTTTGATTTAAAAAATAATAATTTTAGTAAATATATAAACACAAGTTGTCGAAAATTAAAGGGTTGCATTCGAACCATCTGACTGAAAGGTGCGCTCACTTTTTAAAGTCCTTTTTGCTATAATTATTTCGCTTCAATACTTTCCCTTTTGCACAAAAGGAAGCATTTTTAATGGCTTCGCAAATATCCTTCCACGTGCAACCCACTCATCGTGTAAATAACTAATAAAAAAATATATCGTTTTGCCTTGGGTTATTTTAAACCACACTGTAGATCAATTATATTCTTTAGTTTAAGCAATCCGAATGATTTATAGCAGTTTTCCACCAATAATATTTTATACAGAGTATTGTGAATTTAATAATAGTGAATCAATTTTGTAATGTATCAATTATGCATAGAAAAGGTATTAAGTGATAAGCATTTTATAAACAATAAACAAAAAAAATATCGGCGGCATGACATGTGTGCACATCGAATTAAAGTACGAGAAAGTGAGTGGAAACCAATTTTTTATTTCCTTCCGCTGCCCTCACTTTTTAATGTTGGGGTGAGAATATCAAATTTCGTGACCGGGTCCCTTGTGATGGGTGCGTTTATGAGTTGTCGATATAGACGCTAATTTCATATAACTTAGGGTTCATTCCTTGTTATCAGCCTTAACGTCCAAGTCTGGTGTCGTCGTCAGACGGTAGCCACATGTGTTGGCTGGCATTGTACATTGTGACCACCGGTGGGATCGACGCACACTCGTGAGCGATGGGTTACTGTCATTTTTTATCAAGTAAAAAAGCGAACCAAATGCCATATTGTTGGCAATTTACGGCTTCCTTCTTTGCAGTTCCGGCCGGATAAAGTTTTTTCGCGATGCTACGCCTAGTTTTTAAAGTTAAAAAACTGAGTAGGTTTTATGATTCAGTGTAAGTGTCGATATCTATGTCGAGGCCTGTTTAAAACTAGTTGACAGCGCATGTAAGTCACAACAATGGGAAGGGTGTAGCGCCCTTGCCGCGACCCAAGGCCGGCGGACAATGGGCAGCCCCGTGCCACCAACGGGACCACAACTTATTTACTACGCGTCCATTATTCCTGCTCATAAATTACTGTAAGTAACACGCCCTTCGAAGAATGTTGCCAAGGATCCCTTTTATGACTGACAACCGCAAGGCCCTGCATTTTGATAATAAATTAATTATTAAAAACAGTTACACAAACGATGACCTACTTAGCAACCGCTAACGCTCTGTAAATACCTAACTCCCTTAGGAACATGAGCTCATGTTGACATTCTTTTGAATTCGCTAGCATAGCAGAAATGTTAGACTATTTCGAAACGAAGTAGTCAATGCCCGCTCGCTCCCAATAACATCCGAAGCTAAGACGCAATAACTTGTAATTGGAGGCGTTACGGTCGCGAATTCGTCGGAAACATGTCGGAAAGTTCTAAGAAGTGCCGAGGAGCTGTGTTGGCAGTCCGGAGCGGCGTGGGCTCGGTCAAGGTCTCTGCTCATAACAATTTGAGAACGACACTCGTACCAATAGGTAACCTCCTTGCTAATAATCAACCAATTCACGACTTTATTACATAAAATTTCGGCAGCCGTGAATCATGTTCTATTAATTGACGAAAGTTTGTGTAACATAAGGGAGCACATAAGTGCAAACATCGTGTTTATATTAATGAACGAATCAGGATGCAAATAGATTGGTTCTTCCATAACATGGGTTGTTAATAGTGGCATGTTGACATGATTTTGAAAGATGCGTTAGATAATAACGAATCATAAGAGTAATATTACTTACATCATGTCGTTACTGCTATTTTATAATAGATTGTACAGATTATGTTGGCGTCCTATTTTCCAAGCAACGATGTGGAAACTTTTGTTCAAGCATGTCTTATTTTTAGTGGTTTCCATGTTTTCTTAATATGGAATAAACGACGAAGAGTTCCGAGCGACGACGAGTTTTCCCGAAGCGGCGCGAGGTCAGCGCGAGTCAATTACCCTGCGCAGAGCTCGCGGCCGGCGCCCGCGCTGCGCTGGCGACTCTGCTGCCACCACTCGCCGCCAACAATCTTCTAACTCAGTTGGCACACATTTTGAAAGCAGTTTTTAGTTCTGTTGATTGCGGTTTCCAAAACTAATCGAATCGCAGTATTCAGACAGGATCCAATCTATCACATGCATTGTTTTATGTTTTTAACCGACATCAAAAAAAAAGGAGGAGGTTCTCAGTTCGGTTTTTGTTTGTTACTTCACAACTTCATCATTTATTAACCGATCTGGTTTTTTCTTATTGTTAAGGTATACCTCCAGTTTGTTCCCGTTGTAGTCGAGGTGTGATGAGAGGATCTATGAGGAATCGATGGAACTCTTCAAATATTATAGGCACGCATATAGCAATTTTAGTATTCTCTGTAATAACTCAAGCAGTTACGTTTCAAAAGTCTTATTTGGGGAAGTGGAACTGTTGATGAAGTCCATAGATGACCACTGGAACTCCTAAATGATAAGTATTTGACGGGTGGCGATAAGATTGCTGTAGATAATTGCTTTCGGAAGCAACTTATATTCATGAAAATCCATGTGGTAAAATAGAACCGGTTGTGAACAACCAGGAGAACTCCTCAACGATTGATATCTTTGCACCTTGGATAGCAACAACTTGTAAATGGTGATGAGCAATTGGCATTATGCTATTGTTACTTGATGTATGTATGTAGTAAATGTGTGTCGTTAAATCACATGATAATAACTAAAATGCGAAAAATAACCTACTCTTCTAAGGCTATATGAAGTCGGTTTTTTATTTTTTGAAATTATATGATTATGTCGGATCAATAGTTTTATAAGTAGATATTTCCATTGACTTGACATTTCAAACATTCATGACTTTGTCAGGAGCCACAATGATCGCGTCAATGGCACTTCAATAGGCAGGCTGACAAGGTAGGCGGTTTGTTATTACGGCTGCGAATTAGCAACATACCCGCAGCGTGTGATCCGGACGCGGCCAATCGCTAGCGACCTCTGCCGATTCGGCAACCCGTGCCAAGGCCAAGGTCGGTACGTGTACGTCCAATTAATAGCGATGCGACGCCGGGGCTCCTAACCACCTGCCGTTATTGTTTCAAATTCACATCTATGCCTTAACTCAAGTCTACGGATTATAGGCTACAGTAACCATCGGAACATCGGCAACATTTTTGTAATAACTTATGTAAGTTCAGTTATGCGGAAAACCACGCTTTGTACATACCAAAATATATACCTATTTGGTAAAAAAAAAAACAAAATGGTTTGTGACGGCATTGGCCTTCAAAGTTAGGCGAATTATTTTTAAACGTCCTATTTCGTTGACCCCGTCTGTGATTCAATACTTAAATAGAAACTACCTAGCATTTTGTTTGAAGACGCACAACAACGCCATGACGCATACATAAGCGAGATTTTTAAATCAGACAATAACTGATAACTGGGACCACCATTACAAGAAAAACAGAGGTCCTAAATAAAACATGTCTAAGTAACAGTATTTCTCAACAAAGTGTAGACTGCAGATTTAACGTTTCGAGAATCATGTAAATGTTAAGTTATATTTAGTTTACTCCACTCCCATAAAATGTTTCTTTTTCTCACAAAACTGTTCTCATAATAATTAAAAACGCGTCTTGAGATGGCTGTGGTCAAAATAGATCATATCAAAAGCGCTTCCTCGTCTAAATATTGGAAATTAATTGATGCATGGCAAATGTCACTGAAGCGCAATCTAAATTAGCCCGCTGCAAACCAAGGTTAGAGCGAGGTGACGTTAGCAGGAAGTCTTGTTTCATGCGATCTCTCAGTGTAAACTAACCGTTTACACCTAACCTAAAATTAGTCACGTGCACGTACGTAACCCATTGCCATGTAAAGCCATAATAAAATGAATCGGCACCTTGCTAAATATAATCGCTTCCTATTTATACGGAATGATGATTTAGCCATGAAAGTTAACCATGAGTGTACTTTTCAGTCGACGTTTTACCTTGGTATTTACTAGCGAACTTCCTGCTCCTGACCGAATGTTATACATAGCAGTTATAACCAGTAAGCACTCGAAAAAAATATCACAGAGTATAAACCGTTCAGGAAATATGGATCAAATAAAATGATTCGACCCTAGTCTGCGGACCGAAACAAAACTGAACGCGCACGTGTGAAGTAGAGCATTGAAATCCGGCCATTAGCAAAATATACCAGAGCTTTGCGTCCGTGTGATTCTTTTTACATTATAGGTAAGAAATGTAACACAATTCTGTGGAGTTTCTATCCGAGAAGTGTTTATTGCGCAGTGCGCTCGCGCAATCAGAGCAGCGCGGCGCGGGCGCAGGGTTCGTGTGATGCGCCGGTTGTATAATCCCGTGATTATGCGCTAACACAGCGTAACGTTGCACTGCACTACTCACCTACACCGCACACAGCAGACACGCGCAAGAATGAGGAAGGACCTATATATACCGATGCTTCCTAGTCGTTTCATCTCTTATATGTTTTTTATCATAGAGAAGGTAGTGCGCAGTAGTCGGGTATTAACATTATTTATGGAGTTATGTATTAATATAATGCCTCGTGCTGGTGTTATCGATAAAGATGAACACTGGACCCGCACCGCATAGGTACCACTGTGTTCCGAATTCTCGATAGGCGACACTCATATCCATATGCGATGAACACTTGAACTCGAACCAAATACATTTTGATAAGCCGTCACCTCTGTCGAAAACAACAGGGAAATAAAATTATACGATACACGTAGTCTAACGTAAACAGTTCTTCAGCAGATTATTATAAATGGCTCACTCCTGCGTGCGATGATCGAACACGAGCCGCACCAGATTTGTTGGTAATCATTATGGATTTTTATGTTTTTACACTTGAGTGTTATTGTTAAATTATTATATTTCGCGCAATTTACGCACATAAGACACTTTCTCGTCGCCACTGTAAGGTTTTCAGGTAAAACCTCATTACAATCTGAAAGTACCTTATTCTGTATGATGTTAACATCACACACAGAAACGTTTCATTTTTTATTCAGTACGGAATAAAAAAGTCTTAACTGGTTACATTTATAAAGTAAACACATTTCTAACGCAATAAATTTCAATACAATGATGGCGGTGGAGACTGAGGTAGGAGAAGAAACAGGCTTTCTTGCGAAATATTGCGCACAATTTACTCCTGAAAACGTGCCCAAAGAAAGTTCATGGCCGCGCGTTGACGTCGCCCCCCGCGTCCGCCGCGCAGCCTTCCGCTCGCCTCGCGCCCACTGATCTTACCAGTAGGTATATAGGTATATCTGCCACTTATTTTGGTAAATACTGAAACGAGTACAGAACCTACTCAGAAATTGCAAAAAGGTCTCCGGGTACCTATTTCAGATATTAAAATAAAACTACGGTCTATCAGACAACTCAAGTCGTCCTAATAAACTCTAGTAACTATCTAAAATATTAAAAAAGTATACCTACTTTAATCTAAAAGATTTGAGTTGTTTACCGAAAATGTATCTGGAGCATTAGTATCAATTCACGTGGAAGCAAGTTGTCAGTAGTTAGTTACCGGTGGTGTCGGCGCGAGCTGAAGTTGGCCGGGCCGGGGACGAGGGGACGCAGCAAGGGAGGCGCTCGGCCTTGGCTCGTTCGTTGGCCGTGCGGCGCGTGTAAGCCGCGATAAATTCGGCAGAGGCGCTTGAGTCTACTGACCCCGCTGTTTGCGACCGAATGGTCCCCTTCACTATATTTAACGGCTGCTGTTGAAAACAGTATTCATTTTTACGCGTTTGCTCAGCCTAGGTAGTATTCTAACACAGGAACAACTGCTTGAGGATGGGCCAATAGTTTGAGCTTGGGAGCTGGATCCAAATCGTAATGACGTCTAGATAATTTGAAATAAAAATCTCTGTATTGATTGATACTGCAGCTGGGCGGGACCATCCGAATCCGTTACAAAAATCATAAACGCGTTAACTACTTATTCGTGCCAATACATCTTCGAACCCCCCGAGCCAGCCAGAATACAGTTTATATTGTTATTCTTAAACACACATTGATTGGGTCATATATTAGGTTATCAATTTAATTAGGTAGGTACTTAGCTGATAATAAATCTTGGCCAAATTAAAAATGTTTAAGTTCAATTAAACATTGATAATGGGATATTTCTTTAGGACAAACGGAGAAAATTTTTGATGCTGTACCTACATTACCGTAATGTATTCGCAGCCAAGTCCAGAATAATGTCGAAGCATCCGAAATAATGTTGATTGTTACGTGGTAATGTAAAAACGTATACACGCGTTTGTAGTCCGCAGCATTATCCATGTTGCCGAGTCTCTACTTACATTAGGTACGTTTTTCTCGAGAATTACGTACGTGGCATCCAGAATTACGTATGTATTTTTTCTCAGTGCAACCACCCAAATTCTTTTGCAAGCCAAAAATACGTTTTGTTTTGAGCAATATTCCTGCAAACAATTTAATATAATTGGCAATAGCTTTAGAGTAAGGTGGATTTAGGGCCGAAATAGATGCAGTTGACACGCAAACAAATGCAAGTGGAGAAAGTATGCGCTTTTCCTATCACGAACTTTCATCCGATTGGACCGGTTTCAATTGATTTTTTTACCAAATATCTTAGCGCCACCTTACTTTACCACTTTTTTTATCATGTTACTTACTTTTGTTTGTTTGTACAATGTTACTGGCACTTTTAGTTGATATATGCCTTTTATATGTTTTTTTTTAAAACCGTACATATATAATAATTTTTTGACATTTAAATTATTGAGTCATGCGTTACTGAAGTCAACGGCTTCAATCATTGTTGCCTTGGTGGTGTGCTTTGACTGCTTGAACTACCTACTGTTAAGTTTGTTACTCATCTGTCTAACCATATAGGTATTCTCAGCTTAGATGCTTATTACCGAACTACTAGTTACTATAATTACGTACGATTGGTCTTGGATTATATATGTTGCGCGGTCGCTGTTCATTTTGAACTCATACGTATTTGTACAATGTGCGTGGGATGCTAGATTGCTTTTATAACCGAAATTTAATTTGAAGCTAAAATAATAAGGTCGCCGGCGTGTGAGTGTGATAATGGTTACTTAAATGATGCCAAACAACAGCATCATATTACATGTTAAACAAAAGACTATATGACAATAGTTTGTCTACTTTGTGTTATTTATCATATCATACGATGAAATATGCAAATTACTCTAAACTTTTAAATAAATCTTTTACGATAAAATAAACTACATATTTAACCGCTTTCTGTAGATATTTATTTAAAGGACAAGGTCCCATTTATACATACTGTCCCTTTTATTTCTTAGCGACAAAAAACGAGGCCCGTCCGCATCGAATATGAAGTGTGTGCATTGCATGTGTATTATTAAATTCAAGTAATGTCAAAATTTCCTTTTATGATTGGAGCGGTTTCGATTTTTGGCAATCGGTAATTCGTGTCTCGGCCGGCATTGTGCACTTCCTCGTGCCCCAGCTGGCAGTGAAACGCGGCACCAGACCGCACCTTGTCATTAGTAAAAAGTGGAGATCGTCATTTACATAGTTGGTCTTTTGTTCCGTTTTTTATGCGAGGGCGGTTTGGTCGCACACATTGGTATTACGCATGTGCCACGCACGCGCGGCCGCGTGGCAGGCTTTAGGAGCCAGCCGGTGATCTTCGTTTTAAGTGAAGAAAGCTTATTTACTATCTTCAACATGCTATTTACAAACTTTCAAAGTAGTAGGTTGTAGGAAGTGTTATGGCTACGGCTTAATCATTTTTGTGGCGATAAAAATGTCTAAAATTCTTAAAACTCCGCTGTATGTTAAGTATGAGATCTAAATGCATTGTCGGTTTAAAGTACTTCTCAATATTTAGTTCAGATATAAGTAATAGTTGTAGTAGTTGATAATAATAACGCCAAAATACGTGCGTTAACACTTATAGATTTGATTGAAGCAAGGCATTATTTTTCCAAATCAAAACCGTAAATATGCGACGAACTCCTACAATTTAATTTCAAAAGGTCGGCAAACATTTCAGGAGTGTCTGTCAGTAGCTGGTGGATAGGTAACTTGTTAATGTGGCATGCTGGTTCCTCGCGCTAGGAGGGCTCAGGGACGTGGGACGGGTCACGGCGGAGTCGGCGACCGCCGCGGCGTGCACTCAACTCTTGTAACGGTCCGGAGCCGAGCTGAACCCTACTCCTCCCTCATGCACATGTGCAATTATAAAATGCAGTTTCCAACAACAAAGGTGACGTGAGACAGAGAAGCAGAAGTTCAAGCTAGCGCCTTAAGGTTTAATGTTATGGACATTGAGTTCAGTAGGTAGGTGGTCGGCAAGCCAAAAATGCTGTCGGTATTTAAATTCTCTTATTGTTTGGTCAACCATTTAAGGAAAGGTTTTACACAATGTCAGTACAAAAAGGTAAGATTTATTAGGGAAATTATGACCAATAATTAGTATATTGGTTCTTGGAACAGAGATCATTATTCGTACTTTTGTCCTTTCTTCTTTAAGAACGGTTTTGCGATCCAGAACAAACAAAACTTAGTGAAGCAACAATTATTATTATTAGGTAACAACTTCGTCCGTTTGTCCGAAATTTTGATGTGGGTTGTGGCATGAATTAGTGTGCACGGCCGGTCGTGACCCATATAATCGCGGGATCAGGGAGCAACGAGCGAATTTAATACCATCTGCTGCGATAACAAAGAACCAATGGAACTTTGCTAACCCTTGAGCGACTTCCTTTAAAAATATAAGGATGGAAGAATGGATGGAAAAATATTAAGTTTTTACCTATTTCGCAAAAAAACAGGTAAACGAGAAGACGGTCACTGATAAAAAATCACACGATGCGATTCGACCTACCCTTTCTTTAGATCTCGGATTTCAAAAACAGGTAAGTCTCAACTTTTTGCCGAATGTGTATCTTTGTGCAAGTTTCGCGATATCCAACTCTTCTGTGAGGATGTGAAAAAAACTTTAAATTATTGTTTAATCTAAACCATTTCTGACGACAAAAAACGATTGGATTGAAATTTTACACAGAAGGATTTTTTAGCATTCCTTTTGTTGGATGGGTTCGTAACCGACATTCCCAGATAGTCGGCCTATTCATTGTGCTGACGCTAAGCGATATCGCGCGCGGAGATGCGCTTTCAATCTGCCTGCTAATGACAAAATAGCAGCGGGACATCTCGCAATATTTTCACAATATTGTACGTTCATTACATAGCTACATGATCGCAAAGTGCCATTAAATTCCGCGTCTACGTGAATGATGAATAGTTTCTCATAAATTGCGTATTTACTTATTTTATCACACTAAAAAAAATGACTTTCGCAGGTAAATATTCCTGGGGCTCTTTCCAAATTCCCTGTTTTACCCTCATAATAGATTTCAAAACAAAGTCGCCTAGTTGTTAGCGAACGCAATGCGGACGTTTATTGTTGCAACAATCGTTTGGCCTGTGATGATTTTCTGTGGTCCCTTTCGCGTTAAAAGCCCAGCGGGACGCTCGGACATCATTAACGCTTTTGATTGTACATTCGTTGACTCATTTGAGTTGAAAAGAATCCTAGTTTCTCATAGCTTTCCTTAAATCACAAAAGGCGTGGCGGAGGCTACTGGAGTGAATGCATTTTGTATGCGCACGCGGTTGATTTGCAGTTGCATTAGTAATCGCGATTGCACGACAACTGCCGGTGGCGCGATGACGGCAGCGCGTCGCAGGCGCAGGCATAGGGCGAGGCCCGTTAGGACGGGGTGACTGACTCCGTGCAGCCTGGTGCATTGTGCTGCAATGAGAACACCTCACTACGTGCACTAGTGAAAACTGAGCCAACTATACTAAGGTACTTTACCAACGCTGCCTAGACCTCGGTGCCGTAGTCCATAGCTTGATAAATTGTCTCACTCACCTAGAACAAAAAAAAAACTCATGAATTCTCAAGAAGCCTCGAGCTGTGGAGACGATTGGAGTTGTACTACTAACTTAGGTATTATTCAACTGCTAGAAATTGACTGCCGTTCCCGGTAACGCATGGGTAATTACCGGGGCCATTCACTTTTCACATAATCGCTTTATATGCTAATACGGGTATTGTTTCTAAGTCAAAGTCGATTAATACGTATTCGTTTAAGTAGAAATTTACTTTTTTGATATAGGTACATATACTCTAAGGCTGGAGCAGGAAACGTATAGGGTCAACGATCGAAATGGTGTCATTCACTGTCGACGGTGGCTACTGAACTTAGGCTGTCGTCCTTGAAACCACCAAATCGCCAATCACCAACACATAAGAAAAGACTGTCTCAGAGAATCATGCTCTAAGGCGCAGAGCACCGTGCGCGTAGTGTGGCGATCGTCCGCTCTTAAGCGTTTCTTAAGACGCGACCCATCATCTCGACGCGAAATGGAAAACCCACCCTCCTCAAGGTGAGATTACTCAGTTATGTATCGAGCTCTTACTCTACTTTTCACCATCATTAAATGTTCTGTCATGTTACTTCTTTACTTTACAACTTTACATGCAAATTTACTTCAAGAAATGACAACGTTATTTTAGTTCGTCGCCAATCGCTCGACACTATAGTCTCAGCTTTAGTGCTCAAAAAAGAGACGTTAATATAACTCAAAGTTAACCCACACATGCGAACAGTAAGACGTTACACGGTATATCGAAACTGAAGAAACAACGAATCTCACCAGTACATGCAAACGGAGTCAACGGTCGGCAACGCTTCCAAAATTGAACCGAATATTGAAATATCGAGAGTTAATAACCCTTGGGTAAAACAAATTCCTAAATCCTACAAATCTACATAATATTATGAAGGTACATTATGTTTGTTTGTGTGTTTGTAAGTAGGATGTAATCTCTGGAACTACTGAACCGTTGCTAAAAAATCTTTTACAAATAGAAAGCTACACTATCCCTGAGTGATATAGGGTTTTATCCCGGAAAAATTCACGGTTCCCGAGAGAACAGCGGTAACCGAATCCCACGCGGACGAAGTCGCGGGCAAAAAGCTAGTATATTAAGAGATTTAGTTAGTGCCTCGTTTAAGAGATGTCGGGGGAGAGGAAACATATAATGTTTAGGCCGAGCTCTATGTTTGGTGTTCCTTTTTAAACTGATTATTTATAAATTGAGTAGGTACTTATGCACGATAAACGACAATACAAATGATTGACCTAAACGTTTTCTCATGAATTACATCACTTCATATTTATAATGTTTTTCCTCCTAAATAATAAGCTACGAATGCAAAGTTTATCATATTTTTTTCCGCCTAACATGTTCCCGCCTCCTTATCTGATTATCTTTTTAGGCAGTTTTTCGGCAATTTATTGCTGCAACTCGGGTAATCCCCAAAACGATTACATATTACATCACTAATGGGGACAAAAAGTTTAAATGTAAACTTTTGAGGATAGCTCGAATTGCAGCAATGAAATGTCAAAAAACTAGACCGTTTACGAACCCCTTAAAAACGATCATATCAAGTTATATAGCGTTTGGTAAGACCTCGGCGCAATGATAGGATTATTACCATACATTTTGAAACCATGTTACTACTACGTATCATGAAATAAGCGCTAAAAATTGTTTTTGACAATCCAAACGTAATGGTGAGCGATTACCGGATAAAAAATATTTGTCAGTTCGCAAAACGAGCGGCGGGCATCGGCTGAGTTCGGTAATAATAAAATTAGTTTCGCATAGTACCTACGCGTGTGTGCGCACGGGCAGTGACCGTTGCCGAATCTCAAGGTCTGCGCACATCGCGGTAAACAAGTGCGCAGATAGCCGTGCCAGCTAGACTAGCGCAGCAGCTAGGTGCCTGTCTACATTTTATCTACACTATCTATTTACCATTTTTATATTATGTTGTAGGTATAATAGAACATTAATTTTCTCAGTGAAACACTATAATGTACGTATAGCAATAAAAATTTAATGGTTATGATCAATGGCTAACAATGATAAAATCGCGTAAAATTCCCAAATTCAATTAATTAATAAAATCAAGTAAAATTTTCTTATACCTCGGATTATTATCGATGTATTCGATATATTCAATTGGAATAAAACATTATGTCATGAAGCTTCTACTGACATAACCAGGATATGACAAGTAAAATTAAATGATTTGATGATACGATTTTAGTCTATCAAGAAACAACGACGCAAAAAAGAGGATCCTTGAAAATGTACAGGCTATTTAAAGTTCGCTAACACATGTTAATATAGCGCTATACATAAAACATG
Organism: Tortricodes alternella; assembly: GCA_947859335.1. Lineage (NCBI taxonomy): Eukaryota > Metazoa > Arthropoda > Insecta > Lepidoptera > Tortricidae > Tortricodes > Tortricodes alternella. The sequence continues at coordinate 8,359,641 of OX401976.1, forward strand.
AACAAATTGTTATCTATTTTATACATGGATACATTGTGCGTTTTTTTTTGTTAAATTGCTCGTAGGTATGTTGACTATGATGGTACATGTTACATTTATTACTCTCTGTACTACTGTTTCGTGAAATCCCAAATCTTGAAAAGTTCACCTTACATCGTCATAGTTGTTTATATACCTATAGTGGAGCGCGCTTAGGTTATAAGAGGCGTCTACAGCGTGCTACGAATGTCTACGGGAGCTACGGATACTACGAGCGGTCTACATCTACAGCTGTGAGCCAGTGGAGCAGGCCATCTGTTCTGTCGAGGTTTGTGGGCAAGGAGACCGCCGCCATTTGGGGAAATGGTCCGCGCGCTCAATCGATTATACGCTGAACAGTATCTTGTACATTAACTATCATTGTATAACAAATCATTTTTATCATACTTTTCCAGTTTATAATATCTCTGCTTTAAGCGTGAATAGTTAAAAGTACCCCGAAAATGTCCACGACACTCATCCGTGAAACATAACTTATACGTAGTTAGTAGAAACACGTCACATTAAAACTTATTCCGATGCCCCGAATTCAAATAAGGTTGAATCCATATCAAAACAGTGGAAAGTTTTCGGAACAAAGAACATTCGGGTGCACGTGAGCACCTAATTAAATTTCTCTTTATCAAGTTCAATGACATTTAATCATTTCTCCTTGAAGTTATCTATCACCTTTGTCTTAGCAATTGTCGAATTTCACGGTATTTTGTTACTTGATAAAAATGATAAACATTTTGAAACAAGGCGTAGTCTCTTTTATATATTATGTAAACTACAAAATATATGTAACATGGTATGTTGTATCCGTATGCCGGCAGTTATGATCGTCGGACGCATGGGTGGGTCGCATGCCGCACCGAGCGGCTTCGCTTGCAGGCGGCTCGCTTGTGGAGCAGTCCCTGCGGCTCCTCCGGGAGCGGCTCGGGTGTCGTGAATAGACGCGATTTTCCGCCGCCTGCACCGCAAAGCATTGCCGCCTCATGTCGATGCCCTCTTTGAACTTTCCACTCGTTAAGCTTGATTATTGACACATGGCGGGTGCTGGCTCACCGGCGTTACGTAACGCACCGGATTGAATTTCTAAACATTTCTCTCTGGAATCCAGTTGAAATTTCTCCAGTTATATGCAGTTGTGTTCGACAAGTTCAAACTCAAAATCCAATCGACGTGCATGTGTAGTTGGAAATATTTATGTGTCATATGAGTGAACGCAGAGCGTAACGAAAGATATTCATATTTTCCGCATCGTTACTGCCATTTATTCTTGGTATATATAGCTAATGAGCTTAGTAATACTTGTAATGTGCAGCGGATAGCGTAATACGCATGCACAGCGCGTAATCATGGTGGCGGCAGGATTCGCACGGCGTGCGAGCGGCGCATAGCAGAGTGCAGCGTGCGAGGGGGATGCAGCGAGTTCAATGGTATTTTATATAGTGCACCGGAGTTCTTTAACCCCTTAGCCTACCTGCGAATGAGGCAGCTCGGCCGTTGAGCCTGACTACACCTCTGTCAACCACGCAACTTTATAGGTCGCTACTAGGCAATGCAAATGTACCGAGCGCACGCTAAAAACATAATAATATACATAGATGCATTTTTTGAAGTGAAACGTTACAGACTGGTTTCATAACTTTCATGTGAAAGCACTATAAAATAAACATATAATGCCAATTCAGAAATGGAAGTGCCGAGTAATGAGATTGTTTTCATAACCGCCAGTCATAAGTACTTTTAGAGAGAGTTAGTTGTTCACAAAATATTAATTATTATTCATGCGAAATTAAAACTTTTAATAATGACGCTGCATAAAAATAACTGCAACTATCGTTTCAACTGCACTTGTGATGTAACCGCTACACATGCCGCTCACGCCACGAGGCAGCTCTACGCATTTAAACTATAATCTAGGATTTAAAAATTCGCAGCAGGTTGTGCCTGCGCGAGGGGGCGGCAGTGGACGGGTTTCCGTTGTTTCGCAATAACACGGGTTCAATGACGCCTCGGTATAATTGTCGGCGCGGCGCGCGAGCCCGACCCCTTCACTTCGAGTACCAACCGTCAACATGATACACTGACCTTTCGAACACTTACTTATATGGACTCTACCATAAGCCACATGTTCCGTTCCGCGTACCCTTATCAGGGCTCGTTAACGAGCGCAATAGTTAAGAAAGGGCAGACAAACAATCAAACATTGACTTTTCTACTGACCTACAAACAAGATAAGTACAGAGCAAATATAATAAATAAATAATTAAAGCAAATAAATTCTGATGTTGTTTTGATACTGACCTCTATGTACCTATCGAAGAAAAGTTCTTAGTGTGGCTCCGTGCGAAGTGGGATTGCTAAGCTTTATCTTAGTTTTGCACCGATTTTTAATAATCTAAATTATTCGTTATATTCTTAAGGTCAAATAATTTTTATTTTTTATTTTAATAATGTTAATTGTAATGTATATGTAACCGGCGATCATCTCTTCAAAGTAATATTTTAAAATGAACTTTTAAAGATCTCACTAATGATGTTCATAAAAGCAAGTAAACTTTTTTGCTTAATTTCTCGGTTCTTGTTCTATGATCTTTTCATTTAAAGAATTTTGCTTATATGTACCGTAAATGACATATTGCATTTACCACGATAACCCATAACAAAAAAATAAAAATAAACCTCTTGTAAGTAAAGTAAATAGATAAAATCGTTTTCACTTCTCATGCTCCAAAAGTATCATTATAGCTTTACGTAGACAGACTAAAGTGTACCATTTTGTGCCTGGGGAGTAAAGTATTATATTTTTCTTTGTGAAAAAAATAGGAGAATCATCAAAACTACCCAACAAAATCCTACAAAATGAACCGGGCCCGTAATCAAATTGCAGACGACACCTTCTTTCACATCAAAATATCCAACAGAAATAACTTTTATCTACACCCATATCATAAAACCTCCATAGTGTAATCAAAAACCGTAGGAAATGACCACCATTTTGACAACCAATTAGGAAAAATCAGTGCTGCAATGTTATTCCCGTATCGTTTTTAGTATAGAAATGAGATTAAATTTGGAACAGCTGTCAAAACTCAAATGGGTCTCTATTCTAGTATCCATAGATATTAAAACAGTTATTGATACGAAACGTCAATTCAGTATGTTTTTTTAATATAAACTGCACAACATTTGATCTCGAGTGACATGAGAATAGAGACTTCATGCGTTTGTCTATGATTAAAAAAAACGGTCTTGACGGAGGATCGAATTGCCGCCATTATGTTGGTGTTTTGCTGAACGAAACTAGAATTGTTGTTGAATTGAATAGAAAAAGTTTTTGTAATTTACATTTTAGTTGAAAATATGAATAGTAGTCTTCTCGGAGTGTGTGTGATGTGAAAATGCGCCGGATATCGGAAATATGCAGCCACGATTGCAACAAATAACTTGTTGCCAGAAAATATTGTTTCTGAAACCATCATGGAGGATTTATAATATGTGTGTAGATAAAGTTATGTATGCAACTCTGCATAATTTGGCCTTAAAACACACGTGCGATCTTATTATGAAACTCGCTAAAAGCTCGTTTCATAAAACCGCACTAGTGTTTTAAGGCCTATCATTATGCAACCGTTGCATAAACTACTATTTTAATATTTGAAAATGGAACTGAATAGCCGGGTCGTCTGAAACTTCAAAACAGGTGTCGTTGAACTTTGATAAAAACTTTTGTGATAAAATACTTTATCAGTTTTGTTTTGACCAACGTCTACATGATTAAATCCTAGTTTCCCTTGCATTTGGAAACAATAAGGATACCTACTTAAATGAAAAGCTATTAACAAAATTGAAAGCTGCAAACTTGTTAAATATTAATTGAATTTGTATTATTTATTGTAAGTTTGTGTTTCTTTTTATTTTCTCGCAGTCAAAGTGAAAAGTAGCGTCTTACTCGGGAGTAAAACCCATACACACTCTCATCCATTACTTTAGGTTTAAAATCATGTGTGAAATGGCTCCTTTTAAAACCATGTTGAACAATCTACTAGTTACGTATATAATTAATAAGAAGGGCAATGGAAGAAAAATATCCAACATTACGTCCATTTTTTGCGTGTAAACGCGCGCTTGTAATGCCGCCTCAAGTATCTTAACTTGAGAAAACTCAATTCATTTAATCTAATTAGGTATTATAACTTAATTTTGAGTGTCTACGCCTGGATAGATATTACATAAATAGTGTTACGTAGGTATGTCGTGAAAGCTGTTAAATGTAAGCGTGGCGCCGCGGCGTTGACCTCCACGCGAGCGACGACCCACGCGCCAACTACACGTACGATTATTTGTTAGGTACTACCATTAAAGCACTGCGATTCAATTAGGTAATATACAATGATAACAAGAGCATAAACACTATTTAGCAGAAACATTTTCACACCAAAACTCGTTTAATTGACTTTATTTGGTAACATTTTGGGTTGTTGTATACCTCCGACGAGGTATATCTGTCTACTAGGTTATACATTTGGTTATCCTGGTCCTAGCTGTGTTTTAGGAAAAAATAATTTGATGATATAACTAATCCATATTTTAGAGAATAATTGCTACCTTTTTTGGTATGATTTGTGAAATCTATCTTCGGTATAACAATATATACCATAGATTGGTATAAGCCTCATTTTTTAGTGTTTTTTTAAGTACAATTCTAATATGGCAAAATCACTTTTTTAATTACTTAGTGAAACTGAAATGCAGGATTGTGGTGCAAGATCGATGTGTTGAGCTCTGCGAGCTGAGAGAGAGAGCTTTCTGAGTTAAAACGTGACAAGCATGTGTTCATGTATCGGGTACTTTCGAAATGAGTACTTATGTTCAAAATCAACTAATTAGTAAAAAAATAGTCCTAACTTGTTTAAATTAGTAACGTTTTAGCAACTGCCCTGTATCAGAAATTATAAGTGAAAAGTAAGAAGCAAAGGTAGAGGTACCTATGCCATTTATTTCCTCACTGAACCATTAATTCCAATTCAGCTTTTTTCCACAGTGTATTCTCGAACAATCCGATGTGGCTTAGCGAGTGCGTTTCGTAAGCGTGGTCGATGACTCCGAACGTTCTAGTACATCTCGCGAGCGCTTACGTAACGCCGAGAAAGTTGACATCCGCCAACGTCCGGCCGCATATCCAGTGCGAGTCAACGATCCGGTGCATGGACCACTATCAGGGCTAGTCAAACCATAGATGTTTGGATCTTTTTTTATGTCGGCAAATGGCAAACGAGACAATCCACTTGATGGAAAGGGTCTCTGCCGCCCATGACAAAGTCATGCGTTGACATAAGTGTTTGGCGACAGAAATAAGCGGGTGGTACTCTAGTGAGGTAGCTCGACGGTAGCTCGAGGAGACGGGGATTCACTACTTCTGCTCTTCAAGCTAAATTCAACACCGCTCGTAGCGCAAGCGTAAGAGGACGCTAATCTTTAACATTAAAACACTTTCTTGGAGATTTTCACTATATTTTTCATTAGAAGGATACATGAGGTGCCTCTTCAACGGCGCAAGATGGAAATGAAGATCTGGACATGCGTATCCGATGTTCTAATAAAATTTGAATTCCTATTTTTAAAAAAATACCAAAGACAAATACATCGGCAATACGCCTGTCCAGTTACATTAGAGCAAAATAGGTTGCTCTACAGTACCTACCCACAGACGGACCTGCATTGAGTCCTACTAAAATCTTTGGTACAGGTAGGTTACAAAATCGACGTTTGCAATCGAAACTTACTCCCGACCTCTATTCGATCTTCGCTAAGCGATATTGTATATCATATTGCTTTGCTTTGTCTTTATCATACAATGCAAAGTTTACATTAAAAAGAAGATTACAAAACAAATTTGACATTTCGTTAGTATAACATAGTATAACGATCGATTTTCAAAATATCCATACAAAATCTTTACTGAGGAACGTGTTTAATCTTCATTAACTGACTCTGAGTAACCCCAAGAGTCATTTCATTAATGATTAATATGTTTCTTAGTGCATCCTTAGTGAATATTTTGTATGGAACCAGTGGAATATGAATGCGACCACCGCGTGAGTGAACCAATGTCGAACATATTTATTGCTATATCAGCGTACTGCCACTTAATACAAATTGGTATACTTTACCCTTTTAACCGCTGTTGTCTGAATGATGACACAAAATATCCCGCTCATTTCGCCACAGTCTTATAATTAAGACAAATGACTTATAGGCAAATGTTGTTCGTGTTACTTTTAGAGTTTGCGGACACGGACACGTGCTGGCGGTTAAAAGGTTAACATGTATGTCACTGTCACTGTTCAAAACCTTCCATCCAAACGCGCCCCCTATAGTGTTACGTCTACTTAGGTAAACAGTCCAAGATAAACCAACGTTAGCACGTTCTAACTTACAACCAGAGACATCTCTTAATCCAATTGTACAACTTCACATACATACACATACATAGCATCACGCCCGAAATCTCTAATGGGGTGGGCAGAGCCACAAGACTACTTGTGGCCACGTTCGATTCATTAATTAATTAGTCCTAAGATGGTATGATGAACCATACGGTGACAGGTGATCAGCCCATCGCCCATACAGATAGTCCACCATGTTGGAGAGGACCCGTCCGTCCCTTAGTCGACTTTTACGACATGCCAGGATGATAAGCATCTGCACGCATTCTATGCTATTTCTTCACTCCCAGTGCAGCAGAGAAAATAACTTCACCTAAGTGAAAATAAAGGTAAAGACATACTGAGTTCACCTACGTAACGTATACAACGTATTAAGACACGTTGCGTATGACAAGTGTGATTCTAAGTCATCGGTTGTCATGCAAATTCAAGAGTCTTTGATGCTCAGTTTGTCTTTACCTTAACTCAACAGGCATTTAGCTTTGCAAAACGTAAACAGTCGCCATTATCCTCAAATATCCTTATGGCTTCAAATTATTTTCTCTTCTATTAGCATCGATACCCGCTAACAAGCAATCGAGAAACTGATTCACCAAATCACAGTGCTGTTATCAACAATGCGTCACGCCAAATTATATAATAAATGTACGTAATTAACCCTTGTTATAACATTCTCAGGTTCCAAGCTTTTGTAACATGTGAAATTATAACACGTCACGTAATGTCAGTGTCACAGCTATCATAATCGAGGACATTTTTATATAATTCTGGGTCAATGTACCGAGGCGATGTTTTGTTCGGCTTATCGCGGTCCTGCTATCAGCGAGCTATGTATGTCACTGATATGTCGCCAGCTCCTTGCCTTCGTGTGACAACAAACTATATACGACAGCGTGGTACTACCTACTAGGTAACGGGCAAGTTTTTACTTGTATCGCAACATTTTGATTTTCTTCTTTATTAGCCGTTAGGACGTGCGATAATACTAGTACTACTCATAGGTACTTGTCATATCCCTTTAATTTTCGCGGTCCTTATCTGATTCAAATAGGTGCCCTAAGTTTAAGGGTAAATGAGATAATATTTGTTGATATTTTTTAGTACAATAATCATTATTCAATAAGTGAGTGTGCTTGTGAAAAAGGACTTCGACGAGTTTGAAATCTCTCGGGCCGCGCCGTTCCTGTCAAAAGTTGTTATACGAATTGTTGTTTTTACATTATTGATAAGGAGCGGTGCCCGCGAGTTTGTTCGCAAATGATCCCACGGGGATACATTATAGGGATAAAAGTATTCTATGTTCTATTCCAAGATATAGTCCATCTGCCTGCCGAATTGTATCCAAATCTGTTCAGCTGTTTGTGTGTGACTTAGGAAAAAACATTCAAACTTCTTCACATCTTTCACATTTATAGAAGGGATTAGAAATGGGATAGTTTCTTTTTGATAATACCTTTAGTTTGTCGCAAGATTTAATTATGACCCAAAACATATAGACAACAATATAATCTTTTTTACTCTTGTATAATTCATATTAATATGAAAACCAGCAACCTAATATTTATCTAGATTTTATTGTTATATCGTGTAGGTGTTCAAGAACAGCTTGTATTAAAATCCGCCTTGAGAGGTGAGTGACCTCTTTACAAGTCGATTTAATTATTTGTTCAATTGTGTTTGTAGATTCGATTCAAGGACGGTGTTTACGTCAGTGGGGCAATCGACTAGCGAGCCACGATGAAACCAGGCTTTATCAGGTTTCGTCTTTATTACATTCCACTAGAGTAAAATTCGCCAACGGCCGATTCGGCAAGTTATTCGTAATAGAGCAGGACCCGGATTAAAAGATCAACCATTTCGGGATGCTTTTATAATAATCTGCTTTGTTTACGTCTGTGTAATCAATGTCTTTTTAAGCCCGCTCGTATTACACAGAGGTTAACCACCTCTATTGAAGAGCGAGCGGTGTAGATAAAGCTCGTAGTGTACTAAGCTGAAGTGAATAGAACGGAGACAGTGACGACACCACGTACTAGGCTACACGACAATGCGACGTCTATGCGGTCATTCACCCCCCCGGCGCCCTCACACATCAGGCGCATCCCCCGCCATTCAACTACATACTTCACAAACAGCACTTCTATGTAAACATCGTAAACGGGTGCAGTTCTGCTAAAAAGCTTTAATTAGAGAAAAACTTGTGAGTTGAGTGTTCACAAATAAAATCAAAAATTTGATCCACTATCTCACTTCCTTTTCATTGCAATTGAATTGACTTCGATAAGCACAGTTTATTCGTATGATTATTAAACTAAGACCTGAATGCATCAAACAAGCATTATTTAGACTTTTCTACATTAATATAATCACTCGTTATAAGCTATAGATAATGGTGATAATGCTAATCAATGCAGGACGTGTCGTAGGACGCCGGCCGATCCTATCGGCGCCCGCGCAGGATTGTTCTAGCCCGTACAGTTACTTAACGGCACCGAACGTTTCCGCGTTCACGCATTCGCTGCATTGTATGACTTCATATTTTAGATTTTACTTTAGTACATTATTATGCAGACAAAATCGCACCAAAGTTTTGTATTTTTCATTTTATATGCACGAGTGCGACTTGTGGGTATCATCGTCGTTCATATACGAGATGCAAAGAGCACCCACCAGCCTTGAGAAGGAAATTTCAATTGGTTGCTGAAGTTGCGAGAAAGCTGACCTTGCGGAACGTATTTATGTAAAACAAAGATTTAAATCAGTAGGTGAGACATATGATATACGTTAAACGTGTCGGAATACGTCACCCGTGAAATGAGCGAGTCGCTTAGGTTCTTGCTATTAGTGCGAATATTAACGGAGTATCAGATATAATTTTTAGGCTCGATTTTGAGTGCTCAAATACGAAACAAATGCCGTCTGTGTTTTGTCAACAAATACATTTATAATCATAATATTTCGGTCTCATCCATCTAAGGATGTAAAAGTAATTCAACTAAGTTTTTGGTCTGGTGCTAACGCGCATCCGTCATTAGTCCATACGAATCTTCCGTCCACACTGGACCCGTGTTTGGACTACGGACCCAATCCATTACGTCATGTGAAATATGGGTTATTCTGTTAAGATGTATAGAAATAAATCTTAATAGAATCAATCCCAATTTAAGGACAGCGAAACGAAGATTCATTTCACCGTCCTTAAATCGGGAATTTAATTCAGACAGCTCAGGTGGTACACGTACGCTGACACTCTTGCAAGCTGGAATTAGTCTCTCGCCACAGTTAGCCGATATAGGGGAGTCGTGCACGCAGCGGGCGGGCAATGACCGCGGGAACTTGTAACTACATCCGCAGCCGCGGCGCACAACGGCCTAACTCCTTAGTTACTGGTTACTCTTACGTCGTTGTTCGCGCAACGAGTGTAGCGAGCTATGAACCCGCACTCGGCAGGGCATAGGCGTTTGCGACGTCGACAGCGGCTTCCGCATTTTAAACGTCTTCAACTCTGCTTATTCTAGTATAAAAATACTTATTTGAACGCAGCCGGAGTAACATAGCCATTGACTTGCTTCGGTTTATACATAATAACGTAAGGGATCTGATAACTATTATATTCTCACACCATTTGTAAAAAATATAAGAATGACGACTATTCTGAGTCAAACAACTGATTCGAAAAATTGGGTATTTAGTCAACCTTTTAGTATTTCAGCAAAAGTTCCATGATTCTAAAGTTGCATTCGTTCTCGAACATTCTTTAGAGAACTTAATAAAAAACAAAAGAATCGAATGAAAATCAAATGAAGTTTCTGTGAACTTTTGACCGAGCTGCATCGTGGTTAGAGAAAGGCTTCGAGTGTTTCCCCTCGTTACGTCGACCGACGGCCGCTGGAATACCGAGCGAGGATCGCGATGGAAAATGAAAATCGCGCGAAGGGGCAGGGGGGGTGAGAGGCGCTCGCGGAGGGGGGTCCGGGCATTCGCGTGCACTGGCCTATATGCAGTGCGACGACTCTGCGCCGGGAGCGATGCACTCCAAGTGCATAGTGCCACGTACTCTACGCACACACCGCCGCGCACCTATTTTCCCATTTGCAGCTGTGTGTCGCCAATGAGTCTCGCTTTAGAAAAATATTTGCCTCAAAAGCTTTTCAGCAGCATGAAGGTATTGCAGCTGAGAACATTGAAGACGAGATTGAAGTAGAGCTGTCATCAGATATACAACGCGTGTCTCTTACTAGTCTTGTTAGAGCAAGTTATAAATAGGAACGCGTACGCATCATTGAAATTCTAAACGGTTAATTTATCTTACAAACCTTCAGATTCGGCATGTCAATATGTAGATATGGTAGACTGTTATTTCAAAACCAGTAACTATTATGAAATCTAAAACAGTAGAAAAAAACTATACATAATGTTCCTATAAAACTTGAAGTACTTACACACAAAAATCCACCACTAACGAATTTTCCCCCATTCCGTAATTAAAACCATGGTTACCGTTTTGTAAATAATTTATAACGATGACGCGTATATGCGTAAAAGTGGAACGGATATCAATGCATCTATGGAATATGCATAAAGTGCAATGGAGCGCGATGACCGTGCATGAAGTAACCGGCGGTTCCGCTCTGTAAGCGTGCGAACACATTATTTATGACCCCACGTTGGATTACCGGGTGGCTAAAAATTATACAGACTCTCATTTCCATTGCAAAAGTTAGTCCTGTGTAATCTTATGATATACCTCGGAAATATTCAGAATTTTATGAAATGACGTAGCTGCTTTATTTGAATTTTGAATAAACTTTTAAAAAGCCCGAAGTTTATTCTGATATGTCGTGTACTTGTGAATTACAGTACAAAGTGAAACATCTATCCAATTTACAAAACCGATCAAAATTTTAAAGGCTACGCGAGCAATTAGTAAACAATCAAATTATAAATTGGAGCGTTTCGCTGAAAACAGACTTCCTATTTGAATTTCGTATTAGGAATGAATTTAGTTCGGGTCGTCCTGATTACATAACTAATGGTAAAGATAAAAGTTTTCGAATGTCAAACTAAGTGAAAACATGACTTTGACTTTTGATAGATAGTTTAATGGTAATAAAAAATTGGTATACCTGATAAAGTATGTCTGTGGGATTGTAAATATTAAAATATTTGTAGATATCAATAATTCATATATTACGTTTGTTTTCGAAAGTTGCTTCAAACTTTGTAATGCTTTGCTTCTTTTCGGCGCTACGAAATGCATTATTTTAAATTTAATCAAATAATACACAAATGTTTATAAAATTAAGTTTGCTAACTCACCCGCAACTTGAGCGCGGCACGGGTCTCCCGCCTCCATATCTTAAGAGTCAGCTAAGTAGGGTTATACCGGCGCGCGACTGAGGGCGGTTTGGCGCGAAGCCACCGAGAGACGCGTGGGCGCGCGTCGCGCATGCGCCGGTGACGTCATACTACCCCCGGAATAATAATTCTAATTAACCACCCCCGCACGTTCTAAGAACTAGGTTTATCTTTCCCTTCTCTGAAATAGAACGGCTAGGAACAAACTACCCGCACTGATCACTCTTCTGAATTGTTTATTATGATAAGTGTTACGGAAAAGCCTTATTTTTTACTCGCATGTTAAAAATGTTTCAGCATAAAAGATAATAAGAGAAAATTATATTGATCGGTAGGTAAATCTGTTCAACATAAGAGTTTTCCAATTGAAAAGACCATGACTATTGTGCGTGGGAAAACGGGTAGAAAACGATGGGGTATAAAATCGTACATAACACGTTTTTGCATCAAACGAAGCTTACTTTTCAAGGGTTACATATTTATTGCATGTAAGTCCTAACAATTTTATTAAATGCGTGAGTAAGAAATGAATTACGAAGCAGGAAATAACTTCAAGTTACGTAAGCGAATAAGTATAAGTAGGGAGCGGGAGCTATCTCGCGTTTGTAGTGGGGCGGTTGGGGTGATGGGTCACCGGAGTTCATGGCCGCGCCACCACCACCCTCCAGCCTGTGTCGGGGTTGGTCTCCCCGCTGCTTCTATATTTAGTTTACAGCTGAAAAGCTTACGTAAAAAATTCTAAGCTTCAGCTTAGGTGATACTATTTAGCGAATCCCACTTGTTACTGCCTCATCTAAGGCTAGTCTTTAGTTCGTTCTTTTACTGGGGTGAGATGGGATCGGAAATTTGTTTTAAATTTACCGTTCTGAGTTTGTAACGTTAACATCTTAATTTATTAAACTAATATTGGCACTATCCGTACCAGGCGTAAGAGTCATACTTACAAGAAGGTTACAAGTTTAATACATCGGCAATACGAATTTGGAATGGGTTTAGTTACCCAGCATACAACTTTACAAAAGAGAATAGAATAATATATTCACAAAAATGATATATTAAATAAAAGAAGTTTTTTTTTAATGTCGCATCGCACGTTATGTTTGATATAGGTTTTATGTTTTACTTATTGGTTTATTTACATTTTTTGTATACATTTTCGGGCCCTGTGTTTTAACTACATTCATCCATCCATTTACGTTACATTAAAATGAAACCTTTGAATGATAAGACTCAAGAGCCCATGATTTAAAATTTGCTTAAAACATTATTACAATTGCATGATATTAAATAGTTAAAATACTTATATCATTTGAACTGTATATGTGTGACCTGGCTGGTATTTAAAGTAATTTCCCAACTTTGGTCGCAAAAGCTTTGAGAGTTCAGTCAGACAGGTAGCGACATCTACCAGACGCTTGCGTTACAATCTACTCGACACTAGATGGCGCTCGCACTCTCCTAAGTATTCATTTATTAATGGCGTACGAGCGAGGTACAAAATGTATCGCAATCCTATGAATGCTTTTTAATACTCTAAAATGTGGTTTTAGTAAACGAATACATTGTAAAGTATAAAGTCCATGTTTACATTTTTTGCTCAAGTTGCCAGTCAAACATATCTAGTTTGAATTTATTTACTTTTTATAAGACATAGCTTGAAATAGAGTCTTGTCGAGAATCAAAAATATTGATATCTTACCGATAACATTCTCGTTCATATTAGTAATATTTTCTAATCTAAATTAAATGAATTACTTGAATCCTATCCTATCCTACCCTACTATCCTATCCTATCTTATCCTAATAATCCTACTAATATTATTAATTCGAAAGTTTGTGTGTGTGTGTGTCTGTATGTTTAATTCCACTTAGCTCTGTAACGGCTGAACGTATTTTCATGAAACGTTATTTGAGGACATAGGGAACTTTTGATCTTTTTTTTTTATTATTTAACACATTCAGCGCCGATAAACGCTACGTGCTACGCGCAACAGCATTTTTCCGTTTTGTAGCGAAAATGCGCTACGAACGGTGAACCCAACCGAACACTGCACTGAATGTGTTAAAAGTTCCCGAGGGAATGACCAGTCGGGCAAAAGTTAGTGGTTCAAATAAAATTAAGATCACAAATAATTAATTAATTGCCTGCACATAATATTCCAGCCATACATTCAAATAACCACCGAGAACAAAGAGACTTCTGAACCGAGTTAAACTTCTCATTTCAGTAATTCGGCGGGGGCGGGGGTTGAAAGGGCGGGCTGGGTTCGTTGACCTCGCTCCCTAACCTACTCCGGACTATTTGGAGCACGTAGGCCGTGTCCCCGTACAACCCATATCTAGGTCACTCACCATCACCAACTCACTGACTCACGGCTCACTTAATCATCAAGTTGTCCCGTACGTTTCGATGCTGTCAAAAGTGCGGCCCAGTTTTGCAAGCATCGGAGCGTGAAATTGGATTTTGTTTTGTCTCCATCCATGGTGCTTGATTGGGATGGACACAATTATTTTATATTTTCAAGGGAACAATTTTCATGAAACAAACTCGCCTTTTTTATTGGATGTATAAATTGTATTACAACAACCCGCTTCGCAGGTTTTGTTGCTGTTTCGGTATTTTACTAGTATCAAAAGACAAGAAATCCCTACCTGCCATATTAATTAACATCCAAGAGCCAAATTATTATCAAATCCTGATAATAATTTAATATGATAAAATATATTTTTAATGATAATTCAAACACTTTAATGACTATAGTCAAGCAAAGTTTCCTAATCAATCAGACGTTTCTGTTACCAAAACATACGGAACACGAATGAAGTGTTTCTTTGAAAACTCAAAACATACAAAACGTTAACGTCAAATGTACACCTGTTGTTAAACAAATTAATAACAGCTAAACCAGTAATTGTTATCGAACCGGTAATGTGATAGTTAATGTAGAAGCACATTAACTATAGTGTTTATCACTTTTAAAATGCTACGCTTAGTAATTTTGTTTATCAAATATTAATTTTATCTGTAAGTAAAGTTTGAATTGCACATCTAAGTCAATAATTTGTCAGGTTATTTTGAAAGTTTGAGTTACCTAACGGCTTGAATCGTCACTTCACACAATGGTCATGAATCTTGGTATAGTTCCCCGCTGATCGATGGTAGCTACAGCGCGTGGCAGTCGCGGACGCATTATATAACAGCTGCTAACAATGAATAAGGTGGTTACAGCTCTCGCTTATTTACATATCTACATATGTATTACAGCTTATTCATTATTATCAAATGTGCTTTAACGTAGGCTTTACTGCTAAATAACTCAATTACAACACGTACATGTTCTAGACTTTTAAATTATTTCACACTTCATGCACATATTGTAGAGCGACGTGGCACCAGCTGTGTATGCGATTTGTTACTTCATCTAGCCACCCTCAATTTAAAAGGCGGGCGTTCTCGTTGAGTTTAACCCCATTTGCTAACCTAGATCAAGTGCTTAACCGACAGACATAATTAAAAGTGTTTAAAAATCATCAACGGAAGAGATCGCTTAATAAGACTTACAGGTCGACTTCTCAAAACTAATGAAAATGGACCGTTGTAAAAAACGAGGTAATGAAGCCAGCAGTCCGTCTAGTGGAGCAGCGAATCGGCAGTAGAACGGAGTCGGGTTAGCGGGTTACGAGGAAACTAACTATACGAAAAAACTAGCACCGCGTTTTTTTTATAATAATGAATATGATTTTTATGGCCCCTTCGATATTATTGAACGGTCGCGTACCTAATTCAGTCTTAATTCAATACCGCGCACTAAATTGGTAAGCAGATGTCCAGAAATAAAATTATATTGTTTTCATTAAACATCATAGTTATTATCGTTCGTCGATGTTAAGTACCGCCATATCGCGCCTAGGAAATGAAACGTATACGTTTTATTGTATAGCGCTTGCAATATTCAGTCAAATCTTTCATTATGTTGTTGTGTTGAAACGTATTGCAATGGGTATTTTCCACCGAGCCTGGACGCGAGGTCCGCGGCATGACGCTAAAGCGGAGCAAATTGGGGTCAGGGCGGCGCGGGCGTCGACCCGCTGCCTCTACCTCTACCCCCCCGCGCCCGCGCTGCGCCGCGCCGCTCTCTGATATTCTCTTCTCAATGCCTCTGCATTCAGGATTCAAATTACGCATTTATTTTTACATTATTAGTGACAAGATTTTTTTACAACAATAGCGGTATTTATTAGGCCTTTGGTTTCGATGCCAATTTTAAATGTTAGATGGGAGTATTTTTTACGATTTTTAGCTGAAAATTACCAATTACGGCGGGTAGTAAAGAACTGTAATATCAAAGACCTTGGTCACCTTTACAAGAAGCCCGTTCATACAACCTCGAGGTCTCCTTTCAATATTGACGTACCTATCAATTCTTTGCAATTAAATGTAAATGCATCGCCATGTTTTTAAATAGTTGTATAAAATAGTTTGACGTCACAGGTACGGATTTAGTGGTTTAAAACTGTTATCGTGTGTGGGGCGAGGGCCGGGTCGGTAAGCGTGACCCATTTGCGGAGGTGAACGAACGCGGGGCCTTGATCGCAATACCGCGGCGCGCTCGCGCCCCGCCCCGCGCCCCGCGCCCCGCTCGCGCGCGTACGTCACAGATTCATAAAGAACGTCTCTAATAATGTGCCCTTCTGATATGCGAGGGTATTATGTGAAGCGTCTTTTTGTTTTCAATGTCTTTGTATTGATTCTGCTTGTTGACTGGCGATCATCAAAAGGTTTTCGAAAAAAGATAAAGCTTTTTAGCTTAAGGCTACGCGGCTATGAAACGCAACGTGCGTAACTACGTCCACGTAATCATTGGTTGAGTTACTATTTGCCAAGTAATGGAACATTATGATTAAATAACCTATACTACTTGCTATCATTATATCTATTAGCTCAACCAAAATGATTTCAGTACAGCAGCCACACAAAATAGGTCTGAAAAATATAATTTTTCAGTTTTGGTTGTAATTTTAAACAAAGGTTCTGAAATGCAAGTCTTTAGCACTGAAACAACAATCTTTTTGGTCCAAATGGCAAAGCAACAGTCAGAATGTAAGTCAGGTGTTATGTAAACGTACACCACCTATTATTAGTATGAATACTATGGTCTACGAAACGAAATCTAGAAACTTCTATAGTGCTCACTCCGGCTCACAGCAAACTGAGTTAGGAGGAAAAGAGACAGTTACAAGCCATGGTAGTGTGCGTGTGTGTAGTGAATACTTGTTAAGTATTGCGAAAGGAGTAGCGCTGCTGTTCGTATGAAGGCAGGTGTCGCGAGTGAGAGTAGGACAGGAGTATATTGCAAGGCTCCGCGTGGATTATTATTAGAGTATCGGCGCTAGGTTATTCTGAGGCGACCTAGATAGCGCGCGGGGCCGTTGACCGCGGGCCCTCGGTGCGCGCTCGGCCTCCAAAATAAAATGGCATTCAGCGATGGGCTCTACTTGCGAAATGCGCCGCGCTCGCCCCGCGCCGAGCGCCGAACGATAGACGTACCATTATGCAAACTATACCATCCCGGCATGACTAAATAGCTCTTGCGTACACTTACGTCTGCTGATTTTGATCAGCAACTAATTTCGTTTCTTATAAAAATTGCAATTATCATCTGGCAAGATCTCTTTGTAATGTAAATGGATTATGGTTTCTACCAACGTATAACTTTACGAGTACGCCCAAATTAAATTCACATCATTCTAACATCAAGATTTGTTAATTATGTTAAATCATTTTGCTAATTAAAGTATAGGTCTGTGGTAGGGATGGGGCCGCGCCGAGCCGCGTTCGGCGCTCGGCGCGGTGAGCGCCGTCGAATATAGCCGGGAAGGCCGAGGGCAACGAACTCCGCTTGACCCAGATCCCCGCCCGCGCCGCGCGCCCCGCGCCGCGGCCGCCTCGTGTCGCAGGAAAGTGAAAAGGATATTTATCCCTACCAGATAGTATTCTATTTTTTAACACTTATGCATTAACAATGAAAATCACTTTCGGTTATTCCGTGCTACATGACAATTTATTCAGTCATGATTAAATTCAGTACTTAGTATCTTGCTCAAATTTAATGAAAATGAAAATTCGTTATTAGCTTAACACAAGATGGTATAGTTATTAGAAAATAACACAAGACAAGATCCATGTTCTGCTGTGAGGCATGCAAACATATGTATGTGCTAAAAATCTTACATTTAAACTCATACTTCTTCTAAAAGGGATTTTTTTTTTGTTTTAATACACATTGAAGCTTCGGAAGAGGTTTTGAATCGTTGGTTGGTTGAATTGAGATGTAAAATATTTCACGCGAAAAAAAGGCGCGAAAAGTTGTCAAGTAAGAAATCGGTTCACTCAAACTGTCGCTCACATCTTTAGGAGTCGGTCCTAGAGAACACTTATCAAAAAATATTTCATGCTAAAACAAAAAAACTTATCAATGATCATTGTTGTTCAATGATCATTGACAGATCAGCTGATCGTGACAGCTCACCTGCAAGGACTCTACCGAGGAGGACATCGGCGTCGTCGGGGGGCTGCGGAGGGTCTCCTGGTCGGCAGGGCTCCAGGGGGCGACGGCACTCGGTCACAGTCATGTCTGTCGGGAGGCGCATGGACCGCGACGTGCGGCTGGCGGCAGCGAGCGACGCGAATGCCGCGCCGAGCGCGCGCCGCGGGGTAGAGCCCGCCCCTATCACCCTTACTTTAGATTCTAATTAAACTGAGGCCTTAATAAACTTAAGGGTGCATATTGATATTGCCTGCTGCTTTGAAACTGTTTTTATCAGAGTACAAAACTGACCAATCTTTTTAAAATTAATGCCACTTTTCTCTACTCATTCGACCCCCGGCTCAGAATACGTTCGAGTTTTGTTTGTTTATATTTTTTTTAGAACAAGCTGTTTGAAAGCCTGATATAATAAGCTAAGAATAACAAATCATTAAATTGAAATTAAAATTAAAAATAATTGATTTAAATCATTAAAAAAATTGACATGACAAGAGGAAAAAAAGAAGATAAAACGAATACAATTAACTGAAAATATTAAAATTAAAACTATAACAACTCATCAGTCATCACTACATACATAACATATAATAATATGAGTCACACGAATTCTTATATTAATGCCAAATTGGTCTTCACTTAGCTTTTTGCCTCGAAACGTTGAAGAACGTTTCGTGACGCTGGTTTTCAGTGAAGCCGGGTTAGGCCATGGGGGTTCGTCTAAGGAGTACATTACAAAAACTATTATAAACCATGTCTTAAAATCCATATCATTCATCATCATTATTTGATTTAAATTAAATGGTTTAATAATAAAATCTAATGAGACACACATCGTAATAATAATCAGTCAATCAGCAACACCAGGGCCCCTAAGGGGCTGGGACTGCTAAGTGATTCACTATATCGTCATTAGAATACCAAAACCGCGAACATGAACGTCAACATACAAGACAATGACACATACGCGGTTTTAGCATTTTAGTCACGATATAGTGAATCACTTAGCAGTCCCGAATACAGGCCCAAGGTGTACAGGCTGGGAACAGGGCATCTATTCAGGAAAGTCTAAGCGATATTGTTGCGACTCGCGAGCGAGATTCGCATCCCAGTCTTACGCATTACGCATCGTGAGGAGGAGTAGCATGAGAATCTCGCTAGCGCATCTCTGACATATCGCAGTTAAGATTTCAAATCTGGAGAAGTGATCCCGCCAGCACGTCTAGCACGACCTGCCCGCGAGTCATTTGTCGCTCAGTGCATCCCTTACATATTTGACTAGTTTGACAGAGACGCACTGAGCGACAAACGACTCGCGGGCATGTCGTGCTAGCCCCCCAGGACGTCCACAGCGGTTTTCTTGACATAAGCCTATTGAATATTGAAAATCTTGAAGCTAATGCCCTTAACACTGAAAAGCCGTGTTCAGGAAAAAGTTCGCAAAACATGACGAGCGTCAATTTTCCGAGGATTTACCCCAGCATCTCGCTACGAGTGCTACGCCGTAGCCCACGTAGTGGCAGCGACTCAAGCGCATGATGCGGCTTGTATTTGCATTTCATAACGATGACATTTGAACATACAAATGGTTTGTTTTATAAATCCATAGTTCGTTTGACTTTATGATCTGTACAAAATGTTATAAATGAATAAATTTCAAAATGTCAGATATAATTGAAATGTATTCGATTTCAAAAATAATGATTAACCTTCTGAAAAATGGACAATGGGGAAGATGCATGAAAATCAAAATGAGGTTTAAATGATATAATATGAAAGTAAATGTAAACAAAAGATTTTTCTGTAATAAACAGAAAAATGCAGATCATTTAGACTATTCATTTTTATTTCATTAAGGGTCAAAATTAGTGAAAAATATATATTGGTTTTTAGTTCTGATTTTAGTTTTTTGGACATCCTCATAAAATTTATGCCATGTTTTATTTCTACGATGTTGGTCTAAAAACAGTATTTTCGGAAATAATTGCAGATTTCGTTTAAACGCAATACATTTTGTACAGTCTAAAGACAGCTGTGACGTCATAGCTATTACCGGCCAAAGTTATTAGCTCATATGTCCTAGCATCGCTTAGCAAACCTCTACTAGCAAATAAAGCTGCCAAACTTATGCGTGGTCCTTGCCCGCCTGTAGCCTCCCACATATATAATATATTTTTGACTCTTATGTTATAGGATACATAGTCTGCAGATATGCTGGCTAGTCCTAGCCAAATATTATAAATACATTATAAATACTAAAATGTCTTTGATGGTCAATATGATTATGATTGCTTGTTATGTTTTCATGGTCATACTACTATGTTAATTGCATACACATACATACATAGAATCACGCCCGAAATCCCTAATGGGGTGGGCAGAGCCACAAGACTCTTGTGGCCACGTTCGATTTATTAGTCCTAAGATGATATGATGAACCGTATGGTGACAGGTGATCAGCCCATCGCCCATACAGATAGTCCACCATGTTGGAGAGGACCCGTCCCTTAGTCGACTTTTACGACATGCCAGGATGATAAGCATCTGCACGCATTCTATGCTATTTCTTCACTCCCAGTGCAGCAGAGGAGGTATGTTAATTGCGATGGTACTTTTGGTTCACTGAAAATAAATGAAGCTCTTTTATGTAACTTTTTAAGGTATAAATTACGTTCATTTATTACTAACCTTTATTAAAATCAGTCACTCAAAAAGATTTATAAAAATATGTATGTTTACCCTGAACCAATATTCAAAACCACTCAACCACATCCCCGAGTAGCTGTGAATTCCAAATTAAATTCCTCCTCAACAATAATCGCTGTTGTCGCCTGCGCCTGCGCCATATCGAGGCGTCCAGCACAAGCACAACCCACTGAACTGAAAACCTAAATCTAGAATTGGCGAATCGGTCGGTGAGCGGAGTTTTTAGGTCAAGGCGACCAATTATACCGTCAGCAGTGACTTCGTACGTAGGCAGCCCATGAATTTGGCTATTTTACGAGACACGAAAAACGTAACGTCAGCTCCCGACTTAGCAGAGCAATTAATCGGTTTAACAATGGCACGCTAATGGAAACTGCGCTATATTTATTACTTTAAGTGACTTCTATTGAATCGAACGCACGTCGGCATATAGATTATTGATATATAGTTTAAAGCATTGTTAAAATGGTAGAGATATTTTAAAATTATCCAGTAGTAGATTTTAGTCAAGGTTTAATTAATTTCAATTTATTGATCACCGAACAATTTTTATGATTTGAAAAGATTTGTTTCTATATAAATATTTAAAAAATCAAATCCTCCTGTTCGATCAAACGATTACTATACTCGTTAAGGGATCAATGCTTCGTTTACAGAAAACATATTATTATACCTACATAATTATATTGTTATCAACCGCTGTCAATCAACAACATCAGCATCATGTCATGTCAATACGGGTTAGGAAGAGTGGGACGAGAATCCCGCTAGCGCGTCGCTACAATATCGCGACGTTCCCGAATAAAGGCGCTGCGCTTCTATTCGGGAACGCTAAGTGATTCTGTAGCGACCCGTAAGCCAGATTTCTCATTCCACTCTTCCGCACGACGCGAAATGCGTAAGAGCGAGATGAGAGATCTGGCTTACGAGTCGCTACAGAATCACTTAGCGTTCCCGAATGAGGCGCCTGGTCTAGTATACAGCAGCCTCATGCCCGATGTGATAAACATAAAGAGGCTTGTAAATGGGCTAGCACAATGAGCACTAAAGTGCTGCAATTTGGCTATTCCCAAAAAACCTATTTCATTACAACTGGCAACAAAAAGTTATGAGGAATTAGTTTAAACTTTTGGGGATAGCCCAAATAAACTGGCAAAAATTGCTCGTTTAGAAGCCTCTTTAAGTTTGTCACGTCGGGCATGTGCAGCGACCAGCGAGCCTGCTTTCAAACATAAGACGTCTTATGACGCAACTCAGAGTCATTCAATGAATTATTAACGTGAAGATTTTGTATGGAAAATTCGTAAAAGGAACACTTTAATGGTTTATTAGGTGACTATGAGAGCGACCATTAATTTTATACCTAGAGCACTTCAACAGATCGGAAATTATGACCTAGTTAGTAAGATTAATTGTAGCCTTGAAAGTGTGGAACAGTCATTGCTATTGTCGTTCTATTATATTAAGACAACATTATGTCATCCGTGTGTAGCCAAGTACAGCTCAGCCTTTGTTAGTTAACCAGGGGATGTACCTACGATAAACTATAATAGTAACTTTATACTCAAAATGAATGTTTACACATCATGGTTGGTGGATGAATCATCTACTAAAATTTAATATTTTTATGTATTTTCACGTTATTATCACGCCGATGTTCTTAAAGGTTTCCTATTGTTATAAAGGCTCATGGATCTAAGTAATTATAATAATTACTATTACCATTATTTATTATATTTGACAAGCGGCACTTGATGTAACATTGAACTTTAGGTATGATAGCAATAAAATCTTTATTACTTTTTGTTAGTGTGCCCTTGAAAAATATTTAACAGTTGCTTCTTGCGTACCTACATTGATACATGTGTGGTTAATTCCAGTTCATTTATTGTTTGTCATTAGGAACCGAAAAGTAGCTATAAATATTTCGACCTGCATAAATTTAGTTTTGCCTAAGTAGTGTTAACGTCGTAATCTTTTTATGATATTGCATTGAAACAGCAAAACTTAACAATACGTCTGAAATAAAAAAAACCGGGTGACACACTGAATTGTATTGATTACAGCATCAGTAGTTTAAGTTGCATCGCCCAGGTTCTTCCAATAACTTTACATATTTTACAAAGTTTATTATTAAGTGAGATTATTCTGGATCTCGTATTTGTTTTATACATTATTCGTCAGAGGAGGACAGGGAGGTCACAGTTCGGGTTATGCTGGAGCCGAGTGCAGGTCGTGCTGACGTCAGTGTCGGTCGACGACCCTCGCCATCCTCGTCCCACATTCTGCTGCACTGGTACCGAGCAGGTCCAAATGTATAGCGATACCTTTTATAACCCACTCATGCAATCGTACTAAAATAATTAATTTAACGAACTAAAGTCGTTGGATGTTAGACGCTGCAACACATACACATACATAGCATCACGCCCGAAATTCCTAATAGTGTGGGCAGAGCCACAAGACTACTTGTGGCCACGTTCGATTAATTAGTCCTAAGATAGTATGATGAACCGTATGGTGACAGGTGATCAGCTTATCGTCCATCTAGACGCTGCAAGTACACGAGAATATCAAAAACATATCGTATGCTATATACGTAGAGAATTTATTATGTTTAAACTGCGAATATGTACGTCAAACACATACAAAACAACGACTTATACGCGGTTTTGGCATTTAAGTAACAATATAGTCAATCGCTTAGCAGTCCCGAATAGAGGCCCTACTCTACTCCGCCGTGATGCCCGGATTCAAATTTCCAATAATAAAAATTTGTAATTATAACAGTTGGTTCTGTTAGTGTATAATGTGATACTTTATAGTTCATCCAAATGTAACAAATTTAAGCTCTTAAGTCCTCTGCCATCAGTCAAGACAGCGTACAAGTTGGTCGCTATCAGTAACAATAATAAAGAGTTGCATCTACAGCTGCCAAAGAAAGATTTGAAGACAAAACCATGAGTGAGACTGAGAATAATGCAGGCGAAAATAATACGACGCTAGTCAGGTTTTAGCCTTTAACTTTGCTTTTACTTTTTTACCAACTTTTTGCAATAGTTGAACGAAAAGCAGATTATGCACCTCGCATCCATTGATTTATTATTGCGCTCGTGTTTTTAGAGCCCTCACCTGCGTTCGGGCTCCAAACCAATATTCGGCGCAATAATGAATCACTTTCTGCTTGGTCACGCTTGGTGCAATAATCTACTATTATTTTGAATTCAGAACATTAACGTTATGAACTTTTGATACTCTTTATTCATTCATAAAATAACGGTTTATGTGACCTAACGCCACATAACAATTTTGAACGCCATTACATTTATCATAGAGCATTTATTCAAGAACACAAATAATGTGTTTGTGTATAATCCTCTGTGTGAAACAAGACGTATTTTTGTTATTTTTGCGTACTTGGAGGTAGATCGAACTTTTTACCTAACTTTTTAACAT
This sequence comes from Tortricodes alternella, assembly GCA_947859335.1. Lineage (NCBI taxonomy): Eukaryota > Metazoa > Arthropoda > Insecta > Lepidoptera > Tortricidae > Tortricodes > Tortricodes alternella. The sequence goes on from OX401976.1 coordinate 8,384,182, forward strand.
TTTTGTCATTATATTATTTATATTGTTATGCAGCTGACATAATAGACATTGCTTATAAATACCAACACATTATATGGTCTGTATACCCTACGCATATAATATTGAACAACTCAATTTTCATAGCCAGTTGTTATAATCACTTTTGATATTCAACTTTATCAGCATTACCTATAACAGCTATTTCTATTTGTATCTGTGGCGTAAAATTTGACTCTTAACCTAAATAACGATGGTTACGCCCTTGGAAAACCACTGCCGATACGCTGTGTTTACTCTGTGGCTCTCTGGGTACGCATTTTATAACCGCCGATAATTCAATAGGCAAGGTTCTTAAAACACGAGTCACATATTTAAACATAAACTCAAAATCTATTTATATGTTCCAAAACAACCATGCCTGTATCATTATAGATGTTTATCGCTTAATAGATACAACTTGTTGTAGATTCTTTTTTAATCGATAAAGACTTTCACCTTCACTTTACTATAAGCATACACAACCGGTCGATGTGTTCATACAAAGTTGTCAAGACTCTTATGTATCAAGTTGTCTGATAGATACATGATTAAGACTTAACAGGCTTAGAACAGGGCTGGCGGGGTTCTTGAACTCTCGTTCGAAAGTGGACCATAATGGCCCACCACTTTCATTTTCACGCAACTCTCACCGACGCGAGTTGAGATCGAAAGTGTACTACTTTGGCTGCGTGCGCGCAGAGCCCCGCCACACCCCCCCTCGATAACTTTCCTGCGCTGTACGCGCTTTCTTCTGGGCGAGCATCACTTGTGCAATACGCTTTCTAATTGCATTGTGATCACTTGTGACTGATGCCCGCTGAACATCATCTCGTTGCTCCACTTTCTTATACAATGATGACCAGTATTTGAATTCGTAGACACTTCAATTAGAGTCTTTAGCAATACTCAAGCACGTCATTCTTTGAAACGATGCAACCATGGCGTGACAGGTAACCTAAAAATGTAAATGAGGTATAATTACTGCTTTGGAATCTTATACAACATGTCCCTGGGAATTATACTCTGTATCCCTGGCTGTTGATCATTTGTTAACACAAAATGCTCAGTAGTGGATATCTGACCAATTTGCAAATTATGAATACATTCACTTTATTATTTACAAAAAAAAACGCTTTTCAAATTTACGTTCGAGCAACCTGTATTTACACTCATTGACACTGACACGGGGAGTTGCATAGGTCCTGTCACTTTGTTCTTGTTGGCATTATCAATGATTGATACAGTATGTTCCTATTTGTTTAAGTTCAGTTGGGATACAATTCGTTAGAAAATGTGGATTCTTGATTACGTAAAAAAAAAACTATTCATAGCACTTTTGGGAAGTCTTCTTTCCCGGGTTTTCATTTTATGTCCAGTGACACGTTGTATTCAAAATTTGTACGTATTAACATTAAAGTACCTCCCCTCCTCCTCTGCTGCACTGGGAGTGAAGAAATAGCATAGAATGCGTGCAGATGCTTATCATCCTGGCATGTCGTAAAAGTCGACTAAGGGACGGGTCCTCTCCAACATGGTGGACTATCTGTATGGGCGATGGGCTGGCGCCTCATTCGGGAACGCTAAGTGATTCTGTAGCGACTCGTAAGCGAGATTTCTCATTCCACTCTTCCGCACGATGCGAAATGCGTAAGAGCGAGATGAGAGATCTGGCTTACGAGTCGCTACAGGATCACTTAGCGTTCCCGAATGAGGCGCCTGATCCCCTGTCACCATACGGTTCATCATACCATCTTAGGACTAATTAATCAAACGTGGCCACAAGTAGTCTTGTGGCTCTGCCCACCCCATTAGGGATTTCGGGCGTGATAATATGTATGTATGTATTAAAGTATCCTTTCAATTTCATTTATCATATAAGTCACGTTAACTTGAAAAAATTCATCAATTGTCAATCAAAATTCCGATGCTCTTTACGACTGCTATGCCACCAAAACTATCACTAATGAGATCCGTTTCTTGTGTGATATCATTTATTACGACATTAAGTTTTACTGTGTCATAAAGGAATTGATAAGTCGAGGTCAACAGCACTAAGCACTTATAGTTAAAACAATTAAGGCAACGAGGGTAACCAACACGGATTTCGCCTTAACTCATTGGACTTAGGACTAGTAGTCTACTTCGTTTCGAGTGGCCGCCGAACCATAATATAAGTAATAATGCACCTAAGCAAACTGGGTCACCCTGGGCCCTTTCACATGACAAAGCGCAAGGGAAATGAAGGACTAATGACGTGCATTAATCTTGATCTAACAGGATATTCATGCTCTCGATAGCTTAAGGACGCTTGTTGAGTTTCAAGTCGTTGTCCATATAAGAATTCGAACGAAACATGGTGAAAAATGTAGCTCTTAATTTCAGCCAGTTGCCGCCGTAAACTGAACTGCCCGGAAAATTCGCATTATAAGCGCGATAAAGCCGGCCTCTTTAGCGCACTAATCATACGAATTGGAAAATACGAACTGGTATTAAGAGCTACGTCCCCTGAACTGCCTAGTGCAGGGTTTCTCAAAGTTGGGTACGCGAACCCCTAGGGCTTGGTCATTGATCGTAAGGGGTTAACGACAAGACTTTCGCTATGGCGGCTAGCTCACTATCTGTCCTGACTAGTCAGTGTTACAAAAGTAACTTTAGAGTAAACTGTAGTATTACCAAATCAAATACTGACAAATTGGGAGATTGTCATACATTTATTATGATTATTTTAATGTAATACCTATTTAAATCGACTTAATTATGGATCTGACCTGCTTCTAAATCGACTTTTGCGAGAAGAAACAAGCCCACCCATTTTATATATTAATTAACAATATTTTGCTTTTTGTGACTGTCTTTTATTGAAATAAAAAACCTTATTTTCAGCATTGGCAAGACTTTTTAAAGTGGTCCACATTTGTCTGGGTACGTGGGGGCTATAAGTTAGAAAATCTCCGGGCCTAGTGAAACGGATTGTTATATTGGTCAAAACATATACATTATATAGGTGTCTCAGGAAATCAGTGGCGGAGCCTGCCTACAAACCGATTCCTGCGGCTTTACCAAGCTAGGAAGCTACGGCTAGCTGCCAGTGAAGTCCATGTTACTCTTACTAAATATCAGATTTGCACCGTATGGTTCTAATTCTTCCGGCTTCCCTTAGAAAATATTTGACGCTTCGCCACTGCAGGAAATAATGTCAAGCGGAGGTCCAGATGTTCAGCACCCCAAGCGGTATCAGATTCACCTCCATAATAATATGTTTCACGATTTTTCGTAGTTGAGCAGTTATGAGATATTTTCAAATTTAAATTCCATACAGTGCGTGAACATGAAATGCTTTGAGACTAAAAAAAGTGATTAATGATTTTAACAAAATTGCATATCTTTTGGGTGAGTCACGCCCTTGAGGTGCTCTAACTCTGGCCCTCCGCTTGACAATATTTCCTGGGACACCCTGTATATAACATCATTATTGCCCCCCGTAATTTGTACAAGTGCGGTGTTCCCAATAGAACCGTTCCCGTATACAGGTCATGGGGGTCCGTATTCAATGTAAATGAACTATTTTCCTCCGGACAACGATCACAATACTCTTGCATATGCAGTAGTCGATTGTATGTCACAGGAAATGACTTGTAAGTGAACTAGTTTTCTGTCGTCTCGGTTAACGGGACCCACTAGCTCGGCTTATCACACCCCATTCGAATGAACTCTGTGTTACACAACAGTTTTAATTTTAACGTATTGAAGACACGTTAATTTTGATCAATCAGACATTACCCAGCTTTACTCTGTCGTGAGGGAAATATTCATTTGGATTTCCGGACCTTAAACAATTTTGGCCAAAGTAAGAGAAAAGATAAGAAATATTAAGTAAAATCGAGTGTGTTTCTTATATAATAGTAAAAGGGAATTAGCTGATATAGCTTCAGAACGATCAGAAACCTCACACGAAGAAAATTACTACCCACAACTTACTTTAATCATTTTCTTTATTAGTAGGCAGGTATTATAAGTGTACAGTTGAGTATATAAGGCTCATTATTCCGGTTGAATGTTGTTATAATCGGCGTTAAATAATTGTAGTAAAAAACAGGTTAATAATTTTTTGGATCCTTTTGTTTTTGCAGCGTTTCCCCACATTACGGCTGAATAATTTCTGATTTTGGTAGTGAATTATATTATGTATTACATTTAACCCAACGGCTCGTGACTATGATCCGTACAGTTTTTTTAAAATTATGTTTAACAATAATAATTATTTTATTTTAATATATGTTTTAGGATATTTTATACTTTAAAATAATACACATATAAGAACTATATCTACGAATATGAATTAAATTTAATGAAATCAGCCACATTTTCTTACATAGAGACCAGTAGCGCCATCTTTAGGTGCGTACCAGCGTAAAATGATCTGATGACAATTGTATTGAAATTTACCTTTTTTTTATGCCTGTTCATTTTCCCAAATCAATGTTGTAAGTATATGGGTTGAAATATCCCATGAATGAAACTAATAAATAAGGTGCCTGGTAACCAAAGAAACAGAAAACGCTCGACAGCCGCATATAAACTAATTAATACACGGTTCATGTACATTTCATTGGATTGTGCAATTCCAAGAAAAAAAAATAAGTTGGGACATGATAATTATATTTTAACATAACTCTAAAAAAAAAACTCCAACTTCTAAGCGCTGTCTGAGTATTAATCATTCGAGATAAGACCCCAAAAACGTCATACAGGATCTAGGTTTCGAGCGCATGTCGATGTAGGTAAGTATGTTTGTCAAAACGTAACGAGGGCATCTCCGCAACCGAATCTTAAATTTGCTATACCGTGAAGTAGCGATGACCGTGACTAAGGGTTGCAAAACAAACAAGTGCTATGTTATATACGATTGCCGTTAAAACCTAGTTTAGTTATATGAAAACATTGTTTAAGGGATCGATCTTGCCGTTATGAACTATTATTTAATGAAATAGTTATGCGAGACAAAGCGATTAAACAACAGACACAATCTTCAGCTAAGAATTTCAAAACTTCGTCATCAAAACTAAATTTAAACTTAATACATATTCCAAATGATTGCAAGTCCATTTAAATGCTTTTAAAAAACGGCATCACGCCAGCTTCCTCATTTCTCGCCCACCACAGTGTTGGCACCTGTATAATTACAAAACGAATTCGGGACCGCCTTTAATCTTAATTCCCTGACATGCGATACTGAAATTGCGGTACAACTATTTCATTACAATAACACTATAAAACGTTTAACGCCATCGTATTTTTAGACTTCTAGAGCGCACCCGTTGTGATGCGAAGTACTTTGTGAACACATCTCCATATGCTTGTAATGAAAAGTAAGAGGCTTCGGCCGCGCAGTGCAGCCTTGATCGCGCTGAATTGGCAATATCCTGGAGCCGCGAGAAGCCCGATTGGCGAAACCTTGCGACCTGCAAAAGTCGGTCGGTGAACTCCACAAGGCCGGCGCGCGACCGCTTTCTTTGTTGCTGATGTCGCAACAGCGGGCTTGGATCACTATTAAACCTCCACACATCTGAGTAACAATGTTCATCTGACTTGATGACCCATTTAACGCGATAGGATGCATTGAAACGGCTTATTGAAGTCGATATATGTGAAGTAATGGGCGTTTTCAGGTCAAATGTATCTGCTAAATATATTCACGTAATGGGTATAAGAAATGTCATGTTGCGATGTAGGATGATAGCTTCGGGTTTATATGCTTAGTGAAACCTTAACACAACCAGCGGCCCTAGCAAGGTTGACACAAGGATAAGTTAACACCGTCTTATCTCTAAGTGCATCTCTCTCACACTAGTGCCGACGAAAGAGATAAGAGATAAGACTGGGTTGGGTTATCCCCGTGTCATTGCTAGGGCCGTAGGGCCTATATTCGACATTATCTCATATTAACTTGACATCATTAAAAAACCATACGTGATATCGCTTAGGCGATGTCGAATAGAGGCTCCCGAATCATATTTGAAAGACATTGCCCCACCGAAGTCCCTATGTTTGCTACGTAAATGAAATTGATACCTATAATTAAGTATTTTATGTTGATAATAGATACATCTAAAGTATTTGGATGTTGAAAAAAAATAGACTTCATGACTTACCCTAATAAAATAGACGTTTATATTTCGTTAACTAACGTACTCAACTATGAAAAATATTGACACATACAGTTTTGTTTGAATATTAAGTTTTAAATACTCAAATTATTCTGTCGTTATACAGAATGGGCTATAAGTTTTTGCACTTTTAGAAACATGATAGGGGTAAAACTACAAATGCTATTTTATTAGGTATTTATTTTAAGTAATTAGTATAAAATATATTTTTAATTTGTAAAAACACTGTCGTCTAAATGAGCTCTGTCTTGTTGCTGGTGCTCCTGCAACCGACTACCCAATTGTATGAAAAGATGCTGACAATCATAACTTCTGGTATATTCGTTGTTGAACCAGTTTCTTTAAACTTTTGGACCTAAACTTTGATTATATTGACGCTGGGACACGCACTTTAACGGCGCAATCCGTATTCAATCCAAAAAAGGCATCGCATAGTAAAGTAAGACCGTTTTTTTAGCAAAGTGTTTAACGCAATAAACACATTGCTTTCCTGTGAAAGTCCATCAAAGTAAAAAATCCTTTGTACCGCACAATTAATAGTTTTGAAAAACATCCGTGTTGCTATTTGCAAAAACTTATGCCCCACACTGTACTCTTTGTCATGACGCTCATTATGTCAGTCAATGCAAATAATCAAAAATTGGAACGGGCAGAAGACTTGCGTCACGCCACGGATAATTAATGTCAACAAAAACGTTTATCGTTATATTATATAACATGAAGACACTTACTATGTGGGTAAGTGCTACATTTACGTAAGCTGAGGGACATTCAATAGCAAGTCGATGCCGTCAGGTTACGTCAACATTTCGCGTGTCGCTAACAATATAACTCGTCATTATTTCTGCTAAACCGTATCTCTACGATGGTGTCAGTTCCGAGAAAAAGCAGGGCTTAATTGAACATGTTAAATTTATTCGTCCGAAGTCCGGCCGTCGGCAGGCGTCATCGGCAGAAGACCGGGTCCCGCGCCCCCTACTCATCGGGTTGTTACAAGTGATCGCCTGGAGCTGGCTATGAGCCATAAAAGCACAACGATTCATCAGAAACGACAATTCCAATTGGCCATCCCATTATCCCATCCGCAATCATACAAAAGTAGTCTTTTTACTACCTAGCTGGTGCAGGGTTATGAAATAAACAGCGCTCTCATTTCGTTTTCCCGGCATAGTTTAACGGCTATAGTTTCGTAAAAGTCCAAAAAATCAGCACTTTTGCAATATGCCTTTTCAAAATAAGATTTCATTCTTCTTATACATGTTTTAATAATCCTAAACAAAACATTCAAATGGCGACCCAAAAAATGAACACGGTTCTGGAAGCTTGACATCCCAACGAGGTCGTCTTCGAATAATTATCTTTAAAATTAGAGTAGTAGGTGAACACGCATAAAAGTATCACAAATACTTTTGCTATGAGTACAATATTGTTGACAATGACCGAGTCACAGAAAGCTGCATCAGCAACTATCAAATGTTTAATATTTTTATTGAGCTTAGTTCTGCTAATTTGTTTTAGCTTACATTTTACATTTCTACGCCAAATTGGTAGGTATGTCTTACGATTGAGTACAAATAAAGGCCATGCATTTACATTAGCTGCTGGAGCGTTGTTTCGCAGTTATCGTAATAGGTTCCATGGCCAAGTTGCAAAAAGCAGCGCGTGCGCCGGCAAGTCAGCTGCGCGCCTTACTGTCATTGGCGGAGCTCGAGGGCGCGGGACGCGGGGGCCACTTTCACCTGGCGAGGCTGCGCGGGCGACGACCCCAATGCCCTACTCCGCTGACCCACTATGAACCGAACGAAACTCTTCACTTTCATTTTTGTCCAATTTGTCATTAGGTCTATGGATGCGTCTTGCGGCTCGGCAGTGTTGCAGCATCTTGCGAGGTTTGTTCTTACCTCGCGGCGCTCTTCTTTAGTGAGATGCGCCTGCGGCGACGGAGATAGTAGAAAGCGGCCGCGCGGCTTGCGTAACACTTGTTATTGCAAGAGAGTGAAAGTGGAGGCGCTGTCTCCATACTGATGAGCGCGAAACGGGTGCTTCACACCGGTGCGCCCGGACCACTCCGGGTTTAAGTGTCACGTTCCGCATGTTATATAATTAACTTTTGCTTTCGGAACGGAAAACCATAAACATGGGTGTGCAAAGTGCTAAAAAGTTGTAATTACTCTTTCTATTCATTAAAACGTGAACGCATGCGCAGCATGAATGTTGGAAATGTAACTCTTATCGCCAATATAATTCTTATCCTTCACTAAACAGATGTTTCAGGATTATCAATATTAATTTATGAGTGAGATTTACATGGAGTTACATATCCAATCTGATACTAACCTACGCAAATAATAAATTAATTATCATTCAACTTCTAAAGCGAAATAAGAAGTCTAAAATGATATTATTTATACAGTGACCGTGACCAATTAGTATTTTGTATGATAATAAAAGTTATAAGATACTTCATAATTGTTTTATAATCAAATTTGGCGCCAAATAGTAAATCGGCTATTTCCGTCGCTGGTCGGATTTGTTCGTGCGTCGCTAGCAGCGCTCTGTAGCGACCTCGGGCGTCGCAGGGCAACGAACGCTGACTAGGACGAATGTATTACAAAGTCCGAGTCGCCGTGGCCGCTCCCTGCCTTAGAGATCTAGCCTAGGCTTACCTCTTACTGAGCTGTACCTACGTACACCCAATGGCCTGCAACTCGTTACGTCAAGGTGAAATATATGTTATGTACATAGGCACAAGTAATTTGCTACAACTTATCTACATCACGTTATATAGACGTACACTCATGATAATAAACGAATCTTTTGAGATGTAGGAAGTTAGAAACTATTTACGTTTGAAAAATAACAGACTAAAATATTTTATAGTAAAATGAATCAGAATGAAGATAAATAGAGAGATTGTATTCAGATACGAGAATGAACAAAGTTCTCTAGCTTTGTAAGCACAAGAGCTGCTAGACCTTTGAACAGTTAATTATAACCATAGCTAGCCCAAGCGCTGCTATTCAGCGGTTGTGACGTCACCGATGGGGTAGATTCATGAACGGCTACGAGCCCCTACGAACACGTGCTACGCCACAGGCTCTACGGATTTGCACTGACTTAGATTAATGCACCTGGCAGCTTTAAACATGTCGGGAATAACAAATTATTCAAATTAGTACTTGCAGTAAAGTAATTGAATATGAAGTAACAATTTGCTGTTACTAAAATAATAATGAATCGCAAACCAAGCTGTAGAGCAGTGGCGTAGCCTGCCTACAAGCCGATTCCTGACGGCTTTACCAAGCGAGAACGCTACGGCTAGCTGTCAGTGAAGTCCATGTTACTGTAACTAAATGTCAGACTCGCACGTACGGTTCTAATTATTCCGGCTTCCCTTAGGAAATATTTGACGCTTCGCCACTGCTGTAGAGAGATAAAGATATTAAAAACCTGAACGATTCACCTGACCATTCAGTAACAGGCAACACTTGCCATTGTTAGGAGCGCTCTAGCGTTGTCAATCCCAAATGCCAAAAGAGCAATGCCAAATGAAATGTCATCGAAAGGCAAACACGAGATATTCAAAGCCTAATCCGCGATTAGTGCAATTTGCTAGTATTAGAATGCGAATTTGCTTACGGGCGAGTCACAGCGCACGTTCGCAAGATAAGTCAGTCAGGGTCGGCGCGGTGCCGACGGCCGGCCGTGCACCCGCCTTGCGACACCCGCGCGCCCCGCCTGCCGCCGCCGCGCAAGCCCCTATTCCGCTTCGCCGACCGCACTCTAACTAAAACGACAGTCCCTCAAAATAACACACATAAACCGTGCACGCGTCCAAACGGAGTTCTGCTGCAGCTTTTTCAAAAGAATACGCCCTCGGTCGCAACTCGAACACAGCCATAACCATGAGGAAAACAACACCCACGCTACGCCAGCCATGACGTGTCTTTTACAACTGTATTTATGAAACCAATGTTTTTTGCTAACATGCCAGCCGTCCCTATTTGTTTCAGTTTGCAACTATCTCGTGGGAATGCAATGTTGAATTGAGTTGAAAGCAGATTTTTCCTTGGTTATGTACAGATTAACAACATAATTGAAATAATGAAATAAACAGTGACGCCGTCATATGTCAGAAACGGATCACGCTATTCACATTTGCAGGCGTCTGTATTATTTGCCAGTCAAAGAGCTCGCTAGAATGGGTATTAAGAGGACTGTGAACCAACGGCAAAAAGCACCCTTTTCATACAAAAGGCGATAACGATTTCCACCCGTTAAACGTAAACCGATTTTTTTTTTTTGACAGGTTGTCAATCAGAACAAAATCTATGTCTATACGTTTTTTGAATATTGATGAAAGATCAACAAAGTCAAATAATAGCCGAAATTCGTTTTGTATGAGAATACTGAAACCGCAATACAACTGTATTTATTGATTACAGCGGAAAAACTAAAACGTACATGCCTAGATTCATCAAAAATTGGTCAAAATCGGTAAAAATTTAAGGGGTAGAAATCGTTATGGCCGTTTGTAGGAAAAGTCGTAGGTTCCCACTCCTCTAAAGCGCAAAGCTTTCAAAACTTACGTTTTTTAAAAGTGCGATTAATATAGCCTTCATTTGAACGAGCTGTGAAGCAAGAATCAGACCAACAATACTTATTCTTTCGACCACCCGCTCTTGTTAAGTATTCTCGAACGAATTTACGGATGGATTTAACTTGTCTCCCCAGAGAGTGATATAGTAAACCAGGGCTAACCCATATTGCTCAACAGCCAGAGGAATTGAGGTCACTCGGTGGCTAACTGATAACTCGGCTCGTGACTACCGAGGTGCGTGTCGTCCCGAATATCCAGAATAAAAATGATTAGGTATTGTGAACGTAGCCACACAAAACAAATGAATTGATTAATCAATCAATCAATCAATCAATATATTTATTTGTAAAACATAGGTAGGTGGTACAAAGGTGGTACAGTAAGTGTTATGTGCCACTATGCTTAGGCATGAGGCATACAAACATACAGCATGCATTACATGCACATAGTTAAAAAATGTATCCAGTTATTTAGTTATTTACCATCTTAGGACTAATTAATCGAACGTGGCCACAAGTAGTCTTGTGGCTCTGCCCAACCCACTAGGGATTTCGGGCGTGATGCTATGTATGTTATTTAATGGAATATCCTAAAATTACAACTGGTTTTTTCGAACTTTAGCGGTGCCCGGCATGCGTTGCTATGCGTTCTAACGCTATAGAAACGCATAGGTCCCGAACAAAGAAGCAAACAAACATTTTCATATACATATATGTTTTTAAACTATAATCGAATAAATTAACACTTTTAAACCCCTGGAGCTCAATAAATGCATTTCATTATCGTTTATGAATGTTTGAGTGTGATGCGACATAAATCCTTGAATGAATAAAAGTATCAACTGTAATCGCATAAAATAAGATAAAGACCGGTTGTTCCATTTTACTATATCCATTAAGGATAAGGAAGTTACTCGTTTTATTTATTTATTTCTGCAATGGCGTCACTTGTAAACAGCGTTCCGATTAACAAGGTTACAAGCGTTTGTTAACTCTTTTATTGATTACGATGTTCTGATACGTAAGCCTTTGCGAGGTCACGCACTTGTTTAGAAAGTAGACTTTTTATTTTTAATCCGACTAAGGCAAAGCAAAAAAGGACGCTTATGATTTTAGCAGTCTATGTGTTTTATGTATGTTAATCTATTCTAACGTTTGCTCCTAAAATTACACATTACATTTTGACAAATGGGCGGTCGTTGGTTTAATCTCAGTGTTCCGCGTGTCATAGGCTATATGACGTCATAAGTAATCGAACATGGTAGATGTTACAATTTAAATAACTCGAAGGGGAAGGTAAATTGCCCGAGTGAATTAAATTTTGTATCAAATGAAAGCTAATTGTTGAGATTTCGAAAATATATACAAACAATACATCCAAAAACTTGAACTTTTATGTAAAACTATAAAGAACAAAACTATATAACTATTACATGATTTAGGTATAACGATGAAAATGGCCTCCTAATGAAACTTATTTCTTGGTTGGTAGGTACTTGTTAAAGGACATTTTTATAATTATAAAAGTTGTAGTCGGATATTCGTCTTTACCTTTATCTTGTTTGTTTAATAAATTAGAGTAGTCATTAAATTGATGCTAATAAGGGCATTTCTTATTCTTCTTATATATATCTAAGCCAAATATTTAAGAAGATTTTGCAATGCTCAAAAATTGAAACTTGAACTATCTAGAAATGTCAGCCACATGTGTTTTTATAATTGTGAATTAAAATGATTTACAATATGGAAGTTTTTACAAAGTTGTATGCAAGAAGTCCTTGAGGGGTACTTGGGTAGGCGAGATATAATGTTGGGTCGGGGGTGGCGACCCACTTGCAGTTCAACGACCGTGCTATATTTAGCCTCTCCCGGACCGCGGTGCGTCTAGCTAGGCTGGCATGTGCATTCGTTATCATACAGAATGCAGCTCATACGTACATGTAAATCCAACGATTGCAAAACATTATGTTTTGCAACTGGCCAGTGATGTACCTACTCCGGATTTTGCTGAACTGTGCTTACCTGAAAAACAAAGAAAAACATATTGTAGATTATTCTATAAATTAAACAGACGACATTTTGTTAAACGTTTGATGTATGCATCTGTTAACTCTTACTGCACATACAAATCAGTTCCACTGATGCACGCTAAGTATGAAATACAAAAGCGAATTCTTTTGGGATCTCTTTCAGGTGACAGTGGGCAAGCATTCACAAATTTTCGATTTCTTTTTAAGGTTTATTTCGCTACTCTACTCACAAATAAAATCGCGATTTTTTCATCAGTTTTTAAAGGCACCGTAAATATGTATCATTCGATATTCAATCACTGAAAGGCGTTGGGAGCTTTTGGATGTTGAATAAATTCTTGTGTGGCTATTAAACATCCTGGGATACCTTCATCAAATTCTTAGAATATACTTGAACAATACTATCGTACTAGTGAAACGCTTCAAGCTAGTACCACTGCTGTCGGAGTCAGCGTATTTGCCTAATTGATCAAATATAGTTCAGTGGAATAGCGCACACAATAATATTTCATAACCGACTACGTTCTGAGTTGAAAGTCGATCGTGGCAAGCGGGCGCTCGAGTCGTTACGTTGTCATCGCCCTAATTTTGCAGTGTCCTCGTTTTTGAGGTCAGCATCTATCGGAGCAACGAACTCGTGCCCTTACAGCAGGGGACTGCGGCGCGCGGGGCGAGCAGCTTAGCGCCGCTTACGGAACTCCCGCTTCTTCTACTCGACACCAGATGGCGCACTAACAGCGTAAAATATCTAACAATGATTAGTTATTATAATATTACGTTGTTACGTAGAGTCGCTTGAGTTAGCATCGAAAGAGAAAACAGAGTGATACTTATTATGTAAGATATCAAAGCGTTAGAAAGGTTGTGAAAGATGAAAAATACGTGGAAATATCTGCAATGTTTTCAGTATACCCAATTTACATGCAACATTTATGAACAAAACGATGCAAATTCGTCGGTGGTGTTGCAACACTATCTAGTTGCTAGTTGCGGGCTACGTCAGAACCGAATGCATAATGGCCCGTATTATTTGCCCGTACCGTAGAATCGTATCGTCTACGCACACAGCGAGGCGGCTGCGCGTGTGCGCACGGGTCGTCGGCCGGCAACGGGGGCAGCCTTGCTCCGTCCTCCGCGCCCTATTTCTGTCGCCACAGCCCCCCTCCGCGCCCTCCCTGCATAACCCACCACTTCGAAATTACTATTACAAAACCGTAATCATTTAATTGCGGATACAAGTCATTTTTGTGATTCACTTTTACATTCACATTAAAAATCTTAGAGAAATCACGGTCCTCGGTTTTAAATAACCGTAATTCTCATGATACTTAATTTAATTGTTTCATTGTATTTTACTTGACAGAGTACGACTCAGTGAAGGAAGAGATATTTAAGTGACATTCTAAAATTAAAAGAATTATTAAATTAACAAAGGCGGGTGATTTTTTTATTGCGACTCATATTGTATAACGCTGTTAAGTTATATGTCGCAGGTAAATGAGACAAACAACCTCAGGCGGATAGCTTCAAGGTACGAGATAACTCTGTGTTATCTTAATGTCAGTAACATTTAATGAATAATATAACTAAGAAATTTGTACTAGTTCCATTGCTAAACGTAACGGGAATTATAACAAATGTATTTGAACTAAATATACCTATATAATAATTTAATGGTCCAATTGCCTTATGCTCATTGTCATTATAATGGTATTGAAAATCACCAATATGAACGAGAAACAAATAAAATTACTTATTATGATTTATCTAAACTTAGCTTAGCTTAACGTTTTCGTTAGTTATTAAAAAGTAACAACGTTTCGTTTTTAGGGATCCGTAAAAACAGGACCCTATAACTAAGGCCCCGCTGTCCGTCTGTCCGTCCGTCTGTCACCAGGCTGTATCTCATGAACCGTGATAGTTAGACAGTTGAAGTTTTCACAGATAATGTATTTCAGTTGCCGCTATAACAACAAATATTAAAAATCAGAATAAAATAAATATTTAAGGGAGCTCCCATACATAAACGTGATTATTTTTCCTCGATTTTGCTCGAAATTGATAACGGCAATAGGTAGACGCTTGAAATATTCACAGAATATTTAGATATATATTTACTTTAATAATAAATAATTAAACTAAAATAAAATTAATATTTAAGGGGAGCTCCCATACAACAGACGTGATTTTGTTTGCTTGATTATAGATAATGGTACGGAACCCTTCGTGAGTGAGTCCGACTCGCACTTGGCCGGCTTTTTTCTACCAATTTAAGTATACTAAGTACTTAAATTGGTAGAAAAAAGCCGGCCAAGTGCGAGTCGGACCCTTAGTTTACTTTTAGATTCTGTATGCATGTGGGACCTATGCAATGAGTTATTAAAATAACATTGTAACCGCTGTAAATAATAAAATAAAATAAATATCTTAATCATGTGTAAATTTAAGATAGCAAACAAACAGCTCTTGATAAAAGTAAAAAGTACGTCAAATGATTATGAATGGAAAGCTATGCGTCATAATTCCGTAGAAGTTTATTGATCGTAAAATTAAATTATAGCGTAAAAAGTAATTGTTTGGATCTCGTGAGCGTCTCGTGCTCATTCGTGTCGATGTTTGTGGACACTACATTGCTTGCCCTAGTTGGTCATGACACTAATGACAAATATGATTAGACGCATTACATATTTCACCTTGTGTCTTATAATACTGGCTGCCTGCACATCGTGGCGATAAAATATTACCTAGAGATGATTATTAAGATGGTCTACGCTGTTAATGTTAGTTGTATACATCTCCCAATATATTTTAAGCTCCCCGCTCCAAGTAATAGTAATCGTATAGAAAGGGTTGCTTTAGCAAACAGTGTAGCAAACTACGTCTAAGCAAGACTACTAAAGCCTCTGATGTTATCTTTTCCACCAAATATTGTAATCAAAAAAACCGTCCCCGTTTCGCAAGACTGATGTCGCGACCGAAACCGAGACCCGGCTCCTAATTGAACGTGTAATGTAAATTTATTTGTAAATAACTTAATTTTAAGGGCTCCCTATTCCGAATGACCTTGACTTTGATCCAACAGACCCTCACCGCAATGGCATCAGGTAATAATTAAAGTGCCACTTGGACATTAAAAAACAAAAAAGGTTTCAAATTAAAAAAACTTTATCACAAAAAAATATCCAGCTTTTACGTTTACAGGTTTATTGGTGTTTTCCTTATAATTGTTAATAATATGTAATAATAATAAAGAACTAAATGGTTTTTTTATTTTTTATTTTTAACCCTTTTGTCACGTTGTTTAAAATAGTATCAAAATTCGGCTCCTTATGAATCTGGAAGGAGAGATTAAACAATAACATATATTTGTGGAATTTATATCTTGAGAACCATGAGAGTAGATCCGACCTGAAATCTATTAAAATTCGTAAATCTTTGCAGGGAGCTTAACGTGCTGTGATGGACTAACCGTCCGATGGTGTCCAAAGTAAGCACTTAGGTAATCCAGGCAACAATATCGATAAATCGAATGTTTCGAGTTCACAAAAATCTTTTAACTACCCCTGTCATTTTATACAACCGATATAAATGCCTGGTATAGTATCAATATTGAAATCTCCTAATGTCGCTCGTTTACGTGTGTTTGGTGAGGTGCGCGCGCGGCGCGTTACGGCGCGGCGATGACGCGCGTTGCGTCTACTTTTACTCGCACTTTCTCGAGCATTGCATCGCTTGCGCAACCCCGCGCATAACCACTACTGGCTCGATCGTGCCACCATGCCGCAGTGACAGCATTGCATTTTACATGCAGTATACATTACAGCCGTTGCTTTACAATGAAGGTAATTTATATAGAAGTTTCTAATAACGTTTTCTATTGGTTCTAAATATTTTGATACGCGGCATTATAACATTTCGTCAGCTAAATATCCCAACACTTTTCAATGGAGCATGGAAAAATTTCAATGAAAAGTTTTTACTAACGGGATAAAGTGGGGGCAGAGAGCGGACAGAGGGGGGAGCACGCTGTACGTGCCCTAGTTTCGCGCGGGTGCTTGCACTCAAACGAGGTAAGGCCACCGACCAAGGCGGCTCGGCTGAATTGCACTTTATAATTATTTATCCAAGTTCTGTTTTTGTTTGCATGAAGTCTGCTAGTATATCGTCACTAGCCTATGTGATATCGTACGAAGTTGCGCTTGTGATGCCAGAACCAGCTTCGAGACGCGACCTTCGCAATGTTGGCCTCCGGGGCCAGCTAAGCACCCCGTCACCGTCAGGTGCATTGCATATGGCATCATCCTGATTCATATTTTGTAACACCTATGTTGAACATTGTAACAAAAAATGCTTGCTTGAAATGTACGGTATGCAAACGCATACCGTATATTTACTAAACATCCAATCATCATATATATTATTTCTAAAAGGTATTTTTTTGAACACGCTCCATATCTCCGTTAATTCTTTACCAAAATTAATGGTTTAAACGTCATTTTAAATGTTATGATCGTCGTTTTGTCACAAAAATACACAAATAGGTAGATTAAAATTAACGTTTCCGTTAAAAAAAAAAACGCGATTTGCAAGCGCCATCTGTCGACAGTCTGTTTAACTAACATGTGTGTTGGCTATTGGCACATGCAGACTAATGTGAACAGATAGCGCTACTATCTTTGTGTCATTCATGTTAGGGCCGATAGGGTACTGCGTTCATTATTATCTTTGTCAAAATTATCCGTCACTATATAGGTATTACAATAATACGTATTAAGACTTTCAATTATAAAACAGCGCGTGGCCCACAGCCGCGTACGTAAATAAAAATGATCCGCATTGCAAGCGCCATCTATTGACAGTCTGCTTAACTTAAATGTGTCTTGTCAATAGATGGCACACCCGCGAGTACTCCGTTAATTATTATCTTTGTCAAAATTATCTGCTATTGACGAAAAATAGACAAATAGAGTACTAATAATACTTGCATTTACTTATTCTCACTTTATTATATTATTATTATCCGGTGTTTGATCACGATACTGTGCGAAAATTCGCACGGGTCAGCTAGTTATTAATGAATATTAATGTTTTTAATATATTAATGAATTTTAATAATTTCAATTAAGCCCGTCGTATGTAAGTATACGTAGAGGTTTAAACTTTTAAGCCACCTCTTTTACCCGCCTAGTAAAGATCAGTATAGTTATTGAAAAAAAGTTAAGTAATGTTTAATTTTTTTTTTTATATTTTCAGTTCTATTTTAAATTTCATGTTTCTTCAAAAAAATCAGTATTTGATGGTAGAAAACGCGTCAAAATCCGGTAAAGGTATTTGTAAATCTAAAATTTCTTTAAGGTATTGGATGTTTTAGGAATGATAATAGTGATGTACCGCAGGCATATTCACGTCGCCAGTAAAATGCCCAAAAACAGGGAATATACGAGACAAATGATTTCTTTTGCTTTTCATATTTATTCATTAGTTAATTTAATTGGATACATAACTCAAATTATCATGCTGACTCTTTCATATATCTCTTATCTAAAATGGTATGGGAGACCTAGTTTTGCTTCGCATGCGATGCAAAGTGCAAATACGTGCACTGCGTTGCGTTATATGAGTAATAAATGTGATAATTAGAATTCAGAATTTTTAGGACAAACATCAATGTCAAGTAGCTAGATCGTGTATCGATAAACTCATTAACGATATTTGCCTCGTAAACTTTTGATTGCTCACAGTTTTGTTTCTAAATAATAAAC
The DNA here is from genome assembly GCA_947859335.1 of Tortricodes alternella. NCBI lineage: Eukaryota > Metazoa > Arthropoda > Insecta > Lepidoptera > Tortricidae > Tortricodes > Tortricodes alternella. The sequence goes on from OX401976.1 coordinate 8,402,758, forward strand.
TAGAGTTCATTGAACTACTTTATTGTTTTTAAATTTTAATACTTACAATAAATTTTAATATATCTTTTATAAACAAAACTGGGAGCAATCGCGGAATAAAAGCCAAGTATCGATTAACAACTTAATCGATATACTCTCACTACTTGACATTGGATTTTGCCCCGAAAATGCCGAGGTCTTATGTTTATGAAATTAAAAAGTAAAGTTCTACAGTTAATTTCACTAAAAGCTTATTTATTTTAAATTAAATTCTCGTTTAGGTCATGAAATAATTAGTTATATTTTAACATTAGGTAAAACGGATATTTTTGTTGCACACGTAACTTTTTGTATGTATACAATATATATATACCCACACATTTTGAAAACTACCCTATATTTCCGATTATTGTGAATGTTACCGGGAACTTTACTGGGAATATTCCCACCTTGGGAATCTTCGACGGCCCAGCACTAAATGCGATGCTCATTATGGACATTTAATATTTTGGAACACAATCAATGCTCCTCTGCTGCACTGGGAGTGAAGAAATAGCATAGAATGCATGCAGATGCTTATCATCCTAGCATGTCGTAAAAGTCGACTAAGGGACGGGTCCTCTCCAACATGGTGGACCATCTGTATGGGCGATGGGCTGATCACCTGTCACCATACGGTTCATCATACCATCTTAGGACTAAATAATCGAACGTGGCCACAAGTAGTCTTGTGGTTCTGCCCACCCCATTAGGGATTTCGGGCGTGATGCTATGTATGTGTATGTATGTATCAATGAGAGCAACATAAAACAGAGCATTGAAAGCTTCTTTGCTCGTGTCGGCTGCAGGCGGCGAGGAAGCGAAGTGACATCGACATTAATTTCTTCTCCGTATTTCCGGTGAGCTGGTGTGGTTATGGAAATCCACAAACAACAAGGTTATCTTCTTAAATGCTGAAATACATAATTGACTTACTCCGTCCGCGTAGAATTTGTTCTCCGTCGAAAACATTGCATATCTCCGAGATAAACAATACCCTATGTCCGTCTCGATGACCTAAGCAAGCGTTCATGCCAAATTACAGGACTAATATTTGTGCCACTGAATCGAAACAAAGAGGCGCTTTTCTCCAAGAATTGAATGAATATTAACTAATCTGGCAACACTACGCTAATCTGTTATCGCGGTCATAAGCGGACGGAAGTATAGCCTGCCATGCTTACGAGTAGGATTCCTAAGTTCCTTTTTATGAACCTATATCGAGCCTACGATGTCATTGCACTCGTCCATCCGTCCGACTTTTATAGGAATCTATCTCAACAACAATATGAAGTGGAAAGTTGCAAGATACAACACAGATACTGGCATTTTTTTTTATAACTTACGAAGTTCCTGATACATGGCTATTTTATTCCAATTGTACTTCTTACCCGGCTTAAAATCCAGTGTGAAATTTAGCCTGATTATATACTTTACCAGCGTAACAATATTAATTATTTTAATAAACGAATTAGATCAATATTAATGAATTGTTAATTAACAATTAACAGATTAAAAAATCAAAATAAAATACAAATAATAAAATGGTAGTGTATTTTAATTGATACCTCAATGACTATCAATATGTTTAGTGACGTCGGTGGATGCAATAATGCGCTGGCTTTTCCAACGTCGGATGAGGCCAGGGCATTATTTAAGTTAGTGCGACTAGGCCTCGCCAGGAGATGAGCAGTGGAATTTGTTTGCCTGGCATAATGGAGCGACATCATCGCCCTGAATGGCGACGAGGCTCTTTATATTAGATTTTAAAAAAAAGGATACGGAAACGAAAAATTAAAATAGCACGGTTATGTCGTAAACACAAACAAATATGACGTGAATAGATTGCAGCATCTAGAAATCGAAACGCGACGCCATCTACTGGATGTCTACCCAACCTAGATGTCAAGATGTTAGTGTTGTGTCCATGAATTAACTTACCTACACTGCCATCTGTTAGGAATTCATATAACTTACGAATGTCGTATTGTCGTATATATTATCGTGTAATAAACATTTAATTCACAATAACAAATACTGAGGTCAATAATCCAGATAAAAACTATCCTATATTTTAACTTGGACCAATATTACAAATAGTTTCAAAATTTCATCAAGATCGGTTTAGTAATTTCGGAGTTTTTTCGGACATACATCGTGACACGAGATTTATATATATGTATATATATATATATATAACTAATCAATGTTGTATTGTCCAACGTCTACAAGATTAAAAACATACGCTAACTAGTATAAGTAGAGATCCTTCTTTACTCCCAACAAACTGCAATGTAACTAAGCTAAAAGAAAAACATAATCTATATAAAAAAATCTCATGTCACGGTGTTTGTGGTTGCACTCCTATGAAACAACTGGACAGATTTTTATGATTTTATTAATGTATATTTGGTAGGTATGAGAATAGGTCGTAAAGTACATTTCATACCACTAGGTGATTAGGGTGTCCACGCGGACGAAGTCTCGGGCGGAAACTAGTAAAATAAATAATTTAGAAAAGTGTATTATTTAACTCTCGAAAAAGACGTTGCCGGGCCAATACGCATTTTGGGTTCGTACTTATTCAAGTCTTCTCAGAATCTTAGTACATCTTAATACACTTATTATGCTAAACAAGCGCGTCTCATTAGCCACCTTCGTTTTCTAAGAAAATAGTTCGCTAAGACAACACAAACAGTTATCCTGTGCTTGAGTTAATATTGTATTTTTAACAAAACAAATACAGCGTAACAAGAAACAAATTTGTTTAACTGGTTAACTAGCCATGACATTAATTATCATCAATGAGGGTCTTCATAGGAATACATTTTCGTCGCCCTTTATAGTTTACAAAATCATCATACCAGACTGATCTCTCACCTGATCATCATACTAACCTAACCTAACCTAACCTAACCTAACCTAACCTAGCCCAACCAACGCTCTTTGTGACTGGTGGTGCCATTAACAACATGCTAACATCTCCCAATACTAATCATACCAATAAGTTGTTTCCGGAGGCTCAAAATTGCGAAAACTAGCGTCGTAGTTCATAGTCACACATTACAACCACAAGTGGACAAGTTCAAACATTATACTTATACCAAAAACAATTTCACTTTGACTCCGGGATTCGTAAGTCTCTCTGTGCAAAGTAAACAGCTAACCAGTCATAATGATTCCCAGTAACGTAAATTCCCTCTGTTTTAGTTTAATTGATCGTTAGAGGTTAGCCGGGGGCGTCCCCATACACGGGTCCTGCCGGGCGCTGCGGGCCCCGCGTCAAGAACACCTAGCTATCGCATCACGCTACATAAAATGAGTAAGCAGATAAATTCAAGCAATAACTGTATGTAAGATATTTTTTTTTGTTTCGTGCGTTTTTAGGATGCCGTAGTCAATCTAAGGAACCCTAAGTTTACCATATCTGTCCATCCATATGGCTTCCGTCTGTCCGTCCGTGTGTCACAGTCACTTTTTCTCGAAGACTATTAAAGTTTCACAGCTGCAATTTGGTACAACGGAACCCCGCGCACACGGACAAAGCATAAGATTAGTAAAAAGAGGATTTTTTTAGGGTAACTCTCATACTCTTATATCAAAGTTAAAAATATACATTTTCTTATACAACTTCGAATGTGTGGTTTTATAGCTCTTTAACAACGATTACTAGTGTGTTATTAGTATTTTTTTATCTGAGGGACCGTTAAAGAAATATTGAATTCTAAAAGTGTTATTTCTGTGGGAGTGACGTGTCCTCAAAACCCACCGAGAAACTGTAACATCAAAAAAACTGAAAAACAGTTTAAATCAAAGCTTATATAAAGAAGTACTAATTATATAATTTATAAAATAAAAAAAACCGACTTCAAATAGCCTTTGAAAAGTTTTTTTTTTTACATTTTATTTCTTGTCTTGTGTTTTAACGACACACATTTACTACATCAAGTAACAACAGCATAATGCCAATTGCTCATCACCATTTACAAACTGTTGCTATCCACGGTGCAAGGATGTCAATCGTTGAGGAGTTCTCCTGGTTCTACAATTTTACTACCTACATGAATTTTCATGGACATAAGTTCCTTCAGAACTTTATACAGAAATTTTATCGCCAACCGTGAAATACTCAACATTTAGGAGTTCCGGTGATCATCTATGGTCTTCATCAACAGTTCCACTTCACCAAATAATGCTTTTGGAACGTAACTGCTCGAGTTATTACAGAAAATACTAAAATTGCTCTATGGTTGCCTATAATATTTGAAGAGTTCCATCGATTCCTCATAGATCCTCTCATCATAACTCGACTTTGACTACAACGGGACCAAACTGAAGGTATACCCTAACGATTAAAAAAAAATTTTCAAAATCGGTTTATAAATGACGGAGTTCTGAAGTAACAAAAGAAAAAAAAAATGAAGTTGGTTATAAAATACAACCGAATTGAGAACCTCCTTTTTTTTTGAAGTCGGTTAAAAAGGAAAAATATCACGACTAAGCAGGCTTCGTTGGTTCATGAGTTACAGGCGACTAACTCATTTATACCTACTGAAAATCATAGAAAATGGCACCAAGTAACATTTATTAACCGACTTCAAAAAAGGAGGAGGTTTTCAATTCGTTGGAATCTTTTTTTATTTATTAATCTTTAAGAGGAGTGTGGACGTTCCGCTTTTCATACAAAAGGCGACGATTTCCAGCCCTTAAATTTTAACTGATGGTCACCAATTTTTGATAGATTGTCAGTCAGAACAAAATCTAGGTGTATACGTTTTGGTTTTTTGACTATAAATCAATAAATTGAGTTTTATTGTTGTTTCAGTATTTTAATACAATACCAATTTCGGAGATTATTTGACTATGTTGTTGTTTAAAAAATATTCAAAAAACGTACGTATAGACCTAGATTTTGTACTGAGTGACAACCTATAAAAAATTGATCAGAATTTACATTTACGGGGTGGAAATCGTTATCGCTTTTTGTATCAAAAGGGTGACTTTTGCCGTTGGTTCACAGTCCTCTTAATGCACAGACAAAGTATAAATGGTGGACTTAATGCCCAATGACATTCTCTACCAGCCAACCAACAGGCCAAGGAAATTAAAATAACGAAAGGTGCATTGAGAGAGTTGATAGAAATTATGAGAAAATATATTATGTATAGGTATTACATACATATATGACATTATTATGTAACATACATAACAGATACAAGTTCAATGATGGATCTTGACTCTACCTCTCTTCATCTTGATAAAGCAAATGCTTGCGAAGCATTCACTTGAAGGCAAACTTGCTTGGGGATGCGATGGGGCCCTTCATATACAAACACATTAACATCGAATGGAAACTGCCTAAAATTATGGTTTTCGGAGTTATTGTGGCTACGGAACCCTGCACTGAGCACAGCCCAACATGCTCTTGGCCAGTTTTATTTAAGCCCAGGCCAGTTATATCTATAACATTTTTGTTTCAACTTTTTTGTAAAAACTTACATCAATCATTTTTGTAACGTTCGATAATACCTATATGAGCACCTCAAAAATAATTTGGTCAATTCCCAATTAGTAAAAAATGCGGTTCTAATGTTACACAACCAAGGTTTTCCGCTGCTCATGGTGCCGATGACCATTAAACTATGAATACGGATACCGCCGAAAGTATCATTAAAAGTCTCTCGCTTTTTACATCTTTATTTATCTGGTTATGTGAATACACAAAGGACGCCTACTACGACGCCGCAAACCTAATTGACAACCGGACCTTAACAGACATTTATGGATATTGGTTGTTACATAGTAGGTACATTTTCTTGGTCTTCACACATACCTAAATCATTTTTATCTAAGGAATTTTCAAGAATCCCGCTAAATAAATGAAGTAGCCACAGTTCGTCGTCAGAAAACAAAACAATGACGTCAATCATAAATAAGCGATGTTGTCACGTCCAACTTTCTTTATTCTCTCCCGTTTTAAATGCGGCCACAACGCCAACTGGAGTGACGGGATCATGAATAATTCTATTGTATTTGCTGTAAATAGGTCACGTTGGACGTAAACAGATGTAGCTTGGCTATGGAATAATCCACGATGAGCTATCCCTCCAAACTGGGACATCATAACACTCAATATGCAACGTGCCACCATTTACTCAATAAAACGTTTATCTACTCACGTTCATAAATGTATATATGATGATACAAAGCAATGCATTCGTATGCACAATGATGCGTTCGAACCGAGTAAACAACCTCTATTTGGGGCAATAATCTCCATCAAGAACGCTCGATAATTATTATTGTGCTCGACTGTTAAGTAATTAGGTATATCTCATTATAAATGCGTTGGGCGCTTATCGAGAGATTTACATAGAAGCGCACGCGTCGGCCAAGTGGGTTAGGGCCTGACCACATGACCACGGTACGACGCCGTGTCTACAAAATTCCGTTGCACAACCTTTATAGCTATAGAAATAAGGGCGACGTGCAACGGAAATGTTCACGGTATGGCGCCGTACCGTGGTCTTGTGGCCAGCCCTTTACTTACAATAAACTCTACTGTAAAATCTGTGACTTTTCAACCACTCTTGCTAGCCATAGGAAAATAGACTGAGAGAGACAGGGGGTTTCGAATTTGGTTTTTGGTTGAAGTCTTAGATTGTGAAGGATTCATAGTCTATGCATGGCTGGCGTAGAGATGTGGCTTGTCGGTGCAAAGTATTTATTGTTAGCGTGTCACCGGGACCCTGTTCATATTGCTTAGGTACTGCAACTGCTGACAATTACATAAGTGCCCACGCTAGTGTGGTATGGTTTAGGACCCAGAGGTTAGTGCCGCGCGCGGGGCAACAAACTCTGCAAGGTTGCGCGGCGACCGACTTCGCTATCGCCCTACAGAAAGCTATATTGCCCTTCTCCGACCACTATTTTACTTCATAGCTGTCATATCGGTAACACGAAGGTCTTGTAACAGTGAATGCTTGGTATTTATATTATACCTAAGAATATAAACAAAGTACCTATTGCTCGTGGATACGTAACACAATAAAGTAGGTACATAGGTAATCCTTGTTAATATTATACATGCGAAAGTGCGTTTGTTGATTTGTTTGTTTGTTCCTCTTTCACGCTAAAACGGTGCGACGGATTGACTTGATTTTTTGCATAGCAATAGTTGGAAGGCCGGCTAAGGACAAGCTATTTCGTATCACAATACTCAAGGGAACAAAGATAAACTAATTCGACGTGGAGAAGTCGCGGGCAAACACTAGTAATATTATATTAATAACTATGTCTCTATTTACGTTATTGCACAGTGTACGAGTGTACCTGTAGTGTGTGACCTATCAAAAATTGGTCAAAATCGGTTAACATTTAAGGGGTGGAAATCGTTATCGCCTTTTGTAAAAAAAGGGTGATTTTTGAGTGGATAATAAATGAGTTAATTATATATTTATATATAAACCTAAATCTATGTATATATATATATCGATTTATAATGAACTTTTCTTATAGATGCATACTAAAGGTCATTTAAATTTAAAATAAGGAAAAAATAAAAACGGATACGATTCATATTAATCATACTGCTGACGCCATCTGTTGGCATGTAGCGAACAATGCAACGAAGTGGTTCGTTGTTATTTATTATTATATTTTTTTAGATCAGGGAGTTGGATGATGAAGAGCCACACTAAAAACTTAATTTAGTTCTGTAAATTATTTCATGTACCATATTTACAGAGGTTATTTTTGGTACGTCATAAACAATTCAATTTGATTCAAACATGATTAGATGCAACGCACCACTACACAAACGATCTTTATAGTTTTCTCATTTTAAAGACGTTCAAAACAACATTACCGAACTTGCTTTCAAAACGTCAATAAGACTTCGAAACTCGAAATCGTGCGATTTACCATTGTTGATATGTAAAATTTGAATCATCGTTTAAAAAATAGCGGTGTAAATGCATCAAACATGTGAACGTCACTTGGGTAAAGGGAACGACGACCGGGTGACGCTAGCGCCTTAGCCGACGTGGTTTGTAAGTCACCTTCTGGCGTTACGAGAAGGTAAACAACAAGACTACCCTTACCCTAGTAGGGTAGGAGGGTATGTATATAACTTATTCTTACTTCGGTAACTACTAATAAATGATGATTATCAATGCGAAATGTCACGACAAAACAGAACTAACAGGTATTTTTGTAAATAAATATTTGGCGGGTCGGAGACTGACATACCTACCGTACTTGAGCCTGCTAAATACACGGTTCCCAAGGAAATTGCGATGAACGAATTCCACATAGTCGTGAGCAACAGCTAGTAATAATTAAGAGTATCTGAAATAATAACAATACAATAAATAGACAAAATAACTTGGAAGAGAAGCCCACCTTGCTCGGGATTTTCAATCTCCACACATTCTTGTAAATGGAAAATTGAAAATCCCGAGCGTGTTCTTCATGAAGTTAGGTGAACAAAGCCACGAGCGTTAAAAATGATTTTTATTTCCACTAGCAAGTCAACAGATGTTTTTTGTTTTGAAAACATCGGTACCTTAATATTGAACTGTGGCATTGCTGGCACCACAATGACGGAAAATAAGAATTTTGAAGCCTTCCTATGGTTGTAATTTGCGCCTTGTTCCGCCATCTCGTGAAGAACGCTTGAAGCTTTTAAGGCTGCAGGCAACCTCGCTGCAACGCCATCTAGCTATGATTTTCCGCACCACCCAGGCTTTGCGGGTCAAACATTACTTAGAAAGTTACAGTAGTGCTACTAGAGATCGCTCGCATCAAAATAAATAATATTAGATCTATATTTTTGCAGAGCTTTTTCTTATTCCTGTGATCCCAATTTTCGATTCTTCTGTAGCGTTATAATGATCCGTGAGCCAGCAACTGATAAGGCGTGTTTCCTAAAAAAATCTTATTAGTCCGTGATTTACTTTAGGAAAAAATATTCAACACATATTTTTTCTTTTGTCAATTAAACAAAAAATTACGAAGATATAGTGCGTTGAAGTTCCGCGTGCCGTCACGTCTTTCGACGTCACACTTTTTACCATTAAGTGAGGTCATGAGCCCCCACTTGTGCGTTATCTTTTTCAATTTTGATTGATTTGATAAAGCAAAGATACGAGTTCAATATTTTTGGATAATATAACTGACGGACTAATTAGTTTTATTTTTATTTACCCAGGTAACGTCTCTATTATTCGCTCTCGGACGATAACTTGTGTAATACTTCAGAGAGTCGGGAATCCTCGTGAACGTCAGGTGCGGTGGGTTTTTGAAATCGTTCCCTCCCGATTGAAAATTTATCAGATTATAGGTAACCCAATATGTTAAAGAAAGAAAAAGTCAACAACCAAAAGTTGTACATCACCGAATTTTTATTTCTACAAATGTTTGCATTTTTATTGTAATTCAAATCTAAGTCGATTCAGTATAGCGAAATCACTTTATATACAAAATTGGTTTTCTCCGAAAGATCAATGAAAAGGGTGTCTTGAGTGCACTGTAAAATGTGAAGGTTTAATAAAATATTTTATTAATTTAAAGGTTTTATGCTTATCATCCTGGCATGTCGTAAAAGTCGACTAAGGGACGGGTCCTCTCCAACATGGTGGACTATCTGTATGGGCGATGGGCTGATCACTTGTCACCATACGGTTCATCATACCATCTTAGGACTAATTAATCGAACGTGGCCACAAGTAGTCTTGATGCTATATATGTATATACTTACTCAATAAATAGGAATTACTTCTAGTCGCTATTGTTTTCTTAATTGTATGTAAGTATATAAAAATAACTAACTAAAAATGTTTTTGAAGAATATATGTATAAACATCAGGCTTATTACAATTTATTGATTTTAAAATCATTCTTTTTATCAAGTATGTGTCCTCCCATGTAAGTAATCATCAAGCTTGCCTAGCAGCAAGTGGGTGACTAGCTCTTCTAGCCGTTCTGGGTATAAAAAATAATTTTTTGGTAATAATATATTCATATAAATAAATATTATAGCTAAGTATGTCTTTTTAAGGCTATGCTAGATCGCATGTGGAAATTTATTAAATTTGTTTATTTTAATGTTTTTTTTTTTCAGTTCCGCAGCCCCGAAGACGTGATATTAGGTATAAATAATGGCCGGTATACAAGCGGACCTTTTATAGATAGTGTTAATTATAATATGCATTGTCAAATTATGCTGAATTCAAACGTCAATAAAGAAATACGTAATGCAACCTCCAGCCGACTTTCCGACTATCGTCCGGCATAAATAACACGACTGACCTACAAACAGTCGCGAACACAGAAAGATGTGTTAGCCGTCCTTCTCCTGCCTGAATGCACTCCGAGTTGTGCGGAAGAGATAGCGGCTCTCGTAATGATGACGAAACTCCGTTCTCAATGTCAAGTTCACCTATTATTAGTGCTCAATGCCACAAAACACACGCAAGCATAATGGCGGAACGCTGGTCAGGCGGATATACAACTGTACAATCGTTTTTCCAAGAGTTCATCTCACTAGTTATGTAGAATTAGGCATGCATACTTTTACAAGAAAACTTTTCTTTGAATTCACTAATGATTGACGAATAATTTGTGCCTATATTTTTAAATTTGCATTTGCATCGATCCTTTTCTAATAATTAGAATACTTCATTACTTATTGGGTCAAATTCAAAATGGTGTCTTCTTAATTTAAAATTTCATAACTTAAAATAAGAAACGTCGAACTTATTTTGTATAGTACAAAGCTGTCAAAATCGAGTATGACGTTCCTCTTTTAAATTTAGTTTCTTTTAAATTTAGCGAACGCACTTTCGAATTGGCCCCACTATGCATATAAATAAATGAAAATACCGAAATAAATGAGAATATGATTATTCTTGGAAATATTGTTTAAGTGTAATCATATATTTACTTAACCTGGGAATAATATCTTAAGCCAATAAAACCAATTACTTCAGAACAAGAACATAGGTATTCTTGGTTCAAGAAAATATATGTTCCGTTATATGGAAATCACGGATTGTCTTGACCAAGGCGATATAGTCTTGATTCAAGACATCTTTTTTTTCCGTGTATATATTTTGATTCATCCTCATCGGCCTACCTAATATACTTCCCACAGCTGGGCATAGGCCTCCTCTCACACAGATGGTCTGAGCACACACAGATGGTCTGGATATTAGTAGTATCAGGAATTGAAACATTGTCGAATTACTTCACAGATATGTGTAGGTTTCCTCACGATTTTTTCCTTCACCGAAACGTCGCCAAAAACCGCCCATGGAGCTGTTCAAATAGATATTCATACGTCACCATCGAAAACCTCGGGGGCTTTACAAAATAATTCAAAGATATTAAGAGGCTGCCAAAATTCACGTAATTTCATACATTTCAAGTCGTATCTAGTCTTGATTATAAATTTCCAAAAAAATATAGGTATCTAACATTCGGAAGAAGCAAAATTGTTATATAATTTTTAGTTTCTTTTTTTAAACTGCGTCCAAAAGGTATACACACATTAATACATTTTTCGTAGCAATTTTTTTATTAAGTCATTAATCTACATATAAGTAGCAATCAGTGGCGAAGCGTGAAATATTTCCTAAGGGAAGCCGGAAGAATTAGAACCGAACGTGAGAATCTGACATTTAGTTAGAGTAACATGGACTTCATTGACAGCTAGCCGTAGCTTTCTAACTTGGTAAAGCCGTCAGGAATCGGCTTGTAGGCAGGCTTCGCTACTGGTAGCAATTCTATGTAGAAGACCAATAAGCTTATAGACATAAGAGCCTGATTTTACAAAATTGATTAGTCGCCATGATAATTATGTCAAAAATATTGGAGTCTCCATACAAATGATACATTATGGGAATCCGCTTTTTATTCTAACGCGAATGGCAAATTTAAAAGTTTGTTATTTTTTTTAAATGTCTAATTGGCACTTGGCAATAACTAACTTAAATTGCGGTTATCCCCCGGAATCAAAGTCAAAGTGATTCAGAAGTAGTAGACCCATTAAGATTAATGTAAGTAAATGTAAAGACAGTCTGAATACATTAAATACCTATCACATGTCAATAAATAAGTTGGCTTGTATTTATGATGCATCAAAACTCCTCCATGGAGTCAATCGGGACGACCTCAAGGTTATCGCGCCCACGTCGTCCTGACTAATTTGTAAACAAACATATGTTTACAATTACGTAGGTAATATGTGCTTACAACACAATGGTAAAGTGCCTTTGTTTTCGCGTTATCGACTATGGTTACCGGGAGAAAAGACTTCCTACGCGTTTACTCTATTTTTGTCTACAGCGGATATGTATTAAGTATACTATTATTCTTCTTGAAGTTAGATTTGTTATTTCTAACGCTTCCGCATAACTTCATTTTAGATTGTGGGTAATGCTATCGTCTCGGAATAATAATGATGTAACCAAATGCCGTATTCCAAAATGTGCCGTATCATTTATCGTAGGTATTTTCCTGTGCCGTATTTTTTTTGGATTGTAGCTTACTTACACTGCATACATAATTATATAGACGGAAAAAAAGCAATAAAATTGAAACATTAGAAGTTATGAAGTAAATAAATAGAAGTGCCAAAAGGACTCAGGTATTTTGTACCGAATACTATTTGAAAGGATAATAAACCTTTTAAATATACCTTTCTTTATTTTGTCATTATTATTATGTATTTAAGTATTTATTTATCTATATAAGTATGTATATCGTCGTCTAGTACCCATAACATAAGCCTTTAGAGCTTACTTTGGGGCTAGATTGATTTGTGTAAAGATTGTCCTCAAAAAATTAAATTAAATTAAATTAATTATAGGTAATCGTGTTCGTAATTCATGGTTTGATAAATAACTATATGCATGGGTTTGGTTTATATTATCCGCACTTCAACAGCCCTAGCATGACACATTTAGGTAAACATATCTTCATCGTTTCTCTCAGTGAATCCATTTCTCTGGTAAAAGTATTAGAGGGACGCACGAGTCATAAAATGTATACTTGTGTAATTCATGCAAGGGCCGAGGAGCATTCGAATACTGCATTCCATTTAAAATTTTTACTTAAACTGTATTTCACAGTAACAATACAAACTCAGAGTAACAAAGGTGGACTTACCGCCTTGATCGCATATTTGTCACGGGCAGTTCATTGAGCTTGCAAATTTAATAAGAATTTAAAAAATGCTCAGAAAATTATTATTAGTCTATGATAAGTAAGAAAGAAAAAACCGGACAAGTGCGAGTTAAACTCGCGTGGAGAGGATTCCGTTCCGTACATGATTATCTGAAATTTACTAGGTTTCCTTAAATACCATAGACTTCTTATAGGTTTTCCTGTAATCTATAGGCAAACATCTATTTTCTGTATTTTTTTCAAAATTTTAGCCCAAGTAGTTTCGGAAATAAGGGGGGGATGGTCATTTTTCGCCTATTTTCCTGAATAACTTCTAAACTATTTTACTTAAAATTCAAAAAAATATATATTTAAGATCCTCACAATAAGCCCTTTGATTTGATATGTCACACAATATAGGTGGCATGACTTTTATTTTTAATTTTCTAGTTTACCCCCAAAAAGTGGCCCCTATGTTTAAAATTCATATATTTACGTCACGCGTCCGTGTTGCGGTCACCAACTTACATATTAATACCAAATTCAACTCAATCGGTCCAGTAGTTTCGGAGCAAATTGGCTGTGATAGACGGACAGACAGACAGACACACGAGTGATCCTATAAGGGTTCCTTTTTTCCTTTTGAGGTACGGAACCCTAAAAACTAGGCATGACTGAATTTTAGCATTGTTTGTTAAAAAACACACACACAGTTGGACACGTAAAGATTTAGCTATCATTGCAAAGCATTTTCATATTAGCTGTGTCTTAGTTGTTAAAGGCAAGGCTTTGTTCAGGTTGCTAAGATATTAAACGAAACGGATAAGAAAATTTCAGCAAAACGAGTTTAGCAACTATTTCTAAATCATTTTTCCGTGTACTGTTCCTAAAAAAATCAACCTACAGACACTAACTTTCTGGATCTCTAATGCACGATCTCAATATTATTATTATTATTTATTTCAGGCATTTGCCCATATGGGTTAATTACATTAAAACTTACAAACTAGTGTTATTAATTCTATCCTACACAAACTGGCGCATGCAAGCGCATCCAGTGTCCCAGCATTGCAGAGTCCCAACTATCTGCTATAATGCCCAGAATCTTGTTAGGGCTGGCCCGCACTCTGCACAGAACCGCAGCGCTCCTCTTGCGCATGATGGCATAAAAATCATCTGTCCGCGCATCAGCGAACATCCAGAACGCGAATAGATTTGGTTACCATGGGTTAGAATTTGACATATTGACATGATATATAACCTCTATCCGCGTTCTGAACATTGAGAACAAGCATGTCATTATATGGGTAGTATAACAATCATAACGACCAAAGCCAATAGATTTTTTTTTAATGATGCCTAGTAATTGAAACTTATGGAATCACTAATTTTCGGTTTTACTTCGTAGTAAACGATAAAATGTGCGAGTGATATAATATCAAAATAAAAACATAAGCTTGACTTGGAAATTTGATGCAATAAACATAAAATACAATAAGAATAAGGTTATTTCAAAGTCATTTTAGCATCCTTTTTTTGTCTGTCCATGTTTTTTTTTTAATAAGTAAACAAACCGCAACATAATGCCAGGTGTTTTTGTTTTTTTAATGTTGCGTAATGCCTAGGTGATCCCTTTTAATTGAACACGTAAAACTTTAGTTACTTAGAACTGATAAGATAAATACCTTTTTGTCTTAAACTGATATTTGGAATACTACCGACGATCTTTTCTTAATTTAACCGATATCACTACCAAATTTAAAAAAAAACGGATAACAGTCACTTTGTTGTATAAGGGTTCCGTTAAAAAAAAACTTTTACGCAACATGTGCATGTGGTATGAACTGGTATGTCATGTGAAGGATCTAAAATTATATAACATTAGATTGTTTACTACAGCAACAGTGGGTCCAATTCGAAACGGTATTTTCTTAATTTAAAACCTAAACTTAGAATAAGAAACGTCAAACACGATTTTTTATAGCACAAAGCTGTCAAAATCGAGTTCGAGGTTTCTTATTTTAAATTTAGTGACTTTTAAATTAGCGAACACATTTTGGAATTGGCCCCAGTGAAGGAGATTATGAATCGAGTGTGAAAGGATTTTGCTTTTCAATTCGCCCGCGAAAAAAACAAAAAAAAGCACAGATTAATAATAAATAATGCATTGAATATACTACTAGATTGCGGCTTTTAATCTCGTTCCTAGTTTTTTTATTTGTTCTTGTTGCCAAATGCAAGGGAAATTATGTTTTTAATCATGTAGACTTTGGTCAAAACAAAATTGACTATTAGGTTTCTTTTTCATACAAGTTTTTATCAAAGTTCAACGAGACCTGTTTTTAAATTGCAGACGACTTGGCTTTTTAGTTGCATATTCGAAATAAAATGTCGTGATTTCTTATTGGAATTTATTTCAGAAATGGAACATCAAAAACTTGAGTCACCTGCGCCGTTCATTTTTTGATTTTGTTATTCTTTTCAAGAGAAAAAAAAAACAATGCAATTATGAATTTTGTATACAGCTCTAGAGAAAATATGTGCTGCTTTGTGCTGAGTATTTAAGGACATCAAGATAAAATTAAAGTGTAGTTGAAAGAAAAAATATATTAAGTATAAAACGTCCGACTACGCAAAGATGACACTTTTAGAGCATGCATGAGATGACAACTTTTTTAAATTTTTTATTATTTACATTGCATCGTTTCAGAAACGTTAAGAAAATGTACCCTTTCTCCAAACATCGACAAACTATAGTCCTATTTCATTTGCTACTTAATATGGTAAGTATTATGCACAAACGTATTTCGATAATATTCCTTACACGAGAAGTGCGTTTTTGAGACGATTGCCAACCTAGTTACTCGCACATATTTAAAACTCTATCAACACATCTTGTAATATCTACACCATGCCAACCCGTGAAGTTTTAAACGTAAGATCTCAGGGTGGTTGAATAATCTTAATTACTTCGAAACGGAATAGGTTTTAAAATCATCTGTCTCAGGCCTGTTGTTTCTTATCACTTTTATGCACGTGCGTGCATGAAATACTCTCGCATATACTCAACAGTTACATTCACAAATAATTATTGCTCATGCGAGACAGTTTTAAGTATAAACATGTATTTTAGTTAATGTTAATAAATTATTCTCGTGCTCTACTCTAGTGCTCATATAGATATTTGTAATTTCTGCTAGCTAATATTTAAATACAAATGTTCATAAAATTTCAGGATTATTATTATTATAGGGTATAATAATCCTTACTTCCTTACTAATATTATAAATGCGAAAGTAACTCTGTCTGTCTGTCTGTCGCCCTTTTACGCTAAAACTACTGAACCGATTTAAATTAAATTTGGTACATAGATAGTCTAGAGCCTGAGAAAGGACAAAGGCTACTTTTTAATGCGAAAACAGGGTTGTAAGGGGTTGAAAGGGGGGGGTGAAAAAGTGTATGCTGTTGATTCGATATAAATAAATATGACATTCAAAGTTTTTAAAAGTTTTGCCATTAAGGGTGTATAATAACAATAGGGAATAGAGTATGAAAGATTGTATGGAAATATGTAAGGTTTATGTGAATGTTTTACAAGTTTGCGACAAGAGACAAAATATTAGAGCTATTCTGATGTAACATTTACGGAGTCATTACAAAATGTGAAACTGAAGAAATAGGTAGTTAAAAATGCTACCCAAAGACACTATTCCACGCGGACGAAGTCGCGGGCACAGCTACTTGCAACAAAGTTAATCGGCCACCAAAATACAGGCGTAGCCATTAGATAAAATAAGTATTTGGTACGTTGTACGTTCTTTTAATAAACGAAGTTATTATTATTTAATTTATTTATAAACAAAACGCATGCCGCGGTCCCGCTTGGCATGCGTGGCGCAACTCCCTGACCGGCAAACGCACGCCGCACGCATTTCCCTGCAGTATTGATCGCGGCCGTGACTCAAGCGCGCCGCCCTTGCCCGACATTCACCCCCACACCCTGCTATCACCACCCATCTCCCGCTGCAACTTGGGGGAGCTTTTATTGCCGGATAAAGTAATGGAAAACTATAGCTATGCTGGAGTGTCATACTAGTTCGTTGTTTTTATAGTGGTTGTATGCGTGTTAGTACGATTTTGCTGCACGTAGACACCAATCATTGTCGCTTAACCAAGAAAATTTAACAAAAATCTAGATTTTAACTGCGTCTGTATACCCATGAAATTATATTCATAGATACGCTCTACCACCGGTAAACATAAGTATAACATTGAAGTAGATTTATAAATAAATCTTTATTTTGGCATGTTGCATCCGTATCTGAGTGAACAGTCGTTTAATCCGTATCATTATCAGAAATCTTAAGTAAGATAATAATCATTTATTAATCACCATGGCTTATAATTTGGCTCTAGTCTAAATAACAATTTAAATATCTGTGGACCTATCATCATCGTCATTCCTATGGCAGTCCACTGTTGGACATAACCCTCTACAAACGCCATTTAGCCTGCATTTAGCACGATTCTCAACCTATTTCCGTTAAATTTGAATAGAGGAAATGTAATTCAACACAATCTATTGAATTTCCTATCAAAAGGAATGCCTTCCGTGTGCATGTAGTTATATCTAGTAACTGCTCCATTTCTACCCCGATACCGAACGCTACCCCCGTGACCAACACACCCTACTAACTTTTATACCCTTATTCGATATAGAGGAAATGCAGAGGGTTGCTGTCAGGTAAAGATATCTTTCGAAGAATAATTTGTAAAGTCGATTCATCCATACTTGTCTTACTTACTAAAGTTTCTAACCTCAAAATGTGAAATTTTTCGGTGCAACAGCTATTTTATCCTAAATAAAGCAATCCCAGGTAAAAAATTGGCAAAGTGACGTCTAAAATATTATCTTTAGTTGCTTTATTTAGTCAACAAAGGTGCATTTTGAGGTTAGAAACTTGTTTACCAAATAAGAAAAGTATGGATGAATCGACTGTAGGTACAGTAGGTAGTATAAATGGAGTAACATTACCTATAGATACTAGTAACGAATCCGTTCCCTAATGGTATGATGATGAATAATTATAATAAGAAAAAAAACTATGCTAGTATTTTTATGGTGTTTTCTTGCTATACAAAATAAGGTATATTTAGTGAATATAAAACAACTAATGAGTGTTATTTTTTAAAACATAACCTTTTGAAAAAGAGTAACAAGTCGCAATACGAATCGAGTAGCTATCTTATGATTTTATGGAATATGGCGAGAGACATAACCTTCCTTTTTACTTTGCTGCATTCGAGTGAAAGAAGAACAGCGTAATCGCCGATGGCAACGGTCCCCGGTTGATTTTTTATTCAATTTTATTTCAATTGAATTTAAGATAAGTACTTATCTGAATTTTAAGTAAGTAGAAGTATAGATAAAAAAGGATCTTTTATAAATATTCGTCCAAAATAGCATTATCATTACCAAACACTGATGAAAAAACCTTGTAATAGAATTGTTTCTCGCCGGAACAAAAATAAAGCTTCTCTAGAGGTAGTAGGGTCTTGAGACACCCTCCCGAATAACAAGGGCGCGGGAGCCCGGTCCTGCCCCAAGGGATTGTGACGCGCCTAAACTCAAGGAATTTCAAATGTATCGATTGACTCAACAATAACAGAAGTAATACAAATCTTACTTGAATAAACAGCTCATACAAGATACATAATATGTTGCCAGGTAGTAATTTTCCATTATCAGGTTAATTATAATACACCGGAGCACACGACTGGAGCAAATCTCTCGCAGCATCCACGAGGCATCATAAATCACCTACGAGCCTACTCAAGCGCCGTTGTGCGAGACAATATCAGCAGCGTAGTACATTGCGTGCTGGATACCAAGCGCGACAACGCGCGCAAAAAAACTATGTCAAACTAGCTTTTACCCGCATCTTCGTCTGCATAGAAATCTATCTTCAAAATATAAGTAATTTTAAAGTTACGAAGTTACATTTCGAAAGCATATTCGCTAAATTTAAGTCATTAAACTTAAAATCAAATAAATAAACGAGTTTTCCGTTGGTTATTTTAAGTCTAGGAAATCTCAAATTAGACCCACTGAATTTTTAAATTTAGAACTTTTCCCTCAAACTACTGGGTCTCATCGGGCACGCATGATCTTGCCGTTAATTAATTTTCCAGGGATATATCACCATTTTAGGGGTTGGTTGTCTTGAAAAAAGTAGCCTAGTCTTTCCCCAGAGCTCAAACTATGTCCATACCAAATCCCATTAAAATCGGTTCAGCAGTTTAGCAGGTATAGTAAACGACCACAATGGGCTCTCATTGGGCACGCAGTTACTTGCCGTAAATCAATTTTCCTGCCCCTATTTCATGCTTACAAGGACTCCTTTGCTTGAAAAAGTAGCCTAATATCCTTTCAAAGGGCTCAAACTATCTCCATACTTAATTTCATATATATTGATTCAACGGTTTAGCCGTGAAAACATAACAAACATACAGAGTTACTTTCGTATTTATAATATAAGCATGGATATCTATTAGGTGGATTAATATGACACAGTTGATCATTCTATTCTAATTTTAAAAAGGTTAGAATATAATGATCAACTGTGTCACCTAAACGCTGATGATATTTTAATAGCAGTGTTGTATTTAATTGTTAATTATGTAATGTTAATAATGTACGTAGTGCAAAACTGGCTTAAACGATAATAAAATCAAATCCAAATTATACAACATTACGGTATTATGCCACAGTTGCTGTCTGAGCATGCGTTGCACCAAAACGCATGAGTCAGCTCGGTGGCAGCGGCACCGCGGCGGCGGCGGCGGCGGCCAGCGATGGCATTTCATGGCATACACTTTCTCGTTGCGCGAGGGTATGGCTACCGGATCGATGCCGCCCCACGTTCACGGTCAACGCCCTCCGCCCGCCCTACGCTTCCGCGTCAACGTAACACCCCCCCGCCCCTTCACCGCGCTTCACACCCGCGCGTGCCTCGCTAAATATACCCGCTCTGGCATCCCTTCAGTCCGCCGCTGTTATGAAACACAATTAGCTACACTATTTCGAGACAGTATTCTGTTCTGTTAGTACTTGAGGCAGGTAAAGATTAGGGGAGCACGCTTTTAATCTAATTTTGTACAGCTTTTTACTGTTTTTAGAGACAGAACCCATGGGCTATTTCTTTTCAATATCATAATTTCATAGAATTTCATGTAACATACCTAAATTATGGTTAGTTAAGATCATAAGCTTAATTATTCTAGGGGTACCTATAGATTTTAGCCGATTCGTTAAACGTATTTGCTACAAATTCGTATGCGTCCGTTATGAAGTAGTGTGCTCCACGCACGCGTCATCATACGCGTCTTCAGCGTCCATCTTACAATTCTCATTCCACAATTGATGAGTAATAGACAGAGATCGTATCGTCGATAACCCTAAGTACTTAAGTACCAGCACGGCATAGTCACTATGAGAACACGGTTACTTAAAACCCACTTCATTGGCGTGATATCTTTTGACTTCGAATGGTCTTAAAAAATTTCGATAAATGGCTGCGACAAAATCTCGCAAAGTGACTATACCATGCTGATATCTGATTACTCAGGGTTTCAGTTATAATAATTATGCCCTAAATTAATATACCCCTACCCTACATATAGAAGATTACTTCATTTTATACTTTATCAAAATGCTCGTGATAAAATATCAAATTCAATTCCGCGCAAAAGTTCCGACTCAGATATGGTAGATAACCCATGACCATCTGTCTAAGAGGTGCGCTTTCCACAACTCAGCTACCACCGCTTGCAGCCCAGTGGCCCTAGCCATGTTGACGACGATACGTTATCCCTATCTTATCCCTCAGTGAATCTATCTCGCATACTAGTATCGAAGAAAAAGATGCACTGAGAGATAAAATGAGGATAACTTACCCTCGTGTCAACCTTACTATGGCCGCTGAATGTCTATTGACTACATAGTTTTTTTAACCTAGCAAAGGAATGGTTTCGGTATGTCTATTGATGGATGAGCATATCTAAAAGAGAAAGAAGAACATCGTTGTTTCGTGTATCCAAATTTTTTTAACCTCTAGACTACGATATCATTACATTCATGTACAATATTCTGACATTATTGTAGAAGAACTGTTGTACTCGTAGGTATTAAAGTCTTACATTTTGACGGATAGTTGCACTGCTTAAGAAATGGGGGCGAGATTATCATTAAATGTATTGATTTCTACTTATTTGTCGCCTAGACAGCAGTATAGAGGTGCAAAGGAATCGATATCACAAAGGCTAGTAACATGGAAACTGCCTATTGTTGCGTATGCGTGTACTATGAATCTGTTGTTTAGGTTTCAACTAGAACCAATTCCCAAGAAACGTTCCAATGGTGTCCAATGGCAAAGTCGCTCTGGAATTTTTCTATGGTGTAATCAGGTGAGGCCTGATATGTCTGCCTTCCATGCAAAGAATGAAAGCCTATATTTCCGTCAACTAATACTATCTACGTCTATAATTAACAGTCAAACGCAGTGTTAAAAATGTCTGTCCAACTAATGTATCCCGAAGTATCATCCCATGTATTGATCGCGCCAAGGCTTCCCTACTGACATATGCTGCGTTTCTCCAACATAACTATAAACTTGCATAGCTACGAATAGAAAAGTAACACAAAATTGCTTCAAATGCGACGAGGGTCCTCAGACGATTTCATGTACATACGTATAACATATATTGTATAGCTACAGTGCAGTGAGTGGGTGAGCAGACTGCAGGCAAAGCCGGCTGTATCCCGGAAAACTACCCACCCAGTCTAGACATGGGGGCACTTCCCCTCAAGCACCCCTTGCCGGCACCCTGCCCCGCTGCCCTGGCGCTTTCACCACCGACTTGCAGACATTATATAAAGAGCACGGCGCCAGCGCTTTTGAGTGATGCACCGCGTGACATGCGAACAAAACTGAACAAAATGGAAGGGATTTCTTTTCCAGCAGCAAAATGAGAAACGAGCGAGCGCATTTAAGACATATTTAGCAACAAAAATAATAATTTAATAACCAGCAAAAAAAGCCAAATGTCAAAACACCAACTGCGTGAATAGAATAAGGGAGACCTTTGTGAGAATACCCGATATATAAAAACAGATGACAGAGAAATTATAGGCATTACTGTCAGAATGGGAAAGTGATAAGTATATTATGAAAGTAAATGTAAACAAAAGTTTTTCTGTAATAAACAGAAAAAAACAGATCATTTTGACTATTCATTTTTATTTCATTAGGGGGCAAAATTAGTGAAAAATATATTTGTATTTTTGGTTCTGATTTTAGTTTTTTTGGACATTCCATCAAATTTATGTCATGTTTTATTTCTACGACGTTGGTCTTAAAACAGTATTTTCGGATAGCTGTGACGTTATAACTGTTGTAAACTTTGTATGGAGTGTTTTTGCGACTGGTATGAACAATGACTTTTCAAAGCTTCATAACTCATAAAATAATCGACATAAAAATGTTTTGCGTACACAGATCGGTTTCTATTACTCAGCACTTTCCAATACAAGATGAAAACAATAATATGCTTCTTCCCTATTGTACCAAACTTTTGGGGAAGTGATTTATAAATAACAGGTTCTACTCTTCCATTATTAAATTAAAAAGCATATAAATATTTAAATGAACACGGCACCTAAGCATCAAGCATTAGAAGTAACGTTATCATGAACCATAGGACGTTTTTCATACTCATGGACATAATTAAAGCCTTTGAGCAAAGAAGAACTTACCCTTACTTTATTTTCTTTCTATTTACGAGTAAGTAAGTAAGTAAGTAAGTCTGCTGCAGTATGCTGTTGAATATACCCAACTTGAATTTAAATACTACGCGTCATGCTGACGACCAGCGCATGCTGCCTGCTATCTTTAAAATGAATAGGCGAATACACTGAAAATTTACAGTATTATTTGTTCCGATAATGTTTTATTAGTTTTTATATATTTGTTAATAATCAACAGTAAAAACGGATGTGTGGCGGCACTGTACTTTTCAGTTCCACGTAAATGCGCTAGACATTAGTGTGACTTTTAGTGTTTACCAACGTGTTTGTCCTTAAAAGGATGCTGAAAAGATAATAGGTAACGCCTTCATAAATGTCAGTATATAACATCTGCTAATAACTTGTCTTCATAGTCAATTTTATTTTATGAATAACAGAGGGCGGTATGCGAAAGTTTTTATTCGTTCCGTTTTCATGATTCAACTACTAAGGTAAGTTACACGCGGATGTACCTACCTAACGGGCAAACTAAAAAACACAGGCGTATTTAAAGGTTAGTAAATTATAAACTGGAATATTTTGACGAACAATCAGATTCGATTTTGAGCCACCAACCATCGCCTTTCTTAGAAACATACAGACCTACAAACTATCGCTTTGTTAGATAGATACATACATTATTGACTGTGCTGCAGTGGGTTAGTGAGAGTGAATTGCAGTTGAGGGGGTGACGCGACTATAGGGGTTGTCAGGGGGGGTAGACGGCTCTGGTGTGGGGCCAGACGGGAGACCAACGCAACGCTGCCTGCGTCGTCATCAAGCTGCATTACAAGCTACATTTGCTTCAAAGCGGTAAACAAGACGTTATTATGCCAAAGGAATTTTCCACGAGAGCCTTAAGGCAATAGAACGTTTTCGTTTTAAATAGTGCTATACGATCACTGATGTAGGTGATATATATATATATACTCATTATTGTGTACAATAAGGCATGTAAAACCTTACACGATGGATAGATTTAATAAGTTCAAAGGCGACGGGGTTTATCTATGATAGGATACTGCTATTTCGGTAAAATATTTTTTGGCAAATTTCACTTCTTAACCAAATTACGGGAGCTGTTTATTTGCCAACCCAATCTTTAGCATATTAATTTTGTTTCGCAAATTATCATTTGGTCAAATCGTTATTTGGGAAGAATAATACTACTTTAGCAAGTTTCATATAGACAACTGCTCTCTTACCAACAAATAATAAATAGATAACAAGGGCACAATTGTCGAAAAACCCATTTTCCAAATAATATTTGGAACATTTCTGTATACTTAACAAATTTTTGGGATTTTCAACAATTATGCCCTTGTCCCACCGAAAGTGCGAAATAGTCACAAATAATAATTAGGGAAAACTATCTGATCAAATATGTTTTTGGCATACTGATTATCTGGCTACTAGTTACCTACTCGTTTGGCATAATGTATATTCAGAAAATACCTAGAATTAAGGAGTTCTTGCGTTAATGCAAAAAGCGCAACCTGGAATCCTATGCGCAAGGCGGTGAGGGTTGGGGCAAGGTAACGTGATAATACTATTAGGGCCGGCGGAGCTACACTTCGTGGAGCTCCTGCTTCTGCGTAGTTTGGGCCTTCATACCGAACTTAACGTAACCTAACCTATTTTACCTATTATTTTTGTTGACGTGGGGTGTTTTTTATTATGCACCCTCGTGGGTGTACAATTATACAATTATGGGTGTACTATTGACCTTCGGTTTCAACCGTAGTCGGTTCGGGACTGTTGCGCTACTTGAATAAAGAAGGTCGGCATTCCTATTGCCAAAGTTTGGAATGATTTTTTTTCTATTTTATATTATATTGGAGCATTTTTATTCAGAATGTTGTGATTCCGCAGGTAAATATTGAACTTAAGTTGTTTAAAAGACATGAACTGAGATTTGTTGTATATTTTTACTGTAGGTGAGAGGTAATTGTAATGGAATGTAATTTAATTTTCTGCCTCTACAATCCTGTTTTGAGGTCTTTAAAGTGTTAAGAGGTTAGTTTTGACGGCAGCACCCTATATTTCTATTCGGTATTGTCGGTGGGTTATAAAATACAAAATAATCTTATATGTTCAATGTGTGGTTTCTACATCAGGTTCCTATCCAAAGTCAAGCCCAAATAATTATCTTGCGAAATTGTAATGCTTCGAAGGCTGAATAAAGCAACTTTTTATAGAAATGTTTCAAGTTTTAGTTCCAAATGAAATTGAAGGTCTCCGAAATTCGTAAAATTACAATAATTGACAAAGACAACTTTGTTCATGTGTCTATATTTTAGCTAGTAACAAAAGTTTAAGCAATTTTCAAAGTTTAAACAGGGACCCGTATATTTTTGATTTCCCGAAATCTCCATTTTTATGTTCAATTTGGCCAATCTACGTCGGTGTGACATTATTCGACGATCGCCATACCATTGGCTCATCTAAACGACGTCATTGCGACGTAGAATTAACAATCTTCACAATCACAAAGTAGATAAGATAGCCAATTTGCAACTAAATGGAAAGCTGCCTTTTATTATACAAAATATGTAGCTTGAACGAAACGCGTAACTCTTTATTCGATACAATAGTATTCATGTTTGTAAATTAGCAATGAGAGGAATGAAGTTTGAGCGTCCCTGATGGCGCGAGTCTTCGTCGACTCCCGCCCACACCACCGTACCGCCACTGTATAGGCAGATTTAGACAGGGTCAGTGTACAAGTCAGTATCGGCGCCGAACCGACTGACCTCAAAATATTCGTATGCTAATATACAAGTCAGCTCCCACCGCTGTACTGACTTCAAATCAATTTACATTTGGTTTTTCTCGGATCAGCGCTGACTTGTCTCGAATTCGAAGTCAGTCACTGACCCTTCTAAATCTGCCTTAACACTCGCACCATTCTTTGATAACCTATCGTCCAGTTCACTTACGCTACAAAGAATGAAGTGGACTAAACACGAACAAATCTTGAAACGTATTACTGGGAAGCAGGCTTCGGAATTTCTTCGTATACATTTTTTAGTTTACATTACCGAATTACTAGCGAAGTTTATGGTATAATAAGTTAACAAACTTATAAATGTGGTTGAGATATTCGTTTTCTGCCCGACTTTTTAACAAATGTTTATCATCAGCGGTCCGCTAAAATAAAATGTTCACAGAGTAAATGCAAGTTTTATTAAGTCCACACTGCGCTGAGTTAATATTTATTTTTAAAAAGCTATTTCTAGCCACCAATGGGATCTGATGCCATTTATTTTTAGGATCTTCTCTTTAATATGAATGGATGATACCAAAACATAATCAGTGCCTCTATTCAACATTATGTATTCAACAATATGGCGTATGATTTTTTTACGATGCGGCAGCCTTTGCCTTTAATTTAAAAAGAGCTGCCACATCGTAGCAAAATGATCCGCGACATCGCTTAGGCAATGCACACACACACATTTTCGTAAACTATAAGTAAATATACAAAAGAGGAACTAATTTAACCCGCAATAAATTGTGATGTACATTTGTCAATTGACTACTTGACTAAAGTAACAAATATTAATAATATTTCTGTGGAACGGTAGCTCAACCCTCAATAGTACATTATAGAACTAATTAGAAACATTATAGAATTTATGAAAAACAAATCAAGATTATTTAGAATTCAATTTTACTTCTAAGTCACGTGACCTTAAACACCAGTCACGACGTATGACGTTTGCATAGGTCAGTTGCATTCCATATCACGCTGCCCACCTTAATCGTTGTGATCACTGTGAGTGTTATTCGAATTGCACCCTCATACAGACTATGATTTTTTTTGACGTTTACAACCGATTTTAGTAAGTTGACGTCACACGCAACAGCTGACAGTAAGATAACATGTTAGCAGCAAAAATTAAAAATATTATAACTGCTTTTTCCTTGAAAGTGTGACAAATTCTTTACGAAAATATTTTTACATAATCTAAAATGAGCTCACAAGCAGCCGAAAATATTTTATTGTATATAAAGGTCAAGAACCGAATTATTTACCTGCCATATTGGATTAAGCATGATTTTAGGTAATTAAGCTCATTCGTCTTAAAATATCTTCTGAGTAAATATTGAAATCAAATAGTGGTCGAATTTGAAAGCAAGGCACCTGGTTAAATAAATGATCCCTATTGCGTAAAACAAGGAGCTTTCTAGTTAGAGGACAAAAATATATTTTAGTTTTTTTTTTATCAAAGAACTATTTATTAATCTGTTGTTGCTGAACGAGACCTATTGTAACTTTACATGTCGGCTTTTCCATTGAATAAAAAACTTAAAGGAACTTTTTTTCATTTACTTTTATATGTTATTTTAATTAAAAAAACATGCATAGCACACTTCACGAAAACCGATAAGAACTATCTGTGGAGGTGGATGCTTTACGCAAAGGTTCCTTTTATAAACTTAATTTAGTCTGTTTAATTTGTATGTATACGTAACAAGAGGCTGAAAAGCAAATGCAAGGGAAAGCTATAATATCATATGTATAATCAGTTATACATATGTTTACGAATAAATCACTTTGAATTTGAATTTGAATTTGAATTTAATGATATCTGTAAGTAACCAACCATTGACTTTACTCCTGCTTTGTTATTTTCCATTACCTATACAAATCTCCGAATATCAAATACACATCTCATTCAATAAGTAAACATCGCGTCATTCGCAACATTGTAACAGGCATAAATTTAAATCGATAGATTAGGCTTCCGCCACACTAGCGTCTTACGAGCATCGGCTGGCGTCGACGCTGCGCGGGCGCTGACGAGACGGCACCGGTTCAACAGACGCCGACCCTCGAAAGACGCTGTGTAAGGGAAGCCTAAATAATACTTACGATTACGTTTCATTATGTTCTTTGAATTGTTCCTGCACCTCATAAACAAGCAACACGGCATAATGAGAAACTTTTTTGTCAAGAAAAGTTAATACGCTGAATATTACATTTCAATTGCACTTTTTACCACTAAGTATTATAATTACAACGTTACGAATTCGCCACCTTCACGAGTGATTTATTTTGGCGCGTTCACTATATTGTAGCATGTCTTATCTATTACTAACAGGTCCCAGTTTCGTTTAAGAAGATGTTGTCGGGGCGACAGCCTCCTTACCGACAGACTGACCTGCCAGTACTGGCAGACGACACATACACATTTGGGTTTAGACTCATTTCAAAATTAGAACAGACAAAGACAAAACAGGACCAACGATACATGACCACAGACGAGTTGAGCATCGAGGCTCTGAGGAAGCATACACATAGCGTTGTACCGACCAGAGGTGATGAAGAAAGAGATGTTAAGCTGTAGCCCTTCTTTAGGCTTGAAACATATCACAAAAGCTCTCCTAATGATGGCATACTTTTCATGTAATAGCAGTGAAAAATCTTTTAATTTTCATGCAATTTGCGATTAAGTTGGTTGAGGTTGGTTGTTGTATGCTTAGCGCAGGGCGCAGCAAAGGTCAATCGCCGGCGAGGGCGGGTCGTCAACCGGGTCGCGCCCGCGATGCATCGCGCTGCACCGCATCTGTATGCACCCGCTGCGCCGCGGCAAAAACAGCGCTCGCTCCAACTGTCTCAATGATAGCACGACGTAATTCCATTAAAATTAATAACCTGGGCTCACCTGCATTTACGTTAAGCCAATAAATTGTGATATAGATAGCATGTAATAACGAGCTATTATTGTTTATTTGCACGCATTGGAACAGGCTGGGAGATATTGTGGTTGTACTGACGAAGGCATTTGTTTTTAATGTTCCAGGAAGTCTTAATGCGATTGTCTTTAGGCCCTAAACTGAACTACGTCGCTCTTTCATACCACAACATTGTGTTTACATATGTACTTAAAATATATGTCGTGGTATAAAAAAACGACACAGTTCAATTAAGGGCCTAAAGAGAATCGAATTTAGAGATCGCGGTAGCCCCCCAGCGCCTCTATTCGGGAACGCTAAGTGATTCTTTAGCGATTTGTAAGCGAGATTTCTCATGCCACTCTTCCGCACGACGCGTAATGCGTAAGAGCGAGATACGAAATCTCGCTTGCGAATCGCTACATAATCACTTAGCGTTCCCGAATAGAGGCGCTGTAGTGCCTTACGGAAAAAAAACCTAATTTAAAAGTTGTTTATGTTTAATATGAAGAAATCTGTTTAAAAGCAGAAGTCAACAAGCAATCATGCTCAAATTATTTACAATTTGCGAAAAATGGGAGGCATCATACCATATTTAGCTATAATCAGTTAATAAGCTAAAGTGCACAGGCCGTAATTGTGCAAATTAATGCAAGGTTACACTTTTCCGGATAGTTTCATTTACCGAGCTGTGTAATCCACGTAGCCACTCAGTTTCACTTAACTGATTTCACTTGCACTTTCCACCGGCAAATCAAACTACATACACCTACACCTAGGGGTTAAAATGAAAATGGTTTTCTGTATCTTGCTTCATGGTATTGACATCAATTAAAAATAAAATGAGTTTAGGGTCCATTTCTCCATTCCACTTCTAGCCCAATGTTGTGTATTTTTAATTGAACTGTTATAGCATTTATGTAGCAACGTATACATATGTAAGAGTATGTTTATACCCTTGTTAAACCTTTAAAAACTAAGGCTCAAAAGTATTACCGGCCCTCATCTTTCCCGTTTTTATACTTTTAAATTTATTTCAAACATCGAGAAGACGAGAAGTGAAGCAAAACCTATGTATTCAGAATACAAATGTGAAATCATGCGTCGAGCGCCTGCGCCGCGCCGGTCACTGAATCACAAACAGCGTTCGCAAAATCAAAATTACTAATCCTAAGTATCCTTCTTAAGCATTAGGTATGTTTGAGCTTGTTATAGTGTTTTGAACGAGATCACTGTACTCGTATCCCGAAGGTGGTGACACTTACCATAGTTATTATTAATTTTATTTACCGGGATTAGGACGATCACATCTTAATCCTTATTTTCATCCTCATTTAGTTATTTCACTCCTCTGCTGCACTGGGAGTGAAGAAATAGCATAGAATGCGTACATACATATTATCACGCCCGAAATCCCTATTGGGGTGGGCAGAGCCACAAGAGTACTTGTGGCCACGTTCGATTAATTAGTCCTAAGATGGTATGATGACTGCGCGATAGAATGCGTGCAGATGCTTATCATCCTGGCATGTCGTAAAAGTCGACTAAGGGACGGGTCCTCTCCAACATGGTGGACAATCTGTATGGGCGATGGGCTGATCACCTGTCACCATACGGTTCATCATACCGTCTTAGGACTAATTAATCAAACGTGGCCACAAGTAGTCTTGTGGCTCTGCCCACCCCATTAGGGATTTCGGGCGTGATGCTATGTATGTATGTGTATGTATTTAGTTATTTTGGAAAAGCAAAATCAGCTTGTTTGATAATTTAATGATTTCATCATTGCCACCAACTTTGAAACCGTTTACTTTATAAACTGTTTTGAAAAAAATACTAAAATCGCGATGTGTCATCTGAGCGTCAAACGCGTACAAAACAACAACACATTTTTGGTTTTGATATTTTAGTGATGTACTGATATAGTACATCATTAAATTCTAAATTCCTTTTACCTCCTACCTTTTACCACTGCCACTAAATCACTTGTCAGTACCAAATAAAGGCCCAGTTTTCGAAAATTGAAATCAAGAACATACATAAATATTATCTTCCGAGTCATTAAACTAATTCGCAAAACAATTTTAAAATAGATGTATTTTTTTTAATGTTAATTGACTGACAAACGAGCAGACGGCCCACCTGATGGAAAGTGGTCACCGCCGCCCATGGACATCTGCAACACCAGTGGTGCTGCCAATGCGTTGCCATAGGGAGGATTGGGAATGGGGATGGGATAGGGATGAGGGAATAGGCCTCCGGATCTCGTCACTCACCGTACGAAACGCAATAGCAAGCTATTACTTTACGCCGATATTCTGTGAGAGTGTGGTACTACCCCGGTCGAGCTAGCCCATTCGAACAGTAATCAGCTGGTGAGGATTACTGTTAGGCTCTACCACTACAATGTATTTGGCAGACACTGTTTTTACTTGAAAATATTACAGACTTTTCTCGCACTATTTTTAATTAACTGTAACAAACTTTCAGTGTTCACTATAAGGTCTCCAAATTGTTTCATGACTCACACCAACCCATGCCTGAATTAGATAGCATAGACGCATAGGCGTGAGTCACGTTTGGAAATTCCGATTTACTGTTCACGTAAGGACACGTCACTGATCCTTGGGGATGAAAACAAGATGATACAGCCTTTTGGCAGTATAATCAAGTATACAGTATTCCATCTTCATACAAACGGCCGAAATTACGCGCTTCGAAATCTCGGTGAACTTCGGTATTCCGTACACAATTATGGCACGAGAATTTTTGATATTTTGGATATGTTAAAAGCAAAATACATACAATATACAATATGTATATATATATACAGTAGATTGTCACTTGAAACTAGAAATAAGAACGAAGTAGAACTAATTAATATTATTACCGAGCGGCCGTAGGTAATTATTTCGAGAACAATGCCGAGACAACATACTGCTCACTTGTTTATTTATACTGTGCTATTGGTGATTTATTCTTACCTACAAGAGCTTTCATCGTAGCTATGTGCTACGAAATTTGATGCGGGAAAACTCAGTATAACGCTGCTTCCTGAATTAGTCATCACTGAACGAATAATATAAACCTGTTTTTTGATATTTTGATTCAATTAATAAATCAAAATAAGTTAATTAATATTTGTATTTGTAAAATTAATATTTGTAAAATAAAAAAATAAATAAGAAAGAAAAGACGGAATCTATACATTCCTAAGTTAACTATTAGAAATATATATATATATATATAATGGGCATCAAGTACACTGATGTTCACGTGAGAATGACAATTAATATCGCATTATATCCGTCGTAATAACATATGCCGCTTATGAAGAAAGCTCCTTAGAACTGACGTAATTATGGCGGGGCTAAATAGCTCGTAGCAATCTCGTAGCCTAGCTACGGCGGGTGCGCGGGCGCCGCCTCCAGGTCACTGGCACTGGCTGGCCACTGCACCCGACTCGCTTAGATACTTCTAACGTTGCCACTTTTTTTTCCTATTCCTAACATTCCTGTTTGGCCACGTTAGAACCACTTTTATATGATATAGCCACATATACATGTTGCAATGTGACTTGGTACAGCTTGGATATTATTTACGAAAATATGGATATCTCAATTAGCAAAAGGCTTTTTATTATTTTGTAGAACCATAGTTTCTTTTAGTTGATTCGGTTACGAACGAAGTAGATACTTACAAAATACTTTTCTTAAAATGCATATACGAGCAACTTTTCACGGCAATGTATAGCCGGCAACTATAGCTGTCTTATCGTTAATAATAATAATAATAGATGTCTTACTCTAACTTCGTACGTTAGAGGAAGATGCCTATAGTTGCCGGCCACACATTGCCGTAAAAAAGTTGGTCGTGTAACTGCACTTTTAGGTAAACATGTGCATAAATGCGAATTATCACTAATTAGTTAATTAATATAGGCGAACTAGGCGATCGCCTAGGGCGCTCATGTTAGGGGGCCGCAATCAGAAATCAATTCTACTCTCGATTCTGAACCAACTACTTTACGGGTTTTCGTTATTTCTATTACACGTTGTATACATCGAGACAAATCTGTCGCAGGTTTTCGGTGTTATGTGTTAATTTGATTTTTGTCTAAATGGTTTCAATGTAGTTATAAGGATGGTTTTAATTAAAAAAAAAGACTTACCTAAGCTGTATTATATAAGCTTACTTTATTGAGTTTTACTCTTTCATATAGCAAAAATAGAACACAAAAAAAGGAAGAAGTCCTTTACGAATAAGTACCTACTCTGTATACATTACCGTTTTATTTTGTCACGAATTCTCTTAAATCCGCCGTTTTTAGTCGTTTGCCTGGGCGCCAGGAATGCTCGAGCGGCCCTGATTGGTCATAAATGAGTGGACATGAAAATCTCAGAGGTGCCACCCGGGATTTGAACCCGCGACGCTATGCAGGAGAGGCCGCTTGTTAAACCACTGCACCACTCCTTCACTTCTACTTGTACAATATTTGTGCTTGAAATACACGGCTTTACTCACGATTTTTTGTCAGAAATAGGTCGACAGTAGTAGCCCGGTAGTGCGCGGGTTGCTCTGACCGCGACCGCACTTAACCCCTGAAGAAGGACTCCATTCGAGTTCGAAACATGTCGGATTATTTCAGATAATAAATCGTGAGTAAAGCTTTCATTTCAAGTATTCATAATATCTCACGTAAGTTTTGATTTCACTATTGAACAATATTTTCTAAAGAGCGATTGCATAAATACTAAACGATTTGAAAAGGATAGATACGCACGGTTTGCATGTGCCAAATACGAAGAGGCCACACAAAATACTATTGTATGTAATAAAATTCTTATAAAATCATTAATTTAGTTTGAGCTGGGTAGATTTTCGTGCTTAAATATGCTAAAAATTAAAAGTAGTGTCAGAAAATCTGAATTGAAGAAATTATTATAATTTTAAATAGAGAGATATAAAGAGTATTCATCACTACCAACTACTAAGCAATCTTAGGTTTTAATTGAAATACACAGAATAGTATTTTTGAACTTCTGAATTTCTTATCTAACCCGACCGTTTGGAAGGAGCACTAGGTCTTCTTAAGTAAAGCAGAAAATGAGAAGTTGAGTAATTTTCATATCGTTTAGTTGTTAGTGTTTATGTGAATCACTTTCTCGGTGCAGCGCAGCGCAGCGATGCATAGAAAGTGCAATGCCCCGGTGAACTTCGCGACTAAGTGGGCCGGCCGAGCTAAAACGCATTCATCACTACCATTGCATCCAACGACTCTCTTACTAGTATTATGCATAACGATTTACGAATAGTTGACGATAAGTTATTAAGTTTATCATCGTCACCATTTCAACTGAAAGACCTATCTGCTGGTGTTTTTCAAGCTTAAGTATTGAGGATCTACATACATACATATTATCACGCCCGAAATTCCTAATGGGGTGGGCAGAGCCACAAGACTACTTGTAGCCACGTTTGATTAATTAGTCCTAAGATGGTATGATGAACCGTATGGTGACAGGTGATCAGCCCATCGCCCATACAGATAGTCCACCATGTTGGAGAGGACCCGTCCCTTAGTCGACTTTTACGACACGCCAGGATGATAAGCATCTGCACGCATTCTATGCTATTTCTTCACTCCCAGTGCAGCAGAGGAGTAATTGAGGATCTAGAGTATGCAATAATAACCGTTCGTAGTTGAGACTCACAACTGCAGTTATCTTTCGCTTCCATCCAACATCAGAAGCTAATTTATTTTGTACGAGTGAAACATTATCTGATTCTCATTTACCCCTTACATTCCGACTTCGTTTTTAGGGTGCCGTACCCAAAGGGTACAAACGGGACCCTATTACTAAGGCTCCGCTGTCTGTCTGTCCGTCTGTCCGTCTGTCTCCAGACTGTATCTCATGAACCGTGATAGTTAGACAGTTGAAATTTTCACAGGTGATGTATTTCTGTTGCCGCTATAACAACAAATACTAAAAAATAATAAAATAAATATTTTTGGTAGATGCTTGAAATATTCACAGAATATGTAGATATATATTCACTTTAAAAATAAATAATTAAATTAAAATGA
The DNA here is from genome assembly GCA_947859335.1 of Tortricodes alternella. NCBI lineage: Eukaryota > Metazoa > Arthropoda > Insecta > Lepidoptera > Tortricidae > Tortricodes > Tortricodes alternella. The sequence continues at coordinate 8,437,557 of OX401976.1, forward strand.
AATAAACATTTAAGGAGGGCTCCCATACAACAAACGAGTTTTTTTTCCCTTGATTATAGATAATGGTACGGAACCCTACGTGCGCGAGTCCGACTCGCACTTGGCTGGTTTTTTTTACCACCAGCCAGCGCAGCGTTGTTAACTCTGACATTACAGGTATTTGTGAAATTCACAATACAATGCCGTGGTGTGCTATCTAAGCAGGCGTGCTCTGAAATAGTCGGGACGGGATCTATTTCCCGGGCAGCTGCGAGCGTTCGTTGCCCCGGCGCCGGCGCAGGGCGTTAGAAGTCCAACGATCCCTGCCCTAGGGCACGTACACATCAACATCCACGACACGCTGACCAAGCTTTCACGCTTTCTGCGTGATGCATATCGGCAAAGCTCTTAACTATCCATTTATCACTTAGTAATAATACTACAGAAAAAAACTACGACTTTATATTATTAGAGGTCGGAGGGCTACGACTCATGACCGTTTTTGCTGGCTTGTAAGCCTAACCATGTCCATGTCCCAAAGTTATTGGGGCTCATGATGTCTACAGCCAATAAACATTTTTTAAATATTCTTCATATATATTTAAACATAAGAAAGTCCAAATTAACGAAAAGAAATAAATAACCTTAAAATAATCATAACAAGGATATAATGAAATAAAGACTTGCACTCAACTTTCCCTTAAAGTTCATAGTTATATATTCAGTGTGCACGAGGTTTTACAATCGCAAGCGCAGCTAAACTTGAACTGCGAGAATGCGCGTGCACCTCACCTTCGCTTAGAAATCAACGCTTGTTACATCTGCGATCTGCAGCGCCCGCGCCGCGTAATCATCACGCGCGGGGAAACTTGTAAAAGGGAGAGCGAATGCTGTTTACTATTTAATAATATTAATAATATTAATATTACTCCTCTGCTGCAATGGGAGTGAAGAAATAGCATAGAATGCGTGCAGATGCTTATCATGGCATGTCGTAAAAGTCGACTAAGGGACGGGTCCTCTCCAACATGGTGGACTATCTGTATGGGCGATGGGCTGATCACCTGTCACCATACGGTTCATCATACCATTTTAGGACTAATAATGAATCGAACGTGGCCACAAGTAGTCTTGTGGCTCTGCCCACCCCATTAGGGATTTCGGGTGTGATAATATGTATGTGTGTATGTAATATTAATATAAGAGATAAGTAACGATTTACAATAGCGTGCAATTTTGATGTCGTGTTGTTGAAACATGCCTAAAATTTACAATTTAAAGAAAACTACAAAGAAATTAAATAGTATCTGTAAATAAACATATCTTGTATAGGTTCTCAAAAGGCTCTTGTTAAAAAGTTATAAGACCCTTTCAAGCTTTACTGACCTAACTGAAAAAACACGCACTAGATGATTACTATTCGAATGGGCTAGCTCGACCGGGGTAGTACCACACTCTCACAGAATATCGGCGTAAAGTAATAGCTTGCTATTGCGTTTCGTACGGTGAGTGATGAGACCCGGAGGCCTATTCCCTCGTCCCCATCCCATCACCATTCCCCACCCTCCCTAGACTGGCAACGCATTGGCATCTGGTGTTGCAGGTTGCAGATGTCCATGGGCGGACCACTTTCCATCAGGTGGGCCGTCTGCCGGTTTGTCAGTCAATTGACATAAAAAATATGAAGTATTTGTTGTATTGTATGTATGTACAGACATATCTACGTACCTACTGAAACATATCTACATAGACGACTTTACAATTTACATTTTGATACCTTTGTTTACTACTGCATGCAGAACATTCTCACGCTTTCTTAATATTGAAACTCATCGCAATAACCATTATGCTAAGTCGATCAATGGCAGTAATGAAAAATATTTGTACAAGTGAGTGTTGTCAAATTACATACATACATACATACTGCCCAGTATATATACCTGCCGACAATCGGATACATGCAATGTTTAACAAACAGTGCCGTGAGAACAAATTAACAATTTGACTTTACTAATGACCCGGCCAAACTGAAAGAAAGGTCAACCTTAATTGCACTACGTGATATATGTAGACGATGAGAGATATATAATTCAGAAAGTGCAGTTACACGAGCAACTTTTCACGGCAATTTACAGTCGGCAACTATAGCTGTCTTACTCTAACTTTGTACGTTAGAGGAAGACACCTACAATATACAATTTGCCGGCCACATATTGCCGTGAAAATGTTGCTCGCGTAACTGTACTTTTAGACACTGTATAGCCTAAAGTCAGTCCAAACTGACGTGTCTTATCATGTGAACAAGTTTCTTACTTCAAAATGTACTTTTTTTGGCGAAAAAGCTATTTTATTCTTAATAAAGAAATCCTAGGTGAATAATTCGCAAAGAGAGTTCGAAAACTATTGTCTCCGGTTGCTTTATTTACAAGGAGACACGTTAGTTTGGACTGACTTTCGGGTTAGTCGTTTTTTCGTGATAACAACATCTCATCTTCCCATATTCCCGTTATTTCCAGTGCAAACTTTAAACCCCCATTTCATCCCCTTGGAAGTCGAATTTCGTTAAACCCTTTCTTAGTGGACGACACACCCTAAAAGGAACCTAAGTACCTGCCGACTATCAAGTTTGTATAGGTTTTGTGATAAGTCAGTGAGTGAGCGATATTTCGCTTTTATATATATACTCGTACGTATCTAGTAATAACAAACTATCATCAGACTCCATCCTCTAACAATATTCGAAAAAGTATTTGACTTGCATGCCCATGCCACGACTGGCAATTGCATTTTACGTATATATAAAAATCTAGAAGTACGCATAGTAAAAGTGCATACAGTGCTCTAATGTTCTCATGGTCTCCTGGTAGTCGGTTGCACTGAAGTGAACTGCATTTACAAGCGCGCGCCAACCGCCACTCCGCCGCCTCGTAGCAACATTTGGTATCTAGTGCCTACTCTTATAATTATAATACAATTTTGTTTATTCATTTAATTGAAATTAAATGAAACTAGACGGGTAGTTATTCCATTTTAAATGCATGTTGCTCAATCTGCTTGGTAATTAAAAAAGTATTAAGTTACAAATACATTTTAATACTTGCAAACTGGAGCCTTTTAATGGAAAACTCCATAAACTCGTAGATAGGTAGGTACTCAAGCAACGAGATCAAAATTATTTTAAATTATATTTTCGAAATTTTATTTTTGTTTTTATGATGGACTTTGACTTTTTATTATTTTACGATGATTTGTATTAAATATTATTATTTAAAGTGTTTGACTATCTGAACTTCAAATTCGAAAATTTTGATATGAAACTAAGCTATTTTTTAATGAACTTTTATTGAAATACATATATATAAAAAAAAGCATTAAAATTAAGGGGCTCTTTCTGCAAATTAAATATTAAAACGCTACATAAATGCATACGACACAAAGTGCAGTTACTTTAGTGACGTTTGTTTGTTCAGACAGAAATCATGAACTGTTAGTTTCACTTAAGAACTACCAGGGCAACTGAACTACCTAAGAGATCGAACGTGCCAAGAAATTGGCACGATGCAATCGCATGCAGTTCGAGAGAGCTAGCAGCTTGCAATAAGTGCAAGCGAGATAGCGGTATTTTGTGCATGCTGCGAATGCGTCTGACGTTTAAATTGCACGTGTATGAAGCTACGCATATTTCATTGAATGATAAAATTTGTGGTGTTAGTAGAGAACGGTTCTTCGTCGCAGGAGCATGTTTCAATTTTTTTCTAATCAATTTGGAACTACCTATGTCATACTTCTTATTGTTAAATGATAACCACGTTCTTTTAGCCCGCCTCATACCCAATTAAAAATATTAGTATTAATAACCTTTGTTTATGTATTATCATTTGATTCAATTAAGCCTTATAAAAACATGTTAAACTGTCCTTTAATAATACATTTTGTCCCTTTACCGAAAGTTAATAATATAATAATATACCTACGTATCTCCCCCGTTCAAATCGGGGATCAAAATTCGAGTACAAGCGGGCTTGTGTCCTAAGAAATTATTAAATGTTTCTCTTTCATTTGACCCGTTAAGTCGACGAACTCCTCAAGGGACCTTGATACTGTTGGAAAGTCATGTTGGTTGTAAAATAAAGTGTAACTAAAATGAAATGCTTCTCATGCTATAGAAATTGTATTCAATGCCATAAACTGAAAAGTATACTTGATGACGCCACCACGCACCAGCCAGTAGATAGATTATTTGCAGAAGAAAAAGCTTACACATTATGTTTTACTAAGAGAGCACATTTGTGCATTAGGTAGCCACATTCCCACCTAACCACACATTACGGTTGTGTGGGTTGCTATTCTGTGCAATGACCCGACGGCGCGGTGCAGCGCGTGGTGACGCGACAAGGGCGTCTGAACGTCGACCACCTCGCGCATTCTGCTCTCCTGGTGACGAAGGTTCGTTTACCACACAACCCTTTTCTGGTCCTAAAACTGTAGCACTCTAGAAGGACTTATTATTTCAACTGTGCATTGTTTGCAAATCGCTCCTGTTATGGCTGCACAATAAAACAAGTGGTGTCGTCGACAACAAGAACTTTTGGCCGGTACGTGATTTAATCCTTGCTCGGCTCACTGTCTTAAAGGTTACGGTCAAGGTCAGACAATGTAAATCAGGTCTCATGGAAGCGTGAAGCTCAAGAGACAGAACACAAATTAAGTAAATACACATGTTTTTTGCAGTGTGTTATTACGTCTGAATGTATTGTTAATATATACGTGTAAGTAAAATACGGGAAAATTTTAAACCAGACTTACGTTTTAGCGGCATAAACGATGTAAGAAAGGAATTTATTAAGTTACTTTAAGTAACATACGATATTTAATTTTTAGAGTTTCGTCAAGCAATGCAGCATTTTATTTAAAGTCTTCAAGGCTATTTTTGTTCAGATGTTATTGTTAGCCATATCCAGCAGCAGTACAAGTGCTATTGAGGCTTCTTTGTAAATATCTAATTTTGTGTCGTTGGTCAATAAAATGGTTCACAATGGTGTTATCTGTTTTGTTGATTAGTGTTTACACGCAATCCCAGTGTAAATGCCGAAGTGACCTTGATCAATACCGTGTTTGCTATTTTTTATCATGCAGTCACACATGTTATTATCACACCGTGTTCTTTATTTCATAGTTATTTCACCACTAGTTTCAGTACATTTATTGAAGTAACACAAAAATATAAGTTCCCGAGGGTTAATAACCAAACTCTGCATCGACAGAACGCGAGCACAAACACAAATAAATACATGTCGCTATTGTATAATATCCTTATATATATATAAAAATTACGTGTCACGTTGTTTGTCCGCGATATAATCCTAAATTACTGGACCGATTTTAAATTTGATTTGCACACCGTGTGCAATTTGATCCAACTTGAAAGATAGGATAGCTTACATCCCAATTTATAGTCGCAATATTATTTTATTGCAAATTATTTGTCTATTATTTGACAGTCACAATTATCTGTTAGCTCCAAACGATTCTAACAGATGGCGATATCTGTTGACTGGATTGAGTAAGTATTCAATATATGGCGCTATGTTAAATTAATCAATCATCAATCAATACATATACAACAGTACCGTGACTCATTTATAGACAATGCACAGCATAAACGGGTGGTCCTAGAGGTTTGAAATTTGGAGGCGATATCCCTCGAGTACCCTAGAGGTGCACTAAGGAGGGATTTTTTGAAATTCAATTCAATTTCAATTCAATTGAAATTTGTATGGCAAATACCGCGAGCGAAGCTGTGGCGGGTCCACTAGTGTGTATATATATTGATATATGTAATATTTTCGAGGTAAAATATCTCTACATAACATCGATCGTTAACTCCATTTTGGGCTCGGTAAACGTACAGATACTTGAACTCATCTGTACGCGTGGCGCTATGTGTGTGTAAATTTGAGTTGCGTACGGACACCTGCCGCGTGCCACACAAATCAAAGTAACATATTTACAAGCTCACACACATATAGCGCCGCACACAAGATGAGTTGAAGTATCTAATAGCACGGGCAAAGCCTGCCAAGGACCCGGTAGCCTTCAACTTAGCCTCCGCGAGGCCCAGGCTCTGCTAGTCCCACCGAATCCACCCGGGAGCACATCGATCGGCCGTGGCTATGGCAACGGGAGCTAGTATGAGGGTCAGGGGCACAATCTCGCCTCTGTGATTACTTCCGACATCACATACCGCAGGATACAGATTGTTAAATGTTTTCGTATGATTCGATTCTGTAGCTCTCACAAAAGACATACCTTTCAACGCACTACACGTATGTACATATAGTGTTGCATTGCGTGTATAAGTACCTTGTTTAGAAGTAAAATTATAATGACTAATATAGGAACTATTTTTCAGTTTGAATTTTCAGTGGTGATATATTTCTTCTTAAATTTAAAGCTTTTAACACTTTTGCGTATGTCATAAAATTATATTTAAAAAAAAACTAAATTAAAACTTACGAGTACACCAGTTGCAATTTCTTTTTGATCGGAATCACCAAAATATTAAAATTTATTTTTAATAAAATTAATAAACCAGTCTCTTACAGTGTGATGATGATAAATAACGTGCCCAAGGGAATACTCAATATTTATCTTTATATCGAAGCGACGCGTGCGAAACTGCGTAAACGGCATCTTTCTGTTTTTATACGCTTCACTTTTATGCAACTAACTATGTAAACAAATCTAGGAAGTCGATTTTTATTGAACCTACTTCAAATTTTTGTATCGATTTAAAACTTTGCACATGTATGTAATTAGGATAACTACAATAATTAGGTAGCATCGAGCTGATTTGACCATATAGTATAGCCAGGAGGTAGATAGTGTAACTCTTCCATGGCCACTTGTTTTGAAAACTATGTTCATTACTAATTATCTGCTATCATTTTAAAGACAAATAATACATGACTGTGCTTTCCAGTAAGGGCTGCGGATTTATGGGACCTGAAATCAGGAGCGGGCCTTCAAACCATGGTTACTGCATGGTTTGGATGGTGTGGTGCTCTCTACACGTGTTTCATATCTTCTTATCTCAACGTGTATACATTTGGGTGTTAGTAATAAAGAATAATACATAATTAAATAATAATATAACAATTTTAATTGTTCACGATTTAAAAAAAGCGTGCGTATTTTTTTCTGTATCTACTTTTTTCTAAATGAAATAATGATTATGTCATTATTTCATACACTACACTAAGGTCCGACCGAGACTGCTTTTTTAATCTCGGCCGAGACCGAGACCGAGAATAAAATAAATTCTCGGCCGAGACCGAGACCGAGACCGAGACACGGAAAAATTGTATTTTTTTCTACGTTAGCCTTTTTTATGGTTCCGTACCTCAAAAGGAAAAAACGGAGCCCTTGTAGGATTACTAGTGTGTCTGTGTCTGTCTGTCTGTCACAGCCAATTTGCTCCGAAATAGTAAGTCGGTGACCGCAACACAGACGCGTAACGTACCTAAATAAATGAATTTTAAACATGTGGACAACATTTGGCCGGTAAATTAGAAATTAAAAAAAAAGTTATGCAAACTATATCGTGTGACAAATGAAATGAAAGGGCTTATTGTGAGTATTTTAAATACATAATTATATATTTTTGGAATTTTAAAATGAATAGTTTGGAAGTTATTTAGGATAATAATCCAAATAGGCAAAAATTGACAATGCCCCCCCCTATTTCCAAAAGTACTGGGCATAAAATTCAAAAAAAAAATTAGTTAACTATAGAATCTCTGTGTTATTTAAAGGATAGGTTCCAGATAAACATATACGGAACGGAACCCTCTTCACGCGAGTTTCACACGCACTTGTCCGGTTTTTTAACTTAAAAAAAATACATCCGTTATGATAAAAAAAAGGTTTTATTATGGTTTAAACGTTCTGCCGTGTACTACAAACAAACTTCATAGTCAAAAATTCCAAATTCGAATTCCAATTCGTTTTCGAAAAGAAATGAACGAATTGTCACTAGGTCGGGTGTCGGTAAAGTCGCACGACAAGAGCCCGGGCGGGGCGATAGGTCAAAATCGCAATAAAAGCCTTCGCCACCGCGGTTAACCTGAGTCTCGGTCGCGGCCGAGAATCTCGGCCATTTTGGGCCGAGACCGAGACCGAGATCTCGGCCCGATTTTTGGCCGAGACTTACCGAGACCGAGACCGAGACCGAGATCTCGGTCGGACCTTACACTACACATTAGACTTGAAATGAACTTTGGTTGTAGATAACCTATAATTTATTTGGATTTTTATCTATAACATAAATGGTCCTAAAGATGTGATAAATAGTTCCCGAATGAAAACCAATGAGAAATAAAAAATTGGTTAATATTTATTTCACGTAAAGAAAGGATTATTAAATTCGCCTTACAAGGTGATGATAGGAAACTCAAGGTTGTAAGCAACAAGTATGTTTTAATATGTAAATCAGAATCTCCCTTAAATTTAAAACACTCCTAGGCACTTTTTTATGAGTATATTGCGTAAAAGCATAAAGCAATGCAACATTGCGGATTTCTTATCAACAACCTTCACTACGAATCATTACGATTTCCACGTGGCATAGGAACGACCAATTCTCCAATTTACTTACATACAAACAATTTAAAGTTATGCGTACTCGCGTTCGTACTTCATACTTTGTCAATTGCAAGGGCTCGAAAATAAATGTAAAAATGCTGTTCTTAGGATTCCGTACCTCAAAAGGAAAAAACGAAACCCTTATAGGATCACTCGTGTGTCTGTCTGTCTGTCAGACTGTCTGTCCGTCTGTCACAGCCAATTTGCTCCGAAACTACTGGACCGAATGAGTTAAAATTTGGTATACATATATAAGTCGGTGACTGCAACACGGACGCGTGACGTAAATATATGAATTTTAAACCTGGGGGCCACTTTTGGGGGTAAAATAGAAAATTAAAAAAAAGTTATGCAATCTATATCGTGTTACATATCAAATGGAAGGGCTTATTGTGAGGATCTTAAATATATTTTCTTTTGAATTTCAAGTAAAATAGTTTAGAAGTTATTTAGGAAAATATGCAAAAATTTACCATAACCCCCCCAAACAAACTTACATTCCCATTTATAATATTAGTGAGGATATCTATAAACTTATAATAAAAGGATAAGGACGTTGATTTTGTACATGAAAGATATTTAAAAAATAATGATAGATTTGGCAAACAGGCTTTTAAAAGATGCCAAAGCACTTTTTTTGCGTGTTTTCCTGTCGACCGACATTAACTTGAGGGACAAACACACTAAACTGCTGAACGGATTTTGATTAAAATACGATCTGGCAACAATGGTATAATTTGGAATCGCATAAAGGATAATATTTATTTCGGATTTCATCCCCTATGATTGTAAATAGTGGTTGAAAATTTTTATGGAGAAAGTATTAGTAAATAAATGACAATTGGTATAATGGTTACACAAAATAAATGGCATTTAAGGATTTCGGAAAATGTGTACTTAAAGGTATAAAATAGGAGATATTTTTTTTGTAAAATCAGACCTTTAAAGAATAGAATATGTTTATTCTGGTGAAACAAACACATGCAATAACTATTTACACTATATATATACACTAACGAACTATATACATAAAATAATTAGGCTAATAACTGAACAGCAAGTCTCAGCGTGAGGATAGTTAGGGAGGAAGAGAGCTACGCATGCGCGTCTTCTGTCGTTATTCCAATTACAATGGAAACGGATACGATAGAGGTATAAAAAGGCTAGTCGCAACAAAGGTAAAAAGTACAAGTTGAAAATTTGTAATTTTTGAACTTAGGAACTCGAATATTTCTATTTAAAGTTTATATTCAACGGAAATTATGCATACGGGACTAATGGACCTTATCAACATTCAACCTACGTTTAGATTTGGTTACTACGGGTCAAAATTTTACATTGCCGCATACAAAGTTTGTAATTTTTAATTGGTAGTGAGCAAATCTATCCCCGGACTGAATATTAGGAACGAAATAAATGCTTCAAAGGACATTTTGCTCCGAGAAGCACCTGAACCTAATTATATCGGAAAATAGCTGGTTTATGTAGTTATTTAATATCTCCTCGGCTGCACTGGGAGTGAAGAAATAGCATAGAATGCGTGTAGATGCTTATCATCCTGGCATGTCGTAAAAGTCGACTAAGGGACGGGTCCTCTCCAACATGGTGGACTATCTGTATGGGCGATGGGCTGATCACCTGTCACCATACAGTTCATCATACCATCTTAGGACTAATTAATCGAACGTGGCCACAAGTAGTCTTGTGGCTCTGCCCACCCCATTAGGGATTTCGGGCGTGATGATATGTATGTTTAATAATAAGTTCATTTAAAAATCTTGCAAGTTTAAAATCTTTCCTGGTTATTAAACTTATTGTACGCGAACGAAGTCGCGGATAGATACAGCTAGTATTATATATAGTGTGATTCTATCGTAAAATTCTATAATGGGTTTTATGTGCAAGGATTATACCTACTGAAAATGAAAATGAAAATATTTTATGAAAATGAAAATGAAAATATTTATTTTGCAAGTAGGCCTCACGGGCTCTTTTACATGTCTGAATCTACCAGCGCTTCGAAAGGTGACATTTGCTGAGAAGAAACGCCGCAAGAAACCCAGCAGTAAGTCTTTTTTCCACTTTAAAATTACATATAACTAAAACTAACATAAAAAGTGCAACAAATAAACCTAATGGGCACAAATTAATTATCTTATACAACTAATAAGGGAGATGTATAGTCTCCGCGTCTGAACAAGTAAATTTAAGTGCCTTAGAGATGTATAAAGTCTCTAAGGGTCATAATAATAAGAATAATATTAAAACAGAGAAAACATCTAAATTGATTAATCTAGGTTACATGGAGATGTAGACAGTCTCCATGGTCAAGTATAAAGATGGAGATGTAAGGTCTCCAAATATCAAAAACAATCTGAAATATAACATTTCATGTCCTAATAATACAAATATTATTGGCTATTAAGCCAAAAGGTCAATAACAGTTTATTAAGGAGACACAATAGGAAACGGAGACAGCGCCAGGAAACGACATACAGACTCCCGGACACTACGAGGTTACACTGTTGCGTTTCTTGGCCTCAGAGCTGGCCAAGCTTCTTTATCATTTAAATAATCTTCAACTCTATAATATCCTTTCTTAAGCAGCGAATCTTTAATGTACCGTTTAAATGGATTAACAGACAAGTCCCATGCTTCAAGGGGAACTTTGTTGTAGAATCTTATGCAGTTCCCCAAAAAAGATTTACTTACTTTCTTAAGGCGAAACTTAGGAACAAGGAGCTTATTCTTACTACGTGTATTAAAATTATGGACATCAGACACTTTCTTAAAACCTTTAATATTCTTGTGCGTATACAAGATCATCTCATAAATATACTGTGAAGCTACTGTAAGGATGTCAATTTGTTTGAAACGGTCTTTTAACGAATCACGGCAGCCCAGGTTGTAAATGGACCGGACTGCTCTCTTCTGTAGAATAAAGACCGTTTCGATGTCAGCCGCCTTACCCCAGACCAGGATGCCATAAGACATAATACTATGAAAATAACTAAAATAAACAAGTCGCGCTGTTTCCACATTGGTAAATTGACGAATTCTTCTTACAGCATATGCAGCAGAGCTCAGTTTGTCTGCAAGAACGGATATGTGTGGACCCCATTGTAAATTGCGGTCAAGAGTTAGCCCAAGAAAAACGGTCTGATCTACAAGAGATAGGTTTTCTCCATTTAAAGTAAGGGCTGCGTCTACCTGTGTAACATTAGGTAAAGAAAATTTAACACATTTAGTTATCTTCGCATTAAGAAGCAAATTGTTAGCTGTAAACCATTTAAGCACTTCCTTCAAGGTGTCGTTGATATGACTATAGTCTTCCTGCTGTCGGTTTACTTTAAAAATCAGCGAAGTTTCATCAGCAAATAAAACTATGTCACACTTGTTATTTATAAGGCTAGGTAGATCGTTTATATAAACAAGGAAAAGGAAAGGGCCCAAAATAGATCCTTGGGGCACTCCGAGCTTCACAGGTAAACCAGAAGACTGCACTTTGTTAACTACTACTTTCTGAATCCTCTGGCTAAGATAAGATTTTACAAGGTTTAGTGCTTTAACTGATAATCCATAGTGCTTGAGCTTATATAAAAGTGTCTCATGCTCAACACAATCGAATGCTTTTGAGAGGTCGCAGAAAATACCAATCGCATCTTGCGAATGTTCCCATGCTTCATAGATATGCCTAATAAGCACTGAGGCAGCATCTGTTGTCGAACGACCCTTTGTAAAACCAAATTGCTGATCGTGAAGCAAATTATTAGTATTAAAATATTGAAGCATTTGGTTAAGAACAATTTTTTCAAATACTTTACTTAACACTGTTTAATTTAAGTGCCAAATATCACGTATTATTGTGTTGACAATATTCCAATATTGTCAAAATATTTACGAAAGACGTAGAAATTTTGAATTAGGCAAAAAGTATTGACCGTCATTTAGTGCTTCAGATGAGGCACGTGTTCCCAAAATATACAACGATTGGCCGTGACCCTTGCCCGGTCATGGCGAGCGAGAAGCCGGGGTACAGAGTGGGCGGGGGTGCGATGAATAGACCTTTCTGAATTTCACTTGTTTCCATACCAACTGTTAAAAGCCTTATATAAAGACAAAACAAGTTGGGACCAGAGCATTTATTTGGCTTTCTCAGAAGTATCTGGCAAGTATTTGCAAATAAATTAGGCGTACTAAGTTGATTATGTATGTTATGGAACAATTTATGTGTCGCGAGTGACGCACCGTGACCTCCGCCAAGGTTGCATACGAGCACTTCCCTGTGTACTCAATCGGTTATTAGGTACAGACGAGCGCGACTGGTTTATTCGCACCGAAAATAGTAATCATAATGTCTTCGTTTACTTGGATCGTTTATTAATTCGATCCATTTGCGTGTAAGCAAAAAAATATCACTAATTGTTTTATCATGAAACTGAAAATATTTCAAATCCTCGTCATCTGAACTCAGACCAAATAAGTAGAAAATCAGTTTACATATTATTTCAAATTATATCGGTTTTGCTGTTAATTTAATCTCCTGTTTTTATGAGAAGGAAATAAGTTCCAATGTTGTGTTAATTAATGATTACAATCGCACAGGGAATCCTAGTTAGTTTGGTACTAGGTCTATATGAGTTAGAATCTAAGTTCTTACTATCAGTCTCCACCTAAATATAATATTGTAAAATTCTAAAAATTCTCAAATTATCCTTCTATATAGGTACGTTAGTACTTAACCAACAGGAAGAGCTAATTATGTGACATTATATACCTAAGTAAATAGTCAGTTAGGTTTAAACATAATCGCATATCAGTAGGAAGTAATTTGCTCTTACAGAAGGTTATGTTGATAAATGATAGCACATTATATACGCATATTCATGAAAGTAATAAGTCAACAAAACCGCTATTTCGACGCTCATCAAGGCCATGTTGTATTAGTAAAAATTGCATAGATAATAACAAAATGGGAATTAATTAGAAGTAGGTTAAAATCGACTTCCTAGATTTGTTAACATTCCTATATAGTTAGTTAGTTCGTTTGTGAGTTTGATACAAGTGGAGCTAATAAAAGCGTGTTATAACACGCTTTATAAATAAAGAAATCTTTAGGTACAAGTAGTTTTTCAAAACATTTTATACATATTACTTACTTACAAATTATTTTCCTCCTAAATAGCGAACAGAAATGCGATCATACGACCCAAGTTCCATGCACGTTTTCACTTAAAATTGATATCAAATAGCAGTATTGTGTAGGTAAATTTGTAAGAACAAATCGTTGAACTAACAATTAATTCGTTTTGACTTTAATGATGTGATGATTCGTTGCGTAACAATAAGTAGTGCTAATCTAATTTATGTAAAACGGAATTTTTTGTACAATGAGCGACAATAAGATTGTTTCTAAAAACGTAACTCTCTCGACAGTACAGTTTGTGGGCATAGATTTTCATGCACTGTGTCACGTCTTGGGAGCCTTAACGGGTTATAAGTTAAAACCAAGATGTTAATTTAAGACGTTAATTTGCTTGCGTAAATTATGATGAACATAGACGTATGATAATAAAATTATAAATTCAATCTTTTCAAAACGCATGTATGTCAACGTCCTAAAGGCAATTTTAAACATTTAAGTATTCTTTGATATTTTGTTTTACTGATTTATATTTTACTAGCAGCCCCGCCACAGCTTCGCCCGCGGTATTTCCAACACAAACTGTAGGGGTTGAACTTTGAGAATCGTTTTTTTTTTTGTATTAAATCACATTTCCGGTTAATACATACATACATAGCATCACGCCCGAAATCCCTAATGGGTTGGGCAGAACCACAAGACTACTTGTGGCCACATTTGATTAATTAGTCCTAAGATGGTCCGGTTAATAGACGCGTTATTTATTTTTATCACATACTAATTTTGACGTAAGCTTTTACCGGCTTAGGGGTTGATTTTCAAAAAATCTCTGGTTCTATGTCCGCAATAGCAGAAGGTTGGGTGAGAACAGTAATCAAAAAACCGCTAAACGCTTACTGGTGGTTGGACATTTTTACTTTACGGGTAAGGACCCGTACTTTACTTTCTGTTTACTAAATATATAAGGAATATGTTTTTTGTCAAAACCATTGGCGGGTAAGAAGTGCGGTTAGTCAAAATAAACGGCACGCTAGTCACCGGACAGTCGGGTGTCAAAACAATGATGATACGGAGGGCTCGCAAACAAGCAGGGTGCAGGGGTCGCGCACCTGCTGCGCCCGCGCCGCTGACATTGGCAGATAAGCAGCTATTATTTTGCCCAATGTCACATTGACCTCAATGACACCGGCGCGTCATCACCACGCGTTGCTCTGACCTTGCCATATTTATCTAATCTTACCGTTCGCGAAAATAAAGTTAACAGAATTATTTTCAACAGGTAGGTTGCCTGCCATTATCATGTGTTTTACGATGTGTTACAAAAGAAAACACGTTTTTTTTTTGCTTTATTATTGAACGTTTATCGATTTAGGTGATCAATATGGATCGTTTGAAAGGATTCTTGATGCAGGCGTATATCATCGAACTACTATGAACATCGATCGGTGTTTGTTTACTTCTTCTTCTTACTTTTATTTGTTTTTTTGTTATTTTGTGTGATAATATTTATTTAAGAGGGCGCCGACCGTCCAGTGGCGCCCTCATCACTGTTATTGTGTTTTCTATTAAAGGAAAGTATTTTATTAAAATTGAAGCCGTATAAGTTGTTACGCAACTTAATACACAACGTATATGCTATGTAATATAGCTTTGCAAAGTATAACCATCATCTAATCAATTTAATAGAAAAAAGCGGCCACTATTTTCTATTAAATTGATTAGATGATGGCTATACTTTGCAAAGCTATATTACATAGCATATACGTTGTGTATTAAGTTGCGTAACAACTCATACGGCTTCAATTTTAATAAAATACTTTCCTTTAATAGAAAACACAACAACAGTGATGAGGGCGCCACTGGACGGTCGGAGCCCTCTTAAGCAGTGCACGTTTTAATTTCGTAATGTACTTAAATACGACAAGATTATCTCTAGAATGGGTGGTACTAACATTAAAAATGCCACATTCTAACGATATTATGAAGAATGCATTACAACAATGCTGTGCTTGATAAATACGACCTTCGTAGCAAGTCGTCATCACCCGGAAATCAGTGTCGGCTGTTCACGTGTTGTTACAATTTTCCGAAGCAGGAAGTATAAATCCTCAGTCAAGGCAAAGTAAAATTGTTTCTATTATCAGCAAGTACTGATTATGACCCTGAAACAGTGACCTAGTGGTCGCAATTGACGATTGGCGATTTTCAGAAAAAAACATGCTTAGGCTTAGAGTTTAGAGTTTGAAGGCGTAGGTCGTACCTGGGGTTTAAGACACGTTCAAAACATACTAAAATTTCTTGGGTGAATTGTGGGTGATTGATTTAATTTTAGACCAAGTAATTTTTGCACTGAACACGCAAAAAATGATCGGGTCAAAAGATAAGTGAACTAAGAAATATACCTTCATGTGACTATACCTGTATGTTTGCACACAGGTGTAAATAAAAGAAACAGCCCTATAGCATGACTTTTTAGAAGACAGAGACTGAGTAGCCTATTGGCTATAATCTACAATGACTTCGAAGCTTCAGGTTGCGGGTTCTACTCGTTGATTTGGGAGTCTGGTCTTTTGTGCGTTTTTGGGGGTCGTTTATGGATGCATTATCCTTGTTTGTGCCGTTGAGTGACGTAATTTATTTATTATTATTTATTATAGAGACAATTGATGTCAAATATAATCGACTGATTAAAACTATTTTGCTAACCAATATTTGTTTTTTTTTTACTGCCGAAAACATAAAGCTTCTTTTTATCAAGGATTAGGTATATGCGTTGCTTTAGCCATAAGTGACATTTCAATAATGTCTGATCACTTTTTTAAATTAGCTTGCGTAGATATAAGATCTAACGACCATAGGATTACCACCGTGCTAAGTAACTATGTAAGATTGACAGTATGCCCGCGTAGAGCGTCTACGAGTGGTCTACGAGACATTTGACTGTTGACCTAGGTCTTAGGCGACTTCTTTATTGCATCGACGCTGTGGGATATATTGCAACGACTAACCTAGATCAGGAATAGAGCTGGAAGGTTCCTCGAAGGACGGCGGCTTGTGGAGACGAGGCTGCGGCGGCGGCGGCGGGGGCGGCGGGCGCATGCACTGGATGACGGAGTGCGTGGGCGCCGGCATCAGCACCGGCGCACGGAACTCCTTGCCGGGCGGCGCGGGCAGCTCCAGCCGGCGCACGCCGGGCAGCAGCTCCGGCTCGTACCCGCTGTCCGAGGGCTCGCGCTTTGGCGACATCTTCGGATAACACTGCATCGTTCCTTACTTAATACTGATAAGTCTCTAACTTAAAAAAACTTTTCCAAAATGTTTAAAGTCCAATTTACGGAAAGTCTATAAGTTTTTGCACATACTTAGATAACAATAATTCATGCACATATGATTATAATATTAGGTCCTGCTCGGTAGCATTGACATTTCCTGTTTTATTTATTTATCATGCGAGTGCAACCGGGGACCGGTGCCGACTCGTGCGCGTAACGTGCGTGCAGCGAGCGCCGCGCGATCGCGAGACTCGTCCGCTCGCCGCGGCCAACTTTCTCTCACTGGCAGGCGGTCGCGGCTGGACGAAAGTGAATCTGCAGCGTGCGCCCGCCCCGCCGCCTCCGCCCGCATCTCACCCTCAGGTGTCCTGCACCGCCCGCCCTGAGCCGCCGTCGATGCCGATGCAACGCCCATCTGACATCAACTTTAACCTTAACTCTGACCTTTACTCGAGTGCACTGCTCCCTCAACCCGAAATATATAATACATATAAAAAACAGCACTGGGACTTATATAGGCTGATAATGATGGGCAAGTAAGCTTTAAATTGTTAATTAAAATCACCAATCACCCTACCCCCTACCTAATTTTCAAAACTCTTGCAAAAATATTTAAATAATGGTATTTCTTTAAATAACTCACATAACAGATCATCAAACATAATCAGCCATATAAAAAAAAAAAACCAAAACAAATCGAAGGAATTCCTTTATCCTAAAAATCCCGAGAGAAGACCTACACCCAGTTTTTTTGGATTGGCATAAAACGTCACCTATATCTATTGCCATGTTTTGTGATTCTGCCATGTATGGCGCTGCGCTTTCAGTGAGTGGTGAGCTCGCTGCTGACGCATAGAAATCCCGTTTGTGCAGCGTTGAACTCGGCGTGTAAGAGAACCTCATTTCTGGTTCTGGTTCTTTCTTGTACTGGGCGTCTCCCCGGCTAAGTATGCCACACCGAGGGAAAGTACTTTAAATATATGTAGATAGGTTTTGCTTCACGTTATATTTTATTATTAAAAGTACCGCATTCAAAGATTTTAAAAGAACCTTGCCCGACCTGGGAATTGAACCAACCAAACGTAAAAACCAACCCGTATTTTTATACGCTGATCGAAAGGGTCAATTACAAAAAATAATTTATTTTAAGTAATATAGAAGTAAATTTAAAGGAACACTTTTTTCTTTCAATATATTCACATTTGATCGGTTCGATTCCCTGATGAGGCAAGCGACTTTTTTTGCGACAGGCCTAATTTAGGGTGTAAACATCTGCTATGGAAAGATCTTATAAAAATCTACCCCTAAGGGTAAAATGGAGGTACAAAGTTTGTATGAAAAATATCGAGCGAAGCTGTTCCGATTCCGCTAGTTTATTATGACAGTTTTGATATTCTTGGCGTATAATTTTAATTTTTCATATTAAATATGGAAAAAATATATCATTTTTATACTTTGTTGATATTGTAATGACGAAAAATATTATGAATAAATTCAATCAGTTTATGAATTTCTTAAATAAAAGCTACTAGTTAGCAATAGGGATTTTTCCATTATCAACCCAATAAATTAAAAGTGTTTTTATGTAATATAGTGTCTTTCATTAGTAACATGTAAAGACAAGAAAGAACTAATTAAGAATTTATATGTAGACGGATAAAGTATGGAAAAAGATTTTCTTTTAATTATTATTATGCGAAAAAAAAAAGAATTATTATCCTTGCACAAAAAATTGAACAAAATGTTTTATTTTACGAGTATGTTTAATTTGGCGAGGCTTTTACTCTCCGTGCTATTTTTAAACCGTGACATTTCAAAAACATAAAGTTTTACGAAAAACTAAAAACACAGTTTCATTTCTCTTAATTATAATTTTTGATTGTAAGAATAACATTTTATTTGGAAAACTCACAAATCATAAATGTTTCCAACGGCGATATTGTACAAAACAACCGAAACTTTTAGCGACCTTCAATGTTTCACAACAAAGGAAATTCGGTCAGCATTCATATGAGACTTAGATTTATCGTGTCGGTTTATCACTCGGATTCCGAGCCCACGCGACAGTGATATTGAAAATTCGATCGATCCCCGATGACCGTCGAAGCACGCTCACTGATAACACTGATACTCATCAAGGAGATAACGCCGAATTCACATCACTGCTGTGTGCCTGAACAGAGGTTATACTTGAACATATCTGTGGGATGAGATAGTCCACGAATATCTGATAACCTTTTGCATATCATCTGTTGGGACTTGATATTATTAGGTTGGCTAGTGGCCGAATTCAGAAACGCCACTTAAGCATTTGATTACTTATTAAATAGTTAAATGCCCCTCAACTAGTTGCCAACCTATACTGAAACGTCACTGAAACGTCACTTTAATTAATGATCAATTTGAGTGGCCTTTCTGAATTCGGCCATAAGTCAACAGTATGTTATTTTTTACCTGACTGCGCGAAGCCATAAGGAGGGTATAGAGTTAAACAAAGGGTATAGAGTCTATGTATATGGATGTTCCACTTTAGATCCTGAGGCTGGACCGATTTTAATAAATGGGGTATCGTATAAGAATTCTAGGAACCGAAAAAGAATTTTACTTCGCCAATCGGGTTTTTTTATTTATTTACTCATTTATTTTAATTTTAATAAAAGTATACAAAATAATTAACATACAACATAATAATAATACTAAATAAAATTAATTAAATCTCGTTTCGGGTTTTTCGGGTTTTAGTTTTTAACTATTAACAGTTTGTATTATTTTATCTCTCATACATTTGAACTACGACATTTTTGAGCCGATTTGGACGATCATTTTGTAAATCAATAGTTCGAGTTAGGAATAAGGACTTAACGGAATTCCTCAAAGTAAGCAAACATATATCAAGTTCGCGATGTTCAAAGATACTTAACTGATACATTTTCACTCAACAGCATTATTTAGTCAAGTGGGAGTTATGATAGAGTCCACGGATTGCTACAAGGAACTTCATGACACAACCCTGAGTGCAGAATAATATTAACTTTCGCCGACTGTGGGAAGTCTTTCTTTCTCGTCTTTTTCATCATGGAGAGCGTGTGGCTATTTAACTACTTTTAACTTTATAACAAACAATTTTTGAGATTTTGGAAAATCATGTCATTCGCACATTCAAAACGCTTCACATGAAAGTATATCTTATGTTATTGTACTGTGAATCAACAGGCGATATCTTTAAATATTGAATCTACAAAAGGAGGGTAGACACAGTTCAGAAGCACCAGGCTGAGGGGATGGGGAGTGCAGCGGCGCTGCGGTCACTGCACCGCGCGGGACCAACGCTCCCGTCTTGTTCGGCGCCTAGGCAATGACCTCTTAATCTAAAAGTTATTTAATTCAGTACAATTTATAATTCAGAATAGGTTTTTTGATGAAATCAGACATTTAAAACACTTTCAGAAATTAGATTCACCATCTAAATAAATTTATCTAATAACCCTATCTAATATATCACCATTAATCATATTAAAATATGTCTTTATATAATTTATATCAATATTATGGAGAACTGGAGAAGATAAGATGGGTTAAGACTCCGAACAGAATCAGCCTCCTATCTTATCCTACTAATATTATGAATGCGAAAGTTTGTGTGTAAGTATGTATGTCTGTATATTTGTTCCCACTCAGCTCCGTAACGGCTGAACAGATTTTCATTGGTATTTTGTTACCTTAGCTCCTGTAATGTTATCCCAAAAAAGTTGATAACTTCCTCAGGGAATAACTATACATAAGTAAATTTCACCTGAAGTCGCGGGCAGAAGCTAGTTTAAAATATACTTAAAGGGGCTAGCCAGCCATGTTGTCTTTGGCGTAGGTAAAAAATACGGTTTACTAACGTATGGGCAAAAAACTTTTCCCAGAGTATCACATCCCAAACTACATATTTCACTCAAATTATCGTTTGGTAAAAAATCATTAGTCAAAACAGCTTATCGCAATTTTACCGTTAGCAAAGTATTTCTTGGCAAATTATTGTTTAACAAATAAATACTTGGTCATGTTTCATTTTACCAAGTATTATTTGGTCAAATGTAGCGTTTGGCATAACATACTCTTCCTAAAATATTGCATGGTATACGATTTACATCCTAATTGAGTAATACATAGGATTAACCTAACCTAACCAAACCGCCAACGTGTCGACGTCACCCCGCTTCGCCTATTTCCTATTGCCTATTTACAATCTAAGGGACACAAGTTAACCCTAACCTAACCTACCAATAATACATTTGTTACGGTTGTTTGTTTTACATTGCGGGGGGCTTCGCCCCCCGAGCCCCCCATTCTGCGTACCGAACCTAATCTTGAAAAAAATTTAAACGATTTTGCAACACTTAGCTGAATATTCCGAGGTTAAATTATTAATGTGTATTGCAACTAATTTAAAAATTTAATAAAAAAAAATCTTTGGTATTCTGATTTATAAAAAAAAAACAGTAAATCACCATAAAGAAAACCTTACGAATTCAACTGTGTTTTTAATGTAAGTATGCAATTTAATATGTTTATGCCTTTTATTCCTTTTATACTTGGAATTCCTGTATTCTTTAAAATCAGTAAAAATAAATTATCATTTGTCAAACTTATGCTATAAGTTGAGTATGCGAAGTGACAATTTGAATAAACGTTTTTTTGGAATATAATATTAGCCAAACGAAAACGTTTGCTTAATAAACGTTTGGCTTAATAAAACTTGACAAAGTAAAATGTTGCCAAATGATAATTTGACTAAATGAATAAAACGAGAAATGTAAATGTGCTAAAGATACGTTTGGGAAATGAAACTGCTGCGATAAGTTTTTTGGGAAGTGAAATTTGGCGAAAAATATTTTGATCAAACGGCAGTACACCAAAAAATACGAACAGCAAAAGTATTAGTTTTATTTATAAATTATATGGTGAAAACTTAAATGTTAATTTTAATTATAACTTTTACTTTTACTTAGTATTTGTGTATATTTGTAAATGAAAAATCTGTGACTGTATACGTATTATCTTGATTTTTTTAAATTTTAAAACCATTCTGCATTGGGCATGCGATGAAGTCAAAAAATCCAAAAAAGACAGTCAAGTACGAGTCTAACTCGCGCGCTAAGTGGTCTGCGAGCCAGCAACATATTTTCATGACCATTACCTTCCCAGCTGATAACTCTTAAAATGATTCAGTTATGTCGTGAAGCCTCGTGAACGTCAGCTGCGGTTCCGTGGGTGGGTTGAGCAGAGGTAACGTCCCAAACACGTAGTTTTTTTTGGCTTCTCTTGATTGACAGATGATAGTTTATATGCTATTGTGAATAAATATAAACATCAGCTGCGGCCCTAACATGCATGGCACAAAGATAAATTAAACCCGTTTATCTCTATGACTATCCCTTTCGTCGGCACTAATGTGAGAGAGACGCACTTAGAGATAAACAGGTTTAATTTATCTTTGTGTCATGCATGTTAGTGCCGCTGGCTGTATTATCATCTATCGCTGGGAGCATCTATCGCCTATTTAAATGCACAAGCTGAAGAGCTTGCCCTCGGCATACGGCTAGCTGATTTTTCAAATTAATTACAGGATCATTATTAACAATCAGCTTACGAATTTTCATCCGGGATTTCATTTCATTAGTATTTTTTTTTGCGAGGAACCCTAATTGCTTACATGAAAGTAGCCCAAGTTACTCGAAGGTCCCGTCACAATCGGTCTAGCCGTTTTGGAGATTAGCCGGAACAAACAAGTTCTATAATTATTAAAAATTCTGGTTCATAACATTAGTAGTTGCTGAGAGACTTGTACACATTATAACGAAATCTCACGATAAGGGTTCCTTTTTTTACCCTTTAACTATGGAACCTTAATAAGCGTAATGGAAAAAGCGCTAGTGAGTTAATAGTAGTTTATGCAACGGTTGTATAATGATAGGCCTTAAAACACTAGTGCGGTTTTCATGAAACGAGCCGATAGGCGAGTTTCATAATAAGATCGCACGTGTGTTTTAAGGCCAAATTATGCAGAGTTGCATACATAACTTTATCTACACACATATTATAAATCCTCCATGATGGGTTCAGAAACAATATTTTCTGGCAACAAGTTATTTGTTGCAATCGTGGCTGCATATTTCCGATATCCGGCTCATTTTCACATCACACACACTCCGAGAAGACTACTTACTATTCATATCTTCAACTAAAATGTAAATTACAAACAACTTTTTCTATTCAATTCAACAACAATTCTACTTTCGTTCAGCAAAACGTTAACATGGCGGCAATTCGAACCTCCGTCAAGACCATTTTTTTTTAAATCATAGACAAACGGATGAAGTCTCTATTCTCACGTCACTCGAGATCAAATATTGTGCAATTTATATTAAAAAAACATACTGAATTGACGTTTCGTATCAATAACTGTTTTAATATCTATGGATACTAGAATAGAGACCCACTTGAGTTTTGAAAGCTGTTCCAAATTTAATCTCTTTTCTTTACTAAAAACGATAAAGAAGTCATGTTATTTCTTTATCGCAGCACTGGTTTTTCCTAATTGGTTGTCAAAATGGTGGTCATTTCATACGGTTTTTGATTAACCAATGGAGGTTTTATGATATGGGTGTAGATAAAACAGATTTTCAACACGTTTTTGTATCGTGGTTGATTGGATCTCTTTTTCAGCACATGCATTGTAAAAAATATAATAACCGTGCACTTAAACGTCTGGGTATTTCTAGATAGGTCTTTAAAATGGTAATAAAGAAAGTTTCAAAATTACTTTTTAGGGTTCCGTACCTCAAAAGGAAAAAACGAAACCCTTATTGGATCACTCGTGTGTCTGTCTGTCTGTCTGTCTGTCTGTCTGTCTGTCACAGCCAATTTTCTCCGAAATTACTGGACCGATTGAGTTGAAATTTGGTATACATATGTAAGTCGGTGACCGCAACACGGACGCGTGGCGTAAATATATTAATTTTAAACATGGGGGCAACTTTTGATGGTAAATCAGAAAATTTTAAAAAAAGTTATGCAACCTATTTCGTGTGACATATCAAATGCAAGGGCTTATTGTGAGGATCTTAAATATATTTTCTTTTGAATTTTAAGCAAAATAGTTTAGAAGTTATTTAGGAAAATAGGCGAAAATTTACCATTCCCCCCCCCCCCCTCCTTATTTCCGAAACTACTGGGGCTATAATTTTGAAAAAAATACAGAAAATAGTTCTTTACCTATAGATTACAGGAAAATCTATAAGAAGTCTATGGTATTTAAAGAAACCTAGTAAATTTCAGATAATCATGTACGGAATGGAACCCTCTCCACGCGAGTTTAACTCGCACTTGTCCGGTTTTTTTATTTAATAGTTGGTGAGATATTCGCTGCTGAAGTCATAAGTTTGTGCAGATATAGTGAATAATATGTTTCCATCGGTAAAACTCGGATCTCAATCGGAAGACGACGGGACCCGAAGTGTCAATTAATTATTGTATTAAATGAGTGACATATTTATATTCATTCATATGAAACTTTATTATTTATTGTCAAATGTCTAAATGAAAAACGACAGCACGGTATGATGGATACTGGCCCCCAATTCTCGATGCATTCGAGATAATGTCGATTGCGAGTTTAAACGGCAGATTCATACAGTTGTGTCAAATGAATGTATGCAGTGACGTTTAATCTCGATTGTGAGATTATCTCGAATGCACCGAGAATTGAGGGCCTGCTCAATCTAATTGAGAGAACACGATGATACGAACTTTTCCGATAAAACACGATGGAAACTAATTATGCACTACATCTGTACTGTGTAATACAGTGAATAAACTTCTTTCTTACCTTCATCACAGTCTGTCACTCTAAGCTTGTAACTATAGGGGGGGGGACCAAATTAAGGTAGTAAGATACCCATTTAGTTTTTGAATTATGCGATGATTTCGGTTACAGGCTTTGTTGTTCACAATGTCTTTAACAATATGGTTTCTAACATCACTTTCGTATGCAACTTTGGAGCACTTGAAACTCAATAATCGATTCCACGATTCGCAGTGGAGGTACCACTGCGAATCATGGTACTTTGCAAAGCAGAAGTTTGGCTCGGCAAGCCACAGTCGGGTGCGGGTGGACTACAAAATGCATTCATATTATCCTGAAATAAATATTAATGGCTTCAGCAGAAAAAATACTTTCAATGACAACGAAACGATGCGATGACACGTTATTCGGCAATATAGAAAGATCCCTTCACTTTACGTAACTTTAGTAAATCAATCACTTCACGTAATTTTATTAAATCAATTACTATTTTATTAAAAATTTACATTAGTGACCGAAATTTGAGAATACGGTTCTTTAAGAAACCCAGCATAAGTGTAATTTTCATGGTAGAGTTTTGGACAAGATGCTCTTCCTTAAATTCATACGGTCAAGGTTAGGTCATGTTTCTTTATGAAATGGTACATTCAGTGAGACTTGACGTTATTATGAATTGAACGAAACTGTCGAAGATAGAATACGGATTATGAAGAATTAGGCATTTTGAAAATTTGAGCTTTATTTGACTTGAGTTATTGACTTGCTAGAAGGAGACGCAGCCATTCGGAACGACAGCTTGCTGCGCATAATATTCGTTTCGCATTTTATAATACCTGTGGTGGTTGGTGGTTGGCTGGTGTGTGGTTTTTTAAGACTTAAGAAATAATTTTCGTGAACCAAAACTTGTTTGTTTATAACTACAATTTGTTCCAAAAAAAAATCACTAATGAACAGATCGCAAGCCCCGCCTGTTCGCTTCACCGGCAAACCTTTTGGGTTGGTATCACGTGAATGATGCAAGAAAGTACCTATCTATTAACCCTATCCTTGGTTATTTTTATTTCTCATTATCATAAGTACCTAGAAATCAAATTAAATGGCTTGAAAAACATAATTTACGGATAAATATTAGTAGAAACATTTATGTACAATTGAACTCCAAAACGAGGCAATGATATCAAATACAATATAACAATAATCAATTAAATCAATTATTTTAGGCCAACAAGTGCAATTTTTATTTTTTTAATAAACAGATTTGTTTATGCATTGTATAAATTAAGACGCACCTCAGGTTTGCAAGCCACTTTGGCCGCCTACCATGGCCCATGGGTATGTAAATTCGACCCTAAAAGATATGACCTTATTCTATTGGGAAATTGTATAAATTGTAATAGAGAATTCATTGCCCAAAAAAAGTATGTGCGAGCTATATGCGGTGCAGCCCCTTATAAGTCATGTACTTTAAAAAGCTTAAAATTTTCCCTTTACTATCTCTGTACATTTTCGAAATCAGCACTTTTGTAATAAGGCACTTGTACCTTTTCAAAAGAGCTCGAGAACCCTCATCAAGAAATAAAAGAAATCTTGGAACATGTTCGTTGGTTTATGATTGTGCTAAGCGGCCCTAACATGCATGCCACAAAGATAAATTAGAACCGTTTATCTCTATGACTATCTCTTTCGTCGGCACTAGTGTGAGAGAGACGCACTTAGAGATAAACGGTTCTAATTTATCTTTGTGCCATGCATGTTAGGGGCAGGACAGCATTAGATCATAATCATTGTTTCGTCATGTGCATGAAAATTGGTAACAAGCTGCGTGCTACATTTAAAAACAGGTTATTTAAATTATTGTAAGAAAAGAAATATTACTCTGTAAAAGATAATGTCACTTAAAAAAAAAAAAACATTTTTTTGCATGCTAGTATAAAAATACAAATAGCATAATAAGATTCCATTGTGAGCATACCACCTATTGAAATAGTATATACTCTATTTACCCACTTATTCTTTGCAAATCAATATATTGTATTCGATTGTTTTTCTTCTAGTATTTTGATACAAAGCGGCGCTAAGTTTACGCAATGTGGATGAATATACCCAAAGCTACGTAGCCGTGCATAGCGTGTACCGCAATGGATGTTTGATTGTATCTGTCATATGATTTTTCTATTCTATTCCACAAAAGAAGAAATGTTTTATGGCTACTACGAAAAATCTT
Organism: Tortricodes alternella; assembly: GCA_947859335.1. Lineage (NCBI taxonomy): Eukaryota > Metazoa > Arthropoda > Insecta > Lepidoptera > Tortricidae > Tortricodes > Tortricodes alternella. The sequence goes on from OX401976.1 coordinate 8,464,670, forward strand.
TTCTTTTGTAAAATGCACCCTAATTAAGTTGAAATCAAATTTAAATCATAGTCGTCGATAATAAATTTTTGTTACTGTCTTTCATCGAGCAATTTGTAAAATAAGTGAAAAACATTGGATATGTAACGTATTATTTAAAACATATGTACGTGACCATTCATTCTTAATTTTTAAGACGTGCTCTATCACTATTTGTAGAATAAAATCTAATAGGTAAGTGATAGGATTTTATACTCATTTAACTCTCTAAATACAAGATAATTACTTCCATAGAATATTCAGTTCTTCTAATGTTTTATCTAAGTGGCTGTGAATATTTATTCCAATCAATTTTAAAAGTCGCTTGTTTTGTAGGTACCCAAGACTATACTTCGAAAAAAAAGTCATAGTCGTCCTTCTGTTTTTCTAGATATATAAAAGGTCACATCTACTCGGATGTTAATTAGCTGGTGTAAATTGACAGTTGTTGAGTTAGTTATAAATATCCGCTTCTTTCGAATTAATAAATAATAATAATAATAAATCAGGGGACAATCGATCTAGTCCCAAAGTAAACTCTGATGGCTTGTGTTATGGTTACAAGACGACGATATACATACTTATATAGAGAAATAAATACTTAAATACATAGGAAACTTCCAAGACTCAGGAACAAACATTCGTGTTTATCACACAAATATTTGGCCTTACCCGGGCCGCTAGCTTCGGGGGCAGGGTCACTCCCAACTAGGCTAACCGCGTTTAACTAGCATCAAAAATCGTATTTTGCCAATAATTAGTCGTATTTTGGACGCTAATACAAAAGAAACGGAGATTTTTAACTCAACAACTTACTTACTCCTTAAACTTTACATGACACAAATCATGAAATTGACATTAGTTAGATGTGCTGTTTACGTGAAGTAACAATAAAGAAAGTTATTCCAGGCGATAGATCCTTCTTATACAAACTCATAGTAACCTATGTGACGCGCAGTAGAACAGAGCAGACGCTTGTATGTTGCGTTGTATCAGTCAGTAGGTAGGCACGGCGTCGAGCCGGGAGTGAAAGTTGGCTGGGAAGGGCAACGGGGCAGCCGGGGTGCAGACGACGTGAGGGTGCCTTTACTGCACCGCGCATGCGCCTGCACGCTCATGCAGCCTGGCTGCATTTACACTTAACTCATATCCTATCTTACTAAATGTATAAATGTGAAAGTTTGTTTGCGTATAAGTATTTGTTACCATTCAGCTCCGTAAAGGCTCACGGATTTCCATGAAACTTGGTTTATAACATAGATCCTGGAAGTGGACATAGGGTACTTTTTATCCTGGAAAATTCAAAAGTTCCCGAGGGAATAACTGTGACCGAAATCCGCGCGGACGAATTCGCAGGTAGAAGCCAGTTGTTTACAACTGTGCAAATTAGGTCTCATACTCTTGATCAAATCATGATGACCTTACAATGATGCTTTTCCTAACATTTTTATGAACAACTGACAAAAAAGTGTGTGACAGGTTTAACGCCGCTATCGGTGGGTGTGTGTCTATTACATCATATCTCTCCCAACGGATGGTTCTTAGCTATGCAACCGTTTTCAGGATATGGGGGATGAGATGGGAATGGAAAAAAAATCTCAAAAACTATACGTCGGAAAAAACTATCAAAAAAATATTAACATTAGAGATCTACCTAAACAAGACCGTCAAAATAAACGGTCTCTAAAGCTTTTTTATTCTTTAAGAGAAAATAAAAGAAAACCGTTGAACAGTAAGTTTATATTTGCGATTACTAAAACGTAGTCTATTAGTGAATCGATCGGTATCAAGTAAATGAACACCGTATGAGAGATGTACAGCTAATTTACTTGCCACCGACTTCAATAAATGCCATTTGTCCGCCATTTGTCCTTTATTTGTGCAACAAAGCTTAAATAAATATATTTAATTAATTATAAAATTACCAAATATATTCGACGACCTAAGTACAAATTTCGACAATCATTTCCGCTCGGGGGATAACTGGTAATGAGCAGCAGCAATATCTCCCAAGCACAAAGAAAAAAATGGAATTATTCCCTCCCGATTGAAAATTTATCAGAATATAGCTAACCCAATAGCTCTTAAGAGCCCACATATGACTAGATTAAGCACCTCATTTTGCATCAACCAGAACTGAACTCTATGACGTTGGGTTTCATTTTAAAATAGCTCGCTCTCAGCCGTGGCTGTTACAACAACCGCGTGCGCACGCGTTCACGAAAATCTGAGTTTTTTGCTGTTTATTAGAGAACCATAACGTCTATTAAAAAATCCTTTTTAGCGAATTGAGAAGTTGTTGTTACTCAACTATTTAACCAAAAAACATCGTTAAAGACCATAAGGTCTCGAAGATTCAACCAAAAATATTTTAAAAAAGCGATATGTTTGAGAAATAAAAGTATCGAGGTTTTTATTACTAATCGTGTTTTCACGTTTAAGCATTTCAAGAACAAATGTTCAAGTTTAATATGTTCAAAGAACAAACACGTAGTCCCTGTCAATATTGAAATCTAGATCGCCAAACGTCGCAACCTTAGCATATGTGGCCTCTTAATAAAATTTAGCTTACTATAAAGTGGTGGATTTTACGTCACCAGAGGCATTAGCACACTAATTTTTATCGCGCCCATAAAGTATTCGTCCCTTACGCACCCGCGTATTAGTTAAAAAGTGACAGATGCTTTATGTGCGCGATAAAAGCTAGTGTGCTAGGCACTCAGAACATGAAATCTGACGTATAATCCACCACTTTATAGTCAGCAAACTTTTAATTCAAAATATTGATAAATTTACTATAATTTGTTAAATTTTCAATCGAGAGGGAATGTTTAAAAAAATTTTTTTTCTAAGTGCTTGGGAGGTTACTGCTGCTCAACGCACCCACGGAACTGCAGCTAATGTTCACGAGGCTTCATGATACACCTCTCTGAAGCATTTTACGAGTCATCATCCAAGAGGGAAAGGTCATGAAAATCTGTTGATGGCTCACGAAACAATATAGCTGATGTTTACGAACGGCAAATAATTATTTCTTAGTTTTTAAAGGGTTTTAGGAGTTGGTTTGGTTTTTGGTTAAAAATAATTGAATTTTTTGCCTATTTAGTGAATATGATGTAAGTAATAATACTTACTGCTATTAGTTCCATTATATCCAGTAGTATCCTATGATGATAGCAGTATGACCCTTTCTAAAATATTGCGTTCAGAATGCAAGGACTGTTGACCGTTAAAGAGTTCTTTTGCGAACTTAAACTATCAGTTCCGATTTACCAGAAATACTTAGCTTAGCAGAGAAAAGGAAATCCTATCATTATCCGTTAACTGTCTTTCATTGAAAAGTTTCAGGTGAATTTCAAAAAAATTGTACGTAATTAAGGCGTAGTAAGAAAAAGTTTTAAAAGTTCCTGTGTGTTACGAAAATTAGCCATACCATTATATACCTTATTATATATAAGTCATATAATTGTATTGCTAATTTTCGTAACACAGAGGAACTTTTTAAACTTTTTCTTAACTACGCCCGAATTACGTATTTTTTTTTTAAATTCACCCTTTAATGGAGCAATCCGTCGACTTCATCATCACTTGTTCAAATGATGCTGTTTGCGGCAAATAGGTACATATAGCAACTGCTATAAGATAGCATAGATAACTATCTTAGAAAATGTTTAAAGCGTTTTGATTCCTCATGGCTCCCATCATCAGATAACGCCAATTTCTACGGTACCATTTCTGAACTATGAACTAAAGTTGTGCGGGAAGATACATGAAAAATATACAAGTTGAATAGATAACCTCCTCCTTTTTCGAAAAAGCTAAAATATTACAAAATAATTATAAATGAAGTCGGTTAAAAACTCTTATCATTTAATTTTATATGTAATGCATGAAATGCATTCGGTGTAAATGCACTCTGGCAGCAGACAGCCGGCGGGCACGGAAGGTCGATCAATAGGTAGCGGCGGGACGTGTATTGTAACCTAACCCTAAACCCACTGAGGAGCTCCACCGACACACTCCTTCAAAAGATTTGCATGCTTTATACATGCAATACGAGATACGGAACACGTACTTGGATGGACCAGTAAGAAGTTTGAAACATACGAGTAGGTACGTGGCACTTGAAAAAGAGAATCTTTTGCCGTAAACCTTTGATCCGATTATTGCAAAAACTGTTTAGTTTATGAATCGCGACTTTCTCTACTAGTAGGAAAATAATAAAATTAAATAAACAGACGATCAAGAAAGCGAGTCAATAAAAACTTGGTAAAATGGGTAAATATGGGAATGGCAATCTACTGAACACAACATCAAACAATAGATAGATGTTAAAATGATGATTATTTATAATATTTATGCGGATATTAATGCCGGTCTATAAACTTACCTACGAAGTATGTAGGTATCTAAGGAAATTCATTGTTGCCAGTAATTCGTCATTTATTGTTGACCTTTCACCGCATATTACTTACTAGTCTCGTCGATAACTATACTTTATAGATTTGAGTACTGTCTAACTCTAAACTGAGACATACAATATAATATCTACTACGTCAACATGCGTCAACTCTGAACAATATTTTTGATGTTGATGTAGCAAATTGATTTCTGATTCGCGATTTCCAGACTAAAACAGCACTAACAGTAACTAATTCATCATTATTACTTTAAGCGAGCAATTCTTGTTTGGTTTCTCGGAAACTGTTCTAATGATTCGGATGAAATTTGGTTTTTATATAATGTTTTACTATCAAAGTTTATCTAGGTAGGTGTCATCCGTGAGAAATAAATACAGAAAGACCCCGAGCGGCGTTTAGTCGTACATACTATCTTTATTTGGCATTAGTAATAGTACCTAAACCACACTTTGTATATATTCTAATTATATACTAAAACACCATCCCTTAATTTCTGCATAAATTTAGTTTCTAATTATACGAATCCTAATATTATTTTGCTGAGCACTAATGAAAGTTTAAATTTTATTTGTTACATTTTTAGACAGCAGCGCACAATCCTTGTAACACAAAGATTTGTACTAAAGTTTGTTACCCCATACTTTTATTTTGGGTGCTTGAGTTCGTGAGCGTTTCCACCCTTCGGTTGCGGGTTATGGGCCTCGAGGACTGCAGCAGAGGAATGCCCTTGCAAGGGTAACTCAATGTCGGCCTTCAGGTGCCAGTCGTCGCCCTCCAGCGCGCTCCCGACCGCTCCCGCCCCCTGCACCCCAACCTCTCATAATAAATGAAAATGAAAATTACAACTATGTAAATAAACAAATGCTACACTCGAGCCATTGTATCGTGCGCATGTGTAGCGACTGGCACCTGACAAGGCGTAACGTGCGCAACGCCTTACATTTGTATCCACACCTTTGTTGTAACAGAAGTTAGTACTTAATGTAAGAATTTAATCTATAATCTGTGTGAAAGTTACTTGAAACCTTCTTGAAACATGCAATCAGCATTATTACTTTAATTGTTATTTTATCGTTATATATTTCAAAGTAATGAGAAAATTCATTCAGCTCACGGTTTTCTTAATTTGATTTATTAGGCCGACATAATCTGGGTAGTGAATGTTGAGCATCGAAAGTTTTGGAATAATAAAAAAATACCCATTGGGGCCAATTCGAACGTGTTTTCACTAAATTTAGAAGTCGCTAAATTTGAAATAACAATTGTTAGACTCGATTTTGAACCTTGGAGCCATACAAAATCAAGTTTGACGTTTCTTATTTTAAGTTTATGCAATCTTAAATTTAGCGGGCACCGTTTCGAATTGGACCCATTATTTGCATAATTTCAAAAATGAATTGAAAGAAATACGGTTTGATTATTACATTCAACAGTTTTAAATGTTAAAACGTATAATCGACTCTGATAAACGTTTCCGATACAACAACCTATCTTTGAGCGCTCGACCTCAAAAATTGCCACCTTCGTTTTTTAGTCTGCGTATATTTTTTCAGTTTACACGAGAATTTCTAAATTTGGATGAAAAACTTACATCTATAGTTAATATAGTTATATTTTATCTTACTACTTGATACAACTGTTTATGAAAATAAAGGTGATTTAATTTCTAGTAATGGTCGGATATCATTGTGGGTGGGGCCGGCCGGGATCGGGCGGGGTGCGGGGTGCGGGCTGCGGGGGCGGTGTTTAGCACGCGCCGGCCGAGGCCGAAGAGTTCGCTGTCGTTGACTCGGCCCGAGGACACGCGCTCCAAGGTCGTGCCCAAACTGCCTACATAATCTCTTTCAGGGAATATAATCTAGTTTCGGGAACTTCCCCGTACGAATTGATTGCCTGTTCACGGCCCGTTGCTTGATGACCAAGATTTTGATAAACGCTCATTTATTTATTATGGTGGATAACGTTCAACTACTATTGGCCTTTATCTAACAAATCTTATTCGTTATCTTCTTAATCTTTATAAAAAATAGACTGTAATTTATGAGGAACTCTTATTATAAATTATAAAGGAGGTACATAGTTAAATATCAGAATTAAAAACGTAGGGGTCACCTTTGCAAAAAAGGGTAGCCAACCCGCCTATTGTTGAAAATCAAAGAGCACTGCGTGTCTTGAGAAATGATATAGGCAGCTTACCGAACTCTGCTTAGAATGAACTCGCTGCTTCTTGTGCCAGAATAATAATCTATAATTTATAAAATATAAAACCGACTTCAAATAGCCTTTGAAAAGTACCTAAGTTTTTTTGTTCACATTTTATTTATTATCCTGTGATTTAACGACAGACATTTACTACATAAGTAACAATAGCATAATGCCAATTGCTCATCACCATTTACAAACTCTTGCTATCCACGGTGCAAAGATGTCAATCGTTGAGGAGTTCTCCTGGTTCTTCAATTTTACTACATGAATTTTCATGGACATAAGTTGCTTCAGAACTTCATACAGCAATTTAATCGCCAACCGTGAAATACTCAACATTTATTCCGAGTTCCGATGATCATCTATAGTCTTCATCAACAGTTCCACTTCACCAAATAATGCTTTTGGAACGTAACTGCTTGAGTTATTACAGAAAATACTAAAATGCTTGCCTATAATATTTGAAGAGTTCCATCGATTCCTCATAGATCCTCTGATCATAACTCGACTTTGACGACAACGGGACTAAACTGGAGGTATACCCTACCGATTAAATAAAAGAATTTTCAAAATCGGTCTATAAATGACGGAGTTCTGAAGAAACAAACAAATAATAAAATGCGTATACAAAATTTCGTGACTCGTCGACAAACTTCGTTGACCGTTGAAGAGTTCCCTAGTTCGGAGCCAATCCTGGATGTCAAATCAGGTCATGCTTACCATAAAACATGCAAAAATTCAGCTCCGTAGGATAAGAGGAAGGGGTTCTAATTCAGCTTGCAAGATTTGACCCGTACATACATACATACATACATACATACATACATACATACAAACATTGCAAGTTAAATAAAAGCTTTTAACTTTTACAAAAAAAAAAAAAAAATACAGCCGAATTGAGAACCTCCTCCTTTTTTTTGAAGTCGGTTAAAAAGGCCTACGCTGTGTTAAAGTTCAGGGCGTTTTCATTATAAAGTGAACCTTTTACACTTCTTTCAGAATATGGTAATTTTATGTTATTTCTACTCGGAATACTATTGATTTTAACAGAAAAATGTGTCCTTAATTTTACACAGTAATTTTGTGATCTGATCTCTGCATTGTGACTATATTCAATTAGATTCAATAGTATTCATTATTCTGAGTAGCAATAACACAAAATGTACAAATTCTGAAAAATAAAGTAAAAGGTACCTAACCTACACATTATTGTGAAAACGCCCTTCAACGATTGGTGGTAATAGCCTTTCGCGAGAAAATGAACGAAATAAACTTTATTATTATTATGCTGCTGATATGTTCAGCAGTAATGAAAGCCCCTAAGAAAAAATATTTTAGTATGTTTTTTACTTTTTTGAATTTTGGCATTTAATCTTTAGTACCTGTACCATTAACATGAGTTTATGCAAACCGTTTTCGTTATCGAAATCTATTGGAAATACTCAGGGGCGGCCTTAGCCATTGCGAGGCTCCGGTCGGGTAGATCTTTGCGAGGATCTGTGTTTGTGAAATTAGTTTTAATGATGATACATACATACATATTATCACGCCCGAAATCCGTAATGGGGTGGGCAGAGCCACAAGACTACTTGTGGCCACGTTCGATTAATTAGTCCTCAGATGGTATGATGAACCGTATGGTGACAGGTGATCAGCCCATCGCCCATACAGATAGTCCACTATGTTGGAGAGGACCCGTCCCTTAGTCGACTTTTACGACATGCCAGGATGATAAGCATCTGCACGCATTATATGCTATTTCTTCACTCCCAGTGCAGCAGAGGAGTGTTTAATGATGATGCTACAGATATCAGGGCGATAACTACCACGCAAGAGAGCGCGAGTGGCATAACGTAAGTTTTATAATGCGCGGCGTAAGGCGCGAAATTCGAATAGATAAAAATTAGTACCATTAGTACCTAATATTTTTCTACTTGGGTTGTTGCGCGAGAGCGCGAGGCCCCTGCAAGAGCGAGGCCCCGGGTGGTTGCCCTGCTGGTCACACCCAAAGGCCGCCCCTGGAAATACTGCTTGATACAAGGAAAAGGGAGCGATCGATAGTTTTCTATTAAGAGAAAACTAATGGTACTGGCAGATTGGAAAAAACGCAGATTTTTTAATATTATTCTATAACTAGCTGGTGTCCGCGACTTTGTCTGCGTAGAATAATAATTTAAGTAACCTATGTGCTTTTCCAAAGTCCAATCTATAGTAGGATTGTTTAATTCGAAGAGTTTTTTGTACCATAGTTTAAGTAGATATCAACATGGAATCAGTTCTTCCCATTCAAACTTTCAATACACTAAAGCAACTTATTTTAGGGGGAGGTTAGATTTTAGAAGTAGTTTCGATTTTTTCTCGATCGCCTACCTAATTGTTTGTTTTGAACTGCATTAAAACCAAGTTTCCAGTTGATAAACCAATGAAATCAGTTTTTCCAATACAGAGTTCAATACCTTAAGACATCCCTTTATAGGAAAAGTTCCGTATTTTCTCGATCACCTACCTTATTGTTTGTTTTGAAGTGCATTTATACCAAGTTTCAAGTTGATACACAAATGGAATCAGTTTTTCAAATACAGAGTTAAATACCCTAAGACATCCTTTTTTAGGAGTAGTTTCGTTTTTTTTTCGATCCCCTACCTAATTGCTCGTTTTGATCTGCATGTATACGAAGTTTCAAGTTCATAAACATATGGAATCGGTTATTCTCATACAAAGTTTAACGCCCCAAGGCACCCCATTTTAGGAGTACTTTACTTTTTTACTCTAACGTATAACTAATTATTTGTTGTGAAGAGTATTTATACCAAGTTTCAAGTTTATAAAATCGCCGAATTAGTATTTTCCATAGGTACTAATTTCAACCCCCTTTTTTACCATCTTCCAGTTTCATTTCCGAAAGTTTCTATAGCCTATGTCCTGCCTAAAGTTTTCCTTAATACATTATCGAAAACCGCATTGAAATCCACCCAGTAGTTTTAAAGTTTATCGTGCACATACAATCAGACAAACAGACAAACAGACATACAGACATACAGACAAACAGACAAACAGACATGAAATTCAAAAACCAATGGGATTTGTTCTGTTGCTCATTCTGAAGCCCCCCATAGCATTTTTTTATTGTTATCTTCAATGTACAGACTTTTTCCCCTTTACGATTTTATTATATGTATTCGTGCACATACAATCAGACAAACAGACAAACAGGCAAACAGAAATACAGACAAACAGACAAACAGACAAACAGACAAACAGACATGAAATTCAAAAACCAATGGGATTTGTTCTGTTGCTCATTCTGAAGCCCCCCATAACATTTTTTTATTGTTATCTTCAATGTACAGACTTTTTCCCCTTTACGATTTTATTATATGTATAGATGTTCACATTTTGTATCAGAAGTGTCATGTAAAGAATGGTATAACTTTTAGACAACTGAATGGCCTAATAAATTGACCGCATAGATACACGGCCGAGGGCAGTTCCACTGAACTCAGGCGTAACTGCTAACTTGTCCTGAATTTGACTTTAGGGGAAGATTTTGGCATCGGTAGCGACACAGGACCTTGGCAATGTCACAAATAAGCAACCTTGGGCTTTGACCCCGCGGCCTCCGGCTTAGGTAATAATAAGTATACCTATTTTTACTTAAATGCTCTAGGTACGTGACTTCGGAACGTTTACCCATACTAATACTAAAAATGTGAAAAATGTGTTTTTAGGGTTCCGTACCCAAAGGGTAAAAACGGGACCCTATTACTAAGGCTCCGCTGTCCGTCCGTCGGTCTGTCTGTCCGTCCGTCTGTCACCAGGCTGTATCTCATGAACCGTGATAGTTAAACAGTTGAAATTTTCACAGATGATGTATTTCTCTTGCCGCTATAACAACAAATACTAAAAAACAGAATAAAATGCCGATGTGATTTCTTTGCTATTTTTATAGATAATGGTACGGAACCCTTCCTGCGCGAGTCCGACTCGCAGTTGGCTGGTTTTTTTTGTTCCGTTATCGCCGCCAAATGGCTTCACGGATTTCCATAAGAATTAGCGACATATTCGTATGTAGCTGTTATATGGAGATAGACATAAAATATTATCTTCTTAAATACATGAAATATGAGAAATGCATCTCCTCCGTAGATGCCGCTGGCTACCCTGATAAGTCAATGGTAAATCCTTACTAATAATCCTTATCTATATCTACACTATTAATATTATAATGATTTAAATTTTGTTATTGTGTTTGTTTGTATGTAAAGTTTAATCTCTGGAACTGCTGAACCGATTCTTAATATTCTTTGAATAATAGAAAGCTACACTATCCCTGAGTGATATACTATTTATCCCAGAGAAATCCGCTGCGATAACCGGATTCCACAAGGACGGAGTCGCGGGCAAAAATCTAGTCTTTTCTAATAAACGCCAAAGTGGGTTGTTTTGTTTGTTCCTCAGTCACTTTAAAACAGAGCAACGGAAAAAAGTTTCCCGAGGGAACAACGATAACCGGATCCCACGTGGACGAACTAGTAATAATATTTATAAATAGTCAAATTAAAACTTTCGTGGGTCATTCAACAACCACTTAACCCCTGAAGGACTCCATACGAGACCGAAACACGTCGGGCCATTCTTGACAATAAATCGGGAGTAAAGCCGTGTTTATTTCAAGTGAATATTTATAAATGTGTCTGTTTGTTTCTTTTTCACGTCAAAACGGAGCAACGGATTGTCTTGACTTTTTTGCATAGCGATAGTTGAAAGCGCATAGACTACTTGTCTACCTGCGAAAACGCAAACTTCCTTCCTAAGAGCATAGCGGTATACGAATTCCCCACGAACGAAATCACGGATACAAGCCAGTGTTTTATAAATATGAAGAGGCTGATTTTAAGATGGGCACTACTTTTTAAATACGTATCAGAATTCTAATCGTTTATTGTTAACTATCTATCCATATAATAAAATCGTAAAGTCGAAAAGTTTGTATATGACAATAACAATGAAAAAGTGCTATTGGGGGCGTCAGGAATAAGCAACGCATCCCAATGGTTTCTGAATTTTATGTGCGCGATAAACTTTTAAACTACTGGACAGATTTTAATGCGGTTTTTAATATTTATATTATTAAGACATGTAATGTTATATTAATTTTTTTTTTTATATTTGAAGACCTTTCGCATCTCCATCTTGGAGACTGTCTACAACTCCATTTACCCTAGTTTGAACAATTATTTATTTATGGCCTTTGATTTTTTTTTCGACATATTCCATACATATTCCAAAATGCAGAGGCCGCTATAAACTACACGACTATTCAAGAGATAGTATTATATATTTTTCATTTCATTAGCTTAGTAGAGTAATTTAATCCATAAGCTCGAAAAAGTGCGGACGTCCATTTTTGAAAAACTTTGTGCGGAATTTCCGCTTTATATCAATGGATAAGAAGAAATTGCAAAAAACAAGGTTGCTATAAACTATACTAATAACTATACTCCACCATTCTGCAAGTCTTTGTCTAAGTCTTTCAGTTTCTCATAATAAGAACGCCAAAATTGCCCAGTTATTAAAAAAATGATAATAGGCCTCTTAATAATACCAATTTGCTCCCTAGTTACACGATCTGCTATTAATTAGGTAGTCCTTTATTTTAATCTGCAAAGTACTTCTAAAAGGATTTTATTGAGTGAATGGTAAATATAAATTGTACCTAACGTACCATAATGCTGTTTGTTCCGTTGCATAGTTATCAATTCTAATAAATTATTATAAAATATACTTAATCACATGACTTATATGTATACAAGAAAACAACCAGACCCTAAGAGGGTCCTTACTCTAAGAGCACTTACGCACTATGTCCGTTCCCTGTTCGATCCGTATCCGTGAGAATATGAATGTTGACATCTCAGATCAAATGACGGATACGGATCCGGTCGTAGTGCGTAAGCTACCATAGAAATAGTTCTACGATCACTCCGGACCGTATTTTCACGGATACGGATCGGATACGGAATGAACGTAGTGCGTAAGCGCTCTAAGGGTTCAGGCAAAGTCAAGTTGACGGCCACAAATTACGCGCTACCGATATCGCTTGTAAACATTATTGGCACATCATTTGTACCATTATACGATAGCGCCGTTTAAGAGGCCAGCTGCCAAAATTGTCACATTTTCATAGATTTTCGATCGTATTTAGTCTGTTGGTTCTTAAGACATAATTTCCAAAACAATTTGACTCTTCGATCTTACCTTAACATTTGTTTTTTGAACTGCGTAATAAAGGTATACAATTAGTAGATTTCCCGCATCTACTTCCGTAAGTTATTTATCGATCAATAAGCTTATAAACGTAAGAGCCACTTTTTTTAAATTGATTGTTCGTCATGATGTGCCCGGAATATTGAAATCTCCATACAAATGATTGCCACGGAAATACATTATTTATTCTAAAGTTAATGTTTTGTTTTTTACAAGCTTTTTATTAACTTGCAATGTTTGTACCTATATGTAACTATACTTCAAGCTTGCAAGCTGAATTAGAACCACTTTCTCTTATCCTACGAAGCTGATTTTTTACATGTTGGTTCAGTTCCGATGACAATGCATTTTTATGGTAAGCATGACCTGAATCGACATCCAGGGTTAGCTCCAGATAAAGGAACTCTTCAACGGTCAACAGCACAGACACGAAATTTTTTTTTGTGCTTTCGGAGCTGGTACGCCCTTAAGTATCACTTGTACCTCACCGATTTACAAAAGTAGTCGTAAAGGGGTCAACTTTTTCCATTTAATATAAAACACGCACTATGCCACCCCCAACTTTCAGTGCACCCAATGCCAGAACGATTGTGTAATTGAACGAGTTTCTTGCACACATTGCAGAGGATTGGTCGCATTTTACAACTGCTCTATAAATAGATTACTGTAAAATCTGTTAATTTAATTATTTACAGCAAGAAAATGCCGCCAGCATCTCAGGAACTATGCCATGCTATGTTTTGTCTGTCTGCCTGTCTGTCTTTATGTCACAGCCACTTTTTTCGAAGACTATTTAAGTTACAAAGCTCAATTTTTATACGATAATTAATGTTTGTCCCGATAAAAAATTAAATAGAGAAGATGGATAGTTGTTATTCTTCCAACTACGCTAAAGCGTTTTTCCATCATTTCATCTTTATGACCTTAAATACTCAGCACAAAGCAGCCCTTATTTGCTCTAGACCAATTAAGTTACATAAAAAATTAATTATTGTAATATTTGTATTTTTTATTTATTTGGTTAGTTGATCAAGAAGTTTACACCACCAGCCTCCCGATCTGCCCATTCAAGTCTGACGGGACCAGCTGACCACTTTTCTGTGGACTTACTGTTACCAAGACAGTCCACATGTCGGCGGCCGTATCGAACTGTGATTGCCCCGTCTAAAATGTTATGCTCAAAGTACTGGCTGATAAGATAGTATAGGTTACTAAAAGATTATAAAAAAATTGGCATAATATGAAAATGAATTGACTAGATACAAGTTTTCTGTGAACATGAACCGTATGGTGACAGGTGATCAGCCCATCGCCCATACAGATAGTCCACCATTTTGGTGAGGATCTGTCCTTTAGTTGACTTTTACGACATGCCAGGATGATAAGCATCTGCACGCATTCTATGCTATTTCTTCACTCCCAGTGCAGCAGAGGAGGATGTATTATTGCGCCCTTTTTAGAGCCCTCACCTGCGTTCGGGCTCCTAACTAACACTCGGAGCACTAATGAATCACTTTCTGCTTGGTGCAACAATCTACTATTTCATCTTGTAATGAAAAGTGCTGAGTAATCGAAACCGATCTGTGTACGCAAAACATTTTTATATTGATTATTGTATGAGTTATGAAGCTTTATAAAGTCATTGTTCATACCTATTACTCGCAAAAACACTCCATACAAAATGGACACCAGCTATGACGTCACAGCGCGGCAGCGGTCGTTAGACTGTACAAAATGTATGGCGTTTAAAACGAAATCTGTAATTATTTCCGAAATTACTGTTTTTAGACCAACATTGTATAAATAAAACATGACATAAATTTGATGAGGATATCCAAAAAACTAAAATCGGAATTAAAAAAACAATGTATATTTTTCACTAATTTTGACCCGTAGGTAATTAAAAAAAATGTCAAAATGAGCTGCTTTTTTCTGTAATATGCTTTTGATTACATTAACTTTCATTATATATAATTTAAACCATATTTTGATTTTCATGCAACTTCCCCATTGGAAAAATTTTGGATTAACTTTGCCTTCACCTGAAGGCAAACTATATTTTGAATGAATCAGAGCACGAATATAATGTTCTTTGTAAGAATCATCAGGGATCTGAATTATTCTGGATAAGTGATTAGTTTCAATTTAAATTCATTTAATCACTTTCCTAGGAACTTATTTACCCTCTTATTTCAGGTCAATAGTGATTTTCTAGAATGTGAGTAGGGGGCTGCAGTAGTCTAGTGCCCCCTCCAGTCTAGGGTGGGAGGAGGGTTACGGTGCATCGTACGAAAGGGCAACTCAGATAACGCAGCCTGGGCCCAGACAGTCAACGTCCCGCTGCACTCCCGGCCCCCGCCCCCCGCCCCGCGCCCCGCGCCCCGCCCGCAAGCCCCGTCCAGCGGGAACCCGTATCCGGCGAGCCATCGCCGCACCACGGTTTTTACATCGTCCCCGACCGAGATCCATTCTCTCGTTCATTCGACTAATGAAAACGATTACTTGGTCGCATACTTGAGACAATAAGCCGGTCAGTTAATATCCCTTCGTCTGTTTTTTGCCATTGATTCAACGTAATCGAGACGATGATTAAAGCATATTGCTCCCATGTTGGCATCCAAACAAAGAAGTAAACGGATATAATATAGTTGAGTGGAATAACTTAAGTTTAAAAGTACAGAAAGCAGTACCTTTTACAGTCATACGCGTACAGAGTTAGATATTTACCAAGAAATGTTTGTAATCTGTTTGTTGTAACGCATAAAGGGCCGATCTGGCGCTATGTTTGCGCGAACAACAGAAGAGAAGAGACCAACATGCGAAGACCCTTCCGGCCTTTGCATGAATCCTGGTGATGCTGGAACGGTCTTCTGAGACTGCCAGCTTAGGTCAGATCGAAAAAAAAACCGGACAAGTGCGAGTTAAACTCGCGTGGAGAGGGTTCCGTTCCGTACATGATTATCTGAAATTTACTAGGTTACCTTATATACCATAAACTTCTTATAGGTTTTCCTGTAATCTATAGGCAAAGATCTATTTTCTGTATTTTTTTCAAAATTGTAGCCCCAGTAGTTTCGGAAATAAGGGGGGGGAATGGTCATTTTTCGCCTATTTTCCTGAATAACTTCTAAACTGTTTTATTTAAAATCCAAAAGAAATTTAAGATCCTCACAATAAGCCGTTTCATTTGATATGTCACACGACATAACTTGGCATAACTTTTTTTTAACATTTTCTAGTTTACCCCCAAAAAGTGGCCCCTATGTTTAAAATTCATATATTTACGTCACGCGTCCGTATTGCGGTCACCAACTTACATATGAATACCAAATTTCAACTCGAACGGTCCAGTAGTTTCGGAGCAAATTGGCTGTTACAGACGGACAGACGGACAGACAGACAGACAGACACACGAGTGATCCTATAAGGGTTCCTTTTTTCCTTTTGAGGTACTGAACCCTAAAAAGGAGAAGAGACATCATTAGAAAATATTTCATTTCGAAAAAGCAAAATAATTTAAAGGACATTACTATTATACACTACATAAGCAAATATTACAGACACAGTTTACTAAACAAATAAAAGATGCATGGTTAACTAACCTAAAACAAATTAATATTTAATTAAAATTCACAAGCATTTACTTCCACGTCATTTAACTTGCACTTTAAACCATTGACTACGAATTACGTATGCGACTCTTTAACATGATCACTTTGCAGAATCTCAGCGGCCCTAACACGCATGGCACAAAGATAAATTAGAACCGTTTATCCCTATGACTATCTCGTTCGTCGGCACTAGTCTGAGAGAGACACACTTAGAGATAAACGGTTCTAATTTATCTTTGTGCCATGCATGTTAGGGCCGCAGATTGTTGCATGACCAAGTGTATCTGCACAAACAAGCTAATGCCCCCAGCGGCCCTAACATGCATGGCACAAAGATAAATTAGAACCGTTTATCTCTAAATGCGTCTCTCTCACAATAGTGCCGACGAACGAGATAGTCATAGAGATAAACGATTCTAATTTATCTTTGTGGCATGTATGTTAGGGCCGCAGGAGGGTTACCTCGATTTCTAAATGCGATTATCTTTAGGCTTTAAACTGAACTGCGTCGCTGATTCATACCACGACATTGTACGTGGTTTTGAACTATCACTGTTTGGATATCACGAGTTCCTACTAACAGATAAATATAACTCTATCGGTGCCTATGTATCTCAGGCAAACATGGCAAAACATTATGAATGTCTAGTCTACCTTTTATACTCTCCTACATATTAAGAGGAATTGTATTATTTTATTAGGTACTTAATTTAAGGGTTAGGAAAATTCAATATTTTATTAAAACCATTTATTTAAAAATACAAATTTAGTTTATTTTGTCTGAATTGAACTTGTTTTAAAATTTAGCAATTGAATAATTATTAATGTGTGTTCTAATTTAAATACGATTGTAGTTTGCATGTGACAATTACAGGCGCCTCATTCGGGAACGCTAAGTGATTCTGTAGCGACTCGTAAGCCAGATTTCTCATCTCGCTCTTACGCATTACGCGTCGTGCGGAAGAGTGGAATGCGAAATCTGGCTTATGAGTCGCTACAGAATCACTTAGCGTTCCCGAATGAGGCGCCAGGTAATTTCGAGGATTTCATGATTATTGTTTTTAGCACCAATTCCTTGAAATGAAAGGTGCGTTCGGTTGTAATTGGGGTACATTAAAAGCCCAAGTTTTCCTTTCATATATATATAAATATATTTATGTCTAAATATTTGTTAAAATGGCATTTATGTACTATTGCATGGTGTCCCGTATATAAGAAATAAATAAATGATTTTAACAACTGAAAATTTATTTAGACAAAGTTATTACATTCATTTAAACTTTTAATATGAAATTGGAAAGGCCGAGCGTGCCGGGAGAGCGGCCGACAAAGCGTTGACAGTAGAAAATTTTAAAAATAGAGGACTCGTACTTAGGTTATTTTTAGGGTTCCGTACCCAGAGGGTAAAACGAGACCCTATTACTAAGACTCCGCTGTCCGTCTGTGACCAGGCCGTATCTCATGAACCTTGATAGTTTGAAATTTTCACAGATGATGTATTTCTGTTGCCGCTATAACAAAAAATATAAATTTCCAGGGGATTACTTACATGTTTTTGGTAATATTTCCTTATCTCCTGGTTTTTTAGGGTTCCGTACCCAAAGGGTAAAAACGGGACCCTATTACTAGGCTCCGCTGTCCGTCTGTCCGTCCGTTCGTCTGTCACCAGGCTGTATCTCATGAACCGTGATAGTTAGACAGTTGAAATTTTCACAGATGATGTATTTCTGTTGTCGCTATAACAACAAATACTAAAAAATACAATAAAATCCCATACAACAAACGTGATTTTTTTTTGCTCGTTTTTGCTCGATTTTGATAACGGCAACAGGTAGATGCTTGAAATATTCCCAGAATATTTAGTTATATATTCAATTAAAAATAAATATATAAATTAAAACAAAAAAAAATATTTAAGGGGGCTCCCATACAACAAACGTTTTTTGCTTGATAATAGATAATGGTACGCAACCCTTCGTGCGCGAGACCGACTCGCACTTGGACGGTTTTTTGTTGCTGTTCTATATTGTTCACGTAAAAACGTCTATTCGCTTGTAACAGTGATAGCCGGTCGAGATGTCTTGTGTGACAAAATACTGTCAAGTCTGTGAATCCCTAATAACTACGACACTAATAATGCGTGAATAATAGTTGAGCCAAGAACGTATAGATAGATCATATTTTTGTACGTGTTTGTCGCGCCGTATTTGATTTGCCTCGTCATCGTACTGTGTATGCGCATGCGCATGATTGTTACGAATTCGCTTCGGGTAAAGTTTTAAATTAGTGTAGCATGGAAACGCGCTTAAATCGGCTGTTGATTTGGATTTCACTGTGAAGATCTTATGGAGCATTATAAGGATCTAACGTGAGAAATGTGAAAAATAATGTTGTCTCATATCACTCGTAAATATACTCGGAAGTATAGAAAATGCAATTCAGAGCAAAGCTTGCGTCCAAGAATCAACAACACTAAAGCAAAATAAAAAACCGGTGAAGTGCGAGTTGGACTCGCACACGAAGGGTTCCCTACCATTATCTACAAAAACGGCCAAAAATCACGTTTGTTGTATGGGAGCCCCCTTAAATATTTATTTTATTGTTTTTTTAGTATTTGTTTGTACGGACAGACGTACGGACAGCGGAGTCTTATAGGGTCCCGTTTTACGTTTTCCCTTTGGGTACGGAACCCTAAAAATACGCAAAATTCGAAGTTTTCGATACTCCCTCTCTCTCTTTTAACAGGTGGCTAAACGTGTAAATAGACCGATTGAACGTGAAGTATTATAACGACATGGCGTCATGGCGTCAAGCGCCAGAGGAGGGTGCTTGAAAATTAGCATTTTCGCTTATATCAGTGCCATTTTCTGATGTTTCATATATAAACAAAAAGAAAAACTAACTGATTGACATAATAGGCGTGCTTCCTGAAAATATCTAGTTAGTCCGTCATTTACATTATAAAAAAATATTGAACAAATATTTTTAGGGTTCCGTAGCCAAATGGCAAAAAACGGAACCCTTATGGATTCGTCATGTCTGTCTGTCTGTCTGTCCGTCCGTATGTCACAGCCACTTTTTTCCGAAACTAAAAGAACTATGATGTTGAAACTTGGTCAGTAGGTCTATTCTGTGAACCGCATTAAGATTTTCACACAAAAATAGAAAAAAAAAAACAATAAATTTTGGGGGTTCCCCATACTCAGAATTAGAACTGAAACTCAAAAAAAAAATTCGTCAAACCCGGGTGGTTTACGGGTGGATTATCTATGGATAGGTCTTCAAAAATGATATTGAGGTTTCTAATATCATTTTTTTCTAAACTGTATAGTAGCATAGCATACCATAGCATAAACATAAACCTTATGCATAAACCGTGAACCATTATATAGATAATGGTACGGAACCCTTCGTGCGCGAGTCCGACTCGCACTTGGCCGGTTTTTTTTCTTTTGTCAATTAAACAAAAAATTACGAAGATATAGTGCATTGAAATGCCGCGCCCCCGCTCCCGAACTTTGATGCGCGTGCGTTATCTTTGTCAATTTTGATTGATTTGATAAAGCAAAAAATATTTTTTTATAATCTAACTGACGGACTAAATAGAATTATTTATTTTTTACCCAGGAAACATCCCTATTATAAACGTACGGTCCAACGGCGTACTGACCAGAGGGGCAGAACTGTACCATTACCATGAGCTTAAGCAAACCGTTCTCGATATCGAAATCTATGGGATACTGCTTGTTGCCGATACAAGTAAAAGGGACCGAGCGATAGTTTTCTATTACGAGAACACAACGGTTCGAATGAACTCATGGTAATGGTACTGGAATGTTCATGAAAATGGTGAAAATCAAATGAACGCGGACGAAGTCGCTAATAAATAATCTTCTTAATTAGTCGCTAAAGCTTAGTATTTTCAAGAAAAATCAGTCGTCAAGAACCGCTCATAATGTTTTCAAAACATCAATTTCAGAACACGCACTCTCAGCAAATGCTTGTAAATGGATATCGAATTTATATAAACAAAATTGACTTCACGCACTCTCCCCGGTCCCTATGTAACCCTTCATGTAAGTGGTAAATATGGAAGAGTTTGCTATATTATTGGGCGGGTATTTCTCCACGTGTGGAGCCAGCTCGTGGTGATCGGAGTCAAGGTCAAGGTCGCGAGGCCGTGACCTCTGTTACGAGCAGCCCTTCCGCCTCGCTCCTCACCCAATTGCCTCGGTTGTTATGCAATAAATAACATCACTTTTAAATCGATTATTGCGAGAGTTCATGTCACAGAATAGATAAAAGTGACATGTTTCTATTGTTTCGATTCAATATAGACTGTACCACTTTATTACATAGGTAATAATTAAAGCCGCGTTGGTGGATGTCAAGTCGATATTGCAAGCTTCGAGCTCCAGCGATCGCCATGTACTTACTATCTAATGAATTCTTCTTATATGCTTATGTTCTGTCAGGTGACACTAGGGTCGAACGCATGCCCAGTCCTTCATAAGAAAAGCAACATTACCTGCTGCATGTTGTAAATATCGGAACAAACCCCACACATTCCCAATGGCACTTGCTCCGCTGTACATTACATGACCCGCAGGGATCTGCCAAAGCTTATACCATAAGAATAAATACAATCAGTAGGGCATCATCGGCTGCGTTGTAGGATTTGAAAATAATCGTCATATAATCACATTACAGCGCCTCATGCTCCGCCTTACCCCTTTCTCGCCTAGTGGTCAAAAATAGAACTAACATTTTCGTATCGCAAAACCACAGTTTGCTTAGACAGTGGCGCCTTCGAGAGCTTCATTTAAAATTCGGATGTATGTTGACTCTTCGTGCCGATAGATGGTGGCAACCCGCACGCTTTCGTTTAGATCTCAAGGCCACGGCGGGAGTGCGCGTGGTGGGGATGAAGACTTCTAATGGGCCGTATTATTTCTTAGACTAAAACCGAAAAAGCTCTAAGATGATTATACCATGAACGCATGCGCTCGTTTTTGTTTCAGAGTCCCTCCCCGCTCCCATATCACTCCGTACCGTACTTGAACGTAGAACGTACGAAAACCAGCACTATTTTACAAATGAATCAACTTTTTGTTCGTTTTATTCTTTCTCCTGTTTTGATTTTTGATGTACCTCACTGTATGCTGTATACAAAATAAGTATATTATTGTATAGTAAGTACGTTCATGTAAGTTTTTGCGTGTAATCCATTTTATTTTATATTTTTTCTTTCAAAAGCCACAATAACAATATTTATTCTTATGTATACCACTTTTTTATCCAAGTATTTTTGTGTAATTATTAGTGTTTAGTGTGTTTGTATAGCGCTCCGATTGCTACAGACGGTGCTGGCTGAAAATCAGCGCTGCGGGTGTCTGAAACCACAGCATTATGCTGAGCCAGTGACCGATTCACTGCCGCAATGACAACATGCCACGTTTCTTCTGTATTATTTGTTGTATTTTTATTATTGTGTGTCCTTGTGAAGTGAATAAATGTCTTTTCTTTCTTCTTCTTTCTTTCTTCTTTCTATACAGACATAAATTAAAAAATGGTCCGGGATTTTTAAATATTCCTCACGTCTTGATCATGTAAGCTAAAACTGCTTGATATGCCTAAAGATCAAGTCGAACCAAATAGCGTCATGTTTGTGCGTATTTCTTCATCATTGCACATCAGTGCTTTGGCGGCGTTTATTCTCTTCAACCTAAAAATACCTACTCCTATTTTTTTTTGGTCAATATAAAATCAGCCAAAACGTCACTTATGGTCGAACTCGTAGTTAATGAAATTAACGTGTTAATTTTACAAAATCAAAAATTCTATGCAATATCTTCAATAAGGAACATGTTAATCGTTTATTAACTGACTCTTGAGTAGCGCCAATAAACATTATAATTGCTAAAACACTAAAATATTTCTTTATTTCTGTAAAGCTAGTTATATCCATGGCTTGGTTTTTTCTCGGGTACTGTCGAAATTTACAAAATGATGAAATACAAACTATAATTTATATTTTTCTTTACCTACTTGATAATTTTTGTATTTAACTCCTTTAGGTATTTTTCATTACGCGAAAGGTAGGTTTTAAACTGAACTGAATCGCCATACCTTCATTTCCAGTTGCTTTTTGATCATGATGGGTTATTGTTCAAATTACTGAATAGCCTGCGTGTGTCCATGGAATTAACCTTATAGGTATGACCTATTATATCTTGATGGTCGACGTAATAATTTACGTATACATATCTAGGTACTGTATCTTTATCTGTAGGTATTTATAGGTATTCATGGTTACACCCAAGGTTTCCATTGAAGGTCCCCGTAAAGGAGGTTACGCGCGGAATGCTAGAGGGGGCGTGGGGCTTATTTAGGAGGAGCTCTGGTTAAACCAGCCACATGTAAAAAATAATCTATTATCCAATTACATTTATTTAGTAGTAATATATAGACCTTAAAAATAATTTCTACTGTTTGTGTAATTTTAAAGTGCAATTACACGACCAACATTTTCACGGCAATGTGTGACTGGCAACTATAATAGATGCCTTGCTTTAACGTACGAAGTTAGAGTAAGACAGCTAGAGGTGCCGGCGATAAATTGCCGTAAAAAGTTGCTCGTGTAACCCGACCTTTAGGTAAGACCGTTCTCCATTCACTGAAAAAAAAAAAAGTTTGTTAAATGAAGCCGGACTTTCGGTTATCTGTAACTCAAAAAAGTGACAACATAATTTAAGGCAATACCTTACATTCAGTTTTGTTCTTGATAGATAACATAGACATACATAGAATCACGCCCGAAATCCCTAATGGGGTGGGCAGAGCCACAAGACTACTTGTGGCCACGTTCGATTAATTAGTCTTAAGATGGTATGATGAACCGTATGGTGACAGGTGATCAGCCCATCGCCCATACAGATAGTCCACCATGTTGGAGAGGACCCGTCCCTTAGTCGACTTTTACGACATGCCAGGATGATAAGCATCTGCACGCATTCTATGCTATTTCTTCACTCCCAGTGCAGCAGAGGAGTTTTTTTTTATAGATAAACCATTTGGTTACATACAAATTAACTTTAATATCGCCTCACCAAATTATGGTTAAAACTGAAATAACCGAAGTAGTTTGGTTGTCATTTTTTCCCAGTGTTCGAATTATTTTTAGAAAATTGATAGGCAGTTAAATTGTGTATAATAGTTGAAGGCCAATTTTGTTTTTGGAGTTTAGCCTAAAGCTACGTGCACATCTGACGAACCCCGCGCGCGCTGTGCCCGGGCGGTTTGCGAACGGCGCGCTGCGCATTCGCGGCGCGTTCGAGAGATGTGGACGCACCATTAAATCGGATAGATTATCAAAGGCTGTAGTAAAGCGTCGAACAATACTGTATTATTAATTTAAACCGCTATCAGTTACGCAGGTCCAATGGTGTGGAGAAATGGCGGTGTGGATATAGAATTTTCTTTTCAATGCGAACGCCCACGCGGCGGTGAAGCAAATCGATCCCTTATAGCAACCCTGAAATACAGGCCCTGGTCGACGACCTCAGAGGAAATCTTCCAGGGACCTGGCCTTGACCTTTCTACGCGCACGCGCTGTGCCTCTTACCCAGTACCCTGACCCTGTTACGAAATGATCTGCTTATATTATACAGTATTATGTAGCCCGTAGGGTCACCAGGCTTAGGCTGGAAGAAGAGAGCTCGACAAATAATTGTGTCACAAAACGTTATAAGTACCTATATCAGCATAAACAATATACCTACTTAAGAATCACAGAACAAACTAAATTTTAATTTCGGCACATTTGAGGTTTTGTAACCGACTACAAAAAAACCGAAGGAGGAGGTTCTCAATTCGACGCGTATATTTGCTCTTTTTTTTATATGTATGTTCATAGTTATACCAACTCCCAATATTCAGAACGCGGATAGATCTGGTTACATGGGTTAGAATTTGACATATTTTATAAACGGCCAAACGCATGCATGTGGAACTTATCGGACTTGTCTAATGTCGCCCAAAGTAATAGCTACATATAGGCGTGTGATGACAATTAACTGAAGTATAGTATATTACTTTCACCCGCCCGGGACTGAGCTTTGTATGTTATTTCATAGAGATGAAGTCGTTGTTATTCATAGCCATAGCTGGGCCCAAGACCGTTAATCTGTTAATAGTTAATTAACGAAATTAACGTTTCAAGTAACGGATTAACTTTTAAAGTAACATTAGAAATTGTTAACGGACTCATTAACTTCCGTTAAAACAATTAAAGTCCGTTAAACGTTAATGAAGTATCTACCGTTTGCCAAAAGGACACCGGGCGGCTTATGTCAGATATATTTTGATTTAATTTGATATCTAAAAAAATAGGTATTATTACAAACTCTAATGTTACACCCTTACCCTGTTAGTACCTACCTATTTTATAATTTTTTCATGTCCTGCCTAAACTTTCTTTGCATATACCAATATTTTTTTATAAGTAAATCACTGACGCAACGACTTATAAAATGCAATTTCTATGAAGAGTTAACGATTAACGTTAACTTCCGTTAAATCTTCCGAAATGTAACAATTTAACGTTTAACGAAGTTTACTTTTTTAGCAACGGAATAGCGATTAACGAAGTTAACTATTTGATTAACGGTGCCCAGCTATGTTCATAGCATATGTAGAATATTTATCTATTTTATACTATTATTATGCTTAATCATAGTTACAAGAGGGCTACTCGCGCCGCGTGGTAGGTACAATACACGTGTCTCGCAGATTAGCTGCCTGCACAGAGACGTTCGTTGACATGAAAACCTACTTATACTTCAATTTGGAGTGGATATTTATTTTATCTCTATACAAAAATAATTTATTTTTAATATCTATCCCTTTGCCAGCCAACAAACAAATGGTAAGTACTGGATCACTTCCATTGCACCTAAGTTTCACACTCAATGGACGAAAAATTATAAAAAAATGACCAAATGAAACGACCAAAATGAGTTGTTACTAGCTCAGATTTTTGTAATAAGGCTTTTTATTCCTGTTCATTTTGCAGTGACGACTGTGAAGATGTCGCCCCTTATTTCTGGCAGCCCTAGGCCTGGGCCTCTAATCCGCCACTGGTCAAATGTGAAATGAAGATTTCTGTTATGGAACCACCACGATCTCGCTATGCAATTCAATGTTAGGTGAGAAACTAAACTGAATCGCTGTTATTACATGTAGGTACGGTTCGGTTTTAATGACGTTTTGTATATTGTTTATATTGTAGTTGGGTTTAAGTTCCCTTCGATGCTATTCTTGTTACTTATCAAAGAGCTACAGTCATGTGATTGGTCGAAGTGTAGTCGAAGATAAAAATAAATAACACTCAATAGAGAGATTTATCGGTTACACATTAAGATTAAAGAAAAAGCTGTTTTTGTGGACGTTACTAGTGCAAGTTTATCCACCCACCAAAGAGTTTGTATTGTCTCACCACTCTAAGACTCCCCGCGCACTAGGCAGCCAGGCTGCGGCAGCCAGTAAAATGTATAGGAATTCGTGCCTGCCTAGTGCGCGGGCTCCCATACAACGTCATATGTCCTTAGGAATTTACATAATGTTATGAGCGAGCGTGTAACCTTAGCGTAACTGTCAATGTATGTTATGTAATTATATATGTTAATTATGTGTATGTATGAACAGCCAGGCTGCCTAGTGCGCGAGGGACCTTAGTACTCAAGTATAATAGAACGCCGCTCACGCCATCTGCCTGCACAAGCGCAAAATACATTGAAAGTAACGCTAAGGTTACACGCTCGCTCATAACATTACGTAAATTCCTAAGGTTTATGTTTGTATATACCTACCACTAGGTGGCAGTGAATCTTCGATGCGTATCCGCAACGCTAACGCAGATTTGGTCATAGTGGTACCACAGAGAATATAATACTTTATATGAAAAAATAGATTTAAGAGACATCATTTAAGATGGACATATCATTTTATCGTCTGTATTCTACGACCACGGAACATCTATCAATACCTACCCTAACGCTCAACTGGATTTTTAATCAGTATATACATATATATTTTAATGTCAGGGTTGCCAACCTCGGGGGTTTACCCCTAAATTTATTTAGGGGCAAAATAAGTCGATTTGGATTTTTTTAGGGGCAGAACATTCTAAGGGAGTTTTTATGGGAGTATAAAAAATTAACTGAAACTGAGAGTGCAAAATTGATTACATGTAAGAAAAGATGATAGCATTAATTACAACTTCAGTGGGATCGCGAAGAAAACCGTGCTATTTTTTGAATATTTGTCGTCCGTAATTAGCCTTTTACATACTGATCCCATTGCCAAGAGTAAGGTATGGTATAGGTTATCAGTCTGTGGTAAAGGAAGCTTCCAAAAAAACGGTGGTTGATGATTTAGAGGGTTTTAGGGATGTTTCGACTTGCTTTTAGGGGTATACCTTGGAGCGTAGACAGGTTGGATGCAGGTGAGGGTGGATGGAGATGGGTAAAACAACGGATGGTATCGGGTAGTTTATTATTACGAGGGGCGTTCAATAAATTCTCGGTATCGAGACGTTCCAACCTCTTTTAGTTAACTTTTTAATACTATCCGTTTTGTGTCATTCATTAACAATAAAAAGACATAAACATGACAGAAACATTTTCACTGGTTTTTCTGCGATTACCGAACAAACACGATTACTGAAAGAAATTTTGCGATGTTGGTAAAATTAGAACACCGAACGGTTATTAAATTCTTAAAAAAGCAAGGAAACAATCAAAAATGTATAAAACAAGACATGAACGTTGTTTATGGTGACTCTGCTCCTTCCTTGTCCATAGTCCAAAAGTGGTCAAGTTTATTAAAACTAGGGAGGGAGAGCATTGAAGACGACCCTCACCCTGGCCAACCTATCCACGCCAGTACGCAGGTAAATGTTGAAAACGTGGAGAAAATTATATTGGTTGATACTCGAATAAAAATCACAACTACAGCTCAAGAAACTAAAGTTTCTGTTGGTACTATACACGCGATAATTCATGACCGGCCTAATATGACAAAAATAAGTGCGAGATGGGTGCCACGAATGCTGACGCCGCTTCAGTGGCGAACGCGTGTGGATTGTTATACAGAGTTTTTGGAATTGTGTGGTGAAAATCCTGATGACGTAATCAATAGAATAGTCACAGGAGATGAAACCTGGGATCATCCCTATTACCCAGAGAGTAATGAAGAGTCAATGCAGTGGCATGTTAGAGGCTCACCTGGCCCCAAAAAATTCAAGGTCATGCCTTCAACCGGAAAGGTCATGGACACATTTTTTTGGGATTGCAAAGGGATCTTGTTGATTGACTATAAAGATTAGTCGGTAAATATAACATGAGGGTACTATGCTAATATTTTAAGACGGCTGAGAGAAGCAATCAAGGAAAACAGGAGAAAAAAATTGGCAAAAGGCATTTTACTCTTACATGACAATGCCCCTGTTCATAGTGCTCGTGTTGCCGAGGCTGCCATTCACGAGTGTGGATTTCAAAAAATAAATCACCCCTATAGTCCAGATTTAGCACCAAGTGACTATTATTTGATTTCTAATCTAAAAAAAGACCTTCGTGGAAACCGATTTGCTGACGGTGAAACTCTGAAGGCAGCAGTTAATGAGCATTTTGACAGCTAGGCCGAAAAATATTTTTATGAGGGTATCTATAAATTAATTGAGTGAACTTCCAAATGCATTGAAAAGAATGGTGATTATATCAAAAAATAAAAAAAATATCACATTCATAGCTTTTTTGTTTTATATCCATACCGAGAATTTATTGAACGCCCCTCGTATGTTTATGTCCAGACGCGGAGACTATACATCTCCCTTATTAGTTGTTTATTATAATTAATTTTTACTCCTCTGCTGCATTGGGAGTGAAGAAATAGCATAGAATCCGTGCAGAAGCTTATCATCCGTAAGGGACGGGTCCTCTCCAACATGGTGGACTATCTGTATGGGCGATGGGCTGATCACCTGTCACCATACGGTTCATCATACCATCTTAGGACTAATTCATCGAACGTGGCCACAAGTAGTATTGTGGCTCTGCCCACCCCATTAGGGATTTCGGGCGTGATGCTATGTATGTATGTATGTATGTATGTATGTATGTAAGATTGTTTGCTGCCCTGTTCATGTGTTAGTTTTAGTTAAAACTCTAATGTAAAAGTTGGGGAAAAAAAAGACTTACTGCTGAGTTTCTTGCGGCGTTTCTTCTCAGCAGATGTCACCTTTCGAAGCGCTGGTAGCTTCAGACATGTAAAAGAGCCCATGTGGCCTACTTGCAAAATAAATATTTTCATTTTCATTTTCATTAAAAATACGAGGCACTCTGTAACAATGGTATAAACACTGATGAATATAGGTAGGTAAGGCTATGGAATGACATGACTTTGTGTGACACTCTACTTACAATTAAGTGCCTCACTGGTGAATCCTTATTTATAGCAGGATAACGGGTACGTAATCAATTGTGCTTCCTTTATAACTCGCACTGCACTTTTTAACTGTGGTTATAAAGATTCTAAGTAGTTAGGTATTTTACAATATGTGTGTAATAAAATAAAGGTTTATTTCTTTATAAGTACACCTTTCTAGGCCGAGCTCTCTTATGTAGTGAAGATCAATTGTCCGAATCGATCTGTCGATCTAAATTCTGAATTTTGAATTTGGAATTGGAAAAGAAATTGAAAGAAGAAGTAGAAGAAGTTGTCAGTCGAAGGAGTTTTGTACGAGTCGCGATAGCGCCTCGTTACAACCCACTGACCATATGGTCTGTGTTACAACCTCTTTGAAGAGTTGGCAACCCTGGTTAATGTATGAAATATCCCGCAGGAGACTATTTTTAAACCTGAGGCGTGTGCCCAATGCAGTGGTCTGATTCTCTTACGTGCGCAGCGGCTGATCAGCGGATAAACGAACTATTAATTTAGACTGTAAGAACAAAGTCATTCGGTCTAAATTTGAATATGTCGCTGTTCAAGTATACAAATCAATGAGTCAAAATAAGTATTTATGATTGGTCGTGGTTTATTTCATTTGGTCTTTTTGGGAGCCATTATTTTTGAGCTATAAAATATTTACTTTAGAAGCTTCTTAGTGATATTAATTTTACGGCAGAATCCACAGAAACAAACGAAAGATTATTATTGCCGCCAACAGAAGGCACTTCTTAGTAGTTATTTAGTATTATTTATTACGTTTGTGACGTTACGAAATCCATAATATGCCAACTTTCATTTGCTAATAGTAGTGGGTTTAAATAAAGACTCTACTTTGGCAACCTGAATTATTTCGTCGATCATGGCATTCATGACGCGCAGGTACTGTACCGACTGTAGCCGGGGCCTGTGCCAAAACTAACCTTCACTTCTTTTGGCAAACAGCTAACTAGCAGAGTATGTATATGAGTATTAGCAGGTATTTGATAATTATTTTCGGAAACAAAGTCTTTTCGTGATATTGTTTCGTGAAGGTTGATGTAGGTACCTAAAATAATATCAAAATAACATAACAATAACATACTTTTCTCAAAATACCAGTTTACAAAAATTAAAATGTTACGCGTAGCGCTACGTGACAATGATACTGTTGAGAAACGTGTTATTAGGCTAGCCACTGACCTACAATATAACTGTCAAATATCACTGGTTGCACAATTATATTGGTCGTCAGTAAATGATATTGACGGTCAATATCAACTAGCCTAAGGCTAGCCACTGACCTACAATATAACCGTCCAATGTCACTGGTTGCACTGCACAATTATATTGATCGTCAGTAGATGATATTGACGGTCAAGATCGTCAGTAGGTGATATTGACGGACAATATAGTATACTGACGATCAATATAATTGTGACAGTGATATTGCACAGTTATATTGGAGGTCAGTGGCTAGCCTTAGAGCACGAGCCACCGTATGGTTTTTTTTCAGTGATTAATAACAGGCTGAATCTGCGTGAGTAGGTTCCGTTCAACGAGACGCCCAAGTTTTTCCCCTGAATAATTCTCGATAGAGTGAAACGACTCGCACTAATGAATTGCGCAGGTATAAAACATGTCGACTTGGTGGGGTGTCGAAATTGTCTAACAGTAAGTTTTTATTGAAATGTTAAGATAATTGGATAATAAACCCGGAAGAACACTTGTCCTACAAAATGGATGGTTTGACTGGAGCGTCCTCCACTCCGAATATGTCCAAATAACGAGGTCATAAAAATTACTAATAACCAGCTGATTTTTTGTATGCAGTTTTGTAAATATTTTTGTGTAATGAAATGGTCATATAGTCCTACTTTAGTGGTGCGTTTTCTCAGTCCCACCCACTCTTGGAAGTTGTCGATTGTATGATAACACCTTTTTCATCCATAACAACCTAGTTTTTATTTTTAAGAAGAGCTTTGAATAAGTACTCACTTATAATAAATTTAATTGATTTGAGTTTTTTTTTTTTAATGATGTGTGTTTGTGTATGTGCGAATAAAATAATAAATTGACTGATAGATAACATTCGTTATTTACTCATCACCTAAGGTTAGCTGAAAGATTCCCCTTTGTGTATCATTAACTCGGAAATTTGTCAATTTTCTGAAATAAAAGTATCCTACATAGTACAGAGGTATAGAACTATAGTTGCCGCGCATATGAAGCTCTCCGCGTCCAATATAATAACGCATTCAGAGCGGTGATGGGGCTGCCGCGACGCTGCAGCGCCTCGGGTATGTTCTGCGAGGCGCGCGTGGACGGCTTCCACGCCACCACGCGCAAGCGCGCCGCCGCGCTCGTGCGCAGGGTCCGGGGCAGCTCCAACACGGTCATCAGAATGATTGCAGGCAGGCTGGACCGTGTGTATGTAAATCATGCATGTGCGCTGCATATAGACATAATTAAGTAGTATTTTATTTTATTTACGCATTAACATTTAGCATAAGATTTTTATAATAAGTAAGTTATTACTAACATATATGAGTCATGTAAAAAGTTACTCGAAATAAATGAATTAATAATAATAATAATAATAATAATAGTGCATCTCCCAGCGATCAAAAACTATAGGTTGACCGCTTAAATGAGTCTTCGCCCGCGCGGTACAGGGGCGCGGGGGCAGGCGACAAAGGGGACCGAGAGAGGTGCGAGCGGCAGGCGCATTTTTGTTTTCATTCATTTCACGCCGCCCGCACATCTCTCAGGCCCCTTTGTCGTCCTGCCCCCGCGCCCCTGTGCCGCGCGGGCGAAGACTCATTTAAGCGGTCAACCTATAAGTAAGTAAGTATAATTATGAATTCAGAGAGAGACCCTAGACCAACAGAGCTCGGATACCTATTTTTTATGCGCCAGTCAGGAAACCCTTGGAAGACAGGGAAAAGGTATTTGTGCTGAACACGCTGATAAGAGCCAATGACTGAATAATCGGTCACTGTCTGTTTGCACCGCAGGGAACGAGGAGCACTGTGTGCGCGGTTATTTGTATGGAGAAAATCAAAAACGGATGAACGATACAAGTAAATACCTTCACGTAGATAATATATAAATGAATCAAGTTTTTAGTATGTGCGTGATGTGTATGTGTAGTGTTATTAATTATAGACCCATAAGTTGAAAAAAATTAAGACATAGGATAGAACTGTTTATAGTGGATTTCAGACGTAACTTCACGATTTTTTTCTACCGTATCGATTTAATGAAATCGTATTTTGAAATAGTTAGGTTTTCAATAATATAAAGAATATGATCATGTATATTGTCCGTTTTGCTAAATAAAATAGTAATTGTTAAAAAAAACTGTTAAAGTAAAGCCAATTTAGGTCTTGTCAGCGCCTTAAGTTATGGACAAATATTAGCACAATCAGCGGCGTTCAACTCAGCTTAACTAGTTGAATACCACATAATTTTGAGATTTTAATTCAAGTCACTAAAATTTGTAATTGTAATCCACTGATGCAAGCATGCATTTGTTACATTTCCCCCATTTACCTACTTAACTTGCGATTGCCACTTCCAACATTTGAAAGTACGGGCCATTTAGTCAAACCCCCTTATTCATTTACTAGGGCATTCGCTACGAACGAGCTACGCCGTAGCACGTATTGCTTATACCTTTACTTAAAAGCGTAGGTACATCATACATAAATATAACGCTGGTTCTATCTACATTAAGTTAGTTATTGAAATGAGACACTTACTTAGGTTCCGGTTCTGCGACTTCACAACAATGCAGAGTCAGCTTCCAGTTTGAGAGTGTACCTATATATTATCAATATACACTTGAAGCATGTGCTTTGTAACTTAGAAATATACCCACCTATGATCAGCGCCTCTATTCGGGAACGCTATGTGATTCTGTAGCGATTCGTGAGCGAGATTTCTCATCTTGCTCTTACGCATTACGCGTCGTTCGGAAGAGTGGAATGAGAAATCTCGCTCACGAATCGCTACAGAATCACTTAGCGTTCCCGAATAGAGGCGCAGGTCACGTTTTCGTTAGTTCCAATGTCACCTAGCTCGACGACCTCACTTTTTCCGGCTATGTGCATAAGTTGGCAGCATAATACGTGGGTGGCTCGCCAGCGATGCAGGGGAAGCGAGCGTTAACCCTTTCTGCAGTTCATTCGCTGTCTGGGTCCGCCCCCGCCCCGACTGCAAGCCTGCTATACTGCAATCCAACACTTTTTATACCTAATGCCTTTCTGTGACAGCCATTACTAAACCCATGTAAATTTCTCCACCCAACAGGTGTCACTTACTTTCGTTGTTATTTCAAACCGTACAATGCCGGGAGAAAAGTGCACTAGACTACTGCCCACTATGGGTCATGGTTCGGATATGTGTATAAAATATTCAAGTGATGGGCGAAGCAATAAAAAAACGAGTCTTCAATATACTTAACTGATACGTTTATTTTAGAAAGAACCGTTATCATATTCAAGTTGTTACAACCCCGTTTCTTATATCCTCTATTGTCTTTGCTTGCGCTGACAGAGACAAACCAATGTTGCCAGTTAATTGAATAAATAAAGATGATTGTTCACAATAACATAAATACTAAATTCTTAACAGGAAACTTATCAGTTTATAAATAAGCTACTAATATAATTATAATACACCATTAATGAATCTAACATGTATAACTAACTATTACTAGTACTGCTAAGTGATTAAGGTAGGTACTATATCGTCTTTAAAATGCCAAACCCGCGAATGTGTCGTTGTTTTGTACGTGTTTGTCATTCACATTCGAGGTTTTGGCATTTTAATGATGATATAGTTAATCGCTTAACCTTTTGAACGTCGCCCCAGTCGGCTGTACTCGACAGCAGATTCTCGTGCCCCTTACGCCACGATTTGCCGTTTTCCATACATTTGCGTCGGTTACAGCCGTCGTCGAGCGCTCGTGACACGCTTTTTCGCCGTTAGCCGTGGCGTTCAAAAGGTAAATTAGCAGTATGTACCTACCGAATAAAAGCGCTGAACGATACATGTAAAGGTGGTATGCCTCGCATCCCATATCTTTGTCCAATTTTGTTATTATCAAAGACATTTAACGACTTGTTCAAATGTTTTTGGAGCACAGTTGTTTGATCGAATATTTGGACATTTTAATCTAAATTGTATAAGTGGGCACGGTCAAAGAAATTTGATTAAATCTTGGAAAAATTTATTTGATCAAATATTCGGCCCCCTAATAAAGTCGAGCGTTTGAAGTTGCGAGTAGGTTTCTTTATCTACAACCACTGAGTCGCACACATTGTGCAGTTGATTCAGGGTCCCTTTATAAAACGAGTGAGGGCTCTAAAAACAAGAGCGTAATAATACATCACTTGAAGCGAGCTGCATAATCTGCTTTTCTTTCAACTACTGCAAAAATTTGGAAAAAAAAGTAAAAGTATAGTAGTTAAACCTGACTAGCGACGTAAAAAGGATTTTTGCACCTGGTATGACGCACCCTTAGAATTTTTATATAGCCTATGTATGACTCTCGCCCGCGCTCCCCGAATCTTAAGATACCTTACTTATCTTAGTGAAATCGGAGCAGTGGTTCAAAGATAAGGTAGAACATCCGAAATTTTTCACATAAATGTTGTAGGTACCTATCTACTGGTCAATTCATTTTCATATTACGCCAATTTTTTTTTTAAATCTATTGGTAACCTATACCGTGTTAACAGCCAGTACTTTGTGCATAACATTTTAGACAGGGCAATCACAGTTCGATATGGCCGCCGACGTGTGGACTGTTTTGCTAACAGTAAGTCCACAGAAAAGTGGTCAGCTGTCCCGTCGGACTGTGAATGGGCGGATTGGGTGGCTAAACTTCTTGATCAACTAACCAAATTAAAAAAGCCGGGCAAGTGCGAGTCAGACTCGCGCACGAAGGGTTACGTACCATTAACTATAATTAAGCAAAAAAAAAAAACGTTTGGAGCCCCCTTAAATATTTGTTTTATTTTAATTTAATAATTTTATTTTTAAAGTGAACATATAACTACATATTCTGTGAATATTTCAAGCGTCTACCTGTTGCCGTAAAAATCGTTGTTATCAATATCGAGCAAAAAATCACGTTTTTTGTATGGGAGCCCCCTTAAATATTTATTTTATTCTGTTTTTAGTCTTTTTTGTTAAAGCCGCTACAGAAATACATCATCTGTGAAAATTTTAACTGTCTAACTATCACGGTTCATGAGATACAGCCTGGTGACAGACGGACAGCAGCGGTGTCTAAAAAATACAAAACAGTGCAATAATGAATTTTGTATGCAACTTTATTGCTCTAATAAGGGATGCTTTGAGCTGAGTATTTAAGGCCATAATGATGAAATTAAAGCGTAGTTGGAAGAAATAGTACATTGTGCATCTAGGGCCGTAAGAAGGCGATACCTAACGAGAGTCTGTAAGAGGCCCGACACTGAAGGCGAGGGCTTTTAATGACTCGAATTTATTATCCCCTTACTGCCCGTGATACACACAATGTTTCTCATCACATTTGCGAGGAAATGAAATAAAAATTAGACAAAAAAAATATTTTTTATTTTATTTCCATTTCTTATCCACCTTCTCCGCTTTCGTTTAATTTTTCTTGTCCTTCCTAAGTCGTTACGGTATATAAAACTAGCATTTATAATTATTTCGTCGTCTTCCATGATAAAATAGCGATAGCGAGCTGGAATCAGGTGCCAACGATCGTTTGCTCGACCACTAAATTATTTGGACGTGCCTTCGAAGGCCAACGAGCGTGCGGTAGCCAACGCTGAATATCTTTCGATGGCGTTCGTTGGGCCGGTGTGTACGCAGCTTTACGTCAGTCACACCGCACACAACGAAAACAACTCCTTTTTTAGGGTTCGGTACCTCAAAAGGAAAAAACGAACCCTTATAGGATCACTCGTGTGTCTGTCTGTCTGTCTGTCTGTCCGTCTGTCACAGCCAATTTGCTCCGTAACTACTGGACTGATTGAGTTGAAATTTGGTATACATATGTAAGTCGGTGACCGCAACACGGACACGTAAAGTAAATTAATGAATTTTAAACGTGGGGGGCACTTTTGGGGGGTAAATTAGAAAATAAAATAAAAAACCTATGAAAACTATATCCTGTGACATATGAAGTGAAGGGCTTATTGTGAGGATATTAAATATATATTTTTTTTAATTTTAAAATAAATAGTTTGGAAGTTATTTAGGAAAATAGGCGAAAATTGACCATTCGCCCCCCCCCCCCCCCCTTATTTCCGAAACTACTGGGCCTACAATTTTGAAAAAAATACAGAAAATAGTCCTTTACCTATAGATTACCTATTAGAAGTCTATGATATTTAAAGTAACATAGAAAATTTCAGATAATCATGTACCGAACGGAACCCTCTCCACACGAGTTTAACTCGCACTTGTCCGGTTTTTTTTTTCTTCGTACTCATATTTAAGGATGTGTACCCAATATTTCGATTTGTATATTTTTCGCTGAAATTGAACAGTATGGTAATATTAGTCGTTTCGCATAAATGTAATAAAAAAAAAAACAATTTACCGTTCTTTTAGGCTAGCCACTGACCTACAATATAACTGTGCAATATCACTGGTTGCACAGTTATATTGATCGTCAGTAGATGATATTGACGGTCAATATCGACTACTTATCGTATCGTATATATCCTTATTTTACAAAAATAACCCGAAAAAATTAGGAAAGCGCCTTGCGTTTCTCGCTGAATGGCAGCGAGCGAGCGAGGTCAAAGGGTGTATCTATTGTTATTCTATAATCTAAAACTACCGCCGCCCTCTAGATGTTTCAGGTCATAACCGTCACGTGGCGCTAGTGCCGTTAATTTCACTGATATCTCTCTATGGCCTCATTTTCACTGCGCGACTATTCGCGCGCGACTTGGCCGCGCGCGACTCTATTTCTACAGGTATGTCATATACCATACCCACTGACGCGACCGCGATTGCAAAAGAGCACGCGCCTATGACGCGACTCGAGCAGCCGCGCGCGACTCGAAATCAACGTAAAATCAATGCGCAATACCCACTGCGCGGCTAGCCGCGCGCGACTAGCGGCCGCCGGTGCCATTTTATTTGTCAGTACGCAGCGTGGCGAGATTGAAAGACTCAAAAGAATTCACCGACATTCGTGTATAGGTAATTGAAAATGTTTGTGTCGTATTCCCATAACTCATTAAAAAACAAATAAAATGCTCCTTTTGTATTAAATTTTTTAATAATGAGTAGGTACCTATCCAAAATCTATGTCATCATGTTCTTTTTGTTAACAAGTAAAGACATGTTAATTCTTTGGCGTTAATTTTTAATATATTTTACTATATCGCCACTAAAATGACAAAATCGAGAATGTGCACATTAAACAAGTACAGAACAACGAGGCATTCGAGGTTTTGGCATTTTAGTGACGATATAGTATCACCTGGCAATCCCGAATAGAGGCAAGTTTGGTAGAATACCTACAGTCGCGCGCGAAAAGTCGCGCATGCAGTCGCTACATTTCTAGCCGCTAGCGACTGTGGTCGCGCGCGGCTAGCCGCGCAAGTGGAAATGAAGCCTATTGTCCTATGCCAAACCGCGTCAAAACCACACTTACCAGTGTGGTCAGCAATGGCAATACATAATTTAGTTATTCTTTTACTCAAACATTATAAGGAATTATATATCATTTTAATTGCTTATTATATAAAGTATTAAATTTATCAACGAAATAAAAACTAGTTTAGTATGGCAAGACAGGGTTCATCTATCTAATCCATATTGATGCAAAACCTCTCTGACAACCCTGACCACACCGTGCGTGGCTGTTTGTCAAGAACATCAGTCAAAGAAATCTAATTCATGAGATTTTCATAGTATAATTGTATATGTTTGTACTAAAGATTATATAAATTATGCCGAAGAATAAAGGAAAAGGTGGTAAAAACAGGAGGAGGGGTAAGAACGAGAATGAAACAGAGAAACGTGAATTAGTGTTCAAAGAAGACGGACAGGAGTACGCCCAAGTCACAAAGATGCTCGGTAATGGCCGCTTGGAGGCCATGTGCTTCGATGGTACGAAGCGTCTTTGTCATATAAGAGGAAAGCTAAGGAAAAAGGTGTGGATAAATCAAGGCGACATCATATTGATAGGTTTGCGAGATTACCAAGACGCGAAGGCGGATGTCATCCTGAAGTATACCCCCGACGAGGCGAGGAATCTGAAGACCTACGGAGAGTTCCCTGAAACAGTGCGCATCAATGAGACTGTAGTCTATTCTGTGGATGGCCTGGATGAAGATATTGAGTTCGGCGATGAAGTTAGTTCAGAAGATGAAGCAGATGCGGTAGATGCTATATGAAAACATCCAACTCTATTTATATTGTTTACAGTAAGTCCGTGTACATTGTTTCCCTGTTATTAAAAAACATGGCTTGATTATTTTAGCTATCAAAATTACTTCATAAAACCTTATAAATTGTCTAGTGTACAATCTGTCAAATTCTGTAAAAAAATATCATAGCCAACCCTTTAATATTGTACTAAATTCAACCATCAGCAGCATTATAATATTGTGCAACATTCCTTAGATTAATCACCAATTTCTTACTATTGTTTCACTAAAAGCTTTGAGGAATGTATATAAATTAAAAATAACAACCAACTATGATTGTAATTATTTATTTGTGTACATTGTATCACAGTGGTGAAGCATCAAATATTTCCTAAGGTAAGCCGGAAGAAGTAGAACCAAATGTGCGAGTCTAACTTTTAGTAGAGTAACATGGACTTCACTGACAGCTTGCCAGCTTGGTAAAGCCGCCAGGAATCTGTTTGTAGGTAGGCTGCGCCACTGGGTATCATAAGCTCTTATCAATGACATGGAAGTCTTATTTGCAGGTCAAAGGTTAACGTAGAAATCACACCCAATGAATATGGTAGTAAATATAATTTCTAGTACCTGGTAAGTTGACTGGCAAACGAGCTGATGGCCCACCTGATGGAAAGTGGTCACCGCCGCCCATGGACATCTGCAACACAGGTGCTGCCAATGCATTGCCAGTCTAGGGAGAATGGGGATGGAATAGGGATGAGGGTATAGGCCTCTATCTATTGTGGTTATAACCATGAATGCATAAAACAAAAGGAATTACACTACACATCGCATGTTTAAAAATAAAAGGGAACAAGTCCAAATGAAATTCACTTTTGTTTTAGACTTTACTCAACCGCGTTAAAATTGAATTTGGAATGGATTTGTATTCCACATTATTTCTTTTTAATTTTAAACGAGCGACATGATTATAGGGTGATTGCCAGTCCCTCTTACTTTATTTGTCTTAGTTACAGCTGAACTTTACTATAGTGATTTCTTTTCGTCAAGGTACTGTATCAGCATTTTCCAAGGGCCATCGCTTTAAGTTGTCAAGGGTATTTAGAATAATCAATAAATTAACATTTCGAAACAACTGAGTGTAGAATGGGATACTATTATGGTCTACCAATCTTGGTTGTTCTTAGCCTTATGGAAAAGAAACTTAGATTTTCAAGGCTGAATTGTAGGATGAAGTTCATTAATAATTGGCTACTTTAAGCATGTTACCTAATCATTACACGCTTCACCTTCACAAATCCTAGCTCGAAGGTATAGTTCCCACACCGTTCGTTCCGATCAGTTAATGGTAAGAAACAAATGATTTAGAAAATTATTTTGTTTTATAAAGGTTGTTATTTCGTATGTTTCTTAATTTGTCTGCATGGAATTCGTTTATTATTATGCCCTCAGGAACCGTGCATTTTTCCAGGAATAATTACCCTGTCTGTCTTTGGCTCTTCAACTACCAGTATGCAAGAAATCAATTGAATCTGTCACTCCATATTGACATGTTTATGTGATGAAATTACAAATTTACAGTTTTAGGACTTTTTCCTTTATTTGTGCTATAAGACACTGCTTCTTGTGCCAAATATCATGATTATAGGTCAACGGTCAGTACCCTATAGGTTTTGATTCCCTTTGGATTCCCTTGAAAGTATCAAAATATGTGACATAAATGGCCATATCTTTTGATTGCGGTGACTAAGAAGGTTAATTTTTTCACAGCTTCAGGAGATTGCAGACCTGAGTATTTGATATTAATTTGAACTTGTTACCTCCACGCGTTCTGCGAAAAAGGTCTTGACAGACAGACAGACGGACAAACAAGGGTTCCTTTTTTTATTTTGAGGTACGGAACCTTAATAATGAGAAAGTGTTTTTTTGATTGTTCAATTTTTACAGCCAAAAATCTTAACAGAATTCCATGAAAGTTGGCGCAAATGTAGCCTGTTATATGGAAATCGATATAGGATACTTTTATCCCGATATCCAGAAAAGATTTTCAGAAATATTAATAAGTATAAGAAATATGACAAATACTAGTACTTCTTTCACTGCGCGCGATAAACAAATTCCACGCAGGCGAAGTCGCGGGAAAAGCTAGTTTCTCATATTTCCTCTGTTTATAGGGATTCATGCAAAACAGATCGTGTTATTCCCAGTTGTTACTAGTATAACAAAGTACTCTGTGGTCCGCACCCCTATTTGTCCACAGTGCGAACAAATGGGTAAAATAGATCCCAGTACGCAACGCAGTGCGAACTACAGGGTGCGGATAACTGGGAATAGGTCGTATTATTTATTTCGGCTTCGTGTGGCCCTCTAGGTCTACCAAGTTGTATGTGAATTGTCAAAGCAATGCTAAACAAAACAATGCTTTATTACGATGGGATAAGAACTGAACTTTGACAATCCACAGAATAGTTGGTAGACCTGTACTTAAGTACAGTCGGCAAAAAAGTTTGTCTCAGCTTATTTTTTTGCGGTTAAGCTTGTTTTTGTGTTCAAATCTTATCACACTGAGGTTGGAAGTCTTGTTCAACTCCCCTGCTTATTGTTGCAT
The DNA here is from genome assembly GCA_947859335.1 of Tortricodes alternella. Classification (NCBI taxonomy): domain Eukaryota; kingdom Metazoa; phylum Arthropoda; class Insecta; order Lepidoptera; family Tortricidae; genus Tortricodes; species Tortricodes alternella. Next base: position 8,505,678 of record OX401976.1, read on the forward strand.
TGATCGTTCTGGTCATAATCTCACACTAAGGTCAAAATATTATATCCTGTTAACTTACTCACGAATGCTTACACACACAGGCTTACAGCTTCATATAAGATAGTGTTTATCCTGGTATCCTGTAAGGATTCTCAGGATTACTGCCTACAATGCTATGTCTATCAACGAAGGATTTAATATTCCATTTTTAAAAGTGCCCGTGACTTGGGCTGCCGGCCCTCCAGATTTATAACTGCTTTATCCTAGTTAAAGGCTGTCACACACTTAGCTATTACATTTTAGACAAGTGTGTGGTCTCTTCAGAATAGTATGGATAATATAATATTAATATTATATATATATATATATGTATATACCCTGCCGCCTGGCGCTGCTTTTCTTTTATCAGCGCCAGGCGGCAGGGTGGCAGCGTTACCACGCTGTATGGGTAAGCTGATTCGTTGTGCCAAATATGGCCCAGCCCTCTGGTCACCGGTCGATTCGGCAAGGCGCTTCAACAGCTCAAAAAAGATTTGGTAAGCGCTCTGACCCCATGGCCCGAGGGTTTCAAACCCTGCATATAGCAATAGCTGCATATCTTCGCCGCTTGAGTTGCACAGCCGCATCCGCGGCAGAACCAGCCCCGGTGGAGGTCCCTATATATTTATTTACAGCCTTATATTAATATATATACGCCCGTGACTTCATCCGCATGGACACTAATCATATAACGGTATGAAATATACTTTACGACCTATTCTCATACCTACCAAATATACATTAAAAAAAACATGGAAATAGGTCGAGCCGTTTCGGAGGAGTGCAACCAGAAACACCGTGACACAAGATTTTTATATATTATAGATATGTGACTGGCATTAGTGAGCGTAATAGTGAGTAAGACGCATATTACACTGCACGATGATCCACCCCGACACGATGTATATATGTGGGCTTTAGTGCCTTGCTCCCTTAGCACGCTTTTAAAATTTAGTTTCGCACAACACGATCAAGTAGGGGATGTAATTGTAATTTATCGTCCACGGTAATGCTGTTAAATTTTAAAAGCTTTCTTTACTCATATTACACTACCACTGGGAATAGAACTAAGGGACCAGAGAAAACGTGCAGTGTACATACACACATACATACATAGCATCACGCCCGAAATCCCTAATGGGGTGGGCAGAGCCACAAGACTACTTGTGGCCAAATTCGATTAATTAGTCCTAAGATGGTATGATGAACCATATGGTGACAGGTGATCAGCCCATCGCCCATACAGGTAGTCCACCATGTTGGAGATGATCCGTCCCTTAGTCGACTTTTACGACATGCCAGGATGATAAGCATCTGCACGCATTCTATGCTATTTCTTCACTCCCAGTGCAGCAGAGGAGTACGTGCAGTGTAATAAGCCTTTAAGGGAGTGAGGCACCTATATTACAGCCTATATATCGTGTCTGGTTTATCGTGCAGTGTATTTATTACTATCTTATTTTGTTTCATAAGAAAATATACTACGCTCAATGTAAAATGAGCGCTAAGCGCTATAAAATGTATAACCGTCAGCGCTCTTTTTACATTGGTTGTTGTATACTTATGAATGCCATACTTGCCAACATCACAAACTTAATTAAAAAAAAAAAACACTTTTTAAAAAACACATAAGTAATGTGCCCGGCCTGAAAAACGCTTCTAATTTTTTTTGTTGTAAATGTTGTCAACTTGCAATCGCCATATTGAATTTTGTTGTGCTTCGGAAAACATTGTGAGCACGTGGACTGTTGGATTTTAATAAGGCGAAATTTGATAGTAATAACAGTATACTTATTAATTTAGTTAATTTTCTATTCTTTTGTAAAAACTTGAAACGTTTATTGTTGGATTTCCAAGTAAGTATGCTTACAGTTGCCGGTGTCAAATCTGATTCCACATTTTGGTCATGGGGTTTCGATGTAAATCACGATGCTAATACTAACACCTAAACAAATAATTATTGTACTATAAATGGTCGGAGCATATTACAGTTTCAATGGTGTAACGTTTTCAACCTGCTTAAAATTGCGTAACCTTTCTTTTTAAAATTCCTCTAGCTTACGTGTTGCCCGTGAAGTTTTTTTTAAACATCGTTATTTGCTCGTGACCCTCAATCGAGGACTCGTTATGTACCGAAAAACTGGATTTAGATGCTCCTAATTTAAGTAAATGTTATAAATATTTGTCAGTAGTACTGTGTACGTGTCGCAAATTCAGTTCAGTTGTTGGAAAGTGATAGTGATAGTCGCACCACACACGAGTCGTGGCTCAAGTCGCCTGAAGCAATCTCGGGCAGAGGCAGAGTGCCGGCGCGGCAGATAGAGCTAACTTGTTAACCCTAAATTATTGTTAATTTTCTCTGTGTATATTTCCATTTATATTTTTTGTTTTGTTGCTATTATGTGAAGTTATAAACAAACAAGAATTATTTTGAGGACAATAACCTACAAATTTAGTAAGCGCCTACGTTTAGTTGCCATGTGATGATTAAACATTTGCAATCATTATAATATGGATTTGTCAAAAGTAAGTAGGTCAATTGCTTATCTTTTACAGTTGAATATTGCAAACCACATGTTCAAAGTGAAAATAGTGAGTTCTTTGTTTTTCTTAAATCCCTTATATTTAATAACTTTCTCCTTCACATGAAGGTCTTTTTTCTTCATATCTCGTCTAGGTTTTATGTTATTTTTGTAATCTTAACATATCTAGATCATTAATTTTGCAAAAAATCAACCAATATCCTGTGTTGCTTATATAAAAATAATATGGTTAATATTTGGCCATCCACAACCACTGACAATCTTAATTTTTAAATCTTTCCTACCCTCATTTAGTTTAGTGAATGTGGGGTATGGTTTTGCAATTATTTAGCTGGAGTAAACATCTCTATCAGGGCATTTATGTTTTAGTGTGTTTAATGGGTCTTAATTTGAAAGCTTTCTTTGTGTGTGTTGGTTTATCCATTACAAAAGCTTTGATATCAGGGTTGGTCTTCAATACCTTAAAAAGACATTGAGGATATAGCTTTCATTTTGAATCAGACACATGTTGAAGCTGAAGCAAAATAAAACTATATCCACAAATTTAAAAAGGAGGTATTTTCAGAACTGTTGTCGTGTTGTCTTTTACTTTCTTATTCATCATCATTCATAATTTTGATTTTATTAGAAAAAAGTGTCCCTAATTTTACGTAGTAATTTCATGTTTTTGTTTTGTGACTATGCAAAAGGTCACCTACTGAAATGGAAGAAATTCAGGGACTCTTCGTTTTTCAAATAGAATCAATATTATTCATTATTCTGAGTAGGAATAACATAAAATTTTTGAATTCTGGAAAAAATATATAAAATAATTTTTTTCTGAAAACGCTCTCTATGACTATTTTTCAATTTTCAGAACACATTTAAAGAGTAAAATCAAGAATACACCAGTATGCTCATTATTCAGAATTATTTTATTAAGGTGGCAATTTCACATAGTCCAAGTTAGGCCGACTCCTTTAACCCTTATCTGGGTAGACGCATTTTATCTACCACATACTGGAACTGCAATTATCTGGAAAAAAGTATGCTTTGTTCTTGAGAATAAGTTGAGTGATTTGGACATGAAACTGAATGAAATAGGCAGACAGACTCACATTCTCATTAAGAATATTGGTGCAGACCATCAGAAGAGTATTTTTTTCTATTATACTAGATGCTATACAACCCTAGCATAGCACCTAACAGTGGCGAAGCGAAATATTTCCCAAGGGAAGCCGGAAGGATTAGAACTGTACGTCGTACGTACGTGCGAATCTGACATTTAGTTAGAGTAACATGGACTTCACTGACAGCTAGCCGTAGCTTTCTAACTTGGTAAAGCCGTCAGGAATCGGCTTGTAGGCAGGCTGCGCCACTGGCACCTAATATAATAGGAACGATGCTTGTTTGTTTGGCAGTTTATACTAGCAATTCGGGCTATTTCCAGAGCCTGAAAATAAAGACAAAAATGGCTGATGGTCCTCACCAATATTCTTAATCGCTTAAGGGCGTACCCTATGCCGATGACCTTGAGCGTTCCAACTAGATCAAAATAAAAAAAAATACTTGAAAACTAACTCGTCGCATGTGCGCGGCGTCGAGCGGCACAAGCTTCACGTCAGACGGCTTGGCAGCGTATGCCACCCGTCGCCCGCGCAGAGCGCCGCGAGCCTCTTAGTTCACGCGCCGCAGTGAAAAGTATAATTTACTCAAAAACTACAAAATAAATTGAAAAACCGGTAGATGAAATTATAGTATACATTATTGTCTTCTGATTAGTAAAAGTTTCATGTATAAACGTCGCATAATAAGGGAGCCTTTACGGATTTTAGTTTGAAAAAAGGGTTTACGGTTTTTTTTTTGCTCTTGATTTATCACTTTTTTCAAGATTCCGGTAGACAAAAATAAAGAATAGATTCCATACTACAATATATTTTTTTTTCAAGATTCTTGTACAACGCTAAGTATACTTTATAGGATTTGAAAACAAGCAGATTCAAGGCCATTGGCGTGGGGTACGCCCTTAACCGCCGAATCACTGAAGTTATTAAATCTCCGGAACAAAGCATACTTTTTTCCAGGAAATGACTTTTTCCAGTTCCTAAATGGGCTCATAAACGGGCTTTTTCGGCAATTAAAACGGTGTATTATTGGTTTTAATCATTAAATGTGTTCTGAAAATTGAAAAATGGTCACAGAGAGCATTTACAGAAAAAGTGTACCTTTTATTTTTGTCTTAACATGGACCTGCACCATTCGGACAGTGAAAAATGTGTTTCTTATCTCGATGGGTATAACTGAGAATAATAAAAAATATCTTGGATTGTATACAATGCTTATAAGAATAAATAACAAATTCACTAAGGGCATTGAAGCAAGCTGAATAATAATAATAATATTTTTTAGGGTATGGGTATGCATACCCATACCCATGGTGGTGGGGAGCTTCGCAGGCTTAAAACATTTTTGATATTTTTTTATTATTTGCTAGTATTCATGCCATAACAACACATTCTGTGAAAATTCCATCCTTCTAACTCTTACTGTTGCTGAGCTAGAGGCCACTGACAGACAGACGTCGTCATAGGTTCAGTAATAGGGTCCCATTGATCCTCGCGGATGCCAATGGAAAAGTTCTGATTAGTTAATAAAAGGCCATAGACAGTGCCGTTTTCAAATTTTTAATTTTTTTATTATTATCTTGGTGTATTTGATATCTTATTCAAGTAGCATATATATTTTTAATAGGTTATAGACACAAAATATTTATATTGATTGATTGATATAATGGTTCAAATCCGTTTCTTTGTTATACTAAGTATAAATATCTCATTAAATATCAGCAATTTGTTCAATATCATGCTTTAACTAAATTTGGTTCCTCTTATTTATAATGAATGCATTACATACATTAATTTCTTTCTAAATCAGATTTAATGGTTAAAGACTATATACTGTAAATACATCTTAATATTAGATATGAAGTATAATTGGAATTTCAAGTTTAATTTTTGTTCTAGATTGTTTATAAAAGTGGCTTATTACAATGGTTCCTTCCCGCCAATTGTTCATGTGGTCAGTCCCTTCCATAGCAGTTTTGATTGGTATTTTTTGGTTTCGAAAAAAGAGGGAATTTGCCAAATCTGACCCTGGCGGAAGAGAGAGAATAAAAAGTTTACAGGAAGAACTTGCAGAAGCCCTGAAAGCTGAAATTGAGGCTAATAGAGCATCACCATTGGGTAGAGCAGAACGCTCTGTTATTAAGTCTGCACCAATTGATATTGTACCTCAAGGCAGTAGCTCACAGCGATCTTCTCCTCTTGAACTGACTGATGAAGAGATTGACATGGAGATTGAAAAGATAATTAGAAAGAAGTCCCTGGAAAAAGATAAAAGGGGTTCTTATGTTGGGAGTCAAAATACAGTAATGAGTGTCAGCACAAAACAAGCATCATTCATTGTCAAGGAGTCGCCACCAAAACAGATTTCTATACGTCAAACTGAAATGGCAAGCATTAAGAATGACTTTGATGATATGTCATTAAAATGTAATACTAATAACAAAAAAATTGAGGTGTCCAAAGAAACATCGGCATCACTTGAAGCTTTACAGCCATCTTGTACAAGACTTGAGTCTGTTTCATCTGTAGGAGACACAACAGAGGAGAGTACAAAAGCTGATGCTCAAGAATTGCATACTAATAAAAATAATTTAAATGATCAACCTAGTGATAGTGACAATGGTAATGATAATAATAGGTTCTCAACAGCACCAGCTAGACGCATTTCTGAGAGAGACTCAGCAAATCACAGTCCTGTTGATCCTATGTTAGCTAGTCCATCAATGTGTCACTTCTCTGATAACCATAGTGAGGTAATAGCAACCATTTAATATATTCCCATTTTTTCATATTATTTAAATACACTCTTAACAGGTCAATATATTTACTACCAATAATTTATATGTGTATTAGTGGTTTTGTGTAAGTTGCTTAGAACATCTTTTGTTTTAAAATGTGGAATGGATAAATTTAGCTTTGTCCTTAAGAAGACTGTAAAGCAACGGCAAAAATCACCCTTTTCACACAAAAGGCGATAACGATGTCCACCCCTTAAATGTTAACCGATTTTGACCAATAGGTTGTCAGTCTGAACAAAATATAGGTCTATACGTTTTAGAATGTCGATTAAAGATCACCAAACTCAAATAATGGCCGAAATTAGTTTTGTATGAGAATAATAAAATTAAATTTATTGGTTATAGTGAAAAAACAAAAACGTATAGACCTAGATTTTGTTCTGACTCACAACCTATCAAAAATTGGTCAACATCGGTTAACATTTAAGGGGTGAAAATCGTTATCACCTTTTGTATGAAAAACCATAGGTTCACACTCCTCTTAATGGGTGGTGCTTATTCATTATTAATCGGGAAAGGTCCACTCATCTTGCATTCATGCATCCCTCCTTTTTTTGACTGCCAGGCAGGCAGTTGGTGTACTCCATGAGTCTTCATTATTACAAATCCTTGTGTTTAAATCTATGTTACTGTACATTATAAAACTGTTGGCAGCAGGCGTGTGCATGCATTGTGGGCATAGAAATTAATTGCCTGTGAGTGTATCTAAATACATACATTTTTGTTGGACATTTCCATTTAACAATTCCATCTGATAGGATTTACATGGTAGCATATAGCTACTCTTTTTCATTACAATTGTTGTTTATATTCTAGGGGTCAAGTGACAGTGGAAAGGGCTGTTCAGAGGCAGCCAGCCCTCCCCCTGCTGGTATGAACATTGTGCCCACTGAAGCAGGGCTTAGAATACATCAATTCGTCATATCCCAGACCCTGGTAGGTCTATTAATAGGAAAACAGGGTTCATTTGTGACCCAAATTAAAGCTAAAACCGGTGCAAGTGTTTATGTCAGGAGACATCCGGATTCTGTGAAACAAAAGATTTGTGCAGTTGAAGGTAAGAATTAATACTAATCTATATATATAAAAATGAATTGCTGTTCGTTAGTCTCACTGAAACTCGAGAACGGCTGAACAGATTTATCTTATCTTAGTCTTGAAATGTTGGTGGAGGTCTAGGGAAGGTTTAAAAGTACATAGGTTACTTAAATTATTATTCTTCGCAGACGAAGTCGCGGGCATCAGCTAGTTATAAATAAAACATAGATATGCATAATATTCAGTTGTCTATCATTATACTAATTTTTCCAGGGACTCAGAGTGAGATTGAAGCAGCATTAGATATGATTAAAGAAAAATTCCCAGAAAAGAGATTCCCTAACTTTTCTCTGCAAGAAATCAGTGCAGAATTATATCAAAGACTTTTACCTCTTGTACCGGAGTTCCTTCAAGTAAGTAGAAGGTTATGTTAGTTGTAGTAGGAATGAATAAATAACTTTAAAAAGAGAGTGATAAGTAAGTGATCATCATCTGGTTTTGATTATTACTTAAAATCAATTAAAAACATAAAATTAAACAAATTTCCTGACTGTCTGACGATCATTGCCTAACCTAAATGACTGAAGCTAGAAACAAGAAATTTGGAATTTTTTCGAAACCCAACCCCTAAGGCGTCGTCCTCATTGGCTACCGATCGTAAGAGCAATCGATGCGATTTCGTCGCAAATCTCTTTAGTGTCATAATCGAAGCTCTAAGTCATCGCGCGACGAAATCGCATCGTTTGCTTATTATTAGACACGCATATTACAGATTGTTGAAATTCAACCCCTAAGGGGATGAAATGGAGGATCAAAGTTTGTATGGGAAATACTGCGGGCGAAACTGTGGCCAGGCCTTTAGTAACTAATATAAAGAATGAATCTTATTTCAGTGTAAGCGGAAACATAAACGTTGAATTCGGTTATGATCTTTTGATATTAATAAATAACATGTCTCATTACAACTAGCTATCCCTATTCGGAAATCAAAATAAATTAAAAATGTTTAATGTATACAATCGATGATTACAAAAGCGAACTTATCTTTTTAAAGGAGCTCTTCTAGACTATGTCTATGCTAAACGTTAATATCAATATGCTATTAATAATTCGTAACCAATCACCAAAGGAATTAGCTTGGGCATGTATGCTATCGCTTCAGTTGCAGCTGGTGGAGTCCGTCAACAACGACACGATAATGACGTGCCTGGTGAGCGCGGGGCGGTTCTTCCTGCAGCAACCGCTGCACCCCACGTTCCCCTCGCTGCACGCGCTGCACCGCCTCATGGCGGCCACCTACCAGAACCCGGTTGTACCCGCGCTGCCCCGCCCCGTGAAAGGTAAACCACTAAAACCGGCCCCTATCTAGGTCAACGTTGCGATATTTTTCTTATATATGCAGCAACTGATTATATTTACTGAATTTGGTAATTTATAACCTGTTGGCCAGAGCGGCGCGTTTAAAGTTTAATAAAGGTCGTTTTTATGGCTTGAGGTAATCACGTCTATTGAAATGTGCTGAGATTTTACTTAGAGGATTGATAACATACATACATACATACACACACGCCCGAAATCCCTAATGGGGTGGGCAGAGCCACAAGACTAGTTGTGGCCACGTTCGATTACTAAGTCCTAAGATGGTAAGATGATGGTAAGATGGTGGTGGTCCTAGGATTGATAAGAATATAATAAAAGGTAAAGAAGCAGAGACCTTTACGGTTACACTTGTCCGTCGGTATGTATGTCACGGCCATTTATGTCAGTTTTGGAACAGTTATAATAGAACTCTGGTGCCCGCATCTATTGCTGCTAAATATTAATTTAATTTTTAATTTCACTCTAAATTTGGTTCAGAAATAGAAGTCGAATTGACACATTTTTTTAAAACTAAGTACTAGGGTCGAGTGGGGTTTCATATGAAAAGGGTTGGTTTATACATATCAAAAGTATATTTTATTATTTTCTATTTATAACCAAAAATATAAAAATAGAACAAGTGAAATCACGTAAGCTTATATCACGCTTGTAATCGTGTTCATGGCTAATAATTGAATGAGATATGTGTTTGCGAAAGTTAACCAGGTAGGTATGGAACCCTTAGTGCCCGAGTGCGACTCCACAGTGTCTGGTTTGATGAAAATAACGTTAATCGAATTCTACCCCGAAGAAGTCGCGGGCGTAGTTAATAAGAAAAAAAAAAGTATTGTGTGTTATACGGTGCATAACACCAACTCTTATCACTACAATTAAAGCCGGAACGTTTGCAGAATTATGCATACCAAACTATAGGTACCCTTGACTCTTAACTATCGTAAAAAGCCAGTGATGAAATTAAATTAAAAAAAATCTTGAAATAATACTGGCTTTAAAATGAAATTCGCACAGTTAATGAAGCGGATATGGCAGCGCCATTTGCACTGAACTTGGTGAACACAAGGCTATTCCGCGTATTATTAAGGCTAGCATGTTTTCGTCATAGTTCAAGTAAATAATTGATGTGTTATGCTAAAATGGTCTATGTGTTGTTGAACAGAGGGTTCAATCTGCGCTGCGCCGACCGAGAACAACTGGTACCGCGCGCAGGTGATCTCGACGTCGGAAGAGCAAGACACGTCGGTGGTGAAGCTGGTGGACTTCGGGGGCTACCTCACCGTCGACAACGACCAGCTCAAACAGATCCGCTCGGATTTCATGACCCTGCCCTTCCAGGCGACGGAGGCCCTTCTGGCGTTCGTCAAACCAGCAAACAACGGTTCAACTCTCTTTTATTAATTTCTGCTTATTTTTTTATACTTTTGATTGATATTAAGACTTGACATGCAATATTATTTTAGATCACATTTCTGGTGATAGATCATTTTCTTATCTTAGGTTTTTTATTATCTTAATTTTTTATTATATTTATAAGTGAATGCTCATTTTGCACAAAAAGGGACGCTATTTGCCCCATTGACTGTTCTGTTTACTTTCTACTTTTTAAATCTATTGATGCTTCTGTGATCAACTCATATAATATAAATTCAATTAAATTTGTGTTTGCGACCTTATCTTCCAAATCATAACTTAAAACTATTTTCGTGGTGAGTATATCTTATCATCTACTTATTCTTGATTTTATTTAACTAATGGGGCCAATTCGGAACGGTTTCGCCTAAATTTAAAATTCCCTAAACTTAAAATAAGAATCGTAAAACTGGATTTTGTATAGCACCAAGCTGTCAAAATTGAGTTTGACATTTCTTATGTTAATTTTAGCGACTTTTAAATTAGCGAACACAGTTTCGAATTGGCCCCAATGTTTATTTAATTCGAAAAAGAGGTCTAGTTCTCAAAGATATTTGATGAAAAGCGAATGTTTATTTTCTCGAAGACAAATTACTTTTGTGATTTATATTACTTACAGGTTTGATTTCATTACATTTTAAGATTTCTTCCTAGTTGATATCTCTAGGTAGCCATTTAATAATTTGAGTTTTTATTATTACCTTAAAAATCTTAATTTTAAAGGTAAGATATATGTAATAACAATGATAATAAATCATTTATTTAATTATCACAAGTCAATATCCGCAAACCGCTTCGTTAATAAATACATGATAACATCCGCAACATGCTTCGTCAAATCAAATATTATTGGGTAATAAATTCCGCCACACGCTTCGTCATAAATCTACAAACCAAAATCCACAACACGCTTCGTCAAAATAGTAAAGAAACATGGCGCTCAAAGTTATTACGCTCCTGTCCGATTAGCATCCGTCCCAAAAGTACCAAATATATTAGCAGCATTTCCGCGCTGTATCGCCAATGATATTCTCAAACCACGTACATGCGTTGCATTGCATAGCTACTTTTTTGTGAACAAGCCTTATGTTTGGCGAAAGTCCTATTATAGATAGTTATTATTGCTTGGACGTGTAAGCGAGGAGCAAAGAAGTGAGTTATCGTGTATGCGCAGAGCCCGAGTGGAGTAGCGAGGCGCTGCGCATCATGGCGGGGCTGACGGCGGGGCAGCTGCTGCACGCGCAGGTGGCGGGCTACGACGAGGCGGGGCTGCCGCTCGTGCACCTCTACCTCACGCTGCACCCGCAGGTAACTAGCGCTAAACGCACTTAACCTACGTTCTCAGATTTCTAAAAAGTAGTCACCGACCGAAGTTTCAGTTTCGGCAATGTTCGACAAAAAAAAAGTATGTGTGTGTCAGCTCCGATGCACGACATGAGTTTACTCCTTACGAACGATTATAAAATAAACCAGTACCCATCATACCATGCTGTCATTTTGACATTTGACAGTAAATAATAAAGTTTCATATTAATGAATATAAACATGTCGCTCATTGAATACAATAATTGACACTTCGGGTCCCGTCGTCTTCCGATTGAGATCCGAGTTTTACCGATGGAAACATATTATTCGCTATATCTGTATGCAATGCGAAGCGACTAACGCATCTTCGGCTAACATCGTGTGACTTCGTGTGACTCCGTACCGTGTGACAGTGTGACATCGTAGTTTGATTTTACTCTCCACAATTTTCAATACCCCGGGCTTATCTATGAAAGTCGATTCTTAACCCTTTAACCGCCGTTGTCTGAATTATAAGACACTAAATATCCGGCTCATTTCGCCGCAGTCTTATAATTAAGACAAATGACATATATTTTGAATGTGTCACTTCGTATATGGGTGGCAACACGGACACGTCCCATGAAAATTTTTGCGGCGGTTAAAAGGTTAAGGAGTAAACTCCAAAAATCATATTTCGGTCGAAGATTCGGTTTCGGTCAAAAAAGTGCCGAACCTTTCGGGCGCGCCGAAACTTACCCACCCGTAGTATTTTGAGGCTATAACGATCAGCCGTTATTTGTTACAATTAAAACTATGAATATTTTTTTTTTTAACTGTTATAAGTTTCATTTCATACCACCTATTTTATACACGACTAACAAGTGGTATATTGTTCATATGCCTATAAATAACGGTCAACTGATATTTTTATTCATAATATTTAGCGATTTTAACACATCTATAAAAGTTTCTGTTTCGGCCGTAACAAGAACCAAAACCGAACCTTAGCATAAATCTATGTTTCGGTCGGACATTACTAAAAAGTCAATTTGCAATAATTCATCTACAAAAAAATAGCAATAGAGTAATCGCTATATTTTTTTTATTCATATCACAAAGGTTGCTAACATTATCTTTATTTATTTCCAGCAAGTAATATTCCTGAACAGAGAGCTAGTGGACCGCGGGCTGGCGGAGTGGGAGATCCCGGCGGAGTCGTGAGCTCCAGCGCCCGCCCGCACTGACGCTGACTAGTTTTATGGCATTGCATTTCAATCGACGTGTTATCGTGGACTCCGGCCGCTCCGGGTACCGCCTAATGTAGTTAAGGAAACGCGGTCTCGCAATTTAATTTGCGTTATTTTTAGTGTACGACTCGGCACTTGGAGCTCTTTAATAAAATAACTTCTTAGAATACTTTGTATTGAATTGGACGCAAAACGAATCTGTAACTTAGCTTATTATGTATGAGTAGTAAATTATAACGACCCTAGGGTGAACATAGCATAGTTGAACTTTATATTATGACGCTCAGATTTGCTTCTAACTTACTACTGATACTGTAATTAATAACGTCAAAGCTCCCACAACCGGTACATATAAAAAAAACACGCTTAAGATTAAAGTGTAGTCCTAGCAACTGCAACAAAATTATGTTCATTTGTTATTTTTAAGTTTTTTTTTAATATTAGTGTCTGATACTTATGATCCCATGATGAGGGTAGCATGGTGACGTTTATATAGTACTGCCAACTGCATTTTTTTTTACTCATCTTGCATAGGCTTATTATATTGCAAAAACAATTAATTTAAATCGGTCCGTATACTTTATTTCATATTTCCTGGTTTTAATTGTGCCAAAAAACCACTTCTATTTATGTCGTAAATTTGTACAAATATAAACGCGTCATGTGTATACATGATTATTTTTTATATCATGAGGCGTAATAGCCTTGCAGATGTGCCTTCGGAAATTTGTGTCTTTTTGTTACACTACCAACATACATCGATGTATGTAAAATATTGTTTGTCACAAGAAAGCACCACAGAGCTTCTTCATAAATAGAATTGGCAAAGCAGGTGGGGTTGCATCGGCAATACCCACCCGTAATATTACTTCATGCTAATTAGAGAAGAGAATAAAATGACGTATAGGTGGCGTCAAACTTTATGACCCGTCTAAACGCAGAGGCAAGTGCGACTTCGCGCCGGTACAGTCGGGTAGATATAATTAGGCGTAATATAATTGCAACGCGCAAACCTTATGTCTGAACCACGTCGATTGACATTTCTGTAACAAAGGGTTTTTATTGTTAACACTCAAAAATTAAGTCTCATCCCAGGGGCCGCAGAGTTGCCTCCGTACAAAATTGCTATAGCAAGAACCCGCCCAGCGGGTCGTTAGGCGTGGCGACAAAGTAATAGAGCGCCCGCCTAGCGGGTTCCTAGTACTGAAAGTGTTAATTTACCTTTTGAACGCCACAGTCGGCTGTAGCCGCATGACGCCATGGCATGCCGTTTTCCACACATTTTGTCGGCTACACCCATCACTCGGCCTCCGGGTCAAGCTTTCTCGCATTGAGCCGTGGCGTTCAAAAGGTTAAGGATTAAATAGTAATATTTTTGTTTGACTCCGTAAGGCACTACTGTTCAAAACACTGTAAGCGCCGATGGAATTTTAACTGTGTATTATTCGTTTTACTGTTGCCTGTGAAATTCCTGTAGCCGTTGCAGTCCGTATACCGCCATTATATTATGTTTTATGCCTTTTTGGGCTTCTTCTTGCATAAATTGGTATACACACCATCTTTCTCGCTTGCCTGTCGACATAGCATTATCAACGCACCACTAAATACGATACTAAACATTAATAGGATGTCTAATCATCTGATTAATAGGACTAAATACTTGACAATAATAAAATAACAGTAATTATCAACTAAATAACATATTAAATTAAATAAATTTTCTCAACAACAAATCCACAAAAACACTCAAGTACTCTCCTAGAGTCATGCGTACGAACATAGCACTTAACTCACACAGTCACAGCGCTCGGAACCCCGCCTCCGTCCCCCTTGCTCCCTCCGTTCCCGTCCCGCTGACACACCTAATATTAGCTACTGCAACGGCACTCGCGCGAACGTCGGACGGGTCATAAAGATTGACGCGACCTATACCTACTAGGTCAGGGGCTTGTTCCCCGGTATTACATGCAGTTTCGCCAATCTTGAAACTTAATTCATATATAGAAATTGTTTGTGACAAAGAAGTATTTTATTTATATTTATAGATTAATTAGACCTCAAATATTTCGGAGGAGTTTTGCGTTTGTAATAAATGACTGAGAATAAATGTAAATTATATATCTGTATAAAATGCAAGTGCGATAAAACAAAGTGTGATTCAAGCAAGTGATATTGTATTGGTATGAACTTCTCAAGAATTTCTTGTTGCTTTTAATTATTACAGAATAAAATGGCTAGTCAGATTGAAAAATATAAATTAGGCATAGTCGATAGGAACTTCAAGAAAGGAGGTTCTCTGTTTGATACGTACGTATCTTAACATTACTTTTTGTAAACTTTATTTCTAATTATATGCGATATGTCTAGCCATTTTAATTCGTTATTTCTTGTTTTAACAGAATACTATCATTTTGTTTTCTTTCAGATGTCAAAATTCGGATATAAATCGCAAATTCTTAAATATGGTAAATGTTTGAGTTAATAAGGTATTATGATTGACTTATAATGAGAACGTTGGTAATCCTGACTTTCATTAGTCAAATAGTGTACATAATAGAAACTTTAAGTAGATTTAAAACCGATTTAATAGTTTTAGTATTTTTTAATTTGTTGGAAATTAAGTGGTTGTCCTTAGTGTACTTGAGTTTTGTATGCGTATCGTTAGAACTTTGCATTTTGGGATGCTTAGAACGTGACTTTCGTTTGTTTGCAGTTTTACAGCGTCGAATAGTCACTGCCTCATTATTAGGATAGAATATCGAGTAACAAGCCAGTGTTCACTCGAAAAATACGTGTTGTAGTTATTTATAACTATGATAAATCACTTATTAGCGTAATGATTAGATGATACACGAACACTTGGCTCTCGGTTTGAATTATTGTTGACGTCCCTATTGTATATAAACTAATATATTTGCGGTTAAATCAATAAATTATCGTTTTGAAAACCACTTAAAAGATATTTTCATTTATTCAACACCTAAATATTTTATGTTTTCCTAGTATGTTTATCCATGCAATACAAATTTTGCAACACCTATTTTCATATATTGTAAAATAATGTCGTTCAATGGTTCCTGATTTCTATTTATAGGTTTCAGAAAACCGTAGTCTTGGCAATGACTCACTGTCATGTAATCAAAAATATAAGGTACTTCTAGTTGGTCTAGAAATCTGAATTTTGGCATAAGGATTGGTCGTATCTGGCCACGATTATCTAAATCTTGCATCGATTTGGATGATTCTTAGGAAAATGAAATCTTCGTTTTTCTGGGATGCTATAAGTACACACTTTTTGGATACACTAGCATTTTCATACCACTAATTGTACTATAACCTTTCGAACGCCACAGTCGGCTGTAGCCGACAACAGATTTCCGTGCCCCTGACGCTACGGCATGCAGTTTTCCATACATTTTGTCGGCTATGCTATAATTACACGGGACATTAAACAATTCAATACGAAAACGAGAATCCACTCAGGACATTACGAGCCGCATGGAATTTTCCGATGCCGATTTTCAGTGGAACCGGAGGAGTTCGATTCACTCGCAAGTTTAACTGGTTGAGATCCCTCAAAGAGATAATTATGTACACTTTTGTACAATAAATACTATATGTGCATTATTGTAAATTAACTAGACATTTTGCAATGAGGAATTTACATTTATTGGCACAAAAAAGGTTGCAAGGTTGTGCGATGCAGTATAAGCTAAACCCAAATCATTTAAAGTTTTCCAATTGATATAAGAAAACGAGGGCGACGTGGTATAGGAGCGTAGTTCGCAGCGCGTCGAAATTATCAAAATGCTCATATTGAGGTGACGCGCGTCCAAAGACCGCCACAGTGGCGCAGCGAACGTTATACAAGAGCTCCCGTAAAACGTTAACCTTTTGAACGCCATGGCTGTAGCCAACAGCAGATTACCGTGCCCCTGAAGCCACGATATCCCGTTTTCCATACATTTTGTCGGTTACAGCCGTCACTCGGCGTCCGGGGCACGCATTCTCGCATTGAGCCGTGGCGTTCAAAAGGTTAAAATGCCAGTTCGTAGTGAGATTTTCTTTAAAGTGAAAACTTAAAATCATATCAGGTGGGATAACATACCTCTGGTAAGCTTGATTAAATGATTAATTATCCTTACTAATATTATAAATGTGAATGTAAGTTTGTTTGTTACGCTTTCACGTAAAAAATTACGTAACCGATCATCATAAAACTTTGTACACATATTCTCTAAGGTATTGGGAAGGATATAGGGTACTTTACATACCAGAATGTTTTTAAGTTCCCGAGGGAATAACTATAACCGAATCCCACGTGGACGAAGTCGCGGGTAGAAGTTAGTAAATTAATATTTTAATCTTTAGGTATTACATTTTTATAGTTTGCCACCATGGAAGTTTATCCGAACGTAAATTAATTTAAGCTTCATCTAGTGTTTATTAGACTTTTTAGTACCGATATCTCGCATCCACTCAGTGGCTGAACCAGGATAAATAAAAAAATGTTTTTGCAATGTTATGTTAACCGTGCGAAACTGTCAGCTTCGTTTTGCTAAAATAATAAATTACGTTACGTCGTTTTCACATTTATTTATTTCAGCTTTATTGCACAAATAAGGTACAAATGGCGGACTTAATGCCCAATGGCATTCTCTACCAGTCAACCAACGGGCCGTAACCAATTAAGGTACCTACGTGATTGTAGCATTGTAGTAGATAAAATAATTAACAAATAAAAAACTTAGTTGTTTCAGTGCCGGATTAAGCCACCGCGGGGTCCGTAGCAAATTCTGTCAAGAAGCCCTTTGTTTGTTTTAGCAATTTTTGTATATTTTGATACCAAAATCTTAACATAGCCAATGTTAAGATTTGGCCTCTTGTATTTTAATTAAATAACTATATATTTATACGCTCCTATCTTAATCGATAAAAGAAACACGTTCATGCAAGCGTGCGTGCGAGGGGCCCCCCAATGTGCGGGGCCCGTAGCATTTGCTACTGTCGCTAGATGGCTAATCCGGCACTGAGTTGTTTCAGAAAATACCAAAATTGCTATATGCGTGCCTATTATATTTAAGGAGTTCCATCGATTCCTCATAGATCCTCTCATCACACCTCAATTTTGACTACAACGGCACCAACTTAAGGTATACCCTACCGATTAAAAAAAGATTTTTTTAAAATCTGTTTATAAATGACGAAGTTCTGAACAAACAAAAATGAAAAAAAAAAAACAGCCGACTTGAGAACTTCATTTTCTTGAAGTCTGTTAAAAAGCGTAAGTGTTGAATTGAAACGCACACTTTCTTACAAGTGGCGATTACTCGACCGCAATTAGAATACGATTCGAAAGTACCGTTAGCACAACAGTACGTATAATTAATAAATATAATCATATCATAAGTCAATCTATGATATCTTCATACTTTAAGTGCAGACACTTATAGATAATAGATTTACAAAGTATACTTTAACATAAATAGTCACTAGTACATATTTCGACGCTATTCTTGGTAAATGTTATGTCAAGAGTAAAGTATGTTTGTCTTCTAATTAGTCCAAACACAGTTCCAAAGTCAAACTTTCTGCTTTCGACCATTCCATCCACCCCCTACTTGAGAGCACTCATCTACCAGGCTATTTGTTTTTACCAGCAGCTCAATTACGCAGCATAATTGGTATCGGTTTGACTCAAAGTGCAAACCAATTTAGTCTTCACTCGATGTAAATAAGGGTACAATTGGTTTACTTTCCGCGAAAGCTATATCAATTGATGTTGCGTAATTGAGTAGCCGGTGATGATTCAGACAGCTCTGGCGATGGCGATGACGATGGCGTTGAGTGAAAAAAAATTTGTTATTTCCAAAAGTAACTACTTACAGCATTTGTATTTTATGTAAGAAATATTATTCGATGTTTTTTTTCAATCTTTAGAACTTCATTGTACTGAAATAAGTATTTTCATTTATCTGCACACTCTACCATTAACAATGAAATGTCGTGTATTAATTCAAAAACGACACGTGCTCAATCCTATTCTAATCGCGGATAATACGCGGCCTAGTCTAGCGTTAATTTCATAATGACATATCTCTCATTTCCTTTATCTATGGAGTGATCTGAGTCTGAGAATGCCTGTGTATACTTTTAAATACATACCATTATGGAGACTATTTTCTATAACCAAATAAATACAAAACACCGTAATATAAAAATATTTAATAGAATGTCATAAATACAAAAATACATATTCTTTTTATACTTAAGTCTATTTCCCAGTCCAGTTACATAAAAATATGACAACAATTTATAAGTTTATAACAATAACAACCATTAAATTTTACTCGTTTGACGACAGAGACTTTGTTTTTAATTATAATTAGACAAACAGAGGCCGATTACATTTGAACTTACTGCATGTGATTGAAGATCGTTTCAATGAAGTTTATCTAATTGCCTAATATTGAATTTACATTTCATGCTTTGTTTATTAACAACCATGAGAGGTAAATATGGAGAGTAAATTCAAATGCAAAGTCCTTTAAACTCAACTATATAAATTTCTGTTCGGGAAGAATAAAGAATAAAGTAATTTAAAAAAATATGACTTCGTTATAAACGAATAAATAAACGTCAAAAATACAATTACAAAAAGCTGATTAGCAAGCGAGGGTCAACAGAACAATGTATTTAATTTAAATACACGTGACAAATTGTCAAGTATTCGTGGTCGCATGGCCACAATATCGACAATAATTGATATTTATCTTATTACTGTAAGGAAGTAATTCTTGTATATTTATATAATTGGTTTCTCGGAAACTGCTCTAACGATATGGATGAAATTTTGTATTAAGAGGACTGTGAACCAACGGCAAAAATCACCGTTTTCATACAAAAGGAGATAACTTTGACAAATTTTTGATATCTATCAAAAATTGGTCAAAATCGGTTAACAGTCAGAACAAAATCTAGGTCTATACGTTTCTTGAATATTGATTAAAGATCAACAAAGTCGAATACTCGCCGAAAGCAGTTTTGTATGAGAATACTGAAACAACAATAAAACTGAATTTATTGATTATAGTGAAAAAACCAAAACACATAGACTTAGATTTTGTTCCGACTACTATCGAAAATTGGTGAAGATCGGTAATCCTAAATTTAAGGGGTGAAAACCGTTATCGTCTTTTGTATGAAAAGCCGTAAGTTCACACTCCTCTTAAGATAATGTAAGTTTATCATTATAGGTGTTATTCCTGAGAAAAAAATAAAGACGCTGAGTGAAGCTACTTACGTATAATGTCTCATTCAAACTATACGAATACAATTCATTCTTTCTACTGGCATAAAGTTAACTTTATGATCAACCAAACATGGGCTCAAAACGTAACTATGTGGACCTATCCATCAACTCTCTCTGGAGATGGGTTACCCTTGTTTCGTCAAAAAAAAAAAGACAAATTATCACTTCCCAAACAGTTTTTCGTATAATTTCATTTGCCAAATTGTTATTTGGCAAATGAACTCTTCACGAATAATTGTAACGCAAACCTAATGTTTGGGAAGTGAACGTTCCAACAATGACTCACTTGCCAACCAAATTTCATGAAGTCAAATGTTTCAGTTGGCATAACATATTTTACGCAAACAAAATAAGGCAAAAGCATGTTTTATTAAGGGATGAAAAAAAAAACCTCGAAGGCTAAGGCGGGAGCTTTGCTAACCTAACTTTATCTGACTCGGTTCTGCTCCGACTTGTATTGCTCGCTCGCTTCGCTCGCTCGCCGAAACAATTATTATTCCGTATTTGCTTTTTATATCTTTATACTTTTTATCACAACAATTCATTTGACTAAATGATTATTGTCTAATGATTTTTTGAAGCATTTGATAAAAGAACAAATGACATAGTGTCGTTTTCCGTAGTGATATTCTGCTGAGTGAAAATTTGACCAAATGAAAATGTGCGTACTAAAATTATTCCAAAGATTTCTTTGGCAAAAAAATGGTTGCTAAAATTTGTTTGGGATGTGATAATTTGTCAAAAGTTTTTTGTTGAAACGGCAGGCTCCCCTGGAGATAGATACAGAGTTTGGGGCGAATAGTTCGCGTCATGCGCTGACGGCTGTGCGATTTATGAGCGTACTTTAGGTACTTCGTTACGTGAATAGTTTTTAATTTAAATATTAAACTAATGTATCTGATCTTCGCCTTACATTGAATTAAACTGATATAAACCTAGCCGCGAATTACCATAAAAAGGTAGCGGCAGTGAACCGGCAGGTTGTTCTTGCTCCCTACACTGTGTCGCTTAGTATAGTCACTTACATGTAAATGTACTAGAATATCACTAAACTGCGATGTCAAAAACTGTTTCTTGTTCGCGCTCAATCGGAGGATACGTCTTTGTTCTTCAATAAGACATTGAACCCAAGAAAGCAGTTGTATTAATTTACCTAACGCAGCATATAGAAGAGTTTTAACTCCAAACGTCTGCTGAATACTTCTTCATAGACTCGAGTTTCTTGAGGAATTGTACAGCTTCAGCCTCGCTGCGGCCGCCCTTCTCCTGGATTGCTCTCAGCACGATATTGCGCACGTCGACGGCCATGTTCTTTGCGTCTCTGTTCAAACACATCAAGTTATTATAAAAAATCGTGCATATGTCATCCAGCGTTCGTGTAGACATAGCCTACGTTCGAAGACGCACAGCATCGAGAGCGCGCTATATTCTGTTCAGAATTGACCGTAAGCATGCTTATAGCGCGCTATCGGTGCTGTGAGTACGCTTTAGGCGCGTCTTGGACGCAAAAAACGCACCCACTGATATCTTAAGATGTCGGCCATCATCATCATCATCACCATCAGCCATAAAACATCCACTGCAGGACATAGGCCTCCCCCAAAAATGGGGGGATTTGCCATAGTCGCCACGCTTGGCAGACGGATTGGCGACCGCAGTTGGTCGTGATAGTGCTCGAAGGACGCTGCTGTCAATCCTTCGGTTGGATGGTCGGATGTCGGCCATATTGCGCTCGAATTTAAACCGTTTAATATATGGTTGACTTTAGCTTCAATGCATATCACACTAATTTTATAAATACGAAAGTTTGTGTATGCGTTTATGTTGTTTGAATTAATAACTATGTTTGTTACTCCTTCACACTTGAATAGCTGAACGAATTTGGAATGCAGACAGCATATATCACATATGATACGTTTCATCCCAATCCTACGCAAACAAAGTCGAGGGCATACCTAGTGTATGTATAATATCAATCATATATAAGTACATATAAATAGATATAACTTTCAGTGATTTTATGTGGCAATAGTTGACTCGGGCTCAAACGGTTAGATAACAACTTCCTCCAAATGGCACATTTGGATTATTTGAAAAACTTACGAGGTAGGGTTATTTAGTCATGCTGCAAAATTTCACGAACGGAGCTATTAGGGTCAGGGTCTCCATACAAAATAAATCCCTATTGACTAGCCTATTAGTGTAACTCTTTTGCCCGCGACTTCGTCCGCGTGGATCTCATTTGTCGCTTTTCCCACAGAACTGCCCGGAATATAATATTACGGAAAAACAGCAGCTTATGTTACTCTCCAGCTCTATAACAATAGCTGTGTAAAAAAAGCACGTCTATACATTAATTTGTTTTAGCGTTGACATGAACACACAGAATATTGACACATTACTCACAATACATCTATGATATTACTATGTATACGCGACACAACATACATTATTTTAAACGAGTCAATATCCCGGGCAGAATAACCCGACAAACAGGGCGCTTACAGCGTGTGCCACGGTGGTTGGCGCTGCTCGACAAAAACCCGCGTGTCGGTCCCGCTTTCTATGAAAGACTACCCGCTGACCTAAAAAACGAGTGTTCGGACGTAATATTTGGTCGTCGACTGAAAGAACTTTTATTGATGCGATCACTGTATTCTGTTAAAGAATAGAGTGAAAGCTAATTTACTATTATATTTTTATTGTTATTATTTAGTTTTGATTTTCTGACATTTGTGTTTCTTTAGTTTAGTTTTTATTTTATTGCATTTTTTGACATCTGTTTTCTTTTGTTATTGATTTTATTTGTGACATTTTGTAATTGAATTCTAAGACATATCTATTGTGATCATTCCTAGAATTATTTCTAGACGGTATTTTTATATTATTCTATCTCAACTGACGATCTTTTTGTGAATTCATTATCTTTAATATGTAATTTTTGTAATGCAATTTTCATAAAGAAATAAATGACCTACCTACCTACCTACCATGTCAGGGTATACAGAACTATCTACCTAGGAGATGCATTTCTCATATTTCCAGTATCTAAATGGATACCGAGTTAAAAAAATATCTTATGTCAATTTCCATGTAACAGGTTACATATATGCCAATTTTTATAACCGTTTAGCCGTGAAAAGTGAACAAACAAACACACTTTCGCATTTATAGTATTAGTAGGCATAAATTAAACCTTTATAAAACCGTTACCATTTCTTGCAAGTATTTAAATAAAAACCATGTCGGCATCACAAAACGTATACGAAAATCACGTAAGCGTAATAGGTAGGTAGCAGTGGCGAAGCCTGCCTACAAGCCGATTCCTGACAGCTTTACTAAGCTAGAAAGCTACGGCTAGCTGTCAGTGAAGTCTATGTTACTATAACTAAATGTCAGACGCGCACGTACGGTTCTAATTATTTCATCCAATATATCCCATCCCATATAACATCCCTATTGAATGACTTGCCCGCAAATGTAGAAGTGTCCGTTTTTGTTGCCAATAATGTCCCAGAGCTCCTCCATGTTCTGCTCGAGGAGGTGCGTCACGTACACTTTCTGCGGCTGGTCGCGCGAGAACGCCAGGTTCAGCTTCACGTCCTTGTTCCTGGCGTATTCCTCCAGTTCCTGGAAACAATATCAACGGATGAGACATGTTTTTCGCTTCCATTTTACTATACGTTACAATGAAACGCTGGACGCTCTTGTTGCTCAAGGATAAATAAAGCCATCTATAGCTCCCATTTCACCTGACTAGCAATAGTTGTCATATTACCAACCACACTTATAATAAACAAATGAAGATCTTCAGGATGCATAGGTACCTAGAGTACCTATTTATTATGGGGTTGGACATTGAATATCGAACGAAATTAACTCTAAAAACGCCGAAACATAGGCACGGCATCCTTCCTCCCTATGCGACCTAGGTTTTCAAAGACGGAAATTACATGCACCAGCTCAAGCCTGTGGTATGATTCTCTTATAACATTTCGTCAACGAATTCACCGGCGAGCCTAAATCGACCCGTCAGTGTGTATAAACTAGCTTCGCGAAAATCGCGTGGGGCAGGTCTTTATTATATATTTCTATACTGGAGACCTTTAACCTTTTAAACGCCCCAGTCGGCTATAGCCGACAGCAATTTCCGTGCCCCTGATGCCACGATATGCCCTTTCCCATACATTTGCGTCGGCTATAGCCGTCGTCGAGCGCTCGTGGCACGCTTTTCCGCCGTTAGCCTTGGCGTTCAAAAGGTTAATATCTAATATTTATATGGACTGAACAATCAGTATTAGATAAACATTGAAATTCCAATTCGTTTTCATGAGAATCATCTTACAAATCGAGACTACGGCAAGAGGCCCGATGGGATGATCCTCATCTGCACGGCTAGCACGACCTGCCCGCGAGTCGTTTGTCGCTCAGTGCGTCACTGTCAAACTAGTCAAATAAGTAAGGGGCGCACTGAGGGTATGCCGTACTAGCCCCCCCGGTGGCAGTAGGGTCGACCTTTAATACGAGATGCCACATGTGCCGATACCCTAAGTCGCACGTTAGCACGAAGCTGCTGAGGGCAGATGTGGCGGCTGAAGCGAATACGCAAATATGATTATAAATGTGAATTGTTTCAGATAAATATACATCGAGCTGTTACGCAGTTTATGTGACCTTGCTCTCTTTTCGAGCGTCTGTTGTGGAAGGTGTAACTATTGTTGAGAGAACAGAATCTTCCAATAAGTGAAGATTTCGCAAACACAATCATGTTATATATAAAAATATTTTTTTTTTTATAGATGTGGATAATAGTGTTAAAAATGATTAAATATTAGAGTGACAGCGTACGAGAGTATCATATATTATGTTAACGTGAAATCATTTCACCAAATATGACTGTAATGAAACTATGATAATTGGTATTTTTGATTGTTAAAACGATTTTATAATAGTAGTTTATGCAACGGTTGCATAATGATAGGCCTTAAAACACTAGTGCGGTTTTATGAAACGAGCTTTTAGCGAGTTTCATAATAAGATCGCACGTGTGTTTTAAGGCCAAATTATGCAGAGTTGCATACATAACTTTATCTACATACATATTATAAATCCTCCACGATGTGTTCAGGAACAATATTTTCTGGCAACAAGTTATTTGTTGCCATCGTGGCTGCATATTTCCGATATCAGGCGCATTTTCACATCACACAGTCACTCCGAGAAAACTACTATTCATATTTTCAAATAAATTACAAACAACTTTGCTATTCAATTCAACAACAATTCTATTTTCGTTCAGCAAAAAACAAACATAATGGCGGCAATTCGCTCCTCAGTCAAGACCATTTTTTTTAAAATCATAGACAAACGAATGAAGTTATTCTCATGTCACTCGAGATCAAATGTCGTGCAGTTTATATTTAAAAAAAACATACTGAATTGATGTTTCGTATCAATAACTGTTTTAATATCTATGGATACTAGAATAGAGACCCACTTGAGTTTTGACAGCTGTTCCAAATTTAATCTCATTACGATACTAAAATCGATACTGTAATAACATTACAGAACTGGTTTTACCTAAGTGGTTGTCATAATGCTGGTCATTTCCAACGGTTTTACATTACATTATGCAGGTTTCATGATATGGGTGAAGATAAACATATTTTTCATTCTATTACGGATTCCTACTACATATCTATTTGTTAGTATAAATTCACTAGGGGAATATTCCCGGGAACATTGGGCATATTCCCAGGAACATTGGCCATATTCCCGGGAATATTGGGCATGTAATATTAAATTGTTAACATTAAATAAAGCATATGGTTGTATATGATAATTTTTTAAATTCCCCTATATTTCCGTTCATTGGGAACATTCCCGGGAACGGCACATCACTACTCGTATCGCGTCGCAATCCTGACTGCACTGACCTCTCCTGGGATTACGCACACTAAAGCAATGTTCATATGCACACTCGTAAAAGCGGAAGGACTATGTAAATATCTGTATCAAAACATAAGTACCTACATACCTTGGATATAGGAATGATAAGATAAGGAACAAGGAAAATTTTATCCATAATTGTCGTTGTGATTATCATATTTATCGTGTAGATAAATGCGTTCTTGTGTTTATGAAGGTCAGATATTTAAATGTTAAGTATTATTTGACGACGCGGTTAGGCTAGTTGGGAGTGACGCTGCCTCCGAAGCTAGCGTCCCGGGTTCGATCCCCGTTAAGGGCAAATATTTGTGTGATAAGCACGAATGTTTGTTCCTGAGTCTTGGATGTTTCCTATATATTTAAGTATTTATTTAACTATATAAGTATGTATATCGTCGTCTAGTACCCATAACACAAGCCTTTAGAGCTTACTTTAGGACTAGATCGATTTGTGTAAAACATTGTCCCCTGATTGTTATTATTATTATTATTATCTTTATTTCTCTTAAATCTTAAGCTAGGTTTTATAGTATTTGTATAAAAAGTAAAATATAATATCACTATAAAAATACAAACACTATAAAAACCTAGCCAAGGGTGCCGCCGGTAGCGGAGCAGGGCAAATTATTATTATTATTATTATTATTATTTGAACCTCGTCATAGATGAAGTCCTCGGCGCGATGTCTGCAACCGAAGTAGAGGATGTTGTCTCCAACTGTCTTGCCGCTGGCGCGCGCATGCGCCCTTTCTTGTAGAAACCCGCGGAACGGCGCCAGGCCCGTTCCGGGGCCCACCATCACAATCGGTGTTTGTGTTTGCAGAGGCAACCTTTAAAAAAACAAGTTATCATTAATGTGTTTGTGTCTAAAGGGGCAACTAAGTCACCGGAAAGCGCCGTCGACTGTTTCACCCAGAGAGACGAAGCACAACTGAAATAAGCTATGCGCGTATATATGTATATATGGTCAGTGGGTATAGCCATAGAGGAGATTATACTTAATTTATGTTATAGCTGATGTAGGAAATATGTTTACACCAGTGGCGCAGTCTGCCTACAAGCCGATTCCTGACGGCTTTACCAAGCTAGAAAGCTACGGCTAGCTGTCAGTGAAATCCATGTTACTCTAACTCAATGTCAGACTTGCATGTAAAGTTCTAATTCTTTCGGCTTCCCTTAGGAAATATTTGACGCTTCGCCACTGGTTTACACTACAAATGAAACAATATTGAATGCACGGGAACAAGCCGAGTGATTGGGTATTAAGTAATTTATCCAGCCAGAAAACCCGTTAATTTTTTAACCAAAACTATTTTTCGACCGCGATCTTCATCTTGGTTATACTGGCAAATTATCATATAAACCCGCATGCAGTTTGAAAATTAGAACGAAACAACGTTTGGTATGAAAACGCGAGCTTACTGGCGGGTCTTAAGACGAGCTGAAATCACAACAATTTGTAACCCTATTTAAAATACGATCAAAATAACGGGTCATCATCGTGACGCACTCTTTTATATTTACGGCGTCGTCAAACAGTATTTATTCGGTGGTAAAACTTATTGTGATGTAAGTTCTTAATAAATCAATGTCATGATTATTTTTAGTAGGTAGGCGCGTAACGCGGACGCTACGTACACGATAAAGCAAAGGTCGTAGAACTCGCGAGGGTTACAAATAAGTCGGATTGATTTGAAGGCCTCCGATAATTATTAAAGAAAAAGCATTAAGTATTTACCTGGCTTTTTCTTTAATCATTATCCGAGGCCTTCAAATCAATCCGAGCCCAGAACAAACACCAATTTACTTATGTGTGTGTAAGAAGACGCTTATAATGAGGATGTTTTGTCGATAACGTCACACATGTATATAGATACTAGTCATGTTTGCGCGCGGCGCTATGTGCACGTGAGCTTGTAAATATGCAGCGTTAATTAGTGTGGCGTGACGCGTATCAGTAGTATAAGTATCGCCACGGGAGTTGAGGAGAATGGTTACACACACTGCTACATACAGTACTGATAGCAAAAATGGTAGTGAATGAACGAATGAGTGAATGTAATTTAAGTGCACGATCGAATTATATATTTTCGAAAAATAGGTATAACAAACAGCATGAAAATAAAAATTAGCTTTGATAAACTAGTCACTTGACATATCTTCATCTGATTCATTTAGATTTATTACAAGGATATGGTTTTCGGACAAACTATCAATTTTGGGTTCTTTCTTCTTGGTCTTGGGTCTGAAAATACTGTGAAACGTCTCCTGATTAAGTGCTTCAATTTCTTCTTTTTTTAAATGGATAATGTTGCATATATTATCGGTTATCACGTAAATATGTAAAATTATATAACATTATGATCTGTTTTATTTAAATAAGATATTTTTTCTAAAAATAATTGAAACTAAATTAATTGAAAAAACTTTTAGTCAATCTTTCAGTTTGCTGTTGAACTTGCTATCAGTACGAAAAAGAAAACTAATTTCAAAACCTCGATGTCATTACATGTTGAATGTGTGCGTGGCCTCAACTCTCGTGGCGATACCTATACGACTCCGTACGAGTGACACAAGCTCCCGCACACAACATGCGCGCACAGACGAGTTGGAGTATCTCTAACAAGAAACTATTGCAACGCTTCCGCGTTCGTCATGATCCGCTCAGCTGATTGCCTTGTCAGGCGGGATAACTGACAACCAGCCAAAAAACCCAGTGCCACATTCTTATTACCTAAGTGTTTTAAATTCACATGTATAGATGTATTGTAGGTATTTCGTTTATTTAGCATTAGATATAATGCAAACAATCATGACAAGTCTTTTTGTGCAAAATATGCTATTGAAAAAAAACTTACGCTATAATGTATATAATATACTATATTTTTTATATATACAGTTTTAAACACTATTGTATATAGTCTGATTTAAACTTTCGTTAGACATTACTAAGACTAGAAATAAGCATTAAGTATTTTATATTATATGAACGCAATTTTCAATAAAAAAAGGCTTATCATGATTGTTATAGTTCTGTACTTCTGTAGTTCTTTCTAAAAGAACGAAAGTAGAGCGAGTCCGCGGAATCGCATATGTAGTAGTACCGTGAGAATAAAAATCCAAAATTATGTTTATAAGTTATACTTAAACGTAAATGAAAGAAATAAACACATACATATTTATTTATTTTAGACAGTTTTAATCAATCATTGGGTCCAATTCGAAACGGTGTTTTCTTAATTTAAAAGTCCCTAAACTTAAAATAAGAAACGCCCAACTCGATTTTGTAGAGCACTAAGCTGTCAAAATCAAGTGTGACGTTTCTTATTTTAAGTTTAGTGACTTTTAAATTTGGTTTTATAATTTGGTAAGTATTATAATTTAGTTACTGAACATTCTCGCGTCGTGTCTAAAGTCAACTTTGATATTGGCGAAATACATCTCGTCTCCAAAAAAAACGGAGATGTGAAAGCCACTTTAAAAAAAAAAAAAAAATTTGGTTTCGCCAAATTTAAAAGTCTCTAAACTTACACTTTCGAATTGGCCCCACTGTCACTATTTAAAACGGTTTACTGTCATTAGGTACAAATGGAAAATCGTCCACGTGAAATAACCATTCTGAAGTTGGGTCAAAAGTATTCAAAGTGAATTTAGTCAAAATGTAAATATGCTGAAAAGTATTTATAACCAAATTTATTTTCGTTGTAAATTAATTAACGAAGAATGGACGTGGACGTTCAAATGGACAATTTTCCATTAGTACCTAATGACAGTAAACCTTTAAAACTTCTTAAGTGTTGTAGAAAAAAACTCACCAATGAAATCTTTTGTTAAAAACTTAAGTCATAATTTTACGCTGATATTAGGACCAATTCGAAAGTATTTTCGCTAAATTTAGAAGTCGCTAAATTTGAAATAATTTTGAATTTTGAACCTTGGAGCTAGACAAAATCGAGTTCGACGTTTCTTATTTTAAATTTAGGCAATTTTAGATTTAGCGAACACCGTTTCGAATTGGACCCATAATTTTTCATAATTCACAAGAAAAAATAATTTTCAAATTAAAAATATTTACCTGAACTGGGATTTCCTAATGAATACAGGCACACGAGGGTATTCGCCGTCCTTCGGCTTGTGGTTGGCGAGCCACGTGGTCGCGACTCCTTTGTTCACGCGCCCCGTCGGGGTCTTGTACTGGACCACCACCGCAGTAATGTGCACCGTCTCCGGATGCAACTGTACACGAAGTTGAACCATTAACAGAAGTAAAGTACCTCAACTGCATTTCATCTTCAAGCACAAAATAAAATTTGAAAAAATCCTATAATTCAGGGGTTATAGGATTTTTTCCAATTTTATTTAGTGCTACAAAATCGTAGATTATGCATGGGGGCGAATCTGAGTACCCCTTGAGTTGCTCTGCCTCTGGATCTCAGCTTGACACAATATCCTGGGGACATCCTGTATATTGATTGTTTGGCAAATAAAATACCTTTAGGGGGGGAGCAATTTCCATATTGCCATTGCCATTGAATATTATTGTTATTAACAAAGTATTGAATCTGCACTCAACAACATAAAGTCATGCAGTATTATAAACGGCTTCTTCACCAAAAAGAGTAATTTATAACGAAAAATTTAATGACCATTGTTGAACCATGATCTTTGATCATAAATGATGGAACAAATGTTATAAATGAAAATATTATATACTTTAGACAGACTTTCGATTTGATTACCCTTGGTACCGTAACGCTTGGCCAGACCCCCCCCCCCCCCCTCCCTCCAAATTGCGTTACGTAATTTGTGGACCCTGTTTTGTTGCCCTAAAATTTCTAAAAATTACCTTAGGACTTGAGGAAATGGAATAGTATCTTGGTTGCAGCCGGGGCAGCAGCTCACAGAGGTGGTCGAGTGGTGGCTTGCAAGACTTGATGTCTTCCAGAATGTGGACTATATTCCTGCACGCTTCAGTGACAAATGACTGGAACAGATCTTTTCCCTCTTGCGAGTTTGTAGCCATAAGTAACATCTTTTTCTTATCCTATTATTAAGAAATCAGCGATTAATTGATTGTACATACACTTCAGATAATACAACGAGCAAATTGAAAATATATCTACCTCCTCTTCCGAACAATATTCTGCCAATTCTCTGAGGATGTGAGTTCTAGGCAAAGCAGTGATCTCTATATAATGCGAGAGTGCTGTCCGGTAGGAAGTGGGGCACGGGAATGGATGCTTCTTACTACTTTCTTGATCCGTGTTTATAAGCGAAAAGATTTCATCAAGATTTGCTCCAGTCAATTTTCCTAATTGATCCACTAAGTTTGAGTCGTTTATGGGATAGACCGCTACATGATCACCTAAAAATAACATAAGCTTTTTTTAAATATAAACCTTAAGTTGCAGCCTTATCAAACTTATATTATTTGCTATCAGAGTTCATAAACCAGTTTGTAAAAATTCCATTTCTGTTTCACGAAATGAACTGGTTAATATGAATTTCGTCAGTAAAACTAGGGTAAATTACATGGCATCTCTTTTACACACTATTGGAACTCTCGCCATGAATACACGCCCAAAAAATTGTTTGAGTGAGTATGTCAATTACCGCGAGTCTTTTTTCCCTCAACATATTAATGGATATATAGATTGACGAAATTAAACCGACTTTATTAACATTATTAATCCTTATTTCAAAACCGGTTCCTGAGCCCTGATAGCTATAATGGATTTAATCTTATATACAAAAATCAATTCCCATACATTAGTCTCGCTAAAAGTAAATGGCTTGACCAATTTGAATGATTCTTTTTTTGTTTTGTTAGCATTAGTGTTTTAATACAGGGGTGGCTTAGAAACAAAAAAAATAGAGAAGTTCCACGCGAACGAAGCCGCGTGCAGAAGCTATTATATTCATAAAATTTACAAGACTTTCTATGTCCCAGTTGTTAACATGTATGCAATAAAATCATAAGACAAAACTTACCAGCTTCATATCGCATTTTAGATTCAGAGATGTCCAGTTCGACATGAAGACAAGACCTGTCGCCGCCTTTATGCAACTCCTTGTTGACTTTGATTTGTGCTAGGAAAGGATTTTTAGCATCATAAGGCCTGAAAAACAGAGTAAGAATAATCAAAAATAAACCATAGACCCAGCTTAACAGGACTTCCATTGGACTAAAAAAGCCAGGGATTGGAATTTAGCTCGCACCAGTCAGATAATATACTTATTACTTGACTTGGAGTTCGGTATTCAGTGTATTATTACCCATACCAAAATAAAAATAAAAGGTAATTTGGTTATTTTACTAACATATTTTACACCAGTAGAATATATTCATTTCATACAGATTCAGGGCTCCAAAATTCTATCTGCTTATTTATGTTGTTTCATTCAGTAAAACATATTATTTTACTTGCTCAAATCAAATAAAATATATTATTACTTTTCGCTTCATTTCAGCAATGCAAAAATAAGTCATTAATCCCGATATTTAAACAAACTGTATATTTTGCACAAGTAAAATAATGTGATTGATCATATACAATAAAAAACAAAAGTGTTTAAAACTAAAGATAGGATCTGCGAGTCCCCTATCTTGTATGGATACAAGAGCCGGACACTTCCCTTTAACCCTTCTTATGCTTAAGCCAGTCAAGTTAAATTTTAGTGCTCTAAGAATCAAATTTGACGTGAATATTGTTTCTTTTACTAATATGCGTTAATACGTGTATAACACTGCACATTTTACTTATTTGCATATAGCAATTAATGTATAAGAATCCTGATATTTGAAGTTTAAATAGAATCATCAAAATAAACTGCAGATGCTTCACAATTGTAAAACAATGAAAAACTTAGTTCAACATTTTATCCCATAGTTTTAAGGCCTGAACTAGTAATATAATGGATATAACTTACGGTCTCTGTACTTGGAGGGAATGTAACCGAGCTATTTCCCCAGTGAAGATACTGTTAGGAGTGATATCTTCAGGAGCATGTGTCACCAGATGGAATTGCCGCACCAGCTCTTCCTCTCCCGTGCTTTCAATATTGAACATCTCACAAACAGCAGGCCAGAACTTATCCTTCCATGTAATAAAGTCATCTTCAATACTAAAATGTAAAATATTTTTAAAAAAGTTTAATATTTTTTTAATAATGACTAGACATCACCGTAGGTAGCTAGAAATCAGCAGCAGGCCATATAAATACTCACTTAGCATCATCATCTCCTAAACCAACTTCATATACTCGAGTGGCCCCCAACTCTTCCAACTTTTTGTCCAAATAAATAGCAACAGCATTGTAATGCTCATAAGTCTTATTGCCCAGGCCAAAAACCTAAAACAAAAATATCACTACTAAAATACGAGTTATTTGTTATTTAAATAATCTTTATAGATCTAACATGGCTTGGTTGTTATGTAGGGATTATAAGAAGAGTTACAATGATATAATTAAATAATAAAGTAATATTAATTTCAACACCCATAGTATGAACTCCATTGATAATACGAATTAAAACTAGACGCACAGCTAACCTACTGGCCTGCGTAAATAGCCAGGTTATATTATCGTAAAACCATAATAATGAAAAAAAATACCATACCATATATCGGAACTTGAGCCATGATGTCAAATTACGTCTTTTATGTATTATTTTTCTAATAAAAAACGGTAGTGTCCTCACAATAACACTCATAGTTTTAGAAGACTAATATTATGTTATATCATAAACTTATGCAACAAAGATAATACTATCAAAGTGTTTAAGATGATTATTCATACAAATCTAAACACATTTCATTCATATTTTGCAATTTATAGACAACATTTATGTACAAGTGATCGAACGATCCTCAACATCTGATCAGAAGAAAAGACTGACGTGCCGTGTGCCATGACGTAAGTGACGTTTGATTGTCATTGTCAATGACTATGTCATGACATACCAGCAGTGTTGCAACATGAAAAAAATATACATAATGTGTTATTAAAGATAAGCTCCACACACTATCATGCAAGTTTATATGTATATTTATGGAATCAATTGGTATCAAACTTTATTTTATTTAAACAATAAATCGGTAATTAATGTCCTCAAATATTTAAAGGTAGCTTAACATTTTGTTTTGGTTTAAATGGTGCCCTTTTGCATCAGGCGTTCATCTTAAGGAATGATGCAGATATTTATAGCCTAGGGTGATTTACTAACATTTCTTGGAATTCTCAAAGTGCTTACCTAACAAAACACTTTTTTTAACATTTTAACCGCCGTTATATGAATTTTAAGACACGAAATATCTCGCTCATTTCGGCGCAGTCGTATAATTAAGACAAATGTATCATACACTTTGTGTAAACAACTTAATAGGTGGCGACACGGACATGTCCATTGCAAATTTATCGGGGGTTAAAGGCTTGCAAGTGCTTTGACAGTCCACTTGAGTCCAGTGATTATATTCTTTTTTATACGGAACTGAGTACTCGAAAAAAAGAAATATTCCAAAAACAACCAACCATAAAACCTAATTTTTAAGGTTTATCTGCCAGTTAATATGATAGTTAATCACTCGTTTTTAAATAGGGTTCCGTACCTAATTGGTACTGTCTGTTTTCCATAGATAAGTACGGGACCGTCAGCGCGACTCGCGTTCGACCGGTTTTATTGGACACTTAAACCAATAAATACCGAACAAAACACTTTTTCCTAATTGGTTTTGTAGCTATTTATCAACTTGACCAAAAATGTAATCTTTTTGATTTATAATACGGAACTCTCTCCAAGCGAGTCTGGCTCACAACTTTACACAATATTAAGAAATATTTTGTGTACTTACGGCATAATTTAACCCAGTTAGATCAGGATCCCCAGTCTTTAGCCACTCGTAAAATTCCATAGCGTTATCTGTGGGATCTCCTTCGCCGTACGTTGCCATACAGAACACGGCCACTGACTTCGGTATATCCTTAAGTTTCGTCAGCTCTTCCTAAAGTCACACAATTAAAGTTAAATAAATAAATAAATCAGGGGACAATCTTTACACAAATCGATCAACCAAAGATAGAATCAGTTAGATTGTTTGCAAGATTGTGTATCTACATATCAATCGAGACATACAACGAAAGTGTAAATCACATTTTAAGTGCGTAATCAACGTAAACATTTATCTAATATTTAATAGCATTGACAATTAAAAGCGTAAGGTTGAAAATTTAAAATTGAAAAATACTTATACCATTACAATATTACAAAAACACTTAAACTAAGACATAATATGCGACTGATTAATCAATTATAAGTGCCCACAAGAAACTTAAATGTTAAAAAGAAGTTAGTCTAAGTTTCAGGCCAGAAAATGAGTTGAAATCCAGGTATACCTCGTCTACAGTAAAAAGAGCGCTGACGGCCATACATTTTATATGGCTGTCAGCGCTCATTTTTCTGTAGACGAAGTATAGACGCCAAGTTTCAAAACACTGTACATTCTGTATACAATATACCTACAGAACACACAGTTAATATTAAAACCTAAGAATGTGTGTGGTAGTCAAGACTACTACTCTATTCTGTCTATTTAAATTTTTAAAAGCTTTCATTTTGAACTTGGCAGGATTTTCATGTTAATGAGTAGGGTCAAGGCAGCAACCGTGGGTCACTTTTTTTTGAGTGATGTTCACTTGATTCGGGGGAGTGTTGGAAAGATGTAGAAGGGTTTATAGTGTAACTAATGTATATTGATTATTTTAATCGATTTAGTTCAACAAGGTAATATTTTGGAAATTAAACAGTATTCTTTTTTTAAACTTATTTGAGTCACTGTGTACTGGGGGTGGGATACAGTGAATCTGCCCTAAGTTCACAGTGAATCATCTATAATGTAACTCAAATAATAATGCAATTTTCGGCTTTTTATCTATCTTTATTTATTCAGCTAACCAAACAATAAATTTGGCATTGAACAAATTACTTAATAATCAGGTAACTTAAATTTCACTACTTATTTCTAAAAGTTTTAAACTTTAGACGCTTTTCTCATGACATTTAATTCTTTTTAAAGCTTTTTTTTGTCCTTATCTGTGTGTTTCCCTATTTCACGGGGCCTTGCTGAACGAGAGCCATCCTAAAAGGGAAAATTAACAAAAAATATTACATCTTGTTAAATTTTCTAAATCAATGTACTTGGGTCATGAACCACTGTGTACTCATGTTATTTGAGTCACTGTGTACTAAACCGCCATTTTGGATTTAACTTATACCACGCCTCATGGTTTTGCGTTAATCGAAGTATACGCCAAAATGACCTCAATTAAGTTTATTCCTTAGCAAAAATATTAATCCATTGGTCAAACAAAAGGTACATGAATAAATATAAAGTATACTCGTACCTTACCTTAAAATTCACTTTTTCTTTCGTCAAAATAAAAAGCAAGCGAACTGGTTGTAACCTGTATCTATCGGAAGACCTTCCGAAGAGTGTGAGAGATAGAAAGCTATCTATAATACTTTTGACACAACGGCCAGTGCGCCACTGTTGTCGCTATAGCCACTGTTACCGCCTTGACCCTATGAGAATTCTTAATAAAGAAAATACCCAGTAAAGCAGATTTAAAGAAGAGTTGAAGTTACCATATCGCACTCCTCGGGGTCAGCGACCATTCCCTTCATCTTGTATCGGATACCCTCCTTGGCCAAGCGCCCCGCGAACTCCTCGCCTGTGCCCGTCTGGGATCCATAGAACACCACCAGACTTCTGCCGGACGTCTGCAATTTCTTTATGAACGAGTTCTCCGTCACTTGAATTGTACCAGCTGGCCTGCAACATTATACAAATTTAGCTATTATATATATACATATATATATACATATATTACTATGGATGAACTTTTAATTAGGTAATATAAAATTAAAGTAATATACTAGAACAATGAACCTAAAACTAAAAACCTTAAGAAATATGATATAACAACTAAAATATATTATTTAAAGGAGTCCCTTTAGGCAAGGTTCCGAAGATACTGGCAGCGTTCCCCCTTTACTATGATAAAACTGTAGAATGGGGGAACAGCCAATAATTCCGGAATATTTTATTCCGAATTTTATAATTACGAAATTTCATAAGATCGAAATTTAATACTTAATGACGAATTATATAACTATGTCCGATTGTTAAAAACCCGATGCCCATATTTCCGAATATTATTTGTACGATCGCTTTAAATTCCGATCTTACAATTTTCCGAATACATTTATACCGCTTTTCTTAATTCCGAAAAATCTTTAACCCGTTCGTAAATATAGAGGTTCGTTATATTGATTTTTCGATATAATGAAAAATCAGAATTATACAATAGGAATTCTGAAATTCGTTACGGTAGGTATTCAGAATTAAACTTAGATTGGAAAAAAATAAACTAAATAATACTGGGATAGTCCCAAAAATCATTAACCTAACAAAAACAAAAGGCTTGTTCTACTGTCACGTAATTAACAAGGTAATAATAATTGTAGGTTCTATTTCATGCAAAAGCGAAAATACTTGCGAAGCCTGCCTACAAGCCGATTCCTGACGGCTTTACCAAGCTAGAAAGCTACGGCTATCGGTCAGTGAAGTCCATGTTACTATAACTAAATGTCAGACTCGCACGTATGGTTCTAATTCTCCCGGCTTCCCTTAGGAAATATTGGACGCTTCGCCACTGGTAGGTACTGTTGGGGTTGTAGGTACGGTTCACGATATAAAATGAAATAATATGTGTCCCCTTGTACTTTTCTTATTTATTTTCAATTGGAGCTTTAACACAAACAGATCATCATGCTCCAGCGACCCTAATATGCAAGATAAATTAGAACCGTTTATCTCTATGACTATCTCTTTCGTCGGCACTAGTGTGAGGGAGACGCACTTAGAGATAAACGGTGTAATTTATCTTTGTGCCATGCATGTTAGGGCCGCTGGTAAACAATAATGTCATAGTTTTCACTTCTTTTACTAAACACCTCCTGCGGCCCTAAAAAGGTTGACACAAGGATAAGTTAAACCGTCTTATCTGGTCTTATCTCTAAGTGCGTCTCTCTCACACTAGTGCCGACGAAAGAGATAGTCAGAGAAATAAACGGGTTTAACTTATCCCCGTGTCTGGCGTTCTAGGGCCGCTGATTCTATTTACAAATAAAGACAATAGATAGATAGGATAACCTTTACAGTACTAACAGTCTTTAAGAACAAAAAGTTCCAAAAGATTCTGAACTACCAACTTTCCTAGACCAGTCATATTTCAGTTAGGAGTCACCCTTTAGGATCTCTAATAAGCACTACGAACATTATTCTATATACATACATACATACATAGTATCACGCCCGAAATCCCTAATGGGGTGGGCAGAGCCACAAGACTACTTGTGGCCACGTTCGGTTAATTAGTCCTAAGATGGTATGATGAACCGTATGGTGACAGGTGATCAGCCCATCGCCCATACAGATAGTCCACCATGTTGGAGGACCCGTCCCTTAGTTGACTTTTACGACATGCCAGGATGATAAGCATCTGCACGCATTCTATGCTATTTCTTCACTCCCAGTGCAGCAGAGGTTATTCTATATAGGGCCTTCAATTATCTTTACTCTATCGAGTTAATACTAATTCGATTTCGTGCATTAAGTGCCGCTTAAAGTGTTTATTTCGGTAGGTAGTTAACTTATCTACACGACCTTACATTAAAATATAAATCTTAGTAAATGTTAAGTAGGTAGGTACTTAGTTAGTTACTCAAGTTATAAAATAAGCTGTACCTAATTAACGCCAAAATGTTTGTTGGGATCAGGGCTATGATTAACGGTATTTTCATGAACCGGTTTCTTTGAATTTGGTACAGTACCTACGCATACCAATTTTGATACTGGTTATCTTCATACCGGTAGGTACTTTCCTGAAATAAGTAGTACCGTACTAGTTCCATTAGAGTTAAATACCGGTACCGAAGCATGCGGATCATGTTTTTTAAACACGTTAAAATTAAACTTATTTTCCCGGAGTCTTTTTCTTTTCACGTTAAAAAGCATTTGAATCGCGATTAAAATCAAGTGATTTTAAATCAATTCATTTTTACTGCGACTAAATCAGCCTAAAAGTGTCAACTTTATTTTCCTTGTTCATATTTGTTAATAAATATGACAAAAATTACAGTGAGTTTAAAAAAAAATGAATTTTAGAAGAACTTTTTGATTTTTGATAATTTTTGGTAACTGTTTAAAAGAATTACCTTAATTTAGTTTAATAACAGGTTTTTTTATTATTAATTATTAATCATTGTAATTACAAAAAAATATGTAGTGTTTTTTAAATAAATAACTTACTTCAACATTCAAAAAAGATTAGTTTGTTAAAAAAAAAAAAAAAAAAAATCCGATTGAAATCAATTAAATCCGAAATTTAGAGTTTTTCAAAATATCATGATTTTCATCAACCCTGTTAAAAAGGATTAAAAAAAATTGCAAGCGGAACACGAGTACCCCAATCATTGCTTGGTATTGCTTGGCATTGGTATTCATAATTCGACCTACTTCCTTAAAAAACTGCTTAAAATTCATTAGTTGAAATGAGATATTTAACCTCTGGAGCGACAGTGTTATGAATGACTGACGGGTGTGAATGGGTTTTACTCCCGAGTTAAACCATACTTTTCATTTCGACTGCAAGAAAAATGGGATAAAGGACAAAAACGGCTATAGCCTGGCCACCGAATGTTGATATTGGCTTGAACTAGAAATCTTTATATGGCAGCACAAGATTACCATCAAACGTCACTTGTCAAAACGTGTGTTTCGGTGGTTAAAATTTAACTTTCTTGCGCGTTATATACTGAAACCTTTTAGAAGTGTTGTGAGACAGCTAGTTTATAGTATGACTTGATGATTTCTAACTTTTAAACTAAAAACGAGGAAAGGAATTTAATTTCAGGCCAAAAGGAATGACATTTACAGGCCAATGTTGATGCTGCAGATAAGTTCGACTAAATTATTTAGACACTTTGGTTACTGCGAATCTTTCTTGGCGATATTGTGGCAAACCCCTTAATTGACATACGATAACTTTAAACCGGAGTTTTAAAAGTTCCCGTAAAAATTGCGATAAATAAGTCCCCATCGGACGAAGTTGCAAGCAAAGCTAGTAAATACCTGATACAGCCATAAGTTTTTGCACTTTTAGAAACATGATAGAGGCAAAACTACAAATGCTATTTTATTAGTATAAAGTATATTTTTAATGTTCCGTACTTCAAAAGGAAAAAAAGGGACCCTTATAGGATCACTCGGTTGTCCGTCTGTCTGTCTGTCTGTCAAGACCTTTTTCTCAGGAACGCGTGGAGGTATCAAGTTAAAATTAATATCAAATACACAGGTCTGCAATCGCTTGAGGCTGTGAAAAAATCAACCTTCTAAGTCATCGCAATCAAAAGATATGGCCGTTTATGTCTCATATTTTGATACTTTCAAGGGAATCCAAAGGGAATAAAAACCTATAGGGTACTTCCCGTTGACCTAGAATCATGAAATTTGGCAAGAAGCAGTGTCTTACAACCCAAGTAAAGGAAAAAGTCCGAAAACCGTGAATTTGTAATTACATCACATAAAAAAAAAAGTTAAACGGAATAACCTTTGCAAAGTCGTGTCACATTCAACGATTGAACGGAGATAGGAGCTTGCGAAAGTTATTTTTTGTCTTATTTCATAGGTCGGTTGTAAATGGTTACCCCGTTGTTAAAAGCTATTTTTTTTTCTTTTTTAGGGTACCGTACTTACAAGGTACTGTTCCTTTTTCATACGTAATTGCGGATCCCTCGGCGCGCGAGTCAGGCTCGCACTTGACCGGTTTTTTTATTTGTAAAAACACTGTCGTCTATATGAGCTCCGTCTTGTTGCTGGCGCTCCTGCAACCGACTACGCAAGTGTATGAAGAGATGCTTACAATCATCACTTGTGGTAGGTACGTAACCGCCCTGTTTGCTTAATATTCGTTGTCGAACCAGTTTCTTTAAACTTATTGACCACAACTTTTATTAAATTTATGCTGGGACGCTAACTTATTCGGCGTAATATTCAATCCTAATAAAAAGTCATCGCATAGTAACGTTAGACTGGTAATTTTTTTAAAGTGTTTAACACAGTTAACCACGTTGCTTTCCTGTGAAACGGTCCACCGTAGTCAAGAATGTACAAAATGGTGTTTAATGTCCCGTCATCCTTTGTACCGCACAATTAATAGTTGAGAAAAAATTCTGTGTTGCTATTTGCAAAAACTTATCGCCCACCCTGTACATTACTATATTTACCTACTTGACATTGACATAAACCACGGAGTAGAAGACTGGATTCAGGATAATATTTCCACGTATCATAAACAACAATATGTAAACAATTATCAAGACTTTTTTTCCCACTAACTATGGACTATGGTGTTGGTACACTTCGTTTTTTCAATATTAACATTAGCTGGCCAGACTAACGTATATGCCAAGTTTGGCGCCGGCGCTGACTTCAAAAACTGCAACAAATTCTGTTTTTTTTTTTATTTGTTTGGAGTATATTGGTTGAAAAGTATAAAAATCAAAACTATTTTATGCTTTTCAGTGCTTTTGGAAAGTAGAACCCTGCACTGGCCACTAGTAAACCCCGCGAGTTTGGGCTGTTGTTTGTTTTGACGAGTGCAATACAGTAACTACACTTGGTGACGAAGGTCTGATGATGAAGCTGGGAGGCGGAAAGCGGAACTCTTCAGTGGCTACTAGTAAAGCTCTCCAATTCCTGTCCTAGATACAAGGAAAATTTAATAAGTATACTTCTACCAACTTTTCTGTGGACTCAAGTGGACTAACTGTCTGCATTAAAATAAAGCAATGTTTGCTTGAATACGTAATAATGTAAAATTTTCATTTTTAATCGAAACGCCCGCCCCCTTCTTTACCTGGCAATATTGTGATTATTATATCTTCGTACTAAAATGAAGTT
Source organism: Tortricodes alternella (assembly GCA_947859335.1). Classification (NCBI taxonomy): domain Eukaryota; kingdom Metazoa; phylum Arthropoda; class Insecta; order Lepidoptera; family Tortricidae; genus Tortricodes; species Tortricodes alternella. The sequence goes on from OX401976.1 coordinate 8,547,782, forward strand.
AAGTACCTATATTATACAAAAAAATAGCACGAAGTTGCAGATATTTCTGGTATTTGAGAAAGTGGAGTAACACGAGATAACCTTTGCAAGCACCTATCACAGTCGCCGTTGCATTAAATATACGTACGAACATGCAGAAGGTCGTGTCGTTTCATATAGGTAGGTGGGTATTGGATCCTCAGTGCGCGAGTCCGACTCGCACTTGACCGGTTTTTTTGTCCGGTCAAGTGCGAGTCTTACTTGCGCGCCGAGGAGGGTTTCGTAGTCGTAGGTCGTTTTTAGGTATGGAACACAAAATAAAATGCATACTTTCGATAACAGGGTAACCATTTAAGACTTCCTATAAAGCATAACTGGGCACCGTTAATCAAATAGTTAACTTCGTTAATCGCTAATCCGTTACTAAAAAAGTTAACTTCGTTAAAAGTTAAAGCGTCACATTTCGGAAGGTTTAACGGAAATTAACGTTAATCGTTAACTCGTGATAGAAATTACATTTTATATGGCGATGCGTTAGTTAACGTTTAATTGACTTTAATTGTTTTAACGGAAGTTAATGAGTCCGTTAACAATTTTTAAGGAATCCGTTACTCAAAATGTTAACTTCGTTAATTAACGATTAACGGTCTTGGACAAGAAATAGCTTTAGCAAGCAACCAACCTATTAGTGGAGGTGCTTAAGAGACCAAAAATGGCCAAACTTTTTTTTTGACACAAGTATGAAACTTGGCACAGTTATTCCTTGAGTCAAAATAGGCCGATTAAGATCGGTAGCCCACGGGACCCCCCCCCCGAATCGCGACGCGCCGCAAATGCGTTTGTTTGGTTTGCCCGGGCCTTATAAAGCAATCTGATTGGTTAGCTCGGCTCATCTCCGCCCCGCTCCGTTTCAGTGGACAGGCATCGTAAGGGTTCCTCTTTTTACCTTTAGGTATGGAACCTTAAAAACAAGTTAATTCACCGACCTTTTGTCGGGAAAAAATACCGAACATAAAAAGTCACTCGGTCATCACTACCTATATTATGTTTAAAAGCTCCACTTATATAGGTAAAAGTGCGCAGGCAAGTTTGCAGTAAGGCTGGACAAAATAAAGCGGTCACTGTTATAGGTAGCTCGTTTTTTTACGAAATCGAATAAGCGTAAACAAACTCTTTAAAAAAGTTGAAAGTCTCCTTATAAAAAATAAATAGTAGCTAACTAATAAGTAACAATACAAAGTGACTTTGAAGACGTACTTAATGCAAAACTAATCAATGTTTTGGTCATTTGAAGACAGCCAATAATAATAACAATCACGCAATAACTCCGGCGATAATAAACCGTATTTAACTCTAGCTAATTAACTTATTTTTATATATAGCCATAGATAACCCGAGTATTATTGTCAGCCTACCCTACACCCAGTGGCCCGTTTAACGAAGCTCCAAGTTATAATTTTACAAGCAAAAACTGGCAACACCGACGTCAGATCCCATACATCGGATAGCGTAAAGGTCTCTGAAACCAGGCCATAAAATCCAAAAAAAAAACATGTCGGACATTCACTGCTGCCAGTTTGTGCCTGTCATACTAAACCAAAATGTCACCTGTCAAAGTCATCGAGTTAAAAACTAGTTTAAATCGATGGTTAAAGTTAATAACTTTAGATGTCAATAAGCACTGGGTGCCCATTTTTAAGAAATAAATTAGGATAAATGTAAAACTAATAAAAAGTTAATTTCCTAATTCCAGCACTTCAGGAACGTTCAGGCGTTGTTAACCTAGGTTACCTAAAACAATCGCTTTAAATTTATTACGCCATTATAGTCACCCTGTACTGTAGATAAAAATATAACAAAGTAGGTAATTCAATTGTAATTTATTTGTTAGTTATAAAAATTATTCTAAAAAGGCACGTTTCAATACATAAGATTTGTCATTATCAATATTGTTAACACTTATTCTAGTACCTGTTTTGTGACCTGAGATTGATATAATAGCATCTGCATAGCGAAGTGTATTTATTATCACCACAATACAGAGTTGAATATTGGTATGTAACTTTAATAATTATAAGTGTTTTTTGTTAATACCATTTTCTTATACACTTGCAAAAAGGTAAGTACACTTATAGGTAGATTCAAACATGACTAATTACTTTACCTACAATGTTAAAAACTTTCTACCTATCAATCAGATTATTAACGACGCAACAAGTTGAATCAGATGAAGGTACTTACTGAATGGAATATTTGCTGAGAAGTATTTCATCTTTTTTGTTGTCCTTTCTAGAACTGTACAGCCACCAGATGGCAGCTCCTAACAAAATAATTAGCATTATTATGTCAAATGTGCTGAACAGTGATCCCGCAGCAACTGCAGTCGCCGCGGCTGCATCCTTTAGGACGTCCTGCGAATTCTCCGACATTTTTAGGTTATGTGAGTTTGCACAAAAAGCAGGTTATAATGTTCGTAATCACTTGAATGTCAGGATGCAAGGTCGCTTTTATGTGTTTCGTTTTATTACTTTGCACGAGAACTTAAAGCGGTAACGTCACGACCCGCTGCTGACACTTCCAAAAGTACACTACACTGACAGACAGAGATGTCGAAATATACAGAGAGCGAGCGAGAACGGTTTGTCAATGGTTATATATCTACTTCGCACTATGGACACGATAGCAAATGACGTAAACGCAATCGAGTGGAACACAGGCAAGGGCTGCCTCACAGCACAATACGACACGTCTACACAGGACGAAGCGGTAGAGGCGAATCTGACTAGTGGCTGGCAGGGTAGATAAGTATATTCATGTATACGTGTGTGAGCTCGCTCAACGAACGAACCACCTCCACGTGCCACAAACGTTGAACGGCGCAGCCGCCGATCCAATATTATAGCCATGCACGACGACGACGCGAACCCGCGGTCGCCATCAGAGGCCTAGCACACTTGCTTTTATCGCGCAAATAAAGCATCTGTCACTTTTTAACTAATAAGTGCGTGCGAAAGGGACGAATGCTTATGCGCGCAATAAAAACTAGTGTGCTAAGGGGGCAGTTGCGCCATTTAGGTACTTACCAATTCAATGCAATCTCATCTGAATATATTTATTATGTCTAAGGAAATAGGCATAGCTGGGCACCGTTAATCAAATATGTAGTTAACTTCGTTAATCGCTAATCCGTTACTAAAAAAGTTGATTTCGTTCAACTTTAAAGCGTTACATTTCAGAACAATTAACGGAAGTTAACGTTAATCGTTAACTATTATTATAGAAATTGCATTTTATATGTCGTTGCGTTAGTGATTGTCTTATAAACAAATGTTGGTATGTGGACGTTTATGCAGGACATGAAAAATTAATAAAAGAAGGGTGTAACATTAGTGTTTGTTTGTATTGTAATAATACCTAATTATTTAGCGGTCGTGGAAAGCGAGGCTTGTTTAGGCGTCAAAATATCTTTGCTCTTAGGAAATAGGCGGTCCCGGCGGTGTCCTTTTGGCAAATGGTAGGTACCTATTTAATTAACGATTAACGGACTTTAACTGTTTTAACGGAAGTTAAGGAGTCTGTTAACGATTTCAGAGTATTTATAGGAATTTCAGGTAATTTAGGTATATGGCAATAAATATATAGGTAGTTTGAGCGCGATCTCGCCTACAAACTGTTGTCAGTTAGGCGACGAAATTATTTGTATACCTATGTATAATAATAATATGTTATATGGGCAAATCTTGTTAAAAAAAAAACATGATTTTAGTTCAACGGGAAGTACCCCATAGGTTTTGATTCCCTTGCGAGTGTCCAAATATACGACATAAATGGCCGTATCTTTTGATTAGGTTGACTTATAGCCGAATTCAGAAAAGCCACTTAAGCATTTGACGAGATATTAAGTAGTTAAATGTCCCTCAAGTAGTCGTCAAACTATACAGACACGTCACTGAAACGTCACTTTAATTAAAGCTCAGTTTGAGTGGCCTTTCTGAATTCGGCCATTAGAAGTTTGATTTGAGCTCCAAGGGGTTGAAGACCTGAGTATTACAAGTACAAATAACTTTGAATAGATCACGAGCTAAAGTTACGGTTTTCGGTGTTAAAATGGCTCTACAGAACCTTACCCTAAGCATGGCCTGACATGCTCGTGACTGTATTTTTTATCTAGATACTTAGCTACGTTATATATATATATATATATATATATATATATATATATATATATATATATATATATATATATATATATATATATTATTATATAGTTTCTTTATAAAAAAGGTAATTTAAAGGGGCCGTTCAAACAAGATAATATTAATATATCTAAGATAAAAAGATAAGATTATTATATTTAATACATTTGCATCGCCTATGCCTGCCATTGTAAGATTATTGTTTTGATATCGCCATTTGGTACTGTTGTCTGGAAGAGAATGCTGTTTAGTGATAAAACCGTCAATATTTGGCGTGATTCTGCCTTGTTTCTTACGCTACATACGAACACACACAAATAGGTTCATAGAAAATATCATGGCTTTTATAAACGTAGCATTTTTCAATTTAGCTCATGCAGGATAACGAGCAACTTTTTTGGCAATTTATTGCTACAATTCGGGGTATTTTACGACTTCGGTTTCTATTTCTATGGAAGCCGATTTTCAGCCCATAGTGCGGCGGGGCCCTCGGCGCGTGAGTCAGGCTCGCACTTTACCGGGTTTTTTGTGAATATCTTTAATATACACACACACGTCATTTATTATAATGTAAGGGGGAGACCCCATGGAAATGTGTATTTGGTCCAACGGTACTAGGTAAACATCTTCATTTATGATTGTGTTTTGTCCCATGACTTTTCCTCTAAGATTTGGGCACGCAAGATCTATGACTGTCCCAAATTTCAACTCGTAACATTAATAGTAGCCGAGTTTAACGGCTATGACATACCTACAGATCGACAGATACCGGTGTCTGCACATAAGGGCAAATAATACTAACTTATTACTTCTTAAAAGGGGTCCTTTTTACCTTTTAGATACGGAACCCTTAAAAGTATTGCGAAATGTGGTCGTTTTCGGGCAATCTTCGGCTTCGCCGATTGCCGATCGATCGCTCGTTTTTGCAACCATATCCAATCCTTAACTTAAATAGCCCTAGCATGCCAGACACGGAGATAAGTTAAACCCGTTTATCACTCTGGCTACCTATCTCTTTCGTCGGCACTAGTGTGAGAGAGACGCACTTAGAGATAAGACGGTTTAACTTGTCCTTGTGTCAACCTTGTAAGGGCTGCAGGGCATACGACTACCACGACACGTCTGCGTTAAGAAAAAGTGGTAACATATACATATTGTGAATTTTAGGAAATAATATGGGTTATATTTTGTTTTCTTTTAATTCAGAGACATGTTCAGTCTTGGACAGCTAACATGGCCAGACTTTGCCAATGCCATTATGGACGCCGCTTACTGCTCTTAATTGATACTGATACCTACCTACAACATCTATCGATCTGACCTTCAAATAAGAAATTGACTATTGTAAATAAGTATAAGTAGAAGCAGTTGTGTAATGAGCTAATGAGTAAGGAGTAATATACGGAAGAAGATAAGTCGAACCAACAGCACAATGAGGAACAGAATCTTTATGCTAAATTCAAGGTAAGTAGTGTAAGAAACAACATTATACAAGGAATGATACTAAAATCACAAATAAGCGACTCCGGCCAGCCGTATATTTACAAAAGATGATATGGCAGAAAAAACACATCGCCCTCCATTTCAATAATGTATGACTAAGTGACGCAACAACGGGTCAGCCGCTCAAGGTGACGGCCAGTCAAACTAGCGCATGCTGCCTGCCGCTGGCAATTTGCGTCCAAATGACGACTGACTTGAATCTAAAATTATTACTTGTGTGCTACTTCGTCACATCAACAATATTATTGCCTAAAATTACCACGTTGTCATTCACTTGATAAAATGTAACCTAAGCAATAGAGCATAAACTGTTATCGTTACTTGATAAATAAAAGCGAATCAGACTCGCGCACCGAGGAATAAATTTTGTTACGGTAAAACTACCGTGTCATAGAAAAATTGCAAATTAACTTAATATTTTTACGCTTAATATGCTTTCAGACAGTGGCGGCGTAAAGGGGGGCGGAGGGGGCGGTCCGCCCCGGGTGCCAAGCACCAAGGGGTGACAACGACAACAGTGAGTTACTCACTCGTACATCCAAAGAAGGCGCACAAAATCTCCCTCATTAAAGACATATCAATAAATGACACCAGACAAGACATGACACCAGACACCATAAGCATGTTAAGTATCTAGTTTTCTATTTTAAGTAGGGGTGCTCAATACAAAACCGCAGAAATAATTCATTCTACTATTTATTATTCTTGTAAGGCGTACAAAGAATCTGTATTATCAACCTTGTGAAAATGGACTTTATATCAATTTATGATAAGAATAGCTGGGCTCACCATGCGTTGCAATGCTTTTTTATTTTTTTGTCATGATTACACCTTTCCGTCCGGGCGCGGATCACGAAAAATCACCGATGATTCGTCATAATCTGATGAATGGTAGGTATAGGGACGTAAACATTTTTTTTTTATACAGTTAATAAAGGGTTTAAATTCATAATTTCAAGGGTTTAGGGCAATATTTTACTTTTTTCCGATATTAAGTTCAACCCGCTATTTTTCCCCCTTCCAGTTTTATTTCCAGAAGTTTTTATAGCCTATTTCCTGCCCGAAGTTACGCCTAATATAATAATAAAAAGTGCTTTAGAATCCGTCCAGTAGTTTTAAAAGGTCCAGTGGTTTTAGGTATCGCGCACAAGGCGCACATACAATCAAACAAACAGACACTAAATTCAAAAACTATCAGGATTGTTCTGTTGCTCATTCTGAAGCCCCCCATAGCTTTTTTGTCATTGTTATCTGCAATGTAGAAACTTTTTCCAGTCTACCATTTTATTATATGGATATAGATCATAATGTATAGATATTGGCATTTGCTGCAGGCGGATTTGTCGGTTAACTACGAAGTAAAAACTGTTTTATCAGGCTAAAGTTTTATTTGCAAGTAAGTATTTATGCCACAACAACAAATTCTGTGAAAGTTCCAATTTTCTACCCCTTACCTTTGCGTATTATGTAATCTGTGCCTTTGCTGAGATAGAGGCCTCTGACAGATGGACGGACGGACGGATCCCTTTGAATACGGAATCCAAGAAGGTCTAAGAAACTTGCATTCCTTTCTGCGACCGTCGGTTGCCTCGTAATATATTGCAAATCCCATAGGTACATACTTAAAGTGTGTTGCATGCATATAGATCATACTGTCCCATATATCCTAGGCAAGCACACTAAATTAAAGGAGGGGGCTGCCGACGTCGCACCCAGGTCCTACATTCTGGTTAATTTAATTTATGTGGTTTGTGCATTTTACATTACTTTACTTTACATCCTGAGGACTGGTATTTTTGGTACATCTATATGCGCATGTAGTGTATCAGGCATAGTTTTGGCCCGTACGAAGAAAACGTGAATTTAACCTGCTGTTTTCGTTAACTTTTGGTCACAGGAGGGATACATTTTGTTTCCCTAAGTGTGTATTACCCAGGTACGTGATAATTAAGATTTGACGAAATTAAATTACAATGAAAAATATTTAAATAATGAAACAAAAGTTAAAGTATTTTGCGCACGAGGACAACTTGCACGCTCGTTCAAAAGCAAACTGGTTTGTTAGCAGGTTTAACACCGCCGTGTTGTCGTCATCACGAGATATGATTCGGTGGATATATTAGGTCCTTACATATGAAATTGGCGTTTTGTACGGGAGGAATATAAGGTCAATTTTTTTTTTGTAAAATATATTTAATTAATCAAAGTATGCACCGTTGTCATCTATGCATTTTTGCCATCTCATAGGTAGTTCATTGATCCCTTTATTAAAAAACACATGGGAGCGAGAATCAAAAAACTCTTTGAAGGCGGTTTGGACTGCCGCATCCGAGTTGAATTTTTTTCCTTGTAAGAAGTTTTCCAAATTCCGGAAAAAATGGTAATCTGTTGGAGCAAGGTCCGGGGAGTACGGTGGATGTCGCAGAAATTCCATTTGCATCTCATCTAACTTAGTGGTTGCTTTTTTCTGCAGTGTTGGGTCTTGCGTTGTCGTGAAGCAGCAGTAGCCTAGAGCGATTGACCAATCTCGGTTGTTTAGCAGCTAGTTCTTCCTTTTGCTTCAAGTGGATTAATACAGTTTTATCACTTACCCCGAAGCCTGCAGCTATCTCTGAATTGCTTTGTGGTGGATCCACTTCCACAATAGCCTTTAATTCTTTATTTTCCACTTTAGTCTCCGGCCGTCCACGGGGTTGGTTCTGAAGGTCGAAATTTCTAGAACGAAAACTTTGAAACCAAAAACGTACCGTGCTTTCTTTTGCGACACAAGCGCCGTACACATCATTAATCCTTCGAGCTGTTTCTGCAGCACTTGCGCCACGGTAGAACTCGTACTCGTAAATATACCGATATTTCATGTTTTCCATTGTGCGGTAATAAGCGACGCCAAAGAAAAAAATAATGAGGAAAAAACTAATGAATGACTGTTTTGAAAACTCAAATGTACCAGCTAAATGAATTTATAAATGTGAATTTGGAAATCTTACCCAAAGGGGAGATATTTCAGATCAAAGTGGTCAGTACGACAAAACGCTAATTTCATATGTAAGGACCTAATATTTATTTAACTTCGTATGCTCTAATTGAGTGAGCATCGGTAGCATAGCGGCTAAGGATGTCGACTCACGATCGTCAGATATCGGGTTCGAATCCTAGCGGTTGCCATTTACCAATGAGATTTTCTAACTTATGTACATCTACCTGCGAATTGCGGTAACTAAATGTGTAACCTTGATCCAATTGGTCAGGTTCCCCTGTCACAAGGGTTACGGAGATCAGACGGCAGTCGCTCCACTGTAATAATCCAATGTGTGATCATGGTCAAAGCGTACCCGAATTAGAAACTGGTAAAAGCGCTAGGAAGATGACGACGATGCTCTAATTGAGTGTCATCATAGGTTTGCGTATAAGTAATCGAGGTATAATCATCTAGGCGTGATATGCGTATGATTTAAACAAACCGTTTTCGTTATCGAAAACTATCGCTCGGTCCCTTTTACTTGTATCGGCAACAAGCAGTATTTCCGATAGTTTTCGATAACGATAATGGTTTGCGTTAATTCGTGATAAGGGCACAGGTATCTACAGTAGATATGTATCAAAGGAATAAATAGGAAGGTTATTGTTGGGTCGTATCGGGACTATCGGGGACTCAAACAAAACTGACAAAAGAAAATAAGAATGGCGGCGGTTGCTCTACCGACAAGAGAAGGGCTCTTAAATATGAAAATGATTATAAAGATTAGTCGTATTTAATCGTCGAGGAAAATTGTTAAATTGTAACTTTTTATAGGTACCTAATAGTTTCGCTTAAAAAGTTGATTAACTTATAATGTTTTTTTAACGCTTGATACTACATAGATATTCGTACCTATTAAATAAGAACGACCCAGTGCGCGCGCGTCTTGCGTTAGTAATCGAACGTTATTTGCTCATCAAAATTTTGGTAATTCGTATAAAGTTGTGTGTCACTTAAAGATGATTCATAATCATACCTAACGATATACATATCTATTAGATATGCTGAGCAACTATTATTATTTGGTAGTTGCAGGTCATTATCGTCAATGACGCGAAGCCCATTGACATCGTAGGGTATTTATCACAGAACACTCTGTGGTATTTATCATACAGAAAAAAAAAAAAAAAGCGCCATCTGTAGAGCTTGTAGAGCCTTTACTTTATTCTTAAAATTAAAGTTGATGACTAACAGGTTTGTATATACTTACACACATTAGAGGCTGCCATATTTGTGAGGAAAAATCAACATTTGTTTAAAAAATGTGAGTCTAATCCCAGCCTTGTGATTCTGTAACGTGCGCAGCGGCTGATCAGCGATGAGGTACACATTCAAATTTAGACTGAATGACTTTGTTCTTACAGTCTAAATTAATAGTTTCGCTTCTCTGCTGATAAGGGCATGCTCATTCAAAGTAAGTGTTCGTGTGTGTTTCCAAAGATTCCTGAAATTCCTTCCAGGATAAGCCTATGTCCTTCTCCGCGTCACACCGTTTTAAGGTGAAAGGCGGCTCCGTTACCATGAGTTGCGCAAATCGCTCTCGTTAGCGTAAACTATCGCTCGGTCCCTTTTACTTGTATCGGCAACAAGGAGCATTTCCGATAGATTTCGATAGCGAGAGCGGTTTGCGCAAACTCATGGCTCTGATGCGGCCCGCGAGCGTTTCGCACAAATTTCAAAAAGTGCGCGGCGGAACGATGGCCTCTCGGCGTGGGCGCGGCCGAACGATCGATCGGTAAGGCTAGCCACTGACCTACAATATAACTGTGCAATATCACTGGTTGCACAATTATATTGATCGTCAGTAGTCGATATTGACCATCAATATCATCTAGTCAGTCAGTCAGGTCAGTGGCTAGCCTAAAACTCTGCTGAATTCGTACGCCCGGCGCGAGTTTTCTTCATTATGGTTCGTTTTGCGGCCCACTGAGGCTACGGTCTATGCATTTGGCCCACCAACCAGGGCCGGATTTAGAGGTCTGGAGGCCCTGGGGCAACAAAGGAGTGGAGGGCCCCTGGAATATAATATGACGTAGATGATATTTACGGTCCCTATTGTGGGGGTCCCTCTTTTGTGCAGTGGCCCCGGATGCCCTCCCCTAAATCCGGCCCTGCCACTAACGACTTTGAGTTTGACATGCCTAGGTTAGACTTACAATGATAACGCTACAAAATAACTGCCTCAGTAGGCCTAGCAAGCTGGAAGGACAGCCAAAACGAAAATTCTGAGAAACTTTTCAACAACAAAAATATAACCTAACGTTTATCGGGGAATTATTAGTGGACGCTCTGTCCGTCTGTGAGAATGCGTCACCAGTAAGTAAACACCCAGACAAAACAAATTCCGATAAGGTTAAGGGAGAATGCAAAAGCCAGCATGACAGCGGCACACAAACAGAATGTAGAGAGGAAATCCCAGTTGAAGGAAATACTCATACAATAATAATGTATTTTATATAAGTTTTCCGTCACAGTTGCTAGCACCTTTGACGGTTCGTAAATCTACGCATTTAACGAGATGATTTTATTCCTAAATTATTTCCAACAAATTCTATCGTTGGAAACAGTTACCAAAAGAGCACACTCGGCCTTTTTAGGGTTCCGTACCTCAAAAGGAAAAAACGAAACCCTTATAGGATCACTCGTGTGTCTGTCTGTCTGTCTGTCCGTCTGTCACAGTCAATTTGCTCCGCAACTACTGGACCGATTGAGTTGAAATTTGGTATTCATATGTAAGTCGGTGACCGCAACACGGACGCGTGACGTAAATATATGAATTTTAAACATAGGGGCCACTTTTGGGGGGTAAATTAGAAAATTTAAAAAAAAAGTTCTGCATCCTATATTGTGTGACATATCAAATGAAAGGGCTTATTGTATGGATCTTAAATATATTTTCTTTTGAATATTAAGTAAAATAGTTTAGAAGTTATTTAGGAAAATAGGCGAAAATTGACTATTCCCCCCCCCCTTATTTCCGAAACTACTGGGGCTAAAATTTTGAAAAAAATACAGGAAATAGTTCTTTACCTATAGATTACAGGAAAACCTATAAGAAGTCTATGGTATTTAAAATAACGTAGTAAATTTCAGATATACGGAACGGAACCCTCTCCACGCGAGTTTAACTCGCACTTGTCCGGTTTTTTAAATGGTAATATAGTTATTTAATTCGTATAACTAGAATAGAACGGGCACAAGTTCACAACAGCGCGGCGCCGGCGTCACAAGACACGACATTTATCGTATCACGCACTGACGTAACAAACATGTGTGTTGACGTAGGTAGATAAATAAAGTAAATATCGCTATATCGCTTACACCTCTGTTGTATGTTTTTTATTTCTCATTCATTTTGACTCGTTCAGGCTTGTGGACGTGACCCGGATGTCGTACGCCAAGTCGTAAGAAACATTAAATTTTAATTTAATTGCAAGCTCTCAGCATAGGCGTACCTTAAAACAAAGACTTAAATAGGTATAAGGGTTGCCCTATAACGACAAAACTAGAGGAAAAATGGTTAAAGTGGCGTGGCTTCAACCACTTAAACTGTAACACTTTGAGTTAATCATTAAATAGACCGTTGAATCTTACATCCATGCCTATAACAGTACCATTACCATGAGTTTACGCAAACCGTTCTCGTTATCGAAATCTATCGGAAATAATTACTACTTATTGCCGATACAAGTAAGAGGGACCGAGCGATAGTTTTCGATAAAGAGAACGGTTTGCGTAAACTCATGGTAATGGTACAGATCTGTAGAAAATACGTGTCTGTAAATTAAAGATACCTATGTATTTATTATTAAAAAAATGTGAACTGAGAAGAAGTAAGGTAAGTAGGTACTTAATCTTGTGACTCGGGGACAAAATAACGAAAATAAACCAAAAAAGTAGATTAAGAATTTTTATCTGTTTGTTTGAACAGATATTACAGGATTTTGATGCAATTTTTACAATTAGATTTTGAAAAGGTCAATCCGACTTTTTTAACCGACTTCAAAAAATCCGAAGGACGAGGTTCTCCATTCGACGCGTATATTTGTTTTTTTTTTATATGTATTGTTACACTGCTATCGACCAACTACAAAAACAATTTTAAATTGAAGGTTATTTATGATAAGGATGGGCAGTTCAACGTTCTGTGAGAATTACAGCTCTTAGTGTGATTCTCTAATATGTGCAGGCTGTGCAGCGGCTGATCAGCGAATAAACGAGACTATTAATCGAAATTTCGATTTCGATTAAATGCGTCTCCGTTTCCGTTTCAGTTTAGGCAAAAATGCTTTCGTATGTCCAGTGGATGTCCGGCATCTGTCCATTTGTTCTCGTCTACAGGTCGCAGTTTTCAACCGATTCTTGTGAAATTTTGTGAGCAGGTTCGATAATTACATAGAATTTTTTTGTCGATTCGGTTTTTCGAAATTTTTCAAAATGGCGAAGATATGGGGGTTTTTGCAATTACAAACTTATTTGCGGTCTTCGTAAACTGACACGACCTATGTCGATGTATGAGGATATGCCAACGGCAAAGTTAAGTTTGACTGCCACTAATTTAGACTGTGAGAACAAAAAATTTCGATCTAAATTTGAAGGTGACCCTCATCGCTGATCGTTCAGCCGCTGCGGCCCTAGCAAGGTTGACACAAGGATAAATTAAACCGTCTTAGGGGTCATCCATAAAGTACGTCACACTAATTTCGTGATTTTTTTGACCCCTCCCCGTTCTTGTCACAGTTGGTCACATTTGCGAGATACCCCTCCATAGTGTGATGTCACATATTTTGCAATTTTATATCTAAAAATAATTAAATTAAAATAGCAGTTCCGAAATTAGTTTTATTTCCAGTAAAATATTTTTTTATGTACATAATTAACATCAAATCAAACATTTGAAAAAACGCGACCGGCGCGTGATACGAGTAGAGCGAGTGTGACCTCGCCAACGAACCAATTTAAACCTTATTGTTGTACATATAGAGTTTGAAATATTTTTAATTTATTCGTTAATAGTTCAAATTTGCCATTTTAACACTAAGATGTACTTATTAGATTTTGATATGTGATGTCACGAAAGTTATGACCCCTTGCAACCCTTGTCACATAATGTCACACTTCTTCGACCCCCTCCCCCCTTAACGTGTGACGTACTTTATGGATGACCCCTTATCTCTAAGTGCGTGTCTCTCACACTAGTGCCGACGAAAGAGATAGTCAGGAAGATAAACGAGTTTAACTTATCCCCATGTCTGGCATGCTAGGGCCGCAGCGCACGTTAAAGAATCACCTGGCTGCGCGTAACATTAAGAGCTCGTAGGCACAGCAAGTAAATAATATTGCTATTAAAATTCTTTATGGCGGATCTACAGCGCGGGCTGCGTAATGTGCCCACAACCGGACACTTGCGTATGCATACCTAATGAACGAAGTTATTCACTTACGTCCGTATATCTATACACCTATACGTATTACAAGCGGAAATGTATTTGACAGACATCTATAGGTAGATAGTAGATACATGTCCATACTAATATTATGAATGCGAGAGTAACTCTGTCGGTTACGCTTTCACGGCTAAACCGTTCACCGATTTTGATAAAATTTGGTATGGAGATAGTATGCGTCCTGGAGAAGGACACAGGTTACTTTTTTAAAGAAAACCAACGCCTAAAGACTTGAAACAGAGGCTGGAACATTAAATTATGGCAAGTTCGTGCGTGCCCGATGAGAGCCCGTTGAGGCTTATTAGTAACTAGCTATGCCCGCGACGTCGTCCGCGTAGAGTTTGATTATCGTTATCCCCTCGTGATAGCTATACCTATTCATTAATTAGAACACTGTGAACCACTAGACTAGATGCACCACGCATATTTTTTTAATAAAAATCAGTGCTGCTGACAGTGTCAACAGTTCAAAATGGCTTGATAAATAGGTACACACTCTTATAACGTCATTGTTACAAGTGTATTTTTCATGACTAACAGCACAGAATAGATAATAGTACATTGTAACAGCTACATTGAATAGAAAATTTCCAAGACCCTGTGCATTAACTAGGAAAACAGCATGTGCAACAGAGGTTACACTACTACTACTACTTACATGACATAATGCACTATGCAAACGGTACAAAATCTAAGTTCATTACAGATTTTCCCACTTCTCAACAACATATACTTACCTAAAATTACTTAATAATGAGTTGAGGAAACAATAGTCGATCAATACTTTAGTCCTATTTTAATAGATGGTCTGACGAATTTTATTGCACAATATACAAAGATTTACAATACTTACTCGAATCAATTATATCTACTAATAAATAATAAAATAAACTAAGACCTAAGAGTTAACAGCTAAAAATAAATAAATAAATTTAAATAACGCTTAAAATTATTATCAAAATACATGTATACCGATTAAAAACGAAACTTAAAAATAGCTATAAATAAAAAGATTGGCCCAAATTGCTGTCAGTTGGTACCGTGCCCAAAAGGCTGGCAGCGATGCCACGTTGGATGGCAACGCTGATCCGCTGTGCCAGGTATGAACCAGCCTTTGGGTCACGCGTCATCTCCACCATTCGTTTTGAACATTCCCTAAAGACCCTGTGAGCGCTCTCCCAAACGCTCACGCGCTAGCTAGCGCCCGACAAATGACATGGTTAAGGCTGAGCACACTCTGAAAGGCTGATGACCGTTTGATACAGGTTGTCCCGTACCAGCCTACAGAGCGGCTCGTCCCATCGCCGCTGAGAGCCGGAGTTTCCGGGCAGGTTAGCACTCGGGCAAGTTTGGGTCGTGCTTGGGTCCACCCATTTCTGGCCTCAGACAAAAACGATTAACTGTTGGACGGGGAAATTTAAAATCTTTTAAATTAGTTCCTGTGAACTATATGCACAGGACAAATGCGGGGAGCGAGACCCTGGATTTTTTTCTGATATTGTCAACATCCGCCATGCCTTATGTGGATGTTGACAATTATGTTTTACTTTGGATGTCAAAGAAGGAGTTTTGCTTTGATCGGCTATGTGTAGAATTCGGTAGGGGAAGGTGGTTAGTAGTTCCCAAGTGTATATTTCGATGTCAATTGCAAATTTTTGTGCTAGATATTCTTGTGCCTTGCGGAACACGCTTGATAATACGGGTGCAGTTTTTCAAATGAGTTTCATAGATAGGTTATCAGTTGTTCGGTCAGTATACAGCTGACTGAAACGGCAGCGTTGATGTTTTGTATGTCGTCTGGGCTTTGTGTTTTTTGCCCAACTGAACTTGGAGCCCATGTTGATAATAAATATTTTTTTATTAAATAAAGGTTATTTACATAGTCACAACACCGTCACCAGACCGAAGTCGTTAGCGTTTAGTCGTTGTTAACGAAGTCATTTACTACCGTTAAATAAATTAAAGTCCGTTAAACGTTAATTAAGTACTTAGCTTTTGATTTAAATTTGATCTCTAAATAATAGGTATTATTACAAACTCTAATGCATTACCCTAGTTTTACTAATGTTTCATATCCTACTTCACACTACTCCACTTCCATAGCACAATAATTACCAACATTTTGTATAAAGGCCCGGGCGCACCAAACGCGGTTGCGGCGCGTTGGCGGGCACGCGAAGTTGTATTTAATACGGCCGCCATGTCCAGAGGCACACCGAACGCGTCGCGAAGCGGCGGCGACGCGTGCGCGGGCACGCGAAGTTGTTTTTAATACGGCCGCCATGTCCAGAGGTACACCGAACGCGTCGCCAAAGCGGCGCGGGACGTGCGCGAAGCGGCGGGGGCGCGGGACGTGAGCAACGCGGGCCCACGTTCGAAACGCGTTGACGCCGCCACCCGCGTTCGCGCCGCAAACGCGACGCAACCGCGTTTGGTGTGCCCGGGCCTTATTTTGGAGGGGGTGACTAATAATAAAATAATATGTCGAGTAAAATAAACTTTACTTTTAGACTAGATTTTTTTATTTTTGAAACGCTGTCAATTGAAAACATAGCGCTACCACGGGGGCAGACAATTTTTCTGTGGTTCTTTACATTGTCATTAATCGAACAATTCAGGTCTGCCAAGCGAACAAATCATATAGAAATTTTGGCACCCAGCTCCGTATTAAGTTTACTTTCATAATATATCATTTAAACGTCATTTTGACTCTTTCATGCAACTTCCCCAACCTAGCACGAGTTAACGATTAACGTTAACTTCCGTTAAATCTTCTGAAATGTAACGCTTTAACTTTTGAGAGTAACGGATTAGCCATTAACGAAGTTAACCATTTGATTAACGGTGCCCAAAGCTACCTATATTAATCAATATAAACGGTTAATATTTATTGAGTACCGTTAACAGACTCGACTTGTTTATTTTTAGCTGCTAACTTTGCAAGTGATAAATATGTTTATTATGCTTGGTTATTCGTAGCATTGACTTCGTTGGATATACACGCCACATTTTCTGCGTAAACGACGGACGTAAATAGGTTCGGTTTCAGGGTCTCATAAAATACCCTTATCTGATACAGGTACTGTACCATCCTGATTTAATCAGATTTCAAATAACCGCATTGTAAACGGTCGATTCCCTTGGGAGACTAAAGACTACTGCATAGTATATATAGCCAGAGGTTTGTAGTCAGTCATTCAAGTAGAAGTAATCAAACTCTTGCACACTAGGTACTTGGATATTTTGTGTCAAAATCGGCTCGGCCGGTTATATGATCTGGGCTGCAGGTGTCAGTAACATTAAAAAAGTCTGCATTGCAATGAAACACTCATTCGAAAAATAAGATGAAGAAACTCGTAGTATTTACAATTTTTTTTAGGAACCAATAACAAATAAGTGCTTTTTTAAAGGATTTTATTATTATTATACATAGAATAACATCCGCTTATATGATGCCGATTTTGTTGGCAACATCTAACGCGTCGTAGTCTCGGGCTAGCCGTACGTACGCCTTCTTCTTGCCGTCGGGCCTGGAATCAAATTGAACAATGTGAACAAACTGCATTTCCCATGGAATATACTTCAACAGTACAAAATTATGATCAGAGGTGTGTTATATTGATATCATTCTTAATCAATGAGATTCCCACAAGTATCATCATGTTGAAATTTAAATTAGTATTATTATTATTAAAGGCGTCCAATCCTCACAACACACTTCACAATCGTCTATTTTAAGGGCTCAGGATAGACACCGATACCCGCTTGACCGGCAAACAGCGGAGTTATTATGACTGGCTATTATAATAATTTATGTGCATCAGCCAACATGGCTAGCATAAATAAATACCATAACGCATTCACTGCCACCTTTTTCAATCCTTTCTTTTCCTTTCCTCAAGTGCCATGTCAAAGGCTAAACACACAAACGCGTCTAAAATGTGGAGAAAATACAGAAAACGCATATCATGAAGAGTGAGATAAATATCAATAAAAACCGGACAACTGCAAATTAAACTTGCGTGGAGAGGATTTCGTGATTATATGAAATTTCCTGTTACTTTAAATGCCATAGACTTCTTAAATGTTTTCCTGTAATCTATAGGTAAAGAACTATTTTCTGTATTCTTGTCAAAATTGTAGGCCCAGTAGTTTCGGAGATTAGGTCTATTTTCCTAAATAGCTTTAAAACCTTTTATCTTAATATTATTAAAAAAAAATTAAGACCTTTATAATGAGCCCTTTCATTTGATATGTCACATGCCATAGATTGCAAAACTTTCTTTTTTAATGTTTAAGTTTACCTTCCAAAAGTGGCCCCCATGTTTCATTCATTTACGTTACACATCCGTGTTGCAGTCACTGGCTTACATATGTGTACCAAATTGCAACACAATCGGTCCAGTAGTTTCAGAGCAAATTGGCTGTGACATATGGACAGACAGACTGATACGACTCACAAGTGATCCTATAAGGGTTCCTTTTTTCCTTTTAAAATGGTACAACAGAGATAATGTATAGGCACAAAGTTCAAGTATACCGCCAAATAGAATGCAGATACTAAGTAACGCAACACAGAGAGTGCAACCAGTACTATAGTAATGGTCGCACTTAGTCAGTTGATGAACATTTTGACAAGTTGTCATTAACTAACTCCGAGTGAGTAGCACTATAACCATCGTTTAGAGTTGACGAAACAAAAAAGCCTCTGCATTTTACCTAAGTCTAATGCCAGTTATCTAGTCACATAGTAAGACAAGCAGAGTGGGCCCTGACATTAAATTCAGACTTAAATGTAGCCAAATAAAGTGGCTTTCTATTTCATGATCAATGCACCAACCTGATTAGTGTGTTCACTTTAGCAACATTAATGTCATATAACTTCTTGACTGCAGCCTTAATGTGGTGCTTGTTGCTGCTGGTGTGGACGATGAACACAAGGGTGTTGTTGTCTTCAATCTTCTTCATTGCCGCTTCAGAGGTCAAGGGGAACTTGATGATGTTGTAAGCATCCATACTGAAAATAATCATAAGTTACAATTAGTAATAATCATATTGAACGTTTCAAATATGTAAATCCTAAATAAAAGGAAAATCAGAATTGTGTATTTTTTATATCATTGTCTTTCAATGAGATTCCCACAAAGATTTCATCATTATAAATTGTACCTACTAATAATAATCTTAAATTATTTAAAAAACTGAAACAAAACTCTGGGAGAACTTTAAAAAAAAAGGAAAACAAGGGATTGATTCTGCCATGTGGGTTGGATATGGAAAAGTTGGTGACTCGAAACAGGAATTATGTTGGCGTAGCAAAAATTATTCCAAACTATTATTAATACCAAGATATCATATGAATTTGGGATACTTTCATGAAGCCTTTTCATTTGACACCAACAATGCAATTTCAAGATTTCAGGTGTCATGTTATACCTAGTATCACCCAGGCATTTTGATTTAATAATTTGACTCTGGGGTGTCAAATTATGATTTTGATAAGATTGCAGTGCGAAGCCTGCCTACAAGCAGATTCCTGGCGGCTTTACCAAGCTTGAAAGCTATGGCTAGCTGTCAGTGAAGTCCATGTTACTCTAAGTCAATGTCAGGCTCGTACGTACGTTCTAATTCTTCCGGCTTCCCTTAGGAAATATTTGACGCTTCGCCACTGTAAGATTGGTTTAGTAGTTTAGGCTGTAGGTGGGAACTAATCAACTTACATATAAACATACATACTCGCAGAAAACATTACTCCTTATTGCTTCACTGCATTCAGGTAAAAATAAGAAAATCATTCTTACCGATTCCTCTTGGGCAGGGATTTCCTAGGGTACTTAGGGTGCCTAGGAGCCTCAAATGTCTTGGGCCTGTGGAAATGCACAGAGTTGCGGATCTTGCGCACACGTTTGCCATGTTCTCCCTTAACAACCTGAAATTACAAAGGTTTTTAAATACATATCTGGTGGTTCGTTTTTCATATGGATGTTTCTGTGATAATATTTCAACCAGTATAACAATATACTAGCTTTTGCCATAAAAAGAAGCCTATGACACTCCAGCCCATGAACTATCTTATCTCTATGTAAAGAATCACATTGACCCAATGCTCCCTTGCTATGTCAAAGTACAACCAACAAAGCATCAAACATGCAATTGTGCATTTCTAATATTAGTAGGGATAAATGTAAGAATAAACATCAACATTTAAGTAAATAGTTATGAAACAAACAAACCAAGCAGACAAAGCAGCAAAACTTGAAATTCAATAGATAACTTATAAATCTAACCTTCCTCTGCGCTTTAAGAGCCTTGACCACAGGTTTCACAACTTTCTTCTGTCCCTTAATTCCAGTCTTCTTAGGTTTGGGTGCAATCTTAAGCTTGGCTGCAGCCGGTTTAGGTTTAGCTGGCTTAACAGCAGAAGCAGCCTTTTTAACTGAGGGCTTCGCACTAGACTTGGTCTTCAGAGCAGCAGCTTTGGCGGAGCCAGGCTTTGCTGTTGGTGCAGCAGCCTTCTTCTCTGCAGGTTTGGCAGCAGGTGCTGATGCAGCCTTAGGAGCTGCAGGCTTGGCCGCTGGGGCTGACTTCGGCGCGGCTGCCTTGGGAGCAGGTGCAGGAGTCTTAGCAGAGGCTGGCTTGGCAGCAGGAGCAGCAGAAGCTGATGCGGCCTTAGGGGCTGCGGCTGGAGTTTTGGCCGTAGCAGGCTTCTTCTCCGCGGGTTTGGACCCAGAGGAACCTAGAAAATATCAGTGATTAGACTTTAAATTTATATTGCACAGCGTAAATTAATGGTTTTGGTTCACTACATAAATGAAAGAAAGGGCATAAGGTTCACTACATAAATGAAAGAATGGGCATAATGTCCAAAACAAACAAATACAGAGCAGTCTCGTCTTCTCGACAGTAGCATACTAGTTATGGCAACTTAGTAGAAGTGAACCAATTGAGAAAATATAACGATTGAATAAAATAGATGAGAATTTAACAGAATTCCACTCTGGTCCAAAATAGTAAAACAAAACTTAATTACGTTTAGACTAATTAATGCATCACTGCTTTCATAAAAGTATGTGAAATGTAAGTGCCTAGTAAATAGGTACATAACCTAAAATGATCATTCTTGTGCTTTGCAGCACATAAGGGCAAGCACTAGCGTATTTATCGAATAAATTTTAACTATCATCTTAATTACTTAACTGGTTGTAATCTTAGAGCCATTATTTTAACTGAGAAGCTGGATATGAAACAACCGCGTGGCCATACAAATGTCAATATAAAATCTTGAAAAACATTCAAACATTTTGTCTGCATTATATAAAATCTCTAGCAATAAATTAGAAACCTAATTTAAACATACTGGAATTGTATTAACATGCTTAATAAGAGGATAAAACATATAAAATGAATAACATACCGGATTTTTCGGGCTGCTTCTTGGGAGGCATCGTGACAGAAAAGATGGAGTCAGTTTTGGTGTTGCCAGAGTAATCGATGCCAAAAATAAATTAATACAGCTAGCTATTCAATGTACGATTTGCAGTGGGTGCCAGCTGTCATAGCCGCAGACATGGTAGCAAGCTACACAAGGCACGGCTATAGTCAAGCCCAAGCTTACGGTCTTACATACAGCGCCTCTATTCGGGAGCGCTAAGTGATGTTGTAGCGACTCGTGAGCGAGATTTCTCATCCAACTCTTCCGCATGACGCGTAATGCGTAAGAGCGAGATGCGAGTCTCGCTCGCGGATCGATACAGTATCAATCAGACGTTCCCGAATAGACGCCAGGCCCCCAATTCTCGGTACAGATTCATACAGTTCTGTCAAACGACTGAACGGTAGAAAAGATCGTATATCGACTAAATCATTTAGGTTTTGTTTTTCATCCCTTAATCGCAGCGCCACCCGAGTGAAGGGCTTAGCACACTAGCTTTTATCGCGCACATAAAGCATCTGTGACTTTTTAACTAATAAGCGGGGGCGAAAGGGATTAATGCTTAATGTGCGCGATAAAAAATTAGTGTGCTAAGCCCTCTGCTTTTAGGCTAGCCACTGACCTACACTGGTTGCACAATTATATTGATCGTCAGTAGATGATATTGACGGCCAATATCGACTACTGACGATCAATATAATTGTGCAACAGGCCCTCAACCCCTTTATCACGCACAGAAAGCATTCCTTTCGCACCCGCATATTAGTTAAAAAGTGACAGATGCTTTATGTGCGCAATAAAAGCTAGTGTGCTAGGCACTCTGAAGGGGATCTGTCATCAGTGTTGCCAGTTCTTGCTAGTAAAATTGTAACTTGCAGTTTCGTGAAATGGGTTACTTCACATCTAGCATGACCTGCCCGCGAGTCGTTTGTCGCTCAACGCATCCCTTACATATTTGACTAGTTTGTCAGAGACGCACTGAGCGACAAACGACTCGCGCGCAGGTCGTGCTAGACGTGCTGATCAATTGACTTGTCGGGCTGTGGTCCTGAATGTGTAGAAAGGGCCTTAAGTGGTAATGAGATTTCAATTGCTCGCCTGTGACTCACAGTCACTGTGAGTCGTCACAAACTACATGTACCTCGTCTACAGTAAAAAGAGCGCTGACGGCCATACATTTTATATGGCTGTCAGCGCTCTTTTTACTGTAGACGAGGTATACATATACATACATATATCACGCCTGTTTCCCAAAGGGGTAAGCCATAAACTATATAGGGATACTACGTGGGGTAGGCAGAGACCACGGGTTTCCACCTGCTACGATCCTGACACGCATCGTCTACTCTCATTAAGGTCTCAATGCACGCTCGCGGTTTAGGGTACTCTTGACCTGGCCTTTCTTAAGAACGTCCTCGATCACAAACTAAGAGTTAAAACTTTACATGCAAAACTGGCCATAAAACAAAGAGAGAAGTAAACTCACTGTGTTGTCATTGCGGTACTTAAGGGTCCGTTGGATCAAATTCAAGGTCATTCGGATATAGTACAGGCATTACAGAGGAGATTAATAATAAAAAACTTTTAAATGTAATATTGTCACTATATTTGTCATATTTATATTAAACAAAGGTGGTATTCTTGCGGTACCCTTAAATACGAAAAAAAATGTATGTTGTTTGTTCTGACCGCAACTTTACCAGAAACATAATGCAGGCTACACCAAACACGGTTGGTAGGGAGGGCAATGGCAAGGCTAATTATTGTTAGTTGGCTTTCAAAGGCTAGTATTTAAAAAACCGTAAGGCTACTTATATATAATTACGGCCACTTGCAACATAAAGATAAATGTAGTTTTTGTCTTAAGTACGGTTTAGTAGTAAGGTTTAGTTGTCAGAAAATGGGCTATCAGTCTCAAATCAGGTTTACATACTTAAATCAGATTTAAGATTTTGATGCAAGCCAAACCACCCTTAGTGAGTTTCAATAATACTCTAGCGGTCCTGCGAATCGCGCTTTGTGTAGCTTGCTTAAGAACTGATATTCCGAGTAAACAATGATATCTTGTCTTCTCAATCCCAATTCATCACTAATCTTTTCAATGCCAATGATGAATATTTATTCGCACCACTGGTTCACCTCACCGCCAACGAAGAATATATGACGGATATATTCATGCAGCATGCAGGCTAAAAGAGCTCTACATCAGTTTGACGTATGCTTGAAATTCGGTTAGACATGCCTGGCTTGGGGGGGAGTGAAACCTTTTTCAATGTCGCATAGAAAATGTTAAATTAGTTTAAAACATATTTACAATAATTTAGCCACTCCCTAAATAAATTATTATAAAAATAATTGCAAAGAAATATAGAATATAGAAATTATCAAAGTGCAAGTTCCTATATTTTCTGGTAATTAGCTATTTGAGGTTGTAATCACTAGGTGCTTGCGTAGAACTAGATGCTGTACGGTGAAATGATCCCAGGTTCCAAATAGGAGTGCTATAATTGACATTGACTGAACCTTGGCATGGAGATGCCTCACTAGCAGTTGATTGAATGGGTCTTTTTCCAATTATCAAAGGAAAACACTCATCTGAAATACAAGATAGAGCATTCTGTATGCGTGTCATTCTGTTAGAACAATCTTGGAAATGATCAGTTAAGTGTTTCAATTCAGGAGCTTCACTAGTGTTGTAATGAGTTTTCAAACTTCTGTCTATTACTTTAAGGCCCTCAACTGCGTTGTAGGTTACTTTTTCACCATTATAAAAAAAAAGCTCTATATCAATACCATTTTCCATCAGCTGACATTTAGCTAGGGTTGAATAAAGAGTTATTTTGGGTGTCTTCGCCTTGACTAGGTCAACAAAACGAGATGCATACAAATATTTCTTCCAATGTTTTTGGGGTAAATTGTGGTATGAAAAGACTTCATCAGGCTTAGGATCATGCTCAAGATTGACGACTTTAGGCTTATCCCTGCAATTGTCAACTGTATAAATTATTATTTGCATACCATCTTTGGATATCTTACATATTTCAACAACCTTCTCTTCTCTATCTTTTCCTTTTCGTTTGATAAATTCCACTATAACACCAGTAGCTTCAATTTTTAGAATAGCATTTCTAGTCTTGTGTGAAATCACCGGCAGTCGGTTAGCACACAGTGGAGGCACACTTAAAACATTGGAACTAATTTTGCATACTTTTGGTATGTTTTCCTTATTTTCATCAATCCTTCGAAATTTGTTTTCTATCTCTATATTTTTGCTTTTTGTATCATTCTTATTTATATTATCTAAAAAAGATGTACCGCTGCCAACAGAAGCCATACCAAGCCTTTGAGCAAAATCATTGCTTAATTGGTTCCTAATGTCAATATGCTTATTGAGTATATTTTCATTTCCACCGCAAACCTTGAATTTATAGCCATTGGTGTGTTCAGATACATTTTCTTGACCTGAGAATACATTGACAGAAGGTGGTCTTATTTCTGTATTTCTTGACCCGGGTGTATAAACTTTGCATATTCCATAGTCTGACCCTGTTTTATCTTCATTCCTTATTTTACTGCTGTGTTGTGTGCTGTGCAAAGTAGTGATAAAGCCAGAGTCTCTTGATAAGTCTTGTTTAGCTATACATGGTGTAGTTGACATACAGTTCACAAAAGGATGGTCAATTAGCTCTTTTAGTGTTATTCTTTTTGTTTGATCTTTACATAACAATTTTTGCAGAATATCCTGGGCCTGTATTGATAGTTCTGCTGGTATTTTATAATCAGCTTGAATGACTTTATTCAGTGTAGTTTTCACATGTTGGGTATGAAATGGGGGGCAGCCTACTAACAAAGTGTACAGTAAGCATCCAAGACCCCATACATCGGCTGGTAACCCATGCAGTGCTCTAGAAGCTACTTCAGGAGATATATAATTTGGGGTTCCACACATGGTTATATGTTTTTCATCAGGTCCATTAAGCTGTGTTGCTAATCCAAAATCTGCTATCTTTACATTTTGGTCTTTTGTCAACAGCAAATTGTTCAATGATAAATCCCTATGTATTATATTATGGGAGTGCAAATACACCACTCCACTAACTACCTGTCTGAATATAGTAGCAGCAGCTTTCTCAGAAAGCCCTTGAGTTCCTAACTTAAAATGTCTAGCTAATTCACCATTATGTGCTAATTCTAATACTAAATAAACATAATGTACATCTTCAAAGAAAGTGTACAATTCCAAAATAGCAGGATGCTTTAAGCGAGAGTGTATAGCAACTTCCTGTCTCACTCTCCCAATCATACCAGCACTTGCCATTGAGGCTTTGTCTATCATTTTGATAGCAACAAATGAATTTGTTCTCCGACATTTTGCTCGGTACACATGAGCAAACCCTCCTTTACCTAAGTGTTCAAAAATTTCATAGTCTTCAATCTTTTCACCAAACACACTCATATTTAGTATATCCTTTTATCATAAACAAAATTAAATTGCTTGTCAATTCTATAAAAGGATTGCTTCTTTACATCCATTATGTTTGAGTGTACTGAAAAAAAAAAGGTTAAAAGTATAGTAGTAAAGTATGTCTTTGGTGTGCAACCAACTGTATAATATTAGGACAAGGTCTAAGAACTACCTTAATAAAAATAGATATACCTAGGTACTAACTTTATTTACAATCCATTTGGCATCCTGAACACTTTTTGCTATCATTTCCTTCACACGCTCTGGGTCAGGTTCAATTTTATGTTGTTTATAACTCTGAAATAAATGTTGGATTTGTCATTTTGCTGTTACCTTCATTCTTGTGTGGTAGGCACTTTGTAAAACTAAGAACACTTTTCTAGAGTTGTATAGTTCATATAGCAATGGAATGTTAACTAAATATATAGCGGGGAACTGAACGAGCGAGCATCCTCTCGTGGTAGAAGGACCTACACCGAAGGCAAATAAAAAAGAAAAGAATCAGGCCTAGCTTCAAGAGGCTGCCTTGCGAGTATCTAATCTCACTCAGTCAATAGCCAACAATATTAATATACCTGTTTGATGGAAAATTTATAATGTTTACAAGCGTCAGGTGGTAATCTCTCACATTGACGTAATAAATATTTGTAAAGTTGTAACGATGTCATAACAACCTTAGAATTTCCAGAAAAAACTGAGAAACGACAAATCATTTAAGTTTGTTTTAACTGTGATATCTTCCTGTTGAAAAACAAACTTTAACTAAAATTGCGCCAAGTTGCAGTCAAAAGGACGCTACTTTACATTAAATAGGTAACCACTTATGTCAAAAGTCAGTAGAATAGAAAAGCAAGCCACTAGTCGGCCGACTATTTTTTAAATATATTTTTACCACAGAGTACTATATGTAACTGTGTCTGTGTGTATCTGTGTGATATATATATGTCACTGGTTGCGCAGTGATATTTATTGCTCAGTTATATAGTAGGTCAGTACCTAGCCTACTATTGACCGTCAATATCATTTACTGACAATCAATATAATTGTGCAACTGGTGATATTGCACAGTTATATTGGAGGTCCAGTACCTAGCCTAGCCTAGTCCTAGAAACTTAAAGACGGCAAAGCGAATCTCCTCGCCGCGATCACGCTACACAAGCTGCGGCAGGGCGGTAGAGTGCCTAGCAGACTAGTTTTTATAGCGCACATAAAGCATCTGTCACTTTTTTACTAATCAGGGGGGCTAGCACGACACGCCCGCGTGTCGTTTGTCGCTCAGTGCGTCTCTGTCAAACTAGTCAAATAAGAAAGGGACGCACTGAGCGAGAAACGACTCGCGGGCATGTCGTGCTAGCCGTCCAGTGCGTGCGAAAGACACCAATGCTTTATGTGCGCGATAAAACTAGTGTGCTAAGGGGCTGCTGCCGCATTTATTTAGGAACTTGGGAGGAACCTACACAAACTACAATTAAGGAAGCGATTTAGGGTCATCGCCACCTCTTCATCTTAAATCGCCCCTGTCGCAGGTGTGTGAATAGCCAGCATAACGCGTTGCATGTTTGTGGTAAGGCGAAACCGAAAAAATGCCTTCAGATTCTGTCTGTATTCTGTATCACGGATTCACGGATATTGCAGAAGGAAGTTAGTTCTTATTTTCAACATCGTATCATTTAATTACTTCTTGTCCTGCCTTAGACAATAGCACAGAATGCCATTTTTAGGTGAAACAAATCTTTTCTTGCTGCCGTGTAAAAAAGTGAAGTGTCAGTGCAGAATGTAAAACATGTACGATTATTTTAGTATTTAGTGATTCAAGTGAACATTACTAGCATTATGAGAAGTAAATTACCATTTATGTTCATGATAGTGTTACTTTGATAATGGTTTGTTAGCACTAATGTGGTATGGCACTTGTTACGATTCGACGTTCTTCGAGTGTACAAACAACACCAAGGAAAACGGTAAGCAACAAAGAATAGGGCACTACAAGCTGATAAGTGTCTAGTCAATATGTTGTTTAGTAACCTACAAGTTTTTGGCAACCAGTGAAGTCCGTTGAATTTGACAGTCGGATAATATTAAAGCTTTCTTTGGTCCTTGATCTATGGATTGTATCTAAGTTTAGTAAACCGCACGTACTTTGTATCATCTAGTATCAAACAGATATCAGTTTTACGTTTGTAAAGATTTGTCTTCATCATAATATTAACAATCTACTAATACAGATAATGTAAAAGAATAGCTGCTGGTAGCCAAAAGCTAGTGTCTGTTCTGTTACCTGCATATTTTGAATAGGCACTGATAATTTTTATTTGTTTTTTTTCTATCTTTTCCATTACATCCACATCTATGATTTAACCTCTCTTCAGCCCATTCCTGGTTAGCAGAATGTAAAATGTGGCTTATTGACCAATAAGGACAAGCAATATGTCACTGGATAGCTTCTAAGTTCTAAAAATTATACTATGGCAGGTAATACCAAATCTTTGTGAGGAAAAAGTAGTAGGAGTAGAAAAATAGTAGTCATTGTTTGATGGTATATCGATATTTAGTTGTTTTCTCATGTGTATTTATATTATAACACGTTTAAAAACAGAACTAAAACCCTTTAACAGTAAAAAAATACTTATTGATGGAATGTTTTTATTTTGCCATAACTTGTTTCACACAGCGATTTAAGATTTCCCACCATACAAAAAGTTGTAGAATATGAAAAAACCTTTCAAGTGACATATGGCTTGTCATTATTGGTTTTTAGGCTAGTGTCCATACAAAAGTGCCCATCATCCTTTCTGTCATTTCTGTTCACGCTAGATAAATGGCAAGTGACCTATGACTAGATATCCGGGATCTGAGAAATAGATCAATAACTTTGAGGTATTTGTTCTATATTTGATATCTAAGGTAGCTTTTAATTTTCATGGTGTAGTTGACATTGCTAATGTTTTATTTTGTTGAAAAGTATGTTAGACTATTTATGCAAAAAAAAATTTAGCAAACCAAAATTTATAATTTAGCTATTATTTTTCAGTTTCATTTCCTTTTCCTATTGCTCTTTTACAGTTCTGAACTTTTATCTAATTATTTATATAGATATCTTTTTTTCAGTCTGTATAATTGTACTGAACCAGGTTGATCTCGATGCTATATTCTGCCCTGCTAAGCCAAAAAGCGGTATCTCAATCAGAGTAAGTTTTGAGTAATTGACTTTATGACAATTTACAAAAGGTCGATTTCCTCAAACATTCTCTGATTGAGATACCACTTTTCGGCTTAGCAGGGCAGTATTGTTATCCTAAAAATCTTATTTCATATTTCCTTGTTTCAGGATGAGGCAACCAAATCAAGTGAATGCCCTGAAGACAATGTCGGAAGCTGTGTCAGCAAGAGGTAGGTAATAACAATCGCATTTAAAAAAAATAGTAACTTTATATGCCATATTTCTTATCAGTTGTATTAATGTATGCATGTACCATTAATCTAAGCTTGGTTTTAGTGTTTTGCAAACAAATAGTAATCTCAAATTATGCTATTAAAAAACAAACAAAATCATCCATATACCTCCTGGCTGGCTCCATCATCAGATCAGCTTGATGGTACCGAATTATTGTACTTTACACATGATACAACAATCTGGAGGAGGTTAAAATTGCCTTCCTAATTTTTTTTCTGCTTGTAAATAAAAACTTAATTTTCAATGGTTTTCTTTCAATTTCATCTAGAACTATTAAAGCTAGAGTGTATGTCGTATTTTTCCGATTTTCTATTCAAAGTTTAACAATAAGTTTGTATTAGCAGTTGCCGATTCATTAGTTGAAAATAGCATCATAGAGGGCTTCGCTAGCAGTGACCATGAACAACAGTTTTTAAAATCTGCTAGCAGTGACCATGAACAACAGTTTTTAAAATCTCAACTTTACTTACGGGAAGCTAACAATTAAGGAGTTACATTTACCTGGAGGTTTTGATGTTAATACTTCAAATTCAAATACTTCATTGCATTTCTTGTTGTACAGAGATCTTAAAGCCCAGGTACAGTTCAAACATAAGGCCTGAGCATAGCTATACATTATAACAAAATTAATATACCAGAAATTATAGAGCACATGCTTTTTTTTATAGATGCAAATGAAAATGACATTGCACAATAATTCAACATACCTACACTATTCAATAATTTAATAAATTTGGTATAATTTAAAAACTTCACAAATAAGCAAAAAGAACTGTAATTATTACTAATTACTTTTTAGTACATTTGTTTTGTGTTCATCAATTATCATCAGTATGGCCATAGAAGTAAGGCTGTCTTTTATGGTTGTACCTAGGTAGTAACATGGGTAGTGTTTTTAGTTTTCGAAAAAAAAAAATGAAAACGGGATAAAGACATTTGCAAAGTTGTATCACATTCAACATTGCATAAAGAGATAGGATTTTGCGAAAGTTATCTTTACAGTTTAATTTCATAGCTTGGAACGAGACCTTCGGCGCGCGAGTCAGACTAGCAATTGTTTTATTTATCTTCATTAATTTTTGCATCAAACAATTGATGAGGAAATATTCATCTGCCGAAATAAGTATTTGTTAGGTCGGTTCAGAGGTCGGTAGTCGATCTGGGTTGGTCAGGAGCCGCATGGTCGGCACCGCGTGGTAAACGTCTTGCTGTGGTCTTGCTCCTCTCTGTCTGTTTTGTCTTCGTCAGTTCTAAATTTGAGCGAGCAGCGGTACTGAAAGCACCAAGCCGTAATTGGTAGGTATTGCTTTCTACCTCAAGGTAAACATCTTTTTGCAGAGTTGAAAAATGCAGTTCGCTGATCGTTCATAGTTTAAACTGACCTTTAACTGCGTTAAAAGGTGAAACTTTACCTATTTATTTGTATATTCTTCACTACAAATCTATCCCTTTGTTTTGTGTCGCTTAAAGCATTAAAGGCTCGGGCAAACCAAAAGCGTGTGCGGCGCGTCGCGTTTCGAACGCGGGCCCGCGCGATTTATAAAACAACAAAGCAAATTGAACACCGCACACGCGTTTGGTTTGCTCCTGAAGAACCGAGTAATATTTTAATATAAATGCAGTTAACGACGACTAAGCCAACTATGTGCGGGCTGTGAGAAATTAGACAATAAATTATAGTTTAAAAAAAAACTAAAAAACACGCTTTAATAGCAAACCAAACTAAAAAGTAGACAATATTTTTTAAGTGTGAAGAGTTTGTGTTACAGTAATGGAAATTCCATCAATCAAATTACTTATGATTAATCAATTTGAGATAAGATTAGAATATAAATTAAGTTATTAACAAATAATTCAATTATAGTAAAAAAGCGTGGGGTGCTTGGTATTAAATCTTACAATTATTTCATTGGTAGAAATAATTGTAAGATTTAATACCAAGCACCCCACGCTTTTTTACTATAATTGAATTATTTGTTAATAACTTAATTTATATTCTAATCTTATCTCAAATTGATTAGTCATAAGTAATTTGATTGTTGGAATTTCCATTACTGTAACACAAACTCTTCACACTTAAAAATTATTTTCTACTTTTTAGTTCGGTTTGCTATTAAAGCGTGTTTTTTAGTTTTTTAAAAACTATAATTTACTCAAAGACTAAAAAAACACGCTCTTGTCAGTAACGCACTAAAAGACCCTCATTACTATAGTATACCTATTGGACTCGTCAAACCAAACCAAATGAGCCCAAACTCGAGGGGTTTACTACTAGTAATTGAAGAGTTTCACTATCCACCTTCTGGCTGACAATCCAGGTCAGATCAGCTCGATGGAACCAAATTATTGTATTGTCATCCGAACTGCAAACCAAATGAGCCTAAACTCGAGGCTTTTACTAGTGGTAATTGAAGAGTTCCACTATCCGCCTCCTGGTCGACAAACCAGGTCAGATCAGCTCGA
Source organism: Tortricodes alternella (assembly GCA_947859335.1). Taxonomy (NCBI): domain Eukaryota; kingdom Metazoa; phylum Arthropoda; class Insecta; order Lepidoptera; family Tortricidae; genus Tortricodes; species Tortricodes alternella. The sequence continues at coordinate 8,579,740 of OX401976.1, forward strand.
TGGAACCAAATTATTGTATTATCATCTGAATTGCAAGCCAAATAAGCCCAAACTCGAGGGGTTTACTAGTAATAATTGAAGAGTTCCACTATCCACCTTCTGGCTGACAAACCAGGTCAGTTCAGCTCGATGGAACCAAATTATTGTATTGTCATCCGAATTGCAAACCAAATGAGCCCAAACTCGAGGGGTTTACTAGTAGTCTTTGAAGAGTTCCACTATCCACCTTCTGCCTGACAAACCAGGTCAGATCAGCTCGATGGAACCAAATCATTGTATTGTTATCCAAATTTCAAACCAAATGAGCCCAACCTCGAGGGGGTTACTAGTAGTCATTGAAGAGTTCCACTATCCACCTCCTGGCTCCATGGTCAGATCAGCTCGATCGTACCAAATTATTGTATTGTCATCCGAATTGCATACACTTGCAAAGTTTCAGATATTTACCACAACTAGAAGTAGGTTAAAATTACGCTGAAAGATTCCATTACATACATACATACATACGTTCATACATACATACATACATACATACAGGTGAAGCTAATAAAAAGCGTGTAAAAATACGGACATGGCGAAACTATAACGGGTTCCTTATGTGACCCCGGAACACGAAAAACGTTTTTTAAAATTTTCGGTTTCTGATGTGATCAGTCCTACGAATAGGCCAAGCCACATAATATGGTCAAAATATTATTTTGACCAAAGTATAGAGTGGTGAAGTTAGGGCTTGTAGAGTTAGGGCGTGTAGAGTTGGAAGCTTGGCTCTTCATGAGACCTGATAACTTATTAACAGCGCGAGCTATATGGTCTCGTCTTGGCAACATTTTACATGAAAATGTTTTTGGTGGGCCTTCACTTCTTTTTGTAAGTTGCTTATTGCAATATTTTTTAATTTGTAATAAGAAGTCTATGTAGATAAGGGTTGGGGTGATTTACTGAAAATCCTGAAATATGTATTTTATTATTTATGACAAGGAGTCCCTTTATAAATTTTCAGACCTCTGGCATCAAAATTTGCGGAAGTCTCATCCAAACTTCCATCCTCTAGTCTAGTTTAAGGGGTTGGAGGCTAAAAGTGCTAAGTATTAGGCTTTTGTGTACTAATACTAGCTTATATACCAAATTTCAGCTTTCTAGGACCTTCAGACCTAGGACCTTTTAGGAGCTTTCAGGAAGTACCCTAAGAATTTTGATGGTCAATAGTGAGTCAGTGACGAAATCGGGGTATTTTAGATATTATTAAAATGTAAACTATAGGAGCTAAAGCTATGCAATTGAAACTTTATATATTTAATAAGTCCACTATTGACATTATATCCCGAGAATTTTGATTCATTGAAAATTAATCCAAACCCAAGTTATGAGGGTTCAAAAAAACGGCGATGCGCTTCGAGAAAAGGTAGTTAGTGCCCTTGCGCTTCGCTTGGTTCGTCTTGGCGGGGCACTACCGTGCCCGCAGATAACGTTGGATTATAATACAATCAATATTTAACAAAAGGTGCAGAATCCAAAATTATGTACCTATTAGGATCGTAGGGTGCCGAAAAGGATGACTTCACCGTTTATAGTTGCGTTATATTTGTTAAAGGCCATTTTGACTGTTGTTGTTTAATTTTCTTTTAAAATGTTTGTTACCTAAATTAAAGAAATAGGTACTGAATTTAATTAGTAAACCCACAATGGTCTTGTTTCTCGGATTTCTAAAATAATAATGGCACTAACGTCATGGTCATGTCTTCTGACCGTGGAGGTATTTCTCTTATTAGTGGAATTAAAAACTAAATATCTCTAGGAATACTTATTGGTGGAAAATCTCGAGCACACTCTATATTTGAGCCTTCTTTGAAACATTCCCTCGTGATGGTTTCTATCTTGTTTTTAATCTCAAATTTATTAAAAATTTTTTATTGTTTATTATGCTCTTTTATACACACAAAGCAATAATTTAACCAAGTCCCCGCACGTCAAACGTGGCGTGTTGTTGAGTGCGTCGTGTTCCTGTTCTGTGGCATCTGCGTCGAGTTTCTATATTTACGCGGCAGTTTGTACTCGACTCGGGGAAGGCATGAGGTCGCGAGGCGGGCGCAGCGCAGTGGTGTGTCGCACACGCACCGAGCCGCCACTCGGGACGCGAGCGTACACGCGACCATCGCTAAATGCGACACTATGTTAACGTGCCCTAGCGCTGTGTTTTGTGTTCATTGACAGTTTGCTAGTGAATTGTGACCTTTATTGCAGCCGCCTTACGACAAATGGTTGCATTCAGGTAATCGATTTGGCAATGTTTTCTGCCACACTTCTTAATTAGATGTACACGCCTTATTCTTTATTTTTATCTATCTGGACGTTTATATTGTTTTGAGGTTGTAACCAAACATTAACGCTCTTAAAACTAGTAGGTAAAAAAACAATGAAGAACAACATGCAATTGCCAAAAGATAATTCATAAGATTGAGTGCTTTCTCAATGCACCTTTTGACCTTTTTCTCTGCTTGGCTTGTTGGTTGACTGGTAGAGAATGCCACTGGGCATTAAGTCTGCCATTTGAACTTTGTTAATGCAGCATACATCTTAAATGCATATAGTTTAAATAAATAAATCTCTTCCCTGTCTCTACATAGTATAAAAGAAAGTCGCTTACCGCGTCTGTCTGTCTGTATATCCGCTAACTCCTCCTAAACCACGCAACGGATTTTGATGTGGTTTTCACCAATGGACGACGTGGTTCATCAGGAAGGTTTATATGTACATAAAATTCTAAATAAGTCTTAATATAGTACAGAGAATTCAATGTTTCCAATGAAGTCGTCAAAAAAAAACAAATTTGGGCGCTTACACGGCTTTCGCTGGCTAAACCTTAAGAGATACATCAAAATAATATACTAAAGCGTTGTAGTTATTTGTAAAGCATATAGAAAAGTCCGCGATGGCATTTTTATTTCTATCTCGTAAGGTTGACTCACAGTAACAATTTTTATCTTTTACTATTTTCATTTTATACTTGATGTTATTAATAAAGTATTGTATGGTATCTTTAAAATATTAATTGAAAATATTAGGTTATTTGCGGAGCTTTTTTGGCCTATTCAGTATTGATCCTTATCCAAACAAATACGTTAATTACCTTGGGCATTTTATGTAGAATAAAATTGTACTTTACACTATATCATTCGTTTCAATAAATACTTTAGAGTAGTTTAGAGGATATTAAAGGTTCAAGAAACTGAAACAATAATTCACGGACCTGAGTCGCTCGGCCGCCACAGACAGATCAGCTGTGTGATTCTCTAACATGTCCAGTGGCTTATTAGCTATGAGGGACACATTCAATTTTAGACCGAATTACTTTGTCTTTAAATTGTAAATTTATAGTTTCCGCTGATCGCTGATCGGCTGCTGCGCACGTTAGAAAATCGCACCACAGACATTCAACGTTGACTCCACGGGAGTTTAACTCGCTTTCCGGTTTTTTTGAAAAGTGTTTATCACAATAACCACGTTGCTTTCCTGTGAAGCGGCCCATCGTAGTCAAAAATGTACAAAATTGCGTTTTATTTCACATCATCCTTTGTACCGCACAATTAATAGTTAAGAAAAAAATCTGTGTTGCTATTTGCAAAAAGTTATGGCCCACCTGTATATAATAAACTAGTGGACCCACCACAGCTTCGCCCGCGGTATTTTCCATACAAACTTTATCACCCCTTTTCGTCCCAATAGGGATGGAATTTCAAAAAATCTCTCCTTAGCGCACCTCTAGGGTACTCGAGGCATGTCTCGTCCAAATTTCAAACCTCTAGGACCACACGTTTAGGCTGTGCGTTGTCTATAAGTGAGTCACGGAACTGTTTTATATGTATTGATAATAAATACCTAATAAAATACCATTTGTAGTTTTGCCTCTATTATGTTTCTAAAAGTGTAAAAACTTATGGCCCAACCTGTATAAGTAAATGAATATTATCTTTGTCAATTTGCGGCATTTATTAGGGTTCCGTACCTACAAGGTACTGTTTGTTTTTCATAGAATAGAATAGAATAAGTTTATTTCTTTGAATATGGTACAAATTGTTGGAATAATTGCATTCTGTTCAGCATATCCTGCCGGTATCGGCGTAGAAATATTATAATAGGTACACAATTAAAAACAAACAATAAATTATTAAGCTTAAGATTAAACATAGATAAGTACGGGACTCTCGGCGCGCAGCATAGTGATGGCGACAGACGCCCTACTTAAAATCTTAGTTAAGCGCCTGTCGCCCGCACTCATGGACTTGCCACTTACCAACAGGTGGAAGAGGAGTCACATGTCGTGCACCAATAAAAAAAAAATGCTTTGGTCAGCGATTGTACTGTCCGATTCTGAAAAACCCCCCTTGGCATATGATTATTAAAAAAAATATGTAATCTACTTTTTGAATGGGTTTTGAAAGCGTAGACGACAACAGTACGATTACAATTTTAAATACAATTTATATGTACATATTGTGAGGATAAGAAATTATCCTCACATTCTCTATTCGCGACGGATTTCCCAAATAAACTACACTAATATACTATAAATGCGAAAGTTTGTGAGACTGGGTGTGTGAGTTAGTATGGGGTTAGTATCCCAAGGGAATAACTATAAGCGAAATCAACGCGGATGGAGTCGCAGGCAGAAGCTAGTAAAAGATTAGGCTGAAATCCTCAAACCCTACTAGACTGCCTTTCGACCAGCACGTCTAGCACGACCTGCCCGCGAGTCGTTTTTCGCTCAGTGCATCCCTTACATACTTGACTAGTTTGACAGAGACGCACTGAGCGACAAACGACTCGCGGGCATGTCGTGCTAGCCCCCCTGAGCAGTCCAAAGAGGAATGTCAATGTCATTTTGTGTTGTGTACCAATATAACAATGTGTCGTTTATGAGTTCAAAAATGAAATTGTTCATAGCATTGACGTTATATTGTTTTTTTTTTACATTTTAATTAATATAAAAAACTCGGAAAAGTGCGAGACTGACTCGCGCGCCGAGGGTCCCGTAGTAACCTATCAAACTATTTACCTATGAAATTAATCTTTAGAGATAACTTTGCAACGTTGAGTGTGATACGACCTTGCACAGGTTGTTTTGTTTATTTTTTCTCGAAAACTACAAACACTACCCATGCTACTACAATCATGAAAGACAACCTTACTTCTATTACTGTACAGCTGATAATTGATGAATCAGATTAAAACGTGAAACAATTCGAATTCGATATGAGCATAATTCAGATGGTTTTACATACTTAATACCGTTTTAAAAAACCGGACCAGTGCGAGTTAAACTCGCGTGGAGAGGGTTCCGTTCCGTACATGATTATCTGAAATTTACTAGGTTACCTGAAATACCATAGACTTTTTATAGGTTTTCCTGTAATCTATAGGCAAAGATCTATTTTCTGTATTTTTTTCAAAATTTTAGCCCCAGTAGTTTCGGAAATAAGGGGGGGGGGAATGGTCATTTTTCGCCTATTTTTTTGAATAACTTCTAAACTATTTTATTTAAAATTCAAAAGAAAATATATTTAAGATCCTCACAATAAGCCCTTTCATTTGATATGTCACACGATATAGGTGGCATAACTTTTTTTTTAATTTTCTTGTTTACCCCCAAAAAGTGGCCCCTATGTTTAAAATTCATATATTTACGTCACGCGTCCGTGTTGCGGTCACCAACTTACATACGAATACCAAATTTCAACTCAATCGGTCCAGTAGTTTCGGAGCAAATTGGCTGTGACAGACGGACAGACAGACAGACAGACAGACACACGAGTGATCCTATAAGGGTTCCTTTTTTCCTTTTGAGGTACGGAACCCTAAAAAGACACCAAGGTCAATGAAACTTCTTAGTTTTTGTTTCTCTTAAACTTGAGATTAAAACTCGTTGTTCATGATCATGACAACTGCAAGCGTCATCTATGATGCTATTTTTAATTAACTGATAGATTGCATTTTTTCATCGGTTTTTTTTTATTTTCTCTTAAACCATTAAAGCTATAGAGACCTTTTTATTTTTCTGATCATGTATATTTCTAGTATTGCTATTCTTATTAAGATTTTTTCGACGTATCGTTTTTAAGATAAAAGGGGGTGGACAGGATAAATTGTCTTAAACAATGACGAATATCTCTTAAACAATGCAATACAAAAATCAGAAAAAAATCTTTTATACTACCTAATTAGGTACACTAGATTTTTCACATGACATGTTCAGCATGTTGGCGAAAAATTGTTTTTCCGGAAAAGGTTTTTGAAAAGGTACCGTACTCCGTACCTGAAAGTTTAAAAAGGAACCCCTACGGTGAGACTCCATTGTCTATCTATCTATCTGTCTGTGTGTCACAGCCGTTATTATTAATGTTATGAACTTGACATTTGGAATTTATAGGACTTGCGTGCTCTCAGATATTACAGGAATAAAATGAATATCCTTTAAATGTTACTGAAACAGGGCCAAGGAAGTGGGTAAAATTTTGAAACCCAAGCAATAAAGTCAAAGGATATTAGGTATATGAAAGAGCTTTGTTTAAGTATTTACAACACATATTTTTTATTTAATTGTTGGCAAATTTTATTTATTTATTAACAAAATAGTCCAAATAATGACAAAACAAAACGAAGTTCTAATTATTTATGTAACTTATATGAGAAAATGGAATAACCTTTGCAAGGTCATATCACAGCCAACGACGGTTGCATAGAGAGCACGGTAATGTTTTATTCCATAGGTAGGTTCTAAATGGTTACCCGATTATTAAATGTTATTTTTGCATTTTTAGAGTTCCTGTTTTTCATAGGTAAGTAAGGGTTAAGGGTAGGTAAGTGGTGAGGTAATGGTAATCTTTACCATGTCACTGTCATCACGAGTTACCGAAAGTATAAAACGGTTTTAAAGTCATCTCCTAAATTAAATAATTGCGGCGTGTTTTTTTATCCATACCGTTCAAGCAAGTATTGTCGCTGTCGATGAGAGTTGACTTTTCATAAGCCCGGAAGACGGTACGTACCGAGACCGAGTCTGATTTTATCAATGATGTCGCCGCTCGTCATTCCTTTGCGGCAATATTCATCATCAGTAATGATATTCAATCCGAGCGGCGCGGTCATAACCTACCACCGGTAGTACTGTATTGCTCGTTTTGCACCACCCGGGTGTCACGTGCGAGCAACTTCAATCACCAAAATTGATATTAAGTAGGTATTTACCTTTGTCTGTTCAGGAGATGACACAGTATCCAAACCTTCCGGTTCCAGATAAAGGGCTCGGTCAAATCCTCGTTGCTAAGACATCCACAGTGGGACAAGTAAAATATACAAAAATATAATGATAATACTTTTCGTCACAAATCAAATCTGTTCCGAAATATGATTTTACTAATGCGCGCAATTCATGTTCAGTCTTGATCCGCTCTTTGTCAAGGACTTTCTGCCAATTCGCTAATATTTAATGTTGTTTGTAGAGTTTCTAATTTATACGTAAACCTTGTTCCTAAAATCTGTACAAGGTGATTTCATGTACCTAAATGGGAACTTTTGAGTTTGGCGAGGAAGCCGACACAAATAGGAGGACTCATGGCGTGTGTTGATTGAAAGCCGCAGCGGCAGCGCGTCGCGGCCGCGTGCTCGCGTGGTCCGGCGCTGGATCTCTCACCGAATTGGGAAAACCAAAGCGATGAAACAAGCGAAGCGCGCCGCGCTCCCGCGGGGCTATATGAGGGCGCGCAACGATGCTTTGGCAAAACGCCGCGGCTATTTATAATGAACCTTGAAAGCAACCGCCCTTGCCTTATTGCAACTAGTCATTTAAAAAATATCACATAATCGCGAGCTGCTATCGTTGACATAAAGTCACATTCTATATTTGTTAGATTTGTGTTGTGCATACTTTACAGTTTTACAGGCCCAGAAATTTATGATGAGAGGGAATCTGAAACTATGTTCTATATGCCTATTATAGTTAATTAAATATCGCTGTCTACAAAGAATGAGCGCGGAGGATTTCCTTATACGTCCCAGTGTATGGAGCGGCAATAGTAAGTTGTAATCGATCGGTATCGTGGGGAAGCTCGAGTCGTGAGTCACCGTTGCGACACAACCCGAGGCGTCGAGGCAAGCCCGCGGGCCGCGGCCCAGCCGGCGCGGCGGCCCTCCAGCGGCAGGCGAAGTCGCTCCGGCATCGCCCGCGCCGCCGGTGAAAGGGAGGTTAAATGCTGCAGCGATTGCCGCCCGCAGTCTCAAGACTGATTGCCTAAAAATGGCGTCATTCATAGTTCACGAATTCCTTAAATTAACCAATTTCTGCCCTGTTCTTTCTCGAATAAAATATCATTGGAGCTTTGTAATCCGTTAAACGTTCTAACGAAATTTTAATTAAACGCACACAGTCGAAATACTGAAATCGAAATGCCACTTTTTACACTGTTATGCAGGAAACGCCCAATATTCAATACCTTATATGGGTTTGCTGATTACGATTATCTTCATTAACTCGTCCGTGTTTATTTGCTAATTCTATATAACATGGCGCTATTTAACCGACTTCAAAATCATCGTGCTTAGAATCGCGAAAACGTGTCAAGTAAATGAACACACAATATGAGAGATAGGTATATAAATTTGATGTTTCAAGTTAATTTAACGAAGGGCTGTCATTATTTAGTTCTCTTGGGGGTGGTTTTGTATTTTCTCAAAAATGCATTGAAATGTTGCGATAACATCCATAAAGAGAAGCCTGAAAGTACTGCATCCTGGACAGAAATTTGAAGTCTAATAAGGTCGAATATAGATTATCAGCCTTAATGGGGTTGTCACTACAATACTACACGCTGATAATAATTAAAGAAAATGCATAGATTAGATAAATAACTAATGAGATTAGCACAATGAGGAAGTATAGGTACCGTGAATTATTTATTTCAATAGTTTGCGCAAAGAGTGAGATTTATTTAAAGCGTAAGGTTTTTTTATTCACTTGATCACAAGATAACATGTAATTGAGGACAAAATAATAATTTTCTTTAGCTGATATTTATTTTTTAATACAATTATGACCATTTCAAAAAGCATTACTTCCTTACATATTATAAAACAAAGTTGCCCGCCGCGTTTATCTTTCTGTCGGTCTGTCTGTTACCGCTAAACTCAAAAACCACTGAACGGATTTTCATGTGGTTTTCACTAATAGCTATATAATTTGTCAAGGTTTTGTGTAAATTTGTTGAAATAAAACAAGAATTGTTGGAAGTGTCGGAAAAATTCAAGCCGCCTGGGAGCTTTCATCGAAAACGCTGCCTAGTTAATCCTTTTGAGCTATAACAAAACAATAACGATTGCATATGTATATCTTTTAAGGATAACTTACTATACCCATTCTCTCTTCTAAAATAATGGTCACGTACAATGCGGTAATTGGAAAGCTATTTAGACAAAGTATTAATCCTTATCAACTTAAATACGTTAGGTAACTCAAACATTTCATGCACATTATTATAATCTTTTACACCATATAATTTAAATGAACATCTTAGGAGTTATCACAAAAAATTAACGCACACGAAAATAAATTCAACCATGTTGAGACTCGCTTGGTGCGATCAAGTTCCATTTGTATAACAATTTGACACTTGGTATAAAAGCACCTCAAAACAAACAATTAGGCAACCGATCCAGAAATAAATGTAAAAGGGGATGCCTGTATTTGTAGTGTATTGATGTATGGGAAGAACATTTATCTATAGGTATAATAAAATCATGAAGTAGAAAACGTCTGTACGTTGAAAATAACAATAAAAACATGCTATGGGGGGCTTCAGAATGAGCAACAGAACAAATCCCAATGGTTTTTGAATTTCATGTCTGTATGTCTGATTGTATGTCGCGCGATAAACTTTAAAACTACTGGGTGGAAATAAACTAAGTGTATGATGTATTGTTATCCATTTAAATATAGGGCATTTAATGTAAATCAACATTGCCTTTATCATTTACTTAACTAAATACTTACTTTAGAATCTTCTAAAGTCACAAATTTTTAATTACGCGCAACAAGAAAAAGTTGTTCGCGTAATAATTGTGTTTGACTTTTACCGTGCGAAGCCGGGGCGGGTCGCTAGTTCAAAAATACTTTTGTTAGAATTGGCTGTTGATACGTAGACCATGGCCATCGAATAGTTTAAAAATGTTAAAAATAAAAGTAAAAATGTGAATCGGGTCGTGCATTTTTTAGGCTGTTTCGGATTTGTTTTTATTTTAGTAAAAATATATTTATTTTCAGAGTAGTACTAAACGTACTTCGACCTTCATTAACCATCCTGGCCTCGCATTATATTAGTCCTTGATCTACGAGCTCAGATTTCTGACTTACTCGTCCAGGAAGGTCCACTTACTGGTTTTTGCAGTAATGTACTATTGTAGTTATAATTGTGACTGAGATATAATCTGCAACAAAAATTTACAAAATTTGACGGGGTATAATCGAAGTTTTTTATGGGAAATACCCATAATAAAAACACAAACCCAAATATTTCCAAAGTATATTGTAAAATGTTTCGCACTGTAGATATATTGATTTGAATGCAAGTGGTGTGGTGTTCCAGCCTCAATGAGTGCTACTTCGCGAACAAGGGCGCGGCGCTGGTGCTGGGCGGGTGCGAGTGGCGCCGCGCGCCCGTGCCCGCGCACGTGCCGCCGCACGCGCCGCAGCCGCAGCCCGACATCCAGCACCACCTCCAGTCCATGTTCTACCTTCTGCGGCGCGAGGAAACGCTTAAAATGGTTGGTAACATTATAATAAAAATATCATATTAACGACAGCGGGAGCGAAGCGAAGCGAAGCTCCTGCCTTAGCCTTGGTTGTTAGGTCTTTTTTTTTTGTAACAGCCCAGAAAATCTTGCTTATGCTGCTTGCTCCTGCTTATTATTGAAAGTTATGTTTATTAATGAAAACGTTATTAAAAACAGCAGTATGAATTCAAGTATATTCTTAGTAGTGACATTATGTGTCACAATTTTCTCAACACTGTCTATTATGAACTCCGTTGGTAGTAATACAAATGATAGAACAAAGACATTCGGAAGTAAAAAATTCGGAAGAGTGATGATTATGAGTAAAAATCGATAGTACAAGGAAAATCTAGTAACGAATTTTCTGCGAGCCAATATGGAGCCGGTTGGCAACCCTACTCAGCCCTAAGGAATTTTACCCTTTCCCTTTGGCCTCCAGCCTCGATAATTTCTTATTCGTTTGTGTAAAATCAGTCATCACCGTTTACCATCGAACAGACGGAATGATTATGCCGAATCGCCGAAGTTAATTGAGATGCGCTAAATGGGTTGCTCGTGTTTAACAGTTACTTTATCCTTCTAAGTAGGCCGAAAGGCCTTTGAACACTGCGCAAGTGACCGCGTTACAGGAGGTTACAGATGTAGCCAATTAGCTTGTGTGTTTGTTTCGCTGTAAGGTTAACACTTAATCTAGAACGGTGTATACCTATATCAGGAATCCATAGACTTGGTTTACTGTCATTAGGTACAAATAGAAAATCGTCCACGTGAAATAACCATTCTGAAGTTGGGTCAAAAGTAATAGTATTCAAAGTGAATTCAGTCAAAATGTAATTATGCTGAAAAGTATTTATTACTAAATTTATTATCGTTGTAAATTAATTAATTAATTAACGAATAATGGACGTGGACGTTCAAGTGGACGATTTTCCATTTGTACGTAATGACAGTAAACCATAGACTTGTCAGTTTTTTTGGTGTCCATATAAGTACTACTTAATAGATGACTCATAGCGTTGCTGAACGGATCTGACGAGGATCTTAAATTATTTGTGAATTGATAGAAAATGTAGTATTCGGCAGTGGCGAAGCGTGAAACATTTCCTAAGGGAAGCCGGAAGAATTAGAACCGGCGTGCGAGTCTGACATTTAGTTAGAGCAACATGGATTTCACTGACAGCTAGCCGTAACTTTCTAGCTTGGTAAAGCCGTCAGGAATCGGCTTGTAGGCAGGCTTCGCCACTGGTATTCGGGTATACCCACTGATATATAAAAACAAAGTTGATATTGAACTTATTGAAAATTAAATGAACAACCAACAGGCGGTGAAACTGGAGAGCGCCCACGCGGGCCGCCGGCGCTACCTGGTGGTGGTGTGCCACGGCGACGAGGCGGCGCTGCTGGGCATCGACTGCAACGAGCGCACCACCGTCGGGCTCGTGCTGCGCGTGCTCGCCGACACCTCCATCAAGCTCGACGGGGACGGGTAAGCGCGCACATCGTCCAACCGCGCCGATTTACTGGGGCCAATTCTCAAGTGAATATTTAATGGCCGTCAAGTGAATATTTAATGGCCGAATTCAGAAAGGCCACTCAAATTGAGATTTAATTAAAGTGAAGTTTCTGTATAGGTTGACAACTAGTTGAGGGACATTTAACTTCTTGATATCGAGTCAAATGCTTAAATAGCGTTTCTGAATTCGGCCCTAAGTCTCTTAACGCAAGTCACAGTCGTGAACCAACGGCAAGAATCATCCTTTTCATACAAAAGGCGATAACGATTTTTACCCGTTAAATGTTAATTGAATGTGAATTTTGACCAACTTTTGATAGGTTGTCAGTGGGAACAAAATCTAGGTCTATACGTGTTTTGAATATAGATTAAAGATCAAAAAACTCAAATATTCGCTGAAATTCGTTTTGTATGAAAATACTAAAACAACACTAAAACTAAATTTATTGATTATAGTGAAAAAACAAAAACTTATAGACCTAGACTCTGTTCTGACTGAAAACTTATCAAAAATTGGTCAACATCTGTTAACATTTAAGGGGTGGAAATTGTTATCGCCTTTTGTATGAAAAACCGTAGGTTCACAACACTCCTCTTAACTTAAAATAAGAAACATCAAAATTGATTTTGACAACATCGAGGTTGACGTTTGTTATTTTTAAGTGTAGGTAATTTTAAATTCAGAAGATTTCGTTTCGAATAAGAACTACCTACGTAAACGGATTTTATCTACACTAATATCATAAAACCTCCATAGTCTAATCAAAAACCGTAGGAAATGACCACCATTTTGACAACCAATTAGGAAAAACCAGTGCTGCAATGTTATTCCCGTATCGTTTTTAGTATAGAAATGAGATTAAATTTGGAACAGCTGTCAAAACTCAAGTGGGTCTCTATTCTAGTATCCATAGATATTAAAACAGTTATTGATACGAAACGTCAATTCAGTATGTTTTTTTAATATAAACTGCACAACATTTGATCTCGAGTGACATGAGAATAGAGACTTCATTCGTTTGTCTATGATTAAAAAAAAATGGTCTTGACGGAGGATCGAATTGCCGTCATTATGTTGGTGTTTTGCTGAACGAAAGTAGAATTGTTGTTGAATTGATTGAAAAAGTTGTTTGTAATTTACATTTTAGTTGAAAATATGAATAGTAGTCTTCTCGGAGTGTGTGTGATGTGAAAATGCGCCGGATATATAAAATATGCAGCCACGATTGCAACAAATAACTTGTTGCCAGAAAATATTGTTTCTGAACCCATCATGGAGGATTTATAATATGTGTGTAGATAAAGTTATGTATGCAACTCTGCATAATTTGGCCTTAAAACACACGTGCGATCTTATTATGAAACTCGCTAAAAGCTCGTTTCATAAAACCGCACTAGTGTTTTAAGGCCTATCATTATGCAACCGTTGCATAAACTACTATTGAAAGTCAAATCAGATCAATAACATATCGCTACTTTAGTTGGACAGTGGCACAACTCGAAATAAAACTCTATTCTTTTAAAAGTCTTAATCCTATTCAATTAAAGTCTTTAATCGGAGACCATTTAAGTTTGAGTTGTGTCACTCACTGTTCTACTAAAGCAGCGATATGTGAAAAAAGGACCAAGTTCGGTACCAAAACGTCAGGGGTTGACGGTATCGCCGATAAAAGAATTGACATCAGAACGAGTGCCAAGTTCATTTGAACTTTCTTAAATTATACCTTTAAAAAGGTACTACAACGTTCTTTAATTATTTCAGAGAAAATTGGTTTTTTTCACTGATATTGAATTTATAACTTGGCACGTTGAAATGGTTCGTGTAACCTACGGCCGTTGTGTCGCGAACTTTGGCTGACACACTACCGTGTGTCTAGATGATAGAAAATAATATACAAAAATAGTTGACAGGAAGAACACAGAAGTAAACAACTTTTAGGCCATGCTACAGTAAATAACTCTACATAATCTTTTATATTACGCGTTTGTATAGTAATAAGTAGTCGCAACTGAAACAATGCGGTGCCTTATTTGACAAACAGTGTCCACTTTAACTTGAAGTCATTTTGCTTACTGCGTACTGTTAATATGGTTAGATAGAACAATAACTAATTAAGAATTCATTGTCCGCAGAGGGTTCAGCGTATGTGTGTGCAATCAACAACACATATTCAAGCCCGTCTCCGTGCAGGCCATGTGGTGAGTGTGATATGAGTATAGATTATGCGTGTATGATGTACATCATTTAGCGCGTTGCGAAGACAATGTCAATGTTGATCTCAATACTACCGTACAAACGTGACCAATTGACCATTCTACACGTTTTTTCGAGATAATCTTAAATATATATCTTTTTTGTATAGATAGATAAGCAACTATTCATTTCCTGCTTTAACTTATTTAATAACAATCAAAATTGTCGTCATAATATCCTCATTTTAACTTAGGTATGAATAGTGTTTACAATCTGCATGTTGTCCTCATTAAAGTTGCTGAATAATCTTATAATTATAATTGTAGTTTAATTCTATTATATTTTGTTTAAATGACAAGGAAAATGTTGTCCTTATACGGCTAATACCGGCTTATTACCGCTAGTCGTTCAATGGCACCCAATTAAAATCGGTTCACGAGGTAAAGGTATTTTATGTTTTTTTTTTTGAAATTCAATTGTCTGACAAACAGGCAGACCTGATGGAAAGTGGTCACTGCCGCCTATAGACATCTGCAACACCAGAGGTGCTGCCAATGCGTGGCCAGTCTAGGGAGGATGGGGAATGGGGATGGGATGGGGATGAGGGAATAGGCCTCCGGATCTCGTCACTCACCGTACGAAACGCAATAGCAATCTATTACTTTACGCCGATATTCTGTGAGAGTGTGGTACTACCCCGGTCGAGCCGGCCCATTCGAACAGTAATCATCTAGTGAGGATAACTGTTTGGCTCTACCACTACTAACTAAAATAGATGGGTCGAATAGGTTACCTCCTCCTTTTTTGAAGTCACAGAAAATTTCAAGTCGATTATTGAAATACATAGGGTATTCTTTACTCCTCTGCTGCACTGGGAGTGAAGAAATAGCATAGAATGCGTGCAGATGCTTATCATCCTGGCATGTCGTAAAAGTCGACTAAGGGACGGGTCCTCTCCAACATGGTGGACTATCTGTATGGGCGATGGGCTGATCCCCTGTCACCATTACGGTTCATCATACCATCTTAGGACTAATTAATCAAACGTGGCCACAAGTAGTCTTGTGGCTCTGCCCACCCCATTAGGGATTTCGGGCGTGATAATATGTATGTATGTATGTATGTATGTATTCTTTAATATAGTTTACATGTCACAAGTCCATCGAATGACATATCGAAGTAATAGGATTTGAATAATGATTCCAAAAACATAATGTCCATGTTTTTCATAGTTTGGGTTTTATAAAGTGTGCTTTAACTGTGTATAGTGCGTATGAGTTGAGGAGTAATTGCGGTGGTGTTCAGGTCGGCGCTGCAGACGCTGCACCGCACGAGCGGGCGCGCGCGCGCGCTCAACCACTTCGCGGGCGGCGCGTCGCACGGCTGGTGCGCGCACTACGAGGAGCGCATCAGCTCGGACCGCTCCTGCCTCAACGAGTGGAACGCCATGGACTGCATCGAGTCGCCCCGCCCGCCTTCGCCTGACTCGCAAAGGCTCAAGTAAGTTATTATTATCTCTGGATCCCATTAGGCAGTAACGTGCTCCCAAATAGCACCCATTTGGGAGCCAAGAGGAAAAAAAGTGTGTGTGTCAGCTCCGACGCACGACAGGAGTTTACTCCTTACGAACTATTATAAAGTAAACCAGTACCCATCATACCATGCTGTCATTTTTTATTTTGACATTTGACAGTAAATAATAAAGTTTCATATTAATGAATATAAACATGTCACTCATTAAATACAATGATTAATTGGCACTTCGGGTCCGGTCGTCTTCCGATTGAGATCCGAGTTTTACCGATGGAAACATTATTCACTATATCTGTATGCAATGCGAAGCGACCGACGCATCTTCGGCTAACATCGTGTGACTTCGTGTGACTCCCTACCGTGTGACAGTGTGACATCGTAGTTTGATTTTACCCCCCATACCCCAGGCTTGTATATGAAAATCGATTCTTAAGGAGTAAACTTCAAAAAGCACTCATTCATTGGAAGCATCACAAGCAAAAAGTATTGTAAAATTAAAGAACATTATGTAAGTATGAATTATTCAGAAATCTGCTATGCTCTTCCTGCGTAAAGCAATTGCGTGTTTTGCAGCAAGCAGTGAGTATGTAATAGATCATCATTCATGCAAACGCCTAGACCTCATTTCTTGGCCTCGAATCCGATCGGATGCCGGCCAAAGTGTTAATTAAAGATATTACTTGCATGAAAAACATAGGTTAATATTAATTAAGAATGACGGACAATTCATATAATAATTTTTAATGCTTGTTATTAAAAAAAAATTAAACTTTAATATATTTTATATACACCCATATCATAAAACCTCCATAATGTATTCAAAAACCGTAGGAAATTACCAACATTATTACAACCAATTTGACTATGAGAACTTTCTTGTCTGTGATAGTATGTAAAATCTGTACTGTAATGTTATTACATTATACATTTTTGTAACGTTGAGTTTAAATTTGGAACAGCTGTCAAAACTCAAGTGGATCTCTATTCTAGTACCTATCCATAGATATTAAAACAGTTATCGATACAGAACATCAATTCAGTATGTTTTTTTAATATAAGCCGCACGACATTTGGTCTGGGGTGACATGAGAATAGGGACTTCATTCGTTTGTCTATGATTAAAAAAAACTTTCTTCTTGACGGAGGATCGAATTGCCGCCGTTACTGTTGTCATTTGTTCGTTTGTTGGTTTCTGAACACATCATGGAGGATTTATAATTATGTGTGTAGATAAAGTTATGTATGCAACTGTACATAATTTGGCCTTAAAAGACTCGTGCGATCTAATTATGAAACTCGCCCGTCGCCTCGTTTCATAAACCCACACTCGTATTTTACGCCCTATCATTATGCAACTGTTGTTGTAGTTTACTATTAATTCGTTATTTTGATTAGAAATCTATTGAAATGTCTAAAGGTTGTTGTTATTCACGTTCTTAAACTTGAATTCGCAGGCCACGCGAGAGAGACGAAACGGAACGCGTTATTCGATGCACCCTCAAGGAAATCATGATGAGTGTGGACCTGGACGAGGTGACCAGCAAAGCGATACGCGGCCGACTCGAGGCCGAGCTGGACATGGACCTAGCCGAGTACAAGTCCTTTATTGACCACGAGATGTTGACTATTCTGGGCCAGATGGACGCGCCGACAGAAATATTCGAACACGTTTATCTGGGTTCAGAGTGGAACGCAAGCAACTTAGAAGAATTACAGCGAAATGGGTATGTTTTTTATCAAAATTCTGTAGGTTGACCGCTTAAATGAGTCGTCGCCCGCGCGGCACAGGGGCGCGGGGCATGACGACAAAGGGGCCTGATAGAGGTGCGGGCGGCGTGAAATGAATGAAAACAAAAATGCGCCTGCCGCCCGCACCGCTCTCGGTCCCCTTTGTCGCCATGCCCTCGCGCCTCTGTGCCGCGCGGGCGACGACTTATTTAAGTGGTCAACCTATAGTTCACTAATAATTTCATTATTTTAAATGCAGTAGTTTGCGCATGTCTATCCTGCACAAAAACTGAAAAAAAAAATGTATATAGTGTTGGTAGTCGCTCGAGTAAATAAAGCAGAAAACAATCTTAATTAAATATTTATTTATTTCAGAGTCCGACATATATTAAACGTGACACGAGAAATAGATAATTTCTTTCCTGGTGTGTTCGATTACCAAAACATTAGAGTGTATGATGACGAAAAGACTGACCTGTTGAAACATTGGGACAACACATTTAAATACATAAACAAAGCGAGGAACGAAGGTTCAAAAGTATTAGTCCATTGTAAAATGGGCATCAGCAGATCCGCATCCGTCGTGATCGCGTACGCCATGAAAGCGTATAATTGGAACTTTGACAAAGCTCTCAATCATGTAAAGGCGAAAAGGAGCTGTATAAAACCGAACAATAATTTTTTGAACCAATTGGAGACCTACCAGGGGATACTCGACGCGATGAAAAACAAAGAGAAGCTGCAGCGATCTAAATCGGAGACGAATTTAAAGTCACCGAAGTGTATATCGAAGGGCGAGAGCAAGGCGGCGGAGTCGACGCCGCTGGTGCTGGCGCTGACGGGCTCGTACGCGCGCCGGCCGCGCTCCTGGTCGCCCGACGCGCGCCTGGCCGCCGAGCTGCTGCCGCCCACCTCCGTGTCGCTCGAGCACCTCGCGCTCGAGACGCGCCACAAGCTCATGCCCTACGGCGACGGCAGCTACAGCGTCTCGCCCAACCAGATCATCCGCCTCAAGGAGGAGGGCGCGCCCTCCGTCAAGCACATCGTCAACGAGATCGAGAACGCCGCCTCCGGCGACCGTCGCGACGTCGCCAAACGATATCAGCGGTTGAATTTCGGAAATAACAGCGAGTCTTCGAGTAACAGATCTTCCGATGCGTCCGTCGGTCCGATCGTGCAGGCGACGGAGGCACCTATTAAGCCTTCACAGGTCTCGCCGCTGCGAAATTTTAGTCACAAATATCCCCACTCCAACTGTGATGCCGAAAAAATACACACGTGGGACCCCGGGGAACCCTGGCGAGGAGGGGGCGAGGAGAGCGCGAACGATAATATAGTGAAAAGTGACAGTGGTATTATAGACGTTAAGACAAAAACGAGGGATGGTTTATTAAATTTAGTAGATCGAAATATCGACGGCGAGGAGAGGAGCGCCGTCGACGTGGACGCCCCGCCGCCGAGCCGGCAGAGCGCGTGGAGCTCGTGCGACGGCGCCGCGGGGCCCGAGCCGCCGCGGCCCCCGTGCGCGCCGCCCGCGCCCAAGCCCGGCGCCGACCTCGGCAGCATCAGCGAGCACGAGCCGCGCCGCGCCGCGCCCGCGCGCGACCTCTCCGACAACGAACGCAAGTTCAACAAAACCTGTGCCATACTGCAGGAGCTCGCGCGCGCGGCGGCGCGCATGGAGCGCGCGCGCGACCGCGGCGCGTCCACGTGGAGCGGGCGGCTGGCGGCGTCGGCGCCCGCCGACACGTGGCTGCGCGGCCTGCGCCGGCGCCGGCCCGCCTGCGCCTCGCACGGCGACCTGCCACGCGCCGCCGCCGCGCCCTCGCCCGCGCCCTCCGCGCCCTTCGCCTCCGCACCCTCCGCCCCCTCCGCCGCCGGCCTCGTCAGCAACCTCAAAAAGGAATTCGAAGCCCGCTCTGAAACGGATTGTTCGCGGCGTTCCAAGTCTCGGAGCCGCGCCTGCACGGCCGAGACGAGGGAGCGGGTGCCGAGCTCGCCGCCCGCGGGCGAGGACGTGTCGGTGCGGCTGCTGGTGGGCCGCTACGCGCCGCCGGGCCGCGCGCGCTGCGAGTCGGCGCCGGACGCGCGCGGCGCGCTGCGCGGCTCGCTGTGCGGCTCGCTGTGCGGCGCGGCGCGCGGCTCGCTGTGCGGCTCGCCGTGCGGCTCGGCGCGCGGCGGTGCGGGCGCGGCCGACCGCCCGCCCGTCGCGCCCACCGTCGTGTCGATCGCGCCGCTGGACTATTCCAATATGGTGGTATCAACTGTGATGTCGAAAGCTCAAAACAAAAAACAATTGCAACACGGGAAGACCCACCCGTTGACGAGGCTCAACTTGAATCGGTCGAATAATAGATGTTCAAATCCTGTATATAATACTATGTAGAAGTATTTATGTTTTTTATTTATTATGAATTCTTGCCAAACTCGATATTTTATCTTTGTAGAGTTTTATATACTGTTTACAAAATGAAATCACAGTGTATTTGTCTATCACGTAAAATTGTATTAAGCGGCTGTTTGTGCGTAGAAAAAATGTTAAGAAAGAATAAATTCAATACAACTGATGTACAACTTTCATGCGAAGTTTCTGTAATCGTGGCCCTTTCCTTATAATATTTACACCTATTATTAAAAAGAAATTGGAAATAAGTAAAACAGAATATGTACATTATTTAACAAATGCTTCTCAATTATTTCTGGTCATTCTCCTCCAAAGTCCACAGTCTGTAATCTTTTTCCGGTGACGAAGGCGACACGTGGTACGTCATCAATCTCGCTTACTCTTTTATATGATGTTTCAATTTTTTTCGTTTTACGTCGTACTCTTCCAAAATCAAAACCGTATACCCCGCCTGGATTATTGCGAATGGAACATTCTGTCTGCGGACAAACATCAAGTCAACTTTCTTACCTACCCACCTACCTCTTTGTTGGTTTATTGTGATTCCCTTGAAATTTGCACTTGTATGCAATTGCCTTGCATATTGTAGCGACGCGCTAGCGAGATGCGAGTCTCGCTCGCTCGCCGTAAAAATATCGCTTGGACGTTCCCGAATAGAGGCGTTCAACCTTGCTAGGGCCGCTGGGGTGCAGTAACGAGGCATTTTTTTAATTCCATCCCTAAAGCGGTGAAAAGGTTAAGTTTATATGGTAGATACCCCGAGCGAAGCTGTTGCGGGTCCACTAGTCTTTTATATATTTAATGTTCTGTTTTAGCAGAGTCCACTTACTGTTTTCAGGTTAATATCTACAATCCGGAACATATTGAGTTCTGATCCGGCGACCACTATTAAATTAGTTTGTGGCACCATTTTTCCGCAATAAAGTTTTGATTGATGCGAATCAGGAACGACGGTTTCTATTAATTTGCAGGATCCGTAGTCCCATAACTGAATGCAATCTTTCTCTTGCCACGCGCAAGTTAAAACCTGAAATTGACTTCTGTACATTTCTGTATATATTTATATCTCCACCGCGTTTTTTATTGATTTCTGGACGGGCCCGCGAATGGACCGTAAGCACGCTATTGGTGCTGTGAGCACACTTTAAGCGCGTCTTGAAACGTGGGATACACATTTGATTGGTTTGACAATGACGCACGGGGAGCTAGCACGACATGCCCGCGAGTAGTTTTTCGATCAGCAGCATGTCTAGCACCACCCACCCGCGAGTCATTTGTCGCTCATTGCATCCCTTGCGTATTTCACTAGTTTGACAGAGACGCACTGAGCGACAAACGACTCGCGGGCATGTCGTGCTAGCTCCCCGTGCGTCATTGTCAAACCAATCAAATGTGTATCCCACGTTTCAAGACGCGCTTAAAGTGTGCTCACAGCACCAATAGCGTGCTTACGGTCCATTCGAAACGGAAGATAGCTATGAGCAGCCTTGTAGCGCGTCTTGAAACCTAGGGATGTATACCTCGCCACAACTGAAAAGAGCGCTGACAGCCTCTTATTACAAGTGGTCAAGTTTATACGACCAGCACGGCTAGCACGAACTGCCTTCGAGTCAGTTTTCGCTTGGTGCGTCCTTTACATATTTCACTAGTGACGCACTAAGCGACAAACGACTCCCGGGCGTGTCGTGCTAGCCCCCCAGCGGCCCAAACATGCATGACACAAAGATAAGATAGACCGTCTTATCTCTAAGTGCGTCTCTCTCACACTAGTGCCGACGAAAGAGATAGTCATAGAGATAAACGGGTTTAATTTATCTTTGTGGCATGCATGTTAGGGCCGCTGAGCGACAAATGACTCGCGGCAGGTTGTGATAGAAGCATTTCGGAACATGCTATCCGTTTCCCAAAACACCCGTTCCAAAATATCAGCATCCTTAAACGATAGTATGCCAGAAGACCCGTTTCTCCTAGCATCCGTATGCCAAAAGACCCGCTTCTCATAGCATCCGTATGCCGAAATACCTGTTTCTGATGACACCCGTATGCCCAAAAGATCCGTTTCTCATAGTATCCGTATGCCAAAAAACCAGTTTCTCATAGCATCCGTATGCCAAAAAGACCCGTTTCCCATAGCATCTGTATGCCAGAAGACCCATTTCTCATGACACCCGCAAGGAAATCCTGAATTATCTTTAATTACCGTTCAAAGACTTGCGCAATATTAAAGCAATCGGTAGTGTTAAGCGACTTTTGGATTTATTTAAAGATTGATACAATTCAGCATCTTTAGGATTTGCAGAATTTTATTCAAGTTCACTTTACCAATAAAGTCGGCATCAGCTTTGGCAGTCATGATTAATGATCAGGGGTCGTATAAGCTCATAATTAAAGGTTTTTTCTGCCGTAAACTGAACTGCCTGGAATTAAGAGCTCATAATACGACCTTAACCTTTTCGGGAAACAGATATCATGCCAAACGTATCTTTTGACATAAAAACAAATTCTGAGAAACATAATTTCAGGAAACGGATTATTTCGGAAACGGTAATGACGGGAACGGAGGTTTCGGGGTCATGTCGTTTTGGGCAACAGATATCATACCAAACATATCTTTTGGTAAAATCACATTCTGGGAAACTTATTTCGGGAATCGGATTATTTAGGAAACGGTAATGACGGGAACGGATGTCTTGGGAAACGGATAGCGTGTTCCAAAACTGCTAGAAGTGCTGGTATGTTGCTTGGTCGATCTCCATGCGACGAAGAGCATTTACTTTAAAAAAATCACATATTTTCCATTATTATATTAACCTAGACGACCTAAAGAGGATTGGCATCAAAATATAATGAAATTATTATCAAAATTACCTAACTAGAATATAAAATGTATGGACTAAATCGATTTAGATTAAGGGTTAGTTAGTTACCTGTTTTCCAGGTTTGTCGAAGTCCAGTCCCTCCCCACACATGTGGACGCCTTCAAAGTGCCGCGTCGCATACGGCTGACGATCGTCCCAGCAAATGATGTTGTTGTCCCAACCGCCCGATATCAACTCATGATTGGACTTTGGATTAAATGCACAAGCAAATATCCTGGATGTATGGCCATCTATGATACCTCTCCTTTGACTGCAATTAATAGTCAGCGTATCTATAGAAATTTTAGGGAATAATGTTTTTTAAATGTAACTGCTCGAGTCATGAAAGAAAATATCAAATTTTGTATATACGTGCTTATGATATTTGAGGAGTTCCTTCGATTCCTCATAGATTCTC
This sequence comes from Tortricodes alternella, assembly GCA_947859335.1. Lineage (NCBI taxonomy): Eukaryota > Metazoa > Arthropoda > Insecta > Lepidoptera > Tortricidae > Tortricodes > Tortricodes alternella. Next base: position 8,603,206 of record OX401976.1, read on the forward strand.
TCATCAGACCTCGACTTTGATCACAACGGGACCAACTTTGAGAAATACCCTATCGTTTAAAAAAAGAATTATGCAAATCGGTCCAGCCATCTCCGAGTAATCGGTGAACATACAAAAAAAAAACAAATATACGCGTCGAATTGAGAACCTCATCCTTCGGTGTTTTTGAAGTCGGTTACAAATTATTTGAACATCGAACAATACCTTGAATAGAAAGCCCTTTCCTGTGTTTGCGCTTCCTCGTCGTACATGTTTAGTTTTGCGTCATCGCCGTATGTGACAAATTTGGAGTTGCGTGGATGATAAGTAAGTCCCAAAGTCTGCCTCTTCTCCCTTATTGTGTACAGGCATTGGTCATATTTGTATTTCCAACATTTAATACAACCATTAACATCTTTAAAAAAAACGACGTCTCAAGCACACAGAGTTGGGAATAGCGTATCCCACTCGCGTTTTGCGAGCGAGTTTCGAGCGAGGCGATTACTGAACATGCTTGCTGCAAGCCTTTGTAGCTCGATCGCAAATCGACAGTTGATTCACCCTTAGCGTATCGCGGTCAGCATAGCTGGGCACAAGACCGTTAATCCGTTAATCGTTAATTAACGAAGTTAACATTTCTAGTAACGGATTAACTTTTAAGTTAAAGTTAAAAATTGCACATTTTGAAGTTAGAAACTTGTTTACAAATAAGACAAGTTGATGAATCCACTGTAGATATATAGATTACTCACATGAAGATAGTAACATATGCGTGACAGGGTGAGCTTTGCTGACCGGGCGGTGCTTGATGGACGTCACGGGCCCCGGATACGAGCGGCACTCCGCGTCCTCCAGAGTGTGCGTGCAGTCGCCCGTGTTCGCGTCGAACAGCCGTATCGTGCCATCGGTAAACCCAGCCGCTACTTCATTACAATCCTCCGTATACTTGCAACACATTATATCCTTGGTGGTGTCTCTTAAATCATAAATATTCTGTAAGAGCTGTTGTGAATTTGAGTCCACGCCTACCCTCCCTCCCTCCTAACACACAACGGTTATTACCAACACACTTTTTTCGCTTCAGGTTAAAAGATGAGAACAAAAAATTTACTATGAAGAAATAATGAGTTCGGGAAAATCATATAACAAATCGGGGGGCAAATGATTAACGTCCATGATAAGAGCGTGTATAGGTACTAACTGTACATCGCCACTTGTAAAAGGACGCTGCGGCCCTAACATGCAAGACACAAGGATAAGTTAAACCGTCTTATCTCTTAGTGCGTCTCTCTCACACTAGTGCCGACGAAAGACATCTGACGAATTCGCCGCTCGCACAGCACACCTGCACGTCTAGCACGACCTGCCCGCGAGTCGTTTGTCGCTCAGTGTGTCCCTTACGTATTTGACTAGTTTGACAGGGACGCACTGAGCGACAAACAACTCGCGAGCGTGTCGTGCTAGCCCCCCTGTATCATTGTATCTGGTGGCGCGAAACGCTGTGGGCGCGAGCGTTTCGCGCCGGCGCCCGAGCGGCGCATTCGTCAGATGTGGATGCACCATTAGGTCCACGGCCATATAAAATGTATGACCATCAGGGCTCCTCTTACATGTGGCGAGAGGTGACTCCATTTAGTATACCTACTTACATGATCGACAAAACGTTCACTGCCCCGCTGTATATTTGATTTTGTTCGGTAGGTGCAGAGCGGCGTTCAAGAAGTGGGGTACTCGTATGGACGGTAATTATTTCTTTATGTGCTGTGTCAGTTTTAAAGTAGGTATTTGTAACCGCGAAACTTTTACGCGCTGTTCCAATAGTACTATGTGTCATGGGCCCGGGCACAGTTTTCCTTTGAGGATCCATAATTAGCTCGATTTATAAAATAACAACTACTTGACACTTTTTATGAGCTTCATTTAGGTTATTGTCGTGCTTGGGTCAACATGGAAAATACTGGTAATTTGAAAATTCAGTAGACGTCAAATGACAAATGATTCAGCAAACATCACTACATTTTGACCAGCCAGTTAGATTTAGAAGTACAGACTAAGCATACAGTGTGGTTTAATTAATTTGCCTGTGTCTCGAGCTTTGTGATACATCAATATGGTATGGATGATGGTGAATCCTTTGGTACCGTTGTTAGGCGTTTCTCCAGTTCACTACGTTAAATCAACGCGCGATTATTATCATCCAGTTCAAATTCAGGTGGGGGGGGGGGTCACAGGGGACATGACCCCCCCAAACCGTACACGTCAAATTTAAAAAATCAACTCTGAATGTACAATCTAATTTACTCGACATATTTTATTATAAGTGACCCCCCCCCCCAAATTTTTACGCACCTAAGATGGGAACTACTGGAAATAGCCGTCATTCTCACCTCAGAAAAGAATAATACAAGAAATGAGAAATACTGATTTATATTTTTATTTACTGATTTATAATACCCAAAAGAAACCAACACCCAAAAAAGTCAAATTACAACATAAGCAGAGGTAAACATCATTCGTTATAAAATAATCAACAATTTCAAAAATATATTAGAATAATAGCTAACAACGATGTAATTTAATACTTAATTAATGGTGGTTAGATTTCAATATCTTGTAAAAAGCTGTTTGGTATAACGAACAGACGATGAATTGACTGTTATACTCATCATTCTAAAAGATTACCTTGTTATTTAAACACATTATTATGACGGAAAACATTACGGGATACATATACTTATCGACAAACAGACTATAATTTTACCAAAAATTACAATTATTTGCAAATATGCACCCGGCTTCTCAGGATAATTGTATTTAAACAAATAAGTCAATCGATATGGATTTAAAGACATATCTAGCAAAATGATAAGTGTATTGATTCCATTAGAATAATAGGTAAGGCCTTTTTCAAACGTTAAATAAAACTGTGCAATTTATCAAATAAATATTTCACTATCAATGTATTAACATTAACAGAAATCATATTTAAGCTTCATTGCTGCTTTAAAATAGGTAACGACTTACGTTCCTGGCCTAATTTTAATGTGATTTACCTATTGTCTTACTGTAATCTGTAATTGATTAGGTAAATTTTTATTTCAGATGAGAATTACAATGTCAGATTCATAATGAAATACGAATGTCTCATTCCAGTTCCTTAGCCACAATACTGATAACTTATATACTAAGTTTATCTCATCCGAAGTCTCTTTTATAAAACTAATCAACATTTTTATATATCCTCAATAAGTAGAAACAATTGAATTATAATACTACTTATAAAGTCACTTAATTAACAAGGCGAGATATGAACAATACCTTTAATAAAAATTATGTATAAATTCTGGCATTCGCCATACTAAGTCAACTTATGTTAATTAACACATGGCACATGATCTATTCAACAATAATTATTAATCAATAGCAATTTTAAACGGTAAGTCTACGAACTTTTTCTGTGGACTCTCAAAGTTCTTATGCAAGCAATACCATACTTTACTTCAATGTGATAAGAACTGGACAGGAAAGTTCCTCTGAATCCACAAGTTGGTAGAGCTGTAACTTAGGGTACTTTAGGGTATGCCTAAAGGGATAGTTTCTGTTCCAAGTCGGCCCAGCGTGGATCGAGGGGCGCGCAGTGGCCGTAGTCGCGGAGCACCGCGGGGGGAGCCTCCCCGAACATGAAGTAGTCGCCGGCGTTCTCGGGCGCCAGCGAGCCGGCGCGGCGGCGGCCTGAAGCCAGGCGCACGCTGCGCATCATTGCCGATGACTTTATGCGTTCTACAATTTAGAAAGACAAGTTAACACATTCAGTGCCGGAGACCTTATGGTATTTTATGGGTAATAATGTCGCCGTTTTGCTTCGCTGCTGTCGGGTAATAAAAAACAAAAAATCACAACTGCCAACCTCGAATAAAATAAAAAAAACGATTCTGCCGTGCCCAGGGTCGATATGGAAATAGCAGTCGGTGGGTAGTGAGAAATGACTCCAAATGTAGGTATTTCACATAAATATTTGTATATAAAGATTACTTAGGTACAGTGGGCCAAAAAATTATTGCAATACTAAACCTTATCATTGTCAAAGCAATCCATGTTCCACTTTCAAAATTTGAGTGAACCGGGCTTAGGTACAAGCCCGCATAGTTTACTATGACATAGTCAAAAAGTGTCCAACATATTCGTTGTTGGACTGTACCTAATAATAACAACGTTTTCTATATTTCTGGAATGCCCTCGTCAAGCACTGTCATTTGATACCAATAATGCATGAGAGGAAAAATATAAAGAAACAGTGTGGGTGGGTTGGGTACGTACTAGCGAGGGGCAGTGAATCCCAGCGTTAAGGAAAAATGAGGTAAAAAAGAGGAGTTTACTCCTTACGAACGATTATAAAATAAACCAGTACCTACCTACCCATCATACCATTCTGTCATTTTTCATTTGGAAATTTGACAGTAAATAATAAAGTTTCATATTAATGAATATAAACATGTCACTCATTGAATACAATAATTAATTGACACTTCGGGTCCCGTCGTCTTCCGATTGAGATCCGAGTTTTACCGATGGAAACATATTAATCACTATATCTGTATGCAATGCGAAGCGACCGCGACGCATCTTCGGCTAACATCGTGTGACTTCGTGTGACTCCGTACCGTGTGACAGTGTGACATCGTAGTTTGATTTTACTCCCCATAATTTTTCATACCCCGGGCTTATATATGAAAATCGATTCTTAAGGAGTAAACTCCAAAAAAATTAGTTGCAACTGCTTTGTGGTAGTATGTACGTAGTCTATGCTTAAATGTGGCCTTGGCTCACATACCTTCATAAGTACTAAGCGGACAGTACTTGATGGTGTGCGCGTGGTCGCCGCGCGCGCCGCAGCGCTTGCACACGAACTTGCGCAGCACCGGGCACGTCACGCGTCCGCAGAGATCTTTCAGCGCGTGCGAGTGGTAGTACGACTCGCGCTCGCCGTTGTTCTTGCAGAATCGACATTCCCTTTCCTGGAAATGAGGTGATTCGATATGGATACATCTAAACTAATTCACAAGGCATGTGCGTATACATGTCAATGCTCAAGGCTGATATCGTATCAGTTTGGAGTGCAGTGCAGAGTATTAATATGGCAACTTTGCCCTTTTAATAGCACTGTTCGAAGAGTGAAGTCTGTTAACGCAAATATTGTGACACCCATAGCTATAATATTGCGTTACCTATTTGCGGGTGTATTATTAACTAATTGGATATCTCGGCTAACGTACATTCAATCAATTTGACTCCTGGACTACTGTAACACCTTATCACAGCAAGTCAGTTACTTATTTTTTTCCTACTACGCTTTAATTTCATCATAATGGCCTTAAATACTCAGCACAAAGCAACCCTTATTTGCTCTAGAGCAAATAAAGTTGCATACAAATTTAATTATTGCACTGTTTTGTATTTTTTTTTAATTTGGTTGGTTGATCAAGAAGTTTACACCAACAGCTACCCAATCCGCCCATTCACAGTCCGACGGGACAGCCGACCACTCTTCTGTGAACTTACTGTTAGGAAAAAAAAAAAACTCGCCACATATCGGCGGCCATATCGAACTGTGATTGTCTCGTCTAAAATGTTATGCTCAAAGTACTGGCTGATAAGATAGTATGGGTCACAAAAAGACTTAAAAAAATTGGCATAATATGACAATTAATAGACTATATATACAAGTTTCCTGTGAAAATTTTCGGATGTTGACTTTAGCTTCAGAACCAATAGACTGATTTTAGTAAATAGGGTATCTTAAGATTCGGGGAGAACGTGCGAGTGTCATAGGCTATATAAAAATTCTAAGGGTGCGTCATAACAGGTGCCAAAATCCTTTTTACTTCGCTAGTTGGGTTTAACTGTAGTTTTACGTTTTTTTACCAACTTTTAGCAGTAGTAGAAAGAAAAGCAGATTATGCACCTCGCATCAAGTGATTTGTTATTGCGCTCGTGTTTTTAGAGCCCCCACTTGCGTTCGGGCTCCAAACCAACACTCGGCGCAATAATGAATCACTTTCTGCTTGGTGCAACAATCTAGTATTGATGATTTCAATTCTTGATATTTACTATAACATGGTTTTACTGGTTTTCCGGTGGTCTAGCGTCAAATCGGTTGCCCTTGCGTCGTTGTTATACTGTACATTCAGGATTTGGCAAAATAGGTTGTTAGATAATGGTTTCTGGGAGCCTTTGGTTAAGTATATACTGTAAACATGAACGCTTACATTCGATACGCGTTTATTCTTCACTCTCTCATTCCGGTCGTGTTCCAAATCTCGGAGCAGACCATAGAGCACGGCGTTAGGCAATGAATTTAGCACTCGCACTTGCTCTACCGAAATCGTGTCTAGCTGCTTCATAGGCGTAGTCGGGACAGCTAAAAAAAGAAAGAAATATACATAAACTAGTGGACCCGTCACAGCATCCCCCGCGGTATTTTCCATACAAACCTTATCACCGCATTAGGGCTGTAATTTCAAAAATCCCTCCTTAGTGCACCTCTAGGGTACTCGAGGAATGTCTACTCCAAATTTCAAACCCCTATGACCACCCGTTTCGGCTGTGCGTTGTCTATAAGTGAGTCACGGTACTGCAGTACGTTAGTACTATTATCTATTCTGTGACTGCAGTGGCGGACTAACAGGGGGCGGAAGGGGCGGCCCGCCCCAGGCCTCTGGTCTTGGGGAGCTCCCAAATGCCTCCGCGTTCCCCTGATCATGGGGTCTCAACTCGAACAAATTATAATTAGTCTTGAAGAGGGGGGCCTCATTCAGCTTTGTCGCCCCGGGCCTCTAACGGGCTTAGTCCGCCACTGCGGTACGGTTTTATATGTATTGATAGATTTTTAATCTAGCCAGCGGTAAAGTTTTGAAGAACTTGTAAGGACCTCCATACAGTCGTCTTTGAGCAGTCGAGAGCAATCGTGTTGCCGATGGAGTCGACCACAACACGATTGCTCCAAGCAGTCCTTTTGCAGTTGGGTTCGACTGCAATACGACTGCTCCGACGCCGCTGTTCACACAAGAGCGGGCCGCGCGGTTGCGGCAATTTTGTATTGAGACTGCGGATCACTAGCTTGAAGCTGTCGCCTATCGGCCCTGACTGCTTCAAGTGGAGGCCTTAACATGCGTCTCGCTAAGGACAACTCGTGATAAACAAGGCATAATCACCTTCGAAGAACTGTTTCGATGGCACAAACGTGCTAGCATACTCGGACTTCGGCCGTGGCAGGCGGTGCACCGGAGTGGATTCTGGTGCGGGCCATGACTTCTGACGTAGGTAGACGCTAGATGGGCCCATGCCAATAAGGTTACCTGTAAACATGGAATATCGTCGCATTACATTCTCAAACTCGTATATCGCAGGTGCTATAACTTGAAAATTGAACTTTATTGTGTGGCTGTAAAAGTTGATTTTGTAAGATAAAGCTTAGTAAGATATGAGGTCGCGAAAGATAACAGTCAATACTTTTTTTATACATACTGTGTGTATGTGTATATTAATATAGGTCAGATTGCCTACCTTCTCTAACTTGACAAGTTCTATAATATTTGTGTCCCTGAACATAAGTTTAAGTTAGAACAGAAGACTCGGTAAACTTTTTTAGTTGATTAGGCCCTTTTTAACCGACTTCGTAAAATCCGAAGGAGGAGGTTCTCAATTCGACGCGTCTATTTGTTTTTTTTGTTTCAAAGCATAAAAATTTCAGAAAATTGTTTATACAGGTAGATACTTAAGGTCTCACCTGATTGGCTGGACATCTTATCTTCCTCTGGGTTGTAGGGAGAGTCATACCCGTTCCTTCTGAATTCTTCCCTCATATCCGCCATCGTACTCTTTTTCACCACCACTGAAACAAAGACTTTTAGCACTCAAATAATCCATTGATGATGGTAAAATATGATATACCTCTCATTCTTTATACAACGTAAGTGCTATACGACCTTTCAAAGTTTATTATTTTTTCATTTTCTCGAACACCATAAATATTTGAAACTTTGTTTTAATTTTCCCGCAGTAGGTAAGGTCAAGCGGGGCAAATGCAACGGAAAAATAACGTATCGAGCTGCAATTTGTCATAGTTGTATTAATTAGATGATAAAATATAATTAGGAGATTTAAAACTAACTAACTAGTCACAACATACAAAAAATAATATGAAAGTCCAAGAAAAAATATTGTTTTTTTTTACCCATCGTGCGGTAAGTCATTCGAGGCTCTAAGATTTTTGGGTCCATATTGGCTCACATAAAATTCTTATTCATATTTTTTGTTTCACTACCGATTCATAATAATCACTCTTCATAATTTTTTTCCTCATACTTTTTTTGTTCATACATAGGGTTGCAAATAGAAAAAAAACGAAATGTTTTTTGTTTTTTTTTTTCTAAATAAGGTTATTTTTCAAACCAACAAATAATATGACAATAATGGGTTTTCGTGGTTTTTTTATATAAGTTAAGTAACGTAAAACTAGGTACATTGTATGTATGTACGTAACTAAATTATTCTTAGTACTTGCAAAAAACCTATGAAGTTTGAACTTATTCACTAGATTTTCTAGTTCTTCTGTTTCGTCTTCTAATTAGATTATATTAACTAACTAACATAAAGTCTAAAACAACCGTATAAAATATTAATTCCTTTGCAAATTTTGAGATTCCGTACTTATGAAAAAAAACATACCTACTCCATAAAAAAAACTTTTTTTTTTCACGGTTTTTTGTCAGGTTTTTTTTTCAAGACAGAAAAAAAAAACATTTTTTTGCAACCCTATTCAGTCAGACAGTTATCATATTTTTTTTATTAATAATGTCATTACTAAGAACATGTTTGAACTCATAATTTTAATTTTCATAACATTTTGCATCATAACAGACAGTGATCATATTTTTTTAATTCATAATTTAATTATTGGTAATACATACTTCAACTCATAATTTTGTGTTTCAGAATAGTTTCCTTCATAACAGACAATTATCATAATTTTCTTATTAATAATGGCATTACTAAGAAAATATTTGAACTCATGATATTGGTTTTTATAACAGTAACTATTCAAAATAAGATTTAATTCGAAAAATTAACGAAAGTGAAGTTGTAGGTAGGGCAGGGCTACAACAACTACAACTTCACTTTCAAGATGGCATACCTATGGATTTAAGAAAATTAATATAACAGCGTGAACCTATTTAGCATGAAATCTTACAAATAAGCAAGATTTTCTGAACTGTTGCTAAAAAAAGAACTAACATCGAAGGCTAACCTAACCTATCTGAGTCGCTTCTGCTCCGACCCATTTTGCTCGCTCGCTTCGCTCGCTCGCTCAGAAGTCTTCTTAAGTCCTATACAGTTTCATTTACACTTATGATTAAAAAATAAATGGAAATAAATATTAGTATAAAAAATATATGAATATTGACGTTATGAATCAGAATGATTAGGAGTTTCGATCGCTAGTGTAAGAAAATATAAAATACAAATATTAGTATTAACAAGTTGAATGATTAGCGATATTATGAATTCTAATGATTATGAGTTTCGATCGTTAGTATTAAATATTTTTATGAAGAATGATCATTATGATGCAAAATGGTATGAGAAATATTTTCAGACTTCCGATAATAGGACTTAAAAAGTTATGTGAAAAAAGGCGCACCCAAGATTTTATAGTAAAACTATAGAATAAACAGAAAAGTCGATGTGTAACGATTTGTCTAACAACAAATACCTAGCACATTTTCATTTGTCATAACACAAATTGTATACTTCACCACGTATGATAAGTAAGGTGAGTCGGGGCAAGATGGAAAACAGTGTAGGTAAGATGAGAAACCACTCATAGCGCCCCATTCTATGTATATTTCCATGTATATTTCTAATTCCTCCATCGTTAAGGGCGCCATTTCATTGCGTCCCGCCCCTCAGTTAGTGCCAGTTGATAGGTAAATGTGTTTGTGTGTTTTTGGCGATTTTCGGCAAGGTGGGTTTTTAAGGATAGAATCCCTTTTGAGGGTTCCATACCTCAAAAGGAAAAAACGGAACCTTTATAGGATCACTCGTGTGTCCGTCTGTCCGTCTGTCAGAGCCATTTGTTCCAAAACTACTGGATCGATCTAGTTGAAATTTGGTAGGTACACATAATGTAAGTCGGTGACCGCAACACGGACGCATAACGTAAATACCTAAATGAATTTTAAACGTGGGGGCCACTATTGGGGCGTAAAATTATATCGTGTGACATATCATATAACAGGGCTCGTTGTGATAATCTTAAATATATATGTTTTGAATTTTACCATAAATAGTTTGGAAGTTATTTAGGAAAATAGGCGAAAATTTACCATTCCCCCCTTTTTCACATTTGAAAAAAATAGAGAAAATAGTTCTTTACCTATAGATTACAGGAAAACCTATAAGGAGTCTATGACATTTGAAGTAACATAGGAAATTTCATAGCAAAATCACAGAACCCTCTCCGTCTCCACGCGAGTTTAACTCGCACTTGTCCGGTTATTTTAAATTTGATTATGCAATCCAAAAATCTACCGGCTTTCGTATGGGGCGAAACCCGAGTATAATATTTATATTCTGTTCTGTGGTACATAATCTGTGTGCCGAACACGCAGCACATGAGCATATACCTATGTTCTTATCAATACATATAAAACAGTACCGTGACTCACTTATAGACAACGCACAGCCTCAACGAGTGGTTCTAGAGGTTTGAAATTTGGAGGAGACATTCCTCGAGTACCCTAGAGCACAGAATAAATAATAGTATTACGCCTAGAGGTCCTAAGGAGGAATTTTTGGAAATTTTTGGATTTGATGGATAAAGTTTGTATGGAAAATATAACGGGCGAAGCTGTCCACTGTTTATTATATTTTTTTATATGGTGGGTAGACTTACAGTCTAACAGGTCCGCAGAGTTGTGGGAGCGCAGGGTGTCGCTTGCTCCGAGCCGGAGCTGCGACCGCGTCGATGGCCAAGAGTCCAAGCTATCCCATAACTACAAAAAATTCATAAATCAAGAGCAAATGTAGAAACACCTAGGATGAGAAATTTACTTACCTCAAAGTACAGTTACACGAGCAATATTTTCACGGCAATATGTGGTCTTCCTCTTACGTACGAAGTTAGAGTAAGACAGCTATAGTTGCCGGCCACATATTGCCGTGAAAAGTTGCTTCTTTATTGTTATAAATAAAATACATTTATAGTTGTCAAGTAAAAAGAGCGCTGACGGCCATTTTAAAAAAAAGAAGGTAGTTACTCAATTTGTTGCGTTTGTATTTATTTTTTTAACGATGATCCCTCATAACTCCGTCAAATATGAACCGATATGGTTTTTTTTTTCTGATTGAAAGAATAAACATGCCATTTGGTCTCATTAAAGTCAAAACCAAGATCTGATGTTAGAATCCACGAGGAATCGATGGAACTCCTCAAATATTATAGGCATACATTATATCCATTTTGGTGTTTTCTGTAATAAAATAACTCAGCAGTTGCGTTCCAAAAGTATTATTTGGTGTAGTGGAACTGGTGATGAAGACCGCACACGATGCCCAGCGGAACTCCTCAGTGATAAGTATTTATCGACTGTGACGACTAGATTTCTATATTAAAGTTGGTAAGCAAATTATGTTAATAAAATGCATGTGGTTAAGTGGAACCGATGATGAATAAGCAGGAGAACTCCTCAACGATTAACGTTCTAGCACGTCGGATAGCAACATTTTGTGAAGGGTGATTAGCAATTGGTATTAGGCTATTGTTACTGGCTAGTGAATGTGTGGACTACGTGACGTCAAATCACATATGACAATAACTAAAAAGAGAAAATAAAAACCGGCCAAGTGCGTGTCGGACTCGCGCACGAAGGACGGCACGGACTCAGTACCTACTACTATAATCAACAAAAAAAAAACCGAACAAGTGCGAGTTAAACTCGCGTGGAGAGGGTTCCGTTCCGTATATCTGAAATTTACTACGTTACTTTAAATACCATAGACTTCTTATAGGTTTTCCTGTAATCTATAGGTAAAGAACTATTTCCTGTATTTTTTTCAAAATTTTAGCCCCAGTAGTTTCGGAAATAGGGGGGGGGGGGGGGGGGGAATGGTCAATTTTCGCCTATTTTCCTAAATAACTTCTAAACTATTTTACTTAATATTCAAAAGAAAATATATTTAAGATCCATACAATAAGCCCTTTCATTTGATATATCACACAATATAGGATGCAGAACTTTTTTTAAATTTTTCTAATTTACCCCCCAAAAGTGGCCCCTATGTTTAAAATTCATATATTTACGTCACGCGTCCGTGTTGCGGTCACCGACTTACATATGTATACCAAATTTCAACTCAATCCATCCAGTAGTTTCGGAGCAAATTGGTTGTGACAGACGGACAGACAGACAGACAGACAGACACACGAGTGATCCTATAAGGGTTTCGTTTTTTCCTTTTGAGGAACGGAACCCTAAAAACACGTTTGTTGTATCGGAGCCCCCCTTAAATATTTATTTTATTTTAATTTAATTATTTTTTTGAAGTTGATATATATGTAATTATTCTGTGAATATTTTAAGCGTCTACCTGTTGCCGTTATCAATATCTAGCAAAAACGAGCAAAAAAATCACGTTTGATCCATATCACGTGATTTTTTACTTTTTTATTTAAGGGGGCTCCCATGAGCCCCCTTAAATATTTATTTTATTCTGTTTTTTAGTATTTGTTGTTATAGCGACAACAGAAATACATCATCTGTGAAAATTTCAACTGTCTAACTATCACGGTTCATGAGATACAGCCTGGTGACAGACGGACGGACGGACGGACAGCGGAGTCTTAGGAATAGGGTCCCGTTTTTACCCTTGGGTACGGAACCCTAAAAAACACCATTCATCTGTGTTCATATACTTGACACCGACCCGAATATATTTACTTTATCAGGATTGATAAAAATCATGTTTAGAAACAAAAACGTATTAGATTTAAATCAGACATTTTGATATTTTTAACATTATGATCTTTTTTAAATAAGAACGTCAGTTATTTATTTAAAAAATTACACACCCAAATTTTTGTATTTCAATTACTTATTAATAAAATTAATCGTTATTTTTTTTTAAAACTAACAAAAAATATTACAAAATTATCAAAAATCAAAAAGTTCTTCTACACTCCAATAATTATTTAAAAAACACACTGTCCTTTTTAACCGATTTCAAAAACTGACTTCTCAATTCGACGCGTAGTATATTTGTTTTTTTTTTTGTCATATTTATTGACATAAATATGAACAAGGAAAGTAAAGTTCACACTTTTTGACTGATTTGGTCGCAGTAAAATTTTTTTTTAAATCACCTCTTTTTAATCACAATTTAAATCACTGATTTAAATCATAATCAACCCTCATTTGTCATTTATCACTTATTTAACAATCAATTTACTCGTACCTACCTGAAGTTTCTGGGTAGTTCCGCACGTGACGTACAATGTAAACAGGTGGTCAACAAAACAAAAATAAATATTCTGAGAGTAACTGAAATATTATGTACCTATTATATGCCTATATTATTAGACATTAACTATAAACTAACATGAATTACCAACACATCAAAAGTAACACCATTATCATGATATTTGCATTATAAATCCACTAATTCGGCTTGAAATTAGAATTTTCAAGTATGGTACCTAAGTAGTTATGTAAAAATGTATCTACTTTTAACGTCGGTATTTATAATTATTAAGATTAAAACTAAAACTTACCGATCCCGTTGGACTAGTAGAGCTTCCAGTGCCGTAGTCACTGAATACATTGTGGTTCATTATTAACGTTCCAAATTCAAACGCGTAGTCATATGAACTAATTCGGCACGCGTCCTGACGAGTCGGCGGTACACGCGAGAGTGGATGAGAGTGGATGTTGATTCCCCAATCTCAATTGGCTGGCTCGCTGACTCGCCCGTTTCAAGTTTCGGAGATTGAACCTTGTCGGCAAGCACAAAGCGTGTTGTTCGAACTATGTACCTACATTTGCTGAGACAGACGGTGGTACCAAAGATAAAAGAAAGTACCCACCCATTATACTAAAAATATGTAATAGCGAATTCGACAAGTTTTTTATTAAACGTCCGAAATTGTAACCGAATACCTAGTCGCAATCAAAAACATGGAGGGTGACGTATTTTTTTAAAATACCGATGATAATTCACCTGTAGGTAGGTAAATAAACTACGTTACTTATGCCATGCCAACATAGGTATACCTATGTTTATTAATTTTGACGCAGTGATTAACAATGATAATGAAATAGATTTATTTTTAAAGGAACACCACAATATGTGTGTTCTAACCTAGGTACCTTGATATTGGTACCCACTGAGGTACTTACAGGAGCAGGGACTTTCGTATTCCCAACTTTTGAAGTGGTTTTCAATAGGTTAATTAAGACATTTTTGAAATGAACCTTATTATAAGTACGTATGATTGATAAATGATAAGCGTATCAAACTTATGTTTAGTATACTTCTACCTACATATGTTATATCATATGTAGGTAGGTACATTTATTTTTGTCAGTATCGTATCGTATTATTCCTAGTCATAATATTAACGAGTGTTTAAGAAGGTTAGGCACTTATATATACTAGTGGCTCCGTGAGCTGTAGACCTCGCAACAAACTTAACTTTGCCGTTGGAAAACTGTTATCCCCATACATCGATATACGTCGGGTCAGTTTACCAACACCGCAAATAAGTTTGTAATTGTAAAAAACCCCATAACTTCACCATTATGAAAAATTTCAAAAATCTGAGTCGACAACAAGAAATCTATATAATTATCGAACCTGCTCACAAAATTTCACGAGAATCGGTTGAGAACTGCGACCTACGCCTCTATTCGGGAACGCTAAGTGATTCTGTAGCGACTCGTTAGCCAGATTTCTCATCTCGCTCTTACGCATTACACGTCGTGCGGAAGAGTGGGATGAGGAATCTGGCTTACGAGTCGCTACAGAATCACTTAGCGTTCCCGAATAGAGGCGCTGTAGACTAGAATAAATGAACAGACGCCGCGCCGGACAGCCGACGGACATCCGCTGGACAGTTTGGCGAAATAGTTCGGCCACGAGGAAATGGCCAGCATTTTTGCCCAAGCTGAAACGGAGACGTTTCGCTTGTTACGCTCGCTCGGTCGATAATTTATACGATACTGACCAAAATCAATATACATAAGTATAGGTATACTTATGTAATATATAGATGTGATCGTGTAACGTACGTAGGTAGTTATGCAACTATATAAAACCTATAGTACCCTTTTTTTGGTAATCGGCAATAGATTATTAAATTAAGAGGGCGCCGACCGTCCAGTGGCGCCCTCATCACTGTTATTGTGTTTTCTATTAAAGGAAAGTATTTTATTAAAATTGAAGCCGTATAAGTTGTTACGCAACTTAATACACAACGTATATGCTATGTAATATAGCTCTGCAAAGTATAACCATCATCTAATCAATTTAATAGAAAATAGTGGCCGCTTTTTTCTGTTAAATTGATTAGATGATGGTTATACTTTGCAAAGCTATATTACATAGCATTTACGTTGTGTATTAAGTTGCGTAACAACTTATACGGCTTCAATTTTAATAAAATACTTTCCTTTAATAGAAAACACAATAACAGTGATGAGGGCGCCACCGGGCGGTCGGCGCCCTCTTAAGTATAACGGCATAGAGGATTAAGACCGTTATATTTAATTTATGCTTTAATCGACCATCGAATCTCCCCTAAAGCACAGCCAGGAGTATGTTTCAATCATACATTAGGAATAATGGACACAACTCAGTACGGCACTGTGGTGTGATTTTCTATGACTATCTCTTTCGTCGGCACTAGCGTAAGAGAGACGCACTTAGAGATAAGACGGTTTAACTTATCCATGTGTCTTGCATGTTAGGGCCGGCCGCAGGGGCTCCGGCGCGGCCTTACGGGGTGGTGAACAGGGCAACCGCCCGGGGCCTCGCTCTTGCAGGGGCCTCGCAAACAACCCAAGTAGAAAAATATTACGAACGAATAGTACCTACTAAGGTTTATTTGAATTATGAAACTCAAGTCATGCCACTCGCGCTCTCTTGCAGTTACCGCACTGTGGCCCTTACATGCATGACACAAAGATAAGATAGACCGTTTTATCTCTAAGTGCGTCTCTCTCACACTAGTGCCGATGAAAGAGATAGTCATAGAGATAAACGGGTTTAATTTATCTTTGTGTTATGCATGTTAGGGCCTTGATATATGTAGCTTCATCATTAAAGGCCCGGGCACACCAAACGCGGTTGCGGCGCGAACGCGGGTCCGCGCCGTTGTCGAACGGCGCGGGCGGATTTACCATGCCACACCAAAGTAGCCGTGGGTCCCGCGCCGCCGCGGTGTGGCATGGTATATCCGTCCGCGCCGTTCGACAACGGCGCGGACCCGCGTTCGCGCCGCAACCGCGTTTGGTTTGCCCCGGCCTTAAACCAAGTTCCACAAAGACAAGGGCCTCGCAAAGATCTACCCGACCGGAAGCCTCGCAATGGCTACGGCCGCCCCTGCAGCGCCTGAGCCAAATCATTCGGTCCAAATTTTAATGCGTCATCGCTAATCAGCCGCGGGCACAGAATAACATGGCTTATGTTATGTTTGTAAGCGTACGCTTTTGTTTACGTTATTGCTTTATGAAATTGGAACAGACTTTAACCTTTTGAACGCAACGGTCGGCTTTATACGACTATAGGTATATGCCACGCTATGCCGTTTACCATATACCTATTTGCGTCGGCAGTCAGCACGCTTTTCCGCATTCGGCCGTGGCGTTTAAAGGGTTAATAATGGCATTAATAAATAAATCAGGCGACAATCTTTACACAAATCGATCTAATCCCAAAGTTAGCTCTAAAGGCTTGTGTTATGGGTACTAGACAATGGTATACATACTTAAATAGAGAAATAAATACTTAAATACATAGGAAACGTCCAAGACTCAGGAACAAACATTCGTGCTCATCACACAAATATTTGCCCTTACCGGGGATCGAACCCGGGACGCTAGCTTCGGAGGCAGGGTCACTCCCATCTAGGCTAACCGCGTCGTCATAACGGCTCGGCCAAGTAGGAATGAGTATAAAAGATACCAAAATGTAACGCTAAATAAATTTTATTTCATTTATTAGTGTCCATGGAGTCATTATTCACACATTTAAATTACACGTAAAATATATAAATAAAGTCGAATCTGTAGCAATCACATAATTAGGTAAGTATGTTAAATAGTATGTAATCTAAGTATCACGCGGCAGCAAAATGACGACATTCAAAAGTGCATAAACTTCAATAAGATATTTATTATAGCACATAATCTAGGGTGACATGTATTTTAAGTGCTTTTGGAATTAGTTACAAACGATAATTTTAGCATAAACAGTCTACGAGCGTAGCATTATGCATTACATTTACCTACAGCTGACTGTACGTACCTATTTTACAAAATTGTATGTTAACGATCAGACTTAAAGGATGGATCCCATGGATGGCATCCTATCAAAAATTGGTCAAAATCGGTTAACATTTAGGGTGGAAATCGTTATCGCCTTTTGTATGAAAAGCCGTAGGTTCACACTCCTCTTAACCTATCTGCTTTTCTTTAATTTTATAATTCTAAGATTTTATATATTAAAGCAAATAACAAAATCCGGTTAGTAATTGTGTTGCATTCTTGTAAATACTGTATTGTTACATACTTTAGAAATATATACCAAGCATCAGCCTCTATTATGAATTCATTTATATTCAAAATCGTTCACTTCCTGTAATATAGAGTTAATGTTTACGCGGGCTCATTTTCTTCATGCCACCCTGCCGATGCCAATACACACCTACTGTAGTCAAGAACGGACCAATCAGCAATTCGCGGTGCATACGAGATTAGATGTTTTTGACACAACCAACAGCGGCCCTAACATGCATGCCACACAGATAAATTAGAACCGTTTATCTCTACGACTATCTCTTTCGTCGGCACTAGTGTGAGAGAGACGCACTTAGAGATAAACGGTTCTAATTTATCTTTGTGCCATGCATGTTAGGGCCGCTGTATGAATCTGACAATCTCTCACATGAGCCGAGAATTGGGGTCCAGGACTCGCGCTTAGTGTGCCGAGAGAAAAATAATAATTGGCGCGAAAACATTTAAAGACATTCCGGTACAGTCAGCAACATAAATACAAACACATCGTAGAAGTTCGGCTTTTGCGCGATCCTCTACTCCAATGTTCAACTATCTGTTCAACCAGTCGAACAAATTGGACAACTTTTCTCCAATTTTTCAACTTCAAAATGTAGTTGAACTACTTTCACTGAAAATTACAATAAGTTCAATCACAATATTTTTATTAATAAAACAGGGTTGAATTAAAAATAGCTATTACTAATTTGTTTATTTATTTATCTAATCTAGTACTAGGTGAAAAACCATTCTTAGTTACATTGCACATTCTAATAGAAATTGGCTGACACTTATTTAGCTATTAATCAGTTTCATTTGTAGGACCATTATTATTTTGTCGTTCAAAATACTGTCTTTATTGCGTTTGTTAATTTTATGTTTATTTTTTATTTGCTTTTCTATGACAGTGTCGGCCAATTTCTATTAGAATGTGCAATGTAACTAAGAATAGTTTTTTCACCAAGTACTAGATTAGATAAATAAATAAACAAATTAGTAATAGTAATTTTTTATTGAACCCCGTTTTATTAATAAAAAATATTGTGATTGAACTTATTGTAATTTTCAGTATAAGTAGTTCAACTACATTTTGAAGTTGAAAAACTTGGAGAAAAGTTGTTCAATTTGTTTAACTGGTTCAACCAGCCCTGGATTTACACTAGGGGCAGTCGGGGCTAGTGCCCAGGGCGGCAAAGTTTGGAAGATGTATAACCTATAAGTTTGAGTTAAATTTTAGTAATGGGGCGGCATTTTTCCGTTGCCCAGGGGCGGGGCAGGGGCTAAATCCGGCACTGGGTTCAACAGATAGTTGAACATATTGGACTAGAGGTTTCGCTATAAATAACAGCACCTTATAATATTATGAATTCAATAGTGTGATTGCTCTGAAGTGCACAGCGCTGTATCAGAGACGTCGTCGATCGTCGCTTACGCATACTGCCCAATACAATTATGGTGTGATTTTCTAACGTGTGCAGCGGCTGATAGGCGGATAAACGAAATATTAATTTAGACTGTAAGGACAAAGTGGTGCGGTCCAAATTTTAATGTGTTCCTCATCGCTGATCAGCCGTTCGCTGGCAAAATCCGGTTCTATATGACGTAGCGCTATGTACGTTAGACAATCACAGCACAGAACAAACGAAAGTTAAAAGCTCTATACATGCGGCCAACGTCTACCAGCGAAGAGCTCGGAGCTCGACTGAAGTAACAACAATAAATAAATTTCGCCAACTCTTAAAAGTCAAAAATCTCAAAGAAATACGGAGCACTTTGTTTGGTTTGGTAATAATTTCAATGGTCAATTTCAATAAATTCATGGAAATCGGTTCAACCGTTATGAAGCTGAGTAGTAAATAAACAGTAACGACTCATAATACAAACACACACACATTAATAATATTAAGTAGGATAGGATGTGCAAGTGAATCTGAAAATATTCACAGGTTTGTTCCTCAATCACGCGCAAGCAGCTGGACGAATTTGGATAAAATTTGGCAGACAGATCGACCAAATCTTGGAATAAAACAAAGGATACTTTTATCCCGATCTCACGCGAACAAAGTCCCGGATCCAGCTAGTTTCCCATTAATATTATTATTGTGAAAGTATGTGATGTTTGGATGTTTGTTCCGCAATCACACCGAACAGCTGAACGGATTTAGATAAAATTTAGCAGACAAATATTATGGAATAAAACATAGGATACGTTTTATCCCGATAATATATTTACGTTATAGATTGCGAACATAGTCGCGGGCATACCTAGTTAACTATATATAAATGCGAAAGTGTGTTTGTTTGTTTGTTCCTCCTTGAAGTCAGAACGGAGCAAGGGATTGATTAGATTTTTTTTACAGCGATAGCTGCAGGCTGGAGCTAAGTATTAAGTTAATTTTAATGAAAATTGTACGAGCGACGAATTGACGGAATTGTACCAAACTTTCAATCAACCAAAGTCATTATATTTATTTGCAATCATTTTTGATTTGTGTTCCCTTTCTTCGTAACGAGATTTCTGATTTACTAATAGTCCACCAAGTTGACTTTAAGCACAGACCACAGTAGTAGAGTAGAACTATGTCACAGTGACGTTATCATGAATTCTTAAGAATTTGCGTCAAAAAGTAGCTGACTAGCTGTTTTACAAAGTTCTGCTTTTACAGAACTCAAATTGGTGGTCTGTACCTATTTCAACGTACCTCTTTGCCGCATTAGTCGATGTTAGCCTAACATGATAAAACATTTAGTATGATACTTTACATAAAAAAAAAAACTTTGTGCATACAATCTGAGGCGGGCACTGTGCGGGTACGTAACTTGTAGGTAGGGTACCCTTCTATCTTTCCCTCATATGGTACACGCTCCTAGAAACGCCTAGGATTACATTTTGAGAGTACTTTGGGATCAATAGAAAATAAGTGGCGGTCCATCATTGTATTTACCATAAGTACAAAGATATATATTACATATATATATTATAGTTAATTGGTTTAATTGTTACAGCGGCCTTAACAAGGTTGACACGAGTATAAGTTATCCCTTATCTAGAGTGCATTTCTTTCTTCGTTACTAGTATGAGGGAGACGCACTGAGGGACAAGATGACAATAGCTCATCCTCGTGCCTACCTTGTCAGGGCCGCAGTGAGGCACCTATGTGTGAAAGATTTTACAACAGTTTCATTCAATTCAACAAGTATTGACTAAAAGGCATAACTGTAGCTGGTAAAATTAGTTTATATTATTATTTCGATGGATTCCCCAATTTTGTAAAATATCTAATTAAATTACTTACAAATTTGGAAAACGGAATATTGATTTCAATAACTCCAAATTGACTTGTAGAATGGGTTCAGTGTTTCATTGGTCACAATAATATTACATTAAATACATTGTTATGTACCTACTACAGTAACACGACATTTTATAGGTATTTTTACACTTATACCGACATGCATAAATTAGAACCAAAACAACAAACGGTCAAATAAGTTAATAAAACAAACAAAACCAAGCAAAAACATACCTATCAAAGAAAACAACTCGCAAGAAATAAAATCCGTGATATTGCTTTTATCATTGATACGATGAAAGAGATGAAGTACCCTTTCGTTCAATCGGTATACTATACCTACTTAACATGACGCATAACAGATAGCATTGAGTATGATGTATTATTTACTTCAAGTCTGTAATGATAATTTGTAATGTTTCCTAATGAAATTAATCGACCGATTTGTAGGTAATACAATTGTTATTTAGTCCAAACATGTATTAACGTTTCAGGCATGTGCATTTTTCCATTTCATTGTGCTGTCTTACAAACTTCATTTTAACCTTTTCAACGCCACGGCTGGGTGCGTGAAAGCGAGCCTCGGACGCGGAGTCGCAGGTAGCCGACATAATGTATGGAAAAACGGCATGCCGTGGCGTCAGGGGCACGGAAATCTGCTGTCGGCCACAACCGACTGTGGCGTTCAAAAGGTTTAGGAGTCTCCTTTTACAATTTTGGTAAACCCTTGTAGATACCCATACAAAATGTGTTTCGCTTAAGCTCCATAAGGACGACGCAAAAATACTGTTAAATTATTTCGTCGATTGATTGTAACGTTATCTTCATCAACAGTCTCCTCTCATAGTCAGAGGGACTGGGCAGTAGTCCCCGTGTGGGCTTAGATGTATGCAGGTTTCCTCACGATGCTTTTTCTTCACCGAAATGCTTGTGGTAAACATCAAATTTGATTTAACACAAAAGATCAAAAAATCTCAGGGGTGCGAGCCGAGATTTGAACCCTCCGCGCAGCGGCCTCATTAAGCTGCCACTGCACAATGGTACGGACATGGTGGTATGGTTGAAACTTTACGCTAAACCATTTCCTGAGAACTAATCAATTTATTAACAACATTATTAGTTAGCAGATACTTCGTTCGTAAAGGGACTCGTAAAGGGGCTAGACTATAGGCAATTTGTGGCTGCGATTTGGGCTATGCTCATTAAGATTACATTATAACATCACTTCACTACTGGGAACAAAGTTAAAGTGTACAATTTTGGGGATAGCCCGAATTGCAGCAATAAATTGCCAATAAAATTGTAGGGTTTACAAGCCCTTTAAACACATTTTGGACGGGTATTGCCATATTACATAGGTATTATATTTATCAAAATTGGAGATTTTACGCAATCGTTATACATCAATGAACTAAACGGAAATACACTCAGCCTTGAACAAATACCTATTTATTACAATTTTCTAACTTCTTTGCATGATCATAAATACGTAACATAGAAAATAGAACTAGAATAAGATAAACAAGTCGTAACATTAACGAACTGCAAGTAGCTTTTAATTTACCAATCCGGTTAAAACACGTTTTACTGAGCCAGCTCTAAATCTCCGCTTATCGGGTACCATCTTTAACCTTTTGAGCGCCAAACATGTCTGAGAAGTAACACTACCCATTGAAACGCGAAACACCTTGTATTTGAGTGAACTAGAAGATTGGTACGAACTGGAGAGATTTATAACGTGACTCTGAAAAGTATTATTTCAAATTTGGGATGTTTTACAATAATACAAATTTTGCTCAAATCTAAAATAAAACAATAGGTTCTGAATACAAACAATGCACGCCTGGTTTATACATGTACAATGTATAGTTATGTGTTTACTGATAGTACCCGAATATAGATAACATTGCTCAAATTTTTCACAATTTTTGGTAACAGCTACTGCATGAAGACACTGATGACAATGACTTACTTTTTCAAGAATTAGCTTACTGCTTGAATTTTAAAAGGTACTAGAGTTAAAATAACACTTGATTTAAGACAATTTTTTTGTCAATATTTTACAGTCTTGAAATTTGTACAAGCATCTCTTTATTTTGCCCTTACTTTATATACACAGTTGTGGTTAAACTTGGATTATTCTAGTTTCGCAGTATCATTTACCCATTCAATACAACAATACCACATTGCTTAATCACAAAAATACTCAAACCATATTTTATTTCATAAAAAATAGACGATCTGATCTAATTACCACATCCATCTGAGGAAGCGTTCATAATAATTTAATAAACAACATTATTTGATAAACAATGATAACAATTCAATAGATTTCTATTTTTTATATGTATGAACTTTCAACAGTCTGTTGTTAATGATTATTACTATCTAT
This sequence comes from Tortricodes alternella, assembly GCA_947859335.1. Classification (NCBI taxonomy): domain Eukaryota; kingdom Metazoa; phylum Arthropoda; class Insecta; order Lepidoptera; family Tortricidae; genus Tortricodes; species Tortricodes alternella. Next base: position 8,626,698 of record OX401976.1, read on the forward strand.
TAATGTACAAAGCAGGTAACATCTAACTGTATCATAGTTATAAAATAAACGAAGATACAAAATAAACCTGGCCCCCAATTCTCGGTGCATTCGAGATAATCTCACGATCGAGATTAAACGTCAGTGCATACAGTCGTTTGACACTACTGTATGAATCTGACGTTTAATCTCGTAATCGACATTATCTCGAATGCAACGAGAATTGGGGGCCTGGACTGAATTAAACAAACCTCATGGACATACTTTTTAATGGCATCTGCTAAAAGAGTACCATATGTATTACATTCCAGATGAAAAAATCCAATATTGTATATTTAATGGAAATGCAAGAGAATAGGGCCCGATAAAGTACCTACACAAATAGTGGTATGCTTACAACATCTTCAATATACACTTTAGAAACTACATTAAAGATGTATAATCAAGGAAACATTTATGCTTTATCAGCCGGCACTATTAAGCAAATAAAAGCAGTAATCAAATGGTACAACGAGAAATGTTAAATGTCAAGAAGTGTCACTTTTGTTTCATTTAATTTCATTACAATTATTCTATTTAACAAGAATGCAGTTGCATAGGAGTACCAATCCTGATTAACTTTAAGTATACATATAAAAATATTGTTTTAGATTTATGGCCAGCACTAATACAACCAACCTTTCTCCAACTTTCTGCATTTTTAGAAATATTATGATCCATAATTCGTTTTCATGTGATGCCAGAAATAAAAATATGGATATCAACCTACTAACATTATTATGTAATTAGTTGATGACAGGATATTTGTTGGAGCAATCATGAAATAAATATTATAATAGTAAAGGTTTGAACAAAGTCAACAAAACACAAGCAATTCCATTATAAATAAATAACATTAGTAGCAAACAATGTAGGTACATACCATCATTCACCAGCAGACTACAACCCGTTAAACCAATGACAATTATCTAAATGTTGCTACAATCACAGAGATTATCATGAGCTTGTCAAATCATTCATTGGATCAAACAGAGTGGCCTTGGGACTGGTGCCTCTGTCCCCACTGACTAGAAGGTCCCTGTGCAGAGTTACCTTGCTGCATCCAAGACAGGAAGTTGGGAGGCGCCGGTGGCGCAGACGACCCTGGCCCAGCAAACGCACCTTGTTCTGACCCTCCTGATGGTATATTGTTGATAAGACCCCAGCCCGCTGCTTGGTTCAGAGCAGCTGCCACCAAAGCTTGGTTAACTGGAAGTCCACTCATACCAAGTGGCATGCTCCCTCCTTGACCTTGGCCCCCGCCGCCGGCTACTCCTGTCTGGCCATGTTGACCAGACATACCCAGTGCTTGCATATTCACCATATCCATGCTGCGGTTGCTCCAAGAATTGTTGTTAGATGCTGTGTGCATGTGGCCCTCTTCATAGCTTCTGGTCGGTAAGTTGCGTTGGTTAGAGCCACTCTTGTTTTGCTTTGGAGATGCATTGGACACATTCACAGAAACACCCTTTATTATATGATCTTGACCGCACAAACTTTGTGCTACTTCTGGATCCAAAAATGTAATGAAACTAAATGCTCTAAATGGCTTTGGAATAAATACATCTGTCACTTCTCCAAATTGAGAGAAATAATCTCTCAAGTCATTAGCAGTTAACTCCTCAGTGCAGCGGCCAACAAAAACTTTACAAGGCATAGAATTGACTGAGCCTTCCTTGGAGTTGGGTATTCGTACATCACACCAGCGGCCATCAATCATGTGTCTCTGAGCTAGCACCCTCATCTGGGAAGTATAAGAAGAAAATCTTATGAATGCAAAACCCTTAGACATGCCAGTCTTGGCGTCTCGTTTTAATTGTGCCATCAGAACTTCACCAAATTTTTCAAAATACTCTCTCACAGTTTGCTCAGTTGCTTTCCATGGCAGCCCTAATACTATTAGATCAGAGCATAGATTATCATTTCTCTTATTTTTGATTGATGACGTTTCAGAGGCTTCTCCGGATTTGCGTTTGTTTTCTTTAGGAAAACTGCAAATATATAAGTGATTACCCCATCCTTCAGGAGGGGGGTAGAGCCTGCCATCTCTTAATCTTATTCCTCGATTGTTTTTTGTTTCCGGGTGTCGATACTTAAGGCCGCAGCAGCCAGGAAACTGCGCAGACACCGTTGTTAACATCAACGTTCCATCTTCTTCGATTGGCAGTTCTATGGGTTCTTCATTTTCATCTTCGGCCACAGGTAAGTACTCGAAGGACATTATATCTTATTCATGAACAAAATATTGTTAAAAATAAACTTTTAATATGGATATTATACTTATCACTATACAAATGTACAAGTTTTAAATTCCTAAATATATAAATAATCACATTTATATTTAATTAAACGTCACCGACGGGTTCAGAACCCATTGCAGGTTGAAAACATAGTTTGACGTAACGTATTTGATCTATTTCCGAGGTGCAAGCCAAGAAATTTTGACGAGAAATACAGATCAAGAATATCTAAGCGAAGTATAATTAACCATAGACATTTTTTTGTTTAATTCTCCGCATTAAAGGTAGGGCGAAAGGGTCACGATTCGTACAGCCAATGATCATTATGACGGTCAATATAAATGAGCACCTGGTGATATTGCACAGTTATATTGTAGGTCAGTGGCTAGCCTAACACTATTTCATAGAATGTCATCTTTTTAGTCAATGATCATTGGCTATACGGATCGTGAACCCTTCGCCTTAGGCCCTATTTCCACTGAGCGTCTAGCCGCGCGCGACTAGCCGCGTGCGACTGTCATTTCCATCGGAGTCGCGGCCTCCATACCCATTGACGCGGCCGGGACTCCATAGAAAATTGCGGAGAATTAAACAAAAAAATGTCTATGGTTAATTATACTTCGCTTAGATATTCTTGATCTGTATTTCTCGTCAAAATTTCTTGGCTTGCATCTCGGAAATAAAATAATCAGTAGTTTTAAGACTGACCTACAATATAACTGTGCAATATCACTGGTTGCACAATTTTATAAATCGTCTGTAGTCGATATTGACCGTCAATATCATCTGTGAGTTTCTTTCACATCAATGAAGAAATAATATCAATAAAAATCTTAATACAAAACAAAAAGAAACTCGGCTGCGGTGATCAGGCTAGCCACTGACCTACAATATAACTGTGCAATATTACTGGTTGCACAGTTATATTGATCGTCTGTAGTCGATATTGACTGACAATATCATCTACTGATGATCAATATAACTGTGCAACCAGTAATATTGCACAGCTATATTGTAGGTCAGTGGGTAGACTTACAATATAACTGTGCAATATCACTGGTTCCACAATTATATTGATCATCAGTAGTCGATATTGACCAGTGATATTGCATAGTTATATTGTAGGTTAGTACCTATGTAGCCTAAGGCTAGTCACTGACCTACAATATTACTGTGCAACCAGTGATACTGCACAGTTTTATTGTAGGTCAGTGGCTAGCCTAAGATCGCACGCGTAGCTCGGTTTCACGAAGCTGCAAGTTACAATTTTACAGGCAAAACTGGCAGCACTGCAAGGCAGATGTGTGGGATCTATTATCGGTGCTGCCGGTTTTTTCTTGTAAAGTTACTTGCAGAGGGCCTAGCAAACTAGCTTTTATCGCGCACATAAAGCATCTGTCACTTTTTAACTATTAAGCGGGAGCGAAAGAGACGAATGCTTTATGTGCGCGATAAAAAATTGTGTGCTGCGGGGGCAGCTTCGTGAAGCGGGCGACTGATACAATTTGTACTAAAAATTCAGAAATATCCTTGTCTATGAGTCATACATATAAATCTTGAAATGTTTGCCAATCAAAAAAACGTCTTTGTTAGTCTTATCCCAATAAATGTGAAATAGTGAATATATTGTTTTAATAATAACATTTTGTTCAAGAATAGAAGTTTAAGTGAAGCAAACGCTTTTAGAAACATTTTGTTATTTTCAAAACAACCTGCGTATATTCTGTTGGTCAGTTCATTCCATGATACCTAACCTCAGCGGGTTAGCATTCAAAACTTCGCAATCTCAATTATTTTTCTTTACAAGGATGTTTTATCGGGGATTGTAGATTTAATCGTAAAGATGTTGTTGTTCCTACATTAAAATACGTTAAGTTATATTGCTATGGATGATGAGTCCAAGGAGTACAAAAGAAATAAACCACAACAAAAGCTGTATAAACCTGGTAGTGGACCGTTGCGACGATCTGGTAATGGTTTTGATACCAAAATGGATTCATATGAAGTAGAAAACGGGCCTAGAGGTCGAGTTAATTACGGGTCTCACAACTCTGTAAACGATTTAGATACTAATGCCACTGGTAGAGAGCAGACTCTCATGAACCGTCATAAAAAGCCTGAACAACAGTTGTATGTGCCTAAGTCCAGTGAGTCAAGTTACGACATGGACCGACAGACAAGGGCACCAATAAGATGTGACAATAATTCTAGTCAGTATATGAATAGAAGAATGTCTAACAAACATGACAATAAGCATGGCTTCACTGGTGGGCCAGGCACTAGGGGAGTCTCAAGAAGGGACAGATCTTTTGTAGAGTATCAAAGCAAAGATACTGCAAACAATGATATTAACTACAATAGAAATTTCAGACAGGTCTCTGAACCCAGGACAAATTCGCCTTCCCATATAAATTCTGAGCCCAAAAGCATAGACAGGAACCGAGACAGCAGAAGTATGGAAGCTTCAGCAGGGCGACAAGTAGCATCAGGGTCAGGTGCTAAACCTCCATCAGGTAGACGAAATTCAGCTGGATATGCCACAGATTCATCAAGACCCAAGCACATGGTAAATTTAGACAACATACCACCAAGGTTTAGGAAAAAGTTTTTAGAACAGTCTGGTCACCACAGCTTTGATAATATGGACCAAAAATGTAAGCAATTTTCAAATTACTCTGTCCAACCTAGTTTTAGTCAAGGTCAATATGCCAACACAAACTCTAGCTGGTCCCAGACACTACCATCACGGGGCCGTGGTCGCCTAAGAGACAACGACAACTTTGACCGAGAAAAGTTCATTAACTCTTACTTGAAAAATTATGACGTGCAACATTCTAGAAGATCTACACCAAGCAACTCATATTTAAACTTGTGTGAACCGAATACAAGTGAAGACCAAAACAATACTGAGAAGATTGAAGTGAACCGGAGACAGAATAGTTCTTATGATCATGGTAAAGTAAACATTACATCTTGACATTATATTAATGTTAATGTTTACACATTAAATGTTTATATCACTTGACTTATAAATACCCTTTTATTTTGTTTGATAATATGTGAATTTAATTTTTTATGATATACAGCTCCACAGCAAATAATGTTTACTCGTGGAATGTAGTATTGAAAGTTGACATTCACACTTTCATCTGAGTGTAGCAATTTTGATAAATCAATGCTTCTTATTACACTTTAGAGCTGAGATCATAATGGGGTTCCAGTGATACTTCAATATCTTAACTAGATTAAACAATACTAATTCTTGATATTTTGAAAATTTACAGTTCAAAAGAATGGAATTGTAAAGTTAGCGAATGAAAACACAGGCATCCATAATGAAAATCTGAAGCATGATTCTGATACACAAGATGATAATGAAGCAGTATCTCATAGCTCTTCAAATCTTCTGGACATGACAAATCTGGTAATTATATAACTTATTAGAAGGCAGCATTGGTGTTTTCTTTTTATAGTCATAGCACTTGCTGAGGGCAACACATATATATATATATATATACGTAACGTTTTACTAGGGGGGAGGAAGGGGATACAGAAAAAGTTACGGCGCGTTACATGGGGGGAGGGGGGGTCAAAATACGTAATACTTGAACGCTCCCCTATCTGCAGAATATCTTGAGATATGTTTCCTACTATTATTTCTAAAGGAGGCTGAGCATTCTATAAAATGTTTTAGGATTGGACAGAAGAAGTAGAAAAGAATATCAAATTGGACGATATGTGCGACACTTCCACAAGTTTTTCACAGAACCTACAATTACCAGTGTCACAGGAAACCAAACCAAGTGAGCCTCGAGAGTCTAAGAGAAGATCACGACGTAGAGATAAGAGGTAAAAAGGAAGTCTTTAGAAATTATTGCTCATACCTAGTAAAAATATGAGAAATGAACATGTGAAAAAAAATCTTCACTCTGCGAGCACTCTTCACATCATTTTCAACTTCTCATTAATTTCATCATTATGTACTTAAATACTGAGCACAAAGCAGCACTTATTTGCTATAGAGCAATAAAGTTGCATTCAAAAATCATTATTGCACTGTTTTGTTATTTTTTAAATTTTGGTTAGTGCATCAAGAAGTTTTCTCAATGACCCACTTCTCCCATTCCGCACAGTCCAACGAGACAAGTGACTTGACATGGTCCAACCACTTTTCTGTGGACTCTCAAAGTATTAGCCAGACAGCCCACACGTCGGCGGCCATATCGAAATGTGATTGCCCCGTCTCAAATGTTATGCTAGGATTGTCACTTTCATTTTTAACTTTACTTTTATCGAATTTTTTGCAGTAGTTGAAAGAAAAGCAGATTATGCACCTCGCATTAAGTGATGTATTATTGCGCTCCTGTTTTTAACTTTGATTGTCCATCGAAAAGGTGGTAGATCTTGTAAAGTTGATATTTGTTTTAAATAATTATTGTACACATTACATGTTCAAGATAAATATAGCAAACCCATTTATTTATTATTATAATTATATGTATAATAATTATATTAATATTATTTATTAAAAATCATACCTTTAAAATGTATGTAATTAATGAACTGTATTTTGTTATAAAACTGTTATTTTTTGAATTTTCTCCCATTTATTATTTATAATTAAAATCAGAGGTGTATCGAATCATTATATGCACCATCGCTCACTGCGTTTGCTCTTATGTCTAAACATCTCGTTTGCAATTATCTCTTACACCCCTTGGTTAACAATCTACTATAAGTCTATTGTCCATGCCTTTACGATGTTGTTATAAACCATTAAAATACGTTTATTACATGTTGTTTTACGACATAAAGAAGTAAAAGTTTTCTTTCGTTATATAGAAGTTCAAGTAGGGGGCAGAGAAATGCAGAAAAAAGACCAGAAAGAAACAGAAAAGACAGTAATGTAAGCATTCAGCATGAACCTATATCATCGAGCCTGAATCAGCGAGATAGGGAAAGGAGGGACAGCTATAAAAGTAACCGCTCTTCAACTATTGGCAACAGTCGTGACGATTTGGACCATTGGAGGACGCTGCGGTCTTTTAGCAGGGAGCAAAGTACTGAGGGGTACATATTCAATATTTAATGTAATGATTCGTTTTTGTGTTTGGGTGTTTATATTAATTTAAAATATCTTAATTTAGGAGGATAGTATCGCAATGCAACAGCAGGGACGTTTCCGTTCATCGCGCTCTAAGTCCCAGAGATAACGAGGGTTTCCGCGTACCGGCTGCCGTTACTAAAAATGCAGCCTGGTCATCAACAAATCAGGTAAACTCATTGCAAAATTGGTTGATTCTCGAAAATTGTATAAGTTCAAACATATTCTCACAAAAGATCATTTAAAATCAGGATAAATAACATTTGATCTGGATGAAAATGAAGAAATATGGATTATAAAAAATAATAATAATAATAATAAATAAAAAAACCCGACTGCTTTAAAAAAACATTTTGAATCGTCAAGCATTTTGACTTTAAGACCACCGTTTGGACTATTAGCTTGACCCCACCTGCAACACCTTTTCCAACGTTTAAGTTATATTATTACTTTGATAATAGGACTTTGCTTTTAGCTTTTTCAGTTGATATTTTTTAAAGTGTCGTTTATTTATTTATTTATTTATTTATTTTAATTTCATACTTTTTTTAGTATTTTTTATGTCCCCGTGAAAATGGTAGCTTATTGGCCGAATTCAGAAACGCCACTTAAGCATTTGACTAGATATTAAGTAGTTAAATGTCCCTTAAACGTCCCCAAACTAATTGTCAACCTATACAGAAATTTCACTGAAACGTAACTAATTAAAGCTCAATTTGAGATGCCTTTCTGAATTCGGCCATATAAGTATTACAATATTTCGTCGAAAGCGGCACACATATGGCCCAATTAACCTCCAATAAGAATAATAATAAAAACAATATTTGGTATGGGCTAATTATTAGCTACTATTTGATAACCATATCGTTAAAATCAAAAATATATTTTTTAATCCCCCTCCATTTTTTCTTCACGGTCGCCATATTGAAATGTTATATACCCATGTCACTCCGACAGTTAAGAGAAATCCAATGATACCTCATATGTTAAATTCTGTCCCGCCGTTTAGGTTACAGAGGGCGGCAAAGAAATAGACATACATACATACACTTGAATAACGTAACCCTCCTTTGGGTAGTCGGGTAAAAAGCCAGTTAAGTGCGAGTCTGACTCGCGCGCTGAGGGTCCCGTACTTACCTATGAAAAACAGACAGTACCTTGTAGGTACGGAACTCTAAAAATAGCTTGCTTGCTTGGTTGATAGCCTGCCTCCGAAGCTAGCGGTCCCGGGCTCGATCCTCGGTAAGGGCAAATATTTGTGTGAGCACAAATGTTTGTTCCTGAGTCTTGGATGTTTCTTATGTATTTAAGTATTTATTTATCTATATACGCATGTATATCGTCGTCTAGTACCCATAATACAAGCTTGTAAACCTTACTTTGAGACTATATGGGTGTGTGTAAAAGATTGTCACCTGAATAATTAATATTATTCCTCTTTATTAAACATAATCTCTTATTTTTTAAAATATAAAAATAACATAAAATAAAAAATGTATAAAAAACGGTGAACCACCGACCGCGGAGTAGGGCCCAAGCGATCGGTGGCTAGGTGCTTATTATTATTATTATTATTATTATTAAATGTTATTTACAGAAGAAAGTAAACGGTTCGTGGGCGAGTGGCCGCACTCCAAGCGTGGAGCGGCGCCAGCAGTCGCCGGCGCCGAGCGCGGCGGGCGGCGCGGAGGGCGCGGAGGGCGCGGGCGCGCGCGGCTCGCGGCGCGCCGGCAAGCGCGCGGGGCGCCGCCGCGGCCGCAACGCCGAGAACATCGCGCCGCCCGCGCCGCACCCGCCCGGCGCCACGCCCGCGCCCACCTCCACCAACTGGCGGGAAGAGATACTGGAGTCCAAGAAACATACGTACGTCCACAATACGCTCTTCATGGTTCCGTACCTAGAAGGTAGAAAAGCTTCACTAGCTGTGCCCGCGACTTCGTTCGCGTGGACACGGAAACTTTTCAATTTTGCGGGATAAAAAGTAGCCTATGTATTAATCTAGGGTATAAGCTGTCTCCATTCCAAATTTCATCAAAATCCGTCCAGCCGTTTTTACTGGAAGAGGTAACAAACTTACACACACAAACTTTCATATTTATAATATTAGTAGGATTGTCTACCAGTCTGTCTTTACTGTTTGTCACAGCCATTTATCGCAGCAAATACTAAGGTTATGAACTTGGTATTTGGAGCAATTATAGAACTTGCGCGCGTGCCTGTATCTAATGTGGTTGTAGTGTTGTTTGTAATTATTGACTCATATTTAAAACCTGTCTCAAATGACTTCATTGGTGATGAATCTCATCATAATTTCTGCTTTTAGAGCTCCAGAAAACACACATCAAAGGAACAGGCTAAACAGTGTCATGTCCGATAAAACAACATCAGAAAGTTCTACATGTCAGCCTGGATTATTAATATTGCCGCAAAGCTCGGTATCTCAATTACCAAAGGACCAGAGGTATGTATTATAGTTGTTATTTTACATAAACATCCAATAAATAATATTTCTTTAATTAATATTTTTTTTAGCCGCGGTGGATCAATTGAAACTCAAAAAACCTTGTATGACCATCATAATCCATCCAAACCTATTATAGTACAAACAACACAAGTGCACATGAGAATGGACAGAGGTAAGCGGTAATTAATGTACTTATGTTACTACTAGAGGACCCGTCACAGTTTCGCCCCCGGTATTTTCCATATGAACTTTGCCCCTTATGGGATGGAATTTCAAAACTACCCCAAAATCAATTTACTAAATGTTCACCCCTACAGGGGTTGATTTTTTCAAAATGCTTTTGCAGTGCGCCTTTGTTTTTTATTCAGAATCCTAAATTGTCATTTTCATGTTAATAAGCTAAAAAATGGCGGATTTCCATACAAGTTGTTAACTCATTTTTCATCCCTTTAGGGATTGATTTTCGTAAAATCCTTTCTTAGCGGGCGCCTACATTATCTAAAGAATACCTGTACCAAATTTCAGACTTCTAGCTCCAGTAGTTTTGGCTGTGCGTTGATATGTCAACCGATCAGTCAGTCAGTCAGTCAGTCAGTATAGAATATATATAGGTGGTGTGTAAAAGGCTTCAAAACATTTGTATTTTTTTTTTATTTGAGTTGATATTATCAGTTTTGTAAACAGTTCGTTTTGATTTAATAAAATTCGACTCAGTTCCGCAGTATTAATGTGACGAATATTGCATGCACACAATTTTTCTTGAGTTCTTTTTAAATATTTTTTTTGTGTTTTATTTTTTATGAGTAGATTGAAATAAATGTTTATGTTAGAATCACCGGTGTCAGGGCTGGAGAGCGGTGGACGGATGCCGTACGAGACGGGGGACGCGGCGCGCGCGGCGCGGCACTGCGAGCTGCTGCGGCAGGTGGACCGCGCCGACGCGGTGCTGTACACGCACGCGCAGCTGGGGCCCGTCGCGCTGGCCGACCATTGGCCGGAAGTCGCCGAAACTAGGTACACTTGGCGCTCAACCGCACTCTTGTGTATTTATTTATTTATTTAAATAATTACACAGTATTACAGTTACATACTAAGGCACTGTCGAATCTATACAATTTAACAAAAACACGAACACTAAGTATAACACATATCATATCACAGCAGATAACAACATTAACATTTACATTTAATTTGTATAATGGCTATTGCAATGATCCAAGGTGTGAAAACATAAGGATAGGGAAGATGCATTATATTTTTTTCATCTTTTATTGTAAAGTGCTGAGTAATAGAAACCGATCTGTGTACGCAATACATTATTATGTCGTTTATTTTATGAGTTATGAAGCCTTGAAAAGTCATTGTTCATACCACTGGCGAAACACTCCATACAAAATGGACGACAACTATGACGTCACAGCTTTCGTTAGACTGTACAAAATGTATTCTGCTTCAACGAAATCTACAATTATTTCCGTAAATACTGTTAAGACCAACATCGTAGAAATAAAACATGACAAAAATTTGATGAGGATGTCCAGACAACTAAATCAGAACTAAAAACCAATATTCATTGTTCACTAATTTTGACCCTTGATAAAATAAAAATGAATAGTCAAAATAATCTGCTTTTTTCTGTAATATACTTTTGTTTACATTTACTTTCATAATATATCATTTAAACCTCATTTTGATTTTCATGCATCTTCCCCATTGTAGACGGAGATATTTATATTTGTTTGTACCTTCCAGGATTTTTTTGCAAAACGCCTTGACGAAACTCCTCATGTCCGATCTCAAATACTGCCAAGCTGATAACATAGAGCACAACTTTTGGAAAATTTTATACTACACTTTCATAGAGAAACTAAGAAGGAGCCTAACACAGGTTTCACCAGAAGACAAGCCTAAAGTAGTCAAATTAATAAATACAATTATTGAAGAAGGCAATGTTTATTTCGAGAATCTCGTTCAGATGTTAGAAAAAACTTACAAATTTAACACTGATGACTTTATCAACGACAATCACGTGGTGCCACCGAAAGGGCTTGGCTACGTCGGCTTAGCATTAATTTCTGTACAAAAACTATACGTTTTTTTGGGAGATTTAACACGATACAAGGAGCAAGTAAATGAAACGAACAATTACGCAAAAAGTAAATTTTGGTATACGAAAGCTCAACAAATAAACCCAAAGAATGGACGGCCATACAACCAGTTAGCAATATTAGCAATTTATGCTGTAAGTATATCATATATCTTTTTTAAGAGGCGTTTTACAAATCTGAGCTGCCAAAGTCGCATTTTTCGCTTTTTTCTCGATTATTTTAAGTGAAATTGAGTGAAAATCAAAAAACTACGTTGTCAGCTCAGTTTTGTAAGACGCCAAATATTACATTAGAACCATTAAGGGGTTCTAATGTAATATTTAATATTATATATTCACAATTAACCCTTATAATTTGTGTTGCAGAGGAGAAAACTAGATGCAGTGTACTATTACATGAGAAGTTTAATGTCGTCGAATCCATTCCAATCGGCGAGGGAAAGTCTTTTGTCACTATTTGATGAAAATAGGAAAAAGGTGTGTATTTTTTTGCTGTTGAAATGTAAAATTTCGCGTAGCTAAGAATTTGCAGTCGAGCCGCATATGGTGAGCACCTTCCCAACCCACCAACAGACAGGATGCTTTCCAATATTTGTATTGTGAGCTATATAAAGTCGTGCAATTGTTTTTAACTCCAATTTCAATGTTTTTTTTTTACTTTTTTTGCGTTTAAACGCGGTTAGCCTAGTTGGTAGTGACCCTGCCTCCGAAGCTAGCGTCCCGGGTTCGATCCCCGGTAAGGGAAAATATTTGTGTGATGAGCATGAATGTTTGTTCCCGAATCTTGGATGTTTCCTATGTATTTAAGTATTTATTTCTCTATATAAGTATGTATATCGTCGTCTAGTACCCATAACACAAGCCTTTAGAGCTGACTTGGGACTAGATCAATTTGTGTCAAGATTGTCCCCTAATTTATTTATTATTTATTTTTATTATTAAAATGAACTTGTCACTAAGTTAGTAATTTATAAAACATGTAATATTAAAATCCCACACTTTTGGTGGATATCGCCAGTTTAGTTCTTTAAGAGAGTAATGGCCGAATTCAGAAATGCCGCTTAAGCATTTGACTAGACATTAAGTAGTTACATATCCCTCAACTTGTTGTCAACCCATACAGAAACGTCACTTTAATTAAAGCTCAATTTGAGTGGCCTTTCTGAATTCGGCCTTAAGTGTAGCATTATCGCAGTACGAGGCCGCGGAAAGGAAGCGGCGGGCGGCGGTGGAGGGCGCGAAGACGACGGAGAGCGGCGACGGGCACGGCGCGCGCCGCGAGCTGTGGCTGCGCGCCGGCGGCCCGCGCCCCCTCCCCGTCGACGACCACCTCGCTGCTATGACTTCGGTCGAGGTGGGCTATACTTTCCAATATCTTCCTTTCCTCTCTATCTCTATGTATATATATGTCGCAGGCATATTGTATAAATCCGCCGTTTACATACGGCGTCGTCACTTTACAAACGCTCGCTGTTATGTCATATGCCTTAGGCAAAATGTATATTGACAACATATCGTCAGTTTACAAACGGTCGCTGTTATGTAATATGCCTTAGGCAAGCTGTATATTGACAACATCGTCAGTTTACAAACGGAAGCTGCTATGTAATATGCCATTGGCAAAATGTATATTGACAACATCGTCGGTTTACAAACGCTCGCTGTTATGTAATATGCCTTAGGCAAAATGTATATTGACTACATTGTCAGTTTCCAAACGGTCACTGTTATGTAATATGCCTTAGGCAAAATGTATATTGACAACATCGTCAGTTTACAAACGGTCGCTGTTATGTAATATGCCTTAGGCAAAATGTATATTTAACTTTCATCCCCATCAATATGAAAGACGAACAAATCATATACCAAAATGGCACCCAGCTCCCCAACTATAAAATGTATTTTTGTTGCAGTTAAATAAAAACTTCATAACGAGTTACCTGCACGTTCATGGAAAGCTGATCACCAAAATTGGGTAAGCAACGCATGGCAACTCGAACTCGACGAACACATATAATATTAGTGTTTGTGGACGATCTAATAAATGTGTGTACTAGCATGGAGACGTTTCACGAGAGCGCCGCCCGGATGCTGTGCCAGTTCCGCGCGCTGCTGCACCGCCAGCCGCTGCCGACGCCGGCCGCGCGCCTACTGCAGCTCACCGCGCTCAACATGTTCGCCGTCGAGACCACCGTCTCCGCTAGTAGAGGTACCACTATACGTTTGACGAGGCTGCCGTTGTGCCAGCAGACGCTGCCGACTCCAGCCCGCAGCTTACCGTGCTCAACATGTTTGCCTTCGATACAAGACTGGTTTCTATTCTAATGATCAAAGATCTCAAAAGATGGATATGCCTATTGGTACAATTTCGTGTTAGTCTCATAGCAGGTTGTCAAACGCCAGCGCCATGGCTTTAACACACCCTATTGCTGATGTCTTAGTTCTTACGACATACATACAAAAGTCTAATATTGCTTGATTCACACGCTATCATATCATTGTGGGCGGTGTGTTCGGCGGTGCTGTCTGACACCGCACGACGCAGAAGCATTTTTTTTTCTTCAATTATAACAGTGTCACTTAAATGTGAGTCAAGGATGGTGGTTGTCATGCGACCGAACCTGCGATGTTGTCAGATTCGCGTTCTGACACCTCAAAAGTAACCATCGCGAAAATTGCTTTGAGCAGTTCCTTACTATATAATTTCAATGCTAATGATAGAAACTTTGAAACGTCTTATTTCCTAGTGTTTAACTGAACAAAGTAACCAGAGTTTATCGTCACTTGAGTTTGAGTTCTAACCTGATGAAATCTTTTAAATACGATCAAGCTGTAGAATAAATCATGATTTCATGATAGGATTGTTAATAGCTATATAACTGCCGATCTATTAATTTTACTGTCTTCCTAAGTGAAATAACTAAAGTCAGTCTAGGCAATGAACGTGCCACTAGGAATTCAAAGTCAAAGTCAAACTATCTTTATTCAATGTAGGCTTTTACAAGCTCTTATGAAGGTCAAGGAATGAATCTACCACCGGTTCGGAAAAAACCCTCTACTGAGAAGAGCCGGCAAGAAACTCGGTGAGGTATCATTTTTTCAAATCAGTACACATATAAGTCAACAATGAAGTCTACAGTTTTATACAATTGTATACCTTTGTGGCTAAAAAATTAAATAATGCCTCTTAGCAACTAAAGTAAGAAAGTCCTTTTATGACATGCTCTCGTCTCAATAGGTTAATATTAATAAAATTAATAATTTGCGACATTTGTCATTTGCTGAGGGTGACATAGTCAAACTATCCTCGTAGATTCGCCATGTCCGTCTGTATGTCTGTTTTTCTCTAAGACTATCTAAGTTACAAAGCTGACATTTTGTACGATTATTAACCTTTTGACCGCCAAGCATGTCTGAGAAGTAACACTAATTTCAACTTTAAGTCAAGGTAATGAAGGACTTTTTTACCCTGTTTCTGCTGACGGCTGCAGCCGACTGTGGCGGTCAAAACGTTAATGTTTGTCTCGCGCACAAAAGACCAATTCAAATTATTTATTGCTCCTGATGTGTACAGAACATTTAAAAAACTTATGTACAGTTGTAACAATGGAATAAAATATAACAAATAAAGAATAAAATCAGGGTAAAAATACGGTAGCTTCCATATTGTAAAGCAATGGTAAAAAAAAACTACAACATCGAATGGGGTGTTGTTGGATAGTTTTTTGAACACTATTATGAGTAGGTAAAAACCAATTGTCAGACGGATACAATTGTCTACTGCGCTTCTATTCGGGAACGCTAAGTGATGTTGTAGCGACTCGCGAGTGAGATTGCTCGTCTTCCGCACGACGCGTAATGCGTAAGAGCGAGATGCGAGTCTCGCTCGCGGGTCGCTGCAGTATCACTTAGACGTTCCCAAATAGACACCCAATATCATTTTTGTTGGAGTTACGTGTCCTCCGCCCCCAGAGCCAATACTTTAAATTCAAAAAATCTGGAAAATATCTTGTGAAAATTGAAAATGTAAGATGTATTATCTGTTGGTGATCCTAAATAAATAAATAAACGATAGACTAACGAGGTTAAAAGGACAACTATCAGGACGTAGTAGGCTTCATTGTTTCATAAGTTAAAGGCGACTACCTTGTTTATACCCACTGAAAATTATCGAAAATAGCACCAATTAACTCAGAAAACGAGTTAATAGTTTATGGTTTTTGAAGTTATACGAGCAACACTGAGCATGGCCCGACATGCTCTTGACCGGTTTTATATGTGTGAATTATAAAATCATACAATAGTGGGCCCACTAGTTTTTTAGGGATCCGTACCCAAAGGGTAAAAACGGGACCTTATTACTAAAGCTCTGCTGTCCGTCTGTCTGTCTATCCGTCCGTCCGTCTGTCACCAGGCTGTATCTCATGAACCGTGATAGTTAGACAGTTGAAATTTTCACAGATGATGTATTTCTGTTGCCGCTAAAACAACAAATACTAAAAAACAGAATACAATAAATGTTTAAGGGGGCTCCCATACAACAAACGTGATTTTTTTTGCCGTTTTTAAAGATAATGGTTCGGAACCCTTCGTGCGCGAGTCCGACTCGCACTTGACCGATTGTTCTCGTAGTATAAGATCTGGCCGTAAAATATGAAATATATGCCTATCTTTGGTACTGCTGATTAAAAAACACGACACGCGATTGTAAGTGAGGTTCCATGAATTGATAGTAGCGTAGTTAACATGAAGTTTATACTTTATCGGGCAATTTCTATAGAATAGCAAGTGACAACCGGGAATTGACTATATTAACGCTGTGGTGCCCCCTTCATGTATCCGCGCCTGTTGAAATTATAATGCAACGCCGATATTCTGTGAGAGTGTGGTACTACCCCGGTCGAGCCGGCCAGTTTAAACTACAAACTTGTATTGGTAGAGCCAAACAGTAATGACACTAGACACTAGATAATTACTGTTCGAATGGGCCGGCTCGACCGGGGTAGTACCACACTCTCACAGAATATCGGCGTAAAGTAATAGCTTGCTATTGCGTTTCGTACGCTGAGTGACGAGATCCGGAGGCCTATTCCCTCATCCCTATTCCCCATTCCCCATCCTCCCTAGACTGGCAACGCATTGGCAGCACCTCTGGTGTTGCAGATGTCCATGGGCGGCGGTGACCACTTTCCATCAGGTGGGCCGTCAGCTCGTTTGTCAGTCAAGTGACATTTTTGTACTTTCAAAGAAGTCTGTCGAACAACATAATCTTGTGTCAATAAAAAATGTAATCTTGTTGATTTTTGAAAATCCGCGTGCAAACTTGCAAGGAGGATAACGAGTTATGTATTCTTGTTTCCAAATAATAAAAAGGTCTGTCTTATGGTGCTCGGGTTTCCTGCGGCACCAATCATCATCACTTATTTAGTTGCCATGCCCATTCCCTATTATGCATATAATATACCTTATTTTTCTTTGTTATTCACAGATTTTCAACATTTGTTTAGTCTAAATTCCGGGTTATTTTTGTTCAAGTTACATTCATTTTAGATATTTTGCTACATATTTATCAGGGAATACAATAACTTTTTTTGTCTCCAATGCTTTCAATGAAACCGTTGGACATGACCAGTCTTATTTTTTAATTTCGAATACTCGATTAGTGTATTTTGAAATCATAATGAATGAAAGCATTTTTAACCAACTATTGCGCACCCCGCATCCTGTTTTTGCATTAGACAACCCGTAACTTGTTTTTGAGTTTATTAACTTCTATTTTTGGAACTATGCAGACTTGACTACTGGAATTCGGGTGCAGCATCGTGTAATACTAGCAACGATAGATCATTTGCTAAGAAACTGTTGATTAAAGAGGCCTGTCTCCAGCAATTGGACGTATATTGGCTGTATTCTGATGTAATTCCATCCAAGTCTAATTTGCCGTGCTTCTTATTTATCTATTTTTTTTATGCATATATTTAGATTTATTTATTTCTCAAATTAAATTATATTACATTCAGTACATGTCAAAATATATGAATTCAAAGTCGAGATCGTCTAAATATTAAATAATAAAATAGAATATATGTCATCATAATTAATAATAAAAAAATTAAATTAAAAAAAAAACACAATCAAATCATTAATTCAATTATCACATATAACAAGCGATTTATAATAAAAATTAAATTAAATAGTAGTCAGTCATAAAAACAAAATAATAATTTCTATTAATAATTTAGATTCAATTAAATGTCAATGCCATATACTCATTGATTGAGTATATGGGGTTGCTCAATAAAAGGTTCTTTAGTTTGCGCCTAAATGCTTCATCAGATGTTTCTGATTTGAGATCGGCGGGTAGACGCTCGTAATAAGTAGGACCTATTATTCGCGGGTTCTTTTTCGCTAGCGCCATGCGATGAGGGAACGTTTTTAAGCGTCCAGCACGGCGGGATAGTTTACCGGAAACATTAACCCGTTCGAACATCGAAATGTTGCGTCTTACGAACATTATTATTTCGAATAAGTATAGTGAATAATGAGTCATTATATGGTGAGTTACAAAAATACCCGTGCAAGAGTGTCTTGGTTTCACCCCGACGATCGTACGTATTGCACGCTTTTGTATAATAAATACTCTACTGGTATCCGTCGAGTTTCCCCAAATCAGAGTACCATATGACATCAGTGAGTGGAAATTTGCAAAATAAACCTGTCTCAGGGCATCGTTTGATATTAAAGGTTTTAATCTTCGTAACGCATAAACAGTACTGCTGAGCTTGCCACACAAGTTGTCAATATGGCTTTTCCACTTTAAATTCTAGCGTGAAGCCAAGGAACCTACACTCATTTAATATCGGAATTGGACTGTTCACTGTACAAGATGGGGGTGTGGCGAGACTTTGAGCAGAGAATACCAAAACGTTCGATTTTGTGACATTCAACAGTAGCCCATATTATAAAGAAAGTTCTGATTGCCTGACTGTCACCAACACAGCCGACTAGGAATATGATGGAGGACTACAGAATGTATTTGATTTGTCACTTAACCTTTTCAACGCCAACGACGGATAAAAAAGCCCTTCATTCGTTTGACGTAAGGTTGAAATTCGTGTTACTTCTCAGACATGCTTGGCGTTGAAGAGGTTAAAAATTGTGATGTAAGTTTGTATGTAATAATATTTGTATGATAAACGAAAAACATTGAAACTGGTGTTATGCTTTTAATTATAAAACAAAGAAACACCTCGTTAAATATTTCGGAATATTTTTTCCTAAAGGGGTGGGAATAGGGGTAAACAGTTTCATCTGCTGTTCAGAATGTTTTTTCGAGATGAAATCTTTCACGACATAATCGCACTAATAAATAATACCTGTCAATGATAAAACAAGTTTGAATTATTTTTTAATATATTTGTATTATAATCTCTAATTAAAATTAATACATATCATCACGTCCGAAATCCCTAATGGGGTGGGCAGAGCCACAAGACTACTTGTGGCCACGTTCGATTAATTAGTCCTAAGATGGTATGATGAACCGTATGGTGACAGGTGATCAGCCCATCGCCCATACAGATAGTCCACCATGTTGGAGAGGACCCGTCCCTTAGTCGACTTTTACGACATGCCAGGATGATAAGCATCTGCACGCATTCTATGCTATTTCTTCATTCCTTTGCAGCAGAGGAGTATATATTTATTTAAGAGGTATATATTATTATTAATATTTAGTTTTAATTAATTATATCTAAAAATAAAAATACGAATGCAAATAAAACTGATACATACTAAATTAAAAGTATCTATAAATAAGACACTTGAATCAATCTTCAGTGCCAGGCGGCAGGTTACCCAGAAGGCTGGCAGCATTGCCACGGTGGATACCAATTTGATGCGTTGGGCCAAACGCCATGGCACTTTGCCAACTTCTGAGAAATATTATGCACGCAACTTGGGGTCACCAGGTCCAAAGGTTTCAGCCCCAAACGGCACACACAAGTAATCGCTGTCGATTTTTGCATATTTGCGAAGTTTGAGTTGCTCAGTTGCGACTGCGGCAGAACCAGCCTTGCGTCTAATTCAATCAGAGAAATTTATATACAGTGGTTTTCGGTTATAACGACGGCCGAGGGACGACTTTATGTCGTCGCTATATCCGGCAGTCTCTATATCCAAAATGAAAAGTCCTGTATATTTACTTATTACAGAATGTGAAACTCCAAATTGTTTACACAGATCAATATTGTTTTCACCATTATTTAGTCTCGAAATGATGTCCACTTTTTCTTTAACAGTAAATGTAAGTACGTCTAGGAGCCATATTCACAAGTTTAAGAAACACTGTCCACTCACTGGAAATTGCTACGTAACTGATTCATAAGTTTAATTTCGTACACATGCTATCCTACATACAAACAAAGCATTTGACCATCTCTGAATCTAAACAAAGAATAAGAATGCTTAATAGTTTTATGAACGAGTCTTTGTGCCTTTGCCTGCCAACTCAGTAACAATATCCGCAAGGGATTTCTAGGAATCTGTCACAAATGGTTCATAAAAACAAGTCGCTATACCCGAAATTGTCGCTGCTATAGCCGAATGAATTTCCTACGAAAGTATGCTTTAAATTCAAGGGACGTAAGTTTGACGTCGCTAAAACCAAAAAGCCGTTATAACCGAGGTCGTTATTAATGAAATCCACTGTATATTGAAAGCGCGATCGTTACGATTACCCCAATGATAACACTTATACCCGTCACATCCTGAAGTAAAGTATGAGAAACTGACTACTTTTGTTTGATATCAGTCTTGAGTACACGCCCTAGTTTCAAATATATACTCTGTAACGGTGGTTTGGGGTGTATACAGTCAGGGCTGGGCAAAATACATGATTTGCTTTAATTGGAATACAAATTACAAAATACTTTCACGCATGTATTTAAAATACGAAATACAAAATATTTTCAAGTCGTGTATTTGAAATACAAAATACAGTATTTTAACTATTTGTATTTGAAATACAAAATACAAATTACAAAATACATTCCGAGCATTCAGTTGCAATACTTGCAATAAATTGTCGTAGTTAAGTGCCCTAATTTAAGAACAACCTTTGATTGGAGCTTTATATTTAAGACGCTGACAACTGCCAATAACCTTGAGTGATCAGTCGTCACTGACTGTGCGGTTCCTTGTATGCAGAAAATAAAAAACTGATAAATTATATAAGTAAACATATAATATAAATCAGCAAAACTTTTTAGTATGGGCGTGACGTAATAGTGGTTTTAATTATTGACCCATAAGTTACAAAAAATAAGACAGAGCTGTTTAAATACGATTTCATACGTGACTTATTTTTTTTTTAAATCAAATCGATATCATCAAATCGTGTTTTTGAAATAACAAATTTTTCAATAATATAAAGAATATTAAAACATACGTTTTTGGCTTTGCCAAATCAAATGGTTTTTCTTAAAATACTGTTTAAGTAAAGCCGATTTAGGTTTTGTCAGCGCCCTAACACATGTTGCCTGGACACTATCTTGGCAGTAGAACACTACTGCCGCTATGATCACTGTGAAACACTTTCTTCCAGGTAAAATTTGTGGATACATCGCAGCAATGCACTTGATTCACTCCATAAACGTACACAGGGAGTGAATTTGATCATCCATCGTGACATTCGTATCACTAAACTCAATTAATTATTAAACAGAAGTATCTTGAAAATAACCGCGAATGAAAAACGACAAAATTTTGGTTTGATTCTTCCCGTAGGGAAAGGCTTAAAGGAACTTTGCCCATAATGCCAGTGCCTTTGCATATACTGGTCTGGATTCTAGTGCTTTTAGTTTATATTTGAGTCAGGTTATCTTTCATTATTAATGCGCTGACAACACCTAAATCGGCTTTACTTTAGGCCCGGGCACAACAAACGTGGTTGCGGCGCGTTTGCGGCGCGAACGCGGGCACGCGAAGTTGTATTCAATATCGCCGCCATGTCCAGAGGCACACCGAACGCGTCGCGAAAGCGGCGCGGCGGTTGCGCGAAGCGGCGGCGGCGCGGGGCGTGCGCGAAGCGGCGGCGACGCGTGCGCGGGCACGCGTAGTTGTATTACGCGGCTGCGAGGCGGGGCGAACGCGGCGCGAAAGCGGCGCGGGGCGTGAGCAACGCGGGCCCGCGTTAGAAACGCGTTGACGCCGCCGCCCGCGTTCGGTGTGCCATGTACAAATTGCGCGGGCCCGCGTTCGAAACGTGACGCGCCGCAACCGCGTTTGGTGTGCCCGGCCCTATCGTGAATTTACGTCTGAAATCCTTTTTAAACAGTTATATGTCTTATTTTATTACTTATAATTAATAACACTAATACATCATGCCTATACTAAAAACTTGACTAATTTATATTTTACGTGTGGTCGGTTTACTTATATAATTCTTCGGTTTTTGATTTTCCCCATACAAAAAACCGCACATTGCTTCTCGTTCACTCCGGTGCAAACAGACAGTGACCGATCAAGGTCATTGGCTGTTGTCAGCGTCTTAAGATTGCTAAATGTATTTATGGTAAAATGTATTTTGAAACCATAAGTATTTGAAATACTAAATACAAAATACCCCAGCGTCAGGTATTTGGAATACAAATTACAAATTACATTTCTAGGAAGTAATTGAAATACAAATACAAAATACGTATTTGTATTTTAAATACGTATTTCAATTACAAGTAATTCAAATACTGCCCAACCCTGTCTGTATACAGTCTTATCTTTTTTGGTGCCTGCCCAAAGTTTGAAACGTTTTAAGTGAAATTCTACAAGATGCGTTGGTTATCTGAAGTCTGAATTAATTATTAAACCAATTTGTATCAATTTGAAATTTATAAATAGGCTATATGAGTAGCTGAAATTGTGTAGGGTTTAAGTACGGAATTGACCAAATTAATATATATAAAGTACGCTTGTAAACGTGGTTATTTCCTGCGGCTCCGTCCGGGCGCAGTAAAGGCTTGTAATTACAAATTACAAGTTATCGGAGGTTGATGCACCGCGCTCCCGCGCACGCTGCCGCCCGCGCCCTCCGCCGCGCCCGCGCACCGCTCGAATGCACCGCGCACATTTCACGGAGACAGGTTCAACAAACTGACGCGCCGACGGAACGGTGACGACCTCTCTTTTACGCCATTACACGTAATGATGTTTTGAATGATGTTTTGAAAAAAATGCAGGATGAGACGATGCCCTGAAGCAACGGTTTACGCGCCATGTTCTCTCGAAAACCTGCTCAAATAACTGTTCAGAATGACCATAAACCCAAATTGGATGGACATGAGAGGTTCATAATGTTGTATTGATTGCTATTCGATACGTAACGGCTTCCTCGTACTCGTTGTAGAAGACGTGTTTCTTAAAGATATCTTAGATAATAGCGAGCTATTGCGTCGCACGCGCAATCCGTGATGTGTATTTTTAGCTGACTCTATTTATATCTTACCGGCTCTCAGTGATCGACGAGTTCTCGGTCACAAGCCACTGAGGCGACTCAATCACTTGCTTTACGTTCGTGCTTGGTACTTCCTTAACAAGTTCGTCTACCGACGAGCTAGAGTGCCTAATTGGGGCTTCCTAAAAAATATATATATTATATCACTACTGGAATCAAAAATTTCAAATGTAATCTTTTAGGGTTAGCCCGAATTGCAGGAATAAATTGCAAAAATAATTAACCCTTAACAAGCCCCTTAAGTGAAGCAAAGTAAGGCACCTTAATTTGACAACTCCTCGAATGTGTTATGGCCTGAAGCGATTATTATAATTACTTGCAATGCTTTTAATAATATCAATGAGAAGCAAAAACATACCAACCACCTAGTCTTTTTTTATAAAGCCATTTCACAAATAAGGATACTTAAAATACCTAATTGATTAACAGTTAGCTGATTACAAACGCAACCGAAGGATATTATAAGATGCAGTCGAGATTCCTTAACATAATTATGTAATTACCGCTCATACCTACTACCTAACCTTATCGCGTCTTCTGGAAATCCCAACGAAAATAATCTTATTCCTGGAACTTAAAATGCATGCAATTTTGTCATGTTCTTTTTATAAGAATCTCGTCTTTTGCATACTCAATCTTTTACGGATATCGTGAATCACCAGATGAGATAGGTATCTCGTGTTTTTAAGGTTCCTTATCTCAAAAGGAATAATTTCTAACAAAAAAAAAAACAGACTTCAAATACAATTATTTTTATCAAAAAACAATGTCCAAAAGCCCTTTTTAAAACTAAGAAATAATGATTGGCCGTTAGTAAATTACCTAGATACATCAGATAGGTATATTTGTAAATTCAGTAATCAATTTGATACATCGTAATCGGTGTCAAGTAAATTAACACAGTATAAGGGATGTATGTATACCTAATTTACTTGCCACCGACTGTGATATCGGCTAGGCATAGCTAAGTGTGTTGTCTCTTCTAAACCACTATAGAAAATATGTATTAAGATGTCTTGCTTTTATTGACATTAATAATGATTATAGCTCTGTGTGTAACGAGCTTAGCACTAGTTTCCACGTTACGGTGTTATCAGAAGCGCTTTAGCAATTCTTAATCACGTGACAATAAGTCACGCTTAAGAATTGTCTGTTGCTGTTTGATTGGACTTAGTGTTTTGAAGAAGACCCAGAAATGAAACACAAAGATAAGTACGGTATTGACAAGGTCCATTGTTATGTGATTTGTGCATTTTTGCCCCTTTCATTGCCAGAGTATTTATTTGTTTAAATTGGGCATTGATGGCCAAATTAATATATAACATACAATAATAACAATTTTAAAATACGAAACAATATCCATAACCTATAAAAACAAAGTGTAAATTTTAGATAAGAAACACCTTCTCCAAACACCACCTCTGCGACGCGTGACACAGTTTTGCGGTGTCCCATAAACGTCCGCTACAACGACGGAATACGACACCCTTCGGTCAGAATTCCTCCTTCCTGAAGGCCGCTAGTTGGTCGGTCGATATCTGCACCACACCCGGTATTGATAGAATGACAACTAGAACAGAGCCATGAGCGCCACGGTTATCATTTTATGACACATTTGAACACCCTAGGGTAGCTAGTCTAGGGAATGCAAGTCATGTATAATTTTTTATCTACAGCCATATCATAAAACCTCCATGATGTATTCAAAAACCGTAGGAAATGACCAGCATTATTACAACCAATTTTACTATAAGAACTTTCTTGTCTGTAGTAGTAGGTAAAATCTGTACTGTAATGTTATTACAGTATCAATTTTAGTATCGTTATGGGTTTAAATTTGGAACAGCTGTCAAAACTCAACTTGGTCTCTATTCTAGTATCCATAGATATTAAAACAGTTATCGATACGAAACATCAATTCAGTATGTTTGTTTTAATGTAAACCGCACGACATTTGATCTCGAGTGACATGAGAATAAAGACTTCATTCGTTAGTCTATGATTTAAAAAATACATTCGTCTTGACGGAGGATCGAATTGCCGCCATTACTGTTGTCATTTCATCATTCATGTTGGTTTTTTGTTGAACGAAATTGGAATTGTAAAAAGTTGTTTGTAATTTGTATTTTAGTTGAAAATATGAATAGTAGTGACTCTGAGAACGATGTGAAAACTCCACCGGATATTGTAAATGCAGCCACGCTTGCAACAAATAACTTGTTGCCAGAAAATATTGTTTCTGAACACATCATGGAGGATTTATAATATGTGTGTAGATACAGTTATGTATGCAACTGTACATAATTTAGCCTTAAAACACTCGTGCGATCTTATTATGAAACTCGCCCGTGGGCTCGTTTCATAAACCCGCACTCGGATTTTAAGGCCTATCTTTATGCAACCGTTGCATAAACTACTATTATTGGTTTGGCGCTCATATCACGGCGTACCTACTTTAAAATGTTAATTATAATGTAACTCCCAGGCAACAGCAACGCCGGCGAGCGGACGGCGTGGCTGGAGTGTGCGCTCGGCGTGTCCCTGCTGATGTTCGGCGCGATGCTGGAGCGGTGTTGCGCGCTGCTACCCGAGCCGGCGCATACGCAGCACCACACCGACGCACTGCTACTGCTGCCTGCTATTAAGGTACATATAGCGTAACATTCACAAGTTAAGCTTTACTTTACTTCAATTTGGGCGTTTGTTTAGTGGCGTCAGCGGTTCATACGATTGGTGAAAGTATTAGTTTCACGTTTCATTAATAACTTGATTCATGTTTTCACTACTCCACAGTTAAATTGCGCGTGTTTTGAATTAGGAGCATATTACGCGCCTGGATTATTGACCGTCTCAAAGTCTTTGAGCTTTGCATTCCCATTTAAATAAATAAAAAGTTGTTATGTATTTGTTAAATGTATGCCTCGTGCAGATCTACATTCCACTGCGTCATTAAGCGGCTCGAAACAAACGTACTTTCAAAGGGCGTCGTTTATTTCCATTTGCAATATTTATCCTCTATTGGCGCCGGGCTTGGCGCCTATGCTAATTTTAGAATAGGGTTTTTTCGTTTTCTCACTCTACATGTGCAGACTGGTTAATTTATTTATTTCTTATGCCTAGGTTTGGTCGGATTGGATGCTATGCCACAGCAGCGTCTGGAATCCACCGCCGTCCCTCGACAATTTTGAAATTGGGTGAGTGTATGCGAATGCTCAGGTTTATTTTAATTTTGTTATATAATATATTGATACATTTACTTTGTTTGTTTGGTTAGAACCGAAAACGACCCATGGGATTGGCTTGCGAAACTTATGAACATCTTGGAGGCCCTTGACGATAAGTCAACAGTCTTGGAAAGTGAAATGAAAGAAGGTAAACGATATTAAATTCTCAAATATTATCACGAGCAAAAGATTTTTGGAGTTTACTCCTTAAGAATCGATTATTATATATAAGCCCGGGGTATGAGAAATTATGGGGAGTAAAATCAAACTACAATGTCACACTGTCACACGGTACGGAGTCACACGAAGTCACACGATGTTAGCCGAAGATGCGTCGGTCGCTTCGCACTGCATACAGATATAGTGAATAATATGTTTCCATCGGTAAAAATCGGATCTCAATCGGAAGACGACAGGACCCGAAGTGTCAATTAATTATTGTATTCAGTGAGTTTGGTATGGATGTAAAGGTTACGTGTCGGTGCGGCTGGCGGAGGACTCGTCGCTGGCGGGGTTCACGCCGCTCATGTACATGGAGCCGGCAGCGGCGTGGACGCGCCCCCCGCCCCCCCCGCATCACGCCGCCGAGCACGCGCTGCGCACGCGCAAGCTGCTCTTCTTCGGCACCGAGTGAGTACACTGGGCATGGGGTAGCCTGTATAATGATTGGCACCGGAACTTGAGCTCTGTTATTTAACTTACTTTTTAGGGTTCCGTACCTAAAGGGTAAAACGGAACCCTATTATTAAGACTCCGCTGTCCGTCCGTTCGTCTGTCTGTCTGTCCGTCTGTCACCAGGTTGTATCTCATGAACAGTGATAGTTAGCCAGTTGAAATTTTCTGTTGCCGCTATAACAACAAATACTAAAAAACAGAATAAAATAAATATTTAAGGGGGCTCCCATACAACCAACGTGTTTTTTGGCAGTTTTTATAGATATGGTACGGAACCCTTCGTGCGCGAGTCCGACTCGCATTTGGACGATTTTTTTTTCTTATACTTGAGGTATGAGTTAGTTGGTAAAAGCAACTAAAGAATATATTTAATAACTAGGTCCTGCCCGCGACTTCGTTCGCACAGAATTCGGTTATAGTTGTGCCCTCTGAAACATTTAGATTTTCCTAGACAAATGGCCGAATTCACAAACGCCACTTCGGCTTTGAATTTGAAGCATTTGATTAGAGATTAAATAGTTAAATATACCTTAATATATTTTTCGCTAAATTTCACGTCCCAAAAAACTTATCGCAGTAGTCTCATTTCCCAAACGAATCTTTAGCACATTTACATTTGGCATTTTATTAATTTGGTCAAATTATCATTTGGCATCATTTTACGTTGTCAAGTTTTATTAAGACAAACGTTTATTTTAAGTCAAACGTTTTCTTTTGGCTAATATTATATTCCACAAAAATGTAAAAGGGGAGGGGGGGGGGGGGGGGGGCTAGCCTCCCGCAGTAAAAAACAAATCATCATTACAATTGTATTATTAGTAGGTTAGGTTAGGGTTAAATTGTTGCTGCACGCTGGCGGTTAGGTTAGGTTTTTGACAAAATAATACTTGGTAAAATGAAACATGACCAAGTATTTATTTGTTAAACAATAATTTGCCGAAAAATACTTTGCTAACTGTAAATTTGCGATAAGCTGTTTTGACTAATGATTTTTTGCCAAATGATAATTTGAGTGAAATAGTTTGGGATGTGATACTTTGGGAAAAGTTTTTTGCCCATACATTTGTAATCCCTTGAAAGGATTTAGGTTCTTTTCATATGAAGAACCAAATTGTCTACTGATCAAAATAAATTTCATTTATAAGTTTCCATGCTAAGTTATAATGCCTAAACTAACGGGGTGTCAATAATTGCAGGGGTGCCAAGTATAGTACAGGTTACCCTTTGTCGGTGGAGGATACGTGGATCCTTTTCTGTCTGTCGAAAATATAAAAAAATTGTTCGTTCCAAGAGTCAAGGGTTGCTCACGTATTCCTCTCGATTTTGCTCCTAACTTGACGTAGTTATTTAATTTCATCAGTTAGCTGAAGAAATTGTTAGAGAAAAGTGATCTTCTTAAGTTATCACAAAGTTAGATTGCAAGCGGTTTGCATCCCCCAGCACTTTGACTTGATCAGGCCAGCTTGGGACCGTCACTCAATCCATACTAGGGTCTATTTCAATAAAATTGTACCTAATTAAGGCTTAGTTAAGAAAAAGTTTAAAAAGTACCTGTGCGTTACGAAAATTAACCATACAATCGTATGGCTAATTTTTTTAACTTTTTCTTAACTACGCCTTAATTAGGTAGGTTTTTTTTTTTTGAAATACACCCCTTAGTCTAATAATGTTAGAATTTGTCTCGCAAATTAAAAGCAAAAAGGGAAAAAAACTAATATTACTAGACTAATATGCTTTGAGTAACGGTCCCCTTGTGGGAAGCCGTCCAGAACGACATGTGTTACTAATTTCAGAAGAGCAAAGGCAAGGCCGCAAAATTCTTCCTGAAAGAAATAAAGCAAGAAGAAGAAGAAAGAAAGTAACAGTTATTCACTAACACAGAAGACACACATAGTAACATAAATATAAATTAAAAACAATACGAAACAAAATGGTAGTGTGTGTGTCCTCGCAGCAGTGAATGGGACACTGGCTCAGCATAATGCTGAGGTGCAAGACAACTGCAGCGCTGATTTTCAGCCAGCACCGTCTGTGACTCACGGAGCGCTATACAAATACACTACATGCTAATAATTATTTATCTACTACTACTTAGATGGATTGGTCATACATATATAGTTAATATTGTGGTAATGTGTTCAGAATATGTGTGTTCGGCGACCGCAGTTTAAACTACTTAAGTACAGAAAATTGCTTCTTCTACACAATTGACAACAGGTATGACATTGGTTGTTTTTTTTAGGTATTTGGTGGGTGTTGAGCCGCCGGTGCTGCGGCTAGAGTACCCCACCAATGCTGCGCCGCGCTACGTGAGCGCCGTGCAGCATGTGCAGACGCATCACACGCCGCTACAACACCTGGTGAGCGTCCATTATGACTATTATGAGGGCCATCTGACATGTCAAACAATGGGGAAGTTGCATGAAAATCAAAATGAGATTTAAATGATATATTATGAAAGTAAATGTAAACAAAAGCATATACAGAAAAAAGCAGATCATTTTGACTATTTATTTTTATTTGATTAAGGGTCAAAATTAGTGAAAAATATATATTGTTTTTTAGTTCTGATTTTAGTTTATGTCATGTTTTATTGCTACGATGTTGGTCTAAAAACAGTATTTTCGAAAATAATTGCAGATTTCGTTGAAACGCCATACATTTTGTACAGTCTAACGACAACTATGACGTCATAGCTGTTTTCCATTGTGTATGGTGTGTTTTTGCGATTAGTATGTACAATGACTTTTCAAAGCTTCATAACTCATAAAATAATCAACATACAAATGTTTTGCGTACACAGGTCGGTTTCTATTACTCAGCACTTTCTAATACAAGATGAAAAAAAAAATATGCATCTTCCCTATTGCGAATAGACAACAGCTGAATTGAAACAGCGGTTATTTTACGGTCTTTTACGGGTGAAACACTTTTAAGACACGAGGCATGTTATCCACTATTAGTAATAAACTTTATACCCTGAAGATTCTCCCTCGATTTTTAAATCTTGAGATAAGTTGAGAGTGCGCTGTGGGATCAGTTTTGGGTCGGATTGGCATTATCTATACATATAAAACAGTACCGTGACTCACTTATAGACAACGCGTAGCCTAAACG
Source organism: Tortricodes alternella (assembly GCA_947859335.1). Classification (NCBI taxonomy): domain Eukaryota; kingdom Metazoa; phylum Arthropoda; class Insecta; order Lepidoptera; family Tortricidae; genus Tortricodes; species Tortricodes alternella. Next base: position 8,657,156 of record OX401976.1, read on the forward strand.
GGTGGTCCTAGAGGTTTGAAATTTGGAGGAAACATTCCTCGAGTACCCTAGAGGTGCACTAAGGAGAGATTTTTTGAAATTCCATTCTTAAAGGGGTGAAAACGGATGATAAAATTTGTACGGAAAATACCGCGGGTGAAGCTGTGGCGGGTCCACTAGTTAATAATAAAGGTACAGAAATAAATAATAGAAGCAATTATCGCGGTAAATAATATTGTAACGGCATAACTTAAGCAAAGAAACATTGTTACTTTTATTTGTTCTTTTTTGCAAATTTAGCCTTATGTTCAAGTTCCCGCTAAACACATATGGACATTCATTGTTTGACTCCTCGGCAGCTCTGTACATACAGAGTCAGACATAGGCTAATATTTGTGTGCTGTATTTAACCAACTACCTCAAGAACCTATTGTCAAATTTTATTTGGCACGGTATATTTTTAGTTTTTTCCTCGTAAAAGCACCGTATGAATCATAAAACTCATATATTATAGTTACGATCTGGTTTCTAACTTACAAGTTAACGACTTCTTTCAATTAAAATTGCGGCACTAAAGTCCAATTAGTGTTAAAACTATTTAACGGCCCTTATCAGGAATTATTATGCGAAACTAGTTTGTAGTTTATATATTTATGATACTTGAGACAACTTAGTTATTCACTAATCATTTAAAAGAAAAGGTTGCTATACTTCGTTTTATTTAGCATGAGAAAGATCTTGACAGAAGTAAGCGTAAAGCCTCTTATTGAACACGTTTTACGGGAATATTTCGGAATAAATGGTAAACTATCAAACATAAATTTACACTTATTCCGTCATACTACCGTAGAACGTGTTCAATAAGAAGCTTTACGCTTACTTCTGTCAAGATCTTTGTCTTGCTAAATAAAACGAAGTATAGTTAATGTGAGGATATCATTATAAATCTTATAATAAAAAATAGATTTTAGCGATATTAGTGATTTTATCGAGCTTATTCTAGTTTCTGCGTGGATGATCAGGCTTGTGGCATGTAAATATTTTTTTGATTGTTACAGTCTGAAGATTCTGAAGATGAAGATAGTACTAGTGCAGCCGCGAGCGGCCCTCCGAGCCTCGTGGAGGACATTGAAGGAGGGCCCGCGGGGGCGGACGAAGCCACGCGGAGGCTCCTGAGAAGGAAAGAACAGTTGGAATCCAGGAAGGCTAATTTGGAGCGACGCCGGCAGCGTATGCAGGTTAGTTACAACGTACCTGGAGCCCAATTCTCGGGGCATTCGAGATAATGTCGATTGCGAGATTAAACGTCAGATTCATACAGTTGTGTCAAACGACTGTATGGACTGATGTTTAATCTCGATTGTGAGTTATCTCGAATGTACCGAGAGTTGGGGGGCCTGAAATGTATTTGACAAGGTTTTCGATAACTGGCCAAGTTTAAATGATCTTTCTTTATGTACATTGTAATTTTAGATTAACTGTGGCGTTAAGAGCTGCAACCATATTTTCCTACATTTTGCTCTGTCTTTGACCACATCCGATGTGTGAAAATAGTTTTCGCTTGAAGACATCAGACCAATCAGATGAGCTATATGCATTAAATAAAATATATTCTTATAAACAGCTTGTGCTAATCCCAGAGTCCTCCAATCCTGTCGATTGTGTATAAAGTGACATCAAATATATTATTTCATTCAAAATAACCATAATGTGTCCTAAAAAATAAAATCGTGCGTGTCTGTGCGTGTCAAGGCTAGGTGATCAGTTGAACTGAAGAAAGAAATTAAACATTTTATAAGCCGACGTTAAGGTCAAGGTCCATTGTCGAATTGCGTCATTGTCTTGTTATCGCACCTCAGTGTACACAAAGATTCCATAACAGACAGCTTTTTGTCTGTTTTTAGGGTTCCGTACCTCAAAAGGAAAAAACGGAACCCCTGGAACGGAACGGAAGGATCACTCGTGTTTCTGTCTGTCTCTCCGTCTGTCACAGCCAATTAGCTCCGAAGCTACTGGACCGATTGAGTTGAAATTTGGTATATGTGTACCGCAAGTGTAAGTCGGTAACCGCAACACGGACGCGTAATGTAAATAAATATTTTTTTAACATTGGGTGCCACTTTTGGGTGGTAAATTAGAAAATTAAAATAAAAGTTTTGCAAACTATATCGTGTGACATATCAAATGAAAGGGCTCTGTGTGAGAATCTAAAAAATATATATTTTTTTAATTTTGAGATAAGTAAATTGTTTGCAGGTTATTTAGGAAAATAGGCGAAAATTGCCATTCCCCCCTTATCTACTGGGCCTAAAATTAAAAGAAAAATACAGAAAATAGTTCTCTACCTATTGATTACAGGAAAACCTATAAGAAGTCAATGGTATTTAAAGTAACATAGGATATTTCAGATAACCATGTACGGAAGTGAACCCTCTCCACGCGAGTTTAACTCGCACTTGTCCGGTTTTTTAACTAACACCTTTTTATTTTCAAGTGCAAACGCAACAGAGCATAAACAAATTAAACCTTGCAGTTATTGTGTATGCATGTACGAAAATTTTTTTGCAAGTTACGGTTTCCATCACTGAGATGGTTTACAAATGGAAAATCGTCCACTTGAACGTCCACGTCCATTATTCGTGAATTTATTAATTAATTTACAACGAAAATAAATTTGGTTATAGATACTTTTCAGCATAATTCCATTTTGACTAAATTCACTTTGAATAATATCGACCCAAATTCAGAATGTTTATTTCACGTGGACGATTTTCCATTTGTACCTAATGACAGTAAACCACTGAGATTAGTACATTTGCAATCAGAGATCGTCATTATGTGTCATTCGATTTGTGATTCGCGTCGCGTTCATTTGAAAACGTACCAGTTCGTTGTGGCCAATCAGTTATCATATACCGGATTAATCACGGTAGCGATTGTTTCAAAAAAATTCGCTTACAAAGTTTGATTTGACACATTTCGCGGCGTTTCATGTAACGACTTAATCGTGACCGAAATAAAATTTAAGAGGAGTGTGAACCTACGGCTTTTCATACAAAAGATGATAACGATTTCCACTCCTTAAATGTTAACCGATGTTCAACAATTTTTGATAGGTTGTCCGTCAGCACAAAATCTATGTTTATACGTTTTCATATTTTCACTATAATCAATAAATTCAGTTTTATTGTGGTTTCAGTTTTCTCATACAAAACTAATTTCGGCATTATTTGACTTTCTTGATCTTTAATCAACATTCAAAAAACGTATAGTCCTAGATTTTGTTCTGACCGACAACCTATCAAAAATTTGTCAAAATCGGTTAACATTTAAGGGGTGGAAATCGGTATCGCCTTTTGTATGAAAAGGGTGATTTCTGCCTTTGGTTCACAGTTCTCTTAAGTATGAATCACATGTATCAACTCGTGGAACGGGAATACTTTATTGACGTGTACACTACGTGCATGTTGTGTCTTCACTTCTACGAGTAAATAGGCTTTGTATGTTTTTAATCAGCAGTAGCACTCTTCATTTTAACACTATGGCATCACATCACGTACTACCACGACGGACTAAACCAAGGGTTGCTTTCCAACATGAACGCGATTTATTAAAAAGCCAACGTCAGATGAAAAAACCAAAGCTGAATAACCGGTTTTGTAAATAACAATATTGTAACAATCTGCTTCATACCCACTTCTGACGGTACGATTTGATTGGCTATTGAATAAGGCATCGTATGTTATTGTGAGATGTGATCCCCTTTCTGGTATTTAAAAGCCCTCTCAATCAATGGACAACATTTTATATTCCTTGAGACTTGAAAATTACTATAGAAATCAAAAGATTTATGCCTCCTAAACACGACGATATATTTATTTAAATTTGTTTTTCATTATTTAAAAAAAGATTAAATAAAATAACTCACCCAATTTCCCTATTTTTGTGGCAGAATAGATACATTTTTGCTGTTTGCACGAGCAAAAAAACGTTTATAAAGACTTATTTAAATAGGGATCAGGGGTTGTATTATGCACTCTTAATTCCAGGCAGTTTTGCCGTAAACTGAGCTGCCTGGAAAATCGTATTATGACCGCGCTAAAGCCGGCCTCTTTAGCGCGCTAATAACAATATGAATTTGTCAGGCAGTTCAGTTAAAGAGCTCATAATACGACCCCAGTCCATAGAAGTTGCTTTACTGTGTCGTACAATTAGAGTTAGTCCTTTAAGAATGAGGACGTTTTAATACATTAATAAGACAATAAATATTAATCCTAGCGAGAATTAAAAAAAACATTGGTAACTTCCTCTTTTCATGCAGAATACAGTGGACTAATCTAATTAAAGTGTTAGAAATACGAAATGTTGTCAATTGGGGCCCCGTGTCTGATAGTCTCCATTTGCAGGAGATCCTGCGCACCCAGGCGGGCAGCTCGGAGGTGGTGGTCCGGCCGCGCTGGCTGGTGCCCGACACTAATTGCTTTATCGACCACCTGCCGCTGCTGCAGGCCGTCGTCGCGGCGCCCGCGCAGCCCTACCTGCTCGCCGTGCCCCTAGTTGGTGCGTGAAGTTCACTATACACTATACCTATTCTACGATATACGCATGTATATACAGACACACACACACAACACACACACACACACACACACACACACACACACACACACACACACACACACACACACACACACACACACACACACACATGCCCATTTCTACTTGTTGTGTGGTTTCATTTATTTTAACACGCTTTTATTAGCTTGACCTGTATGTGTATGTATGTAATGGAATCTTTCAGCTTAATTTTAACGTACTTCTCATTGTCGTGAATATTTGAAACTTTGCAAGTGTATGTTATTCGTATGACAATACAATAATTTGGTACCATCGAGCTGATGTGACCATGGAGCCAGGAGGTGGATAGTGGAACTCTTCAATGACTAGTAAACCCCTCGAGTTTGGGCTCATTTGGTTTGCAATTTGGATGACAATAAAATAATTTGGTTCCATCGAGCTGATCTGACCATGGAGCCAGGAGGTGGATAGTCGAACTCTTCAATGGCTTCTAGTAAACCCCTCGAGTTTGGGCTCATTTGGTTTTCAATTCGGATGACATTACAATTATTTGGTGCCATCGAGCTGATCTGACCATGGATCCAGGATATAAAAAATATTTTCTATTTTTTAGTTCGGTTTGCTATTAAAACGTGTTTTTTTAGTTTTTTTAAACTATAATTTACACATGAATGAGTAGAAGTCTAACTATACTTGGGTTAATACGCTCCAACGTCAAAATGTGTCTGTCGTCCGTCCGTTCGTCTGGCTGTCTGTCTGGCTGTCTGTCTATCTGTCCGTCTATCTATCTGTCCGTCAGTCTGTGTGTCAAGAAATTTTTCTCAAGAACGCGTCTTATCAAGTTTAAATTATTATTAAATACTCCGGTCTACAATCTCCTGGAGCTGTAAAAATACCGGCCAGTGCGGCGGGTTCCGTACCATTATCTATAATCAAGCAAAAAAAAATCATAAATACACCATCTGTGAAAATTTCAAATGTGTTACTATCACGGTTCATGAGATACAGCCTGTTGACAGACGCACAGACAGACGGACAGCGGAGTCTTAGTAATGGGGCCCGTTTTACCCTTTGGGTACGGAACCCTAAAAATCAACCTTCGAAGTCACCGCAATCGAAAGATACGGACGTTTATGCCACATATTTCGTTACTCGCAAGGGAATCAAAACCTATAGGGTATTCGCGTTGACCTAGAATCATGAAATTTGGCAAGAAGCAATATCTTCTACCACAAGGAAAGGAAAAAGTCCGGAAACTGTAACTTTTTAGTTACAAAACAAAAAAAAAATAGTTCACCGGAATAACCTTTGCCGTATCACACTGCTCGACCATTGCTCGGAGATAGGAGCTCGCGATTATTTTTTATCTTATTTCATAGGAGGTTATAAATGGTTACCCCGTTGTTAAAAACATTTTTTTTAATTTTTAGTGTTCCGTACCTACAATGTACTGTTTCTTTTTCATAGGTAAGTACGGAACCCTCGGCGCGCGAGTCAGACCCGCACTTGACCGGTTTTTTATTTATGAAGTAGTTAATTTTGCACACGTACACATTAATAACCATTCATTAATTATTATTACTATGCATTTTAATTATAAAATCTAGCTTTTTTATACCGTCAGTAATTGCATTTCCAGACAGATATACTGAATGCCATAGAAATGAAGATCAGCATTTACTGCTATTTAAACCGCCACAATTCAGACTTCTGCAATTATATTACCACTCTAGTGCCAGTTCCTTACTTATTTAATACTAATAATAGTAATTTCAATACCAGTTTCCAGTCCATCTTTTAGAGCGCTTTCGCACTACGTCCGTTCCGAATCTGATCCGAACCCGTGAAAATACGGTCCGGAGTAGTCGTAGAACTATTTCTATGGTAGTTTAAGCACTAGATCTGGCTTCCGTCATCCGGTTTCTCTACATCATCCGTGAATCTCTATTCCGGAGAAGATTATTGACGGATCGAAGTTGCCATAGTATAATAGTAAGTAGCCTTATTATTCGTATGATCGCTCGCGCACTGCATCCGAACCGAATCCGAACTGCGTACGAACAGTGAGGCAGCGGGGCGGGGCGGGGTATGTGCCCGGGGGGCGCGGCAGGCATCCAGTTTAGTTCAGTGTGGCAATGCATTCGGATTAGTGCATTAGCAATATCCGAATTTGGTCCGAGATTTCTAGGTCCGTATTTTCAGGGTTTCGGATCGGACGTAGTGTGAAAGCGCTCTTAAGGTTCTCGAATAAAATGTGAAGTTTTGTCCCGTAATAAAGCGTTTTGAACTTATAGCAGGATGAGATCTATCTAACGGTAAACGTATGCAGACAAGGCGATATAAATGCTATTCGTCGCGAATATACTGTTGCCAGACGCTGCTCTGGTTTTTAATTAGAGCTCATTGGCTGCGGCGTTGTGTTCAAGCGAATAATAGACCTGAGCTTTTGTTTGGACATAACGCTATCTACTTAATTTGACACTGATTGACGGACAACGCACAGCCTAAACCGGCGGGTATAGAGGCATGGAATTTTGAGTTTCACAGACACCACAGAAGTTTCTTATACAACGTAGGTGAGCACTAAGAAAGCATTTAAAAAAAATCATCCGTTAAATTAAATAGGCTGTGAAAGTTTGTCGAAGATTCGTCATTTTTTGGAAGTTACGAGGTGTCGCAGATGGGGTATCGGGCACACGGCTGGCTAGTGGTCTAATTAAACAAGGGTCATCCATCTCTTCTTTGCGATGCGAGACCCCGTCATTGTTTTACCACTTTGCTTATTACCACAGTATATTTTTAACAAAGTGAAGATTTACGGAAGCCCTTGAAAGCAATATCTGTAAATTAGAAGCGCGGATATAGCTTCAACTTTATGCACTATATTCCTTATTGTAAAGGCTGTTGTACAGAACAATGAAAAATTAAGTGCACAGATAAATAAAGTAGTTCCGTGTTCCATTACTTATTTCGTGACCCTGTTTACCATCTCCTGAGTTAATATTTGCGCTACAAGCATTTAAAGTTATGTTTGTAAGTTCTTTACTCATATTGCTTGATCTGATGACATAATTCGCTCGTTATTGCTAAGGATCATCAACACGATTATGGCATCAGTATGTGACAATAGAATCTTAAATACAATTATGAATATAAAGTATTTAATAAATTATAATATATACATACATACATACATATTATCACGCCCGAAATCCCTAATGGGGTGGGCAGAGCCACAAGACTACTTGTAGCCACGTTCGATTAATTAGTCCTAAGATGGTATGATGAACCGTATGGTGACAGGTGATCAGCCCATCGCCCATACAGATAGTCCACCATGTTGGAGAGGACCCGTCCCTTAGTCGACTTTTACGACATGCCAGGATGATAAGCATCTGCACGCATTCTATGCTATTTCTTCACTCCCAGTGCAGCAGAGGAAATTATAATAGCTCTTTATATTTATAACTATCTAACCGTGTACATTCCTGTGACTTTTAGATTAAGCATTTTACTGAACCGGAGACTAAATCTCCCTTATTATTACATACTTATAATTCATTTTTGTTATGTTTATCTGTTGTACTTTGCCTTAGTTTTAGTGTTTTTGTATCATTAAAATTAAGAGTTGGTTAACAACACTTATCGCTTAGTTTTTGACCTTTTGAAGCGCTGATGAGTTAGACACGTGAAGAAGCCCTTTTTTATGCATACATACATATTATCACGCCCGAAATCCCTAATGGGGTGGGCAGAGCCACAAGACTACTTGTGGCCACGTTCGATTAATTAGTCCTAAGATGGTATGATGAACCATCATTATACCAATTATATAATCAATATTTTATATTATTTTGGTATGGCACTCAACAATCTCAAAATCATAAGCAAAGAGTCCATTAACTTTTTCAACGCCAACTACACATATTATGTCAAGAGCTATCGTGCCTGCCCCGCCACCGACCTTATAGATCGGAGCGACGCGCACAAAAATTGTTTATTTGAAATTTTATGATAACAGCCCAACTGCATAGCACGACACCCTTTAAGGTATTATGCACCCTAATACCCTTGATTGCATTGCATTGCCGCGCGGTTTGGCTTAAAGGCGCTGACAACACCTAAATCAGCTTTACTTAAACAGTTTTTTTAAGAAAACCTATTTGATTAGGCAAAGTGTTAAATATAAATGTTCATATACTTTATATTATTGAAAACTTAACTAATAACAAAACACAATTTGATGAAATCGATACGATAGAAAAAAATCGTGAAGTTACGTCTGAAACCCTCTTTAAACAGTTCTATGTCTTAATTTCTTTAACTTATGGGTCTATAATTAATAACACTATTACATCTCGCCCATATTCAAAACTTGACTAATTTATATTTTATGTGTAGTGTGTTTGGTTATATAATTCATCCTTTTCCCCATACAAATAACCGCACAGTGCTTCTCGTTCACTCCGGTGCAAACAGACATAGACAGATCGCTCAAGGTCATTGCCTGTTGTCAGCGTGTTAATAATGATTATTGTGTGTGTGCAGTGTTAACGGAGCTCGAAGGGCTGAGCAAGTGTGCCCGCGTGGGCGCGAGCGCGGGCGCGGCTCTGGGCTGGCTGGGCGGCGCGAGCGGCGTGCGCTTCGCCACGTCGAAGGGCTCCGTCCTCAACTCGCGCGCGTTCACCGCCGAGATGGACGCGGTCGGCGCCACCAACGACGACAGGGTGCTCGCCACCGCTCTCAACCTGCACGCCAATATTGCCAGCGAACCGGGTATGTGCCTGCGAGACGAATTCACTAGAATGCCCAACGAATTGCCACCTCAAGCTTTGTAAACTTGAGGCCGCGGCTTAGATTAGTCGAATTAGTCCGTCATTTAAATAATAAAAAAAATATTGAACACATATTTTTTCTTTTTTTTTCAATTAAACAAACAATGACGAAGATATAGTGCGTTGAAATTCCGCGTGACGTCGCGACTTGCACACTTTTTACTATTAAGTGACGTCATTAGCCCCCACTCCCGAACTTTGATGCGCGTTATCTTTGTCAATTTTGATTGATTTGATAAAACATAAATACGTGTTCAATATTTATATTAATCAAGAGTATTTCAGTGAAGAAAAGCATTGTGAGGAAACCTGCATACATCTGCGATGTGAGCGACGTCCCCAATCCGCTTGGGCCCGCGTGGAAACTACTGCCCAGTCCTTATCATTACTTCAGGAGGCCTGTGCCCATCAGTGGGATGTATGTAGGTCGATGATGATGATGATGATGAACATATTTGTTGCGATCCTTTGTCTTTATGTGGTGTTTATGGTCCCAAAATAGGTTAGTTTATTCTAGTTCGGGCAGTTGAGTTACCTATGCATAGATAGTTCAATCCACGAAGTCGCGCCCCACCACTCAATTTTACTTCAATTTACTAAGGTCCGACCGAGACTGCTTTTTTAATCCCGGCCGAGACCGAGACCGAGAACGAGAATAAAATAAATTCTCGGCCGAGACCGAGACCGAGACCGAGACACGGAAAAATTGTATATTTTTTTCTACATTTGCGTTTTTTATGGTTCCTTACCTCAAAAGGAAAAAACGGAACCCTTATAGGATTACTAGTGTGTTCGTCTGTCTGGCTGTCTGTCTGTCCCTCTGTCCATCTGTCCGTCTGGCACAGCCAATTTGCTCCGAAACAGTAAGTCGGTGACCACAACACGGACGCGTAACGTAAATAAATGAATTTTAAATATGTGGACCACATTTGGCCGGTAGGTAAATTAGAAAATTTAAAAAAAAGTTATGCAAGCGATATAATGTGACATATGAAATGAAAGGGCTTATTGTGAGTATTTTAAATACATACTTGTATATTTTTGGAATTTTAAAATGAATAGTTTGGAAGTTAATCGAAATAGGCAAACATTTACAATCCCCCCCCGCCCCCTGTTTCCGAAAATATTGGGCCGCGAAATAAATAAAAAAAACAGGACTTATTTAACCATAGATTACAAGAAAACTTATAAGAAGTCTGTGGTATTTAAAGGAAAGGTTCCAGATAAACATATACGGAACGGAACCCTGTTCACGCGAGTTTAACTCGCACTTGTCCTGTTTTATAACTAAAAAAAATACATCCGTTATGATAAAAAAGGTTCTATTATGGTTTAAACGTTCTGCCGTGTACTACAAACAATCTTAATAGTCAAAAATGGAAAATAGCAATATTATACGACCGAAAAGCATTTTTAAATTGATTGCCGCGGAGTCTCGGCCGCGGCCGAGAATCTCGGCCATTTTGGGCCGAGACCGAGACCGAGATCTCGGCCCGATTTTTGGCCGAGATTTGCCGAGACCGAGACCGAGACCGAGATCTCGGTCGGACCTTACAATTTACCCTATCGTGCGAAGTAAAAATTATTAAAATAAATCTTTAGGTGCAGATTTGGTATTAGGGGGGCGGAAATTTTTGGGTGATTTTACCTATCTTAAAAAAAAACGTTTTAATTCGTTGAAATTGGTCAAAGTAAGTTTCGTCATGAGTCAGAGGCCTTTGCTTCTTCATCGATTGAACTATCTATATCTATTGATTTAAAATGGAATGTTTTCTATAAGCCACTGGCGATCCAGTTGACGTCGAGTGCAATACTGATACTAACTGGTTTTCTATGCATCTGCCTGTTGACGCGCTTTGCCTTTGGGAATATTACATGGCAGGTCTGCGAAGTAGTAGCTTAGCTACACTCACCGTCTCGTTAATTAGAAAGTCTAACTAATGTTGGCACTTCAAATGGATTCCGAATATATGCGGAGCTCGTAACATTATTTTTATTATTAGCACGGAATGTGTTATGTCCCACTGCTCGGCAAAAGCCTGTATAATCTCTATTATTTTAGCATATTGTAAATGACTTGCCTATGTAAGAAAAACAGCAATTATCATCAATAAACCAACATATTACTGACAGAGATCCATCCTGTTGTAAAAGAAAATGTTTTTATGTTTAACATATAAATGATTTCAACACACATTGTATTCATTTGGATTGGGGACAGTGACCACAGTTGCTATTCTAGTTATCCCGTCATCAAGTGTTCCCTATTTAACTAATTATTATAGTAATTCCGATTTAATATAGCTGATCCTAAAACATTTCAAGTTGTTTTGGAATTTATTATTCATATTGCGTTTCAGAGATTCAGAATAAGTATATAAAATACTGGCTGTGGAAGCCTGGACATTCCCTATGCAAGTTCTATCTGGAAATCTGATATAAACCAAATATTTCCCGGCCGCCAGACTTTCATAACTATATTCTAGAAACCCTCTGGCACTTTTCCTTTTTTTCAGAATGTTTTTTTTATTCGTACTCAGAATAATGAATCCTATTTATTGTAATTGAAAAAAAGTGTCCATGATTTTTCCATTCCAGTATGTAACTTAGCATACAGTTACAAAAGGCCACGAAAAGGAAACGAAATTACTATGAAACTTTAGGAAACGTTTTTCTGAAAATGCTCAAGTCATTTTCATAACATATATGGTTTTTATGTATGTAATAACATACATATTGAATGTTCCGTTAATGTGTTTAGACGTAAGCGAGGAGACGGTGGCGGAGGCGTCGAAGATCACCCGAACGGTGTTCGAGGTGGTGCTGCTGACGGACGACCGGAACTTGCGCGTGAAGGCGCTCGCGGCCGAGCTGCCCGCGCGCCCGCTGCCGGCGTTCATGCAATGGGCCGGGCTCGGCGATGACACTCGAGTCAGTATTGCAGGCCTATACCCTGTAGGCCCTGTGTCAATAAGCTTGTTTCAGTCCACTGCAGCCTATCTGCCTTTTCGAAGAAACTAGGCTCCGAGGCTATGTTATTATAAAGCTACAAGTACAAATTTTACGGGTTTAATCTGGTAATAATACTGGACAAATGTATGTGGGTCTGTTTTCGGTGTTGCCATGGCGTTCATGTCAATGTCAGTTTGCGGGCGTTTTAGAAATATCTTATTCTATCTTATACTGGTTAGTATATTGCAATAGACTCTGTCAGCTTCACTATATCAAAATATATGTATCAGACGTACATAGAAATTTCTCAGTAACTATGGGACAGATTTCAGTCATGAAGTGATTCATCTATACATATAAAACAGTACCGTGACTCACTTATAGACAACGCACAGCCTAAACGGGTGGTCCTAGAGGTTTGAAATTTGGAGCAGATATTCCTCGAGTACCGGAGAGGTGCACTAAGGAGGGATTTTTGAAATTTCATCCCTAAAGGGGTGAAAAGGGGTGATTAAGTTTGTATGGAAAATACCGCGCGCGAAGCTGTGGCGGGTCCATTAGATAACACTTTCAGTGCCAGCCCAAAAATCAATTCTCATCCCAGGCGCCGCAGAATTGCCTCCATACAAAATTGCTAAAGCAAGAACCCGACCAGCGAGTCGTACGGCGTGGCGACAAAGTGATAGAAAAGCCGATTATCGAGTTTTCGGCACTGAATGTGTGAAGTATATTCAATAAGATGTTTATTAGTTTCGCTAATGAAAACATGTTCTCACTTACAGAACACGCAGACGGATGTAGTTAATGAGAAGGCGAGCAGCAAATGAAGTGCTGCGCGATATCGCCGGCAGCAGCACCAGGCCAGCAGCGCACAGGGCGACCTACTCTTGCGGGTGTTAGTGCTTAAATGTTCAGAATTTCGCCACCGCGGTTCACTAATGTGTGTCACTCTAGCATAGGAATTGAATAGATAAAGTAAAAATCATACACCAATATTATAACAGTTCGTACATTTTGTTAGAAGCTTATGGAGCTTTCGTGCTCCGGGGCTTAATTTACGTTGTTATCATTATATTCTAATTTTATTTCTAAGATATTAGATAAATCGTAATTTTAGTGTTGTAACGCTATTTCTTTTTTTTGTAGTGTAACATATTTAAGTATATTTTCTATTTTTTTGTAGTTAGGTTATAGAATTAAAAATTACTACATTATCCGAATTGGTCGAATCGGGCCTTAGACTCAAACAATGAATTTTCTTATTTGCTTTTAATGTTATATTGTTTAAATCGCATGACTAGTGACATTTAGTGGTAAATATATTTGTCACGAAAGCTAATCTATTTTAATAAAATTAAGAGTGAATGTTATTTGGAGAACGGATAATGTTCTATGTCTGGTGTCCGAAACGTTTTTTCATGTTTTTAATGTATCTTTCTTCCGAATGGTACAACAATCATGTTCTATATACATTTTTATCACGTTTGGCTTGGGTGTTGAAAACTACTTGTATTCTTGACGAATTTCTTATATGATAATTAATCCAGAGATGAAAGGGTCACCGAATTACACATTCGCAACATAAGAGTGTTACGTTTTTCGTAGTTGCAAAATTTGAGAGCATATTTAATAATAGTAGGATGTAATACGTGTTTGTAATGTTATCAGCACGTCGTGTTTTGATGCAAAGTAGAATTAAGAGATCAAAGTGAAATACACATACATATTATAACAAATGCAATATGAACTGTTTCTAACATAATGTACAAAGGCAAAATATATTTACGTTAATAATTTCAGTTGGACTCTTAATTTTAGTATCTTATTCCTAAACTTTGACGGAAATAGTACATTTTAGCGTCATAATTTTTAGAAACGTAGTACTGTGGATGTTTGAATCATGTAAAAGATTGTTATTTGATAATTTAAATTGATACAATATATGCCATTGTAATGACAAAAACCCAAGTCTTAGATCGCAAGTCGCAACCCGCCGTAAACATACAATTTTTTTTAAAAATCTAAACTAGCGACAGACACATTCTTGAAGTGCGTAATATTGGTATTTAGTTTTATTAACAGCTGTGTAATATAATTATGTTTGACGTGGCTACTGATCTGAGTCAACTTCGTAATGGTCTTAGAACGTATGCCAACATTCCAAGTGTTTATTAAACAGTGTAGAGCATGATAAAAAAGTATAGTGATAACCACGTAATGTAAAGTACTTATTGTTCTTGGGATGTTTTATTTATCTTTATTATACATGGTTGCTGCGAGTTTGCGATCTTTATGGGTAGTCTCACAATGGGGCCAATTCGAAAGTGTGTTCGGCTAAACTTCGCTAAATAGAAAACGTCAAACTTGATTTTGACAGCCTTGTGCTATTCAAAATCAAGTTTTACTTTCCGTATTTTAATAAGACACCGTTTAGAATTGGATCTGCAGCTCAATTGGTATCAGTTTGGCTCGAAATACAAACCAATTTAGTCATCACTCGATGTAAATAAGGTTACAATTGGTTTATTTTTCGCGAAAGCGATACCAATTGTTGTTACGTAATTGAGCAGCGGATGTCCAAGTAAAATGTATCCCTCGAGTAACTCATACAAAACAAAAAATTCGCTGATACGTGCCGAGTAACGTCTTACTTGGAGATTGTGAAACAGGCCTTTATACTTAATTTAATACTTTCTGGCTAAAGTACTATTGCCACATTAAAAATATTGCCTAATGGTTTCCCAGAAGTGTTTTTATGTTTTAACAAAATGTGTAATAAACTAATGCATGTCAATACACAGTTAAAACTCCGAAATTAACATTAAGCATTGAAACATGTTATTTTTATTAAAGTAAACTTAATTATGTTTTCTTTCCTTCTAAATCATGATCTTCGAATAAACATTGAATTACATACTTTAATCAGCTGGTATTTTATTCAAATGTCAGGCACCCGCGGTAATGATTTGTGACATAGTGCTTTTTAAGAACTCGTTAAATCTTCAATAACTCGTAACTAGTTATTTGAACCTTTATTAAAAAAACGTTCATTCAGAAAACGAAGGTTAGCCTTGGATCAACAAAATTTCTGCTTGTATCAATAAGCGGGTAAAATGAATTACAATAATAAGGTATTCAAAAGCGAGAAGCTAATCTTCCGTCGACATAAAAGGTGTTGCGAACTATTCAGCAATCAAATTAATTTCTAAGGTTTGTGCGGGGGTAACCAATGGGCAATCTGTTTATGGACGTGAGAAACTCCGATGCGAAGACTATTGAGTAATAAGAATTGGCAATGTTCCGAGGCGGGGGGCGAGTCTAGGCGCGCGCACCGTTGCCGCGCCGGCTGTAAATGCACCGTTATACTTACCGTGCGCATCTCGCTTTGGGCGCTGCGTTAGCTTATTCACAATATATCGGAGATGGACGCGCGTAGCGCTCCAACCGCCATCACTGTATACTTAGAAGCTAATGCACTCATAGTTAATGAAACTTTACCGCAATCCTTTTAGGGTTCCGTAGCTAAAAGCTTAAAAAAACCGGCCAAGTGCGAGTCGGACTCGCGCACGACGGGTTCCGTACCATTATCTTTAAAAACGGCAAAAAAATCACGTTTGTTGTATGGGAGCCCCCTTAAATATTTATTTAATTCTGTTTTTTAGTATTTGCTGTTATAGCGGCAACAGAAATACATCATCTGTGAAAATTTCAACTGTCTAACTATCACGGTTCATGAGATACAGCCTGGAGACAGACGGACAGACGGACAGCGGAGCCTTAGTAATAGGTTCCCGTTTTTACCCTTTGGGTACGGAACCCTAAAAACTAACACTTATGGTGAGACTTCATTGTCTGTCTGTCTGTATGTCACAGCTGTTTTTCTCAGCAACGAATAATAATATGAACTTAAATTAGAAATATGAATGCTTGCTTCAAGAACTTGTGTATATTGAAGGAGTAAAATGTTTAATACTTACATTTAACTGAAAAAGGGGCCAAGAAAGTGTACGAATCTCCGAAATTTGCCCACCCAAAAATTGAAATTCTAAATACCTATGGTTTTCGAGAAAACAAAATAAAACTAAATAATACATGCAAGTTCATATCATACTCGATAGTTGCATAGAGATAGGAGCTTGCGATAGTTATTTGTTTTTTTATTTCATAGGTAGGTACGTTTAAATGGTTATCCGGTTATTAATAGTAGATTGTTGCACCGAGCAGAAAGTGATTCATTATATACTACATCACTTGATGCGAAGTGCATTATCTGCTTTTCTTTCAAGTACTGCAAAAAGTTGGTAAATAAAAGTAAAGGTAATGTCAAAAACTAAAACCTGACAAGCGACGTAAAAAGCATTTTTGCACCTGGTATGACGCACCCTTAGAATTTTTATATAGTCTATGACACTCGCACATTCTCCCTAAATCTATCTTATCTTAAGATACCCTTTTTACCCTGACCCTTTTGACCCTTTTTATTAAAATCGGTCCAGTGGTTTAGAAGGTAAAATAGAACATCCGAAAATTTTAACAGGTAACTTGTATCTGTTCAACTCATTTTCATATTACGCGTTTTTTTGTGTCTTTTAGTAAACTACTTATACTTTCTTCTCAGCCAATACTTTGAGCATAACATTTTAGACGGGGCAATAACAGTTCGATATGGCCGCCGATTTGTGGACTGTCTTGCTAACAACAAGTCCACGGAAAAGTGGTCGGCTGTCCCATCGGACCGTGAATGTTCGGAATGGGTGGCTGGTGGTGTAAACTTCTTGATCAACGAACCAAATCTGGCCAAAATTAACCAAATGAACACAGTATGAGAGTCGTATAGTTGTATACCTAATTTACTTGCCACCGACTTCTATATATTTAATTTATTACTGTATTAACAAATATATTTGATGTTTGTGGGTAATTTACTAAAGGCCAGTCTTTATTTCTTAGTTTTCAAAGGGTTTTTGAAGTCGGTTTTGTTTTTTGTTAAAATTAATTTTATTTTTAGCTTTTTAGTGAATATGATGTAATATATAGTTTAATTATATCCACTTTTACCAAATGACGATAGCATTATGTCAACAGCTCATCTACTTTTGTAAAATAGTGCGTTCAGAATGCAAGGACTGGTGACCGTTAAGGAGTTCTTTCGCGAACCCCACTATCAGTTCCGATATACCAGATGCGCTTTAACGAGATCAAGTTGATTCGCAACAGAGACTAAGAAATGTCATCATTATTTGTTGACTGTCTATCATTGAAGAGTTCCAAGTAGTAATCCGTGGACTCCATCATCACCCATCTTGACAAAATGATAACGTTCTTGTGCAAATGCATCAATTATCTTAGAAAATGGCAAAAACGGTATATGCTTGTTTACAAAATATGAGGAGTTCTGTTGATTCCTCATGGATCCCATCATCAGATCCCACCATTTTATGGGACCATTTCTGAACTACGACAATCCCAACAAAAAAAAGAATTATCGAAATCGGTTCACGGGCTTAAAAGTTATGTGGGAACAGCCATAAAAAAATATATACGGGTCGAATAGATTACCTCCTCCTTTTTTGAAGTCGGTTAAAATATTGATATAGGTACTTAGCTCTTTCAACTAGCAAGATACATATCACTCATTTAGCTCTTCGGCTCCCAAACGGCTCCCAACCCAAACGGCTCCCAAAAGGCTCCCTAACGGTTATGGGCGTACGGCTCCTTTCAACCAAGGGTGACTCGTTCGTCGCGGGGCTCACGGCTCCCTGTCTTGGCTCGTGTGTCCCCCGACGCTGCTGCCTTGCTCGTGCTCGGCTCTCGCTCGGCTTATTCCGCGCGATGCGACAGAGATTGAACATATGAGTCGTTCGTTGTACCAGTTAGCGAAAGCGAGGAAGATAGATTTACTTGAATGTATCACGGAGCGAGGGAGCCGAAAGATCTAAAGATCAATTGAGATATGGAAGGAGCCGGATAAAGAGCTCTTTCGAATCACTCCCTTGGGAGTTACACATCTCTAGTGCTCAAAAAGAGCGTTTTCCAAGCAGCCAAATCGTGCGGAAGTGCCACTTTTTTTAACTTGTGCTTTTTATATTTGTTTTTTTTTTTAATTTTTACATACGATGCAAAGAGTGTTTATTGTTTGAGAAAAGTTTTACAAATTAGTCAAGTACAGATTATCATTAATATAAAGGTACCTACAATAAGACTTCATTAAACACGTTCAAAATCATGGGACAATCTTCACACAAATCGATCTAATCCCAAAGTAAGCTCTAAAGGCTTGTGTTATGGGTACTAGACGACGATATAAATACTTATATAGAGAAATAAATACTTAAATACATAGGAAACATCCAAGACTCAGGAACAAACATTCGTGCTCATCACACAAATATTTGCCTTTACCGGGGATCGAACCCGGGGCGCTAGCTTCGGAGGCAGGGTCACTCCCAACTAGGCTATCGGCGTCGTCGTATATTGATATATAGCACTAATTTATCTTGTTTATTTATTCTATTATTATTATTATTTGTTTGTTTTTGTTTTGGCTGTTTGTAATTTTGATCTATCCACGCATTGTCTTTTCTCGTCAACTCCAAGGTTAGCTGGAAGAGATCCCATTAGGGATAAGGTCGTCTTTGAACACTTTTTATGTCATAATGCAGAATTTTATGGTTTTCATTTATGTGAAATAAAGAGTTTACATATATACATATATATATCATACATTTTCAATGTCACTTTATTCTGTCAGATTTTCTAAAATGGTTTCCAACTAATTTGCGAACTCATAAAGCGCTACGAACGCAAATTAGTTGAAAAAGGAAAAAAAAAATAGTAAGTAAATAGGTACCTAGTCAAATTAAAACTTTTGTGAGACATTATGTATACTTGAAAAACTCACGGCTTTACTCACGATTTATTGTCAGAAATAGTAGTTTCAAGTATTCTTAAGTAAATAGGTATCTATTCAAAATTAAGATGTTTTGGAGTTTACTCCTTAAGAATCGACTTTCATATATAGCCCGGGGTATGAAAAAATATGGGGAGGTAAATCAAACTACGAGTCACACGAAGTCACACGATGTTAGCCGAAGATGCGTCGGTCGCTTCGCATTGCATACAGATAAAGTGAATAATATGTTTCCATCGGTAAAACTCGGATCTCAATCGGAAGACGACGGGACCCGAGGTGTCAATTAATTATTGTATTCAATTAGTGACATGTTTATGTTCATTAATATGAAACTTTATTATTTACTGCCAAATGTCAAAATGCAAAATGACAGCATGGTATGATGGGTACTGTTTTATTTTATAATCGTTCGTAAGGAGTAAACTTCTGTCGTGCGTCGGAGCTGACACACACACACTTTTTTTTAACAAACATTCACCGTGTGTTATCGGTACGAGGCAGAAGGATGGTGGGAATAGATTCAACAATAAAATTGCCGCTCTGCAACATTTCATCGTTACAATAGGAGCATCTCTTGATGTCGGGTACTTTGGCCCTAGCATGCCAGACAAGAGGACAAATTAAACCCGTTTATATATCTGACAATCTCTCTCATCGACACTAGTGTGAGAGAGACGCACTTAGAGATAACACGGTTTAACTTATCCTTGTGTCAACCTTGCTAAGTCCACTGACGTTATTTGGCTGATACGTTTAAAAACAAACATACTAGATACGTTGCATCAATAGAACTTGTTAGAAAAGTATTCCTTTGTTCCAGCAGTTTTTCATACATTTCTTAAGTAATTGTGTAAATTAAGAAACTAAACGAATCATTATTCCCAAATAATGAAAAAAAAAACTATAATATGATTATCAAAATCGTTAATGTTGCTGACACGTTTTTTGAGAAGTATCTACTCTTCTATATACATACATACATACATACATACATATCACGCCTGAAATCCCTAATGGGGTGGGCAGAGCCACAAGACTGCTTGTGGCCATGTTCGATTAATTAGTCCTAAGATGGTATGATGAACCGTATGGTGACAGGTGATCAGCCCATCGCCCATACAGATAGTCCACCATGTTGGAGAGGACCATTCTATGCTATTTCTTCACTCCCAGTGCAGCAGAGGAGTTCTCTTCTATATAATAGCAAAAACAGTGTTAAAAGTAATTTAATTAAAACAACATCAATTTTAATTATTGGATCACAGTTTTACTGGCGCCGAGTTCTTGGTAACGATAGAATAACCTTAAGCCATTGATTACTTAATTATTTCTAATTCGACGCGGTACTTATAATTTCATTGCTCAAATTCCGTAGATTGTTTTTTATATCTTCTTAGTAAGATGCTATCAATCGCAGAAATTCTTTGTATAAAGTTTTACTATGATCTGTTACGTTATTCGGTTGAAATGTGACGATGTTCTCCGTAGTTAGTACGAGCGCCATAAATAGACCAGCGATTAAACCTGGCTGTACGAAAATAAATCTAGAGTTATGTCAGTCCGGCGCCAATTATAGGTTATGAATTTGCACAAGGTACGGTTAGAGCCCGACTCCATATTCTCATCAAAGGCTAAAGGCATTAAATTAGGCCATAAACTTGAATAAATTAAGCACCGTCCACAATTCTGACGCCGGGAAAAGCTATTTTAACGTAATCATAAATCCATAGATGTTCAATAAAGAAATCAGTGAAGTAATCTATATTTTGAATACCTAGCGGGTACTTGAGCCTGCCCACTTTAAATCAAATGAGTTGCCAGTGAACATTTACATGACATAGAGTTAAGATGGAATGGCCACTGTTCGCGTTCGTGTAAATGGTTTAATATTCATTGGTCATGAATCTATTTAGGATGTTTCTATTACAATATGGACTTTTGTTCCCTTTTAATGATCCCGATACCACGTTTGGTTAAGTAAAAGTAAAGATTTTAATCATTGGCAAAATAACAGGCAAACTCAATTGAAAGAGCTTGACGTCCACTTTATTGTACACGCGATATACCTATCTATAGTGATTGTCATTCCGCGGCCCTAACATGCATGGCACAAAGATAAATTAGAACCGTTTATCTCTAAGTGCGTCTCTCTCACACTAGTGCCGACGAAAGAGATAGTCATAGACATAAACGGCTCTAATTTATCTTTGTGCCATGCATGTTAGGGCCGCTGAGGGCTTAGCACACTAGCTGTTGTCGCGCACTTAAAGCATATGTCACTTTTTAACTATTATGCTGGTGCGTTAGGGACAAATGCGTTATGTGCGCCATACAATAGTGTGCTACGGGGGCTGGAGGGTCGTTTAAGGAGATGCTCAGGCAAATCTTGATGCGCCTTATTATACGATCGGTCTGGAGAATCTAAACAGCAGGACTTCCGCTTCGCCACTGTAGATTTTGTTAGATATTAAATTAAGCAATAATAGTACATTGTGCATCTAGGGCAGTAAGAAGGGGATAACTAACGAGAGTCTGTTAGAAGCCCGATGCCGGAGGCGAGGGCTTTTAATGACTCGAGTTTGTTATCCCCTTACTGCCCGTGATACACACAATGTTTTCTGATGAAAACATTGTGTGTAACACGGGCAGTAAATGTAGTAAATGTGATCATTTACGAGGAAATTAAATAAAATTTAGACAAAAAATATTATATATATTTATTTTAGTCCCATTGTACACCGTGGGTAGAACAAACTGTATGTCGCGCCCCACCCACCTGGCGCCACGCTCCCCCGCCGACCTGGCGCATCCATAACTGCCTGCGGAAGTTCTAAACCATACAAAATCCATAACTGCCCTTGGGAGTTATGGATTTTGTATGGTTTAGAACTCCCGCTGACGGCGGCGCGTATAGAGGAGTAAAATCGGCTATATTGTTGCTCTATACGCCTGCGTATAATAACACCCTTTCCGAGCAAGTGCGATGAAAAATAAATTGACCAATTGTTGGGAACTCAAGTTAGGATGTTTAAGTAACTTGATAGTGCGTTTGAATTTGTAAACCGTGCGGTTTGCGCACGCGCAGTGTTGAGCGCAACGCAAACAGTGGTCGCACGACGCGCAGGTCCGATTGCCGGCTAATAACTAAACTAAGCACACACATTAATTACCCGGTAGCACGGGAACATTAGCCTGACACGACGATCATATTACGTTTTCGACTAAAGGTAAGATATAAATTACTAGTGGACCCGCCACAGCTTCTCCGCGATATTTTCCATACAATCTTTATTACCTCTTTTCATCCCTTTAGGAATGGAATTTCAAAAAATCCCTCCTTAGTGCACCTCTAGGGTACTCGAGGAATGTCTCCCCGTTTCAAACCTCTAAGACTATCCGTTTAAGCTGTGCGTTGTCTATAAGTTCGTCACGGTACTGTTTTATATGTATTGATGATATACCTGGATCGCGAGTTCGCTACAGGTAGGTACAGTCGCGCGGAATGACGGGTCGGTTAGCCATCCATTTTTAACCGACTTCAAAAAAGGAGGAGATTGTGACTTTACTGCTTCGGCCGAGGCGAGTGCATTTCGTGCGGCAACTTTGCTCATAATCCACGAGGAGCATATCTACTAATACTTACGTGTACGATTTATTGGCTGATAAAGTGGTCGTTTAAACCGGAAGTACGTAAAATTTACTTTTTACTATCGGTTGATGTTGCCCTAAGTATTAAAAGCATTTTATTTGCTAATATTATAGTTGTACTAGCGAGTCTTCCGAATCGCAAAAAGTAGTATTTGTGTTTTTACAGCAAATATCTCAAAACAAAGATATCAGTACAATTTCGTGTAACAATTCTCATAGAAGGTTGTCAAACACCAGCGCCACGGCTTAACCACACCCTATTGCTGATGTTTTAGTTCTTACGACATACACACAAAAGTCTAATATTGCTTGATTCACACGCTACCATATCATTGTGGACGGTGGGGTCGGTGGTGCTGCGGTGTCACACCGCACGATGCGGGAGGGCATTTTTTCAATTATAGTGTCAAATGGGTGTCACCGATGGTGGTTGCCATGCGACTGAACCTGCGATGGTGTCAGATTCGCGTTCTGACACTTCAAAAGTAAGCATCCCGAACAGTTCTTTGAGCAGTACCTTACTATATACTTCAATGTTTTACAGGAATTCCAATTTTGAAAAATCTCGTTACTTAGATAGTTCATCAGCAAATAAATCAGGTTTGTAATGTTTGAAAGTAGTTATGGAAATGAAAATTAACAATCAATGTATACGACAAATAATGTGTACCTATACAATGGCACAGTAGTCTTTTGAGATCTTTGCACAGTAGTGTCAGAGTTAGATTTCCAAATCGCAAAGAATTTCAGTCAAAAATCGTCACTGAAAAGCCAAGTCTTTTAAATCAAAGATGAAACGAACTTACGAACGGATTAATGAATCGAGCTCAAATTTGACACGGCTGTGGTATTAAAATAAGCGCCCGGAATAAATACCTATATTTATATTTTTAAAATATCTAGATAAGCATTCACAATATAGAAATAATCAATCAACTAAAATCATTCTTTATCCCCAACATGCGTTATGTCATGTGAAAGAGCGTAAGTAGCGAGGTATTCAAGCATTATCGCCCAAGACCAAAATAATTACGCTACCATACATACATATACTACACAATGCTTTTAATTACACCTATGACGAAAATGCAACTAAAATGCTTTTAAAATTATTAAACAATATTTAAAATTAAGTATTTCAATTTGAAATTATGTAGGTACTACCAATACCATACTGGCAATACCATAATGAATGTCTCATCGAATTATGAAAGTGAAATATAATAAATAGCTAGTGTATCAATTGTATAGTGGAGACCTCTAGTGCCTGTGTTAATAGTCTGTGCTCAAGACTGCTATCGTGCTCAAGTAGGCGTTTACTCATCGTAAAAACCTTGCTTGACTACAATATCAGTCTTAAACGCGGTCTATTAATATTAATAAGGGTGTAACAGATGTTTGTGTACCATTACAAGAACGGTTAAAAAAACGAATGAATTTAATAAAAATAAAAATATGATTTTTAAATTATTAATAATGTCTCACGAAAGTTGTAATTGGTCTATGATTACCTACATAATCAATCCGTTACAAAATTGACACGGTATGGAACCCTCGGTGCGCGAGTCCGACTCGAACTTGCCCTGCTTTTATATGAATTTGAATTATTTTTATTGCTTGCGCGTAAGACTAAGGTTTCAAACTGTTTTTGCACACTACCTTATGACTAATTTAAAAAAAAATTGTCGATCTTTTAAGATCTTAAATTGGAAGTACGTTCTCGCAAATTAATACTTTGTATTTATGTTTGTAACTATCCATCTACGGAATAGTCGGGGCTCGAGATGAAACTTAGCATCTGGTTATGTAACAAGGTAACGGTAGATTATTTGCTTTTACATTAAATTAAATTAGCGGAATTGGCCACTTGCTACTTTCTCGGTTAATAACTGAACGGGAACGATCTAACACGTACCTAATCGCGCATGATTCGAAACCCTTCCAACCATTTACGGTAACTGTTGATTAAATAAACTTTATTATTGCGGCAGACGGGTACCCAGTATGCACAGTAGGTCTAGCGCACACAATTTGATCTTGATTACCACATAAGCTTGACTATTTAACGGCTTCCCCTTAAAGGCAATCGCCATCATTGCATTCACGGGCTCTCAAGAGGAAAATCATGACCTGCATAGGTTAATGAGTAAAACACTGCTTTCTCAGTGAAGTGAAGAGTTCAATTGTTATAGCACTTCTAGCCTTATTCGAACGCATTAGTTACCTTAAGAGCTTAAACAGCCAAACAGAGTTCTATACATCTTCACCGACGACGTCATGGTGTTGACATCATATCTCTATCTCTCGTGTAATGCGTATCCGGTTTCTTTTTCTATTCGCTTTTTAAAGCCCACCAGCCCGCAATTATAATACGCTACAGTAGGTATTATGAATCATCTCATCACATAGCTTTGTTGCTGTCAAATTCCACGCTTGCCTGATCGCGAAATTTGTAGACGATACTTATGTTGTTCTGTCATAACGCGTATTCTATAGGTATTTGTCGGCATTACACTTGAAAAATGCTGTTTCCTTTTTTCCAGTTCTTGTTGTTCGTCTTAACAACAATTACAATAATAAAATAAGCGCGCGGAGAATATTCCTATATTCTTTATCCCCTGCATAGGTTA
The DNA here is from genome assembly GCA_947859335.1 of Tortricodes alternella. Classification (NCBI taxonomy): domain Eukaryota; kingdom Metazoa; phylum Arthropoda; class Insecta; order Lepidoptera; family Tortricidae; genus Tortricodes; species Tortricodes alternella. The sequence goes on from OX401976.1 coordinate 8,682,691, forward strand.
ATGAGTAAAACACTGCTTTCTCGGTGAAGAGAAGAGTTCAAGCACTTCTAGCCTTATTCGAACGCAAGCATAAAAGGCCAAACAGAGACGAGCTTCCCTATTTCCGCTCCAAGGGACACAAGTTAACCGGACCTGGCCCCCAATTCTCGCTGCATTCGTTCATCTGACGTGTAATCTCGAAATCGACATTATCTCGAATGTACCGAGAATTGGGGGCCTGAACCTACCTACCAACTAGAGGCTCCGTGAGCTGTAGACCTCGCGACAAAAGACTTCAAAAAACTGAATCTAAAACAAAAACCCTTTGAAAAGTAAGAATAGGCCTTGCGACAAACTTAACTTTGCCGTTGAAAGACTGATATCTCCATACATCGACAAAGGTCGATTCAGTTTACCAACAGCGTCAGAAGGTTTGTAATTGCAAAAACCTCCATATATCCGCCATTTTGAAACATTTCAAAAAACTGAATAGACAAAAATATTATACATTTACCAAACCTGATCACAGAATTTCACGAGAATCGGTTGAGAACTGCGAGCTGTAGACGAGAACAAATGGACAGACGGACAGACGCCGGACATCCGCTGGACACACAACAATTACAGAAAAATTTCCTGTATTTTTTTCAAAATTGTAGGCCCGGTAGTTTCGGAGGTAAGGGGGGGGGGGAATGGTCAATTTTTGCCTATTTTCCTAAATAACGTCCAAACCATTCATCTTAAAATTCCAAAAGAAACATATTTAAGATCCTCACAATAAGCCTTTTCATTTGATATGCCACATGATATAGTTAGCGTAACTTTTTTTTAAAATATTCTTATTTACCCCCCAAAAGTGGCCCCCATGTTTAAAATTAATTTGTTTACGTTACGCATCGGTGTTGCGGTCAACGACTTACATATGTATACCAAATTTCAAATCAATCGGTCCAGTAGTTTCGGAGCAAATTGGCTGTGACAGACGGACAGACAGACAGACAGACAGACAGACACAGGAGTGATCCTATAAGAGTTCCTTTTTTCCTTTTGAGGTACGGAACCCTAAAAATAAGCTAAGGATGACCACGTTCCACACATCGTCAGGGGTCACGTGGAAGCCACATGACGGTGCGGTGTTGGTGCTAGCAGACAGACATAACTTCATCGTTATTATCGTCATTACTTGAGCTAACATTTTAAATCAGTATCAGATGTTATCGTTATCGACGCGAATGACAAATGCTGCTCTAATGCTAATACATCAGTTATCTTAGAAAATGGCAGAAATGGTATGTTTGGATGAATCATGGATCCCATCATCAGACTCCAACTTTAAACAACCCCAACCCCTTAACAGGCCCAGTGTGGAGGAAAACTCTTTCGATTAGAATAAGAATTGTTCAAATCTGTTCAAAAATGTCGGAGTTATGAAATATCAAACATTCTAAAATATATGCATAGTAAAAATACGGATGAATTGAGAACCTCTTCCTTTTTTAAGTCGTTTATAATAAGCGCTCACGCCTATAAAATTTATAACTATGGCCGTCAGCACACTTTTTACGAGACGCGACCTGTAGCGGTAGAAGTGTTCGTTGCCTCTGCAGTTCATTTTATACATTGTTTTAAATTATTTAATACACCACTATCAGCTTCTCTCTTCATAAAATTATAACAAATAAACATTATAAATATTCTTTCTTTCCTTTTTATGCAAAACCGTCCTGCAGAGAAACTTGCGTGACTTTGTTTTGGGAGCTAACGAAACGTAGACACTGTATTGTAGGAAGCAATGGTCGACTGAAGAACCAATAGCGTGATAGCACAGGCACAGGATTTGGCCAGTAAATCGACTACTGCGAAGCCCGCAACGCCAGCGCGTGACGCTGACGCAGATGTGGTAACTCACTATATATTTTTTACACTATGACTATGCACACAAATCTTACGGTTTCAAAAATAGATCTGATAGATCTGATAGTTGGAGGAATGGACGGATGGACAACGTAAGCTCGGTTATAGGGTTCCGTGGATACCCTTTGGGTGTGGAGCCCTGCTCTTTATGCTAGCCGAAACTAAATGAGTAACTCACGTACCGAGGATACTTTATATTGTGATAAGCAACAAAACGTTGATTTGTGATCGGCCACCATGTTCGTTGCAGCTTCAGAAACGTGAAATTCCTCACGTCTCACAGTTTCCTGTACTTACTAAGAGGCCCCTTTTGTAGTAATTGAACAATTACAAAGTAGCGAAGTGCAACACTTCTTTACAACGAGGTCCCTACAGGTGCAAGGCACGGAGAATATTTTAATTTGAATTGCTCAGTTTTAAGTGTCGTCGTTACGACAGGGGTGACCGCAGTCGTAAATTTATGTAATTGAAATGTTTGATGATTCCGTCGGAATATTATTTTAACCGATGATTGAATTTTTTACAAGGTAATCAATGAGTCGAGGACGGGGCGGGTTAGCTCATCCGGCAGGCATTTTGGTGGTTTTTGTGCTTGCGCCGCGCGAGGAAGGCCTCCGCGGGCACGACTCGGGCTGATGACGACATGCTTCGATTTATCAGTAGACGCTGTCCTGGAGAATATGCCTCATACTATTTACTTATTGCACAAACACGTATTATTAGCTTAATTCTAATAATGATTTTGCAAGGAACTATGGACGTAAACAGAATAAACGGCTCAGATCTTGTAGTACATTTTAGCAGAGTTTCTTAAAAGTTTGATCATAGTTTAAAGAAGTTGGTTGCTGTCTTTCTATGATCAATGCATTCGATCATCTTATAGCGGTTAAATAGTAGTTTATGCAACGGTTGCATAATGATAGGCCTTAAAACACTAGTGCGGTTTTCATGAAACGAGCCGACAGGCGAGTTTCATAATAAGATCGCACGTGTGTTTTAAGGCCAAATTATGCAGAGTTGCATACATAACTTTATCTACACACATATTATAAATCCTCCATGATGGGTTCAGAAACAATATTTTCTGGCAACAAGTTATTTGTTGCAATCGTGGCTGCATATTTCCGATATCCGGCGCATTTTCACATCACACACACTCCGAGAAGACTACTTACTATTCATATTTTCAACTAAAATGTAAATTACAAACAACTTTTTCTATTCAATTCAACAACAATTCTACTTTCGTTCAGCAAAACGTCAACATGGCGGCAAATACGATCTTCCGTCAAGACCATTTTTTTTTAAATCATAGACAAACGGATGAAGTCTCTATTCTCACGTCACTCGAGATCAAATATTGTGCAGTTTATATTAAAAAAACATACTGAATTGACGTTTCGTATCAATAACTTTTTAATATCTATGGATACTAGAATAGAGACCTACTTGAGTTTTGACAGCTGTTCCAAATTTAATCTCATTTCTTTACTAAAAACGATAAAGAAGTCATGTTATTTCTTTATCGCAGCACTGGTTTTTCCTAATTGGTTGTCAAAATGGTGGTCATTTCCTACGGTTTTTGATTAACCAATGGAGGTTTTATGATATGGGTGTAGATAAAAGCTTTTGCTTTATGGACGGATTTTGTATTAACTTAAATATAGGTAGGCGATAAAAATGCTGTACAAAATTGTACTAAATCCAAAGGAGCTTATTTACCACTTATTGCGCCAGGTAAGATAAATGTGTCAGAAATCCAGATGCAGCTACTGCTTTTCACGTTTTGTATTTAATAGCTTAAGAATTTTATTTATTTATTCATCTAGGTATGCCAACAGCTGTTACAATATATTGAATGCTAAAGGGTTTACCTACAAAAAACAGTAATAAACAAAATGCACAACTAATAAGTCACACACTGCACTTTATACCCTTATATCTGTACATACCTACGTATTTGCTAAAACTAAATTATTTTTGCGGAAACCAGCCGTTTTTATCCACAAGAGGATAAAGTAAACTGAATTTAGAACATCGTGTGCAGTAAGTTTGTGAATTCAAAACACCATTAAACCTATTTACTTCTACCTCCATGGTGCCGAATTTATCATACAACCTTTTTAAATTTGTTAAAAACTCAGACTCGGAACCTTCTTGGTGTACTTTTCTTTAATTTGCTTTGCGCGCGATTTTCTTTTCACATCATATTGTTAAAACCTTAGGTTAAAAACAAGAAACTTGAAAACAAGTGAAAATCCTAAAATTACTGATTCTAGCGACGAGGAAGTTTATTTGACGCCAACAGAATTGACTGAAACTGTTAATAATGTGCAAATGTTCTTTTTTGCATTTAGTCATTTCCTCGCTGAGGTGGAATGAAATGTTACGTGTTGCACTCGAGTGCAAAAAAAAATCACCTCGTGCTCTTTTGAAACGCTCAGGATTCTAATTTTAGAATCCTTCGCTTGCTCGGTCATAAAAATTGAGCACGCGGTTAAAAAGCAACTTTGCACTCTTGTATAACAAATAACTATTTCCCCCGACCCGTGCAGCGAACATTGGCTGATCTCGGAATTTTCTGGCCTAAGAAGATCTCTAACGACCAACTCTGGGATCTCTGTCATGAGGCACATATCGGTCACCAGATAACGCGGCGAAAATGGGCATGGATCGGCCACACTTTCAGAGAGGATCCCGTCCACATACCTACACAAGCACTAGAGTGGACCCCCCAAGGAAGGAGAAAGCGTGGCCGTCCGAAGCATACCTGGCGTCGATCTGTGGAGATGAAGTCACTAGGGCTATCCTGGCCCGAGGTGGAGCCCATAGCCCAAGACAGAGCACGATGGCGGAGCATTGTGGACGCCCTCTGCCCCACCGAGAGGATATTAAAGAGAGCAGCACACATATGCGAATCCTGAAGCACACCTGATTCAATTCTGCGCTTGGTGAGTACATCCATTAACTACCACGTAAAATAATCCATTGCGATTGTAAGACTGCAGTCAGTTTAATGTTGAATCAGCGCCTCTATTCGGGAACGCTAAATGATTCTGTAGCGATTTGCGAGCGAGATTTCTTATCTCGCTCTTACGCATTACGCGTCGTGCGGAAGAGTGTGATGAGAAATCTCGCTTACGAGTCGCTACAGAATCACTTAGCGTTCCCGAATAGAGGCGCAGAATAGCATTACGCATTAAGTTTGAGACAGAGTAATTCATGTAAAACGCGATTGAACGCCGTACTGAAATTAGTATATATTACATCAATTTGAGTGTGCGCGCGCGTCCATTTCCTTAATTACAGTTTCAATAAATTAAACCAAATTCGTATAAGTATACCAAGATGAAACAAAACCGTGTTAGTAAAACAAAGTGAGTGTCTGTGAAATGATGTTGAATGAATGGGCAGACCAGAGACTTTATTGTTATTTTATTATCGGCTTTGTGTATTGGCACTACCTTTGCAGATTTCCATCCATTTGAATGAATCCCTGATATCGAGATTTGAGGGATTCATTGAAAATAATACAAAATTATTTTGCTGTTTATCTTCATTTTATTAGACAGTACTATAATTTACCATTTACCAATACATGTACAAATTAAATGAAGTCAACCAATATAGCCACAGGTTTAGGTCTTTACATTCAATGTGACGTCTGTTTTAAATCGTTTTATTAATTGAAAAGGTCAAATGACAGTCATGCGCACGCGCTTTACATTAGACATCAACGCTCACCACCGTACCGCGACGTTACTCTTCTATCGTCGCAGAATAAAATAATACTAGTGTTGTTATCGCTCTTAAATTACTTTTTAGGACATTTCTGACAATTAATAGTAGTTTATGCAACGGTTGTATAATTATAGGCCTTAAAATACGAGTGTGGGTTTATGAAACGAGCCGACAGGCGAGGTAAGCCCAAATTATGTACAGTTGCATACATAACTTTATCTACACACATATTATAAATCCTCCATGATGTGTTCAGAAATAATATTTTCTGGCAACAAGTTATTTGTTGCAATCGTGGCTGCATTTACGATATCCGGCAGAGTTTTCACATCGATCACGGAGTCACTGCTATTCATATTTTCAACTAAAATGTAAATTACAACCAACTTTTTACAATTCTACTTTCGTAACAGCAAAATACCAACAAAAAAACAAATGACAAACAGTAATGGCGGCAATTCGGACAGCAGCAGTACAGATTTTACCTACTACCACGGCTCATAGTAAAATTAGTTGTAATAATGCTGGTAATTTCCTACGGTTTTTGAATAAGTACATTATGGAGGTTTTATGATATGGGTAAACAGTTATTCAAAGTCAAAGTCAAAGTCAAACTATCTTTATTCAATTTAGGCTTTTACAAGCTCTTATGAAGGTCAAGGAATGAATCTACCACCGGTTCGGAAAAAATCCTCTACTGAGAAGAGCCGGCAAGAAACTCGGTGAGGTATCATTGTTTCAAATCAGAACACATATAAGTCGTATTGAATGTGTTATCAAAGTTCGCGACTTTATTTCAGTAGAGTTAAAAATATTTTTCTTCCAACTACGCTTTAATTTCATCATTATGTCATTAAATAGGTGAAATTCAAAAACTTGTACGTTATTAAGGCGTAGTTAAGAAAAAGTTAAAAAACGTTCCTCGGCGTTAAGAAAATTAACCATACAAAATTATATGGCTAATTTACGAAAATTAGCCATATAATTTTGTATGGTTAATTTTCTTAACATAGAGGAACTTTTGAACTACGCCTTAATTACGTTTTTTTTTATTTACCCAAATACACAGCACAACGCGGCACTTATTTGCTATAGAGCAATAAAGTAGCATGTAAAATTTATTAAAGCACTGAACGTGCGAGTGTTTAAAATTCTAAGGGTGCGTCATACCAGGTCCAAAAATCCTTTTTACGTCGCTAGTCGGGTTAAACTATACTATTACTTTTTTCTACCAACTTTTTGCAGTAGGTAGTTGAAAGAAAAGCAGATTATGCACCTCGCATCAAGTGATGTAGGTATTGTTGCGCTCGTGTTTTTAGAGCCCTCACTTGCGTTCGGGCTCCAAACTAACACTCGGCGCAATAATGAACCACTTGCTGCTTGGTGCAATAATCTACTATTTTTTTAAGTACGTAAGTAAGTAAGTATACGTAAGTAAGTACGGAACCTTAGAAATAACGCGTTTTCTGAAATATGGCCAAAATATTAAATATAAAACTTAATAAGAAACTGTATTGTTTCACGGTTTATTAAAACAGCTAGTGAAATGGCTCTTAGCTACGCAGCTAATTCATAAGCAAACTTTACCACCAAGCCCAGATAATTGATATTCATCGTTTACTTAATAGTAATTAAGGGGTATTTAGGTATGTAATAAGATATTACCGATAGCTGTTAACGGTACGTATGCATCCAAGTAGCAAAATATGTTATTAAATACTTACGTTTGAGGTACCAACGATTAAACAATTAGGTAGTAATAATAGAGAGTATATTGCCTTGCGCTGCGGCGATGCGTGTGAGAATAGAGAACAGCCTCTACTGCATTGACGTTCGACGCATTTTTCCTAGGGGGCTATGCGGCTGCTTAATGAGCTTCGTTATAAAATGAGCTGAGGGCTCTTAACTGCCATCCGGCGAGATTGCTTTTCGTGGTTGGTGTCCATTATTCATAGGTAGAACTGAAAGAATCGCGAACCTTGAGTTTCTTGCGGCGTTTCTTCTGCAGATGTCACTTTTTGAAGCGCTGGTAGATTCAGACATGAAAGACTCCGTGTGGCCTACTTGCAAAATAAATGTTTTGATTTTGAATTTTTAACCGGCGACAGATACGAGAAGTCGAACGTTTGGCTGAACGTTAACCTTTCACCATAGTCTTCACCGAAAATTATTTTCATTTGTTTTATCATATTTTATTTTAGTATCCTGTAGGTTTAGTTTGGTTTACGTGACAATGATAAAAAGTTAACGCCTTCAACCTGCAAGACATGGTGGACAAGTACATAATACTTTAAGGCATTAAGCCCATCACTTTAAAAAAAACCGGCCAAGTGCGAGTCGGACTCGCGCACGAAGGGTTCCGTACCATTATCTATATAATGGTTCACGGTTTATGCATAAATAAGGTTTATGTTTAAGGAATTAAATGTTTTTATTTTATTCTTATATTTGAGTTGATTGAATGAAAGGTAAATTGCGGTTTACGATTTATGACGTATTAAAAAAACTACCAACTAGATCTCGTTCAAACTAATTTTTAGTAGAAGTTTACATGGTAATGTACATCATATATATTTTTTAGTTTTATCATTCTCTTATCGACCGAGCGAGAGAAGCGAGCGAAGCGTCTCCGTTTCAGCTTGGGCAAAAATGCTTTCGTATGTCCAGCGGATGTCCATTTGTTCTCGTCTACAGGTCGCAGTTCTCAACCGATTCTCGTGAAATTTTGTGAGGAGGTTCGGTAATTGTATAAAAAAAAATTGTCGATTCAGTTTTTCGAAATATTTCAAAATGGCGGAGATATGGAGATATTTGCAATTTCAAACTTACTGGCGGTGTTGGTAAACTGACTTGATCTATGTCGATCTATGGAGATATCAGTCTTTCAACGGCAACGTTACGTTTGTGGCAAGGCCAATCATTATTTCTTACTTTTCAAAGGGTATTTGTTTTAGATTCAGTTTTTTGAAGTCTTTTGTCGCGAGGTCTACAGCTCACGGAACCACTAGTTCTAGAAGTTACAGGGGGGGGGGACACATTTTACCACTTTGGAAGTGTCTCTCGCGCAAACTATTCAGTTTAGAAAAAATGATACTAGAAACCTCAATATCATTTCCTATCCATATATACCCCACACGTATGGGTTTGATGAAAAAAATTATTAAGTTTCAGTTCTAAGTATGTAAATTTATTGTTTTATTTTTTTTATTTTTGTGTGAAAATCCTAATGCGGTTAACAGAATATATCTACTTACCAAGTTTCAATAGCATAGTTCTTATAGTTTCGGAAAAAAGTGGCTGTGACATACGGACGGACAGACAGACAGACAGACATGACGAATCCATAAGGGTTCCGTTTTTTGCCATTTGGCTACGGAACCCTAAAAATAAGGCTGCTAACGTAGTGTATCGTCATGGGCGTGCATCATCCCGACCGACATGACTCTGCAGTGCTTTGCTAAACCGAAGGCATACAAGAATGTTGCCTTTATCAATTGCGTGTCCGCTAATGACGAAATAAAATTATAAATTTATCGTTGCGGATGCTGATTTTAACTGTTTAGCGTAAGCATGTAGGTAGAGACTTTCCACCAGAAAATAATAATTTATATTTAGGATACATTAAAAATTTAAGAGAGTTACTCAATAGTCAATAGATATAAAACAGTACTGTGACTCACTTATAGACAACGCACAGCCTAAAAGTGTGGTCCTAGAGGTTTGAATTTGGAGGAGATATTCCTCGAGTACCCTAGAGCTGCACAAAGGAGGGATTTTTTGGAATTTCATCCCTAGAGGGGTGAAAAAAGGTGATAAAGAATGTATCGAAAATACCGCGGGTGAAGCTGTGGCGGGTCCACTAGTCTTTGTATAAACTTGTTCGCGCACAAATAATAAATTCCTCAAATTGAAAGTAGAAGGGCGAGCAAAACAACTGTAACGTGCCTGGTAATGTTCCCTTTGGTTCCAACTTCCAACTAACCGTTACACTTCCTGTAAGCTAATGCAACGCTAAAACAACACGCGACTACAGTTAAAAATCAGGCACTTAAAATAAAATTGCTCACAAGAATTCCTTATTTACTAATTATTTAGAGGGTTTTTTTGTAATTCCATCCCTAAGGGGGTGAAAAGAGGTGATAAAGTTTGTATGGAAAACACCGCGGGCGAAGCTGTGGCGGGTCCATTAGTAAGATTATAAAAACATAATGAATTGACCTAATGATACATTAGGAACGCTAACATAACTCCCGCTTAACCCGTAAACAATAATCGAATTCACCTATGTATATTCTTGGACAAACAATTGGTACGTTTTTGAACTAAAGAATTTTGCAAAACCCTGGTGGACATACCAAATTTCATACAATTTTTCTCAAATTACTACAAAATGTACAATTCATAGTTATGAAAATGTTTACTATTTACTAAAGCCTATAATAATTATGCCTTTAATGTACAGTGGCCTTAGTTGAACCCGTTGATCTCTCTATCTCTTTCGTCGGCACTAGTGCGAGTAACGCACTTAGAGATAAGACGGTTTAACTCATCCTTGTGTCAAAAACATATTATAGAAATTAACAAGTTACGTTCCCATCTATCTAAAAATAGGTATCGATATAATGAAATGTGCAATAGACTGTTCAGTGAGACTGGTATCAATAAAAGTTAACGGATATAGCCGTATCAACACCTCACCTTTTATTTTTTTATGACGTTTAATTAACTTAGAGCGATTGTAGACATCAGAATTGGACCTATGAAGAGCGTTTTAATTTGCATAATGTTACCGTTGGTGTAATTTTAAATTTTATGGCATACGTAGCGGTTACTATTTGTTCGATTCTATGTGCTTTATAATATCACACGCAATGCGTGAAATTAAGAGCTCCGATGTATCACCTAGTGGTGAAAATTGGATACGATATGGCCTTTTTATCTGTTTTAGAGTTTTTTTTTTAATCAAGCGGTATCATGGCGAAATTCAGAAAGGCCACTCAATTTGATCTTTAATTAAAGTGACGTTTTTGTATAGGATGACAAATAGTTGAGGGCCGTTTAACTATTTAATCTCTAACCAAATGCTTAAGTGGCGTTTCTGAATTCGGCCATCAATCAGTCAAATTTTCAAGTAGCGTTATAGAAAATTCTAATTACATTAAACCTTATCAACGCCAATGACGGATATGTCCGTCAGGGCATACAGGGTAAAAGAGCCCTACATGGGATTGACATAAGGTTGAAATTCGTGTTACTTCACAGACATGCTTGGCGTCGAAGAGGTTAAAGATGGAAATCGATTAGACGGAGTCCCGCGCAGAAGTGATGATAAAATTAGCCACTGAGCTAGACGCGAGAGCTCGCTCATGACAAAGCCGCCGGGCTCACATGTCGCCGACCACTCTGCGGGTAAGAACCTAAATCTGACCATATTACAGTGACTTGACCAAACCAACGTTAACCAAACGGGGAACTTCGATTACACACTTTATATCTTTTCTTCGAGAAAAAATCGTCAGTAGTTTTTCACTTGCCATGATTACTTCTAATGACTGATCTCAATTTGTGAAAACGCTCAACGTGTTATGGTGAACGGTAAAATGTAGTAATGTGCGGTCCAAATGTAATGGCATGTAGACCAGTCCGAGATACCCTTGAACCTAAGTGGCAACTCGCGGCCGCGTTGCCAATGACCCCGGCGGGCGCAGGCGCAGGCGGGCGCCGCGCGCAGTAAGCTCGCTAATTGTTATGTAACTCTGATGACTTATGTGCAACGATACGCACTGGAATATTCGGTAAACAGCAATTTGACGTCGTTGATGCGACATGTCCGAGTAGGTGGCACAAAAGCCCGCGCGTCGATATTGGGCCGCAAACAGGTTCGCGACGCGAGTGCAGCTACTTTCCTGCTCCAAGGGAAGGGAAGGATCACTGAACTTGCAAGTCGCAAGCTTTATCTCGTTCCTCGCTTCATAGTTCTTGTGATTGTAAAATATTTCATTGTCAGCTGCGTTTACGAACTGAAAAAAACGTATTAGGTTTTCGTATCGTTAATTATTCTTGTAGGGTTTCTTGGCTGTTATGTAAGAAATACGTATTGGGTTCGAAATGCTCTTTGTTTAATTTGTCCGGGTGTTTGTTGACCATTCAAAGTAGTTACGAGGTATCCAGTCAATTTTAAAGAGCCCAATAGCCGTGACTGTTGTACGTGGAGTTGGAAAGAGAAAGAACTTTAACGAAGATAACAATGCGAAATTTGAGTACCGTATTGATGTACTTATAGTTACTTTGTCTAAGTCATACATAACGCTAAAGCTGGTGACACATTGCATTACACGTCGTTAAAGTAATTTATCTTTAACTTACTTCGATGTATAGTCGGCCAGTGAAAATGTTGATTGTAATTAGATTAGAACCATGCCTTTGCAGAGTCAATTCGCAGTTAAGTTTCAATATTACTCAATGAAAGTTTTCTATGATAAAAAGTTCAACGCGCGTATTTAATTCTTCAGTAAACTATATACACATTTATTTATACGAGTTCATCAACGTGTTATAAAAACAACGTCATGTAACATAAACCCACAACTCCCAACTCCATCTTCAGTAATCTCAGCTCGACACAGAAACGTTAAGCGATGTATTTAAAATATTTTCCATCTCGTTTATCTGTTGGGCAAGCGAACACGCGACCCGAGCGCCCCGAGCTCTTGTGCTAGAATTTTGATTGATATTTTTTGTCAGTTAACTCGGCCACAATAAGTTGACAGCAACAACAAGAGGAGTGCAAAATAGACGTCGTAACTGAAAGTATCAAGGTTAGCCGTTGGCGGCGGCCCAAACTCGGTTAACAGTAATGGTACCTACACCCACGGCGACCCCCATAAAAACGGCACCCATAGATGCTGCAGGCACCGCCAGCTTTGTACCACAATCATTCAAATTAACTAAGTTATCTCACATGAATGGATTCCATACAGCATTCATTCAATGAAAAATATTCAATTAGCTTTAACTATATACCTAGCGAGAGCATGCCATTCATTTAAAAAAACGAGTAACCCGAATGAAAATTTCATTACAAATGAGAGCCAAGCAAATTCTATTGAAGATGAAAGATGGAGATTTAATTAACAGTTACGATTTGATCACGTTATACGGTCAATTAGTATATGTTGATATTATATTGTGAGGTTGATATCCAATTAGGGAAGTAAAGAGTGGGTGTGTTGTGAGTGTAAGCACAGTACGGCGGGCGGCTGAGCAGGTAACGGGCAGCGCCAGGAGCAGCGGCTGGCTAAGACCGCTTTCTCGGCCTCATTCTTCGTTGACCGTGAGTCGGAAGGCGCCATGTTCTCATAGTCGACAAACCGATGTATCTATGTCGATTGCTTGTAGGCGGCCTTGAGCGCCAGTCATTAATTTGTGTGCGGAGCCGCCATCAGAGTCCCGTTATAAAGAGCGCCTGAATCTTGTGCACGCTCACTGATATCAGCTCAACTCTAATGGGCCGCGTACGGGACATTCGGTAGGTAATTACATCCCCAATAGATGCATCCCGCCGAGAGAGCAATTTTCAAGTTCCGGGGCAACTTGACATCATAACTAGCATATAAATTCCGAGCTCATCAAGAATTCTAGTAATCAGTCTTGGGCACAGTAAGTGGGTATGGAAATCTACGTAGTTTAGAAATGTTCCGTAAACATTCGGTATGCGAGACGAGTAGATAGGTACCTACGCTATAAAATGTTCGTTACAGTTTTGCAAAAAAACTTACATACGTAGCCGTGTTACATTATGGTTCACACGAGCATCAAACCTCGCGCACGGGGGCTGGTGACAGCGGGGCGTCTCGAGATACTTTGCAACATCGATCGGTACAATAATTTTTTTGGGATCCGTCATAAACTGCATGCAAGCTTTAATTATTGCTTGAACTGAGCATATAACATGTCAAAGATTTTACGACAAAGCTACCTCCAAGTATCAATATACTTAATTAAGTTTATGTGCCGGCTAAAATGTTATTAAAGCGGAGTACCCGAGTATTAAAAGTAACGATAAAGTGCTTAATTTCATACAATTTCCGGTATTTTATAGGAGATTAGTTATTGAGGCACCGGTGTTTGGGCGTTAGCGAGTCGCAGCGCACCGTCTACCAACTTCAGACGCCGGCAGGCGCAGGCGATGCGGTCGCCGGATCGCCGTCGCTCTGTGATCGGAATTTGTTTACCTCGATAGAGCTCACAGAGTGCGCTCTCCTTTGGCCTGGGAAAAAGTGAGAAATTTACGCAGGACACTAAGGAAATACAAATTAAGTAGTCAGCCTAGCCATAGCAACGACATTGAGGATATTTTATTAAACATAGTTTTAAGTTCGATCCAAATCCTGCACTGCAATACGTGATGTGGATATATCCATTATAATCCAAAGATTTAGATCACTAGATGAAACATGCTATACGGTGACCGCGCCGTCCCGAAATACGTCACTTGTGAAATGACAATTGCAATTACTGTTAAAAAATAATCGGCGCATTAACTTTTCCTGAGAAAAAGGGTCTGATTATGAAGTGTTGTTCTTTTAGAAAATGCAGAAACAATTCAAAGAATACTTATAAAGTGAAAAGCATACATTTCATTATTAAGTACACTTTTTTACCAAAATAATAGATTTTCGTTTTTTCCCGTTGTAAAAATGTAATCATCGAAAAATTGTAGATGTAAGAGAACGCGAGTGTTTCAGTAGGAGGAAAGGAGATGACACTATTCTCTCGGTTCACGCACACATTCATAAATTTTGCGACAGATTGTAATGTAATGTAATAACACTTTATTTTACTAAAGAACACAATTACAGCAAAATACAGTAAAAATAATACCTATTATCTATCGCTGATTGTCGCTGTAAAGTCTAATCTACTGATTGAAATCTTTTATTATAATGATTATCCATTATAATTATCATTAGCAATCATATTAATTATGATCCCATTTTTATACTTGCATTCAATAATAATTGATAAAACAAACCTTGACGACATTATGTTAATCAAAAAACTTTTTATTTCACCATAAATCCAAATACGTATCTATATATTAAGTAAATAAAAGAAATACTAAGCAAAACAACGCTACTGATTCTTTTCAAAGTCGGAGACTGGATGCACACGGTCCATCAACGTCCTACTCGATTTGGTTCACTCCATAAAGCAAAAGGTTTTGAAAATTTTGCACTCTAAAAAATCAATTAAAGACATTCACGGTTGTCACGAGTGATCTGAAAATCAATGTATGCAGCAATTAAATTAATCACACATCGACACTTAGGCGTAACTTTCCTCACGCGCCGCAGCGGCGCTCGGCAGGCCTCACCCATCAGCTCATTGTGTATGGATTTCTAGATCATTTTTTGCATCACACACGTCGAAAATTCATTTGATCCGATTTGACCGCTCTAAGCAGAATTATGTAGGACACTTTCACTTACTGTACTGACATCGCTTTGGGTGGTAAACCAATTACGAGTGATAGGAAATGCGATGAATACTCGTGTAATTGATTGTACGGGCAGGTTATCAATTGCGATGGTTTCTTCTTCTCCTTTATCATTACTCCCTAGCACTAATCCTCCAGTCTTTAACGGGAGCTTGTTGAGTTTTTTCAGCTGTCGGTGACCTGCCTTTGGCGCGCTTTCCCACGACTTGACCCAGTATAATGAGCTCCTTAATAGAATATAATTACCTAGGATACTAAAGGGTTTTTCATTGCACATTGCACCGTATGTTTCAAAATGGCGGGAGTTTACCGTATCTATGAGAAATGTTTGGTTAAAACTCGGCATGTTACAAGATTTGACACGATGTTCATCCGTTGCTTTTCCGCAGGTACGAGTGCTTTTTTTGTTAAATAATGACCAATTGTTTTATTTTAGGAATTGAAAAGGACGTCCCACAGTTGTAGTAAACATTTGAAATTGAGTTAAAAAAAACCTCATCAAGGCATTGTTGCGAAATACCGCTAATTAGTTGCTGGCCTTGTATTTGGCTATGGCTAGGATGATCTCAGGAAAATCACGGATAGCTGTTCTGTTCTCACAGATTTAGATCTTACCGCCATCGACAACGCGTTGCGATGTTGGAGGTACTTCTTAAAAGGAGTCGCTTGTTTTTATGTTAAATTTGAATGCATTTGTGGAGTTTGGTTCGCACATAATCTAAATCAATTTGATTGCATTACAACACATAGGTCCACGGTTTTCTGATTTAAACTGAATTATAAGCAGTCAGTCACTCATCTCATGAAGCCAAGGTGAGATATAAGTGCAATGCTTTGCAGTGCTCCTTTTTTTCATGTACTGGAGCGTCAGTATGGTAAGTAATGTAGGCAGAATTACCAATCGGATACACTTTATATAAATAGATAAACGTTAAATGAAATACGTCATTTCTTTGTGCAATATAACGATTAAGATTTTTTTAAAGTGTACTAGGTCATGGAAAGTTTCGGCATTTAGGAAAAGTGCATAAAAATTTGCATGGAATTTACCAAGAAATGGTCTGACAGACAGTCACGTCGTTATCGTATAACACTGTCAATGTGTCAATGTGACAGTTTGAGGTTGTGTGCGCGGGCGCGGGGGACGCGCTGCGCCTGCGACGTGACCGTCCCGCGCCCGCCGACGCGACGTGCCGCTATTGTTGCCTGTTGCTGATAATTAGCTGGGTGTTGGTTAGGTGCCGTTACAGTATTTATATCTAACCGATTGCTACTGTCGGAATTTCAAGTGCTACACGCAACTTTAGCGTACGAGTAATTTAAAAAAGGAGGTTTTCTGTTTGACCCTTTGTTATTAACGTATGTATGTCGGTATGTATGCGTATAGGCGCGATTATTTGAGTTTATTTTTTATTTTTAGGTTTCTGTTTTATAGGCATACCTATAATTATAAGGTAACTACAGGACATTTTTGTGTGGCTGTGTACTGTGGGGGCTCGTCAGTACGGTTCGCGTTATGCAATAAAATAATATAAATTTCCTTGTTCGTACTTTTCTGTTTATTTCGCAATTGCAGCCTTTACATAATCAGATCCTCTTCATTCGATGCTCCAGTTAAATATATTATTATAATAATGTCATAGCATCAATTTTTTTACTAAAAATCTTTTGATTCTAATTATAAATATAGACCATAGATAACTTGAGAGGTGGGATAGCCCTGCGGCCCTAACATGCATGGCACAAAGATAAATTAGAACCGTTTATCTGTAAGTGTGTCTCTCTCAGACTAGAGCCGACGAAAGAGATAGTCATAGGGATAAACGGTTCTAATTTATCTTTGTGCCATGCATGTTAGGGCCGCAGGTGGGATACGGTAAGAATTTGGAACGAGCTTGCTGCAGCAACGTTTCCGGACCGATACAACTTAGGGATCTTCAAAAAACGAGGCTACTCCTTTCTCAAAGGGCCGGCAAACCCTTTAAATCTGTAACAGTAACATATTGATACGGTGATAAGCTTTTTCGCATAACACATACATATTAAAATACAACTAACGTACTTTGTTTCCATGACGAATACGATAAATAATCTGCAGTAAGAATGCTGTACAACTATTTAAGTACAACTTTAAAAACAAATGGCGGAAGTAAATACTTTAGAAATGACGTCTATAAATAGAGATGATCGCAGCAATTACGTCTCCGTTTAGTTATCGTAAATGTTAAACATTATTCATACATATAGTGAACCAGATTAAGGAAATGGAAACAAAAGCATTCTTTGCGGGTTCGATAACTCAGGAGTATGGCTAAGGAAATGATAAACAAAGTTAGGATGTATTAATGTAGCCGAGCGCGGTATTCAGCAGACTTCGGCCTTAAACGGGTATGATCGTAAGACGCGCTCAGCCGGATGTTGGTTGCTGTAGGTAAGTACCTATTTGCATCTATTCCCAGTGGTATGACTTGCGCTTCTCAGGCCGCGCCATGGCGAAGCCCGATTTACGTCACCGGAACAACCTAACAAAGATATTACCGAGAACATAATGGATTATAGCGAAGCTTCATTCTGAATCATCTAATTAGCTTTAAAAAATCCAACACCACTTTTATACGAAAACGATGTTCGATGTTGGCTTCTTTCAAACAATCTCTCAAATTTCATTAGTTTTTAGTGGACATAGCTGGATAACAAGCATTTTAGTGATATTGATCCATTTATGCTTAAGCGTAAAAGGATCAATATCCCAAAATATACACCAAATCAGAGGCGAAGCGTGAGGGTAAGCCGGTGCATAATTTCTTAACTCAAACATTATTATTAATTACTTCTTGTATTAACATAAAAATTACATATAACATATTTTTTTAAGTAAATAGATAATTTAATGAGTAATAATATAATTTTTTGAACGAGAAATGATACACCGGTTTACCCTCACGCTTCGCCTCTGCACCAAATATACCAAATAATATACCAAAACTACATTTAAACACATCATTGCAAAGAAAATAAAAAGGAATTATAATTGATTGATACACACACACACACACACACACACACACACACACACACACACAAACACACACACACACACACACGTACAACGCTGTACTTAAAGTAAATCTATTTTTGCAATGATGCCTATAGCTGTTGGTCTTCCAGATCAATAAATAAATAAAGTTCATTCAGCAAGGATTATTCTTCTATTCTATCTATCTTATCTTTTGTTATATAGGTTGTATCTTCACTTTTATAGGTTGGCTTGTCCAGGTGTCGTCTAACCTGACTAGGCGCGTTAAGTACTAAAATGGAGGATATTCTATCTTAAAACGAATGAGTATCATGAACATCCTTCCATTTAATGAAACTGTAAAATAAATTCTGTACTTTAATTATGGGAATATAATAATCGCAATAGAAAGCAAAGATGTCGCTTTTGGAATTTTTGTCCGTTTGTTTGAACATCTCGCTTTCCGCACGCCGCGTAATGCGTAAGAGTGAGATGAGAAATCTCGCTTACGAGTCGCTACAGTATCACTTAGTGTTCCCGAATAGAAGCGCTGGTATAACACGAAAACATCTGGAGAGATTTTGATGGGATATAAACAAGTGTGTTAAAGAAGGTTCCAGGTAGGATCACATCTTTGTTTCATCATAATCGACTGACTACAACCAGTTTATATTGGAGGTGACTGTAAAGGTTGTGCTCTGCGCGTACGCAGTGGGCGCAGGTAGTGCACAAACGGGAGCTTTTGTATCACATATATTTTGTTACTTATGACAGATTGTAATGTTTTGTTTAAAATATGCATTAATCATCTTCCCAGCGTTTCCAATTCTGGGTACCAGAGGCGTATTTTAAGATTCGCCCTGGGCCAATAGGGATGTTTCCCGGGTAAAAAAAATAGTAATTCTAATTAGCCCGTCAGTTAGATTATCAAAAAATATTGAACACGTATTTTTGCTTTATCAAATCAATCAAAATTGACAAAGATAACGCGCATCAAAGTTCGGGAGTGGGGGCTAATGAGGTCACTTAATGGTAAAAAGTGTACAAAGTCGTGACGTCACGCGGAATAATTGACAAAAGAAAAAATATGTGTTCAATATTTTTTTATAGTGTAAATGACGGACTGATTAGATTTTTTTAGGAAACTAGCCTGTTAAAATAAAAGATAGTGAACGGCTATGAAAGACGCCCAAAACTGAGCGCGCTCAGCTTGGCCCAAGCCGCCCGTCGCAGCCTGCCGCCCAGGGCCATGGCCCCCATGGCCCCCATGGCCCTAGGGTAATTAATTATTCTACGCAGACGCAGTAGCGGACTCCAGCTTGTAATATTATAAATGCGAAAGTTTGGATGGAGGTATGTTAGTTACTCAATCACGCCAGAACAGCTGAACGGATCTGCATGAAATTTGGCCCAAAGTTAGATTATACGGAATGGCACATATGCAACTCTTTATAGCGGAAAAAAAAACCCGAGGGAATAACTATAATTAAATTCGACGCGAACGAAGTCGTGGCAAGAAGCTAGTATGTTATAACCAAAACAAATACAATTGAATGACTCTAATGATAGTTTATATGTTGATTACAAAATTGTATTTGCATAAGTAATTTACCCGCATTATATTAATACCAGCTTACAAATTAATGTAAACAAATTTCTAACGAGAAATGATTACTGATGCGTGATTAATAATAGTAGCTGAAGGTAAGTCGGGGCGGTAAACAAAATCCGCGGACCGGGTCACGACCACGGCGCATGAGTCACAAGTACAAGGAAGATCTAGGAGCCATGGCGTCATCGGGCCCGCCGCGCATCCTCACGTTTTGCCGTTTACTACAAGCACTTACAATATAATCCATTAATAACCTTCATTTATCAACTTTAAAGTCGGAGATCACTCTGCGACTTGCCTACTTTTTCACTTTCAACTTTGTTTTTATTCCGACGTATTTGTAGACAAGGAAATTACTTTACAAAGGCAATACTTAATTTAAATTTGCTTACGATTTATCCGCATGAAATTTGCAAAACGACTCGTTGGTATGAGTGTATGACACCATAGTGAGTCTATTAAATAAATGCTTTCTACTTTTGTGCCAAATAATAAGTGAACAAATTAGGACGTTTTTGTTCACTTATTTTTGGCCTCGCTACATTTTCGGTTTGGAAAGCTAAAACTAAGGTGAGCGAACTATTCCGAATTAAGGCTGCGTTTCCATCAGAGATATGCACGGTGGTGAGCGAGGAGAAAAGCCATAAATAGGCTTGCGATCATTTCAAAATGAAGTAATCCTATTGGTGGATTGTATCCTCTCGCACCGCTTAGCTGCCTCACACAGGGGGGCTAGTACGACATGCCCGGCCCGCGGGTCGTTTGTTGCTCAGTGCGTCTCTGTCAAACTTGTCAAATATGTAAAGAATGCACTGAGCGACAAATGACTCGCGGGCAGGTCGTGCTAGATGTGCAGGTCTGGTGGAAACGCAGCCTAAATGCTGTATCCAGTGCACTTCATAAGAAGCAGAAAATTGTGAATAATAGGCGCTTTGCCTATTGAGATTATCCTATACTAGTTACTTATACTCCTAGGATCGGTGGCGTAGCTAGGCGTGGGCGAAGCAGACCCTCGCCCACGGGCTCGCACTTAAAGGGGCCTCGCGCGAAGCCCCCTATATTGATCTTGGGAATAGATACTAACTGAACATTCTCTTGAAAGAAAAAGGCCTCGCAGATGCGGTTTCGCCCACGTCTAGATTAGTCCACGCTACGCCACTGCCTAGGATAACCCTAAAAAAGTAGTTTTATATCTTAATCTAACAAACGCTGAACATGCAGTGCACTCATAAGAATTATAAAGGTTAGTTTTTGTGCAAAGAGCAGCATTACGTACGGATGGCACTTAAATCAAAAGGTTTAATCGGCGGAATAACGCGGAAGTGTCTTGCTTCAGTCTGATATCATCGCCTAGCTAAGTTTATCTTACATAGTTTCCGAAAGCTGAATACCTTATAACGGCTCTTAAGAGAATACGCCTAAAATAATCTATTCACATTCAACTAGAAAGCTCGATCTTTAAAAAGAAAATTGAAACATAACATTAAAATTAAAATGTATCACGTGCTATTCATAAGCATACCTACGAATTCATTTTTTGTCCTTGTCAATGTACCTACCGGGAAAAACGAATCGGTTAGGACCAATAAGGAAAAAAAAACCAATAACCCGGATATACTGAATTATCTGCGTTAAATAGGAGTTAGTCATCACGGGGCAATTGACCTTACCCTTTGAGCTAAGGGAATAAGAACATTCTTTCTTAGTTTACAGCCAAACCATATAGGTATTTTTAAACACAAATTTGTTACCGCGAAAATAGAAACTATTCAAAAAGTATTATAATCGTTGTTGCCTTTTCAACATTCATTATAAAGCTCCCATAGGACCAATAGTACATTGTGCAGCTAGGCCCGTACGAAGGGGAAAACTAACAAGAGGCTATTAGACAAAAAAAAAATAAGTTGAAGTTGTGATGTTTCAACTTCAATATTTCTCCTCTCCTCCTATTTATTTAATGTAGACATTGGCTCTACATTGACTCTGCATTTACTCTACATTGACCTTAAATTGACTCAAAATTGACCCTATATTGAGTCAACATTGACTCTGCACATTGACTACATTGACTCCTTGTTGACCCTATACTGACCCCATTGACTCTACATTGACCCTACATTGACTCTGCATTGTCTCTACATTGACCCTACATTGACTCTACATTTACTCTATATTGACTCAACATTGACTCTAAATTTGCTTTGACTCTTCATTGACTCTACAATACTACAACTCTACAAGTTTTCAAGATAGGAAATAAACCTGGCGCCTCATTCGGGAACGCTAAGTGATTCTGCAGCGACTCGTAAGCCAGATCTCTCATCTCGCTCTTACGCATTTCGCGTCGTGCGGAAGAGTGGAATGAGAAATCTGGCTTACGAGTCGCTACAGAATCACTTAGCGTTCCCGAATGAGGCGCCTTGGCTGATTATATTGGCCAAATTCAGAAAGGCCACTCAAAGTGATACAGGATAGGATGACAGCTAGTTGAGGGACATTTAACTATTTAATCTCTAATCAAATGCTTAAGTGGCGTTTCTGAATTCGGCCATATATCTCGAAACTAAACTCATAACTCCCTCGGGAGTTATAAAAATCATTAACTCCCGCGGGAGCTAAATCGGCTATAGCTGCTCTTTACGCCTGCGTTTGAAAAATACATACCTACATTCATTATAAGCACCCGCCTGTTTTCCTTGTGGATAATAGAAGTCGACTTTCGAGTCGTCGAGTCGACGAAATTAAACGTAAATACGTTCGAGACGTCTCTTATGATAAAAACTTACACTAAGGATACTGAACGTCACCTACTTATGTCGTGGCATCTACATTACATTAATCATCCTTTCATGCTCGTCAGTGACACATATGATATACTATTTTAATAGTTACCCTTCGTCAGTAGGTACATCGCCAATTTAGTGCTAGCTATAAAAGAACGATGTTCTATTGCATTAGTAACTTTTAATAGGTATCTAATAATGTTTGAATTATAATGACAAGATAACATAAAATTACAGTGTTTTACAATTGCATTAACTTGGCACCAAACTGAGAAAGAAAACTAGAACGGTTCATTGAGAACGTTTACGTAAATCATATCCGTGGGTACGTCGAAATCCACATATTCGACCTAGACATTGATTTGGAAAATATATTATCATCCTACATTATTATGTCCATTATAAACTCATTAGCGTAGCGAGCAACGGCACTCGGTCGGGCGCCAAATTACCAACATTATCAATTTATATGCCCGTACAAACAAAAAAGTAGTTGGCCCGTTCCCGTTAACAAATTCGTATTGTGCAATGTAGGAGAAAAATGGTAACTCGTGTTTTGGGTACGTGCTTTTTGTGGTAGGGTTTGATACCGCTATGCCTTAAGATGTGTGTTCGGCTAAAATGCTTTCACTGCGTCCGGCGCCCGCGCATCCATCACGCGCGGCCGCGACACTTCGTTACGTACACCCATCATTTATTAAGCGTACTCATTTCAAATGATCTACCATAAAAAGTATTTTTAAGGCCTTTGCAGACTGTACCATCTATTATAGACTGCATTTTTATCAGCATTTTCGTGCATCGTGTGTACCAAATTTGAAGCTGAGTAAAGGCTTAAACGCGTGTTTGATAGATTATTAACTTTGTTTAACACTTTACGTTTTTACAACTTAACTATATCTAGTCTTTGTCTCTTTTTTTACATTTTAAGTTTAATGCTGCTGTAACGAGTAATTTATTAGTAATTATTTTGACAATATTACAGATTATCACAATATTAAGTATATATGTATGTATGTATCCATCTAAGTAGTAGCTAATGCATATATTTTATTCAGGGGTTTAACGATGGTGCATCATGATGAAATTACATAAAAAAGTTGGCAAGTCTCGTTCATAGCATTAGAATGAAAGTAATTAAATCCATCTTATAAAACTTTCTCGCATATGCGTATTAAATACTGGCCTGGTGCATAATGACGTTTTTGAAATCATAATTTTGACACATCGACAAAAGAACACTACTTTGACATTCATTGCGAATAAAAGCACAGTGAGAATAGATCCTGTTTCGCCATGTCTCTGCGGGATTTTCAGTGTATTTTATTCGCAATGAATGTCAAAGTAGTGTTCTTTTGTCGATGTTTCAAAATTATGATTTCAAAAACGGCATTATGCACCAGGCCAGTATTTAATACTCATATGCGAGAAAGTTTTATAGGATGGATTTAATTACTTTCATTCGAATGCTATGAACGAGACTTGCCAACTTTTTTATATAATTTCATCATGAAAAACCCTGAATAAAATATATGTAATAGCTCATCAAGAGGGATAATATTAGTTGAAAAATTTGAAGTGCTTCGGAAGTTATAAAAAAAATATTTGAAAAATATTTTCTCTTGTTGTTTAATTTTTTTATATGTAGTGTTAATCTTTCTATAATGTCATATTGTGGGTCTCAACTAAGTGTAGTACACGTGTAAAGCACGAAGCAATTCGTTACATTAAAACGGAAATATTCACGAAAATCATTTTTTACATTTTTATTTTTTGTTTAAAAACTAAGAAGTGGCGAATGCTGAAATTTAGTATAGTCATTACTAATGACTGGGCATATCATCAGAAAAAACATCAGACCGAAAAGCTATTAAGGCACAAGTTGGTCCCTTATCCTGCCACGGCCTTTGTAATAAATAAGATCGATCAAGTGCGATTCTGACTCGCGCGCCGAGGGTCCCGGACTCACCTATGAAAAACAAACAGTACCTTGTAGGTACGGAACCCTAACAAATGCCGCAAATTGACAAAGATAATACATACATTTCATGTACTTACATATAATATGTACTTAAGTACGTATAACAGGGTAAGCAAAGCAGTTAGGTAACTGTAGCTACAGCACAGCTAAATTCACCAAAATTATTAGGTAACATAATTAAAGTTTTAAAAAATATGATAGCACCGAACATTGCTCTAACGAAAAGATGAACTTGATTAAGGGACAAACTTAACTTTAGCGATGAAATTGTGTCCTCATACATCGACATAGGTCGCGGACAGTTCATCAACGGCAAATAAGGCTGTAATCGCCAAACCAATTTCTCGTGATCTTACTACAAATGTACGGTATTCGGATTTTTCCTTTACATGTGCCATAAGACCTTGCTTCTTGCCAAATTTCATGATTCTAGGTCAACGGGAAGTACCCTAAAGCTTTTGATTCCCTTACGAATGGCAAAATATGCGGCATATGGCCGTATATTTGATTGCGTTGACTTAGAAGTTTGTTTTGTTCAAAGCTCCAAGGGACTCCAGGCCCGAGTATTGGATATTAATTTCAACTTAATACCTCGACGCGTTCCTAACAAAAAGGGTCTTGACAGACAGACAGACTGACAACGAAGTGATCCTATAAGGTTTCCTTTTTTTCTTTTTGCGTTACGGAACCCTATAAATCGAATAAAATATATTATTTCCTGTTTTCAAAAGTGATGCTGCTGACTTGATAAAATAGTCAAACCACCTTTTTATTACATTTTCAAAGTTTTCAAATTTTATTAACTTCTAAATACAGAGCTTATTTTTCGACGTCATGAAAATGGAATTCCCGCGCACTTGCCGGCACTCAATTATTAAGAATAAGCAAAATTACCCAATCTTTACGCCGTGTAATAAATATTTGGTTTCGTTGCAATTCTTATCTTCAATTTTTGCAGGCTCTTAGCATTATGCTTTTAGCGTAGAATATTATTAAGATATAATATAATGTATCTTTTTGTCACTTATTATGTACAGTTGAATAATTAATTGAATAAAATATGCAGCTTTCCAAAATAATACACGACACCTGGTTGATGATTTACCCACGGTGCGCATAAAAATGTCTTTGATAAATAAATGACAGAATCCCTTTGGGCTTGTCTTTGTGGACAGACCACCCACACGGTGGACTGACAACCTGGTCAAGAGCGCGGGACTCAGTGGATGCGAGCAGCACAGGATAGGTCGTTGTGGCGATCATTGGGGGAGGCCTAATGTCTAGCTGTGGACGTCTTCATGATGCTACTTGATCGCCAACCGTTATATTATTCAAGTAATTGATTAAAGTCGTGCTTTTCCGATATGGTTAAACCACTCTATAACACGAGGGTAATTATCCTACTCAAATTGTGCGTATCTTATAGTATACGTGATTTATTTTTATTTTTATTGGTTTTTGACTATAAGTTTTTGGCGTATGTTCGTTAATGATTTTAATAGTTTGTTAATTAACCAAAATCGTGCATATCTAATGATATAATGATAATATTTGAATAGTGGCAGATGATAAAGGTTACTTCCTTGATCTCAACGGCCGATACCCAAACACGTTTACAACCGAAGAGCTTTATGAAAATCTAAAAAGAAAGAGTATTAAATAATTAACAAGTAGGTATTGTTCTAAACGCCAAATATTGCTTCTAATTCGGAAAAGCAAACGGCTAAAAGGTTATTAACTTAGTTAGTAACATACGACAGATGATTCCAAAAATCATTATGCTGAAGGTACTGTTGTGCGTTACCTGTAAATGAAGACTTAGATGAATATGTTAATGTATAATGACATCAATGAACTGTGAATATAATCTGAACTTTAGCAGATGAACACTGCTGGCCACTCTATAAGCAAATAATCGGCCTTCGCAAGGACGTTGCGGCAATAAGTGGTCGTTAATAACATTTTCAATTCATTGAAACTCACACGCGTGAACGTAGTACATACGCCAACAAGTTTGTTCGTGACGATCCGAGCAATAAGTCATAGATAACGAATTATTTACGCTTCTCAGTTACTGTGGCTGATGAAGTGATACGTCTAATTCCACTATTATTAGCATACTGCTGATGATCGCTAAATAAATTGCTAAAATGGAAAGATATTATTAGCAAATTATCTGATGTTAGCTTTGTAAGGAGAACTTAGCGAATTATTGGTAAAGTGAATAAAAATAAGTATTTCGTTACATATACAGATTGTTAAGTGTTCACTTAGAAAATGTATTAGAACTTTCAAGCATTTATTTAATTTTATTCATTTCGCCCAATATATGTCCGAAATGGGGTCGAATTTACAAGTGTTCTCGATGCAGTAGATTCTGAAAATCTAATGGAAATAAATAAATCAGGGGACAATATTTTACACAAAAGAAACTAGTCCCAAAGTAAGCTCTAAAGTCTTGTGTTATGGGTACTAGACGACGTACTTATATAGAGAAATAAATACTTAAATACATAGGAAACATACAAGACTCAGGAACAGACATTCGTGCTTATCACACAAATATTTGCCCTTACCGGGGATCGAACCCGGGGCGCTAGCTTCGGAGGCAGGGTCACTCCCAACTAGGCTAACCGCGTCGTCGTCACGTCGTCGTCGCCGTCACGTCTAAATGTTCTTAGTTTTCGGATAAATGTAAGGATAATTTCGTTTTGGCGTTTCTATTTAATCCTCGTCGCTTGCACCTCGGCCGGCTAGTCGACCCAGCCGGGTAGATACATGCTCCGTTCTCAAGGGCTCATTCAGTAGGGAATGCAATAACCGGTCAAATTTCATAACCTGGTTTTTTATCGGTTACGGCCGAAAAATAACCGATAACCGATTATAACAGGTTATTTCAATCATTTGAAGAAATCAATGAATATGGTCTCAATGTGCTGGAGAAATAAGCATAAGTAAGAATTTATTGGATAGTTTTTAATCGAATTTAATATAATTAGATATAATCTCTCTTTCATTTTTCAATCAACAATCAAAATTAAGTCAACTATAAGTAAATCCTAATGACTATTATAGGTTTTTATTCAACGATAAGAACAAAAGTATATTAAATTAACTAATAAACTTGAATAACTAGTCAAATTAATTAATGAAATTATTATTTAATGTGTTAATCAACTAGAAATCAAATAACATTATTAGATGGACTACTCCAGCCCAGGTCAATTAGAGAAATCAATTAAACAATAAATAATCGCGCAAGTACTACTTGTTGCAAAGCAAAATAGTTAAAAATGAATGTTTAATAGTTAAATATATTTTTTTATCTTTCAGTCTTCCAATCAACATTAAGAAATAAAATTGTATAAGACTAAGTCACAACCACTCTAATTACCACACATCCTATCACCGAATAGGCTCCGAAACGACTGAATGGATTTAAATGAAACGTTCAGAGATAGTTAAGCGTATTTTAACTTAGATAGTGCCCTTAATTATTTTTTGTTGATATGTCAGAGTTTTGGAGACATGATATATTGCTGTTTGTATGTAATTTCATCCCAATACCACGCGCACAAAGTCGCGGGCACAGCTAGTTAATAATAATGTTAATTTCACACCACAAGTAATAGTTTGTAGGTGGTACACCACAAATACATTAGTGGGGGACCTTGAAAACTTCCCTGTGAACCTTCATCACTTCGTCAGTGCACACAAGAATCCCCTCGGCTATTAAATGCTGCTGCGGCCCTAGCGTGAATGAAACAAGGACAATTTATCCCTCTGTACTAATATTGAAAAGCATCTCTCTTCTAACTAATATTGAAAAAAAGGGATGCACTGAAAGATAGGACAGTGATAACTTATCCTTGTGTCATTCACGCTGGGGCCGCTGTAGAGGAAATAAAATTGCGGAGGTACGTTGATTCCTTAATGAATTGATTAAAAAAAAGAATAATCCAAATCGGTTTACTATCGAAAAGTATAAAAAGAATTTCGAAACTCCTTTTATTGAAGTCGTAAGGGACATTTTGACATTTCGACAAAATGTACCTTATTACAAATTTCGCAATGGACATTTTGCCATTTCCTCAAAATGTCCCCTACGACATTTGAAATTTCCACAGTCGATATATATATAATACATATATATATATAACCTTTCCGAACCTGAACTTATATAAAAAGGAAACAACATGTTTCTTCGACAAATGGTCAAGCCGTTTCAAAGCAACAACATTTTAATTTTGACCCAGAACAAAAAGATTAAGAGATCATGTTATTTTTAAAGTCCGTCGTGGCATTTGGATGAACAAAGTAACATTTAATTTGACTTCGTAACAATAACACAAGTTAGCAGATCCCTCTTTTCCACGGGAATGCGACGGGGCGATGTAACATAATCAGATTGTTATGACATGAAGAAAATTACTTGCCGTCGTTTCCTTAGTTCGTTCAACTTCATTTGATGCCATACGAGGATACAAAAGTTGTGTAGAGGAAGGAGGAGGAAAGGAGGTAAAGGAGGAGGGGGAGGAGGTATCATGGATGCGTAATCAAAATTGCATATGAAAACGTGAGCCGATGTTTTATATTAACGAGCTAACGTTCAATTGTAATCATGACGTTAAAGACGTAGGTTCGCCTCTTCCTTCTGCAGCAAGGACCGGTCGAGCGGTCGTGATTTATCGACGACAGGACACACATCCTTCAATAAAACTGCTATGAATAGTTCTATGAAAATAGGATATTGTAAATTAAACTAATTTGCTTAAAAAGGGTTAGTTTACGAGTGTTACTTAAATTATTTCCTACTTATTCAGCTATTCACAAAACGGCATGCGAAATGGTTACATATAATTTAAGTATTAGGGAATTCTATTAGACAAACAAAATTTGAATTACATTAAAATAAAAAACAAATTAAAATTGAAAAAATCTTTATCTACACCCATATCATAAAACCTCCATTGGTTAATCAAAAACCGAAGGAAATGACCACCATTTTGACAACCAATTAGGAAAAACCAGTGCTGCGATAAAGAAATAACATGACTTCTTTATCGTTTTTAGTAAAGAAATGAGATTAAATTTGGAACAGCTGTCAAAATTCAAGTGGGTCTCCATTCTAGTATCCATAGATATTAAAACAGTTATTGATATGAAACGTCAATTCAGTATGTTTTTTTAATATAAACTGCACAATATTTGATCTCGAGTGACGTGAGAATAGAGACTTCATCCGTTTGTCTATGATTTAAAAAAAAATGGTCTTGACGGAGGATCGCCATGTTGGTGTTTTGCTGAACGAAAGTAGAATTGTTTTTGAATTGAATAGAAAAAGTTGTTTGTAATTTACATTTTAGTTGAAAATATGAATAGTAAGTAGTCTTCTCGGAGTGTGTGTGATGTGAAAATGCGCCGGATATCGGAAATATGCAGCCACGATTGCAACAAATAACTTGTTGCCAGAAAATATTGTTTCTGAACCCATCATGGAGGATTTATAATATGTGTGTAGATAAAGTTATGTATGCAACTCTGCATAATTTGGCCTTAAAAGACACGTGCGATCTTATTATGAAACTCGCCTATCGGCTCGTTTCATGAAAACCGCACTAGAGTTTTAAGGCCTATCATTATGCAACCGTTGCATAAACTACTAATAACAAATTGAATATGTCAATGAAATTAATATTATCAATCAATACATATAATAAAATCGTAAAGAGGAAAAGGTCTTTAGCGACATTGAAGATAACAATGAAAAAATGCTATGCTATGCTTCAGAATGAGCAACAGAACAAATCCGAGTAGTTTTTGAATTTCATGTCTGTTTGTCTGATTGTATGCGCACGATAAACTTTAAAAATACTGGTTGGATTTGAATGCGGTTTTCGATAATATATTCAGGAACACTTAAGGCAGGACATAGGCTATAGAAACTTTTGGAAATAAAACTGGAAGTGGGTAAAAGAGGGGGTGGAAGCTAGTATGGGAAAACTAAGTACAGAAAATTAGGTATACGGTATAAGACAATATGAAACTACCCCAAAAAAGGGGTGCCTTGGGGCTTTAAACTTTATATACTGGAATAGGAAATAGGGTAATTTTTATCCCGGATAAGCCAAAAGTTCCCTAGGGAATGATTATAACCGAATTTATCGGATATTATAGGAATAAATCATGTCTTAATTTAAAACTAAATAGTAATTTTAGACATTATTTATTTATAATGATTTGTTCTTTATAATAAACAGTGAGTTGTATCGTATATGATTCCTAAATTATAGTGAGGTTTTAATAATTAATTCAATGCATTATTTTACTCAATGTCTACATTTGAATGTTTATAATCTATGTTCTAAAAGTCATCTATAGGAATAATATTTTCTTGAACTGTTTGTGAAGTAAATCTTGAAATTCCTGTAAACATTTAATTTAATAAGTAGATCATTGTGGCGTTTCATACTGACAATAATAAGTGAAAAGATAAATTAAATCAAAGTCGTGGCTAATGCGTCTTTAGAGAGGGGTAGACTGAATGTTTTTATCCCAGACAAATTGAACGGTGGACTTAATCTAGAAGCGAAAACAATAACTAAATAATAAATATATAAATTACAAGTTGATAAATGACCTCGTTACTGTAACAGTTAGGAGAGCTGCATGTTTTCATTTCGAGGCCGCGACTATAACTCTTTCCAGGCCATCTCCTAGATGCAAGAGCACGAGATGGTTATTTTTTGCATGACGTATTTTAAAAACGAGTAACGAAATAGCTAGGTGCGTTCATATCTCTTGTAAGACATGAGGACTTTGATGTGAATACTGATTGTATAGCTCGCCGCGCTTGATGACTTTCAAACGCAATATTGTCGCCATTGTACTGCGACGGCGAAGGATGGTCGCATAAAAGGAGGGTCAAAGCTTTGCCACTTTGGTTGTTATCGCACCTTCACCTAAAAATGGTTTTACTAAATGTCATCTTTGCAATAATGTTGCAATCTCCAGTATGAAAGCAACATCATAGAAAGGCACCATAAGGGTCTTACACGGTCATACACACGTTTAGGTTCCCTCCGTCTCCTCCCCTGTCCCCTCTTGTTCCCGAATGTTAAGGACCCTGAGCCCTAATTTAGTTGCTTGGACTATATCCGCATGTAGGCATAGTTTTGGCCTGTATCAATAAAACGTAAAATGAAGCAGTCGTTTTCGTTAACTTTTGGTCTTAGGAGGCACACTTTTAGTTTCTTGAAGTGTGTATTACCCATAAGGGTTACGAATGATCCTTATAATGGTTCTTCACATGCCTTAGGTACGCGTATCATATGACTCAGAGTGTGACGTTCTCACAAAGGCATTCTCTGGTAAGAGTTATTAAGTCATTATGATAATGTCACCGTGAGATAGAGCATAATAAGGTGCGGGTGACGGGAGCTCGGGCTACATTAGGCACGCAATTCCTGCAATTGAAATTTTTCCGTTGAACGTGGCGAGTTCAATGAGTCGGTTAATTTGGAGTAATAACGAGAATTCACTCCAGCACAGAATCTTAACCTACATAAAGACATGCAAGAGCACGAATAACTGTTTTGGTGTATCGAAACAAACGCGCGGGGCTCGGGGAGCGCTGGGCGCTGGCCCGCGGCCACCGGAAGAAGGCCGCGCGGCGACCTTCCAAATGGTGGGCGCCGATCATTGACCGCCACTGCTCACCTCGAGATAATGCCATGTTTTCCTCCTAACTCGGATACCTAATGGACTTTTTGAAGTGCAAATAAATTGAGAAATGTAATCGTGAAATCGGACGGTACCGGCTTTGCTTATTGATGATTTCAAAGATCAGAATTATTTATTACCCGTCATCTAAGTGAAGAACAAATGCTCAACAATAAATGAATTATTTCAAATTAGCTTGCTCGCGACTTCATCCGCGTGAAATTCAATTATAGTGATTTTCTCGGGAACTTTTGAATTTTCCTGGACTAAAATTACCTACCCTAAGTCCATTCCAGTACCTAATATACCAAAAATCCTTTCAGCGATTACGGTAATAAACATACAGATACAATCAGATTTTCGCATTTATAATATTAGCGGGATGGCAAAAAATCTATTTTGTTTTGTACGGCGGGCCTTTTTCTATTCCCCAACTGTAATATTTTCTTTCTTCCTTATGAATAGCAACGAAAAGTACAGAATGCGATATTTTTGTTTAGTAGCTCGAAACGAATAAATAATCGTACAAACTTGTATGGCCCTCTGCATCACCCAAATTATATACAATTAAATCAGCGCGGCATCCTCTCGGTATTCGCCCGCAGCGCCCGCGCCGCACGCTCGCCGCGGCACGTAGGTAGCCGCGAATTGCCCAACTTACCTGTGGTATTGTGGTGTGATTCTCTTACGTGCGCCGGCTGAACAGCTGATAAATTAAACTATTAATTTATACTGTAAGGATAATGTCATTCGGTCTAAATTTTAATGTGCTGCTGCCGCTGCGCACTTCATAGAATCATACGGCTGCCCACTGGACTACTAACACCTAAAAAATTACATTGCGCCGTAACACTTATAACAAAACACAATTTAAAACATTGCTTTCGTCCATTACAGAAAGGGCTTGTATGAATGCATCGTAAAAACCAGATCACAATTGGGAAATGATGACACGTACTTTGATGTCTCGTTTTGCAGGACCTTTGTAAACTAGGTGTAGAGGGAGAAGTATATTACCCGTCCGCGATTAAGCCAGAAACGGAGCAAACCTGTCATTTCATGTACATTTGCCAATGCATAACATTCATGTCACTGCTAACGTTTTTCTTCTGGAACGAATAATAAATCTCTTCATGTAAAATTTAAGAGTTACTTTGAAGCACGTAGGTAATTGAATTTTGGATTGCCTGATCCTCTATTTGCGAATATGTCACGCCATGAGATCAAAAGATGAAATTTGGTCCAGGACAATAACAATGACATTAACTACGAGTAAAATCAAACTACGATGTCACACTGTCACACGGTACGGAGTCACACGATGTTACTTAGCCGAAGATGCGTCGGTCGCTTCGCATTGCATACAGATATAGGGAATAATATGTTTCCATCGGTAAAACTCGGATCTCAATCGGAACGACGGGACCCGAAGTGTCAATTAATTATTCTATTCAATGAGTGACATGCTTATATTCATTAATATGAAATTTTATTATTTACTGTCAAATGTCAAAATAAAAAAATGGCAGCATGGTATGATGGGTACTGGTTTATTTTATAATCGTTCGTAAGGAGTAAACTCCTGTCGTGCGTCGGAGCTGACACACACACACTTTTTTTTTATAAGTGGATCGATGTCAGTGGTTTTGTGTCGTTAGATACTCGTACTAGTTTTTCCCCACGACTTCATTCGCGTGGAATTCATTATCACTATTCCCTCGGGGACAGTGAAATTTACCGGGATAAAAAGTAGCCTGTGTCCGTCAGGGACAGTGTAGCTTTCTGTAAGTGAATAGTTTTAGAAATTCCTCCCTACATACAAACACACAAACAAATTTTACCTCTTTATACTATTATTATATCTTTTTATACGATTATAGTACGTAGCTATATCGTAATAGAGTAATTTTTACTAGCTTTTATTTAACTTGCTTCGTTCGTATGTCTGTCCGGTTCAAATGGTTATTAAATTTCATAAAAATAATGAGTCACGAATCTGAATCCATGATGTTAAAGAAACTGGGTTTTTTTTCTGTTTAATAAAAGTTTATGATGCAAATCCGTGACGATACTAAATTCAAATAAGTGTCTACAGTATTATCAAATTGCAAGTTAACGAAGAAACATTCACATTAAAAACAAGAACCTGATTTCGCATGATATCATCAAATACCTATTATACCTCTACATGGTCGTTTTGGAAACACATTTATTTACCTTGTTACAAAAGAGCGGAAATGGAAACCTAAAGTTTTTATAGACTAATTTAATTTAGTGCACATTTATTTTTTTCGCCATAACAACACAATGTAAATCAACATAAATAACCAAATAAATTCCAAAATTCCAAAAACCATAACAATAAGTATTTATTCTAATGTCAAAAAAAAACATATAAAAAGCTATTCCCTGTTTTTTAACTTTCAAAACCATTTTATACCAAATGCTAAAATATGACCATCACCTTAATTACGAGACCAACATACTGTAATGAAAGACCTGGCAAGCAGTCGCATCTGGAACCCACACGAGGCCACTTTTTGAAAAAGTGCAGAAAGCCTTCCTCAGGTTCCTCTACAAACGTGCCTTTGGATACTATTATTTTATGTATCTAACCATACAATATCTCAAAGGATGTCTCGGACATAACTCCCTCAAAACTAGGAGAGCTTGCGATCAGCTAGCAACGATTTGTAAGACCCTTCGCGGAATAATAGACGCACCCGATCTTCACAACAGCTTGCTCCGTTTATCTGCCCCAGATAATTATCTGCACTTCCGTGCAAGAAGTCACAGGCTCTTTTCCGTGCCTTCGACCCGTACTAGCCAGAGCTCGCTGAGTTTGACAACTGAATTAAGTTGTTATTAGGTTGTTGACATTAATGGAAATGCTTATATGAATTATTTTGACTTAATTGACAATAATTATTGTCATAATTTTTCAAAATTTCAATGACATCTGTCATACTATGTTCTATTTTTTCTCTATCGTTTATGTTAATGCATGTCGATTTAACTCTTATAATTGGTGTAATTGGTTTATAACCGTTCTAATTATTATATAAATAAATAAAATAAATAAATTACTTACTCGTAAATCCATATAAATACATACTTCCATATTAATATTATACATGCGGAAATAATGACAAAACCGCTGAACCGATTTTGATGAAATTCGGTATGGAGATAGTTTGAGCGCTGGGGCTAAAAGGGTGGATCTATATCCACCCCCTATATATAACCCCTATGGGTTGAAGATTGATTTATTGGAGATCGTCCGTGCCCGATGACAGCTCGTTGATGTCTTTTTATATATTTGCGTGATTAGGGCTAAACCGCTGAACTGACTTTAATGAACTTTGGTATGGAGATAGTTTGAGCTATGGGTAGAGACATAGGTTACTTATTTTAAAGAAAATCAACTCCTAAAAAGGTGCTGGAAAATTAATTTACGACAATTTCGTGTATGCCCCATGAGAGCCCGTAATTTGAGGGACATTATTTGTTCCCTTACACGGCTATAGCCTTTAGACCCAATTACTTTATCCTTACAGTCTGAATTAAGTAATAGTTTCGTTTATCCTCTGATTATATTTGTTGCCTATTCGGATGTTACGAACCGCACCTAACCGAACGGAACATTGACTATCGGGTAATTGTTGGTGGTTAATCACACCTATATCTAAGTAAAGCCATTTAATACCACAAACCGATTGATGAGAACACAATGTATGAAAGTGTAAACACTATTTAAATTTAGGTAATGAAGTATATCTTATTATTTAAACTATTATTTAATTTGGCTAAAACACGTGTTCATTTAGTTGTGCCATATATTCTGTAGTAAATTGATCATTTACACCGATACATTTTTTTTGTTTGCAAGTTGTATTTTTGTATGATGCAGTCTCCGGAACTGATATGAGCGTTGAATTTGACGTTGTACTAATTACACGGATAACATAGCACGTAATTGAATATATAGTTAAGAATACATTTCTTTCAATATTGTACAGGCTGTTTATCGTCTTTACTTGTAGGTGTTTCTTTTTAGAGGGTTTCGTTAGAAGGTACTAACCCAACCCAGTCCAATTGAAGACAAAAAATTGCCTCACGCCGCTTTCCTAATGAGGCCGGACCTTTATGGACTGGAGGTTGTTGCTATAGATACATTATATAGAGTTGTTATGTAGATTGTTGCATCAAGCAGAAAGTGATTCATTATTGCGCCGAGTGTTAGTTTGGAGCCCGAACGCAAGTGAGGGCTCTAAAAACAAGCGCAATGATACATCACTTGATGCAAGGTGCATTAAACTGCTTTTCTTTCAACTACTGCAAAAGTTGGTAAAACGAAGTAAATTTACAGTTAAACCTGACCAAGCGACGTAAAAAGGATTTTTGCATCTGGTATGACGCATCCTTAGAATTTGTATATAGCCTATGACACACGCATGTTCTGCCCGAATCTTAAGATTATTTCTTAAAATCGGTCTAGTAGTTCAGAAGCTATAGTAGATCATACGAAAATTTTCACAGAATACTTGTATCTGGTCAATTCATTTTCATATTACGTCATTATTTTTTAATTATTTAGTATCTTATACTAACTACCTTATCAGCCAGTACTTTGAGCATAACATTTAAGACGGGACAATCAGCAGCCATCTTTTTCACGTCAGCACCTCAAACAAGCAGGTTTTGCTGTTTAAAAACAGTGAGCAAAATTCAATTTTGCTGCGAGCGGGAGACTGCCGTGAAATGCCGAGAACAGTGCTGAGTCTATTTACAAAATTCGAAAGATTTTAACTTCATTTTGTTCTGTCAC
Organism: Tortricodes alternella; assembly: GCA_947859335.1. NCBI lineage: Eukaryota > Metazoa > Arthropoda > Insecta > Lepidoptera > Tortricidae > Tortricodes > Tortricodes alternella. The sequence continues at coordinate 8,719,766 of OX401976.1, forward strand.
TTTCACTTCGATACGAAAAAAGCGAGAGATAGAAACAGTCGATTCGAAGTTCAATTTTCAAATCCCGTACCTAGGTACGGGATTTAAAATATACACCATAAAACGTTCGGAAGCACACATAACCATAAAACTGCAAATCATCTGTTAACGTTTTAAATTTGATTATTATATTTTTTCTAAATAATCGAATTGTATTTTTTACAACAAAATAAAGAGAATGTTGAAGAAAACGAAGTTTATCATGTTAACGAAGTTTATCTACATAATTATTTAAAGTTTTAACAATCTTTAATATTGTGACCGAAACCGCGGGTGCAGTTTCAGAACGCATCTTTAAAAATAGCGGGATTCAAATTTGTATTCGTTTCTTCTTCTGATAAGCTAGCTACAAAATTGGATACAGGTGGAATATCATAAAAATATCAATAAATCTTATAAATATGAGTGAGTCCAGTGACGAAACCTGCTATTTAACACCGGAAGAATGGATGCAGCAAACATTCAGAATAAAGCTTTCTGCCTGAAAAGTCTTATTATCCAATATGTTCTCGCTGCTGAGGTGAAAAGTTGTATTTGCTACACAAGACCAAAGTTATTGCATCTCGTGTCTTTGAATTCCTCGTTACGGTCAGGATTCTTAACTAGAATCACTCGCTACACTCGTGATTCAATTATAGAATCCTTCGCTTAGGTACTCGGGATTCAAAATCATCACTCGCAGCAAAAACAAACTTTGCTCTCTTGTTGCACAAATAACTATTTTCGTAAGTATGTCTTTTTAGAATTTTCTGAACATGCAACACCACAGACCACCTATTTAATAACACCCTTTTTTAACACACTTTTTTTTTGGTTTACTTTCACTAACTATGTAATAAAAAATTAGAAGTCAATTTTAACATACTTACTTCTAATTGTCGCAACGATTCGAAACTTTGCTAGTGTATGCAATTCGGCTGACAATACAATAATTTGGTACTATCGAGCTGATCTGTCCATGAAGCCAGGAGATGGATAGTGGAACTCTTCAATTACTACTAGAAAGTCGAGTTTGGGCTCATTTGGTTGGTTTTGACGAGTCCAATACATTACCTAGGTGATGAGGGTCTTTTGTACTATTTAGTGCGTTACTGAAAAAATCGTCCCGTTTTTTATTTTTGTGAACTATAAATAATAAAATAAATAAATCAGGGGACAATCTTTACACAAATCGATCTAGTCCCAAACTTAGCTCTAAAGGCTTATGTTAGGGTAAAACCAGGACAGATGGACCACATTTTTTTAAAGTCTCGTAACTTTTTTCTTGGACAAATAAAACACGATCTTCTAGTATTATCTCAAGATGCTATTATTAGTAATCAACATTTTTAATATATATTTGACAAACGAAGAAGGTTCATAGAAAAAAATTGACATCAAAGAAAAGATAACCTCGGTCTGTCTCTCCCATACTATAGGGGTGAGTTGGACCACTTAGTAAGGAGAGATGGACTAAACAAAATAAACTCTTAACTTAAAAAATAAAACACTTAATCTTTAAAGAATTGCTCATTAGGTGCGGTAAAAATATTAATAACAAAAAAAAAACAGAATGTTTCGACATCTGGCGCACGTATTATCATATTTGGTACAACTTTCATGAGACCAGCATTAACCAACTAGGCATTGTATCCATTCATCTATCTCTTCTTGTAGTTTCAGTATTAAATTCTCCACATCCAACACATTCATTGTCATCCCATTCTGTTATTTCTGGACTATTTCGCAGATATATAACATCTGATTAACTCTCTTCTCGTGCTGTTTTCTTCACAATTTTGAAAATCGGTTTTAGTGAAGTTTTTCAGTTTAATCCTTCGCTTTAGCGTAGTTTACCGTATTACAAAAGATTTTACTCCTTCGTTTACACCCATTCCATCAGCGACTTCCTTTAACTTCAGCACTTTCTGTCCATTTCCCCGACCCCTTTTACTGACCGCTCGTTTTCTGTTGTAAGTTAAAGGCATGAGTGTCTGAAATTATCCAAGAATATATTTATAACACACAGTATTCATATTCTGGTCTTATTCAACTATAAGTATTATATTTTACAAAGAAAGACGCATTCAAAATGGTCCATCTCACCACTACAAAATAGGGTCCATCACTCCTAAAACTCAGCGCGAGACGGACCACCCGGTCACACTACCGGCATCCATATTTGTAAAAAGATTTGAGGTTATAATATTCCTTTGAGCACATAATAATGCAGTAATGCTAATTCTAATACCATATATTCAATATTCGTTACGTACCTGCCTTGTAAAAGCATCCGTAAAAGAAATTTGGCACTGCACAAACCTTTGTACAATTTTAATTTAAAAATAAATGCGAGTAACATGACACTATCGTTGTTAACACGTCGATACTGAGTTATAAGATCCAAACCAATGGTGCTAGCTTAAAAAAAAAAGTATTCTAGTAGAAATTGCCGCGGTCCGTCTCTCCCTTTGGTCCATCTCTCCTGGACTTACCCTATGGGTACTAGACGACGATATACATATTTACATAGATAAATAAAGTATTTATACTTAAATACATAGGAAACATCCAAGACTCAGGAACAAACATTCATGCTTATCACACAAATATTTGCCCTTACCGGGGATCGAACCCGGGACGCCAGCTTCGGAGGCAGGGTCACTCCCAACTAGGCTACCCGCGTCGTCTCTATAATTATTATAAAATTCCATATTCTAGCGCAATGGGTACAATCTCATCAGGAAGTTCATTAATTGCTGATATACTTAGGCTGTAATTTATAAGCTCTTTCGGGTTGGAAATGCAACGTTCCTTTGCTTTTAGGCCCATTTGCGTTCTTGCCTTTGTGTATATTAATGGAATTATTATGACGATTACCTTATAAAATATTGTTAGTGTTTTTATAAGTGGTTAATTAGTAGTCTTAGCCATACAGCGCCACCAAAAATGGCCAGTGTATTTCCATCACAAAATGCAAAATAGCTTTCATTTTGTAAAACAGTCATCGAACATTTAGTTATTAAGTGGTAACAAAGACTGGCCGATAGACACGTCACACGTGTCACAGCACGTGCTTTATTTTTATGTATATAAAGGTTTTATTATCGAATCCCTAATAATATTATATGTTTTTGTTCGTTCCTCTTTCACGTCAAAACACAATAACGGATTGACTTGAATTTTTACATAGCGATAGTTGGAGGGTTCGAAAAGGACAGGCTACTTCTTTTCCAGAAAATTACTCTCAGGGCATAGCGATAAACGAATTCAACGCGGACGACGTCGGGGACAAAAGCTCGTTTTATATAAATTTGAAATGGGTGCCCACTACCCAATGTACTAACATATATTTGACTTCGACGTCTATATATATTTATAAAGCCAAGATATTTCCTTTGGAACCTGTGTCCATTGACTTGTATTTAAAATACTGCTTTTGCCTTAATTTTTATTTCACTACGTATCCTTAACATCCTTTCTTACGTAAGTATAGTAATATCTCTACTGGTATCTTGAAGCATAAAACATTTAAACATAAAACAAGTGCCTTAGACTTCTGCATTTTATGGCGTTATGCACTTGTGCGTGGTTATCCCAATCATCATTAAAATAGTCCGTCTATTAAGTACGTGTGAAAATTTTCGTATCTTACGTAGCGATTCCGTTATGTTGGTTATTGACACGTTTTCATTAGTACCTATCATTAACGAGACAAGAAACGCGTGAGTTTGCTTTGACACTCGAGCGAGCGGTTTATCCTAAGGTGTGACTCAGGATTCGCGTAAGTGTCCAGTATTGTGTAAATTCATTCAATTGAGCTCGGAGCGTTATTAAGCGGCAAATACATGCATTTGTGTTATTTAATTAGCTTTGTTAGCGCGTTTTTCTATTCTTTTGTGCGGCAATTTGTGATAATTTGGTGATCGGTGAGTCGACACGTGTCGCCGTGGTCGTGCCTATCGGGCCCATGTTTGCACAACGAGTGTAACGCCCTTTGTGTTCCTTGTTTTGTTACAAAATATTGAACACCGTTTTATTTAACACCAACCCACAAATTACATTGACACGTGACAAGAGCAGTTTAAGATAGAGTTGAAAAAGCATTTCGTAATTTACAGGCGGAGATATGACACGAAGTAAAGATTATGGTAGGTTTTAATTGTCTAGTGTGATTATGATATAGTAAATTCATTTTCTTCCTACTACGCTTTAAGTTCATCATTATGGCCTTAAATCCTCAGCACAAAGCAGCCCTTATTTGCTTTAGAGCAATAAAGTTGCATACGAAATTCATTATTGCACTGTATTGTTTTTTTTTTTTTAATTGGTTAGTTGATCGAGAACTTTACCTACACCACCAGCCATTCAATCCCCCCATTCACAGTCCGACGGGACAGCTGACCACTTTTCTGTGGAGTTACTGTTAGCAAGACAGTCCACATGTCGGCGGCCATTATCGAACTGTGATTGCCCCGTCTAAATTATTATGCTCAAAGTATTGGCTGATAAGAAAGTATCGGTTACGTAAGATTTAAAAAAAAATTGGCATGAAATGAAAATGAATACTAGACACAAGTTTTCTGTGAACATTTTCGGATTTTCTACTTTGGCTTCAGAACCAATGGACCGATTTTAATAAATAGGGTATCTTAAGATTCAGGGAGAACGCGCGAGTGTCATAGGCTATATAAAAATTCTAAGGGTGCGTCAGACCAGGAGCAAAAATGCTTTTTACGTCGCTAGTCGGGTTTAACTATACTTTTACTTTTTTTTACCAACTTTTTGCAGTAGTAGAAAGAAAAGCAGATTATGCACCTTACATCAAGTGAAGTCACTTGCGTTCGGGCTCCAAACTAACACTCAGCGCAATAATGAATCACTTTCTGCTTGGTGCAACAATCTACTATTATTAATCGTGTGCACATGACGAACTTAGGTACCTCTTTTGTGAAGTCTCTAAGGTATCAATAACGATCATGTGAGAACGCAATTACCCGGCAAGTGTTTAATTTGTCAACACGCTAATGGTAATGTAATGGCATTGCACAGCACGCCGGAGGTGCCCTCTGCCCACCAGTTTGGTGGGTTCCTGGCGGTGCCGGCGCCGGCGCGCGCGAGGAGGTGCGCGCGCGCTGCACAAATCCACGCTATGGATGCGCCAAACCGGGAATGCCAATGAACTTAGGACGGCTATTGACAGGTATTGCGTTAAGACAAATAGATGAACCGGCGGCTAAGACAGAGCCCCGTTCACTTGACCTGCCTTCCTCCTACATGTGTACCTATAGGTTTGCACGGCCGCCAGCCTCCTGAGAACTTCTATGTAAATAGTCACCGAGTGTAAATAAGGAATTCTTGTGAGCAATTTTATTTTAAGTGCCCAATTGTTAACTGTAGTCGCGTGTTGTTTTAGCGTTGCATTAGCTTACAGGAAGTGTAACGGATAGTTGGAAGTTGGAACCAAAGGGAACATTACCAGGCACGTTAAAGTAGTGTTTTGCTCGCCCTTCTGCTTTCAATTTGAGGAATTTATTATTTGTGCGCGAACAAGTTTATACAATGACTAGTGGACCCACTTCACCCGCGGTATTTTCCATACAATCTTTATCACCTTTTTTCACCCCTTTAGGGGTGGAATTTCAAAAATCCCTCCTCAGTGCACCTCTACGGTACTCGAGAAATATCTTCTCCAAATTTCAAATCTCTTGGACCACCCGTTTAGGCTGTGCGTTGTCTATAAGTGAGTCACGGTACTGTTTTATCAAAATTAAATAACTACTCAGCTTCTTTTGCAGTTGATGTACAATAGGTACTTGGTAACAAGTGCGAGGCGAGTACCGTTGAAGGAGTGCAAGCCTCCACTCGGCGCCGAGTCGCCAAACTTTGCTCATCGAGGATAACACGGGATGCGAGTGTTTACATTCTATTTCCATATTTTTTGCTATCCACTAAGTGAGTATCAGTGGGCGTACAAATAAAATGTGCCGTAATCAAACGCCTTACTTAAAAAATCTTTAACGGGAAACCTAAATAAATGTATGATAACTTATATACATATGCTAGCTGTGCTTGTGACTTTGTTCGCGTGGTATTGAGATGAAAACTATCTTTTGTTTTATTCCAAGATTTAGGTAGTGATGCCTTGGACCCAGAACTAAATAACAGCCAATACACTAAGATAGTCTGGAATCGTCTTATTATATTGGCCGTGTAAATTATTTTCGACTATAATACCTTAGCTAAAGATACAATTTCCCTTACTATAATTTTCCGACCATTTAGCGGCGAATAACGTTTTAAAGCACAATTGTAATAATCAAAGTAGAATTGCAAAACCGCCCGCTGGTGGTGGACATAACACTTACGAAATAACGTTTCTATTTCATTTAAGTTTCTCGATTCATTAAAATTTTACAGGATATAAATTATGCTATATTTTATTTAACCCGTGATATATGGCCAAATTCAGAAAGACCACTCAAATTGATCTTTAATTAAAGTGACGTTTGAGTGACATTTTTGTATAGGATGGCTACAACTAGTTGAGGGACATTTAACTATTTAATCTCTAATCAAATGCTTAAGTGGCGTTTCTGAATTCGGCCAATAGTCTATCACTATGATAAAGTTTCATCGAAATCCGTCTAGTAGTTTTCGCATGATGCGTGCAGAGAGAGAAGAAAAATAAAAAAAGGTGGTATCTACTGGTTTCAAGTTTCCCGCATATATCGCAATAGTACATTGTGCATCTAGGGCCGTAAGAAGGGGATAACAAACGAGAGTATTAGAAGCCCGACGTCGAAGGCCTTACTGCCCGTGATACACACAATGTTTTTCATCACATTTGTGAGGAAATGAAATAAAAATTAGACAAAAAAAAATGTATCTATTCTATTCCCATTGTATACCGTGAAATACCATCACGTGGGTAGAATAAACTGTATGTCACGTCAGTTGCACGCTACTTTTATATGAAAACGATCACCGCCGGACCCAGTGCGCACGCCACGCTACGCTACTACTGCTTACTCGCTGATTTTTGTTTGAATTATCTGTTTTAGTCTACTTAACTCATAACTTCCTGGGGAGTTATAAGCCATACCTCCCGCGGGAGGTAAATCAGCTACAGCTGCTGCTATAATAAAACCCATTCCGAGCAAGTGTGATGAAAAACGAATGTCCCATTTGTATCAACTAAATCAAAAAATTCAAACATACATCAAACTCGCTTAACATAATATATTGTTGTAAAAATGGTTTCTCTTTTAGTATGGAAAGTAGTGGTAGTGGATCCTCTTAAATACTTAAGAACAAGTGTAGATGTGTTAGGCAGCTACGGCATTTTACTAAGTAAAGTAAATAAATTCTTTAAATTTATTGCTTCGGCTGTCGTTTCAATGACGGAAGCACTAACGCGGTTGGCCAAGGTTCAGCACGGCACGGCAGAGAAATACCTATGCGGGATTCATCAGTGCGGTGGCGGGATGATTATTGATTGTGACGTGGTAATGAACCAAGCAGTTTGTCGTCATCAATCAGCTGCGGCTGGCCTGAGCGATGCGTGGATTATGAGTTGCAACCTGTGCCAGTCCAACATCTGTCTCCATTAACGCACTACATGTGAAATCAGTTTTAGATTTTTTGCCAAGGATTAAATAATGTAGTTTATTAATATATGGCCAAAAAACTTTTCCCAAAGAATCACATCCCAAACAATTTTACTCAAATTATCATTTGGCAAATAATCATAAGTCAAAACAGCTTATCGCAATTTTACAGTTAGCAAAGTATTCTTTGGCAAACTATTGTTTAACAAATAAATACTTGGACATGTTTCAGTTTACTAAGTACCTACCTACTACTTAGTCAAAAACCTAACCTAACCTAACCGCCAACGTGTCGACGTAGCCCCGCTTCGCGGGGTGCCTATATTCGCGCTCTAAGGGACACAAGTTGGCCCTAACCTAACCTACAAATAATACAATTGTTCCGATTATTTGGTTATTCACTGCGGGGGGATTCGCCCCCTCCTCCCCGCTTGTGAGGGCGCTTCCCCCCCCCTCCCCTTTTACATTTTTTGGAATATGATATTAGCCAAAAGAAAACGTTTGTCTTCATAAAACTTGACAAAATAAAATTAAGCCAAATGATAATTTGACCAAATTAATAAAATAAATGTGCTAAAGATTCGTTTTTGGGAAGTGAAATTTTCGAAATATATTTTTCTCAAAGAGCCACCAAATAATGTACTATACAATATAAGGGAAAACAAACAACAAGTAGGTAGGACCCCTTTATCGTATCGAATTATACAAATATAACCGCATGAAAATCTTGCGGCTTGCGGTACTTGTGCATTGTCCATGCCCGTTTGGCGAATCCTCGCGAACTCGCCATGTGGAATGCGCCGGCTTACGGCGCAACTAGCATGTACTTTAGCGTCGAGACTAATCGCTATGTTCTGTCGGTTTTCATTAAATTTCATTTTATAATAATAGTTTATGCAACGGTTGCATAATGATAGGCCTTAAACTACTACTAGTGCGGTATTCATATTTTCAACTAAAATGTAAATTACAAACAACTTTTTCTATTCAATTCAAAAACAATTCTACTTTCGTTCAGCAAAACACCAACATGGCGACCCTCCGTCAAGACCATTTTTTTTTAAATCATAGACAAACGGATGAAGTCTCTATTCTCACGTCACTCGAGATCAAATATTGTGCAGTTTATATTAAAAAAAAACATACTAAATTGACGTTTCGTATCAATAACTGTTTTAATATCTGTGGATACTAGAATAGAGACCCACTTGAGTTTTGACAGCTGTTCCAAATTTAATCTCATTTCTTTACTAAAAACGATAAAGAAGTCATGTTATTTCTTTATCGCAGCACTGGTTTTTCCTAATTGGTTGTCCAAATGGTGGTCATTTCCTACGGTTTTTGATTAACCAATGGAGGTTTTATGATATGGGTGTAGATAAACGCATATTTTACAATCATCTTACTAGTTAGCTTCCTTAAACGCCTATACTAACATGAGTTGGATGAACGTAGTTTTAATACGACATTGTATTCCAACGGAACTATTAAACTAACATATCGTCGGCCTAAATCGCAAACCTCGTAACTCAATCTGACCAAATTTTACAGGAGGCACAAAAACTTCATTACCAAAAATTTTGCATGAAGACTTGCTCTGTAATTTTTTTACATAATGTTAAATTAAATTTTGCCGTCAGATTGTTAAAACCATTTTTTTTTTAAATAACCTGAACCTGGAAAATTACAGATTACCTGGAGAGTTGCGAGGTTTTCTTGAAAATTTTAGAAAGCTTAACTCGTAACTCCAAATTTTGAAGGGAGTGGCGGGGGGAGATACGAGGTATTCCTTTTACAAAATAGCGGTCGGGAGTTGCGAGGTTTTCTATTTTGCTTTTTAAACGTAAACGGTTTATTTTTGGTATTTAAGAGTTTTGCCGTTAGATGCGTTCAGAATAGTACTATCTAAAAGTGTCAAAACATGATTTTCAAAAAAAAAATGGAGTTACGAGGTATGCAATTTAGGCCGACGATATGACTTTTTGCATTTTGTTGCCTGGACAAACCCGCAGCACGAAACAACACAAATATAAAAGAAAACATGCAGAATGGTCCTCGGTCTACCGATCGAACTACCTATAGAATTAGTGAACACCTCCCAGTGGCGAAGTGTGAGGGTCAGCCGTTGTAACGGAATAAAATAAATATTTAAGGGGGCTCCCATACAACAAACGTGATTTTTTTGCCGTTTTTATAGATAATGGTACGGAACCCTTCGTGCGCGAGTCCGACTCGCATTTGGCCGGTTTTTTAGTATTTATTGTTATACATACATACATAGCATCACGCCCGCAATCCCTAATGGGGTGAGCAGAGCCACAAGACTACTTGTGGCCACGTTCGATTAATTAGTCCTAAGATGGTATGATGAACCGTATGGTGACAGGTGATCAGCCCATCGTTATTGTTATAGCGGCAACAGAAATACATCATCTGTAAAAATTTCAACTGTCTAATTATCACGGTTCATGAGATACAGCCTGGTGACAGACGGACAGACAGATGGACGGACAGTGGAGTCTTAGTAATAGGGGCCTGTTTTACCCTTTGGGTACGGAACCCTTAAAAGTACAGAATAGCACAGCACAGATATACAGTCCACATTTCGGCACATGTGCAAATGAATGACTTATTATGCTCGGTTTGGGTATCTCAAACTTCAAGCAAGAAGTTGCTAATTCTATAAATTCACAAAATTTACAACACCAATCTAAATCTTAAAAACTATGCAAATCAATTTAAATTCCATCAAATAAAAACTGACGTGTCACGCTTCAGTGACCGTTTATCTTTGGAGTCATCAATAGACGCCAATCATCGCAAAACTTACATAAATCGCTGTCCTTCAGATCAAGAAAATTATTGACCTGCTATTTTTTCTTTGTTTTCGTGCGTTAAGGCTATTGACTTATTCGTTCGACTAGTAATCTATACATACAATAATCTATACATATAATAAAATCGTATAGTGGAAAAAGTCTGTACATTGAAGATAACAATGAAAACATGCTATGGGGGGCTTCAGAATGAGCAGCAGAACAAATCCCAATGGTTTTTAAATTTCATGTCTGTTTGTCTGTTTGTATGTTTGTCTGATTGTATGTTCACGATAAACTTTAAAACGACTGGATGGATTTGAATGCGGTTTTCGATAATATATTAAGGAACACTTCAGGCAGGACATAGGCTATAGAAACTTGGAGAAATTAAACTGGAAGGGGGTAAAAGAGGGGGTGGAAGTTATTATGGGAAAAATTATTTCGATGAGTTTATTAACTTAAAACTTGGTATAAATACTTTCCAGAATAGAAAATTAGGTATACGGTATAAGACAATATGAAAGTACCCCTAAAAAGGAGCGCCTTGGGGCCTTAAACTCTGTATTGGAAAAACTGATTCCATTTGTGTATCAACTTGAAACTTGGTATAAATGCAGTTCAAAACAAACAATTAGGTAGGCGATCGAGAAAAAAGACAAAACTACTCCTAAAATGTAACGTATTGAACGTTTGTATGGGAAGAACCGATTCCATGCTGATATTTACTTAAAATATGGTACGAAAAACTCTTCGAATTAAACAATCCTACTTCCTACTAATTCTACTAATATTATATATGTAAAAGTTTGTGTGTATGCGTGTGTATGTGCATATGTGCATGTGCACGTGTGTGTCAGTGCGGTTCTCTATCTAAAACAGAAAGTAGGAACTCTAATTATTAAGTCATGTAGCTTGTTGGAGATTAGTTTTTTCCTTAAATCAATTCGTTGAACTTTAATGCTGACTAAAAGCATGTGAGACAAGCGGAAGTTTAAACCATTACCAAATGTGTAGTCATGTGGTTTCGAGTAAAAGAACGGTTGTTTTAACATCAACATCGACTTCTTGTTGCTTTCGTTTGAAGAGGCCTAATGAGCTTTCCTGTTTAGTTGTTTTAATAAAAATACTTATCGTGGACACACCATGATGTTGTCGTAACGGGGAGTGTTGCGTTTCGGTGAACTATATCGATATGTAACGAAACAAATTATTGCTAAAACGAAATATATTGCTTATTTGTTTAACGATATACTTGTAGAGAAATTGTATTGCTTAAATACTAATACCGCGACTTACAGTGCCAGGTTACGCGTAGCGTCGGTGCCGGGACTTACTCGCAGCTCCGGGCGTATATAATAGCAGGATTAAAAAGTCCGGGAGCCAACGAGATAACTTTGCGGAGCCCACCTGGATTGAAAGTACTTACGAAGTTGTGAAAATCGCTCGTAACTCATCCGTAGTTCACAAACAAACGTGTAGGATGCAAATGCGAGACCAGGACTCGCGCTCAAATAAGAGACCACCGACCATTCGCAGCTTCCGTCTAGACGGAGATTATATTAAATGGAATAACGAAATTCGTTTATCCAATTTTTAATAGAACAGTAAATTTGCGTTGCTCGCTTTAATGTAAGAGCTCGTATTTTGGGACTCTATGACTCTGTGAATATATGGGTTTTGCTTTGCATAACATCATCACGCCCGAAATCCCTACCCCGTTAAGGATTTCAGGCAACACAAGACTACTTGTGGCCACGTTTGATTAATTAATCCTAAGATGGTATGATAAACCGTATGGTGACAGGTGATCAGCCCATCGCCCATACAGATAGTCCACCATGTTGGAGAGGACCCGTCCCTTAGTCGACTTTTACGACATGCCAGGATGATAAGCATCTGCACGCATTCTATGCTATTTCTTATTTATGTTTTGCTTTGCACTTTGCGCGATATTGCCCCATAGGCTTGAGTATTCGAATAGCCGCAAAAGACTGTTGGTATTTTAACAAATCTTAATAATTCACTACTGATTTAAAGTAAACAAGCTTATGATAATCGTGTATATTATTTAAACAATGAATGCAACAGATGGCCAGATTCGACGATTCGTAATGATGCCAATATCACGCATTGTTGTCAGTATAAATGGCGGTCACCCATTGCCCTACGATAATATTTATGAAAGAAGCGGCTAATCTGGAGCGCAAATGTTTACTGCTTTCGAATCCCTCTTAATATATATGGCGGAAACTTAATATAAATCGTATAATCCATTCTTGTGTAGGGGACGTTTTGGGTGGATAAATCTCAATCGGGGGTGAGGCCGACGGTGCAGCGAGCGGGAGGGTCGCAGACGTCGGACTGGGCTCCGGCTCGACCATCTGCCGCGCCGTAAAATCGATATCATTATTTAGCAACCGAGCGATATTACTCACGTGGCTCTGTTGTGGTCCGCGCGCCGCGCACGCGCCGCCACGCCGCCACCGAGCCGCTGACTATGCACAAAAATCGCAGAGACCTGCTCCGGAGGGCGAGCAGCTCTATTGGTTAGCGTACTCCATTTGCAAGGGGACGGAAATGGGTCGCCGAGGGACTAAACTTATCTCATAGTCGTCGCTAGCTAATTAGTGGGTAACTTGTTATTTAATACTTGGTGATGAACACACTGAATAGAGGTACAAAATACAAAAATTCAAAACGATACTACTTCACTTTGGACCGAGATATCGATATTTATTCGACGTTAGAATGGCGTGCATGATAGAGCATTAGTTATTCAGCTCGTTTGTTATTCTAGATAAATATGATCGCGCAATGTCTTTGGAATGTCATATAATATACTAACTAATATTTTCAGATATCTACTTAGCAAAAAATCGCGGATAATAGTGACTTGTTTACAAAACGTTATTTGTTTTGAGACTCATGTGAGTCAATGTACGGAGAAAGAAACTTTTTAGCAGGTCCTTAATGTAATTCAGCAGGCGTTTCGAGCGGTTAAAAATAATAGGAATTACTACTTCTAAACGATTCCAATCACTTTGCTGAGCTACCTGAGTCCCGTAAACTTCTCTGTTTAACTTCTGGGAGCGAGTTGGCGCTACACGTGACATGTTAGCGAAGTGAGCAAAGCTCTTCGCCTGCTGATAAGATTTGTGGAGCGAACATACGTGAGATGAAGTAAGTGGACGGCTGATTCCGCTAGGGTTGTCTATAAATAAATCCTTGTCCGCAATATTCTATTTAAGACGGTATTTAAAACTTTGATTAAAATAATATCTCTCAAGATAAAATCCGTCATAGGTAAGTAGCATGATGATACTTTCCTAAAAACCTTCTTTTAACTACTGTTTTTCTATTCACATTGGCCGACAAGGAAAAATATTGATTTTCTATTTAAAGTTTTTAAGTAGAAAGTTATTCAGCCTTGTAGGACACAGCTAACATGTTTGCTAAATTAAAACATGTTTAAAAATTCAATGAATCATAATAACAGAAAATTCCAACACTTTTTATATGCGCTATTAATCTTGGAATCTTTTGAATTTGCAGTGACGTTGATAGTGACGTTACAAAATTCGGACGCAAGGTTCGTTTGGTGGTCCGTCGGGGCGGTAAACGTTGCAAGAAGTGAACGGGCGTCCAATTAAGTACGGACTTCCCAATCAGCGTCGATGGTGTGAGCGCGGATGAGTCACGGGCGCTGCGCCAGCGCAGGCCGGGCTGGGCTCCGCGTCACCGCTCCATCGCGGTCCTACATTCCACTCGAACGTTGCCTCCCGCGCTCGCAACCACTGATGCAATATTCAACTTTACTGCGTCCTTGCAATGCCGTAATTCATTGTAACAACTTTAATCGCTCCCTAGTCATTTTTATCATTTTCTTCTCTGCAGGTTCCACGCTTGCCTTCAAGGCCATTTTGGCGCTCTTAATTACGGTAAGACGCGAAGGAATGACGGATCACATGATTAAATGGGGTGATTATCCAGCTATAGTTTAATGGCAGTCAATATTTGCATACATAACTGTACGCGTCTATAACATTTCTTTAGAGCCAATGCTTTGTTATGTATTGAGCGCAGAAACACGAGTTATAAATCGAGTGGAGCACGTAAACGTTATACAAATAAATGGCGTGTGTCTGGTGCGTCCGTCACGTCGAGTGGCAAATTGGCGACGTCTCCGCATTGGTTCCACGACGCGGCCGTCGCTCCGCGCCGCGCCGCCGCAGCCTTGCGCCTACTGACCAATGTCTATGTCATTGCCGTTCGCGCATCGGCAGCGACATTTAAACCGCTCACTTTTGCGACTCATTGATAGTGATGTCCAAGTTCGTGGAAATTTCAGATTGTTAATTTCTAGGCAGCGTCGATTGATGTGAATTGGTATTCGAACTAAATGTTACTGTTGGTTTTTCCGTAGGTTTATGTAGGTAAGTTCATACTGTTTTAAAAAGGAGATCATAAAGTATTGCAAGAACGGCGCCTGCTTACATACTATTGTGCCAATTATAGTCAGAAAATCAAGAGTCTGTTCATAGACAGGCTTTCTTAGTTATATTCTCTCACGGTAAACGAGGTGCAATAGCACGCAATTCTGTATTCTGTCCTCTGTAACGGATGCCTGTTCCCTGCATGGAAGAAGCGATAGTTGATAACCCCAAGTAGCCTTTTGTGATGACTTCGGGAAGATTAGTATTTCCCGTAACTTTTTTAAGATTTGACGAGCCTATGTTCTAGTAAGGCTATAATAATGTTAGGTGTTTTGTTTATAACAAAATCCTTTTATATGCAGTAAATATTATGTACTAACTAGCAAGAGACTAGCATGGTTTAGATAAGTAGAATTGAGTATTAAAGTCTACGTTTAGTACTAACTAATACAGAAATTATGAAAGGAAATTAAACAAGATTTGTCATAACGTAAAGTAAACTGAAATCCATATTTTACTCCCAGCGATGCTTTGTATCTAATTTAGCAAAAAACGGCAGGATGCGGGGCTGAAGGCGTGTCGAGCGAGTGGCGACGGCGCGCGGAGCGAGCGCGGCTTCACGAGTCTGATTCCACCAGTCTAACTGCACCTCACCTGCTGCATTAACGTGTGTGCTGTATAAGACTACAATGTCTTATAAATAATAGTAGGCAATTAGTATCCAAAAATTAAAAAAAAACATAATGTTTATTTAGCAAATTAGGTACCTATGGACTTTTACTCGTCACAAGAATAAATTAAAATAGATTGAATCTACCAGCGCTTTGGACAGGACCATCGTTACTGAGAAGAAGTGCCGCAAGAAACTCAACAGAAAGCCACCCATTCATTGCTTTTACATCATATAAAAACTTAACAAAATACATTACAAAGCAATTAATGATAATTATTAAGACTAATAAAAATAGAATAGGTTGTTGAATAATCAACAAAATGACAGTAGCATAAGCCACGGGATAATTTCTGCAATAGTTTTGCAATCAGAATCAGGCGTTGTGAGTGTCCGCGGCTGTCAGGCCGGACTAACCCGTCGCTCCAGGTCAGCGCTCCAGCCGGCTATTTATAGAGGTGCCCCTTAAACAGAGTAATTATTCATTGATTAGCACTCCGAGGAATAGGGGATTGCGCTTCTGATAGCCATCGCGCAAACGAGAATGGCGGCGCCGGCGCCGCGACGCTCGCTCGCCGGCTAACTTTAACTCCTCGATTACCAGCAATATTGGCCACAAGCACGCCGTCTAGTACGTTTATATCTTAATAGTTGGATGCTTGCTTGGTACATACAGTTAGTCTTGAGCCTCAATTAAAATTAAGATCAATGAAACTAATATACTCGTAAGCGGAAAATATGTTCATCTACTTAATACAATTCTTTACCCTGCCTGACAGACAACGCACGGTTTAAACCGGTGGGTCATGAAATACTGCACACGAGTTCCTTATATTACTAACGTAAGTACCACAAGACGAGTTATGAGAACTCATCCCCTAAAGGGGATAAATAAGGGACAAAAGTTTGTATGAAAGTTCGTCATTTTTGAAATTGAGGTGTAGCTGATGGAAAATCCCTTCGGGCCCATGGCTATTTAGAATATAATCTTATTTTAATAATCCATTCAATTTGGATGTTTTCTTGTTAATTTAAAAAAGTATAATTTAGGATGACACCCGGGGTATTTAATAAATTACCGATAACGACATTAAAACAACAAAAGATGGGGGAGTTTGCGTTGCATTACTTTTTAGCTTCTAAGGCTTATTATTCAATACCTAAAGGACATTTGACCGAATTCAGAAACAAAACACATCACTTCAATATTTGCATGTCTTTGCGACAAACCATGTAGTTCTCTACCTAATTCAACAGTAAACACTAAAGTGTACCATGTTTGAGCAAACAAATTACTGATTAGGTACTGATTCCATTCACGTAAAATAAAAATAACATATGAATTCGCTTAAAATGAACAGAAAATATTTTAAAAGCTCTATAATTACTTTAACGTAACTTATTGAAGTTAATTAAAAGACAAACTAAACTATTGAGTTTGTATTAATAATAGGCAAGACAGTAAAAAAATTGCAATACATGTAGTAGGGTGTTTTCTTTAAAATTTCATGATTCCTATTTCAAGTCCAATTTAAGGAGTATGTGTTTTATAGACTATTGCTTAAATTTATACATTGTATCCTATTCTTATTTATTTAAATAACAACCCTAAATAAACTAACAAAAAATTTCATTCCGTAGGTATAATTTTTAAATAATATGTTTTAAATTTTACTTGAAATGGGGGACAAGGAAGGGGGTCGAACTTTGAAAGCCAAGCCAAGCAATTCCGTTTCTTATTTATTTAAACAACAGCCCTAAATAAACTAACAAAACATTTCATTCCGTAGGTAATAATTTATAAATATGTTTTTAATTTTACTGGAAATGGGGGACAAGGAAATGGGTCGAAATTTGAAAGCCAAGCCAAGCAATATGATCAAGAGGGGTGTCATAGAGCCTTGTTTAAGCATTTCTAAACTTGTGGTTTACTCTCCCCACACACTAATAATAATTTTGAGTATAAACATTTTAAGTGGGTTCTTTGTCCAAATGGTAATTTAATTGATAAACTTACGTTCTGTGACCATACTAATATAACGTTAATTTCCTGGGCTTATAAAGATGTCGTGGGTTCACCATCTTTAAGTGTTTGGTGATTAATAGTCAAGTCAATGTTTATATTAGCCACCCCACAATTTGCGTTTCTATTAGTAAGATGTTTGCCGAGTAAACGGTGTGCGATACGCAGAAAATTAACTATTTGTTGAAATCGGTTTCCGATATTCCGAAAATAATGAGATGAGTTGTAATCCTGTGACAGGCCTGTTTTATACTTCCTAGATAAACCCAAATATTATTAATAGTTAAGGGTGATGTTTTTAAGAAAAAAATAACTACCTACCTTTATATTTTCATTAACATATTAAAAATATTTTTCTGTTGAAACATAATCCTCGACCCAATTTTTCTCCGGAGAATTAAGAATTAAAGAAGAATTATGGACTTAAATATTTTTAATGAAATGCATTTACGATATGAAAACAATGATCAAAATACCGGTAATTATTTCTCTTACATATTGACACTTAGCTGATAAAACATTAATAAACGTTTATGCCAAAAATTGGTAATTTAACACAAGAAATACACTGATGTCAACTTATATTGGAAATTTGAAAATTGCATAATAGGCATCAGCGTGGTCGCACATGCCGACATTGTGTGTGATGCACCATCGACGCGCGTTTCCTATAAGGGCCTTTATTTCTCAAAAGATTGAGTAACTATTTGAATGAGTCTTACTACCGATGACTCTAAACTCCATATTTAAGAGAAAACATACACAATCGTATAAACAATCGTCGTCGTAATATATCGATGGTGGCAAGTAAATTAAGTAATCCATCCCTCATACTGTTTTCATATTTACTTGACACCGATATCAATATATTTAATGTATCACTTAATCAACAATATATCTGACTACTTGAAAAACACACGGCTTTACTCACGATTTAGTGTTAGAAATAGTCCGACATGTTTCGAACTCGATTCGAGTCCTTCTTCAGGGTTTGAGTGCGATCCCGGTCAGATCAACCCGCGCACTGCTCTCCGAGCTGCGTAAAGCCGTGTGTTTTTCAAGTATTCATAATGTCTCACGAATGTTTTAATTTGACTAATATATCTGACGATTCTAGCTAATTTACTTACGAATTCCAATCATTATTTCTTACTTTTCAAAGGATTTTGGAAGTCGGGTTTTTTATTTGTTAAATTTTTATTATCTTACATAACTTTGTATAGTAAAGTCTCATAATTTGTAAAATTTTAGTAGGCACTTTGCTATTATCCTTCCGTATGTTCATAAAAGTAAAAGCTAATAAAGCCAAGTATTTTCTTAAAAAATTGATAGTTAATTAACTTTTATTACTTACTTTACACGACTCACCAAGGTATTATTATTATTCATGGAATTCCTTGTGATTCAGTTTTTGGTTGATTTGCTTTAAATAAATTCATCATTCTTAGGAGATACCCGAACTGACGTGATCCAAGAGAACGCGCATTGGGTGCATAAAAAAACAAAATAATAAAATAAACTGATACTGGTCATCGCACGATATTCGTCATGTTTAGTCATAGTTTTTTCTAAACATAGGTATATTTCACTGAATTTAACTAAGCTAACATCCCCTTAGTAATTTATATCTTAGACGGACCCATCTCAAGTCCTTTACGTGCTGGATCGAGGAAAATTATTATTGAGAAGGATTAGACATAAAACATCAATATAGTTGACGTAATTTAGGCTCTTTTTCGCTACTTGCGCTGCTATCCAATGGCTGTTAACATTTAGTGTCAAATGTCAAAATTATAAACAACTGTGCCATATGCTGTAATTTTTCATTTTGACATTTGACACTAAATAATAAAGTTTCATATTAATGAATACAAACATGTCACTCATTTAATACAATAATTATTTGGCACTTCGGGTCCGTCGTCTTCCGATTGAGATCAGAGTTTTACCGATGGAAACATGTTATGCACTACATCTGTAATAAATTATCCAATGAAGTAAAATACACAACTTTTGTAAGTTAACTCAAGATTTATCTTATAAATAAATGCCCACATTCCTTGCAAGAGTATTTGGAATATTAGACGGAGCTATATCGGTATTAATAATAATAATGTAATAATGTAAGTTATTGTTATACTCGTAAAATCCTTAATGTGGTTTATATACAGCATTTATGGCCGAATTCAGAAACGCCACTTATGTATTTGATTACATATTAAATAGTTAAATGTCCGTCAACTACCTAGTTGTCAACCTATAGACACGTCACTGAAACGTCACTTTAATTAAAAATCAATTTGAGTGGCCTTTCTGAATTCGGCCATTAGCCAGATACCAATGTTATTAAATAATATACCTACATATTTATCAGTACCTAGATAAGATAAAAACCTTGCTGTGCCCTTAGGGTTCATGTACGCACTAGCATATTTTAGGAATAAATGAATATTATTATGAATACCTGCCATAGATACAAAATGTTCTTAAATAGTGGTCTGCATGCATGCCAATTGGTTTTCAGTATCAAGGCTCGAACACCTATCACGTTTTATCGAGGTATCGGGTGAGCGATTCTCAGGCTTGACCGGTTTATTTGGGAAATTCGTGGAAGGTCTCAGCGCGAAGTCCGACCACCTCAAATTCACAATTTGCACTTTACTGCGCTTAAGGAAGCTTGTACTGCGCTCAAGACTTGCCTTTCTGGTTGAAAGTATCAAATCAATTTGTTATCTCTGATTTTCTGATGCCTTCATTATGCTACGAATACGCGTGGGCGTGAGCAGCCGGTGCCGTTGTAAGTAGATGATTATTTAAAACATGTTTATTTAATGTCAATAGATATTTCTGCAAACCGTATAATCAATTGATTTATTGCCTGTGACAATGCATGTCACTAACCCCGACGATGCTTAAACATTTCACCTATTTAGTTATCATTATATCTTTAGCGACACTGGTCTTTATAAGATTACTAGCTTCAGACCGCGACTTCGTTCGCGTGGAATTCGGTCAAAGTTATTCTCTCGAGAACTTGTAGGGAATAAAAAGTAGCCTTTGTCCATTATATCCAGGACATATACCTAAGCGATATCTCCATTCCAAATTTCACTCAAATCTGTTTAGCTGTTTCAGCGTGAAGAAGTAACAAACATAGTCACACACACGCTCACCCTCACAAACTTTCACATTTATAATATTATTGTGATGAAACATCATTCTTGTATGCAGTACAGAGCAGTCGATAATTTGATAATAATAGATGGGCAATAGTGTTGGGTTGCGGAAAACGATGCAGTTCGGAGAGCGTTCGGTCTGGGGTGGACAAAATCAATAGTCGCTATATATATGTATATATCGCTACGAATAGCTACCACACAGCCGCGGAATCTGCACACATTGGGATTCTTTATTTGCCTTATATCCGATCCGGCCGCGACCCGCACGTTCGCCCGAAATTGTCTTCAACGCTCGGAGCAGGTGGAATTTAAATAACACTTTACGATAACGCTACGAGATAGAAGTCGACAGCTTTTGTTAAGTGTTTGCTATAATTCGCAGAAGGACATTTCTACTCTAGTACTGTTAGAGTAAAGACACGCACAATGCTATTGCGAGCAGTGGCAATATGCATCGATGGGCGTACATAATATTGAGCTACATTAATCGGAGTGTAGAACAGGCTAGTAGGTAGCTAGCTCATTGGCGAAATCAAATGAAACCAGTTGGGCATGTTCGTCTACGTGCTCGGCTCCAGACACCACAACAACTGAAGCGTCCTTATACGGTCAACTATCAATCATATTTCCGCTACAGTTAAGTCTTTAAAATGTATGTCACATTGCGGATGCCAAGAAAATACCCTAATAATAAATTAGCATAGTAATGTTTGAGCCGTTATGTTAGGATTGAGACCGCTTCGATTAATATAAAAAACTAGCATATAAGTGTCACTGGCCTTTAATAAATATCGTGGATCTAAAAGCTATTAACTGGACCAAATAATTAAAATCCTTATTAAAAATGTATACATTTAGAATTGCAAAATTTTTAATAACATTATATTCATTCATAACGGCCAAAGGATAAAAAAAAAATTTAATTGTACGTAAAGGAAAGTCTAAATTCATTCGCTAAGGCAGCGACGGTGGACACAACTAATCGATTCTAATACGCATAATTAAAAGAACTATGAAAATATTCATATTAAGATGAAACAAATCATACGGAATACTTATAAAGATTATCGAAACACAGCTTCGCTTGCTGTTTAGAAAAAAAAAAAACTGAACCAAATATTTCTCAGCGAGGTACTTACTATACTTAGGAGCACAAAAAGTTTTGCAAATTTTTTAATTTTACTTTTCTACAACTATTTGAATATTGATAATGATGTTGAGTAATTGTTTTGTAGACTATAGTTATAGCCTTTTCTCCGTGTAAAATCTCTTTTACGGGATTCCTTGGGAACTGCCCACTATTCCCTCAAAGCAAAAAACCTTTGTGTACATCCATACCGGGTCTCAAGCTACCAAAAATGGAAATTGATCAGGATATTCGATATTGGTCTAAGTTTTAGACAAATGTCAAATTAATAGGCCCTGATCGATTTCGATTAAGACTTCACAAAGGTCACTCAAATAGATCTTTGATGAAAGTGACGTTATGTGTAGCAGCCGGTTAATGGAAACTTAACTATTTACTCTCGAATCAAATGCTCAAGTGGCGTTTGTGACTTCGGTCATAAATAGGAAGGATAACGATCATATTACTATGGTTGGTAAATACCTACATGTCACTTTCTTTTGAATGTAAACTTCGCAAAGTAAGATAAAGACAAAGCAGAGCCATGATATACTATATCGCTAAGCAATGTCGAATAGAGGCCCTGATAGTTTCGCAGCGGAAAGACAAACACACAGACTCACTTTTGAATTTATAATAATAGTATGGATGCACTATAAGGCCCTTAGTTAAACTCCAGAAGCCGTGGCGAGGCAATGCCCCCGGTCTAGATTAGCCTCTACTTACTTGCCACAGGGCCTCATCTTGTCTTCATAATTATAGCTTCGGATCCTGGATACCTGATTACCACAAAAACTCTGAATGTGGAAGTGTTCATATCTTACATATAAACTGTAGGGAATAACACACTTTAATAAACGTCTAAATTGCATGCCAAAGAAACATATTATGGCTTTCAGTATAAACTCAGATTTTTTTCATGATAATTTTAAGAAGTAAAGCTACTAAGTTTGGACAATTTTATTTTAATACATAAACATAATAAAGTATACTGTTGGATACCCGTAAAAAAAAAATTGCATTACGTACAATATTTCACCTGTAAAGTATATATATATGGAAAAGAAAATATAGTGAGATATCTTTTTATCATTATACCTGGAAGATTTTGAAGACAACGTCGAGATTGACTATTGCTAATTTTTGTATTAGTAATGGTACATTCATTATAACGTTAATGAACGAACCAGTTATTTAAATTAAATGATAAAGCGTATACGCCTATCGGTCAAGCATTAGAATTAATGAATATAAAATGTCCTTCCGGAAAATTAAACAGCCGATCTCACCTAATTAGCTCAGTATTAACGGTGCTGTAAACGATTTTAGCATTCTGTATTGATTTGAATACGGTATGATAATTCCAAGCCATTAAAAGTTACAGTTTCACTTTAATTAGATAAGAGAGATTTAGGCTATAATTTGGTTAAATAGGTTTAAGTTGTAGATTTGTCACAACGACGTTATATTATTAAGAGACTACATCCCAAAATTGACGCATTTTCATAAATTTTAGGTTAGATGACACTCTGTTGTTTCTTAATGTATAATTTCCATAGAAATATATCTGATCCTTTGATCTTTCCTTAACATTCATACGCAGCAGAATTTTGATATAGTTTTTTTTTCAGCAGTTTTATTCCATTAAGGCCCCAAAAAAAGCTTCATTCATACGCACAAAGTTATTTAATACTCGTTATTCGTTATATACCGCCCACGATTAAATTTCTACGCGTATCATGCATGATTGCAATAAGTAAAATAATCAGATAGGACTACATAAAAAAAATTGGTAAAACTTGTCACATGCATCTTGTCAAACATCATTCATTTGCCTTATTAAAGTTTTTTTTATTTATTTATTAAAGTTAAAGTAGCTTAAATTGTGTCTAACTTCAAACGATGTAAGCAATAAATAAACAGTTTGATTTGTTTACGATATTCATCGAGAGCAGTCATAAAAAAACCGCACCCTCCTGACTCGCACGTCGAGGGTCCCGTATCCACCTATAAAATGACATTTTAGTTTAAAGGTAACATTCGCATACATTTTCGTTTGTTTTTCTTTATCTAAAACTTACCCATGCCATGCTAGTACAATCATGTAAGATAGCTTTACTGTCCATACGTACCTATAAATACAGATGCTAAAATATGAATAAGATTCAAATGTGAAAACGGACTAATCGACATTGTTTAACATACTTAATAGCTACGGTTCTAAAAACGAAACATCCAGTAATAGTAGATTGTTGCACCAAGCAGAAAGTGATTCATTATTGCGCCGAGTGTTGGTTTGGAGCCCGAACGCTAGTGAGGGCTCTAAAAACACGAGCGCAATAACAAATCACTTGATGCGAGGTGTATAATCTGCTTTTCTTTCTACTACTGCTAAAAGTTGGTAAAAAACGTAAAGGTACAGTTAAACTCAACTAGCGAAGTAAAAAGGATATTGGCACCTGTTATGACGCACCCTTAGAATTTTTATATAGCCTATGACACTCGCACGTTCTTCTCGAATCTTAAGATACCCTATTTATTAAAATCGGTTTATTGGTTCTGAAGCTAAAGTCGAAAATCCGAAAATTTTCACAGAAATCTTGTATCTAGTCTATTAATTATTATATTATGCCAATATTTTTAAAATCTTTTTGTAACCCATACTATCTTATCAGCCAGTACTTTGAGCATAACATTTTACACGAGACGTAGCCTGTTTTTTTTTTTGCTAACAGTAAGTCCACAGAAGAGTGGTCGGCTGTCTCGTCGGACTGTGAATGGGCGGATTGGGTAGCTGTTGGTGTAAACTTCTTGATCAACCAACATACGAGGTATTTTTTTCTAGTTTTTCAATTAAAGTTATACAGACCGTTCTATTTTACTGTTCATGTATGAAAAGATTTATATGTTCCCAATTTTTTTACGATTCTTCCATTATAAAATTTCTTGCCGTCTTTCAAACGATGACGAATATTATCATTCTAACGATAATGTATAAAAATTGGAAAATACGAACAGTTTTATGTGACATAATTTTAAATCTTCCACATGACTTAACGCATGTTTGCGTAATTTTTTTTTTACTCTATTGATTTCCCTATTTGTGTTCTATTTTCTTTTTAATACTACAACCATGCCAAACGTTTAGCCGTTCATGAGATAATAGTACTATATCGGGAGACAGACAGACGGTCAGTTAAGTATTTTATTTTAATACGGGTACTATTTTCAAAATTTAGTACGGTACCCTATAAAAATACAGATAGGACCCCTGAATATGTAAACACGATAAAAAGCTTTCATCATTAATCACTATCGTCATTAACGAATCTTAGATTGATGCGCCTAATTTTTGCACGTTATTTTTTTATAAACGTAGTAGGTAGTAAAACTAAATTAAACTTAAAATTATAAATAAAATATGTCTCATGTTTTATGATAAAAAATAAATATAATCCAGGCTGTTTTTGACGAAGTATGCGGCAAATATTTCGTTATTTGATAATTACGTACTTTGACAAAGCATGTTGTGGACGATAGATTATATTGGGTTGTTATCACACTAAGATTATAAATGTGAAAGTTAAGTACTTGCTACCAACATCGATATATTTTATTTATTACTTAATTTGATTCATTACTTTCATAGGGGTTTTGGAGTTTTTCTTTTAATTCTTCTTGTTAGTTATTGTCATATATGATTTGACGACACGTAGGTACTCCACAAAATCAAGATATCCTGTAGTAATAGCCTAATACCAATTGCTCGTCACTCTTTACAAAATATTGCTATCCGAGGTGCAAGGCCGTTAATCGTTGAGAAGTTCTCCTGGTTTTTCATCATCAGTTCCACTTTACCACATGCATTTTCATGAAAATAAGTCATCTACCAACTTTAATAAAGAAATCTAATCGCCACCCGTTAAACTTATCACTGAGGAGTTCCGCTGGTCATCCGTGGACTTCATCGTCAGTTTTACTTCACCAAATAATGGTTTTGGAACGCAACTGCTAGAATTATTCCAGAAAATACTAAAATTTTTGAAATTTTTGAAGAGTTTAATCAATTCCTCATGGATCCCATAATTAGACCTCAGTTTTAATGGGACCAAATTGCATGTATAGTATACCATTTCAATCAAAAAAAAAAAAACATCCAAATCGGTTAATATAAGACGGAGTGCGTGGATGTAAATTAAAGAAAAAAAAAACAAAACACGACGAATTGAGAATCTCCTTTTTTGAAGTCGGTTAACTATCGTTGTTTTATCACACAGACCCTATTTTTTCTTCACTCTAGCAAACTTTAAATCATTGGTTTGAAACTAAGAAACATGCATGAAAATAAAAATGAAATGTAATGGTTTAAATCATATATATATATTATGAAATGTATGAATGAAAATGTAAACAAAAGCAAAAGAAAAAAGCAGGTTATTTTGACTTACACAGCTTAATTTTATTAAGGCTGAATATTAGTTAACAATAAATATTGTATTTAGTCCTGAATTTTCGTTTTTCGGCGTCCTCATCATAATTATGTCATGTTTTATTGCTCCGAGATTGACCTAAATAGTATTTATGGAAAAACCTGAAAAATTCGTTAAACGGCATCATTTTGTAGTCTAAGGTATGCTGTGACGTCATAGTTTATGTCCATTTTGTATGTTTTGAGAGTGCTATTAACTGTGACTTTTCAGAGACTGATATCTATAAAAATGTGTACACAGTTATGTTTCTACTACTCATTACTTTCCAATGAAAGATGTTAAAAAACCATCCATGTTACTACTTAGTTCAACCTCAATGTATGTAAAATGTTGTTCATAAGTATGTTAGCGTACGTTAGTCCCAAGTGTGTTTTTGTAAACATATAGAGATACGTTGTTCTAAATCGTTTATATGTAGCATCCGGGAATTCAGCTGCTCCCGCCATAAAAACTTTGGCCATTAATTTATGTAGGCAGCTTTACTGGATCTCTGCTATTCCACGATAATAGTAGTTTATGCAACGGTTGCATAATGATAGGCCTTAAAACACTAGTGCAGTTTTCATGAAACGAGCTTTAGCGAGTTTCATAGTAAGATCGCACGTGTGTTTTAAGGCCAAATTATGCAGAGTTGCATACATAACTTTATCTACACACATATTATAAATCCTCCATGATGTGTTCAGAAACAATATTTTCTGGCAACAAGTTATTGGTTGCAACCGTGGCTGCATATTTCCGATATCCGGCGCATTTTCACATCCCTCAGTCACTCTGAGAAGACTATTATTCATATTTTCAACTAAAATGTAAATTACAAACAACTTTTTCTATTCAATTCAACAACAATTCTACTTTCGTTCAGCAAAAAACCAACATAATGGCGGCAATTCGATCCTCCGTCAAGACCATTTTTTTTAAATCATAGACAAACGAATGAAGTCTCTATTCTCACGTCACTCGATATCAAATTCGTTCGGTTTATATTAAAAAAACATACTGAATTGATGTTTCGTATCAATAACTGTTTAATATCTATGGATACTAGAATAGAGACCCACTTGAGTTTTGACAGCTGTTCCAAATTTAATCTCATTTCTTTACTAAAAACGATAAAGAAGTCATGTTATTTCTTTATCGCAGCACTGGTTTTTCCTAATTGGTTGTCACAATGGTGGTCATTTCCTACGGTTTTTGATTACACTATGGAGGTTTTATGATATGGGTGTAGACAAATATTTGGAACATTTTCGAGTAAAAGTTGTTAATATTACAAGCCTGTTTATGAGGTGTTTGTTGCATATACGTGTAAATTTTGAAAACAATGACGGTACGGCAATAGATGTTTTACGTTGGAAACCAGGACAAAGTGCAAAATAAAAAGCTTAAGTCTCTAAACGATACTTTTTACTAGTGTTTGGCCGATATACTCCGTCCGCGTATAATTTGTTTATCGCAATTCCCTCGGGAATATATTTTACCGGGATAAATAAAAAGTATTCTATGTCATTCTTCATGACCTAAGCTACAACTATGCCAAATTTTAGGTCAATAAAGCTGTAGTTAAGCTGTGAAGGTGTAACAAACAGACAGTCACTTTCGCTTTTAAAATACTTACTAGCTTCTGCCCGCAACCTCGTTTGCGTACAATTTGGCTATAGTTATTACGTCGAGAAATTTTAAATTTTCCGGGATAAAAAGAAACCTATGTGTTATTCCAGGGTATAAGCTATTTCCATTCTAAATTTCACTCAAATCTGTTAAGCCGTTTCATCGTGAAGAAGTAACAAACTTACACACTCACAAACTTTCTCATTTATAATATTATAGTGTAATTAGTATGTACGTATACTTGAAATACACATGGCTTTACTCAAGATTTATTGTTAGAAATATATAGTCCGATATGTGAGTAAAACCGTGTGTATTTCAAGTATTCATAAAGTCTCACGAAAGTTTTAATTTGACTGTATGTATGTAATTGCTTATCAATAGACCCGAGCTTTTTCAGCGATTGATATGAATATTATAGAAACAATAAATGCTGCAATCTCATTGTTAAACAACAATGCACTACGTTTATGACATAATAGCTGTGTGAGTCGGCTGTAATGTAATTAAAGTTATAAGAACATAACATACGCGCCGTACGTGCAGCGCTAGTCGTGACATCGTTCGGAAGTCGAGGATTTGCTAATTGGCTGTAACAGATAGATAAGCTATAAAATCAATGGGGAGGACAACGGCTGCATCTTCAATTTATGCCAATGTAGATCGTGATGCGTCGCGGCCGGCGCCGACCCCCGCCACCGGCCCTCATATTTATACGCCAAAGCACGCATTGCGAAGAGTTCAAACGTGCGACGGGCGCTCGGAACAGTAGACGATTGAGAAGCGAATCGCACCGCGCGGGTACAGAGGGCGAGTGCAGTGTGCAGTGCGTACGGGTCTTGTGTCGCTGAAAGCTCGCCGCGAAGCCTCCAGCTCCCGCCGAGAGCGGCGGCACCGCGCGAGCGCCCGCCTCCGCCCACCGCGTCAGTGCCGGGCCGGCCGCGCCACAGACACCACGCTCCGGGCTCCGACCACGACACAGCTGGACTCTAGTGACATAAACATTATACCGACACCAACCGCTTCCTCGACGCTTGCACTGACACTCATTAACAGGTAAGTCGAAACAAAAAATAAATACGGATTTATTGTACATTATAACATTTAGGAAAATGGAATAGAAAAATATGAGGTTATTTACACCACTTCCACTCACTCCACTTCGGTGAGAATACAAGGATTTGTAAAACTGAAAGCGAGCTGTAAACGGGAGGCAGTAAAAAGCCGGCCGGTGAGCTTTTCCGCGGCGCTATCATTCAGACGAGTCCGTGCTGTCGGATGGGATTGAAATTGAACATGAACTTGCATTGGTACTTACTCGTTTTCATTAACATGCATGAGCATTAAACTTTTCCAAATTAAATTATTTTAAGGAAATTTATTATATATAGAATTAATGTAATAGTGAAATAATTTTCGCCTATTTTCCACGAATTTGTGTAATGGTTAGTTACCATATTCTATGCATCGCATAAATACATGATTGTCTTGTGAGAACCTCCAAAAATTTAAAAAAATACTTTAAACTGATTTAACAATATTATAAAACTAAGTAGTACGAAATAGCACACTTCAACGCCTTGAATAAAAAGCGAATAAATTGCGATTTCGTTATTTTATTTACAATATAAAATAAATGTAGTTTTCGTTCCAGTTACGATAAAATTAAATAGGTACCTATACATGTAGCTTATTGATTGATGTCCGACGACTCGATAAAAGTATAATAGTTTGAATTGTCCGCGTGAGTGGATCCGATCGCGCCGCGTGCGCCGCCGCGCTCGGCATGGCGGATCCGATATTTCACACCGCCAACCACTAATCATTCACCATTGTAATTTACAAAGTACAAACGCATTAATTCATCTGTTCAATCCAAATCACTTTTACTCAGCTACGTAGGTGATTAGTAATAATGAAGTCTGTAAAACTCGTTATTATCAAGGCACGTGGAAAAAAGTGATTTAAAAAAATAGCGAACATGTACATATTGTTGCAAGGCATAGCAAGGTGGATAAGTGTAATTTACACGGTTTGAAAAAGTTACAATGTTGCGGTAAAGAATTATTAGTTGAAATAGATATTGTGAGCTCGATTATTAAAATTTCATGGTGAAATCTTAAAAATCTTTTTAAGTAAATAGATCTCTTTTTAATTTTTACTCGTTTAAATTACAACCACAGACTATGAAAAAGATTCCAGTTTTTGAAAGCCATTCTGTCAACTAGAACGTTATTGTTTGCTTTACATTGGCGTCTGTCAGATTTTACTTCTCAACTACATTTTTATGCTCGTTGCTCACATTGGCCGTCAGCTAAGTACGAGAACGTAGCAGCCCGGCAGCTCGTAATTTAACGCTACGACGTGTATCAAATGCCATCCTGCTAATATTGGTTTTTCCCATTTGTTTTTTGTACATTACTTGCAAATTGTTAATTCCTTAGTCACTAAAACACTGCTGACGTTGTCCAAATCTCAATTTTAGCGGTCATGACTAATAATAACGAAGTAAGCATCTTTTAAATTTATGTAATCCTTGTAATTTTGCCGACTGAATTGTTTGTCGGTTAGTATGGAAGTAATTAAGACATGCAAGTGTCTGAACTTTTGTCTCGGGAAGGTACCGCCGGTGGCTGACCTTCAGACCTAAAAACGTTTGTCATGTATCGCTCGTTAGTCGGTGTCGCGGTGCACAAATTGACAAGATGTCCTCAATCATTTGCCTTAAACGTAATAGGAAGACACTTACTTTTTCATGGGTACACATGGTTTTTTATATGGAAGATATATTTAGAATGACATTCACATTAGAGGCTAAGTTTGGCTGAGTTATAATTTTCATATAGCGTCAAGGTTTTGTCTGAACAAACAAAGAGCGAAAATAAACATTAATTAAAGTTCTGATGATATTTTGCTTCATTAGTGTGTATTTCTTCGTTGTGTGTTTTTCGTCTTTGTGAGGGTCTCAGAGGGTTGATTGCAAACGTGTGCGGTGCACTGGGGGTGATCACGTGAGCGTCGAGCGGCCGCGCGGCGAGTTCAAGTGCAGGGTGAAGGTTCCGCGCTCGTTGCACGCCGAGACCCAGCACCGCTCTAAGGCACGGTCACACTGCTGCATCGCCCGCCATGTGACCGGGCCTTAAGGCATCTCGCCTCTTCTGTTCTAGCATATCATTTTAACTACCTCAGTACACACGCTTAGTATGCAATTTGTAACTTTAACCTTGATTCGACTGACGCATAATCGCTAGACAATAAAATTTTAGTTTTGTCAAGGGAATATCAAAGAATAGGCTAGTTTCCAAAATTCTAATAAGTCCGTCATTTTCATTACAAAAAAATATTGAACACATATTTCTTCTTTTGTCAATTAAACAAAAAATGACGAAGATATAGTGCGTTGAAGTTCCGCGTGACGTCACGACTTTGTACACTTTTTACCATTAAGTGACGTCATGAGCCCCACTCCCTAACTTTGATGCGCGCTATCTTTATCAATTTTGATTGATTTGATAAAGCAAAAAATACGTGTTCAATATTTTTTGATAATCTTACTGACCGACTAATTAGTATTAGTATTTTTTTAACCCAGGAAACATCCCTATTCCTTTAAAACCAATCTAATAAATCGTAAAACGGATAAAGAAAAACCTTACCAAATATAAAATATATACCTTACCTACAAACTTACCTACTTTAAACTTATTTATTTGGTTGAACACAAAATAATTAAGTCAGCCGTTGTTCGCAATGTAAGGTGACAGTGAGAGTGGCATAAAACTGTTATGAACGTCAAATATCAAACACACAAAAATATCTACTCTCACACTATAGCGTTAATAATGTAAGCGTCTTAAAACTTTGCTTCATTTCATAAAACTACCTACCCACAAAAAACATAATCTAACGGATGCTATATATGACTTTGTATGTACTGTAGGGTTTATGTAGAATATACGTATTTTTATTAAATTGTATGTTAAGGTTCATTTCCTTAGATTTATTAGATTATTTCAATGACCACATTACGTATAGCTCGAGATCGCATTTCAAACATCAACAAAAAATATCTTGTCAAGTCTTTGCGGATGAAGAAGTTAATCCTACTGACTGGATTTTAAATAACCATCACTTATACCTCCGGTACATTAATTTTAGAAGTTCGCGTCAGTTTCTGCTTCAGTCTAAATGTAAAAGAATGCTCGCACGGGTTACACCTGGGTAAGCCGCATCAAGTGGGGGCGCTACATTTTAACGATAGCACATTTTTTGCTCGCTGGACGGCTTAAATTACTTAATTGAAATTCTTGTTCGAACGAAAAAAGAAGCTCACCTCCTCGTTACAGCGCAGATAAATCGCTGCTATACGTATAGCTGCGCAATATTAGACGTTGTTTTTCTTCAATGTTGCTTAATTCCGACATTTTAGGGAAGTGTATGAGCGTGACGAATATATTTTTAATAATTTAACCGAACTTGAACTCACCTATGAACAAATACGTAACCATCGATGACGGTTAAATAGCAAGGTCAACGAGTATATAGCAGGAGCTTGTGCCAGCGGCTGATCAGCAATGACGGTCATTCAAATTTGAAGCTATAAAATCTACTCATACCACTTATAAGGACTATAAACGACTGGAGGCTTCGTCCTAAGAGACATCGGGAAAATAACACTTTTGAAAAAACGGCGAATGCATTTTACCCCTTTTAAAATTGATCCATTTTGTAAATATATATGTATAAAAATCTCGTGTCACGGTATTTACATACATACATACCTATTATCACGCCCGAAATCCCTAATAGGGTGGGCAGAGCCACAAGACTACTTGTGGCCACGTTCGATTAATTAGTCCTAAGATGGTATGATGAACCGTATGGTGACAGGTGATCAGCCCATCGCCCATACAGATAGTCCACCATGTTGGAGAGGACCCGTCCCTTAGTCGACTTTTACGACATGCCAGGATGATAAGCATCTGCACGCATTCTATGCTATTTCTTCACTCCCAGTGCAGCAGAGGATCACGGTATTTGTAGTATAAAATATATAAAAAAAATAAAAACTCCGATATCTAAATGAGCGCCGTCTTGTTGCTGCAACTCGTGCAACCGACGAAGCAATTTCTGGAAAAGATGCTGACAATTACTGAACCTGCGACATTTTGCGAACTCTATCATCACTTCTGGTACGTAACGTAACCGCCCGGTTTGTTTAATATCCCTTGTTGAGCCAGTTTCTTTTTCCTTATTGACCCAAACTTGGATTAAATTAACGCTGGCCTTATACGGCGTATTCCTTATTCAATCCTAAAAAAGCACGTTGCTTTCCCGTGAAACGCTCCATCGTGATCAAAAATGTACAGAATGACGTTTTATTTCCCGCCATCCGTTGCACCGCACAATTAATAGTTTACAAAGAAATCTGTGTTGCTATTTGCAAAAATATATGGCCCACCCTATATTTGCCCTTACCGGAGATCGCACCCGGGACCGCTATTATCGTAGGCAAGGCTTAGGTGTACCTAGCTTTCTATTTTGTTTGGAAGGTTTTGTATGGTCGATCCTCTTAACACATTTTATCGAAAGTTCTCGCCACACTATTATCAGTTAGGCCATAATGCCTGTAATGGCTGAAACTTCAAATGATTTTTTAAATCCTAAATTGGTACTAAACGCGTTGCAAATTGTTGTATAAAGATTAGTTACATTTTATTTAGAAACTAACGCGAACACATGTTTTTGTTGCACGCCACTTATTCTATCACAGATTCAAAATCATTTTAATGTATTTTAAATTAACGGTCTTATTCGTTACTTTATTATATTTTTATCCTTACTACACTAGCTAGCACTTATATATTGTTATTGATTTATTATTCCTTAAAAGTTTATCTTGGACTAAACGCCCAAAGCATCTGATCTTCAACATAATATACATAAGTACATACTGATAACAACAGTTTTTAATTACAATAAACTACACTAAATTCATATCCCTTTGGAAGAACGTTACAACATGCATCTCTCTCATCTTAAAGCAGGATAATATCGTAATCAGTCAGCACCTACATTCGCTAATGCATGTGACCCATGCTGAGACATAGCCATCATAATAAACGGCAGCTATAAAATGAACTGTCCTCAAAACGTGGAGAAGGTCTGCTGACTTCGCATTAATGAAAGCACGTCAATATGCGGGCGCAAGTCCCGGCGTGACAGAATGCGCTCGCGCTGCCTGCGCGGCCGCGGGCGCGCCACGCGCCGCCGCCGTCGCCGCCGCCCGCTTCCTGGGAAAATGGCAACTTATGGGGAACTGAATCTGCGCCGGTGCCATTGACCTCCGCAACCTGCCGCACTCCAAGCACATGTGTTGCCATTCACATTCATTATTTACCTACATACCTTCCATGTAGGTTTATGGACTCGAAAGAATTAAATGCCAGAATCGGATGGAATGGACAATAATTTTATTGCCTATGGTGAATTGCGCGTATGTAGATAAGTCTTAATAGAAAGGTTTTTGTATCACCATATCAATATTAGGTCTATTTCGTAAGTTTCCATAATATACTGATTTTGTGTCCGAAAATGAGGCAAGAGAGTGCAGCGCGGCACGCGGCGCACGAGCCGCTGCGCCCGCGCTAGGAACGGGCACCGTTACCGGACCACAAGAATGTCGCAAAAAAGCTCGGAAACCGTTTCTGTTTCCCTTGCCATATCGTAATATCGTGACGTGACTTTGATTTCATAGTATATTCAATGAGATTTTCGCGTACAATTATTTAAGTATTAAAGCGTGCGGTTCGTGATAATGTAATCAAAGCACCGTGACAATCATTACGGAATCCATTGAAATTTAACAAAGACACATCGATTATCCTTAAGTTTATAATGATTAATTCATTTAAAGAAAAAAATACGTGTAGTCGGTAAGCAAATCAGATTATGAACTCATAAATTGGAGCTATCGAAACTATTCCAAGAGTTTTGTCGTGAATCCCTTTGGTAGAAGTTTTAATTATAGTATTTTTGCCCTCAATTAATAATGGCCACAAATGACGAACTCATAGGTTTAGTTATTTTTGAATTTCTTATGAATCATTTCACCTCACCCGATTTATAGACGTACGTATGACGACAGAAGCATTAAACACATTTTAATTTGGTTCCATTGTTTCGTTAAGATAATAACGCAAGGTTACATTAAACTACATCATGGAGCAAATACAGTTCACTGGCGACATTGAAGTTTTCGTATTAAACACATGTCTTCACAGGTACTGAATACGATAACTTCAGTTTACCAGATTTCCAGATTTATACTGAAAACAACATAAATTAAGTTAACTAGTGCATACCTACTTACATCAGCCTTATAAAGATAAGTACGTTGTCCGAACATGTCGAATTGGTAAAAACAAACCCGAAGAAACTTTGTTTCGCAATACTCACCACTCCTAACTCTCTGAGGGAATACTTTTAGGACCCAGTCATTATAGGGTCAGGAACTCACTTTCATGTTAGCGAAACAAAGATAAAGAAACTCCTTTTAAGGCAGGGTGGTAATTTATCCCTAATCTCAGTCAGTAGGTATACAAGATGGGTAGACGAGTTCGTGCAGGTAGCAGAAAAACCAGGACCCGACTTGCTGCAGGCAGGACAGGATGGAAAACTTAGACCTGATTTGATGCAGATAGGGCAGGAACAGGATGAAGAAGGCCTATGCCAAAAGGCAATCGGACATTATGAACACATAAACAGAAATTAAATTAATTTAAATAACGAACAGCAAGAATAAAATATTAATGTAAATGATAAATATGATAATCCGAATATTTAAGTGTAAATTTATGAGTATGTTTCTTGTGATAAATTGTTTTTGAAATGGAAACATAACTATGTCCAGCATGCTTAAAGGGAAAAATATCTGAATTATAAGGCTATTTTTTATAATGCAGGCAAATAGTGAGTGTGGCCACCGGTACGAAACCTCGCGGCGAGCCGCCGCCTGAATATCAATATCAGAATAAGAGCTGTGATGCAGGTCACAATGACCGATAAAGAGAAACACACAAATATGGCCCTACTCGAGGTCCGTTTAAAATTCACATTCAATAGCGAGACTCGCAAGGCGTTCGGTGCCGCCAAATGGAATGTAGGTTATGATGTTATTTAGCTCGTGTTTTTTGCCGGTCTGAGTTTTTATTACAATAGTTATCTCCTTTCATGTCAATCAGTAACGTATAAGGCGTGAAAGTACTGACGTCATTGTGCCAAATCTCACCTCGTTAATGTGATATCACCCCTGGCCATTGGATCGACCTGCTTATTCGGAACTAACACCTCACTTAATGCTCGCACGTGGGAATGAGAACACCTACTAAAATTTCTGAATTAGTCAATTTAATTCTATTCATTTCTTACTTTACGGGTTCCGGTGCTTTTCTGAATTAGTTACAAAAGATTAATTCCAGAATTAAGATAGAAACAAGGAAATAATAGAAATTAAGACGTTAATGTGTACCTATCGTTAACAAAGCTACTACCGTGGCCAAGCATTTTACCGAACTACAATATTTTATAGTCTTCTTCTGCAAAATGTTGTAGATATCACAAATGTATAAATTGAATAAGAGTTGTTGTTTATAAATAAAATTATGGTTACAAAGCTAAATCATGTAAATATATATCACAAGGAGTCAAAACATTGATTGCCGAGAGCATACTACAGAAAACCTCAACTAGTCAGTCTTAAAGAGGCTGAATGAACGATGTCTGCGGTCGTGGCTCACACACTCTAAGTAACAAGACAAATAGACATGTCCACTTCTCCATTTACCAAGTAAAAATTCTCATGGCGTGTTTGAATAGGTCTTTTACCAATTAGTATTTGAACCGATATATGACGTTTGAGTTGGTGGGTCGGGTGCACTCGCTGAGCCGCTGCAGCCTGTGTGGTGCCGCCCGACGCCCCGCGTGCGAGCCGTGAGCACCAACATTAAAATCGTTTGTTTGTTTTCTAACACACAGTGTTTCTATTTCATTCTTCCGATTAACTCAATGTTATAATACCGAACAACTCGACGGTAAATCAAGGTTGCGTTTTATGGGATTTGGCAGAGTATTGATCATACATTAAGTAACAATTTGAATGTAGCGCACGTCGCGTAATGTTGAACCTTAGCCTCTTTTCGTGATGAAAAAACAAATTATTCAAGTAAATGATCTCGGGAAACAGTTCACTGTTCGCGAAACAAGCGTAAAGCTCTTAATGATGCAATTATAAGTTGTATCTAACAGTTTTTACGCGAGTAAAATGGCTCGGGCAGCTCTCCATAATGTCCAGATTGTGTTTTATCGTGCGGAACGCAAGATGTCATTGTCCTTTGGCGGTTTAGGTGCTCGCACCTCCAACAAACGTCTGTTGAAAACAACAGTTTACAATCCAAAACTAACTAACGAGTTTTACTTCGTACAAAAGTAAAAGGAATAATTAATCACAAAGTGCAATTTAATTCTTTCGTACACTATTGATATGGGTACCTAATATGGTGTTAATGCAAAGAAAATGCTTCACTGAGCATGCATTTGGAGTATATTTATCACGCTCTTTTCTCTTTATAGGGGTGAGACGCGATGAAAGTAATATGTCACATGATCCACATGAATTATTCACACTCGAGGAACGCTCAAAGGAAACGAAAATCAATAAATTTGCGAAAAAGCCTGAGAAGCGTCTATATTCAAGTGAGAGTATTGAAAGTGAGATTTTATTCGACGTGGACAATAAACTTAATTGAATTTATTTACTCAGTGCATTAAACATACGTATATACATATAAGTTACTAGGTATATTATCGTAAGTGTATGCAGAAAGGTTTTTGCCACTTTCTCATAGATTCTTTAGTGTGTGCATTCTATGATGTGATAGTAATAGTATTATCACCATTTAAAAAGAATCAGTTACTGCTATTTAGCACTTCATAGAATTAACTGAAGTTAATGATCTGCAATTATATTCGACATTGACTAAACGATAAGTATCGCGATGGTTTTACAAAGCGGCCACCTCTGCTGTTAAGTTGATAAGAGCTAGCATATCGTAGCAAAATTATTTGCGATATCGTTTAGGTAATATCGAATACAGGCCCTGATGTGATGAATGACTTTACTTTATACTTTATTTCGTCGACTCGTCGTCGACTGCAATTCTGCTTTGGTGCTTTGATGCTTCATTGGACCATACGAAATTCATTTGTTAAAATCTCACCAAAATCCCTTCAGGCGATTCAGATTTCAGTTACTATTTGTTCAAATAGACAGACTAACAGACAGAAATGTTGACTACCTGCTTCTAAAGATTTCGAGGTATTGACTGACATTGCATAGTAAAAATGTCGATAGCTTTAGTATAGTATGTGGTTATTAAATGCCTGCGGCCCTAACATGCATGGCACAAAGATAAATTAGAACCGTTTATCTCTAAGTGCGTCTCTCTCACACTAGTGCCGACGAAAGAGATAGTCATAGAGATAAACGGTTCTAATTTATCTTTGTGGCATGCATGTTAGGGCCGCTGAGAGGAGATTAAAATAGTCTGTTGAGGCAGCCGGTTCAAACCATAGTGGTTTGCTTAGCTTATTATTATGTCTCAAGTTAGCGATCACGCGAGCGCTAATCTGCGCAAGCGCTTCCTGATCGCCGCTTCCCTGAATTCAGCTGTAGACGTTCGTGCGCTGACATCTTCACCTTGAATGAATATAATATAGGCATTTTTTCATATCCTTTTTATAACAATAATTATAATATTTGGATGTATATATTCATTCAATATCTTGATGTTGGAGCTAATCACGATTGTTTCTGTTCTTACGGTTGTGAAAAAAACAGATACGCTTGATGGCCATTATGGAACTTATAACTATATAGGAATGATGTCATCTTTTATATTTCCTTACCACTTTTTGTGTTGAACTTCTGTTTTAATTTTTAAATTGAATATCATTTCTATTATTATCTGGGCATCTGTCACTATAAGTCAGTCACCGTATATCAGACATATGGCATTACTAAAGAACAAAGTATTTCCCGGGGAAATCTTATGAGTAAACAACAAATAATCATCCGTTAAATTATTAGCATAGAATTGTAATTTACAAACATAGTGGTTTACCAACTTTACTACTAACTTCGCTAAGTAGCACTTACGCAATAGCTAAAGTAAATTTTCACTGATATCTCAGAAACTGTCCGAAAGTTATCCTAGTCTGAACTCTCGTAGCATGCGTGTCTAAGGGATTGCTCTTCGCTCGACAAAAAAACACCCGTTAAAATGAAATAACAGTAACAAGCTGATTTATTCCAATATATCGTTTCTGATACCATTTCGATTTTCTGCTGTCATAAATATCCAGATCGTTTAATTTTAAAATACCAGAACAAACTTTTTCTAGTGCAAAGTAAGATGGTATAGTCGGTATTGTTGCACCCGGGAAACGGATTGACATTAACAGCGAATGCTCGATAAAGGCGTCACTCGCGTCGAGGCGTATCTCGCGCATGGATCTAAATCGTTAGTCAGCATTGTATTTGCTCTTGTTAAAGCAACAAATTTACTCATAATAAATATAATAGTGTTTCATGTTAAAGATATTTAAAAAAACAAAACCTTTTCAACTGACCACACTGCCATTTAAGTTGCCAGTCTGATATTATTATTACGGGTAAACATGTCTTTCGATGCGGTAAGTGGCTTTGTAAAAATTGCGGCATCGCAGCAACGGTACAAAACCACCTTTAATATTGCATGTTGCATAATGACGAGTAATACAAGCTCATTTCCTGAACCGGATTCTCTTTTTACATTTATCGGATGATAAGCTGTTCCAGACATAAGATTTCAATGGAGTATTTCTGTAGAGTTTAAAACGTAGAAGTAAAAGAGCCCACAGGTTAATTTGCTGAATATATTAAGTTGATTTGATTTTATTTGACTTGTTATAAAGCATAATAATAAATTAATCAGCTGGACAGAAGGGTACTTAATGTACACGTGAATGTTTTTGCTCGAGTAGATGAGTCGTCTAATTAGGCGGAAGGAGCGGAACCGCGGAAGGCGCCATTTTTTTTTTATCGATTACACTTTATTAATCGGCAATTGATGAGTCGATTATCCATTTTGAATTGAAATGTTTTTTTTATACAGCTTATGTCGAAGTGAGGAATGAAAAAATAAGTAGACATATAAACATTGGCGTTTACTTACCTTCTTGGCTTTGTGGGCGTGGTTGCTTTACCTACTTACAAATTTTAAACCCATTCTTTTGTTTCTCACACCATTGTAATGACAATGCCGAAAGAAAGAGATTTGAAGTGAAAGATTAGCCAACTTTATTTTTCTTATCTGATTAAAATTTATTTAAATATACATATCTTCATTGAGTGATGGTACTTAAATACTGTTGGCAGAATTTCCATTTAAATTTGTGAGTATTTTGAGGTCATGACACGCGTGGGAAAGATATTCGTCAAACATTTATTTATGTTTACGTGACCTGATCATCTTGGTGGCAAGTAGTATACCAAAAACCTGATGTTAATATGGTACAGACGGCCGTGCAAGCGTAGCATTAGGTTGCGCGGGCGCGGCCCGGCCGCCGCCATTGTGGTTCCGACTTACTAAATCAATATTTGCGCAGATGTCGTCGGCGCAAGAGCATGCTTTACTCATAGCGACCTAATATCCATACAGCTTATATGGCGAAGTTAGCGGTAAATTTTCTCAACAGCTACTTGTAATCCTTCAAATGTGGGTCGATGTGGCACGCACAGGTTGACCCCGCGAGCCCACTAAAGGGGAAGCCGTTCATTCCAATCGAAGTTCGCGCTTATGGCTCTGTCTACCCTCATTCCCATATACCATTCGCCTACTCTGTCATGGAGTACGAAATTCTAATAGGTATGCTATTTATTTTCGCAATCTTCTTTAGTTACGATAACGATGGTCAATTTTATGCTAAATATAATTTTACAATTCTAGCATCAACCACTATGGCTCCGGGATTAAAATTAAGCTAGTTATACTTGAGTCATAAAGCTGTGTAATTATCTCAAGCATAAAATAAATCCATAACTCATAATTTTTACAGCAGGTTCCGAGGCGAACGTCTGCATGGTCCTCATTACAGAAAAGCTATAACCGTACGCCGCTATAAATATACGTGAAGATGGCTTTAAGTAGTTGATTAAAAGTCAGTTTTATGGCCATCCTTTTACAACGCCTAAATAACAATAAACCGAGTATTTATCATGAAAGGAGTAGTGAAATTGATCGTTAAGCTATCACGCGATAATAACTGCTGGTTCTCGATTGCAAAAATGCGCGAGTCGAATAATTCAGGTGCAGGATACCGGATCGAGGACCGCGCTCCCCTTGCGATACTTCTTAGCGTTAGGGTTTTTTATTGTTTATGTACTATTTTTTATCCCCGTGCGGTTTCCAAGTGAAAACGAATCGCATAATTTTCTAAGCGATGACCACGATTCCCGTGTAATATGATAATGCGATGTATATTGCATGGCTAGCGCTACATATTATAGTTTTTTGAGGTATAACCAGTTCCTGACAATGCAATCCCACTGCAAAAACATGACCCATGACTGTATTGTTATTTCTCTTTTCACACACAAGAAATCGAAGAATCGTAGACGTTTTAAAAACATAATTTAATACTTAGGTACGATTATGAGACACCAGTCTCATATACGTAATGCAGGGTAAAATTTTCGATTTTTCATTTTGTCAGTCAAACTTAAATCACATTGTCCTCTTCATCTTGTCAAAAGTACAATTACGACGTACACATACCAAAAATAATGGTAATCTTACGCTGTTGTTTCTTTATTATTTTTGATTGAAAATATAGATATAAACCAAATTTTTTCTTTTTTCAGTACATTTAATGAATGATTTTACATGCAGCATACATTTTAGATGATGAGTAAACCCCTTGAAAACGTACCTTAACAGTCTTTCTTTTAAAGCTTAAGCCAGCGGTCGTTTGTAAGAGCTTGTCATTCATTCCATACACAGCGATATGGGCGGTAATGACGGCCCGGCCGGTTAGCTATCGGCCAGACGCTCGTAAACACAGTTCGACACGAAGCATTCGAATATGCCTGCGAATGCTAGTCAATAGACATCGCGCTGAAAGCCCTTACTTCCTGGTAACGCTAACTGTTAACGAAGTAAAACACAACTTACACGCCCACGCCCACCCGCCATCACGAAAGCATATCAACTGGGCTTTAAATCTTAATTAGATTTCGTACTCGAGGGAATAGAGTTCAAAAGTCACCGATTTAATACCCGATGTTTAGTTGGTTTAGCTGTACGTGAGAGGGGCGCGCAAGTGGCACGGGTCAGCGGTCGCCCTAATAGCCGCTGCCAGTGGCGGGGTTACCCGCCGTACAGCGCGCGCCCGGACACTCTGGTATCATAATGCACTGGGATCTTTGCTGTAGTAAATGGCTATTTAAAAATGTATCGGCAGCTTAATAATATATATACATACGAAGCCGCATTCACGGACATCATTGTGACTTCTTGATGTTAATTTTACCTGTACATCAGTCGTGGTTCATACAGGCGTGACTAAGTTTGACGAGATTTCAATCGATATGAATTTGCGCGTAAGGTTCCGCGTTGTGTGGTCGTCTGACTCGTTGTCACCGCGGAGTGCGGTGCGAGGGTGCTGCGAGCAAGGGCGCAAACTCTCCCGCCACGTCACGCTGTGGGGTGCGACACGAACATTGTTTAAGATCCGCGCGTGTTGACAACAGATCACTTGTTGGATGATCATTTCTGATAAAATTACTTTTTTATTCGGGATAGATTTTGCTCTTGAAAGAGAATTAATGCATTTATTAGGTATATACGTTCCGCGGTAAGCTCTAGATGCCTGATAGATTAGTGTGAGGCGTGATCGTGTTGAGCGTCACCTAGATCCCACCAGGGCGCGGTAGGTGGAGGTATGCGCCGGCGGCGTCGGGGGCAACGCTCATCGTGTGAGCGACGCGGCCGCGCGCACAATCGCGAATTCAACGGCCTGGCAACAAACAGCGCGCGCACTGCACCGCGCACCACCCGCGAGCCCTAACGGTGACTTGCCTTACAACGCACACGGACTTATTATTTTAGAACCATAAAATAAGCTAAATTCGCGAATTAATTAAGTACAGTAGTATTTTTAATATTATTTTCCCATTTCTTGTGGATACATCAAAAACACGAAATATCTTGGAAATAAGATAATTCCGTGTGGTTGTGGCATGGAATGCTAACGCGTCTAACGGTATCGGTGCGTCTAGAGTGGATTTACCTAAATTATTCGGACTACGTTGGTGCTACGTGCGTGCGGGCTCGCGATCCGATATCGGCCCGGCCTATCTCGCTCCGTAAGCCAAATCTCAATGCGTGTTTAAACGATCTATGTCATGGTGAATTTCTAGACATTCAAACACGGCAATTTGCTAAGCATATGTCATCCCTAAACGAGATAAAAGCTCACCCTTCCCTTCAAAACTTGTTTCGCTTCACCTGTAATGGCTGGCATCATACCTTTGCACTGATGCACCGCTTTGTAGAGATAAAGTTACAAAGCATTTGAAAGCTGTACAATGTATACTGACAATATTGTTTTTGTGTCATTTGTTAA
Organism: Tortricodes alternella; assembly: GCA_947859335.1. NCBI lineage: Eukaryota > Metazoa > Arthropoda > Insecta > Lepidoptera > Tortricidae > Tortricodes > Tortricodes alternella. The sequence continues at coordinate 8,763,468 of OX401976.1, forward strand.
TAAGGGTCCATCCTTCAAATATTTATTTAACGAATAGAGCCCCTTTTATTTTGATCCTGCGTTTGTGAATTTTTAACCAATATTGCTTGGAAGTTACACTGTGATTTCGACGTAATAGATATAATAAGTACATCCACCTATAGAATGACTGGCCCGATTGAGTGCAGGCTGTCTGGGTTAGGACGTGTCCTCACCAAGTAGTCTCGTCGTAAACGCAAGTCTTAGATATGAAGATGCGTATTGCGATAACATGCAAAAAAAGTTGAAAAAACCCAAGCACTGTTATGTGTGATGCTACAGTCTAGATAGCTTTCACTATATTTCTCTAACACAAAATTTGCACGGGTCAACGAACCGTAAGTAGAAGGAAACTAATATTTGTTATATTCCTACCGATTTCCCTGAGGCTTTGTGGCGGGCCTGTGTCCCTTACCCGGGCCCGCCACTTCGACTTACTTCCACACGAATGTATAATCTCGATCCAGTTTTCGATTAAAGGCGTATTCTACCGCTAAATATATAGTCATAGGTTAGGAATATCCCGAGATCATCCTTTTTTCTTGAAACGTACATACGCATTTTACATATGTCGGCATAAGAGACTAATTGAAGATTATGTGTAAATATTCAAACAGACCTAATGATTCGACATACATCTGGGCACTCGCCTGGCATGCGACATGCTTCATCTACTTAGTATGTACACAATTGCGTCCGTCTGCCGTTAATCGACCGCTACACTTCGATGACAATTATCGCCTAATAACGATGCGATGTCGCTTGTCGCCGAAACTAATAACGACTTGCCGTCGCCATGTCCACGACTTATATGCTAATCACCAGTAATTTACGATGGTCGATAATCGCGACACCGGTACGTGAGCGCATTGTGCGAACGACCCGCGCGCATCGGACCGCGCGTAGACAAGCCTCGCCTCGGAGCTCGAGTCACGCGTGCATTTATTAATCAAACGCACGCGTTCTTGCCTACTGTTACCTACAATTAAGATTTGTACAGATAAAGAAACGAGCCGACCATCGTTATCGGAATCTCATCGGGTCGGCATTAAAGAACATAAAAGTGGTTTCCGCGTGCGCGCAGCATTCGCGGGCCGGCGCGGGCGCCGCTGACCCGCCGGTCATCGCCGACGGTATCTAGATCGTTTCACCGCTCTCTCACATGTCAGGAAATCATCTCGCCAAATTACATTACGTTAGAAAAAACATTAAAAACAAATTTAGTAAAATATGAACTTATTATTTCACTAATACATACATTGCCTAGCTATTTGTGTAGTTTATACCGTATATATGTAGGCAAAGTGATACAAAAGACGAAGCTTTCCGAACTTCAAGTCATTGTCCAATATTCAAGAAATTGGTGTCAATGCTCGCTGTGGTTGCAGTGTTCTGAAATTATGTGTTGGGCAATCTCGGGCACGCCGCGGCAGCAGGCCGATCGCCCAATTCCCGACGCCCATCCGATCGGATCACTTCACTCACTACACGCCTCATAATGATAATGCTTCACGTGTATTACGACACGGATTTTATTATTAACTCTCCGTGGCCTCAGGGAATTCAAAAAAGTATACTTCTCGCCCAAATGTTGTTTTTCTTGCTTGTAGCAGACAAATAGGCAACAAACAATAGAGTGCGTGCGTAGCGCTTCGTAGCACTTTGCCTGCACGCGTCGCGTAGATAGATAGGCCATGATCAATAACCGAGAGGCACCCATCCACATAACAGTTACCGCTCGCAAAACCAATTAGGAGCGCCACTCTTTTGTGGCTTTCATCTCCATGCTTCTCAAATTTGAGTTTATTTAATCGGATTAACTGTTACTTTCCGACGCAACCACCGCTGGAGTAAACGGTATGCCAAATTAAGCTTGGGAAGTGGGCTTCTATTGTGTACATTTAAAGAACCGGAGCATGGCGGTTGGGTCGGTAATCAAAACATGATTACAGAGGAGAATAAGCTTCTGTCACTTATCTGTTTATTTGTGACACATTATTGCATGATCTTTTGTGGCGTAGCTTTTAGCTACGTGTAACTCGTAGTTTTAATATTTTAACAATACCGGTATGCTTCAAGTAGTTCATGAATTGTGTACATATAATGTAATTTTTATTAAAAAGCGTCAATATTCTCTATATATCGTCCACCAGATCTTGAAACTCTATCAGTTAATAAACTGTAGATTAATTTCCCTTTCTTGAATATAAATCTAATCTGACGGTTAATGATAGCGAAGGTGAAAATCATCAGACCACACGCCTCATTTAATTGAATCGCTTAAGATAACGCTTAAGGTGTAACCTAACAAAACTTAATATCGATTGTCCATTTTTCAATTTCCTTTTATCTTAATTGGCAAAAAATCCATTAGTCACAGTAGCACTCGATTTGGCATAGAAGAGATATCACAATGACATCATCACTCGACATCTAAGGTATTTATACAATTGCGAGAAGAAAAAGATAACAACACCAGCATACTCGTAAACACGTGATGTGAATAGCTCTTCACGTCCGAAGCACGTGGTATCTTAGTAAAGCAAATAGTGGTGAATATCACCCTCACCCTCCCGCCCGGGGCTCGCCGAGAGCGTCTAGACGGAACACGGAGGACCCCTGCTGTCATCTATACACACTGATTTATATTTATGGGAATATAATAAGGTTAGTTCAAAGTATTCAGAGGCGGGAGCGAGTTTGCCGCGCAGTAGCATTCGAGATATGTCACATTGTTCTCACGGCTGTCCCGTGTGTGAATTCATGAATTCAAGCTTTGTAATGATTACTAAAACTACTCTGAAATAAAAGCCATTGATCGCGGGTTATTCCACAATGAGTCAATTTGCTAGAAACCTCGAGTTTGACTTGTAAAGCCCCAGGCAGATGACAAAAGAATGTGAAAAATAGAAATAGGGAAAAATGTACCCTTTTAAAAGCACTTGCACTGCAGAGGGAGGCTGTCGCGGAGCGAGGCGCTCATTTACTTGTTCATGAACTTCCGACATTCGCTTAGACCACTATGCTAATTGCACTGCAAGATCACCAGTGTTGTTATTGGTAAAGATAGTGCATGGTATTCTTTTCTGGCTGATGTTTACCGTAAAAATCCCCCGGGGGTGACAAGGCCTGAGGGTTACCACGATATCGCTTTTTTCGCTATTCAATTGTATTTACATATGTAAAATATATGGCGTGGTATGAAATAGCGACACAATTTAGTTTAGAGCCTAAAAATAACCGCATTTAGAGATAATGGAAACGGGCTGAGGGGGCGCAGCGCAGCACTCGAATCGGACGAGGCTTTCCAGTAGCGAGCGGCATGTACCTAAATTGGTTCGAATTGTACAGTTTCGCGATTGTGTTGCCTGGACATGATCAGGATTTTTGGTTGAGGTGAAGTTATCGAAGTTAAATCATGTTAAGACACTTAATTTCACAAATAATATAGAAAAATGCGACGTTGCCGGCTCTGCTTTGAAATACGCCTCATTACAAAGCTGAGCACCGCGCACCGCTCAAGTGAAATTGAGTGAAATTTAAAAGTGTAGTCTACTAACATTGTCCATCTGATGTATTTATATGTGTGTAATGCAATATTTTATCATGATGAGGCATGTAATTGTGTATTTACGCAATTAATGTATTTTTGTATAAATACACAATTACATTCCTCTTAAGTACGAGTATATATATGTATATATATCTTCACACTAGAAACTGGTAATTCGCATTCGCAACGGCAATGATTTAATATGCCTTAAGGACGATTAAATGCCGCGATTGATCAGTAACGAGCTAAATGTTAGGCAGCGTATGATGGTCAAGTACAGTTAGTTAGTATAGTATGTAAGTAGATATAAGTAGAGGCGGCGCGTAGGTGCAGTAGCGCGAGCGACGGACGCGTTCCCACGGTAACGCTCGCCCGGCTGACGAATACGCCAGGAGTTACGATCGTCTGCCCACCGGAGCTTGAAACTCTTTCAGTTAGCACTTTAAATAAATTTTCCCTCCTGCCGAGAAATCCGGATGTGCTAACGATTACGGCAAATTTATGCTTTGAACATGAATCATATGCGTCAATTGAATCTCTAATGATGATACGTGTCGAATTAAAGTCAGATTAGCAAACCCAGGGCTTGATGTACATATACATATGTATGACGTCTTCGTTTAGAAACATACAACATATTGACATAGCTTTAGCGATTAAGGAACGTGTGATGAAATCACATTTTTTTACTGTGTATTTCAAGTGTGTGGCAGACATGCTGCACATAGTGATTTCTCTGGTCTGCGGCCAACCCTACGCACCCACACTTCTTGGCAGTACTTTATCCATAGTTGACAGAAATGTGTCGTAATCCATTGAATTCTGTCAAACGATATTGTCCGCTATTGTCCGGCACGCCTGCTGTGAATGGATAGTTAAACTTCGCATTCACTCAACACAGAACTAAACAGCTTACCTAGATTTTTGCGCTTAGCTCACGTTTCCGCGTTCCACGCCTAGTGCTACAAAGTAAAGCTCAACTTTGTGGGGACCACTTATGTGAGCTTAGAACTTGTAGATAAACTTGTTTTCAGCACTTGCATACTCAGTTACGCACGATGGCTATACAATAGAGGATGAAAAGCTGCAATATTACTTTTTATCTAAATTTTCTCAGTATTGTTTGTTGGAAATATCCTAGGTTTTTACGTTATTATTACGTAGGTTAGATTGTTGAATAGATGTGTGTAGGAGCCTACTCGCACCCTCTCCGCCGCGGCCGGCTTGTACTCAGGCACGCGTTCCCACTGTTATGCCCCATGGATATTGCCACTTTGCGCACCAAAGAAGCTTGTGAATGTTTTCGTACAAAGCATTATTTAATAGATGGAATATTCATAAAATTCATTTCTTAAAAGACTAATAAAACGTTTAATGACCTAAACAATAAATGTTTACAAACTCTGTACTCTCTTGATGATAGTGCATTAACCATTGACCTCAAATGAAATAGGTACATTTTAGCACCACGGTTTGGTACCCCACTGCGTCGGTTATTTAGGTAAAAACATTACGTTTTCTTGTTTAACCACTTTTGAAAACTTTGGGCATTTATCTACCTGCACTTATTTTTAGGGATGATATCATTTTGTGTATTTTTTTCATTTTGCAAAGTAACCGATCCTTAAAACGAGCAATATGACTTTAAGGCGAGACAACTCTTCATTGCAAATCTGAGATAAATAAGCTTAATAAAATTTAAGAATCCTATCCTCTTAAAAAGGCAATTTGGCGAGTTGTCGAGGCGCAGCGACGATACCCATTACCGGTGTATGCGATCCCCCACTGCCCTTGAGCGAGTCGGGAGTGCGATGTGAAGTGGTGAGGCAGGGTAATTGATTCGATTGTGTGATTGTTGCAGGCAGGCGGCAGATGGATCGGCGGTGCGCGGCGGGGGCGCTGCTCGCGCTAGCCGCATGCATCGCGAGCTCGGCGGCGGGTGAGTCACTGAGACCTCCACAATCTACCTAATCCTTTATATATATAAAAATTACGCATCACGTTGTTTGTCCGCGATGGACTCTTAACTACTGAACCGATTCTAAATTTGATTTGCACACCGTGTGCAATTTGATTCAAATTGAAAGATAGGATAGCTTACATCTCAATTTATAGTCGCACTATTATTTTATTGCAAATTATTTGTCTATTATTTGACAGTCACAATTATCTGTTAGCTCCAAACGATTCTAACAGATGGCGATATCTGTTGACTGGATTGAGTAAGTCTTTAATAGATGGCGCTATGTTAAAAATACAAACGTTTTATATAAGCTACAATTTAATAGCATAACCACCACGTGTTGCTGAGGCTAAGGTATAACCTAAAGGATGATGGGCAAAAATGTATGGAACCAAGCCCAATCACCAATACAATTATAAAGTATGTAGGCTTATTGATCCCACTATTTGCTGTAATTGTTATTATGACGACTAGACTGTGAAGGCTGGGTAAAATATACGGGAAATAGCATTGCCCCGCATGCGATAGATAGATATATATATCTATCTAATAACTTTAAACGAGCAATTCTTGCATATATGTATATATATATAATCTGAATCTCGGAAACGGCTCCAACGATTTTCATGAAATTAGGTAAGCAGGGGGTTTCTGGGGCGATAAATCGATCTAGCTTGGTTTAATTTTTAGAAAACGTCGTTTTATCCGTGTTTTCACGCAATGAAAAACTGCTACAATATCATTAGAATACGAAGGTAAATTTCGCCGCCATCTACAAGGTTATAATAGCTCAGGTGGGAAATCGGGCGGTCCTGAAGCCAGAAGACCCCGGTACTTAGTTATTTAAGCACTGTCACATACTCAAGGCCTTCAAGGCACAATAAGACTTTGTGACATGAGCTGTAGCCGACTGTCAGGATAGGTACGCACGAGAGCCTTAGGTTAAGACACCAATGACCTTAAGTGATCGGTCACTGTCTGTTTGCACCGGAGTGAACGAGATACACTGTGCGGTTTTTTGTAAGGGGAAAATCAAAAACGGATGAATTATATAAGTAAACACACTAAACGTTAAATATAAATTTGTCATTTTTTTAGTATGGGCGTGATGTAATAGTGTTATTAATTATAGACCCATAATTTTAAAAAATTAAGACATATAACTGTTTAAAGATGATTACAGATGTAACAACACGATTTTTCTATCGTATCGATTTCATCAAATCGTGTTTTGTAAATAGTCATTTTTCAACTTTTTTTTTTCGCTTTTCCAAATCAAATAGTTGTTGTTAAAAAAGTGTTTAAGTAAAGCCAATTTAGGTCTTCTCAGCGTCTTAATTATGTTCAGTAGAAACAACAGTTTTGTGATTTGTTGGTGATAAATGTTATGAGCGCTTGCCAATAATATTCAGGATGAAGCTGTTTTTGTCGTGGCCATAGTCACAACTTATTATAGAACTGTTATCAACACGGAATCGATTAGCTTACCGTTTACGACATCGTTAAAATCGAATTACATTACGCGAGTAGAAAAATAAATAATACACACATATTCGCACTGTCTACCTGACATTATGTTTATCGAAATTACGGGCACATAACGTGACTTACTTTAATAATATTTAGTTCAAATCGGTCATTAATTTACAATATTAGCTTGTTCAGAAATACTAGGGTTTCTCCCTTTGTCAGAATTTACTTAAAGCCGTAATTTTCTGAGGGCTTACATTGCCTTTATATAATTAGTACCGAATTATTAAAGATCCACAACCCGCCTTTTGCTTACAATGGTGTAGTTACCTATGTTATACTAAGTTGAATGAAATTTATTTATGATTGGCAAAAGTTATAATAATAATAATAACACAGATCGATCTAGTCTCAAATTATTATTGCCTGTATTATTAGTACTAGACAAGTATGACTATACTTCGCCCTGACGAGCACTGACGACCTTCAGCGCTCTTTATACATTGGGCGAGTTATATGAGTACTTATATAGATAAACTCTAAATACATAAAATCATTAACTAGCAAACATTCGTGCGCATCACATAATTTCTGCCCTTCTCAAACCCGCGGCCTCCGGTAGAGCAGGCAGGTATGCTACCACTGCGCCATCGAGTCGATCATCTTTTCTGCTTATCATTACGCATAATTCTAGTGACAAATATACCTTACTAAGTGGATGGACTATGAATTGCAAAATAATCTTGGCTTGTCGGAACGCCACCTAATAATGAATTATGCATAAGACACATGGAGTATACTAGATTCAATATACTCGCTTGACAGGTGTTATAAGAATGATATGCAAATGCAGCCATAACAATGTATTTATTGTTCCTATGGCATTCCGCAGCTAAATCTTTATAAGTCGTTACGAAAGTTCTTGTTAAAGTTCTGACCCATTGACCATAAAGTGTCCGGGGTGGCTTAAGTAGAACAAACGCTGAGAAGCCGTGAAAGTTGCCACGAAATGTGATATTTGAGTTTCATATAAGTACTTCTTCTGAGGTTTACGTATCAAGCATGCATCAAATTGCATTGCTACTCGTACATTTAGAAAGAGAATAAAAATTTAATTTGCCGAAAATACTACTTACTATCAGGAAAAAGGAAGGCCCGCTATAAAACTTACTTACGGTATTTTTTTACCTACACTTGTTTATGTTTTATGCTGATAATAAAATAAGAAATTATTCTTTTGATAGTAAAAGAATATAATAATACCGAGCTCAAAGAAGACTGAGACTCTGGAACCTAGAAAAAGTACAAGCAAATTGTACCGCTGGTACTCTCATGATCACCATCGCCAAGCAAAAAGCAGCAAACCTCAACATATGCAGGATTGTCCGCAAGGTCTTGCAAGATGGCACATCCGACATAGACTTACTTATAAAATGCTGACACTTAATTGGTCCGAGACCCGGTGTACTATTCTTTGGGAAAATATTTTTCGCCAATTTTCAGTTCCCAAAAAACTTATCGCAGTAGTTTCATTTCCCAAACGAATCTTTAGCATAAATCCATTTCACATTTTATGATTTGGCATCATTTTGCTTTATCAGGGGTAGGTTAGGTTAGGGTTAACTTGAGTCCCTTACGTAAGTACTTATTTGTCAAAAAATACTTTTGCTAACTATTAAATTGCGATAAGCTGATTTGACGAATGAGTTTTTGCCCATACATTAGTAATCCTCGAGACTCGTTACTGTCTGCTTTTTACCGAAACACAGTTTCGAGGGAAAAAAAGGAAACATAGAAAACAATATTATAATAGGTACCATTCATTTCAGGTATCAATGACTCAAACGTCAGACGTATTAAATAGAATAATTAAAATGAATCGCCTTTCCGGTCTTCGTAAAAACTAGCTGCGACCCGCTAGTGACGTAACCAGTGCGACTTCCTCTTTCACGAGTGTATGTATATCTCAATTTTCGCAGATACACCTAAACTTGTCTTTTTATAGCCAAAGTTGTGAATTTGATTTGATTACATTTTTAAACTGGTTCCTGGGGCGTCGAACTTTTATTGGTATTTTATATAACTAATCCCAGATACACCGTTTCACGGTATTAATTTATTTATGTGTATTCTAGTAACGGTCCACTTAAATCACAATCACAATAAATATGAATAGAGTGGGTGTTTTTATATTGAATTATCTGCATGAATTTGAGAGGTCCATTACTCAGAGGTTTATCTAGGATGGCTGCAGCGGGCGGCGGGTGAACGGCACGGGCCCTGCGCCTGCGTCTAACTGTACTGCACGTACAGTCTGCGCGACTCCATTCCCTGGTGCATGTTATTAAATGATGCTATTTTGGTCTGCAGTCGCGCAGGTTTAGTACCCGCAACACGGTTATTTCAAAGAATTCGCATTCAATTTATATCACATAGGAAGTATATTTAAATGCGGCCTACAATGTTTAGATCCACCGTGTGAACTTCATCACGCATGACGACCACGGCCACATTCATTCATTGAAACAACAATCCATATTAATGTAGTGCAAATTTTAAATTCAAGCCGGCTCCTGATTTCGATTGACTTGGCCATGTTTCTAAGCGCACGATTTTGCATTAAGTAGTTTTTTGTTCGTGCAAAGCTTTTATAACGTCACCACTTGTACATGTGGACGCACAGCCAGTTCATTAGTATGGGACCTGGGCTAGCTGACGTCACAAGGACCTCGGGTTTTCGATGGCGACTTTCTTAAATTAGCGCCACCTATAATATTTGCATTATCACATATCTGAATTTTTACATACGTAATGAGTTATTCACACTACGAAAAATACGCGCAATAAAGACGTCGAGTTGCGAAAACCCAGCCAGCGTGGAACTACGTTTAATGACTTTAGCGGTTCGCATTTTGAAGTTCGGATATTCATACTTTAGGTACGGTAAACGTTTATATGACATGAGGCAATTTCAATTTTATTAAAATGAGAACAGATAGTTATAATTTGGATGCTGTCGGATAACTTTTTATAAGCATTTAGCAAAGTTTTTTAAACAGTTATTCTGATTTAATTTTTATTCTCTTCAAAAGATTGGTCTGCCTATTTTCTGGCTTTTATGCAACATAAATATGATTTTGAGATTTATTGTAAATTGATCAACTGAATTATTTGTTCCATATCACGTACTTCTACGATGAAACTTAGCAAAGTATTAAATCTTTGAAAGCTCGAATTCACCAACAAACTTACCAGACGATTAAATCTAAACAACAATTTACCAGTACATTGACATCCGCTAATCAGTTGTTAGCGTTAACCATCTATTCAATTGTTGGTTAAATCCGACATAAATATAATTACTTATTAAAATATCAGATTACTAGATTGACAACTAAGGCCCACAATTGATGCGAATAAACAGGATTTCGATATCCGTTTGCCGGTCCTAATTATTTTTAGTTTTATGATCATACTCATACGTGATACTGTGTTAAGATCATAGTGGTTACATTCAAAAACTAGCTGCTGACGACATTCCTGGCGACCGTTAGGTGGACGCTCTGGACAGCCGCAGCGCCTTGCACCCGCCATATACAGCGAAGCAGACAACAGCCATAGCGGTCCGGACGGCGAGCACAGCTGATAAGCCGCCGTCTCGCATACATAACCCACGTGATCGATTCAACTAGCATCTACCCATTTTTCAAGCATAACTGGCACAAATTGCACTTTTTGTTCGGATCTCACCACGATAAACCAGGTTATAATTCATCCATGGAGTGATATAAATTTTATAATGAATATTTTTTCAACTTCTGCTCTTTCGTGTATTATATAAATAATTTAAATTACGGACATAATAATCGTTCAATTCGACCGACCGTTACGCCTGGCAGACAACCGCGGAACATACACCTACTCGCTCATCAAGCTGCAAGGAACGGTACCTTTATGCGTTGCGTTTAGTGGCTTAATATTAGCCAATCGATTACTTACCCGTTTCCTCTGGCGTTATGAGTCGTGCACCGAGTGTCGGTTCGGCATTAAGCCCGCAGTTTAGATGTTAACGACGCCCTCCGTTACTTTAATTGCGGCTTCGTCGTCTTGCTGTTTGGTTCAGTCAATATATGCAGTGAAACGGATATGTAAAACAACTTTGGACGATGCGTTTCGAGCGATTTGCAGCTAATACCCGGACCAACTGCGGCGTGCTTAATATGTCAGCTCATAAACACCTGTTATTGTTAAGGCGTGCCTCAATTTGACCCGCCACATGGCGAGCGTGTGTCACGGTTCCCTACCTACCTATTCCCAGTTGTACCCACTCGGAGCCCATGCGTTGGTTATACTTCTCCACACATGCCACAAATGGAGATACTCTTCAACGTTGTCGCTATTGCGCTAGCGGCTGGCGTAGGTGTGTCGGCGTAGGATCGCGTAATCAGTGTTTTCAAAGTTCAGGGGATTCACGAAAAATCGGATTATAGCGTATAGACATAGCTGGGCACCGTTAATGAAATAGTTAACTTCGTTAATCACTTATCCGTTACTAAAAAATAAAGCGTTACATTTCGGAAGATTTAACGGAGGTTAACGTTAATCGTTAACTCGTGATAGAAATTGATTTTTATATGTGATTTTCATGTTTTATTTTGTATTAGTGATTTTCTTTTAAAAAAATGTTGGTATGTGCTATAGAATATTAGGCAGGACATGAAAACGTACTTGATTAACGATTAACGGAATTTAATTGTTTTAACGGAAGTTAATTAGTCCGTTAACTATTTTTAAAGTTAATCCAGTAATTGAAATGTTAACTTCGTTAATTAACGATTAACGGATTAACGGTCTTGTGACCAGTCATGTGGTCATAGGCGTGCGTAGAACTTTGCCGGTTCCATTCGAAAAAATCCAATATTTGAAAAGAATCGATGGAAAGGAGGAGATTAGTAAATACGTTATTAACTCGTCTAGGACTCAGTAACTTCATTCGACACGCATGTGCCTAACGCGTGTGTTGATAAGAAATCTGAACCGAGAGAAAATATCCACACAAATACGCAAAACTTTTAGACGATAATAAAGATGTTACACTTTTTAAGGAAACCGGTTTTTTAATAATACTTCTAATTTGACACATGTCAATTCCATGTCAGTCTATTAATGTTTTTTTTTTAGTGATAAGGGAGATAAAATAATTAAAATTATTATATTTGCATTTGCAGCACCTACAGCCAGCAATACAACTGCACTTGAAACATATGATGGTAAGTCTTTTATCACAAACAAGAAACAAAAGAAAATACTTAAGTTAAGAAGTTTAATTTTGTAATTACTATTTTTAGGGTTCTCTAAGAGATTTTGAAAAATTGGAACCCATTTACAATTACTCTATTCACCGTCTGTCCGTCTATGTCTGTCAACACTTTTTTTCTCAGGAACGGCTTAACGTATCGAACTGAAATTTGGCATACCTAGTTGTACATTTTGAAAATTTGGTATTTTAGAACCCTGCATAAGATAATAAAACATTACTAGGAAAAACTAAACTTAGTAAGTCACGAACTAGAAAAATACATAAAATTTCAAGAAAAAGAAAAAATCTTGCCCTTTCGTATTTTTTTTTTCCGATTTCGATATTGAATCGTCAATAACGATATTTGCGAAACAGAAAATGTATCCTGTTCCCCCCATGATCTCAGAAACTAAGAGTTAAAAATCTAAAAAAAAATACGAACGCTAGTAAGCTACACATTGACTTTCGAAAAATACGGCGGACTCTCGGAGCTTATTTAAATTTTCTATAGTAGTTCTATAGAAAATTTAAATACCGCTGAAAAATAAGTTTGCATTTGCGTACGGAAAAATATGTGTGTTGAGCGATTAGTTTAAGTGAGCAGTCGTCTCATGTAGAATAAATATACTTAAATAAGGTATTAGCAACAGAATATAATCTCGTAAGGACATACGGATGGATTATGAGATAATTGCGCAGATACATACAAATAAATTAACGGGCTACAAGGTACAATGCTCGTAAGAGATACGAAAAAGCAACTGTCTGTTTTTCATCGCTAAGTACGGGACCCTCAGCGCGCAGTTCCGACTCGAACTACAACGATTTTTTAAACTTATATAAAATTTAAATATTGTACAATGTCTAATCGTTTGTTAAAATTTATTCCAGGAGCATCAAAAGGATGTTACTACAACTTTCAGCACTATGGGGAAGGTGACCGCATCATGACTAACGAGCCTTGCCTCAACTGCACTTGCCACAACCGAATGCTGATGTGCTACTTACGGGTTTGTCCCTTTACCAAGCCTATTGGTCAGGACTGCTCGGTCGAAAAGCGCGCTGATCAGTGCTGCCCTATCGTCACATGTCCCGATGGTACATTTTTACATTAATCAGACTCATTCATGAATTAAATGAATTTTAGTGGTTGCTAATATCTTATTGTTCATAGTTCCAGTTGATCTGCTTACCTCAACGTCCACGTCATCTCCGGCTGAATATGGAGAAACAGGGATTGGTAAATTGGACAGATACGGTTGCAGCATTAACGGAAAATACTTTCCAGAAGGCTCTAAAGTACCACCTGTCCCGAATAAACCTTGCGAACATTGCTACTGCATTCGAAATATGACGACTTGTGTAATGCAAGAATGTACACTTCACGTAGATGGTTGCACACCGATCTATCACAAAGATGTCTGCTGCCCAGTTCGTTACTCCTGTGGTAAGTATTTTAAGATATTACCAGATATTAATCAGATATTTGGTTTAATTACTAATTATGATTATCTATGTTTTATTTCTAGATCACCCCGAAGATGAAATACTGCTCTTGGATGACATGACCACTACAGTGCGACCTACTCCAGGATTCTTGCTGACGACCACCACACTCTCGCCTGTAACACAAATGACACAGGACTGTGTTCATGACGACAAAACATTCGCTGACGGGGCGTTAATTAAAACAGAAAAAGCTTGCGAACATTGTTACTGCATGAAAGGCGATATCGTTTGTGTAGTACAAGAATGTGGAACTCCTATGGAGAATGAAGGCAAAAATTGCACGTCAATGCCTCCTCGTGAAGGTCAATGCTGTCCAGATACATATATTTGTGAAGGTGACGAATTAACCACTGAATCTAAGGCTGATTTTACCACGACATCTTCTTTAGAACATGTTACTACTTTGGCTCCACCAAGAAGAGTTATTGAAGGTAGCGGATACAGAAATGAACCTGACGAGCCATTCACTGAAGTGCCTACTTACGAGCCTGACACTGAAGGTAGCGGTGGAGAAGAACAAGAATCATTCAAACCAATCGACGCTGGAGAAATGTTTATTCCAGAAAGCGTAACCTCACCACCATATATTATGACCGAACAGGATGAAATGACTGATCATGTCAGTCTTACCACAACCGAAATACCTACTATGGATATTGAATTGACCGAAAAGACAACTACAGAGCCTGATAAGGGCGAAAATACAGTTCCAAGTGGAAGCATAGATAATGATAGTTCCAAAACATCTGTTAAAGATACACCTGAAGAAGATATATCGGTAACTCAATCAGTACCTATCACTGAGTCATATTTCGATGCCAAAACAACTGCGGTACAAGAAGATATAATTACGCCTGGAGCAGAAAGAATGGCAGTGGCCACTGAACCTGTTCCTATTGCTGAAACAACAATCGCAAACTTCCATTCAACTCCATCGTCTGATAAGGCAGAACTGGCAGAGGATGAATTAATTAAAACAACAGAACCTTCCCGGTCTAAACAAGATGATGAAGTAAAAGAAACCACAAAGTTAAAAGAAATAGAAGAATCCTCAACAAAGGCAGGTGATTTCCTAGCCCCCGATTCAATAACAACTGAAAGCACGATAGCATTCATACAGCAAGAATCGAAAACAACAACGGCGCAATTAACGGACCAAGAAAATGAAGTCTTAATAAAAGAACCAACCACTGAATCTAATTTAGAACTCTCTACTAAATCAGATGTTATAAATACAGAAACTGAACCTGCAACGACTAAACAACCTGAAATTGTAACCGAACTTTCAACTCCCGACGAAGATCATTCAATTGACATCACATCCATTAATCCTGTTGATAATGAGATTGATGAAGAATCATATCCAACGTCATCACCAGGTAGGATACCCGGCGAAGGTGACTGCTTACTTGATGGTGTAACGTACAGTAATGATAGCATTGTACCTAGCAGCAATAATTGTCACACAGGTTGTAAATGTGTCAGTAGCATTGTCAAATGTGATCCAATCATCTGTAGTGCACCACCAGACTATATGGATAACTGTCAACCTAGATACGATCCTCCTGAATGTTGTCCTACTTATGTATGCGATCATTCAAAAGAAACTGCTCCACCTCAACCACATAGTCAAATGTCTGGAACAGAAAGTCCTGTATCAACTCCAGCAATTGAATGCGCTGGAGATCAATGCAAAATCAGCAAAGATAAGCAAGACTCTTTCAAGCCGACTGGACCTTGCACCTCTGATGCTTGCTCTGATGATACAAGTAAAGAACCTGAAAAGTGTGGAAAAGAAGAATGTCAAGAAGCCGATTCGAAACCTTATGATTCTCATCCGTTGGGACCTGCTGTTGAGTGCGTTGATGAAAATTGTAATTTACCCCAAGAACATTGTGATGATGGTAAATGTGAATCTTCGATCAAAAAAGACCAAGCCTGTGATAGTGAAAATGGTTGTAAAACTCCTATTGCTCAGCCATGCCAAAGTGAGGACTGCAACATTAATTCTGAAATTAGTCCTCCTAAAGATAGCACAGCTCCTTGCGACAATCCAGATACTTGTAATGATAGTAAGGTTCCTGAACCAGTTCCAACCAGTACAGGTTTGCCTCCTAAATCTACTCCACAAAAAACAGATGAGTGCAAAGATGGCAGTGATTGCACACAAACAGATCAGAGTCCTGCTGTAGAAGAATGTAAAGAAGAGAGTTGTAGAAGACAACAAGTTCCAGATATCAACAAACCTATTAATGGTGACTGCACTGACTCTGAATGCTTATCGCAGGATAATATTTCACAAGTAACTAGTGCGCCATCTTTAAGTACGGAAACTGAACCACCAGCTACCAAACTGCCAGAAGTTCCTGGGGAACTATTCACGAGCCAACCAAAGACCACGATTTTGGAGGAAGGTACAGAACTCACTCAAACAACTGAAGCATCGATTTTAGTAAGGAATGAGGAACCAGAATCCACTACAAAATATGACGAGAGGGATCCACAAAAAGAACATCAGCCATCCACCACTCCTGAAGTGGAAACTCAGTCTCCAGAGGGACAAAAACTTCACACCAGCACTGAAACCACAGTTCAAAAAGAGACTACCATGTCTCAATTAGAAGATGAAGCAAAGATACCAGAACAACAGCGTGAGGATACACCTTCAGAAGAAACTACGGATGCACCAAAATCTGACATAGACACTGATAATATAACTACTGAGCCTCCTCGTATAATGGAGAACGAGTTACCTGAATCTGTAACTGAATCAGATGAGACGTTAGTCGGTGAACGTCGGTCTGAAGCACCTCCAACAAAGCCTCAGAAAGAAACTAATATTGATGAGGAGGGACGTGATATTACCACAACAGAGCCTTTTATACCAGTTAATCAAGATAAATCAACCAAAATAGTTCAAGAAACTACAGAATCGCAAGTGATACAAACTGCTGCTCCTGAGTATTTAGATAAGGATAAACAAGAACCGATAACGAAAGAACCCGAATATGTACTAGACCAAGATGAAGTCCATACTGACTCTCCAAACCAACTTGTTGATAATAAGAAACCAGAAGACAAAGTAATTGACACTTATACTCAAGCACCGGAACCAATCAGTACTGTAAAATACGAAGAAGAACCCGTTACGGCACAACATGGACTTACAACGCCTGAATTATACGATGGTGAAACAAATGCACCAGAAATGTTAGAAACAAAGCCTCCCATGCAAGAGGTTTTAGAAGAAAACATTGCTGCAAGCACTGTTGCACCTGAAAAAGAAAGTAATTTATCCCAGGAACAAGAACTTGAAAATCAAAAAACAGAACTTCCAGTTTATCTGACATCGAACGCACCCACTACAAGACTGGATGAAATCGTTTCGGTTACTGAAGGTTTGGTTTTACCAGACATGAAGGAAGAAGCAGACACAGACTCGCCAATTTCAGATAATAAAGAAGTTACATCAAAACCACAAATTTTACTTGACGAGGAAGTTAGCACTCATTACCCAGAGTTCACAGCAGTTTCTGATGTAGAATTAAGTACAAAAGCACCGGTTCAAGGTATTACTCATGTACCACAAATTGGCTTTGAAAATCCAGATAAGTATTCCACTGAAGCACAAGAAATGACTACGAAAATATCGGAAGTAATCGAAAAAGAACAAGATCAACTCGAGGAAACTGGAGATCCAAAACTAACAAAAACAGAATCTCCCATGTCCATTGTCACAGAACACGGAGATAATGAAATAAGCACTACACAAAAACCGGATACTGACATGAATACTAATGAGCAGGAACTTAGCACAAAGATACCGGAATTCTCAGAATCTCCGATGCCACAGCCTACAAAATCTGAGCCAGAGCAAGAGCTATCGGCTAAACCAGATAAGGCAGAAACTGAAAAAGACATCGAACAAATGCCCAGTTTAAGTGATGAAGAGCATGTTGACGTAGTGACTGAAAAGATGGATACCAATATGGAAACTACAATACTACCAGATATAATAGACGATTCATTACAAACACTACCAGTAAAGGAATCTGACGAGACAACTATGCCTGCTTCGATTGCGAGCAATGATGACACACCAATATCAGTATCAATTGTTGAAGAGCCCGTTACTTCAGAGCACGCTCAATCTGTTACTACTGAGCATAGTATACAAAACCCTGATGAACAACAAAAAGAAACTAGTGAAGTTTCCAGTGAAGGAATGGATACAAATGCTCCTGAATCATTCACTGTACTTCCTATCCAAACAACTCCCGAAGATAAGGACATCATAACACCTGTATCTGACCAAACTGGACAAAAAGGCGACACTATTACCGAGATTCCCGAACTAACGGTTCATGAGTATACCGAATCTTCATTAACTACTGTGGAACAAGGACCAATTGCGACAGAAAAAGATACTTCAGAAGCTCCTGATACATTGTTTACCAACTCGCAAGAAACAACATCTCAAAAGGAAGTAACACAAGTGCCAGATTCAGAGGGCCCTGAAACAAATGCTCCAGAACGTTCTGTCACAGAAGCGACTGATATACCACAACAAGAATCCGTTACAAAGACTCCGGAACACCCACAAACAGACCAGAGCGAATTCACAGAAAAAGATTTTATAAGTAGTATTCCGGAAACATCTACTACAGAATCACAAAAGGAACTCATTGAAGTACCAGAGACTCAGGATGCTCTGGCTACGGTACCAGAATTATCGCCAACAGAATCTCAACAAGAAGCCACTAAAGCTCCAGACACACAAGATATTACAACAAGTATTTCTGAGATAACTAAAACAGAACCCGAAAAAGAAGTGACTGAAGTACCAGAATTGCAAGATCTTGTAACAAGTGTTCAGGATATTACAGAAAGTGATCAGGTAGCAACAGAAGCTCCAGAATCACAGGATATAACCACTGATTTACCAAAAATATCCACTGAAGAACCGTATAAAGAAATTTCGGAAACACCAGAGTCGGACTATAAGGCAACAGATGTGCCTGTGTCATTTGAAACAAGTTCTCATAAAGCTACTGAATCACTAGTGTCCCAAGACATCACAACCACCATTCCAGAAATAGCTTCAACAAATTCACAGGAAGAGATAACAAACCCACCAGAAAGACAAGGCATTAACATGAACACAGAAGATATCCCTACAACTGAATCGCAGAAAGAAGCAACAAAGCGACCAGATTTGCAAGAAACTATAACAGAAGTCTCAGAAATGTCAACAACGGATAAACAGAAGGATGTGACAGAAATTCCAGAGACTCAGGATTCTGCGACCAGTTTACCCAAAGTATCTGATGCTGTACCTTATATTCCGTCCGCAACAGAATCTCAAAAAGAAACGACAGAAGTTTCACAAGATGCTTCAACCATTCCTCCAGTTGTAACAGACTCACAAAGCGTGACAGAAATACCAGTTGTACAGGATACTGCATCACAAGTTCCAGTAATACCGGTCACAGATCTGCAAGCAGATGTGACAGAGAAACCAGGGTTGCACGATACAACAAACAACATTCCCGAAACATCTGCAACTGAATTCCAGAAGGAAGTGACTGAAGTACCAGTGACACAAGATGTTACAACCAACATTCCAGTATCCGAAAAAGATATGCAAACGCAAGAAATGGAAGGACAGTATGAAACTGCTACTAATAAACCAGACGTTACCGAAATTGAACCTCACAAGGACACTACAGTAGCCCCAGAGAAAGAAGATATCAGTGTTCCAGAAGTTACTTCTCAAGAAATGTATACTGAAACAACAATAGTACCTCAGCCTGATGGCGCTGCAACTGACTCGCAAAAAATACCTATAACGGAATCCCAAAAAGAAGTAACAGATGCTCCTGCTCCAGCAGAAGATATTACAACGAATATTCCGGTAATTGGAATTCAGAAAGAAGGAACAAAAGCACCGGAAATGCAGGACTTTGTAACAAGTATTCCTAACTTAGCTGTAACAGAACCACAAAGAGATAAGGTGACAACAATTCCAGAATCCCAGGATATTGGAACCCAAGTTCCAAACATATCTGGAACGGAATCACATAAAGAAGCCACTGAGCCATCGAAAATAAACGAAGTTGCAACAATTGCTCCGGAAATACCCATAACGGAATCTCATAAGGAAGTAACAAAAGCACAAGAACAAGAAATGGAAACAAAAGCAACCGAACGCACACAGACAGATGCAACCGAAAAAGAAGATCACGCCGTCACCGAAATAAATGAAATTATTACAATGGCACCATTAGAAACCACTACTAAATTAGAAGATCACTTTGAAATTCAAACACAGAAGGTTGATCCTGATTTTTCATTGCATGAGGAAGGCCAGCAAAGCACAATAATTGATGCATTGGTCACTGAGTCGTATGATTCTGATGCAACAGATAAACCAATTGTGAACATGGCAGATGACCGAAATGCACCTAAAGAAGAAGAAAATTTAGCCACGGAATTGCCTATTGAGAAACCAACAAAGACAGCTGAACATATTGAACCGGAAATGTCCGATATCACCACAGAACTATCACCAGCGTCTATTGAAAGTGACACCAAAACGACACAAGTAATTGACTCTGAATCAGATTTATCAAGGGCCCCTGAATTGGATGTAATTGATAAACATGAATCCACAACAGATTTACCAAATGAAATAAGGACGACAGAGGCTGCTAGTCCATCGATGGAGGAAGAAGATATTGTAACCGAATCTCCACAGAAAAACGATCTCCTAGATAAGACTTCACAAACCTTTAAGGAACCGGAACAAACTTCTGAGTCTGACCATGAATATGGAGTTATTTCAACAACTCCGTATTTAGTTTTATTAGATGAACATACTCATAAAAAAGATATCTACACCACTGTTCCTGGTGAGGAAATAACTAACGGGCCCTCTGATTATGAACCATCAACACCTGAAGCATCTTTAGATATGATAACTGAATCCGTCTCGAGTATGGCCACAGAAGAGCCATCTCATGAAGAAGCGGTGCTAACTGATAAGGAACATATCATGCCAGTGACAGAAACAATAACTGAACCTGCGCTAGTATCTGAAGTAATTACAACAATCTCATCTGTCCCGGAATCATCCCACGCTCAAGATGTGCGGCCCACTGGGCAACCGCATGACGAAGAATCCAACGAAATTTTGACTCCTGCGCCTACACCGAGTGAGGAAAATATCGAAACAGAAAAACCATTGATTTCGAGTAACGACGTCGAACACAGCGACAAAGAGGTACCTATAACAACTGAAAAGCCTCGCGAAATGACTACTCCTGAAGAAGAATTTATCGTAGCAACAACAAAAGCCACAACAATTAAAACAGTTGATGAATTTACAACTTTATCGCCATTATTAGATAAATTCAGTAAACCAGAAGTATCAACCATGCCGAAACCTGAAAAGCCGATCCCTGATACTACCCAGGAAATACCAAAACCGTCTCTAAATGAAGTTCAAACAACTGAAGAGGCACCGCAACCCGAGGATGAAAGTAATTTCCCACCGACTGGAACCAGCAGTTACGGACAAGAGCCTGACTACGGCGAAGAAGATCAAGCATTTGGACCTGGCACCTGTCGATACGGAGGAAAAGTTTACGTATCTGCTCAACAAATACCAAGAGACGACCCTTGTGACTTCTGCTTTTGCTTCAGAAGTGACATTATTTGCCTGCAACAAAGTTGTCCTCCCCCTATTCATGGCTGTCACGAAGAGCCTATCCAAGGGTTCTGCTGCCCACGGTACGAATGCCCTGTGTCCATGGCGACCACTCTTAACGTGACGACGACCACGACGACGACCACCACAACATTGCCCCCGCACTTCCTGCACCACGCTTACAAGGGTGCGGCTGAAAGGAGAGGCTGTCAAATAAAGGGACACACTTACAAAGTCGGAGAAGTCGTGCGAGCCTCATCGGGACCATGTTTACATTGCACGTAAGTAGTTTTTCCTAAAAATAGAATAATTAAAAAATAGTAGTTTAGGCAACGGTTGCATAATGATAGGCCTTAAAACACTAGTGCGGTTTTCATGAAACGAGCCGATAGGCGAGTTTCATAATAAGATCGCACGTGTGTTTTAAGGCCAAATTATGCAGAGTTGCATACATAACTTTATCTACACACATATTATAAATCCTCCATGATGGGTTCAGAAACAATATTTTCTGGCAACAAGTTATTTGTTGCAATCGTGGCTGCATATATTTCCGATATCCGGCGCATTTTCACATCACACACACTCCGAGAAGACTACTTACTATTCATATTTTCAACTAAAATGTAAATTACAAACAACTTTTTCTATTCAATTCAACAACAATTCTACTTTCGTTCAGCAAAACACCAACATGGCGGCAATTCCATCCTCCGTCAAGAGTTTTTAAATCATAGACAAGCGAATGAAGTCTCTATTCTCATGTCACTCGAGATCAAATGTCGTTCGGTTTATATTAAAAAAACATACTTACTGAATTGATGTTTCGTATCAATAACTGTTTAATATCTATGGATACTACGAGTAGAATAGAGACCCACTTGAGTTTTGACAGCTGTTCCAAATTTAATCTCATTTCTATACTAAAAACGATAAAGAAATAACATTGCAGCACTGGTTTTTCCTAATTGGTTGTCAAAATGGTGGTCATTTCCTATGGTTTTTGATTAAACAATGGAGGTTTTATGATATGGGTGTAGATAAAAGTATATTAACCACGAAATAGCATGCCATTAATAACCTATTGACTTGAGTTTGCTTAAAACTTTTAATACTTCTCTTCGTCCTTTCCTTTAAAAAATATCAATATATATATTTTTTAAAGGAAAAGACGTCTGTTCCTTTAAAAAATATCAAAATACCTAATCGTATCGAAGTGCTAACCTACACAATATGATACTTGACTATAGTAACAAATATATTTCTGTGTAGTTTTACCGTCAACAATACATATAGAACAGGATTCATGCAAAAATAAATCAAGATTATGTATATTTTAATACGTTTAGTCACGTGACTTTAAACACCAATCGAGACGCATAACGTCACAGAACTCGGGCTCTTTGCGAACAGCGCTCGCAGCGCTCAGAGCGCGCTCATGCTCGGACCGAATCATTTCCACCGCGATTACAGGCGCTTCATTCGGGAACGCTAAGTGATTCTGTAGCGACTCGTAAGCCAGATTTCTCATTCCACTCTTCCGCACGACGCCAAATGCGTAAGAGCGAGATGAGAGATCTGGCTTACGAGTCGCTACAGAATCACTTAGCGTTCCCGAATGAGGCGCCAGGACATATCATGTCGACAATGATGACCCCAGAGCGCCCAATCTATCTGTCTGTCAACTTTACATTATGCGATTTGTCGCATACTTTTTAGATTGCATGCAAGAAATTGCTTTGTATGCGTAACTGATTTGGACCGACCGTTAAACGCAATAAATCTTCGTGACTGTTTTTTTGACATATACGACCTGCGGCCCTAACATGCACGATGCAAAGATAAGTTAAACCCGTTTATCTCTATGACTATCTCTTTCGTCGGCACTAGTGTGAGAGAGACGCACTCAGAGATAAGACGGTTTAACTTATTTTTGTGTCTTGCGTATTAGGGCCGCTGGGTAACTTTGTTTATTTATTCTATATACATAATCAGTCTTTTACCCACTTTTCTTGGTATTGACAAAGCTTTATACATCTAATGTACGTGAATTTAATGGATGTTGGTTATATAAGAGCTAATAGTTCAAATTTATTGCGAACAAGATAACCGCAAAAATATATGAGACGTATTCGTTCCTTGCAAGTTGCAACCAGTTTTCGTGTTCTTAGTTTACGAGGTACGGAATAGTAAATTGTTGCACCAAGCAGAAAGTGATCCATTATTATAATACCTACATCACTTGTTGCGTGGTGCATAATCTGCTTTTTCTTCCAACTTCGCTTTAATTTCATCATTTTGTCCTGAAATACTCAGCAAAAACAGCACTTATTTACTCTAGAGCAATAATTGCATACAAAAATAACATTATTGCACTGTTTTGTATTTTTTTTATTTGATTATTTGATCAAGATATCAAGAAGTTTACACCACCAGCCACCCAATCCGCCCATTCACAGTCCAACGGGACAACTGACCACTTTTCTGTGCACTGACAAAGTATTAGAAAGGCAATCCACCTATTGTGTTTCATAATTCAGCTTATACCTTCGAATGAAACGACTAATATAATAACGGTCAAACTTTACTTCAAGAAGTTCGTTTGATCATATAGATTTCTATTTTCATAGTAGGTACTTGGGTTTAACCATAAACGATTGTGCGTTATTTATTCCAGATGTGGAGGAGACGGTCAGATGAAGTGCGACCCCAAGGTGTGCACGCCGGAGCCGATGCTGCGGCAGATGATCGCGGCGGCCGTGTCCGCCAAGCGGCGGAGGTGAGCCCGCCCCGCGAGCGCGCTCGGTCGCCCGCCGCCTCACTAGGATGAACCACCTCCGTGATCCTATTTCCATCTACTCTTCCATGCACAAGAATAATGCTCAAATTATCCCGAAGGAGTAGTATAAGATTTCGTGTCATATATGGTAATTGTTTTTTTAACTTTCATGAAGTCATGGCACGCACAACTCAATAATACTTGACTGTGATTAAAATATTGAATTAGATTTTTCCAAATCTAAATTGTTAGTGTTTCGGGTCTTCATTTTAAGGGCTAATTTATTTTTATTATTTATCTCTTCATTAACAAAAGTCAGTGCCAAACGATAGTGCTAAGTTGTAATCGACTATGCCTTAATGATTGATTTAATTACTGAATTTCAAAATTTATTATATACTCTAAAGTGAAAATTGACCAAAGCGAAGCGATCGATGTTGAAAACTATATTATATAGTGAAGGTAAAACATAGATCCAGCTTCGTATCGTGGGTCACTTGATCGCCGAATTCTTGACCATTTTTATTCGTACACTTAATTTACCGAAATAAGTTTAGTCAAAATCTTTGTTTTTACACGATGTTACAATAAGCGATCTAGTATCGTGTAAATATAAAGTAACTCATAAGGATCCCTGATGTAAATGCCTTACTTAATTTGTAATAATTTATATATTTTAGGTGTATAGTACTTAAGCCATGTTTTAAGACCAGTGACTATTTTAATTTAGAAGTTAGAAGAAGCCACTCTGATAGGGCCGCCGAGAAGCGCCCGTCGACGCGGTCCGGAGACCCGCCGCCTCGGCCGGCGCTTCTCCCGCCCCCGCGTCTGACAGAAAGTGACATGGTGACTGATCTTGTTTTCTGTAATTCGCGGGGGTTGACAGTTTTTACTAGCACTTATTTAGTGATAGTGACCAATATTTTTAAAAGTGTTTTGTAAAGAACTTATTGCAATATGATGTTAACAAGCATATTGTAGTATCTTTTGTAACTTTTGATATTAAAGTGCTGGTAGACTTAATACATGATGTTTCATGTGAAACAGATCAAGACGGGTACGGAAGTGTAAGCTTTGCGATTGCTTTTCTGATGGAATTAAGTATAGGATGTAAAGAGCGATTGCATTAATTCGTACAAACCTTCTTCTGTATATGTAGGTAGAAGTTATATTTCTTCTTATTTATTTAAAGTTACTATAGTTTTGGTTTAGAATCGTTACGAGTCAGAAATCAGCATGGAAAAATTACACATTTTGTTATTAAATAGAAGAGTAATATTCAGATTTCCGTAAAAAGGCCTTGTTTAATTCGATTAATTAGTTATTACCAAGCTACAATCTAGCTGTCTGTGCATCTACGCAAGAGAGTTTTAAATAAAATATTTCAGATGAATTTAATGTGTTTTTATGTTTTACTAGATTCCGCCCGCGACTGCCTCCGCGTGGAATTCAGTTATAGTTATTCCCTTGGGAACAGTTGAATTTTGTGGGCTAAAACGTACACATGTCCTAACACACGTTCCAAGACCTAAGGTCCAAGGTATATACCATGTTTCATGAAAATCTGTTCAGCAGTTACGGAGCTAACATACAGACTCACACACACGCAAACATTCGCATTTATAATATTAGTAGTATATTACGTAAAGATAGCTTTTACCCGCGATTTCGTCCACGTAGAGCTATGCAATTTTAAGTGATAAATTTCTTAAAATATTATGCCTGTGCTTCGTCATAGAGACGGCGTTATCAGCCCGACACTGGGGTGCTGTCTGTCTGTCTGTCTGTCTGTCCGCCTGTCACAGCTAATTTGCTCCGATACTACTAGACCAATTGATTTGAAATTTGGTACACATTATGTAAGTCGGTGACCGCCACACGGACGCGTAACGTAAATAAATGAATTTTAAACATGGGGGCCACTTTTGGTGGTAAATAATGTGTGTGGCTATATCGTGTGTCATATCAAATGAAAGGGCTTGTTGTGAGATTTTAAATATATTTTGTTGAGAATTTTAAAATAAATAGTTTTGAAGTTATTTAGTAAAATAGACGAAAATTTTGCATCCCCCCCCTTATCTTCTTAATACAGAAAATTGTTCTTTACCTATATATAGAATACAAGAAAACCTATACGAAATCTATGGTATTTAAAGTAACAGGAAATTTCAGATAATCATATAAGGAACGGAACCCTCTCCACGCGAGTTTAACTCGCACTTGTCCGGTTTTTTTATTTGCTACATCCTGTTCTGTATATCGATTCATAGCCTGAAATAGGAGGCCCGCCATACGTAGATTTTCTAAAGATTTGCTGAAGAAAGATTGATTTTCAGCATTTTGAACTTATGCAATTTACACAGATATGATATATACCTATATAGTAAAGACATCGTTGACTCATCTTATCTCGACTCGTCTGCTCGTGAGCACAGCCGTTGCAATATGGCTAAAATATGCTAAAACGTAACTGAGAACTATTTTTTTACATTTAAAGCATAAAGTTATGGTGATAGATTAAGCCTGATTATATACAGTGCGACTAAATAGGAAGTAGAATAAAAATAGAATGAAGGTTTTTTCGTACCTATTTATAATAAGGACTAGGTAATGGTCGCACTCACGGTCACACAAAACCATTAGCGTGTTTCTTTTTAAAGTTTCCATACAAATTCTTAACTAAAGAACATGTTAATCGTTCATTAACTGAGGTGAGAGTCGATTTTTATTCGCCAGATAGATTTTGTTTCGAATAACTAAAAAAGAGTTTATATCTATACATACATACATAAATACATAGCATCACGCCCGAAATCCCTAATGGGGTGGGTAGAGCCACAAGACCACTTGTGGCCACGTTCGATTAATTAGTCCTCAGATGGTATGATGAACCGTATGGTGACAGGTGATCAGCCCATCGCCCATACAGATAGTCCACCATGTTGGAGAGGACCCGTCCCTTAGTCGACTTTTACGACATGCCAGGATGATAAGCATCTGCACGCATTCTATGCTATTTCTTCACTCCCAGTGCAGCAGAGGAGTAATCTAGAATAAGGCTATATCTGTAGAATAAGGCCTAATCTGGGATTTTTAAAAATTGGTACTGAATCGACTCTTTATTAGTCTAATGACTACTCACCCCAGACTAAGTAGTTTAAAATTATACAAATAAGATTAGGGCCTGCTTAACAATGTGCAAGTCTTTATCCGTCTAGTACCTACCCCATCCAAAATTCGCTATTATCTGCCGAATACGCCTTTGGAGAATGTGAAACGTCTTAAGTATGATTTACAAACATGACAATAATTGACAACTCAATCGCAGTAGATTCCGGGACTCCATTTAAGAGTGCCTACCAATTAAAACGATATACAGTAAAAGTAACTGTCATTAGATACAAATGGAAAATAGTCCACTTGAACGTCCACGTCCATTATTCTTTAATTAATTAATTAATTTATAACGAAAATAAATTTGTTTTCTTTTCGGCATAATTAGATTTTGACTAAATTCACTTTGGATTTCATTACTTTTGACCCAAGTTTAGAATGGTTATTTCACGTGGATGATTTTCCATTTGTACCTAATGACAGTAAACCATTAAAAAATTGACTTTTTATGTGTTCATAATCATAAAGCAGATGAAGTCGCGAGCGGCCACTAGTTTGGTTTAGAGTAATCAACCCCCTCTTGTAGCAGAATATCATACTAAGGAAAACGTATTGCCGCCGTCAACGGGACCAAAATGGGACATCGTATAACAAGAGAGAATCTTTCCGCCAGGGTTCTTTAACGTTCCAATGACTGGCGCTAGATGGCGTTAGTTAATGTAATTTAGGGTATTTTCCAAGTAATTACTCTTATTCCAGTACTTATTATTATTATTATTATTATGAATTAAATAAAGTAGCTATTGAGGCTACGACCCAGGCTTAAAGGATATATAAGAAATTTTATATAAATAGAGACCTTATTTCAGCATCTTAATAATTAATGAACATTATAATGAAGTATTTTTTGAGTTACAAAGTAAAATGTAGGGCATTTTAACTTGCGGCACAGCCCGATAAATAAAAAAATATAGCAAAGCCTTCTTTATATCGCGTTAGATTTTATTTCTAGGTATTGTATTCCCGTTGGCATAATTAAATTAAATTGACTCATAATATTCTCAAAGTACCTGCACAACCTACATATTCAAGCAGTGTAAATACCTGTTCTTGAAGTTGCTCCTGCAACTCTCTTCAACTTTTCTACTTTTTGTCCAATAATCATAACATGGAAATGCCTTTTCTTGCGCCATCAACAATTCAATATTTGAGTTATTTTTATTAAATAAAGTGACGACGCTGATATACAATATTAAAAATTGCTTACCATAAAAAACATATTATTTGCCAAACTTTGGTATGTTTCAGCACAGAATAAATAATAGTACTGGTTTCAGTGCAGGTGAATAAAGGTAAATATTAAATCTAGCATCAACTGTTAACTCTCGTAAACCATACAGCAATAATAAATGATGCATACTATTATATGCATTTGAACACGAATGATACGCAAAGAAGTACTTTAAGAAGTATTAATCATTTTTATTATCCAAATTTAGAATGTCCATACAATTCCTTACTAGCTATTTGTTACCTATGTAGAAATATGTACCCTCAATTTGAATAACTGCGTCTCACTCGCACTCAGACCGAGGTCCTCCGCTGTTTCACTCTATCCCATTACTTTTATATTGTTCGCTAACTTTCTTGTTTGTATAAGCAAATACACGTATTTGAAAGTTTGTATATTTGTAGGTTGAATTGTATAAGAATAAATATAATGCTTGAGTTCAGTTTTAACGTTTCTACTGGATCATTTTTATTCCCTTGAACATGATGAATGCTCAAAACATTTGTATACGTTGTTGTGGCTTTCCTGAATCAGCGTAGCGTACGAGTTTAATTAAACTCAATAGAAGGATTATCTTCATTCGCGAACTGTACACTTCCGCTACGTATTCCTTATTTCAAAAAAATCTCATTTATCTGTGATGGCCATCAAACGGGACGCATTCATACGCAAGAATGAGATACAGATATTTCTATCTCATTCGCATGCGTCCCATGCCATGGCTGACGATACCCCATCGCGTAGGGGGCCATTACAAGGTTGAGTTTACTCAAGGAAACAAATTAATCAATTTGCAGGATGAGCCAAATTTGTTCCCTGTTTAATACATTTTTAATACTAACAAGTAATCGAGAGAAAGATTAATTAAGCACAAATCATTGTGAATACTTTCCGCCCAGAACAAGTCTATATTGTTATATTATATGTAACCTATTGCCATTAAAAGGAAATAAAAGGTCGTACTTCGGGTTAAATGATTTTTTATCGAGATAATTTTGATTCAGATTCAAATATTCTATTGGTAATAATTTTGTATAACATTAATTAATTAATTAATTTAAAGCGTTTTTAACAAAATTACAGCTGTAGATGGCGTAAATATCTATTCAAATTGAATTAGTATTTATATATTACGATATAAGGGATGGGAACACTTCATTTTTCCGGAATAAAACTTACTTATTCTATTTTATAACCCGAGGCGTAATCTATCACTATACTGAATTTTATTAAAATCAGACAGACAGACAGCGAAACAAAAATTTAAAAAAGAAGTTCTATGCGTACTGGTTCCAAAAAGTCCCCCAAGTATTCTTCCAAAATAAACTCAATATACAAACACGACCACGACCATTCTACATTTTATTATGGTAAATATAGATGTATGCTAGCCTGTACGATATTTATACATGTGCCACTGGAGCCTGAAATAAATAATATTATTATTATTATGACCTTTATTTATCTTAACTCTTAGGGTAGGTTTTTATAATATATAATATAATTAGCTTCCGCCCGGGACTTTGTCCGCGTGGACACCCTAATCACCTAGCGGTATGAAATATACTTTACGACCTAGTTATTCTCATACGTACCAAATATACATTAAAAAATCATAAAAATCGGTCGAGCCGTTTCGGAGGAGTGCAACCACAAACACTGTGATACGAGATTTTTTATATATCTATAGATATGTATATGGGGCCGAAGCCAACAAACAGATGCCCTTAAGACAACTTTAATGTAAATGTGATGTGACACCAACTGGCGATTATCCCCGAGTTCATACTATAAAGTTTGCACGCACGGACAACCACCGGTTAGTGTAGGACTATACCTAGTAAGGCAATGAATACAAAACGAACTAGATTATGTGGATGAAATGCTGTGGATTGGCTAACTGGGCTTTGGAAGCGACTATGGCGTCTGTCTGGTCATCGTCTTTATAAAAATGGATAAAATGGCAGACGGTGACTCGCCAACCCAAAATAGCCGCATAAACAGAGCAGCAAGCAGCAGAGATGTTTCTGGACTTTAAACGACCGTCATGCGGTGCCCGCTCGCCCCTTACGCAACACATCCTCCTGTAAGGAGGTGACTGGGAGCACAAGTAATATAAGTCATTGATGAGTAAATACTGCTTTATTAGGCTAAGATAATATGCTTATATACTAGAGTAACATACGAGAGTGTGAGTGTGGCGCAGCTCACACTACACCTCCCCTCTTATTAAAAGAAAAAAATAAACACTTTTTTTTTTGTCTATTATTTAATTACTTACACAACATACCTACTACCTACTACTACTACTACCTACCTTTAAGTAATTTTTCTCAATTAAATGTTCTAAATGTGAAATGCAACACTTTTTAGTATAAAGTCTTTTTTAATTATTCGTTTACAAAACTTTCTTTTATTTAACAAAACTGCAACCAGTTTATTATTATAATCATATGCCTATGAAAGTGTCACATTAACTTAAAAATGTATACATATAAAAAAAATAGTAAATCTATAATCATAATCATGTAAAAAAAAACTGTAATCATAATATGTGTAAATATATATAGAACTGTGGAAATAAATTCATCATAATTTTCTTACAAACTATAAATACGCTTCTTAAATTTAAATCTATGATAAATACAACTTAAAGACAAACACGCTTTGCTGACGAGTATTTAATTTAATTTTAAATATAATTAAATGTATACATAAAATTAAAATAAATGTATGGTAATAATATAAACTATCACTATATTGAATGCAAATAATAATTATGCAAATTCAATTATTTATGTAAAATGTCTACATTCTATAGGTACCTTATTAATTTTTTGTCTTTATTATAAGCTTTTTGTCTCATCTTTTGCTTGCAAGTCTTAAATAATATTTATATGACGTCATTTCTTTATAAACTTCGTTTATATATCACCATTCTTCATTAATTATAACACTACTATAAGTGTGCAACCTAGGCATCACTTACATTGCAAGGTACACAACACATATTTACTTGGTCGGCCGACCTTAAACATATTTTATTTTACTGTTCAGGATACAAGGATTTTTTATTTATTGTGCGCGCACACAACTTAATATAACCATTTATATTATACACATTCAGGCAGTTCTTATAACACATCCTTTCTTTCCTAAGCTAACCTTGTGTCCAAGCATCTTCACGATTGGTGCTCGACCGAATCATGATCCGATGACAAGGATTCCGTGCCTGCCCTGTATCCTGGTGTACCTTGCGTCTCTATACCACTTCGCTCAACAGCGCATCTGGGGCTACTGTTGATAACGAATGGTTTTTCGTAAATAAATAAAATTCTTCCCTTCTCATAAAAAAAACCATTCTAATTCTTTCAAAATAAACCATTCGATATGAAAACTTAAACTTATAAGAATCCCAATAACTCTTAGGTGATCAGTCTAATCGCTAGTTGAAAAACTTATCTGCTTCAGCTTTCCCATACATATTGCTATTATGCACTTTCTAACAAAACCAATAACCAGCTCGTTAAGTAATAACCTTTCGTTCGCAATCTCTCTTATTTAAAATTCTATCTAAATCAAACCAATTCCTATCATTATAAAATGTCCTTAACATTCTTAACAAAATCTACGCTCTAAACTGATAACCATAAAATCCATCATAATATCAGTACCTACCTACTTACGAACCGTAATCCAACTACAAATTTACTAATTCCATGAACCCGCAAAAACTAACCTGTAACCACTCTATTCTTATTTATTTCCGATTTTAAATCCTCGTTCTATTTTGTCACATCCGTGTTATCTATTCTATGTCATATCCGTTAAAAATGAATATTCTAAGTCTACCCTTAAGCTAATACTACTAAAATAACCACTTACGCTTGCATACTTAATATAAATTTTGTTGAAAGTAGTTATTATTATAATGATTAGATAATGGTTAATATATATATATAAAACATGAATAACAGGAAAATTTAGATATTAATAACTTTATTATTAATTGTATACTTTTGTATGAACTTTGTCCTTTTATTAGTGCACCATGCCATTGTAACATCGCGCAACTTGAGCTGTAATAACAGAATCTGAATTCCATTCCATACCTATTTGCTGATCTACGTGAGATCATCCGATGCGCTCGCTGTACCTATGTATGTTTTAAAATGAAATTATCAATTGAAATGCTTTATTCTGTATTGGAATGTTTGTTTTTTTTTTTTTAATAATTGATTTAGTGATATTTTACCAATAAGCAGAAATATTGATTCATGTTCAATTTTACTAATATTTTAATAACGCTTATTTTTTATGCTTCTCATGTTACCATAATAATTATAATTATATACATATCATTATGTAAATGACTGAAAATATTAGAAGGCGCGAGTAAATTAATAAAGAAACATTACCTTTTTAAAACTTCTGTATGTATTTGTCTCCTTAATGTAATCTGAAACTTAATAACCGTGTATATCTCGTCAACAAGCGGCTTAACCTAATTAAGTAATTTATAAAGTACATACACTATGTTATATAACTTGTTGTGCATAAGCACCCAAATGTCTGAACCACATTTCAATATGGAACCCTAAAATCTATAAAATAATTAGGCAGTTTTATCCAGATGCCTTTAAAAACAAATACGATGCAATAATACATAAAAACCCTTAAAGATTTTTATAATGATTTTCATTTTCATATGAACTGAAATAAGTGGAAAAATTAATTATTTATTTTTCCATACATACATACCACACTATCTCTTTACACTTTACATACGCTAGTTAAAAAAATATGTCGATATAAATCTTTGCGTAAAATTACTGCTTTCCGTTCGTGCTCCATCGGTGACACGAGCATCTCCCGGCAGCAATCATTCCCGAAAAACAATGCTCCTGACTCCCCGGCAGCAATCCCCTTTTATTTTGTTTTTCAGATTTTAATTTCGTACGTTTTTCTTCTTCTTCAAACTTGTTTTTTTTTTCTTTGCCTTCTGTGCTAGTCCTTTGCCGAAAAAGTTCTCGTTCTCACTTCTGCCCAAAAATTCAAATTCCAAGATGCTGCTTCTCCAAAGATTCAACAATTGTATGTATTTTCGTAGGAAAATATATTAGAATTTCCTATTAAAGTTCATACTTATTTATCATTTAAATGTTTACTTTCACTTTGATTTTAATTAGGTAGTCCATATTATTTTCACTTCACTTTCTTTAGTATTATTACGAGTCTATAGTTCGTTAACTGGTCGGCGCAGCGCGCCACCAGTGCCGCACGAAGGCAGCACTGGCAAGGTCGCCATGTAAGGAGGTGACTGGGAGCACAAGTAATATAAGTCATTGATGAGTAAATACTGCTTTATTAGGCTAAGATAATATGCTTATATACTAGAGTAACATACGAGAGTGTGAGTGTGGCGCAGCTCACACTACACTCCCTTCGAGCATAAAGCTCTCGCAACTCCACTCTGACCGGCTGGTGAAGGCAAGCCAGAGATGAGAATCTATTCCTCGTCACTGTACACTCCAACCAGCCGGAGAAGGCAAGCGGAGATGAGGAATAGGGTCTTTCCTCGGGAGCACTCGGGTCCGTGGAGTCGCTACTCACCAACAGCTCGCCCCAAGTTGCCTTGTAATGACTGATTGCACTGGTAACACCAGCGGGCGATGGGATCATCCCATCCCTATTGCTATCATTAAATAATTGTAGTTAAAAAAATATATTAAGTGTGTGACATTTAAAAGTGTATTGCGCGCTGGGTTATTGATTCATATCTGTTTCATTTATCCTAGCCATTGTCTAGTTTAAAGGTTTAAACTTATCAATTCGTGTCAGCATGACGCTTGTAGCCTTTCATCTTACGATGAGGAAATAAACATTGTACAACTATCTAATTTTTTTTATACAAAACCTGACAGCTCGATACATTAATATTTAGTTATTCGATTATCGGTGATACTGCGAGCCATAAAAAGCTATAATAATTGTACACTGATGATCGACAATTTGGCATATCAACTAATAGAAGGGTCATACACATGTTTAAGTTCAGAACTGTCCCCTCCTGTCCCCGAAATTTATGGACCCTGAACCCTGATTTTTTTGATTGGACTATATCCGCATTCCTACATGCGGATATAGTCCGAGCATAGTTTTGGCCTACACATGAAAAAAACGTACAATTATGTTGTCGTTTTCGTTAACATGCGGTCACAGGAGGGACAATTTTTGTTTCTAGAATTGTGTATTACCCAGAATAAACTACTTAAACAGCGGTAAAGCTTAACTTTCAACCATGTCATCCGTAAGGTAGGCGCTCTGTAATGTGATTCCCTAACGTACGCTGCGGCTAATCAGCGGATAAACGAAACTATTAATTTAGATTTAAGTACAAAGTCATTCGGTCTAAATTTGAATGTGTTCCTCATCGCTGATCAGCCCCTGGACACGTTAGAGCAGTGCTTTTCAACCTGTGGGTTGCGACCCACAGGGGGGTCGTAAGCCCTTGCTCAGGGGGTCGCGGTGCAAGTCGGATTTTGAAATACTTCGCCGTTGAAACCAATGACATAGTATTAATACGGTCATGGGAAGCATGGGGGGCGCCAGATTTTTATACTTGTAAAAGGTTCGCGTACTCGAGAAGGTTGAAAACCACTGCTTTAGGGAACCACATGGCGGAGGAGAAAAACCATGATCAGTGCAAGATTCCCTAGCTGTTATAACTCCGAAAACCAACTTTAGGTGCTATTTTCGATGATATTCAGCGGCCCTAACATGAATGACACAAAGATAAATTAAACCCGTTTATCTCTATGACTATCTCTTTCGTCGGCACTAGTGTGAGAGAGACACACTTAGAGATAAGACGGTCTATCTTATCATTCATGTGAGGGTCGCAGTAGGTATAAACAAGTGAGCCGCCTATAACTCATGTACCATTTGAGATTTAGTGTATTTTAAATGTTTACTATAGTTTGCACCTGCCTTCGTAAGTCTATCTTATGCCATCCCTTCTTTCGATGGTTGTCTGGAAGAGATTGCTACTTAGCGATAAGACCACCTATTGTCTACCTTGTTACTTATTTCATTGTCTTTGTCCAATTGGTTTTAAGTGGTGTTCAATAAAGAGTATTGGTATTGTATTGTAACAGCCTTGAAACGATGTTTTCGTCTGTAGTAAGTATTTCCTACTAATCCTAATAAGGCTACTTTTTATCCTGGAAAAATGCACAGTTCCCGAACAAATAGCGATAAACGAATTCCGCGCGAACGAAGTCGCGGGCAAAAGCTTCTCAGGGCTTATATTGAGAGGATCTAGTAATTTAAAGACCTTATGTAAAAAATGAATATGCCAAAAACACACTAATAGAAACTTTGTTTTGGTAAGCAGCTGAGTTGTTAAATCTAGCCAATAATTAATGACAGTTGTAACAAAACATCCAAAACATCCCTCGGGTCAAGGATAGCCTGAGTGATGTCAACGCTCCGCTCCGCACCCGACGTTTTACGGGGGCTCGAGCGCCTACGCCAAAGGATAACGTAACTTTAGTGACCCTTTATTAACTTTAGTGACCCAGTCTTTTATCAGGCAGGTTTCACTCCGCAATTTAGGTACGCGCGGCGGTCGCATTGCTCGGAGGTGTAAATTGCAGCAGGTTGCCGCTCGCTCGCTCGCTGGGCGATTCGCGCGCTGTTGTCGTTGGATGACGCGGATAAAAACTGACAACCCTAGCATACACGAAAGAGCACGTTTTATGCGACGGAGAGAGAAGGCATGAGTAGGCATATTTTCGTGCCTAAACACCGGTTTTGTTAGACAGTGATTCTTCTGTGCGTTAGTACTATTATCTATTCTGTGCTTTTATTGAACTTGCTTCGTTTGTATGTCTGTCAAATTTTGAACCAGTTGCCGTGCTCGAATCAGGCTAGAATATGATAACAATATGACATTGCAATATTAAAGTGCAAATGCCAAAAAGCTTGTTATAAAAATGCAGTTTTTAACAAAGACGACCTACACTATACTAAGGCTTTAGATATTATTATTTCTGAAAAAAAATTACATTCAATTACAGAGAAACATTTTTATTAGGAAGCTATATAAGATATGGTATTCGGCAAGTTTGACAAATTTTATTCACACACACAGCTTTTAAAGTGTTGAATAATTATTAATAAGTAAGTATATAATTATTGCTGAAGATTCAAATAAGATTGTTTGAAGAGCAAGTAAAACTTAACTATAAGTACTTATAATATCAATTAATAATTGGTTCAATATTTATTGCTAATAATTAATTATAATAAATAAATAATAATAAATCAGGGGACAATCTTTACACAAATCGATCTAGTCCCAAACTAAGCTGTTAATGACCTACTTGGAAGGTTGAGGTTTTTTATATGTTTTGTAATGTCAAGTTCGTTTGTTTTCTGTTCCTGTCAATATACTCTTAAGCTAGCACGGTGTTTCACGTTCGTTCCCCATTTTCTCCCAGTTTAACCAGCATTATAGTCCCGTCATTAATATAAGCCTTAAAGGCTTGTGTTATGGCTACTAGACGACGATAATACATGCTTATATAGAGAAATAAATACTTAAATACATAGGAAACATCCAAGACTCAGGAACAAACATTCGTGCTCATCACACAAATATTTGCCCTTACCGGGGATCGAACCCGGGACGCTTGCTTCGGAGGCAGGGTCACTCCCAACTAGGCTAACCGCGTCGTCTTGTTGTAATTGTTACTTTAAAGCATAACTTTTATTACACTTAATAGAGATAAAATATTATAAGCTATCAAATAAAAAGGATTAGTAATTCAAGCTTAAAGATAAGGAAAAAGGTAAGTGAGAAAATATTGCAATCTATGCATTCAAGATAAATAAAAGCAAATGGCTTGCAGTTCTATCTTTGTTTAACTATTTGTAATAGAAATTCACAATTTTCAGTTCATTGAACTTGGGCTTGGAGCTAATATAGATTTAAACCGTCATAGTTTGTTGTACGGTTTCAGAATTCCAAAGGTATTTTTAAATGTTAAATGTGATGGTTATGTGTGTGTGTGTGTATGCGTACTTTAGGCCATCTTTATAAGTTTGTTACCTGTAACATCATCAACCCCATTTTAATTAAGTATCCCAAGGTGAATGGACAGTCATTTCAAAGATTCAGCTATGATAGAATACCTATAGGGATTAATCTGCGGAAGTCAGACATACCTAACCGTAATAAACAAAAACATCTCAATTCCGCGTCATCTTAACTGGCTTGTTTTTATAGAGGGATTTGTCCCAAATAAGGTTGTATCTATTTTTTCATTTGGCGGGGCCCGCGGGCCCGTGGAGTTCCGTGCACCCATCCCGAAGCCGCGGCGCCGCCCCGCTCCGTTCGCGGTTTCCATGGCGACCAGCTCAAATGACGTATCGATCCCGCGTGGGGCCGGGGGGAGGAGGGAGGGGGAAGTCGCGGGGTGGCGCCTCTCCACCCGCCGCGCCAACCCCCTTGCACCCCTGCCACCGCCACTCGACCGTTGGCCCATGCAAAATGACGGATGTAAAGTTTGGATATATACCTTCTTCAAGGAAATTATATTTTCATTAAAATGGAAATGAGGAAATGCTATGTGATTCATTTCGTCCCACAATAATAATGTGGTTGGGAACTTTTGGGGTAAGTTAATATCCCTTAAGGTTTTAAAAATGTGGTTTAGGCAAACACTGTACTTAGGATACTCAGACCAAAATCTTAAACATATTTAATTCCTTATCGCGTTTAAGGTCTGTCAAAATGTTTTGTACTGTCATGTCAACTTAACCATATTTAAGATTTGTGTGCAAGTGGGCGTTATTATAGTATAGTAGTATAGTTATTTACAACATGAAACAAACCAGCTTTAATTAAATTTTGACCTTATTCCCTTCAAATCAAAACAACTCCTACCTATTCGGCTACTGTCTGAAAGACAGTATGTATCCACAATATCCACAGTTCTCCGAGTCTGACTGAATAGAAAGTTACAGAAACACTGGCTCAACTTTGATTCGCGTAAGTTAAGTTAATTAATTTACTTAAGTCAATAACGAAATGCATTTAAACTAGACTGAAGAAACGAAAACTTCACATAGCGCTATGAATTACCAAGCTGTAACTGAATCACAAATATTTTTCCTTCTTGATCAGAATGTCTAACTTGCAATTCGTCTACGAAGCAAAATGACTAAAAAGAATGTCTATGCTAGCAATAATAGCTAAGCAGCAAATTGTCTAAAGATTGTCTAAGAATAAAGATAAGGATAACGATAAAGATTGTAAAGGTTGTCGTTAGTCATCGTATATGGTAGTATATCATAGTATTGCCTGGTAGGCCTTTTGCTTCTTAGTCAATATACAATGAAGTTCTAGTGCTGCATAGTCATATTGCGTCTTAGTCAATATAAGCTTTAGGCTAAATTTCACGTCGACGTTTTGATTTTTAGGCAGCATGATCAAAAAGGATATATTTCTATCATTACTCACAAAAGATTTATTCTATGGAGTTCTCTACATATGTACATAAATAGCGCAAAACGTCGTTTGTGTATCACTGAATTTCCATTGCCGATCGGTAGGTCTTGGAAATGTACTTACCTACTTAATTGCTTACGATGCAGACACTCACGTCCATCTTTACATTATAGTAGGAATTCATCTGGCAGAGGTCCAAGGGCCCGTTTCTCAAACCATATTAGTTTTAATAATATTAGTCTTTTGTTTCATTTTTTCTTTTAATTATCGAGACAAAACACTAATATTATTAGACTAATATGCTCCGAGAAACGGGCCCCAGCCAGCCAGAAGAATTCCTACTGTACTGAATACCTTGCCCTTCCTTGGTCACTATTCATTCTGCGAGCAGCAGTGGTGCGTGCGCAGCGGATGATCGGCGGATTAACGAAATTATTAAATTACATTGTAAGGACAAAACTCGGCCTAAATTAGAAGAATGTGTCTCTGATCAGCCGCTGCACACGTTAAATAATCACATGTCTGTATTGTACACACTCTTGAGGTATTTTTCATCGTTTTAGGGTTCCGCACCTTAAAAGGAATAAACGAAACCCTTATAGGATCACTTGTGTGTCTGTCTGTCTATTTGTCTGTCTGTCTGTCTGTCTGTCTGTCTGTCTGTCTGTCTGTCTCTCTGTCCGTCTGTCACAGCCAATTTTCTCCGAAACTATTGGACCAATTAAGTAGAAATTTGGTATACATATGTAAGTCGGTGACGTAAATATATGAATTTTAAACATCGGGCCACTTAAGGGGTAAATTAGAAAAAAAAAAGTTACGCAACCTATATCGTGTGATATATCAAATGAAAAGGCTTATTGTGAGGATCTTAAATATATTTTCTTTTGAATTTTAAGTAAAATACTTAGGAAGTTATTTAGAGATATAGGCGAAAATTTACCATTCCCACCCCCTTATTTCCGAAACTACTGGGGCTAAAACTTTGAAAAAAATACAGAAAATAGTGCTTTACCTATAGATTACAGGAAAATCTATAAGAAGGTATTTAAAGTAACCTAGTAAATTTCAGATAATCGTGTACGGAACGGAACCCCCTCAACGCGAGTTTAATTCGCACTTGTCCGGTTTTTTCGTAAGTTCCTTAGCCCATTCTTCCTTAGTGACTATAACACAGTCAATTTTCGACTCTACCGCATTGGACACCTCACGACAAGGATCGCTATCAGTATATTTACGAGTGCTGGTGTCACTATACTCTTAGCGCCTTGTGAGCTTATTTTTAACCGACTGCAGCGATTCCAAAAGGAGGGTTATGTTTAGTGCAAGTGGCGCGGGTTCGAGTCCCGCTAGGGGCAAACTTTGTGTGATAAGCAAGAATGTTTGTACTCGAGTCATGGATGTATGTATTTATCTTTATAAGTATTCGTATCGTTACCCATAGTACAGGGAATCATAATTTGGGACTAGAACATGTGTGTTATTACTTTTATTATTATTATTTTTGTGATTTATTTCCATATCTACCTCAAGGGCACGACATTATTAATTTATTATACTTTTTACATTGTTGACTTGTATTTTTAGGGTTCCATAGCCAACGGGAAACAGGGCACCCTATTACTAAGCCTACGTCGTCTGGCATATGTTTCTTTACCTTTATTTTGTTTTTGCCGTCGTAAAAACGGTAATACATATACTAAGCATCAAACACATTATGATTATAGTGCAAACTATAAAGTAAGATAACAGATTATAAAAACCGGTCAAGTAAGAGTCAAACTCGCGCTAAAGATCGCGAACTGAATGAAAAATAAAACAAATTGTTTTTGGTTGGTTGTACGGAACCCTCGGCGCGTGAGTCCGACTCGCACTTGGCTGTTATTGTTTTTTACAATTATTTTCTTCTTTTTGCCATAACCATTAGATATTTTCACTGGCCTGTAACAAGCACAAACACACACCATATTCACTTGATGATGACCAGAAGTCTTCTCATCAGCTGCTGATGACTTGCCAGTCGTTTTAGAGACAAAATGGACATAAAGTTAAATAAAGTTTTACTATGACTACTATGACTCTGACTATGACATAGATGTAGAAATATTTCCTATATGTGCAATAAACTGCTCACTGATAACTTTAAACGAGTCGAAAAACGTTGTACAAAACAAATGATGATGTAAGTATAGTAATATAAGTATAGACGATATTAAGAATTTAACAAATTAGATACTTTATGAGCCTAAATCCAAGCGATATGCTAGGTACATACATACCTACGTAGCATATTCAACTTAATATTCAAAACCATTTACATTTTGATTATATGCTGTAGGCACAGGTAGAAAATAAGATAAAAACCCTGAATAAATTGAAAACAATTCAGCCTCGTACGAACCTTACCTTACCACACGGAATAAATCTATTTCTACATTCATATCATAATGCAAACACATACTTATGTCAAGAATGAAATTAATGTATAAAACTTAATTTAAATGTTTTTAAATTAAAACATTACCATGTATAAACGTCTCTTATAAAATTTTGTTTCGAACATTAACATAATTAAGTGGTTCTCAAAGTTTTCCCATTATAAACTTAGCGAGAAATTTTATTTTTCCCTCAAGTCAGGCGTCTCTGTGTGCGCGCGTGTGCACGAGAGAGCGAATTGGATTTTCTCTAGTGTGAGTAAACCTACTTTGCCGGATGAACAGGGGATCCAAGGAGTTTCATGCAATTTTAATACTTAATGACTGAAAAGCTTATCTTCAATGTCCTTTTATAAAACGTATCAACAATTTATACTTCCATTATTTCTGAAAGGTATTTTTTTCAAGACGCTCCATATCTCCGTTAGTTCTTTGTCAAAATTAATGACTTAAACGTCATTTTAAAGCTTATGTTCGTCGCTTTGTCACAAAAATACACAAATAGATTAAAATTAACGTTTTCGTTAAAAATAAATAAAAAAACCACGCGTT
This sequence comes from Tortricodes alternella, assembly GCA_947859335.1. Taxonomy (NCBI): domain Eukaryota; kingdom Metazoa; phylum Arthropoda; class Insecta; order Lepidoptera; family Tortricidae; genus Tortricodes; species Tortricodes alternella. The sequence continues at coordinate 8,805,675 of OX401976.1, forward strand.
TTGCAACCGCCATCTATTGTCATTCTGTTTAACTAACATGTGTGATGTCCACAGACTACTTAGAAGATACTACGTATGTGATGGCTATTTGCACATGCAGACTAATGTCAACAGATGGCGCTGAGCGTCGGGTAGGCTAGGTACTGACCTACAATGTGGATTATCTCTCAAAAATAAAATATCTTTTACTAATAATACTTGCATTTACTTATTCTCACTTTACTATATTGTTATTATTACTATCCGGTGTTTGATAACGATACTGTGCGAAAATTCGCACGGGACAGCTAGTTTATACTTACATGAATTGTTGTTTTAGTGGAAAATAAGGAGAGGAATTGCTTATTTCGGCCGTTGGCACACATTATTTCAGATTCCTGATGAATCACACATTCTTTGTTTAAAAAAATCTCTACAGTTCTAGAACAGCAACGTTCTACCAATCTACACACAATGTAGACAAAATGCATCAAAAGCTAGAAATGAAACATATTTCGATCCTTACCATTATGATTAACCTGATTTTTTATTTATATTAGTTAATTTTATCATAAAATAATGAAACAAAATATAACCCAACGATTCCACGGCTTCGTGTTTCAGTCATAACGTCTTCCCTCGATGCGAACTAAGAAATATAGATCCTCGCGAGCAAAACCTGTACTAAATCACTAGTCTGCATTATTACGTACGTATAATTCCACGATCGGTTGATACAATATTCGTGCTGTTGCAACAATTTAGAGGCTTGTCCGCTTAACCTAATAATTTTGTAATAATGAGAATTAATCATAATTGCCCTTAATTCAACTTGCTTAGAAAATTCTTATGGAAATAATAATGGGCGTTTATAAGAGACATGAACAAAATGTCGACATAAAGTCAGTGTAAGTTGAACTGAATTTCCATTTTAGCTCAATATTCGGTCACAATTAAATACATTTGAAACGTTTATAGCAAAACAACGGGCAAACACCGTCTCTAAATAAGTAATTGAATCATGTTATTCGATTATTACGTAGTTTACGCTTTTTGTTGTCGTTAATCCAGATTTATTAGCTGTTGATCCAATACGCAGTTCATCCAAATAGCATTTGGCCATTCGTCTACTACGCAGTTCGCCCATAGTATGATTCGTCCATTTCGAGATTCGTCATTACGCAGTTCGTCCATTTCGGGATTCGTCATCACGCAGTTCGTCCATTTCGAAATCCGTCATTTCATTACTCACTCCGTCCATTAGGGGCCTGATTTTAAAACGAATTTGTGAATTAACCTTTTGGACCCCAAGGACGGATATAATATGTAAGTCCGTCAAAGTGTACAGTACAATAACACCCTACTCGCAATGCCATAAGGTTTAATTTCATAACTGAAGGCTTGTCATTTTGACAGAGCGTCGGAAAGGGTAAATCCTACCGTGGCTGAAACCAACAATTCTCACTCTTCAATCACTGATGACTCGAAAACGGCTGAATTGATTCGTTTTTTTTTTAGTTCGATCAAGTATAGGTAGTTTTCTGTTGATCCCATTATCACCAAATCATGATCGGATGATGGGATCCTAGAGAAATCGAGGGGACACCTTAAATTGTATCGGCACGCCTATGGCGATTTTGGTAAGGACAGAAGACAAAAACTCCAAAAATTATTTTCGTGCCCGTTGTTAATTATACGGTGGTACAAAACCCTTCGTGTGCGAGTCTGTCTCGCACTTGGCCAGTTTATTGACTTATTTGTAGCTTATTGGACAAAATACCTGTTTGACGAAATGCGTGTTGGACCAAACGCCTGTTGGACGAAACGCGTGTTGGACAAAATACCTGTTTGACGAAATGCGTGTTGGACCAAACGCCTGTTGGACGAAACGCGTGTTGGACAAAATACATGTTGGACGAAATGCATTCTGGACGAAATATGCGTTGGGCGAAATGATGATTAAAAAACCAATTGGACGAACTGCGTATTGGATCAACAGCTAATAAATCCTATTGACTAAGCATAACACGTAATAAAATTAGGATTTTTGAGGAATACAGCTCACGTTTAACAGGGTTTTTTGAGTAGCAATACTTACTGTCATTAGCTATACAAGAATTCTATCTCATACTACTATCCTATCTTATCTGAGTATAATACTAGTGGCTCCTTGAGCTCACGGACACCTAAGTTAAGTTCGTCGCGAGGTACAGTTGTAGACCTCGCGATGAACTTAACTTTGCTGTAGGAAAACTTATCTCCCGCAAATAACTTTATAATCGCTTAAACCCCCATATCACAGCAATTATGAAAAATTTCGAAAAACTGAAGCGACAAAAACTTGTACAAATAAAAAAACCGACTTCAAAAACTAATTGACTTTCGTCAATTACCTAGAAATGTCATATATATATTATATTGTAATCGAAATCAGTGTGAAGTATATGAACAGTTGAACACAGTATGAGAGATGAATATCTAATATACTTGCAACCGACTTCGAAATACTTAATTTATCACTAAAATATCAATATTTAAGAACTGACAAAAATAAAGTATTAGGAAAAAATGCCACCGGGAAAATATGGGAATGGAAAAAACCGACACCAAAAAAAAAAATTTCGGAAATAATGGGCACCACTCATACAACGTGCTACAATACAAAATACCCCGTAAAAATATAATTAATTATCAAAGCCAAAAATTTTGTTCCGCGAATTAGGTAGAAAATTTAGGTACATTCTGCGTAGTTTACTCTTTAATTTTACTGAAATAGGGTTTGCACATCAGTGAAAATAATAATATATTTTAATTATTTTGGGGTATGTACGGTTCTTAAATATTGTGAATGGACTCGTTATAAGGCCCCATTTAACTTCCTTCCGGCTTTACGGGTAGTTTTGTAACATCCTGTATATCTGACGTTTCTAGGTAGGTAATTGACTTACGAAACCCAGTTATTATTTTCCACTTGTCAAAGGTTTGAAGGCGGTTTTTATTTGTTAATGTAAAAAAAAATAAACACGTTTTTGTGATTATCATAATTGTGATTGTACGACAAGCATTTACGACATCTCTTCTCTATCCCCATCCCCATCCCTATCCCTATCCCTATCCCTATCCCTATCCCTATCCCTATCCCTATCCCTATCCCTATCCCTATCCCTATCCCTATCCCTATCCCTATCCCTATCCCTATCCCTATCCCTATCCCTATCCCTATCCCTATCCCTATCCCTATCCCTATCCCTATCCCTATCCCTATCCCTATCCCTATCCCTATCCCTATCCCTATCCCTATCCCTATCCCTATCCCTATCCCTATCCCTATCCCTATCCCTATCCCTATCCCTATCCCTATCCCTATCCCTATCCCTATCCCTATCCCTATCCCTATCCCTATCCCTATCCCTATCCCTATCCCTATCCCTATCCCTATCCCTATCCCTATCCCTATCCCTATCCCTATCCCTATCCCTATCCCTATCCCTATCCCTATCCCTATCCCTATCCCTATCCCTATCCCTATCCCTATCCCTATCCCTATCCCTATCCCTATCCCTATCCCTATCCCTATCCCTATCCCTATCCCTATCCCTATCCCTATCCCTATCCCTATCCCTATCCCTATCCCTATCCCTATCCCTATCCCTATCCCTATCCCTATCCCTATCCCTATCCCTATCCCTATCCCTATCCCTATCCCTATCCCTATCCCTATCCCTATCCCTATCCCTATCCCTATCCCTATCCCTATCCCTATCCCTATCCCTATCCCTATCCCTATCCCTATCCCTATCCCTATCCCTATCCCTATCCCTATCCCTACCCCTCGCACTTGTTTTGTACGTATAGGTATGTAGGTATATGGTGAGTTTTTATTGTTAGCGAATGATTGCGAGTCATAACCTGAACAAAAATATCGAATTGAGTGCTTAATTTCAAAATATTGATTAGTGTACTCATTAATTAATTTATTTAAGCTTTATTGCATAAACAAAGTACAAGTATCGGACATTATGCCCAATTGCATTTGGCATTTTAATTAATACCAAATATTGTGAAATATTGTTGTAGACAAAGTGTCTGTGTTTAGAATTAAAGCTGTTTTAGATAATTTAATATTTCTCGATTTAATTGAATGTTTTATAAGCATAAAACTATTAATTCAAGCACATATTTGTTTATTGAACCGCCCGCATGTATTTTACAGTCTACAATTAGGTAACAACAACACAACTTACTGGTGTGCTACTTCGAAACAGCAAATTTCAATTTCCTGAATACTATCCCTCTCACTCTTTGGTCTTCAAAGTAAAGATAGAATAAGACAGGGCCAACGTAACTTTGAACGCCAGTCTTTGAGCGCGGCCCCTTTTGGTATTTGTGAGCGCTCCACATATCGTGAGATACATCTCATATTTTAAAACGGCCACGTTGTAACGGCCATTGGCTTGTATTATGTAATCAAACTTAATAAATTAATAAACAAGGTCAAATTTTGAACAAGATACAATCAAATTAGACTTTTTAAATGTGCTCACATTTAAAAATTGGTTTGAATTTGATATTTTTATTTCTTAGCCTGTCTTTTGGTACTTACGTAATAAACATACCAAATCTTTATGCACATAGACTATTTATACGTAGATGCCAAGAAAAGTGACACTGATCCCTTTTCAGATATGTTGGAGACGATAAGTAATATTAAATGATTTCCTGAAAAAACTACATATTAGTGTTTAAGCCTTTTTCGCTGTATAAACCTATAGTCAGCTTTCCTGAAGCCGAATGTTCCGCTGATTTATTTTACTACCATTATCAGTAGATTGTCAGTAGGAAATTCTGTTTAAAAAGTTTAATCAAAATCGTGAATATAAATTATTCATTAAATGTCTAGAAAACATGGTACAATAGGGGACTCATCGAGTGCCCCCCGCGCCCCTTTTCAGTCCCCGCGGTCCCCCACCCGCCGTTAATGGAATGTCCATTGTCCTGCCGATATGATGTTATGGCAAGCCACTTATGTCAATACTTTTGTCCATATGAACTGTGAACTATACAAACAACCAGCGCAGAGCGCTTAAATTTCTTTCGTAACTAGTTAAGTTCCGACCAAAAAGTTTTTGTGAAATGGTTTGGAAATAAAACACCAAGTTGGATACTAAATATACGATCGCGAAAAGTCCTTTTTGAAGCACAATGTCTCAACTAACCCTTTAGTCTAACATCACAAATAAATTAGGAATGGGTAGAAAGGATGAAAGGCCTAGTAGGTACCCTCGTGCGACAAATGAGGTGAAAAATCGTCCCCTTTCCGACTAATGAATCTCTACAAATCATGTCTTGATGACGTGGTGAATGCTTTAGACGGCTCTGTCGTTTATGATAGCGTGAGCTCGGTAATGCAACGTACTCGTAACGCATAGTTGCAACGAGAGCTTTTTATTATAATGTTACGGGTACGTTGCGGCGCGGTGAGGCTGGGGCGTTGAGTCAGTCGAGGCTCGCGGTGGCCGGAGTGAGCGCAGCTGTCAAGGCCAACTGAGGTCACTCCTCCGACACTCTCCAAGCCACGATGCCGGGGACCGGTTCTACAATTTTTAGTCTCTTTTTATTATTTTCATTTTTGTATAAGTACATGACGCTCAGACTAAACTAAACATTGTTTGTACGATTAACTTTTGTTGCATAGTCACATAGCTAGCCAGCTACGGAACTCGAACAGACAGAACATGGACACGTTGGAGTAGCACATTCTGTGGAAATCGCATCAGTTTCCGTATTGTTTGCGTATCGTACCTTTTGCTTTGTTATGATTCAAAACTTACAATAAATCACATAAATAATTGTGTCGATTTAAGAATTCACTACAGATTGTTTTAAAATTTCGCGATTTAAACACATACTTACATGTAAACGGGACTTAATCGCGTAACTTAAAAATGTTATTATTTACCTCGACGTTTCGACGGTATTGCAACGGCCGTGGTCACGAGAAGACCACGACACGACGAAACGGTCGAAACGTCGAGGTAAATACTAACATTTTTAAGTTACTCGATTAAGTCCCGTTTACATGTAAGTATGAGAATTCACTACTATTTCATTTGTTTATTTCTGAAAAATGAAAAGCCTTTCTGAAAGCCTTTGACCGCACGAATATAGGTATTATGTAGTCTACAATGAGTAACAGTAGTACTTACCTCATTATATTTTCACAAGTTGCTTTCTGTGTTAGCTTTTTTGTACCTATTACCTCCATTAAAAGAAGCTAATCTCGAAATCGAAACAATGCACTTTATTTGATTGTAAAGTACACGACGACAAAGGGGGTTTGCCCCTAACCTTTGTTGACCAATTTGAAATAAGAATATTTTACGCAAAAAAAAAAGGGATTGCATGCATCAAACTATTAAGCGACAATCAATCTTGCTTGTTGCTGTAGTCAATGCAATTAAATTTGAAATTACTTTCGCGAAGAGATACGCTAAGAGCATCAAACGAAATGAATTTGTATCCAAAAGTATTCGCTCCTTTTTCTTTACTTTCAATAACAATATAATCAGTGAACCTTAAATGGAGCAGAGCAAGTAAAGTTTTACGTACAAAATGTTTGAATAGCACCGTCATAATGAAGATGTGAGAATTGAGATCGTGAGACCGGTTTGTCGTACCGGTTTAGTAAAACATATTAATAATATACCATTATTAAATATCGGTAGGCATGTATAATACCAAGCACGGCTACGGAAGTAAACTTAACGATACCTAGAAGCTCGAAATGAAATGTCAGTTTATGTAAACAAAATGGGAATGTCTATTTATACATTATGTTTGTTTATTTTCACAGCGGGTTTATTTTTTCTGATTGGATGATGGCCACCAGATGGCGTCTTTACATGGTATTGGTGTAGTTTATAATGTATGGGGTTTCGTTATGCAGTGGTCGGTTTATATGGCAATGGTTATTTGTGCAACAAGAGAGCAAAGTTGGTTTTTGCTGCGCGGGTTGATTTTGAATCCCGAGTAAGCGAAACTGAGCGTAACGAGGGATTCAAAGACACGAGATGCAACTTTGGTCGCGTGTGGCACATTCAACTTTTCACCTCAGCAACGAGGACATATTGGATAAAGAGACTTTTCATACAGAAAGTTTAATTTTGAATTTTTTACATGCTGCCTCAATTCCTCCGGTGTTAAATAGCAGGTTTCGTCACTGGACTCACTCATATTTACAAGATTTATTATTATTTTTATGATATTTCACGTGTATCCCATTTTGTAGCTAGCTTATCAGAAGAAGAAACCAATAAAAATTTGAGTCCCGCTATTTTTTAAAGATGTGTTCTGAAACTGCACCCGCGGCATTCTGTCACAATATTAAAGATTTTTAAAACTATACATAATTATGTTATAAATTTTCTTATAAAAAATACAATCCGATTATTTAGAAAAAAATATAATAATCAAATTTAAAACGTTAACAGATGATTTGCAGTTTTACGGTTATGTGTGCTCCCGAACGTTTTATTGTGTATCTTTTTTTGAAAATCGAACTTCAAATCGACTTTTTCTGTCTCTCGCTTTTTTCGTATCGAAGTGAAAGTGACAGAACAAACTGAAGTAAAAATCTTTCGAATTTTGTAAATAGAAAAAAAAAGTTAGTTTGTCTTACGCTCGCAGCAAAATCAAAGTTTTTAAACAGCAAAACCTGCTTGTTTGAGGTGCAACGATGGACGCAGAAAGATTTTCTTTATAATAGGTATAACACACTTTTAAAAGTTTCAAACATGTTAAACACCCTCCGTCTAGACGCCAAGCTTAAAGAAGACATCGAAGAATAGAGAGAGTCTACTCTTTTCACGCCTAATATAATTTACATAAATCAAATGTCTTTAAAATAATTAATCTTGTCTATCTAGCTTGGTATTAAACCATTATAAACCTTCTGCCCAAGACTTCGTTCGCATGGAATTCGGTTACAGTTTACAGTTATTCAGTTGGGAACTTTTAAATTTTCCGGGATGAGTATAAACTATCTCCATTCCAAACTTCATCCAAATCCGCCCAGCCGTTAAAGCGTGAAGGAGTAATAAACAAACTCACACACACGCGCACACTCACAAACATTCGCATTTATAATATCAGTGTGATTTTTCGACCTCCATATAGCCACATGTTCTGTGTGTCATGTAAACATGGCACAACATGGCACTGCGGCACCCTCGTCGCTCCCCGCTACGAAACTTTTACACAAAACTAATTTTCATGCCTTCTACGTTTATAGCAAAACCGTTCTCCGTTATTTTGTGCACAAAATTAACTATATGCATTAACTTATTAGTGCCCAGGCACCGTTAATCAAATAGTTAACTTTGTTAATCGCTAATCCGTTAGTAAAAACGTTAACTTGTGACAGAAATTGAATTTTATACGTTGTTGCGTAATTTACTCACAACAAATTGCGATATACATATACATACACACACAGACACACAGGTGCTATGGAAGTTTAGGCAGGACATGAAACATTAGTAAAATAGGGTATGAATTAGTTTGTAATAATACCTATTATTTAAGGATCAAATTCAAATCAAAAGCTATCTAACATTAGCCGTGGGGTGTCCTTTTGGCAAATAGTAAGTATTTAATTAACGTTTTACGGACTTCAATTGTTTTAACGGAAGTTAATGAGTCCGTTAACAATTTTTGAAGTTAACTTAAAAGTTAATCCGCTAGTCGAAATGTTAACTTCGTTAATTAACTATTGACAGATTAACGGTCTTATGCCCAGCTATGCTTATTGGCATCTGCTTCACTCGATCGGTATTGAGTTAGTGGTATCTCTAAGCAAATCATTCTAAAAATGTATCGCTCAAACCTCAAAAACAAGCATTCAGTGTGCTGTGTATAAGGGGAGAAAAACAAACAGGTCTACCTTTGTTTGTCCTCCTCTTCTCATTACTGAACCATATAAAAAGAAAAAATTACCAATTCGATGCAAAGGGTTTGTAAAATAAATCAGCGACAGACAATGGCAGTGTGCAGTCGACTTTTATACCCAGCCGACATGTACAATAGTATAAACCTTATTTTAAATAACAATTGTATTCAATATATTCCTTTTTACTAATTTATTAGTTCTTCTCGAAGGTTGCATTCTCTTAACTTCAAAAATAGCTTAAAAAGGCTTTTATCTACACCCATATCATAAAACCTCCATTCGTTAATCAAAAACCGTAGGGAATGACCACCATTTTGACAACCAATTAGGAAAAACCAGTGCTGCGATAAAGAAATAACATGACTTCTTTATCGTTTTTAGTAAAGAAATGAGATTAAATTTAGAACAGCTGTCAAAACTCAAGTGGGTCTCTATTCTAGTATCCATAGATATTAAAACAGTTATTGATACGAAACGTCAATTCAGTATGTTTTTTTAATATAAACTGCACAATATTTGATCTCGTGTGACGTGAGAATAGAGACTTCATCCGTTTGTCTATGATTTTAAAAAAAATGGTCGCGCCGCCATGTTGGTGTTTTGCTGAACGAAAGTAGAATTGTTGTTGAATTGAATAGAAAACTACTATTTTGAATTTTGTTAAACTTTGTAAAGGTACCTTTTAGTTATCAAGCATATAATGTACTTAATCATTGGAGAATGCCTGACGGTTACACAAAAGTTGGTAAGGAAGCCATAAATATAAAAGAATTGAAAAATGGAAAGGATAAAAGACGAAAGTTACGGGATTCTCATCCACACGCAGCGACGTGAAAGCGCAAGTGCAATGTGCATCGCGTTAGGTACTAGGAAGGTTTCATAGGCAATTAAAACTCCACCGCAACCTAGTTTATTTCCGTATCAATTTGTTACGGATCTACTTACGCCTACATTGTGTTATACTTTCTCGATTCTCTCACTGATATACTAATAATAAATCAATAATGTTGGCAAGAAACGAAATATTTAAAGCACGGAATGGTTTTCTGCGTCCGCCTCTCGAGCTTTGCTGTTTCGATGTTACGATCTGTAATTGGCTTTAAAAGTATTTTATGTGATTAACTTTAAATCTGTTAAAGTGATTTAACATTATTTTCAAATAAAAAGATTATTATGCTAATGGCAGGTAATGGCGCGTTTTGATACCAGCACGAACTGTAACAGTTCATAGTATTCACGGTTCGCTAGGCGCGTGTATCACTTAAGTAGCGTCCAACCGTTGAAAATGTTGGAGAAATATCAACGGACTGAAGAACAATGGAGTATTATGTGGTAATAGTGCAAATATATACGTTTGCTTATGCTTGGAAAAAAATATCTCAACAAATAACGGCATTGTTAACCAATACAGATAAAAAGGAATAAAAACGGGCCCCGAGAACCTTAGCCGAGAGCCCTTTCAGGTTTTTACCAGACCAACATGGAAGTCTTTAATTAAGAATAATTTTTTGCTACATTCTTTAAGACAGAAAGTTTCATATTTTATGGGATAAACATCATTATAGCCTACTATTACTGTTTTGCCTCCTCTGCTGCACTGCGAGAGAAGACATAGTATAGAATGCGTGCAGATGCTTATCATCCTGGCATGTCGTAAAAGTCGTCTAAGGGACGGGTCCTCTCCAACATGGTGGACTATCTGTATGGGCGATGGGCTGATCACCTGTCACCATACGGTTCATCATACCATCTTAGGACTAATTAATCGAACGTGGCCACAAGTAGTCTTGTGGCTCTGCCCATCCTATTAGAGATTTCGGGCGTGATAATATGTATGTATGTATGTATTACTGTTTTGGGGTAACGAAGTGTCTTAGATTAGATCATCGTCCTAAATAAAACTTTATGTTCATCTTAGTGAAAAGACTAAGAAAATCATCAACAGCCTACAAAATTAATGGGATTCGTAATGAAGTCGCAGACATAGATTAATATGTTAATACTCAGAATATAGATATCAGTGACTTTAACGACACTAGTGCTATCTTACGCTAAAGCACTTAAATACGTACCCCACTGGTTAACTACTTACCCCGCTGGGTTCCACCAGTGCATGATTAATATTCTTCTATCGGTTTCAATGTGATCCTGTTGATAAATAAAGATCATGCTTCCGTATCCTTATTTTATCAAAATAACAAGGAAACCGATAATATACGAGTACATATAGATTACACACACATCTATCTTCTATAAAAAAAGTCAATCTGATCTTTATTCGATTTAGGCTTTTACGACCTCTTATGAAGATCAAGGAGTGAATCTACCACCGATACGGAAAAAACCTCTACTGAAAAGAGCCGGCCAGAAACCGATATCATTTGGCGCGATATCATTTTTCAAAACAATACGTACTTACACAACGGAACACAACAGCTTCTGTTAGCACCGGACAAGATCCAATTAAAGTTGAGAAAGTTTTGCGAAGGTCAGGTAAGCAGAATAATCAGAACCGAGGGGAACAGCAATATTATCCAAGAAATATAACGCTCTTAGCACATTCGCCGCAGATTGCGATAAACCAAATTTGATTGACATTGGCGACATTGCTGTCACGTCATGTTGATACGTCAGATATACGTTCCCTACTTGAAAAGAATATCTACGTAAGATTATTCATAAATAACTCATATAAATAATTTCTGTCATCATTCAATTTGATATTGTGAAATAAAATCTAATTTTTAATAACATATGTTATTATGTACCTCAACATTTCGACCGTATTGAAACGGCAATCCTCGCCACCGAACGGCATTACTACTCAAGTATTCTTGAAGCGGTTGAAATAAAGAAATGTAGGATTTTAACCGGCAAGGTGGATATAAGTTATCGAATTCGTGGAATCCAGTGATTAGCAAATGCAATGATTAGCAAATCGTCGGATGTTGTCAGTATAGTGTGTCGCCGGTATTATACTCCGAAACAAGAAAAACAAGACCAAGTGAGGGTACTTCGAAATACTCACGCGATTCGAAGGTGCTGATACCCGCCTCTTCAGTCTTCTCGTGACCACGGACGTGGCAATACGGTCGAAACGTCGAGGTAGGTACATACTTAAATAACATTTCTAAGTTACGCGATTAAGTCTCGTTTACATGTACATATATAAACAAATGTATTGACGAATGACGACCACGATAGAACAACGAACAAATGATTTAGTATAGCATTTTTTTTTACATTTTTGCAGATACGTCCCGTGATAAAACAGAGCCCTGCACGTCTGCTTCTTCGATGTTCATCGTTTTGAGGACGAATCTGACCATCAGTCCAAGAGGCAGACACGAACAAATGATTTAGCACACCGTTTTTTTTACATTTTTGATACGCTGTCTATTGAAAACGCCACACGAACAAATCATACCTATATAAATTTTGGCACCCAGCTCCTTAGCTATAAGAAGGTTAAATATCTCATGATTCTTCTAAGACAAAACAATATACAGGATGTCCTTGGAAGCATGGATGAAATCAAACAAGGACGTAGAGGCGGTCATTTCCTTAAAGTCATAAATTTGCTATCACACCGTACATAATTTTTTTTGTAAAAAAAATTACTGTAACGATATCGGCTTATTTTTTTATATGTAGGTTTTGGGATAATGTAGCTCTTCTAAAATGGTACTTTCAACAGAAAACATGTTAATTGTGTCTGAAAAAAAATTATTTCCTACAAAGACTTCTGTTTAACAAAATCTTTACTCAAGTTTGTAAATACTCTCGTGAAAAAAAATTACACTATCGAAAGATAACCACAGATTGTAAAAACTTTTCCGTTTAATATTAATTCTGACAACATATTAATATTGATATTATTGTATTTGATTGAGGAGTTATTTAGTTTTTATCTGGCAGGTCGATTTTTCTTAATCGGATTTTGTGTATGAGAATGAAATTATTCGGTTATCCCAGCAATAGTGTGTAAATATTACAACGAAAATAACCATATTAGTAACCGAATTTTTGTGTAATGAAAATTAAGTAATTAATTAAAATAACAGTGTTCGAAGGCTACGAATAAAATTTTACTTTACCCGTCTAAACGCGTTGGCATTATAAGCGCAGTCGCGGCTTCTTTATCCCGAGGTTGTGCCTCCGTCTCACTTTCATGTTCGTTAACATCTTCCTTGTTATAGCCCCATAGAAAGAAATCCAAGGGGTTGAGGTCTGGTGAATGAGCTGGCCACGCAATATCGTCTTCCTATCCAGTGACAAGAGAAAACTTTCCAAATGGGTTCTCACTACCCTTGCAAAATATGGAGGGGCCCCATCGTGCTGTAGCCACATATCCCGACGTGTCTCAAGGCATACTTCTTCCAGCAAGCCGTTCAGATCTTGCTGTAAAAATCTCAAATACTATGGGCCATTGATCTAGCAGGTAGCCCGCTGGGCCCAATTAGTTGCTCGTCCACAATTCCAGCCCACATATTCACTCCGAAGTGGTACTGGAGGTGATCTCTCCGCACGATTCGTGGATTAATGAACGCGTAGTAATGCAAATTATGCATGTTGAATATCCCTACTCTTCAAAACGTAGTTTCATTACCCCATCATTTTTTTTTTCGAAAAAGTGGGGATTTTCACGGTGGCGGCGTAACATTTCCCTACAAAAGTTTATTCTTGGGCCGTAGTCAAAGAAGTAAAAACTCGACTTGGTAGAGAAAAAAAAATGGATAAAAAAATGAATAACTCCTCAATTAATAAAAATAATATCAATAGTAATATGTTGTTAGAATTATCATAAAACGGACAAGTTTTTACAATATGTGGTTAACTTTCAGTAGTATAATTTTTTTTCACGAGAATTTATTACAAAATCGAATAAGGATTATGTTAGACAGAAGTCTTTGTAGGAAATCATTTATTTTTCCGACACGATGAAAATTTTTTCAGCTGTAGTAATTACCATTTTAGAAGAGTTACATTATCCCATAACCTATTTCAAAAACAAATAAGCAGATACGATTACACTTTTTTTTTTTTTTGTTCGCTGAGATAGCGAATTTATCATTTTTTTTATACAACATCATAACTTTTGAACCGTTAAGAATCGAACTAGAATTTATGGATTAAAATTATTGGAAATGACCACCTCTATTTTCTTGTTTGATTTTATCCATACTTCCAAGGACATCCTGTTTAACGTGGTGCAGAATGGGTGCAGACGACTCTTCTTTTAGATGCGCCATTTTAGAAATGCGGCAAAATGCATTAGGAAAAAATGCGTTAAGAATTTTAAAACAGGTCACTTTGAACTTTAATAAAAACTTTTATTAAAAATACGAATCCATTTTGTTTTGACCAACGACTACATGATTCAAATGTAATACCCAAATTTTTCTTACATTTGGCGACAAGGACACCTAAATAAAAGATTATGAACAAGATTAAAACTGCAAACTACTATAGAATATTCATTGAATTATTTATTGTAACTTTATTTTCGTTCTCTTGCAATCGAAGCGAAAAGTTAGTGTAAGTATAACTCAGGAGAAAAACCCATTTACACTGGCTTCATAGCCTCCTTCGTTGTTGCTCAGGAGGTTAAATATCTCGTGTGTACTGGCTCATTTCAATCCTTTGTTGAACCATCTACTATAATAACCCTCAAAATAGTACTATCATAGTAATAGCTAAAAAATGCTATCAGTTATTCTTGGACACTTTATATAAACTATGGGACGTAAAATTTCAACCAAACACGTGAAACACAAAGTCAGACAACGTCAAAACATTATTTTATCTTATCCTGGTTTGGGCCAGGACCAAGCGAGCGGCGGCCGGGCCGAGAGCGCCGCCCTGCCCCTCGCAGGGCGCGCTACAAGTGGCATGGCGGGGCAGGCGACCAGGCCGCCGGGGACCATTTACATTGGTCACGCTGGGAACCTCGGACAAGTAACTTGTCGGGGTCATAACCTGTTTGTGACCCCTCCCCCGAGACCGCGGCTGCGGTTGTCTCGCACTGACCCGAGCCCTTGACTCCCTTGACTGATGAACATTCGAAACATATTTTCCTATAAATGTACTTGAACGATTTTTTAAGACCAAATCGGGCAGATATTAAAAATTCTTACGATTTCACGATGACCTAGTGACACTAATGAACAAAGATTGAATTGAATTGAATTGAACAAGAAGAAAAAAACTGAAAGATTAAATTATTAAGAGAAAAGAAAAATATACATGTAAATTATATTATGTCATTACCACTATCGCATCGTCCCTAAGAGAAGATCCATAAGAACTTTGTATCCGTAGATACCAAATTGCGTTTACTTATTTAGGTACTTGGGAATTTGAAAATATTTTAAACAATGAGATAATAAAATGTATACGTTTAGCTTCGCAGGTAAGTATTTCGTGTGAAAAGTTATTTCACCCGTTTGCAGATAACATCAAGTAAAGGGCATAAAATTGAAATTGGCTGGGATAGTCGATTTGTGATTGTTTGCCTGGTATTTGATTTGTTGAGATGACGTCGGCGCGTATTTATTTGATGCCCGTGGCCCGTGGATATTGTTAAGGCACAATGCGAGTGCAGCGGGCCGTTGTGCCTTGTGAAATGTTGCACGACTACTTTTTTCGTCTGGATTCTATACTCATAATACTCGTTTTTTAAGACGCGAGCTCGAGATGTACAGGTTTATCGGTTTAAAATTTATTAACATCGAGAAACAATTTAAAACCTTTAGTTAGCCCATAAGAGCTTTTGATGTATGGAAATGTATGCTATTATAGCTTATTGCATTCGGAGAAACTTATAACTTTTTAAATCTCGGTTTATTCTTTTACGAAGAACGTTTACAAGAAATAAGAACAGAGAACGACAATATTAAACTTTTCGCTTCTCCTAACTATTGAACATTTATATCATGTTATAAAATAACTACTTATCTTGTTTGCTATTTTAAATTATTGTTAGCACATTATTATTTATAACTAATACAGGTGTCACAGGTAATAGTGTCAAACTGAGGTCCGGAGGAAGAGCAACTCAAGGGGTTTCAGATTCACCCCTATATTGTATGTTCATGTGATTTTTAGGGTTCCGTACCTGAAAAGGAAAAAACGAAACCTTTATAGGATCACCTGTGTGTCTGTCTGTCCGTCTGTCACAGCCAATGTGCTCCGCAACTACTGGACCGATTGAGTTGAAATTTGGTATACATATGTAAGTCGGTGACTGCATCACGGACGCGTGACGTAAATATATGAATTTTAAACATGGGGGCCACATTTGGGGAGTAAATTAGAACATAAAAAAAAGTGATGCAACCTATATCGTGTGACATATCAAATGAAAGTGCTTAGTGTAAGGATCTTAAATATATATTTTTTTGAATATCAAGTAAAATAGTTTAGAAGTTGTTTAGGAAAATAGGCGAAAATTAACCATTGCCCCCCCCTTATTTCCGAAACGACTGGGGCTAAAATTTTGAAAAAATACAGAAAATAGTTCTTTACCTATAAATTACAGGAAAACCTATTAGAAGTGTATGGTATTTAAAGTAACGTAGTTAATTTCATATAAATCATGTAGAGAACCCGCGAGTTTAACCCGCACTTGTCCGGTTTTTCGTAGTTAAGGAATTAAGGGATTTTTTCAAATTCAATCTACAGTACAAAAAAATAATGATTTCGCCTGAGACTTTAATGAAAAGAAGTGCGAAAAAATCATTATTTGAACGTCACTATCACTACTCGAAGACATTGCTTAATTACTTACGAATAATTTATTGAATTTTCAACCGGGTTTTGACGCTTTGTGCCAGATTCGCAGAACGCCAGATTCGCAGAATGCCAGATTCGCAGATTGCCAGATTCGCACAGTGCCAGATTTTCAGATTCGCAGTATACCAGATTCGCAGAATGCCAGATTCGCACGATGCCAGATTTCAGATTCGCAGAATGCCAGATTCGCATAGTACCAGATTCGCATAGTACCAGATTCGCATAGTACCAGATTCGCAGAACGCCAGATTCGCAGAATGCTAGATCGGATCATTTTTCAATATAAGTTGACGATCACTTTACCGGCGTTAGGGCGGGAATGATCCATATAAATCTCATTATCATATCAGTTGCCAGACAAAGTCACGGGGCCATCCATAACGAGCAACATTACTGCCTATGATTTTATCAGGAACAAGTCGTTTTAGAGCATTGAATCATTTCATTATTGAGAAATAGTAGTTTATGCAACGGTTGCATAATGATAGGCCTTAAAACACTAGTGCGGTTTTATGAAACGAGCTTTTAGCGAGTTTCATAATAAGATCGCACGTGTGTTTTAAGGCCAAATTATGCAGAGTTGCATACATAACTTTATCTACACACATATTATAAATCCTCCATGATGGGTTCAGAAACAATATTTTCTGGCAACAAGTTATTTGTTGCAATCGTGGCTGCATATTTCCGATATCCGGCGCATTTTCCGAGAAGACTACTTACTATTCATATTTTCAACTAAAATGTAAATTACAAACAACTTTTTCTATTCAATTCAACAAAATTCTACTTTCGTTCAGCAAAACGTCAACGCGGCGCGGCGCGTCAATAATGGCGGCCGTCCGTCAAGACCATTTTTTTTTAAATCATAGACAAACGGATGAAGTCTCTATTCTCACGTCACTCGAGATCAAATATTGTGCAGTTTATATTAAAAAAACATACTGAATTGACGTTTCGTATCAATAACTGTTTTAATATCTATGGATACTAGAATAGAGACCCACTTGAGTTTGACAGCTGTTCCAAATTTAATCTCATTTCTTTACTAAAAACGATAAAGAAGTCATGTTATTTCTTCATCGCAGCATTGGTTTTTCCTAATTGGTTGTCAAAATGGTGGTCATTTCCTATGGTTTTTGATTAACCAATGGAGGTTTTATGATATGGGTGTAGATAAAAGTATATTTTATTACTGTACCTGCACCAATGATTGCGTAAGAGCTGGCAACGGAAATTAATTATTTCACTCTTACACCATGCTGGCTTTACACGGGTTGTAACTCCCATAGCCCTGTTTTATAAAGCTACAAGTTACAAATTACAAGCGGAACTCCCTTTCTAGCAAAAGGAGTTAGAAAGAGACTTCCGCTTGTAATTTGTAATTTGTACAAAACAGGACCCAGTAGTGCACCGATTGCAGTGCCACCTACCGAATAAATTAAGAATTAGAAATTCTTGTTACGTATATTTATTTTATTCGTTTTAATTCTCTTACATAAGTAGGCAACAAAACTGATATTGCAAAATGATCCGATAACGGTTCTGTACCTTTTGAGGTATGGAACTCTAATTAATCTTACTCTCTCTATTACTATTATGTGAAAAATAAATCTGGCACTGTGCGAATCTGGCAATCTGCGAATCTGGCATTCTGCGAATCTGGCGTTCTGCGAATCTGGTACTATGCGAATCTGGCATTCTGCGAATCTGAAATCAGGCATCGTGCAAATCTGGCATTCTGCGAATCTGAAAATCTGGCACTGTGCGAATCTGGCAATCTGCGAATCTGGCATTCTGCGAATCTGGCGTTCTGCGAATCTGGCATAGAGCGTCAAAACCGTTGACACAACAAATTTAGCTTGTTTCTAGTTTTGTTTGACGAATAATTAGCTTCCCGCCACATAATATTTCTTAATTTCTTTTTGTAATTTGCAGTTAAGTATGTGATGTTTGACTATGGTCTGAGCCTTAATGCAAAGTTATTATCAATATTTGCGTTATATTTATTTTACGTAAATGCACGCCCGTATCAATCGTAAATTTGTATTTAGATAGTAATACAGATGTCGTAATTAAATTAAAATAGGTATAACCTTAAATCTCATAAAAATATATCAATTAAATTAAGCTGTATTGTGTATGTGGCTGTAAGACCTAATTGCCTTAGTCTTAAAAGAAGAAATTACTTTCTGCACAAGAGCATAAAAAACCATTTTATGCAGCCTTCTTTGGACATAAAGAACAACTTTACGAGCATGATAAGTGAAAAAGGATTTTTGCACCAGGTATGACCCTGATATGATACCCTATTTATTAAAATCGTTCCATTTGTTCTGAAGCTTAAGTAGAATATTCGAAAATTTTCACAGAAAACTTGTATCTAGTCAATTCATTTTCATATAATGCCAATACTTTTTAAAATCCTTTACTAACTTATACTATCTTATCAGCCAGTACTTTGAGCATAACATTTTAGACGAGGCAATCACAGTTCGATATGGCCGTCGACATGTGGACTGTCTTGCTACCAGTAAGTCCACAGAAAAGTGGTCAGCTGTCCCGTCGGACTGTGAATGAGCGGATTGGGTGGCTGGTGGTGTAAACTTCTTGATCAATTAACCAAATTAAAAAAAATACAAAACAGTGCTAATGAATTTCGTATGCAACTTTATTGCTCTAGAGCAATTAAGGGCTGCTTTGTGCTGAACATTTAAGGCCATAATGATGAAATTAAAGCGTAGTAGGAAGAAAAAGAGTTTTGTTAAGTTATGGAATATTTCTATATTCTGATTTTTTTTCTTGTTCCTTTAAAAAAAATATGTCTCATTCTGTGCGGTCATTTTAATACTACAACTGTGCCAAATTTGAGCTTGATACGTTAAGCCGTTCGTGAGAAGAAGAGTCTGACAGACAGACAGACGGGCAACAAAGTGATTGTATAAGGGTTCCGCTTTTTAAAAAGAGTTCGGAGTCCCAAAAACACGTCACATTAGTGTAGTTTTCAAAAGAAAGACTCCAGGTAGGATTTAGGAAACAATAATTAGAGGTTTTTCAATAGATGTTTTGATAACTTTGAGTTCTAAGTAACAAAAACTTAAGCGCAGCATAAATCGTAATGCATCATATTTTGCTTATTCATATAAGTATGACATTTAATTGCAGAAATTAGCTAACACAATAAGTAAACTCGCCAAGAGAATTAACTTTTCAAAAATATCCCATCGTTCATCATTTTAAATAGGTAGGTATATTTTTTTTTTTTTAGTATGTCTATATATTCCTTTTTAATTTTGACTTGGATATTGTTAACATTGATATAGAAAACGAGCTCTCGGTAAGAAACTACTGTTCAGGGTTCAGTGATTTTGGCTCTATGATATCCTATTATATACGTAAATAAATAACGTTCATACGTAGATGGCTTCCTATCTCTGATCATCTTTAAAAACATTCTTAATTAATTAGCGTAGAAAATATAAAACCCCGAACAATTCAAGTAACAAACTAACAACTTTTCATTAATTACTGTACTTACAAACTTCTAGGCAAAGTACAATTATTTAGTCTCTAGGTCTGACTAAAAGTAATTAGATAAAAATAAACGCTATAACAAGCGTACACATCGCAGACGAACTTCATATTACGCATATAAGTAGATATAGCCATCTCGCTCTAGTCCGTCTCCCTCATGTTTTATTGAACTTTTTGGGGTTCCGTGTTTTTCCTCAATCTATAAGATGACATTGTTTATTTCTGTCGCAAGCAATCCATCCGGGCGTATGATGTACGACAATAAATGTCAATGAAACGAATCAGTAATTTGGTGCCAATGTCAGGACTGGGGACTACTGGGCAAAGTGGGCAGATATAAATAATCTTTTTTTTTTTTTTTAGAATGGACATACGCTGTTAGACTCTGACGACTTCGACAACTTCACCGGAAAGATGCGAGCAGCCTGAATGGCGCTCAACAAGGGGATAAATAATCTTGTAATCAAACCACATCTTAAGCTTTGACTACTGACTTTTAAGCATATTGATTGTATTTTTTTCTCTAAACCGGGTAACCACGATGGGATGAATAATCATCAATCAATTTGTATTTCAAAATGTTCTCTGGCGAACTTGTAATATGTAAATATTTAATTTAATACCATTATAAAATATATCACGAACATTGTAAAGGA
The DNA here is from genome assembly GCA_947859335.1 of Tortricodes alternella. Taxonomy (NCBI): domain Eukaryota; kingdom Metazoa; phylum Arthropoda; class Insecta; order Lepidoptera; family Tortricidae; genus Tortricodes; species Tortricodes alternella. The sequence goes on from OX401976.1 coordinate 8,826,585, forward strand.
ATGTAAATAAAAAACATAATTAATTACTAAACAAAAAGCTCTTAAAAGCTTTCCATTTCAAACTCGTAGGGTTGGGGTGGCGCCCCTCGGTTGTTATTACAAACTAAATTTCGCTCTAGATACATTTTCGTACGCGCTATCGTATACGTAGTTAGCCAGTATTTATAATTACCTACTAATAAGTAAGTTGTCGATGAACTTTTTACTGGAAATTGCAATTTAAATCTAACAAATAATCCTCGCTGTTTGCTCATTATTGTTGGCGGAATGATTAATCTTAAATCTTTTATAAGCAATCATTATTACTTCATAATTAAAACATTAATTAATTACATAATTAAGTTAAAATTAACTGAGCTAAATTCGTCCGCCATTAAGAAAGCGATCGCAACTCATGCTGCCAAATTCTACATAATATTCAATTTAGGAAATGTTTATTTGATTTTTTTCAGTTGTAAATTGGAGTAAAATGAAGGAGCGTCCCGGCGCGGGCCGCGGCACGGAGAATAACACATGGGGTGCAGCGAAGGGTGCGGGCGGCCCACTGAAAAGTGCGCGGGTGGGGCTGAGCAAACTCGCGGGTATGTACAACTGCGTACTCACAGTTTTTCCCTTAATTTCCTTCACGGAATTTAATTTAAATAATACCGACATAGTGTTTTGTATAACACAACTACAGCTCTTCAAAAACGGATAAACTAATAGCTTATAAGTCATTTCAATCGAATACAACATTATGCTCTATACATATGAATATGTGTTTCGTACAATATAAACAGCTTGATTCAAAATAAATATAAAAAAACCAATAAACTTACATATTCCATATCAAAACACGGAAAGTGGGTGATTGAAACGAACATGACAAATTGCTACTAAACTAGTTGTTAAAAACACAATAAGTGAGAGATAAGAATGTAACTACGATAGAAAGTGTGTCACATTCACGTTTGAATGAAGACGCATCCGGTCGTAAATCTTACGTAAACTATTCACGATAAGTAAAGTGGAAAAAGTGGTAATAAATTTGTTTGAAATAAGAAAATGTATATTTTGTGTGTGGCGCAGTTGAACGTCCCCGCAGCATGTACTCTCAAATAGGGGAACAAGCATTTTAGCATTACCCCCTGCAACTCTTCCCGCGGGGAGGGGGTGGGCCCACGGCGACGTAAAAATCAATATGCCGGAGTTGTTAAATCACGCTTATAAACGAGTACTCGTCTTCGTTCCATTCCTCAAATTGCTCGAGCATTTTAAGCAATAGCAAATAACATGGCACAACAAAGCTAGACTGACAACGCCTTTTGATTAGCTTTTTCCATGGCTTAACACGATAACATGGGGAACAACAAAAAGTATAGCATTGGCAGTAAAAACATAGCATTGGCAATAATGAGTATATTTTTAAATTGATCAAGCGAAAATGATTTCAATTTTCCAATAAATAAAAGAAAGAAGATAATAAAAACGAAATACAAACTGAAATAAGAGAGAGTAACGAAAATCAGGCGGAACTTTCGTCCGGAAGTACCAGTCCATAGGGGAGCCTCGGGTTTGTAGTGGGCAACTGTTACAATATCGGTTAATAGCGAATTTTCCGGTCACTTTGAGCTAATGTTTGGTTGAGATTTATCAAATGAAAAGCCCTCTTTTCCTCTTTGAAGATAAGAGTAGTAACCTAATGTAGAGGAACTGCTTTTGAGAATACTTCTACGTTTAGGTTTTCTCCATATTCAGGATTCTAATACCAATGACCTATTCATATTTCTGGGGTTTCTGACAGAACTATTGCATACAGATATTTGGACATACGTTCATAATTACTGCTTCATACGACAATCATTCAATTGTACCTATAAGTTAAATATTTCCATTCATATTTACAACTAGCTACTCGTATGTGCCCATGGCCACGTACGCGCAGAACACCGCCTTTACAGTCACCTCCAATTTAAAACAGGTGTATCTTTGTGTAGTTAGTCGATTACGATGAAACAAAGATGTAATCCTACCTGAGACCTTCCTTAACCCACTTGTTAAAATTCCATCAAAATCCCTTCAGTAGTTTCCCTGTGATAGGTACCTGTTCAAACAAACGGACAACAGCCAAAAAATCTTGAATCGACATTTTGGATCCTGTTACGTTTACATTGTCCCCCTGTATATATTTTTTTGTTAAAATCTAAAGGATAACTCAAACATTCTGCAAGGCTTAGTCCCATATCCTAAAACTGCCCACGGGCTTCCCACCTTTTGCAGTAAAAAATACATCAAACACATATGATAGGCACTTAAATGGTCATCCATAACCATAACATTTATTTATGACTTATATTATTTGGATCGGAAGTATCAAAACAAGGAATACATTTAAGCAAAGCAAAAGGTTTAAATGAATGTTCAAAAGAAAGTTAACGTTGGGTTGTAGATTCTATAATTTGTTAACTTAATACTTGGAACGGAAAATTTAATTACGAAAACTCATTAACTCTGCGTAATTGATGTGTAGTGTGATCTACAACACCCAGTCGCTATTTCGTAGTACTACAATTATTGTGACCATTAAGCTATTTATGTGATTTGACCGCATACATTATACCTATATACTTTTTGATTTCACATCACTTATGTCGTTTTACCTGTTTAGACAACATTACATTTTTTTAAAGCATTTGTTAAATTAGGTATTACTCTTTCATAGTGATTATAATCATATACTTACAAAAGATCTTCACTAAGCAGCCGAGCGTTTAATATCAAAAGTAATATTCACCACAAATTTATCGCCAGCGGTGCTATGATTGGCATGGTTTGTAGTATCTTATCCACTTTTACAGGTATTAGGAACAACTTTTAAATAAATCGAATGTCAATGTTTGATCTGACCGGGTTGTTTTATCCCCTATTCATTCATGTTAGGTCAGCTGGATGGGTTCGACTACGTGAACTATCCGATACTCAATCGGATAGTTTACGTAGAACAAGGATGAAGCCAAAAATATAATCACAGATGACCGGTGGGAGACATGGAAATGCCCTAAGCGGCCCTAACATGCATGCCACAAAGATAAATTAAACCCGTTTATCTCTATGACTGTCTCTTTCGTCGGCACTAGTGTGAGAGAGACGCACTTAGAGATAAGACGGTCTATCTTATCTTTGTGTCATGCATGTTAGGGCCGCAGGAGACCCGCATCCTAGAGGTTATGTCCAGGTTCTAATTTATACCAAGTTAAAAAAGCATCATTTCCTACTTGAGCTTTAACATTTGTGTAAAGATTCAAGAAAGTGAATTGAAAGGTGTACACTGAGCTTTGGAATGGTTCAACATACGTATACATGTTATTAATATTCATATATAAATGTTTTGATATTCTCACTTGAATCGCAATTTTAATAACATACTTGTTTGTGTTCGACAATTTTATCTTCAGGTAAATTAAATGCGAAGATACCATATAATATTTAACCCATGCATATTAGATAAGCCAAATAAGTTCCGCATTAAATTGATAAGTCTGAAAGAGTAAAATCAATTAGCAAAATAAGAAAAAATATATAAGCTCTTATATTCGTATTAACTAAGTAATATAATCGCGATAAAATATGAAATAGTTACCTAAAAGTAAAAAGTAATATTACTTGTCCCGTTAAAGTGGGTCACCCCCTACCCCCGCGCAGCAGGGCCCGCGCCCTCTCCCCCTCCGCCGGAGCCGACTCTCGTCCGCCCGCGACTGTCCCCACTACCCACTCCATCCCCCAACATTCATTGTGCCGCAATATATTTCTTTTTATGTGCAAACAGAAAAGTTATTTATTTAAATTTTCTCACGAATTCGCATCGCAATTTTATTTTATTATATTATCCGTATCGCATTTAGAATGCCGTGTAAGTACTCGTATCGGCACTTTGTATTCATAAAGAAAATCAATCAAATAACCAAATCATTTGGGTACTAATGGCATTTGAATTGCTCTAATTATTATACACTTGAGTCTATGTGATGTGTCTTATCATTATTAAGAGAATGTTTACTCAGCGCTGTTGTGATGCAATGACATAATGCCTAAAAAATATTAGCCTCCCTAAACTCTGCTTTCTATCTACTCTACGCCATGGCTATTATGTCTCCAAATAATTAAATTTAAACCGCTCGGCGTAGTAAGGCATAATATTAAATTGAATAATAAAACTCAATTGCATTGCAAAGATCACAATTTCCTGACATCAGCCTGGAGAAAGTTGGTGCGGGGACAAATTTAAAACGAATCCCGTTGGATATAGGAGCGAAGTTTGCGTGAACGAGTGGATATTACGTTATATACTGTTTCGTTTGGAACACTTCTTGAAATATTTACGCAATATTTCTACTTATTGAACCCAGATAGAGAGCAAAGTAATCTCAATTGTATTGTGAATAGCGAGAAAAGATTTAGATTGGCGATTGGTAAGCAAACTGATTTCTGGAGCTCTTGTAACGGGTTAAAAGATGAAAAGCATGCCGTTTAAATATAAAAATTTTCACTTCTTGTATTTTATCTGAAAAAGTTATTCGAACAACGAGATTTCACAGGGTAAATATGATAAGAAACTAAGGGTCGCACGCTTAGTCAGTCAATGGGTCCAGTTCGAAACGATGTCTTCTTTATTGAAATTTTCCTAAACTTAAAATAAAAACGTCAAACTCGGTTTTATATAGCACAAGGCTGTCAACATCGAATTTGACCTTTCTTATTTTAAGTTAAGTGACGTTTAAATTTAGCGAACATATTTTCTAATTGGCCACAAACAAACGTGATCCTTTTTAAACTTTCCATACAAAATATTGACTAAGGAGCAAGCGTGTCAATGTTTCATTTACTGATTCCGGTGGAACCATTACAAATTAAGGTCATTTCATTGATTATACTGCTAAAAAACGTACCTATAGGGAGTTTTTGACTAAATTCAAATCCAGTTTGAGATTTGAATTTAGTCAAAAACTTAAACACTGCTTTTATTCGAACTTTCTGTGGAAAAAATCTAGAGGTTTGGACTAGTCTGTCAAGAAATCCAGTTTGTCTCAACGCGATACATGATTTATAACCCGAGAATAGATTCTCGTGTATTGTGTGTTGTGGGATAGCTCTTTAAAAACTAGTATGAGTATGATATGGGCAATTTTTTAGATTAGGGGGCCGTTTAGGAAATATTGAGCTCTTAAGGTATTTCCAGCGGTGGATTTATACTAGGGGCAGTCGGGGCTAGTGCCCAGGGCGGCAAATCTAGGGCGGCAAATTTGGAAGATATATAACCTATTTATAAGTTTGAGTAAAATTTCAGTAATGGGACGGCATTTTTCCGGTGCCCAGGGGCGGCATAAGTGCTAAATCCGGACCTGGGTATTTCTGTGGGAGTTACGTGTCCCTATCACCTACAAACAAAACGGTACATTAAAAAAAACCTGAGAATGGCTTATGTAACGAGGTTAAAAGGAAAACCAATCACGTCTAAGTAGGCTTCATTGTTTCATGAGTTAAACGCGAATAACTTGATTATACCTACTGAACATCATCGAAAATAACACCAAAAAATTTAATAAGATATAAAACGAAATATACAGGTTGTCCCTAAAACCAACGATAACGAACGAAACGAAAGGAGCTGATAGGATGGCTCAAATGCTACTAGATTAAGTAATTTTGATCTTATTAAAAATATCACAGTTAATAATTTCGAGATAATGACACTTTAATAAAACTCGTGGTTTTTGATAACCTGATTCATTATTTTGAGTACTACGACAACATTTTAATATTTTGTTTTTAGCATGATGTTCCTAAGTTTGTAATTGATGTGTTTCGTTTTATGCTATCGAATGTAATAAAACATTTGTTTTATACCATCATGCAGTAGCAGTTAAAAAAAAGAAATCAAACAATTAATAGATTTTTCAAAATTCGACACGATAGTTTGAACGAGTTTTATAAAAAAAACTGAGCATGGCCCGAAATGCTTTGTACCGGTTTAAGTATATTTAGGTAAGTAAGGTCTGTTCGGCGAGAGTTGATGCAAAAAGTAAAAAGTCAGTGCTTCTTAACTAATTAGGTACAAATTATTTTTACCAATGATAATAAAAAATTAAAGAGAAAAATTATATTTTTTTCATAGAATATTATGAATGAATAGCCTAACTGTATAAAAAGAAAGCAACACGCGAACAGAACACCCTAACGCCACACTCGAAGCCAATGACATTATTATATGTAGAAAGACACAAGACAGGTCATATCTATACTCAACGCGTTTTAAACATGTGTCATAGACATTTTTTTCGTTTTCGTTTCTTTGGCCGAAGCCAGTGCAGATTATTGAATTTATATGACATTTGACGCGGACATATAAGACATTAATTTGCAATATGGCGAATGTGTATATGAACAAAACAAATATATTTCTTTGGCCGCCGTCCGCCCGGCGCGAAACCGCAGCAACAACATTGACAACATCTACGTCCCTCGTACCACGAAACTCAGTGCGCGCGGCGATAAGTGACGCCCGTCATACAGTTTGCGATAGTTAAGCGACAGTCGCTATTTCGAGACGATATCATAATATTTATCAACTCTCGGCGAACAGACTTTAGGTATCCTTGTTGCCAAGTGCAAGGGAAATTAAGTTTTTAATCATGTAGAAAAACTGGCAACCTTCAAGAATAGGAATGTAGTCATTTTCATACCTTTGTCGACCAAGAACACACAGTCACCAATTTCATACGAGAGGATCCACTGTCTGTGTACCTACCCTAGAAAAAAAATCGTGTGCGTTAGGGTTGTTTCACACGTACCACAACCACACCACGTCGCAGCGTTAAAATGCGGTCACGCAGTGGTTACGTGTGAATAGTGTGCGATGTGGTCGTATCACACACGCGGTCGATAATGACGGTAAAATGTGGTACGTGTGAATTGTACTACTCATTTTCAATACAAAATATACGCCCGACCACGTGTTGTGGTTGTGGTGCAGTTGTGCTTGTCGCGTGGTTGTGGTACGTGTAAAATAACCCTTACACTCAGGCATTAATTTATGTATCTGGACTCAATGTGCCAAGTTTTAAAATGTAATAATTCTTTTGGACAAGCGTATTTAATAAAATAAACTCAAATGAGACTAACAAAAGCCAGTAAATAATTTTCCGCTATGCAAATCCCGTACTTTAGCAAAAGAAAAGTTTATAGCGAAACTGCGAAATTAAATTGAAATTTGTTAAATAGGTTTCAATAGGAACCTATGCTGGATGTTAGAGACGAGAGAAGGAAATAAGCGGTGAATCAAAAAATAACACTTTCACATCGCACTTCCGTAATTTCCCTTTGAATACTTTTTGCCTTGAAAATCTCGTATCTTAAAATGAACCGAAAACAAATGATCGAAAAATTAACCTATTTAGTTCATTTTTCAATCATCCTATTCAAAATCAAGCTAAAACTGCAACTAGTCGTTACTAACAAAGCGAGCTCTAACAAAAAAATTATAATTTTTAGGGTATCCACGTATGAATGGGAGCTTCCTAGGTTATTCATTATTTGATATTTTTTATTACCTGTATTGATTCCATAAAAACACATGTCTGTGAAAAACCCCACAAATCATCCATTACTGTTAGTGTTCTGGCGTTACTGAAATAAAGGCAGCCGACAGACGGATGATGGATCATATAATCGTGTACCATCTGCTAGGTAATAGGGACCCGTTGCACCCTTTGGGTATGGAATCCTAAAAAACACTAATTAGAGTGCTTATTTTTTTTCTATGCTTGCACGCTTATTAGTGGATTATAAAAAACCACTATAGGCCATTGTTGATGGGATAAAGATAGTTATCTCTATTTTATTCTTACGTATATATGAGTATGAATGCGTCTCGTGCGATGTCGGGACCATAAGATGTAGCCTTTCTTTATCGCCTATAAAATATTATCATTTTAATCATGTATGTATTGCATCCTTGCCAAGCCGTGTAACTATTTCGATGAACACTTTAATTGCCAAGGATCCGGTAGCCGGGTTCTCTGTTCGTAGCGATTTTTCATTTCAAAGAGTAAACGTTATTTATCTTAAACAGCGCTATGATGACAATAAACTTGACGGATTCTATAAAATCCGTCCTATAAAGAGATACTTAAGACCTTAGCAGGACCAAAAGTTTACGTTTGACACGACAGTTCTTATTCAAATCAGATAAGGTCGTTCGAAATGTTAGGACTCTTTGACCATATCAGTGCAGTGCTTCGTTAGGAATATTAGTGAACCAATCATAATCGTTGCAACTTGGGCTATTCCCAGAAATCTTACATATTATATAACTACTGGGAACAAAAAGTTTTATGTAAACTTTTCGGTATACCTAACTCGGATTGCGACAACGAATTGCAAACAAAATTGCTGGCAGCACCTTAACTAAATTAGATATAGAATCTTACCGTGTCACAAATAAAATAAAAAACAAAAAGCTGTATTTCCCGCTAGTTTAATCATTCGGCCTTTTGATTTGATTTTTTGGTATGGTTAATTTATGAAATACTGGTCGTCGGAAAAGTTTGTACCTATACAACGGTACTTCGTCTTCAAATACTCGTACGTATACCTACTTAGAAGAGGCACACGTATTTTAAGACCTATCATTTTGTGTCAGTTGTCATACAACTTTCCTAGACACTTATTGATTCCAAATTCCAATTCATTCTATTTTCTGGAGACATCAAATAGCTCTCCAACATACAGTACTTTCGGGATTCTCTTACGGATGTATTTCGCAACATTTCAATGAATTTTGAGAGAAATGTGTTTTTGTATTCCAACTTGCGTAAAACGGTTTCGCGTCGCTGTTATGACAAAGATTCTTTTGTGTAACGTACCATATTGATGTAAGAGTATGACACAAATAAATATGTAACTCGCTTTTGTCCGTGACTTCGTCAGTGTAGAATCCGGTTATCGCGATTACCTCGGTTTAAATTTTCCCAGGTATAAAGTATTCTCTGTACATCCTCAAATCTCGATCAACTTTCATACTAGCAGATTTTATCCAAATCCGTCCAGTATTTTAACAGTTAAAACAAAACAAACAGATACATACAATCATTTCGCATTAATAAGGATTGACTTCGGCTCATTTTACAGCCGGGTCCCACTCGCAGCATTATTTTATTTTAGAACTTTCTTTTATTACTTTGAGTGCCAGGAACCCGCTAGGCGGGCGCTCTGTTCGTAGCACATTTTCGCTGTAGAGCGGAAAAAGGCTGTTTTGTGTTCTACATAGCGTTTGTTGGCGCTTAAAGTGTTAATCTCGTGGAATCAGTCATCGGTAGACCCGTCTCCCCCACCAGCTCCACCGTCCTTCTCTTCTACTCTAATCTAATTTGGCCATGAATGTTATTTTGCTAGGCAAAGGCCTCTCTCCGACTTCTCCACAATTACCTATTTAGAGATTCATGAGCCTAATCTCTGCTGAATTGGTCCAGCTCGTCGTGATATCTCCGTCTTAGTCTGCCTCTTCTCCGATTGTGACTTGGCTTCCTCTCAGTGGTCATTTTAGACCAAAGCTCACTCGGCATGCGGCAGACATGATCAGCCCGATCCCATCTTAGCTTGGCTGCTGTGAGGCTTACGTCCGCCACATTAGTTTTGGAGCGTATGATTGTGTACTGGATACGGTCTTGCGATTTAATAGGTAGGTAGGTAGCTGCGCTCCATCGCGCGTTAGCAAACCTCGGGTTTGACTTTCCCTCTCAATATCTTAAAGTTGTGTAAATACATTTTTGTATATTCGATTAAGACAATCACTATTGCACAAAGGTTAACTAGAAGATTTCTGCAACTGGTCTACCCTGAGACTAAACATCGGCTCTATGACATCCACTCTAACACTTTGTTTTGATCATTGACTCCTTCATTCGCTTTACCATATTACCTGAAATACCAATCACTTAAGCGTCTTAAAGGGCGGCTTGCACCAAAATAAAAAATAATGATTTAAGTCGTTTACTGACAGTTCTGACAGACATTTTGACAAACAGACTGACATTTTGACATAACTTAAACGCGTTTAAATTAAATATGATTAATATTTTGATGCAAGTGGGCCTATGAACTGGGGCCGCTTCGAAAGAGTTATAGTCGCTAAACTTGAAATAAGAAACGTCAAACTCGATTTTGACAGTTTGGTTGGTGCTATACAAAATCGAGCAATTAAATTAAGTCCCTCCTACTGTGTTCATTTGTTTGAGACCGATTTCGATGTTATTTAATTTAACTTATTCAACAATATATCTGAAGTTTCTAGGTCTTTACTATGGTCAATTATTATTTCTTACTTTTCAAAGGGTTTTTGAAGTCGGTTTTTTTATTTGTTATATTTAATTTTTCCGTTAAAATGATTACTTTACAGCTATATTTTATAAAGCTTAACTAAGCTTATACAGGATGTCCCAAGAAAGTATCAAGTGTAGTTCCAGATGTAGAGAACCTCAAGGGGTATCAGTTCCACCCAAAAAATGACATGTATTTTTATTTAAATTGCCATCCAAGGTCTCGACCGCGTGTTAACTTCCCGCACTAAATGGAATTTGAATTCGAGAAAATCCCATCATTCCATAACTATAAAAAATCGTAGATATCTGATACCCCTTCAGCGACCCCAACATGCAAGACACAAAGATAAGTTAAACCCGTTTATCTCTATGACTATCTCTTTCGTCGGCACTAATGTGAGAGAGACGCACTTAGAGACTAGACGGTTTAACTTATCCTTGTGTCTTGCATGTTAGGGTCGCAGGTGCTCTAACTCTGGACCTCCGCTTGACACTATTTCCTGGGACATTCTGTAATGGCTATAACTATATTGGCTATAAATTGTGAATTTAATTGTGCAACAACTTGTGTGGCTTCGATTTTAATAAAATACTTTTATCTACACCCATACCATAAAACCTCCATAGTGTAATCAAAAACCGTAGGAAATGACCACCATTATGAGAACCGATTAGGGAAAACCAGTGCTGCAATGTTATTACAGTATCGATTTTAGTATCGAAATGAGATTAAATTTGGAACAGCTGTCAAAACTCAAGTGGGTCTCTATTCTAGTATCCATAGATATTAAACAGTTATTGATACGAAACATCAATTCAGTATGTTTTTTTAATATAAACCGAACGACATTTGATCTCGAGTGACGTGAGAATAGAGACTTCATTCGTTTGTCTGTGATTTAAAAAAAATGGTCTTGACGGATGATCGAATTGCCGCCATTACTGCTTTCATCATTTGATTCATGTTGGTTTTTTGCTGAACGAAAGTAGAATTGTAAAAAGTTGTTTGTAATTTACATTTTAGTTGAAAATATGAATAGTAGTCTTCTCGGAGTGACTGTGTGATGTGAAAATGCGCCGGATATCGTAAATGCAGCCACGATTGCAACAAATAACTTGTTGCCAGAAAATATAGTTTCTGAACACATCATGGAGGATTTATAATATGTGTGTAGATAAAGTTATGTACCTATGCAACTCTGCATAATTTGGCCTTAAAACACACGTGCGATCTTATTATGAAACTCGTTAAAGCTCGTTTCATGAAAACCGCACTAGTGTTTTAAGGCCTATCATTATGCAACCGTTGCATAAACTACTATAGTGTAATACTTTAAAACATTAAAGTACACACACGTTTTAATACACAAAAACCGATGAGCGCGCCAATAGACGTTCGATACGGTGGGCTCGATGTTAAACAACCAAACATTTCTCGTTATTTTATAAACAAAGATAAATCCCACACTAGGTCAAGCTCCCCGTGGGCAATCGAGTGGTAGATAAACATCACCACACGTTTCGAGGCGACAAATTGCAGTCCGAATCGTCGCGTCACTAACAAGTGGTGATAATGATAAAACGCGGTCCATTCATGCCGCCCGCGCTCGCCGCGCCGGCACGCGCGCTGACAGCTGATACTCTGTTTACCTCTGTTGTGCCCACTCGGCTTACGACACTCACACCCGACATCAGGTGTAATCTCGTATACTATTTATAGTGTCACATTACGTAGGAGTTTCCGGTAATTCATTTTGAACGTCTATTTGTATTGCGAGCTATGGCAAGCGATCAGTCGGATTGTTTCGTTGACACAGTTTACAATGACGGCAGACATCAGACGGTAGACATCGTTAACACATTATATGCGCAATTCAAAGCATAAGTTCAAAGTTAGTTCAATGACAACTAAACTATCGTTTGTTCATCGTACCGTATTCGAATGTCGTGAATGCCTTTGTGGGTTGCTAGGACACGTGTCTTGACGCGATCCCTCGTCTTGAGGTTAGGTGTAATGGTGTGACGTATTTCATTGAGACGGGATGTAAAGCAGGCTGTGCACGAGTACGGGCGGGGTCACCGTTAAAGTTAGTGTCGGCTCATAAACGTATCGGCCGGGCGCCGGGCGCCGGGCGGGGACGGCCGCCCCGCGGCGACCGCACTCGACACGCTGCCGGCTGCCGCACGTCGCCGACGCGCTGAATCGCACCCATTCACACAATAACACAACAATGGACATACCCACTATTCTAGTTTAATTTACACAAAAATAATAGTGACGACTCCGAATTCTTGTCGCCATGATATCAAGATTAGATAGGCAGTGAAGTAAATTAAACACATAGTTTAAAACACTGTCCTACTTTTCTTATTTAAACTAAATGGTCCATTTACCTACCTAATCGTAACGTCATGGTGACAATAATCCAGAATCTGGAGACAACCTTATATAAGTTTGATGGAGTTCAACTCTGTTCAACGAACGAAAGTCGACTCGCCATAATTTTTGACGTGCATATTTGAATATAAATTTAAATACGAGTATAACACCTTCTTATTTTAATTATGTGGTACCTTACTGATTTTATACTATGACCTATTGAACGATATGTTCCTGATCTGATAGCAAGGTTATAAAAAGTACCTCTCTCGATTATTGTTAGTGCGTCATTTTTAATGCCTTCAGCCTTGTTGAGATTAGAAAGTAGTTTACCGACTAACACTATTGCGCATTAAAAGTTTTGATAAAGAAGAACTACTAAGTCGTAATTTTATTCTAAAACTAAGACCAAGAAAAAAGAAATAGCACTGGCTAACATTTTCGTGCTCGCAATATCAATGTCGGTTAATCTGGCGGCGTATCCACAATAGGCTCCCCTGGGAAAGGCGGCGGCGTCGGCGTTCCGACAACAGACAGCGGGTGTCAGCCGCCACGTGCTACCCAAGGCCACTCGCTTAGTGTCAAGGTCATTGCCACTCCAGCCCAGTGCACGCGGCGCCCACGCTTCTCCTGTCACCACAAATAGACCGGCCCACTCGACTCCATCCGATCTGCCGCAACGACTCGACACCAGCCCATTGGCGATAACTGTCAGACTCGCATACCTTTTTTGCCTCAGATCGAACTACTCACGCAGTGCGGTAGTCCCTCCTCGGCGACTCGCTACATTGACACAAGTCCTCACTTCCTTACTTATAGACGAAGCGCGCTCCTCGCATTCTATTACATGGAATCCGAATACATACATTACGTAAAGATATGCCAATACAAACGTCTATTCGTCACTTCTTACTTCCACCCTACAAAAACAAGTGGTGGTTTTTAAGAAGAATTGACATAGATACTTTTGAATGAGGAAACAAATTGAATACCTACGCTCAACAAACAGGGAAGATCCCAAAACCACCCCAATTAGCAGTATTTTGTGCTACCGGACGGTCGTCACTAAACACCTCTTGACATTACAGCCCTATTTTACGGGTAATTAATTACCGTTTTGCAACCGTTTTCTTATTCTACACCATTACAGACATTATAATAAAGTAAAGCTCTTACTCTTTTAATTGCCCTAAAGTATCTAATAAAACAGGCACTGAATAACTCAATGACGCCTCCCTTCCAGGTATCGAGCGCCGTTTAGGAAATTAACATTCTTATAGCGATTATCAAGGTATACCTCCTGACTTGGTTGGCGTACATCAAGTTTTTTTTGTTTTTTTAATTAACTATTAAAATTGTATGTGAACATTAATGAAACAATTATTTCTTTTAATGATCATTTTAATTATACACTATCTCCGATTAAAAAACACTTAAGTAACATTTCTGGTAATGAAACCTGCGATTGGTTCTTGCTAAAATCCTACTTACTCCCCATTCCCGAAAACCGGGAACAAAACTCCAGCTTGAAGGAATGACGTCAAACATAAGTCCTAAAGTTTAATAGAAAACATTGGTGAGACCCTTAATTCGCGATTAAGGCAAACATGGTAAGCGGGGTGAGTGGTGGTGTGGAGACGAAGGCCGCGGAGTCAGTGCATGTGCGGGTGCGCGCGGGGGTGCGGGCTGCCCGCGGCGCGGGGCCCGGGGCAGGGCGGGCGCGCCGCGGGCCGCCACTTCTCTGTACTCGAGGAGCCCCGGTACACCTCGGTTTCCGGCGGGCGCTCCCTCGCGGATTCGCAAGTATCCCGTCGCGATCGCGCCGGACCCGCGTGCCGCCCACGTGGCCTCCGCTCACCTAAAAGACGAAACTCCAGTTTTTTACGCACACTCCATTGATAAAATCCACGTAATTACGAACCGGCGATTAGACTTAAAACGTGCTTTTTGCTTGCGTGCAGCGCTTTCCGTTCAATTTTGATTTGCGTTCCATTACTCGGCGAAGACCGTTCGACTATTTTTGAAACTGCAATTTAAATTATGTTTAAGAAAACATAATTGAAATTGCTGAAGACAGCATAATATTAACTTCCTTTGAATAGGTATTCCTTGATACATACAACTAATTGATGGAACAATGTTAAGCATTCGTTCATCCTAACGATTAAAATTTGTCACGCTTTTAAACATTAAGTAGGCCATGAAATTTAAAATCAAATTATGTCTGGAAACATTTTAAATCTAATAATAATATTCGAATAAGATTGCCGACGGCTATCCACGCGTACAAAATTTATTATAATTTTAATCTATCTCCCTTAGCTTTGCACTCAAGGATAAGGCATGTCTTGTTAACTATCAACCATCCTATAGTTGGCGTTCATATATCGTTTCACGGGTCAAATTGAATGAATTTTTCAAATGGACCGTATTATTTTGAATACAGATTATAGATTCTATAAAGTGGATTTTCTAAGATGGAACCAATCCAGGCCACACTCCGTGACCAGGAGAGAGCATATAAGATGTATATGTACACGGTAAGTGAGGAATCGCATAATTAATATAATTTTAGAAAATTAGCAAAAGTATGCGTATTACGCACGTATTTATGTGCTTAAGAAACTGAATCTCTGCCATCGATAAGCATTACTACCAAGACTATTAATCAGAAATATTCAAGACGGAAGTACCCATCAAACTTGCTTGTCGGTCTTCATGACTTCACTGCCATTAGCCATCACCCTAAATAGATATATACAAATAAAAAGTCCTGAAACATGTCCTGAGCCGAAACTACCGAAGCAATAATTGCGGTGTAGAGACACTCACTAAGAAAGCATCTTTTAAAATCAACCCCTAAGCGATTGAAAGGTTGTGTCCAAGTTTATATGGGGAAAAGAACATAACTCGCTATATTAACCTGAAACGTGGTAAGTATAATAAAAAACCCGGTTAAGTGCGAGTCTGACTCGTGCGCCGAGGGTTCCGTACTTACTTATGAAAAAGAAAAGTACCTTGCTTTCTTTTAACAACGGGGTAACCATTTACAACCTACCTATGAAATATGACAAAATAATAACTTTCGCAAGCTCCTATCTCCGTGCAATCGTCGAATGTGATACATACAATCTTGCAAAGGTTATTCCGTTTAACAATTTTTCTTTATGTGATTTAATTAGGTACATATTTACAGTTTTCGGACTTTTTCCTTTACTTGTGCTGTAAGACACTGCTTCTTGCCAAATATCATGATTTTAGGTTAACGGGAAGTACCCATAGGTTTTGATTCCCTTTGGATTCCCTTGAAAGTATCAAAATATGTGACATAAACGGCCGTATCTTTTGATTGCGGTGACTTAGAAGGTTGGTTTTTCACAGCTTCAAGAGATTGATGAGCATTTGATATTAATTTCAACCTGATACCTCCATGTGTTCCTTAAAAAGGTCACACAGAGAGACATAAAGGCAGACGGACAAACAGAGACAAACAGACAGACAGACGGACAAACAAGTGATCCTATAAGGGTTTTTTTTTCTTTAGAGGTAGGGAACCCTAAAAACGACTAACAAATATTGTATATATTGTTACCGATTGTCAAAATAAAACCCCTAAAAGGGCGAAATGGGGAAGTTTGTGGCAGGACAATAATACAGGTCACTTACCCTTAAGATTAATAAGAATTATGAAAATCAGTTAAACATAAATAAAAAAGTGATAGTAGTTCCGTCTGGTTTCATTTTACATTTTCTGTATACATATATCCATAAATACTTCACTGCCTTAGTATAAACATAAGTGTTGGATTCCATACCCGTAGAGTATCAAATCAACCTTTTGCACGGACGATGTACATCCATCTGTCTATCCGTTATCAGAAGCCTCTACATCAGAAACGGTAAAGGCTGACAATTTAACAGTTAATCTGTATCTAGAGATTTATGTCAAAAAGTTTACAACCAGAGAATCTTTTAAACTTTTATTAGTGTCTAAATATTCGAGTTGGCTAACTTTAGAGCATTTTTGTTTCAGTTGTATTTCTCAAAACGACTAAAAGACTCAGCTTTGGAATTTAGCCTAATTAAAGTTTGCACTTAATCGGTAGCCAAACAAAAAATACAAATAAAACGACACATTATTGTTAGATAAATGTTATTCATTAGTCAAAACCCCACCTAATTTAAAGTGACTCAATTTAGGCAGACTAACTAATTACACAATTGGCTACTTGACTATAGCACAAAAGAGATAGGTACCCTATCTCTTTTGTGACTATAGTAACAAATATTAACATATTTCTGTGGAAAGGCGGCTTAACGTAAATAAAAGAAACAAAAAGATCATTTTGACTGTTAATTTTTCTTTTATTAAGTCAAAAGTAGTCAAAACAAGTGAAAAAATAAATATTTTTTTTTAGTTCTGAATTACTAGTTTTTGACATAAAATTTCTGTAATTTTTTTATTTATACGATATTGCCTTTTTTTTTTCTTTTTTTTATGTCAATTGACTGACAAACGAGCTGACGGCCCACCTGATGGAAAGTGGTCACCGCCGCCCATAGACATCAGCAACACCAGAGGTGCTGCCAATGCGTTGCCAGTCTAGGGAGGATGGGGCATGGGGATGGGATAGGGATGAGGGAATAGCCCTCCGGTTCTCGTCACTCACCGTACGAAACGCAATAGCAAGCTATTACTTTACGCCGATATTCTGTGAGAGTGTGGTACTACCCCGGTCGAGCCGGCCCATTCGAACAGTAATCATCTAGTGAGGATTACTGTTTGGCTCTACCACTACAAAGCCTTAAAAACAGTGTTTTCGGAAATATTTACAAATCATATATATTTTGTCTAAAAGGTGTTTTTGTGAAGACGCTCTCTATCTCCGTAAATTCTCTGCCAAAATTAATGATTTAAACATCATTTTAAAGTTTGTTTGTCGCGTTGGGCCGAAAATACACCAATAGATTAAAATTAACGTTTTCGTTAAAAAATAAATAAAAATCGCCATCTATTGTCAGTCTGTTTAACTAAAATGTGTCTTGGCTATTCACAGTTTATTATATTATTATTATTACCATCCGGTGTTTGATCACGATACTGTGCGAAAATTCGCACGGTCAGCTAGTTTCATATATTTTGTATACCTAGGTATACAAATGTAAAAAGAGCCCTGACAGCCATATAAAGTGTATGACCGTCAGCGCTCTTTTTACATTGGTCTGGTATACACTCTAACTGCACTGTGACGTCATAGTTCAGGGCCATTTTGTATGGAGCGTTTTTGTGAGTGGTATGAACTATAACTTTTCAAAGCGTACCTCAAAAAAAAAAAACAATAATGTTTTGCGTACACAGTTTGGTTTCAATTACCTACTCAGTACTTTCCAATAAAAGATGAAAAAAAAAACATGCGAGTTCCCTGTTATTAATATAATTGTGCATCCTACTTCCTACTATAATCTTACTAATAGTATTAATAGGAAAGTTTACGTCCGTATGTTTGTTACCACTCAGCTCCGTGACGGCTCAACGGATTACCATGAATCTTGTTATATAGTTAGGTACCCTAAAGAAAGATTTTGTTCTGAATGACAACCTATCAGAAATTGATCAAAATCTGTTAACATTTAATAGGCGGTAATCTTTATCGCCTTTTGTATGAAAAGCCGTAGGTTCACACTCCTCTTGACGCTGATACACATCCCATTAGATACTTAACGGCTAACTTCAATTGCGATGGCGCATGGCGGCCGGGCGATATCCTCGTACTCGTATCAACCTAATAAGCTATGTACCTACGAAAGTTTGATGGTACGAATCTGACTAGCACTTGACCAGCTTTTTTAAAACAGATAGCTGTTTAAACAGATTTTAGAACCCATCTGAATTGAGGGTGAGTTGGTTTCCAAGTCGGTTTTCGTAAACCAACGCAACTCAAAAACGGAACACTTTGTTAAGAGGAGTGTGAACCTACGTCTTTTCATACAAAAGGCGATAACAATTTCACCCCTTTAAATGTTAACCGATGTTGACCAATTTTTGATAGGTTGTCAGTCAGAACAAAATCTATGTCTATTACGTTTTGTTTTTTTTTTTTTCACTATAACCAATAATTTCAGTCACTATTCTAATACAAAAGTAATTTCGGCGATTATGTTACGAGACTTTGTTGACCTTTAATCAATATTCAAAAAGCGGCCAAGTGCGAGTCGGACTCGCCCATGAAGGGTTCCGTGATTTATGACGTATTAAAAGAAAACTACGTACTAGATCTCGTTCAAACCAATTTTCGGTGGAAGTTTACATGGTAACATACATCATATATTTTTTTAGTTGTATCATTCTCTTATTATAGAAGTTACAGGGACGGGACCAACATTTTACCACTTTGGAAGTGTCTCTCGCGCAAACTATTCAGTTTAGAAAAAAATGATAATAGAAACCTCAATATCATTTTTGAATACCTATTGTTTTTTTTTTCTATTTTTGTGTGAAAATCTTAACGCGGTTCACAGAATTCATCTACTTACCAAGTTTCAACAGCATAGTTCTGATAGTTTCGGAAAAAAATGGCTGTGTCATACCGACGGACAGACATACAGACAGACAGACAGACATGACGAATCTATAAGGGTTCCGTTTTTTGCCATTTGGCTACGGAACTCTAAAAACGTATAGACCTAGGTTTTGTTCTGACTGACAACCTATGAAAAATTTATCAAAATCGGTTAACATTTAAGGGGTGAAATCGTTATCGCCTTTTGTATGAAAAGGGTGATTTTTGCCGCTGGTTCAGTCTTATTAAGACGAGATTTTAGGTTAGGACCATAAGATATACTGGTAAAGCGACTGGCGACGCATCAGGAATAAACATCTTGTAATCTATGGTAGTGGCCGGACTGTTTATGCGGCGACCACCGTATAAAATGGCTCCAATTCGAAACGGTGTCCTCTTAATTTAAAAATTCCGAAACTTAAAATAAGAAACGTCAAACGCAATTTCGTATAGCACAAAGCCTTCAAAATTGAGTTTCACGTTTCTTATTTTAAGTTTCGGAAATTTAACGAACACACTTTCGAATTGGCCCCACTGTTGCGTCGCAGTCGCTTCGCCTCGGCCTTATATTTCCTGTAATGTTTTCATATAAAATGTTGTATACCCAAAGAAGAGAGGAGGACAGAGATGGAACACGGACAGCGACAGCATCGCGGGCGTTTTGCAACTATATCGCGACTGCATCGCTGCAAAATTTGTCGCTGTGGGCAAGCGCCCTGAGACATAGGCTTTGATCTAAGTAACCACGTCAGCGATTTTAGAGATAAGAACACCTGCATTTAAAGATTTTCAAAATCCTTCATACGTTACCGGGAGTCGAACGCAGTTTTTTCCTTGAAACAATCTCAAGAGATTTTATAACGGTAATCGATTGATAGAGTAAATGAAACTCAGTGTTCAATATTAAACGGAAATTTCAAACAATTTGCAACATGTTGTTATCATCATTATCAGTTCATTTGATTATCGATTTGTTATCAACACACTTGTAAATTTTGACAACATTTGCCGTTATTATTATTTGGTTGTCACAACCATTCTCTAGAAACTCAGAATACTTTTTTAGGGTTCCGTAGCCAAATGGCAAAAAACGGAACCCTTATAGATTCGTCATGTCTGTCTGTCTGTCTGTCCGTCTGTCCGTCCGCATGTCACAGCCACTTTTTTTCCGCAACTATAAGAACTATGCTATTGAAACTTAGTAAGTAGATGTATTCTGTGAACTGCATTAAGATTTTCACACAAAAATTGAAAAAAAAAAAAAAAAACAATAAATTTTGGGGGTTCCTGGGAACTGAAACTAATTTTCTTTTTTCATCAGATCCTTATGTGTGTTTATATAGATAAACATAGATAGGTTTGCAAAAATGATATTGAGGTTTCGAATATCATTTTTTTTAACTGAATAGTTTGCGCGAGAGACACTTCCAAAATGGTAATATATGTGTGTGTCCCCCTGTAACTTCTAAAATAAGAGAATGATAAAACAAAAAAATATATGATGTACCTACTTACATTTAATTACCATGTAAACATTCACCGAAAATTGGTTTGAACGAGATCTAGTAAGTAGTTTTTTTTCATACGTCATAAATCACGGAACCTTTCATGGGCGAGTCCGAGTCGCACTTGGCCGCTTTTTTTGTAATGGGGCTCGTAAACGGGCTATTTTTTCGGCAATTTATTGCTAAAATTCGGACTATCCCCAAAAAGATTACATATTACATCACAAATGGGGACAAAAAGTTCGAATGTAAACTTTTGAGTAGAGCCAGAATTGCAGCAATAAATTGCCGAAAAACTAGCACGTTAACGAGCCCCTTTAGTATGGATTTGTTAATTCTCCTCTACCAACAATACAAACAAACATCCGTTTCCGTTGACAACATTGACTACGAATTAATGCCACATAAATACAAAATCTAATATTGGTAGAAACATTTATATGTTATTTATTTAGTTTTATTTTGGATATGAACGCAGCGACAATTTAAGAGAGCTTATTTTCATGACAATAATGTAATTTTTATGGCAACACCACAAGCATCATGTCGTGACGTATTCATATTTGTGTTAGGAAATTTGTAATTTAAAGGTATTTCTTTACTGTTTTGGAATAAAATGTGCACGCCAAAGCTTAACTCCATGTGATTAAAACGCCAAGTACAGCAACTGCTCCTTCCTTTTTAAACGGTATAATATTATATCACTTTCAGAGGTCTTAGCACACTCATTTTTATCGCGCACATAAAGCATACGTCCCTTTCGCACCCGCATATTAGGTAAAAATTGACTGATCCTTTATGTGCGCGATAAAAGCTAGTGTGCTAGGCACTCAGCTGTCGAGAATGGCTTAAAGCAGTTGGTAATGGTAATAAAGAGCTTGTACACGTACTGATAGAAAAACTGCATGATCAGCGTAATTTATATGCAAACCATTTACGAAGAAAAGATTTCAGCAAGAAAGGAAATGAAGATGAATACTTACTCAATAAATTATTCTATCATTATTTTGTCGTCTTTTTTTCCTTGTTTAATTTTTGTAGATTTCTTCTATAACCCCGCATCTATAACTGCATCTATCCCATAATTTATCGATATCGATGCAATAAAAAGTATCGATATGATGTAAGGCATCCGTATCGAGACTGTTTGACAGTTCTTCATTTTCATGGTGGTAGCATTGTCGCTTTTACGGGAATGTTAGGTACTAAAAGATTAAAAACCTCCTCAAAAAGGTTATATGGACTTCCCTCTCTTAAGTAAAACCTTAAAACGTAGTGATTATATTCTATTTGGTCATAACAAGCTTCCAAGAAGGAATATCGGTCCGAATATCTTGTCTTTTAAACGTTCTTTTTCTGCCATTTCATCGCTCAACCTCGCTTACAAGCCACGTAAAATTCTTGAAACCGCCCTGGAATTTTAAAATTTTGGCGTGATATATGTTCAACTTCCCACGGGGAGTAGGAATGAAACCGTTGCCCCACGACATCTTTCATTTCATTTTGTCGGCTCAATTAGCCAATTACTAACGAAATAATAAAGGCCTCGTCCCGGGGCCAGCTCTCCTCGGAATCTCAACCAAATAACCTCAAAGGCCTAGTTACTATAATTAGTACCTTCACTTCACTACCCAAGACTACTTGACGGAGACCTGAGGACATTGGCCTGCCCGACTGCTGCCTAGCCACTGCAATGCAGCTTCACGCTCCAGCAGCCACGAGCTTACCTGGCTTCCTTCGGGCTCCAGCAAGGGCGTGTTAACGCTCGCCTTCTGCTGTACTTCTTCATCCGTGACGTCTTCCCGAATCAATATCGATATCATGTTCACGCAGGGACCCCAAAGTTCACCCGCTCTGACTTCGGTACTGGACTAGGTCCCTGGAACGCCGTCAACTCATCCGAACCCTCTTCGTACTCTCCGCCTAAATATATAACATGGATAACTAATGTTTGGGCAAAACACTTTTATCTAAGTATCACATCCCAAACTATTTTACGCAAATTAATCACTCAAAAATCATTAGTCAAAACTGCTTATCGCAATTTTACAGTTAGCAAAGTATTTTTGGCAAATTGTTGTTGAACAAATAAGTAATTAGTCATTTTTCATTATGCCAAGTATTATTTAGTCAAATGTAGGTATAACCTAACCGCCAGCGGGTCGAGGTGCCTATTTCCGCTCTAAGGGACACAAGTTAACACTTTTTTTTTGACGAAGTTGTAATGCTTTATTCATCGTCACCCCAGCCCCGGGTCAGGGCTTATATGGGGCGATATGACGGACTAAGTGGGGACGCCATGGGATCGCCGAAGCATGCAACCACGACGCCCCCCAGCCTGCTCCGAAGAGCCACCGCCAAGGAGGATGGGTCGTGTTCGCCAACACTTCCCTTCCCCAGACAGGTAGAACTGTGCAATGGGGCCGCACCGCTGCTCTGCACTGCTGATCTGGGACGGGTGCGGCTGAGGTCGTTTGAAGGGATGGTAAGGTCGGTGGCGGGCCGACTGAGCTGATCCTGGAAAGCTTCCCTGCTGCACGCAGACGGCTGGGGGAGAAGGCGAACCGGGCGGACTTGTTTGCCCATCGCCCGAACCCTCTCGTAGAACTAGGGTTAGGGGCCCATTGCAATTCTACCTGTCTGGGGAAGGATAGTGTTGGTGAACGCTACCCTTCCTCCTTGGCGGTGGCTCTCCGGAGCAGGCTGGGGGGCGTCGTGGTTGCATGCTTCGGCGATCCCATGGCGTCCCCACTTAACAGCCGAGAGGGAAACGCAGGAGTGTTTTTAGACTGTATGCTCCCTGGGGTGAGTCCGTCATACCGCCCCATATAAGCCCTGACCCTGGGCTGGGGTGACGACGCATAAAGCATTACAACTTCGTCACAAAAAAAAGTTTTAACTTGTGGGACACAAGAGCTTTCATAGAGCGGAAATAGGCACGTCCTTGCTAGAGCCCAAAGCAAGCCCCACGCTTTTCTTAATAACTTAATTTTTACTCTAATCTTATCCCAAATTGATTAGTCATAATTGATTGTTGGATTTTCTATTACTGTAACACAAACTCTTCATACTTAAAAATGATTTTCAACTTTTTAGTTCGGTTTGCTATTAAAGCATGCTTAATAGTTTTTTTTAACTATAATTTATGTCTGTTCTGAAGCACACACACACACACACATTATCGGCCCTTATACCCATGGGATAGCAGTGCACAGCTAGAGGTAAATATCAAATTGAACTCCCCACATAAGTTTCGAAATACCCATTGATTTGCATAGACTGGGATTTGAACCTGCGACCCTCTGCATGAGAGGCGCTCATCAGACCACTCGGCTACCACTGCACTAAACTAATGTCTGTCTGTATGTCACAGCAAGATCACAGCCAAATTCAGATTTTCCACCCTTAGACTTAAAAACTTGAAATTCTTTGAGTTGTGAGTCGCGTATTTCCAGTCGCGTAATTTGCGCAGCATTCGGTTTTATAACTCATTTTGCGTCATCGTGCGGCACGAACCGGACATTTATATGAAACCGAATGCAACGCAAATTACGCGACTGTAAATACGCAACTCATTAACTCACGTTTCGCTCGTTTGGCCTCACCCTCACCCCAATGGAGCGCAAGTTTTTTGAGTTATGAGTCGCGTATTTTCAGTCGCGTAATTAACGCTGCATTCGGTTTCATAAGTCATAAAATCATAACTCATTATGCGCCACCGTGTCGTGCCAAACCGGACTTTTACCAGAAAATTTGCGACTCATATATAACGCACAACATTGCGCTCATTTGGTTTCGATCTCATACAGCAGGGTTTCTTAACATATTAGTAGCTGCAGAAGACCACATTCAAAATTTCAAAAATCTCATTAACTCCCGCTTTTTGTATAGAATTCAGAACACTTACAGTAGATTGTTTCACCAAGCAGAAAGTGATTCATTATTGCGCCGAGTGTTAGTTTGGAGCCCGAACGCAAGTGAGGGCTCTAAAAACACGAGCGCAATAACACATCACTTGATGCAAGGTGCATAATCTGCTTTTCTTTCTACTACTGCAAAAAGTTGGTAAAAAAAATAAACGTATAGTTAAACCCGACTAGAGACGTAAAAAGGATTTTTGCACCTGGTATGACGCACCCTTAGAATTTTTATATAGCCTATGACACTCGCACGTACTCCCCGAATCATAAGATACCCTATTTATTAAAATCTGTCCAGTGATTCAGAAGCTAAAGTAGAACATCCGAAAATTTTCACAGAAATCTTGTACTGGTCAATTGATTTTCATATTACGCCATTTTTTTAAAATCTTTTAATAATCTATACTAACTTATTAGCCAGTACTTTAATTTAGACGGGGCAATCACAGTCCGATAGTCCCGCCGACATGTGGACTGTTTGCTAACAGCAAGTCCACAGAAAAGTGGTCAGGTGTCCCGTCGGACTGTGAATGGGCGGATTGGGTGGTGGTGCAAACTTTTTGACAGATAACCAAATAAAAAAAAAAAACATAACAGTGCAATACTGAATTTTGTATGCAACTTAATTGCTCTAGATCAAATAAGGGCTGCTTTGCGCTGAGTATTTAAGGCCATAATGGTGAAATTAAAGCGTAGTAGTAATAAAAAATATTTTAATAAATGATTAGAGGCACTTAATAATGAAGCGTGCAGCCACGGACTCCCGGTTCACATGATATAGACCCCATGTTAATAAACTCTGACATACAGTATACTGACCCCACACTATGTCTCAAATGCAGAAAATTTGAGACTTACTTATAAATAAACGGTTTACGTCCAAATTCAAAAGTCCCTGGCGTAAAATTAATTTCTTTGTATGACAGGTCAACTGAGAATGGTAGATTTCTTGTGTAAAAAAGTACCGTTTTGTATGATAGTATTCGATTGCATTACTGAATGCAAGTGTCGCTCTGTTTGCCTTCATGTGGCTTGCTCTTTGAACTGTCTTGGATCGCTGTGTTTTGGTGCTCTCCTCGTGGATGGACGCCGGTCGCCGACGCCACATGGATGTGGTGAGGTTGGACGAATGGTCGGTATTCGGAGGCGCCCCCGGCGGCGCGCGGCCGGCGGCGGTACTAGTCGGCCCCGCGCGAGGCGACCGCCACGCAGTCTTCCCGCGCCGCTCGCACGTGTCTCTACCGTGTACCCGACGCACTACCCAAACTTTACCGTGATCAAATACCGGACTCAATTAGTGCAACTTGTGCTTAATGTGATCAATTATTCACTCGGTACTGTGTAATGACTCCAGTGCTCTATCAATTAAAATTACTAGTAATTACATCGCTCTTTTTACTTCCTCGATACATTAATTAAGATCTTACATGGGACCGGAACGCATTAAATTAATGTATGGAATTTATGAAACCCTCCGCTCGTTGGAATATGTTGCTGTAATTGAAATTTAAATGGTGGGTTCAATTTTTATTACTTATTTATCTACGTATTAAAGTGTTTTTAAACAAGTTTCGTGTACAAGTTTTAACTTATTCACATGCAGACAAAAACTAATTTGAACAATTGACGTCTTAACAATTTATTAGTACATTCAATCTTAATTTATAATTTATATTTTGACAATGATAAATTGAACGAACTAAACGTAAATACTCTGTGTACTGTGCCATTGCTTTACTGAACGTTTTCGAGCGCATTTTTTAATATTCGCAGCCTCACAATAAAATAGAGTAGAACAGCTAAATTTAAATCGAGTAGGTACGATTATTAAATGATTTGTAGTAATGATTCAATGATAAACTATGAGTACTTAAGTATTTTATCTAGCACGCCACTGGCTCGTAAGATATTGATATAAGATAAGATGCCGTGTTATTTATGAAAACGTTTTTCAAAAACATTTATGTTATGTTGTAACAATACTTTGTAATGTTTCCTAATAAATAAGAATAATGTAAATTATTATTATCATAGGTACTTAATTAAATATAGCGGATGTCAATTAATTGACAAAAACGTCTCTAACTAATTTAAGAGGACTGTGAACCAATGGAAAAAAGCACCCTTTTCATACAAAAGACGATAACAATTTCCTCCGCTTATGTTAACCGATTTTGACAAATTTTTGATAGTTGTTTGTTGTTAGAACAAAATCTAGGTCGCCGCTAATAATCGCCGAAATTAGTTTTGTATGAGAATACAAAAACAGCAATAAAACTGCATTTATTGATTATAGTGAAAAAACCAAAACGTATAGACCTAGATTTTGTCTGACTGACAACCTATGAAAAATTGGTCAACATCGGTAAATCTTTAAGGGGTGGAAATCGTTATCGCCTTTTGTATGAAAAGCCGTAGGTTCACACTCCTCTGAAATTGCTAAAAGTTACCTAGTTAACTGCTTGAAACAAAACTATCTAACATTAACTTCGTTTTCGACTATTGGCTGTCCGCTTTCATGTCATTCATTGTTTAACTGGGCCTATTATAAAAATGTAAAACACAATCCTTAGCGGTCTTTCGTTGTCAAAAGTATTCCAAGGGTTCCGTGGTTTTATTTATTCAATTTGTTCTTATAAACTTATAGAACCTACCTATAACCTACCTTGGTGGTGTGCTTCTGTAGCCGATGTGTACTTCTATTTCGTTTTAAAGTAATAGCTTACGTAAATACGTACGTAATTACATATTCAATCTATTAAATTATTGACACAGTTGTAACCACTATTACAGTACCTATAGGTAAACAAAGACGCCACAGTTAATAACAAGCTTTTGTCAGTAACTTTGTCGATGTACAATTCTTATACCTATTCAATGAAAAAAATGGTTTGTTACCTAAATGAAACCGAACTTTCGTTTATCTGTAACTTAAAAAAGTGACTACATAACTTAAGCAATACCTTACATTCAGTTTTGTTATTTATAGATAAACCATTTGGTTACATACAAATAACTTCAGTTACGCCTTACCAAATTATGGTTAAAACTGAAATAACCGAAGTAGTTTGGTTGTCATTTTTTCTCAGTGTTGCTATCTTTTCGAAGTCTATGCATTCTACTGGGATTATTTGAGATTGAGATCCTAATCCTAAAATCTTATCGGTCCGTTTTTCCATTACAACGTGGCAGAAAGACAAACACACAAACACACTTTCACGTTTGTAATATCAGCGGTCCTAGCATGCCAGACACGGGGATAAGTTAAACCCGTTTATCTCTCTGACTATCTCTTTCGTCGGCACTAGTGTGAGAGAGACGCACTTAGAGATAAAGCTGTTTAACTTATCCTTATTTCAACCTTGCTAGAGCCGCAGTAAGGATTAACACTCCTTCGTGTAAATTTCCGTAAAGAGAATAGACCTGAAAGCTCAATATGAATTTCAATTAACTCTACAACAATGGAAGAACATATATCAATCTTTCTATCCAAAGCAAGTACCTATGTAAAGAAGAAGTAGGTGTGTCCCTTCTTTTTTGTGATTTTAGTTTAACTGTAATACCTACCCACTTGTTATAAAATCTACATAAATAAGAACTACTTAACTGTAATAAAATCGTATAAGATACATAATTTTCATAAGCATGTAAAACCAAGTAAGTAAAGTATATTCATTATTTGGCAATAGACTACCATTGTCTATTTACGAAGTATTTTTATCTTCCTTTTGTAATAAACTCATACTTACTTCACATTTTTTACTAAGACTATTAAATTAATATTAATAGAGCCTCATACGGAACAAAGTAAGAAGGGTCCTACTAACTTCCTCCGAATCCCTAAAAACTGGTAAAGCAGGTCCGTGTTTGTTGGCAAAGAAATGAGACGCTACTAAATTGTTACGATAGATGGCGGCAGGGCGCACGTTTCTTCCATAAAACATCAATCGTATTGACGCTGATAATGTATTTTTTATGTATAGTTACATGAAATTATACGCGTAAAATGCATTTTACATGTCCAATAAAACTGCTTAAGGCACTTTATGAAAACGTATTTGTCTATAACTCACAGTTCGGATCCCTCAAACGATAAGCGAAACTCGTTGGTATAAAAGTTAACAACTTTCCTGATCTTATCATACAAACTTTAACAAAGTAACCCCGCTGTTCTTTCTGTGCCCTCATACTTACCTATTAAACTTACCAGGATTCTTAACTTCTAAAATGTGAGCGAGCAACGATGTTGATCAAAGACATGTTCCATTTGTAATAAACATCAATTGATTTAACTCTCTTACAGTAGGAGGAGCAGAACGAGGTCGCTGACCGACAATTATAATGTCCTCCTAGAGATTCCACTAAACGACTCCGTAACATATTTCTTAAATTCACTTAACCTTTTAGATAGCCTACTTTTCCAATGGTTTAATCTTAACTTGCCTACTTATTAAGAAACTTTCTACTTTCCACGCTCTAAAAACATATTAGAAACATCGCATCATTATTGATGCCAGATTTAATTGACAATTATTGAGATACCTGTATCGGTTAGAAAAATACGTCTACTTGTTATCATAATATCTCCGTTCGAGTAAACATTTATTATAATGTAGGTTACTTGATATTGAGTAATTGTACCAATTATGTCCCAGTAAACGTTTGTGTAAAGGATATAATTATGGGGCTGACGTAAAAACTTTGATATTAGTAGCTAATTTTATAGAACGTACCTACTTAGCTTCTGCCTGCGACTTCGTCCGCACGGAATTCTATAGTTATTCCCTTTGGAAATTTTGAATTTTTCGGACCCTATTCGAGGATTTAAAGTCTGTTCGGCCGTTACAGAGCTGAGTGATCGGAAACATACACACACAAACTTTCGCATGTATGATATTAGTAGGATAACGTAGGAATAATCATTAGCGTGTCCTTTCACTTAGTTATTGATAATATTGAATGTTGTGGCGGTAAGCCCAGCGGGCGGCGCAGCCGGTGTGCTACAAAACCGGTCCGAAAGGAATGAGACCGACTTGTGGCTCAAGGTACCTTCTATTACAATGTTGATCAATCGGATTTTGGGTCGACTGAAACATTTGCTTCACATATTTTATAATACTATAACCTTTCCATTGTAGTATCTCGCTGACATTTGCCTTGGAACCGTCACTCCATACAGGTTACCCTTTATTTAATGTCTACAATCCAATGTGAGCAGTCGAAACTTACTTTATTTTAAGACTTTTATCCGATAGAGATGCAAATCTTTGGCCATCAGTGGGAAACAATTGCAAGCTAACAAAAATAATGAAATCTATCTTCAAAATACCTACGACGAATAGGTATTTATGTTACATGGGGCCAATTCGAAAATATGTTCGCTAAATTAAAAGTCACTAAAGTTAATAGTAGGGGAGCCCAATAGGGGATTTCGGGATTTAATCAAGCGCGGCAGATTAACATAAGGGGGGATATTTTGCACCCAGCTGTAGTACCTCCAACATATAAGCTCCTCATATGGGATCGGCAGCCGATCAGAATAAGTAGTTTTTAAACCATCAGATTCCCTCCCAATAATCGGCAGATTATGGGCCAACACGACTAAGACATCAATCTGAATCATCTAAATAATCTGATGCGCTCGAGTATTTTAATATAACGTTTTGTTGCATTTTCAAAAAGCTACCCCGAGCTTGCGTCACCGTCGAATTGTCAGTCTTTTGCAACAGAGCTTTTTTCGGATTTACTTAACATCCTCTCTTTATATCTGACGCCATGCGCGGTTCCCCCCCAAATCGTACACGTCAAATAGAAAAATCAAGTCTAAAAATAAAGTTTAATTTACTCGACATATTTTATTATTAGTGACCTCCCCCAACATTTCAGGCTGCGACCGTGCCTGTCTGACGCGCTCGAATTTATTTATTTTTGACGCTCTCCCCACAGGTGAAAGTTTACACATCTTGTAACCTTTTTTTCTACCAGATAATCTTCAAAATCCAATAGGGCCCCACGACGCTCCAGTAAATCCCGATTTAGCGTCATGGGCTCCCCTACTATAAAATAAGAAACGTCAAACTCGATATTGACAGCTTTGTCCTATACAACTCTATTTTGTATACTTTCATTTCAGTCCCACACGAGCAAAGTCTCGGGCACAGATAGTAGTTATATACGAGTTGAAAAAAATTAATTATAAAGGTAATTCAGGTATAATGCGGAATGTCACGTTCTAATGAAATGTCTATAATAAATATATTCTGTGAATATCAACAAGTTTTAGCAATTTAATCCGTGTGATTCATATTCTTAAGGTAGGTGGTCGTTTTTGCTGACATCAAAGCTGCTATTAATTTTCATTTAACCCTGGCTGTCTGCGCGTGACTTCGTTAGCGATTTGTCGCATTTCCCTCCGTAACTAGCTATCGTATCTTCTTAAACGTTCAGGTAACATAAACGAGTTAATCCTGAAGTTACTCTAACTTGTTTTATAGGGACAAAACGATCGACGGACACTGGTTGCTATATCTTAACGTTACTCCTGTGTGGCTGTACTGACACCGTACTTTCCAGAAAACATAATAATATCAGTATCCTACGGCTGACAATGAGGTCTCGTCATATAGGATTATAATTATTCCGTAGCTACATCATTTTCTTCCACATTCAGCCAATTGCCTATAGATAAGTATAGGATAAATAAAGAAAATATTCAAAATTAAAAAAAATATGAAGTTTGGGAAGATAATACTCAAACTATAAGATCTATAATAGTTATTTGTTATACGAGTGCGGAAAGTAGGTGATTTTCGACGTGTGGCATTTTTATTCCCGAGCGAGCGAAGCTAGCGATTGTATAAGTCGACACGAGACGGAAATCATCTTACGCACGTGTATCATACGTTTTACTACGCATTGTGCGAAAAAAATAAAAATATAGAAAAAGTCATTGTCATTCTTACCATATATTTCATTGTACGGCTTAACGTAGAATATAGAGAGCACCATTGTGCTTGGCTTGTATTTCTTGGCTTCAGAAAAGATTTTCCGGGGTAAAATTAATTGATTCAAATACATGATTGACAGATCAACTCCGCACTACGCAAGAAATTAGTAAAATGGCGGGCTTATTTTCAATACATACATACACGCTCAGCGTATCTAATGCACATGTGCAAATAGCTGTCACGTCGTATCGCAAAAAGGCATGGGCAAAATATACGTTCAGCCAAACATTTAATGAATATTTAAAAAATTAATTTATTGGTCCAAATCAAAATCTAGAGTAATTAATGACGTGTTTAATGCAGTAATTTGTTTTATCTACACCCATATCATAAAACCTCCATTGGTTAATCAAAAACCGTAGGAAATGACCACCATTTTGACAACCAATTAGGAAAAACCAGTGCTGCGATAAAGAAATAACATGACTTCTTTATCGTTTTTAGTAAAGAAATGAGATTAAATTTGGAACAGCTGTCAAAACTCAAGTGGGACTCTATTCTAGTATCCATAGATATTAAAACAGTTATTGATACGAAACATCAATTCAGTATGTTTTTTTAATATAAACTGCACAATATTTGATCTCGAGTGACGTGAGAATAGAGACTTCATCCGTTTGTCTATGATTTAAAAAAAAATGGTCTTGACGGAGGATCGCCATGTTGGTTTTTTGCTGGACGAAAGTATAATTGTTTTTGAATTGAATAGAAAAAGTTGTTTGTAATTTACATTTTAGTTGAAAATATGAATAGTAAGTAGTCTTCTCGGAGTGTGTGTGATGTGAAAATGCGCCGGATATCGGATATATGCAGCCACGATTGCAACAAATAACTTGTTGCCAGAAAATATTGTTTGTGAACCCATCATGGAGGATTTATAATATGTGTGTAGATAAAGTTATGTATGCAACTCTGCATAATTTGGCCTTAAAACACACGTGCGATCTTATTATGAAACTCGCCTATCGGCTCGTTTCATGAAAACCGCACTAGTGTTTTAAGGCCTATCATTATGCAACCGTTGCATAAACTACTATTTACCTTTTATATGAATCATAATCTGCACCTGACTAATTTGTAAAACTTTTCTCAAAATTGTGCTCAGCAGGTTCAAATTAATGTTAAAAAAAAGGTGTCAAACTGTTACCTACATTCCATGCCGTTCAACATCGGAAGGAGAAGGCTTTTGAGATTATTTGACTTGTCTAGTATTCCAAAAGGTACTTTTGTAGTAGTTGAGTTAATACGACAAAAAATGTCGATATCGATACATTTAGGCTTTTCTCTTCAAGCACGTTTCATATCTTCTTACGCGTGGCTCAGTCTGCCTGAATGAGAGGGTTTAACCAAAGGCCCGGAGTTACAAAATATATTTAAGCAAAATATACAGTTCCATTACCCACCGCTCTGTTAAACAGTTTCATGTGTTAGACACGAAATCATGTATACCTATACTATACATATAATAAAATCGTGAAGTAGAAAAAGTCCGTACATAAAGATAACAATGAAAAAATGCGATGGGGGGCTTCAGAATGTGCAACACAACACATTCCAATGGTTTTTGAATTATGGTTGTTTGATTATCTGATTGTATGTGCACGATAAACATTTTAACTATTGGACAGAGTCAAATGAGGTTTTCGATATTATATTAAGGGCAATTTTAGGCATGAGATAGACTCAGATTGAAATAGACTCAGATTGAAAGTTATGGAAAGAAAACGGAGGGGGGTAAAAGAGGGTAACAAATTTCCCTAGACCCTTGGAATTATGCATAAACCCTTTATCTACTATATAAAAATGAATGTTTCTTTGTTTATTGGTTAGCTTGTTCGGGACCTATTCGTTACTTTACCGTTCATCCCATTCGACTAAACTTGGGTTGATGTGGGAAGTCCCAAGAAGGTTTGTGACCAAAAAATTAATTACAAAAGCAACAATTGCAAAGCAGGCCACAGCTAGTTAGTAATATGTCAAATTGGAGGTGAACTTTCTAAAGCTTTTTTGTCTGGATCAAAAATTAACAGTATTGATTTTAATGAAATGAAATGAAATAAAATTTATTTATTTGCATAAGACGTGGTTTATACAGAGTTATAGATCTTACATAAATACAATATAGGTACAGCACGTCTCGCTAGCAACATAGCATGCAAATACATGATAGACACAATAATAATTTTCCATTGATCAATCGACCCATATACACATATTACACACACATGATATTAATAGTTCTCATCATTTACTTATGTTCTAGGTACTCTTTGACACTATAAAAAAAAATTCTGTGAGCCACTGATTAAGTCTGGAACAGAATTGTTTATGTGGAAGGTTTTTAATGGCTTCCGGTAGATTGTTGTAAAGTTTAATACTCATCGGATAGCAATTATTTTTATCTACACCCATATCATAAAACCTCCATTGGTTAATCAAAAACCTTAGGAAATGACCACCATTTTGACAACCAATTAGGAAAAACCAGTGCTGCGATAAAGAAATAACATGACTTCTTTATCGTTTTTAGTAAAGAAATGAGATTAAATTTGGAACAGCTGTCAAAACTCAAGTGGGTCTCTATTCTAGTATCCATAGATATTAAAACAGTTATTGATACGAAACGTCAATTCAGTATGTTTTTTTAATATAAACTGCACAATATTTGATCTCGAGTGACGTGAGAATAGAGACTTCATCCGTTTGTCTATGATTAAAAAAAAAATGGTCTTGACGGAGGATCGCCATGTTGGTTTTTTGCTGGACGAAAGTAGAATTGTTTTTGAATTGAATAGAAAAAGTTGTTTGTAATTTACATTTTAGTTGAAAATATGAATAGTAAGTAGTCTTCTCGGAGTGTGTGTGATGTGAAAATGCGCCGGATATCGGATATATGCAGCCACGATTGCAACAAATAACTTGTTGCCAGAAAATATTGTTTCTGAACCCATCATGGAGGATTTATAATATGTGTGTAGATAAAGTTATGTATGCAACTCTGCATAATTTGGCCTTAAAACACACGTGCGATCTTATTATGAAACTCGCCTATCGGCTCGTTTCATGAAAACCGCACTAGTATTTTAAGGCCTATCATTATGCAACCGTTGCATAAACTACTATTATGTAGCGCCGTTTTTGGTTACGGTGCCATTAGCTTTCGATTATGCCTGGACTTAGACTTATATACATATTTTGATACCGGAAACATTTTAGGGTGGCTCTTCACAAATTTACACGCTTCTAATATGTACATACAAGGTAGGGTAAGCAATTTCATGTCTTTAAATAAGGGCCGGCATGACGTAAAAGGGGGTTTATTACACAACGCACGTACACATTTCTTATAGCTGATAAATGCACTCTGAACTTGGCACCAGTTTCCCCATAGAAGAAGTCCATATCTTAGCACGGAAGCTACATAGCCATGGTAAGCCAGGAGCGCC
The DNA here is from genome assembly GCA_947859335.1 of Tortricodes alternella. NCBI lineage: Eukaryota > Metazoa > Arthropoda > Insecta > Lepidoptera > Tortricidae > Tortricodes > Tortricodes alternella. The sequence continues at coordinate 8,861,758 of OX401976.1, forward strand.
GTTTTTTTGTTGACTAAGTTTGTAAACAAGTTTGTGAGCATGTTTGATAGTATCTAAATCTGTGCCTAGCACCCTTCAAACTGATACACTAAATTAAAAAAGGAAATCTTAACTTGACCATAACGCTTGATCTTCGAAATAATTGTTGCCGTTATTTAAACTAATACTCAATACCAACAAAGGCTGATAAGTGTACAGAGAAGCCACTCCCCAAGATCATATCCTCTAATTTCAAAAGATAATTGAAAAAGAAAACTACAGCATTCTGGTCTTCTAAAGTAATTATCACTATGCAAGACATTATATAGAATATCTAAAACATCCAGGCATAGAATGACTACACACAATATATAAGAGTTAATTAACTTGTGTACCAGTACTTCAATAGCAGCCTGATTCCGAAATATTTACCTAATAGAATACTATGTACGGGCCAAAATTGATAATTCAAGTCAGAAAAGACTACCTATACTCCGGACGGTTCATGCTCGCAAGGACCTTTTAAAATTTTAAATTGTTACCTTTTAATTTATTCGTTTGTGCGTTATCTGAACCTGACTAGAGAGACTTCATAGTGTTCTCTATACTATATTCTATAGGGTTTCATATTCGATATTTGAATTATTAGGACATGAAATATTTTTATTTCAAATTATTATTATTATTTTGATATTTGGAGACCTTACATCTCCTTCTTTATACTTGACCGTGAAGACTGTCTACATCTCCATTTAACCTAGATTAGATAATCAATTTAGATGTTTCTTTATTTATTTATTTTAATTATTATTATGATGACCCTTAGAGGCTTTATACATCTCTAAGTCACTTAACTTGTCCAGACGCGGAGACTATACATCTCCCTTATTAGTTATTTATTAGAATTAATTTTTAACTATTAGGATTGTTTGCTGCCCTTTTCATGTGTTAGTTTTAGTTAAAACTCTAAAGTAAAAGTTGGAAAAAAAAAACTTACTGCTGAGTTTCTTGCGGCGTTTTTTCTCAGCAGATGTCACCTTTCGAAGCGCTGGTAGCTTCAGACATGTAAAAGAGCCCATGTGGCCTACTTGTAAAATAACTGCAACGAAAAAAATATAAAACAATTAAGCGTATTGTTATAATATCCGTAATGTCTAAATAATAAACGCTTATGCGGGTATAAATTTCGACGATACGCAGTCAATATTCTAGTCCTGACATATATACAAGGAGGAAATAGTGTCATGACAGGCGGAGGTCCAGAGGTATCAGCACCTTAAGGGATATCAGATACACCCAAAAGAGTTTTTTTTATCGCTATCCAAAGTCTCAACCGCAGTTCATCTTCTCGCACTGTATGGAATTTGAATTTGAAAAAAATCCCATAATACCTGAATTACGAAAAATACATGGGGATGAATCTGATACCCCTTGAGATGCTCTACCTCTGAGTCTTCGCTTGGCACTAGTTCCTAGGACATTCAGTATAAATCTGTTGAAATTACGTGTCTTTACATTAAATAAAAATTATGCAGCGGCCAAAATAAACGCAACTGACTCTAAACGTTTTGTCTGTTTGTTTGAAGAGGGATCACAGGAAAACTACTGAAGGGATTTTGATGGGATTTGAACAAGTACATTAAGAAAGGTCCCAGGTAGGATCTTTCTTGGGATCTGTCATTTATTGTAATCAAGTGGCTAAAACAAAAGATATAGCCATTATAAATTTAAGTTGACAGTTATGACGGGTAGTGGCGCGTACTTAGTCGCAGGCACAGCCTGTAGGAAATAACTTTCTAAAAACATAATATATGCACTTACTTAATGATGTGTACGATTTTTTTTCATTTGCACCAAATAACGGCAATGAGTAATTTTATACGAATAATGATTTAAATATACAAATTGTGTGATTATTAATAATTATTTAGTATGTGAAATAAAATCAGAACCTGATTTAAATACTCGAGTCATAATCAATCAAAATGCAGTATTTGAAACGGTCCGGACACATGGAAAATCAATCAAGAATATTTCCGTGGAAACAACGGTAACGACGTTTTTCATCAAAAATTGAGGAAAGTACAAAGTTATAGACAAGACATTTTCTGATTATAAAAGTACTATGGGATAAGAAACATTTTTCGCTTTTTCTTGTAATTTAATCAACTTCCGGTACAAATAACACAGGCTTGAATGTAATCTTAAATGTCATTTATCTCCTTTAAAATAACGGTAGTGGATTTTTTTATTACACTTATGCGAAACGACTAATATTACCATACTATTCAATTTCAGCGAAAAATATAAAAATCGAAATATTGGGTAGGTACACATCCTTAAATATCTGCAATTACCAAATGAAGAACCTAAATTTTATTTTAATAAATCAAATGTATCATTTAACATAACACAAACAACACAACTTTATTTAACGTACAAAGAAAATACGACTTGATGTCGGACCGATGACGCTGGAGCATTTCACGTCGACTATAAACTATAGGTTGTAATAAATGTAACCAAACCCTGCAAGACAGAATGCCATTTAACTCGGAGCTCTCTACGCCATTCAATATCGCAATCTTGAGAAACTCAAACTGGATCGAGAATTGTGAATTGCCGCACCGACCTGTAATAACGCGGTATAAACAACATTACTTGCGAATTTATTTAAGGCACTTATAACATTGTCACATCTACCAATTTTTAAAAGCGGTACTTGAATGTAAACTTTAGTTATTATCTCTTATTTAGCTGTAAACTAAACACTAGAATAGATAAAGACCGACAGTATCCACTACGGCTCAACATAGCTTTGTTTCAAATGTTAAAAACGTGTAGTTTTAACATACGATTTAGGCTTATACACCTCCATTTAACCTAGATTTACGTTATTACATTTAACCTAGATTAATCGATTTAGATGTTTCTTTGTTTCAATTGTTATTTTTATTATTATGACCCTTAGAGACTTTATACATCTCTAAGACACTTAAGGTTCGGGCAAACCAAACGCGGTTGCGGCGCGTTTGCGGCGCGAACGCGGGCCCGCGCCGTTGTAGAACAGCGCGGGCGGATTTACCATGGCACACCAAAGTAGCGCGGGACCGCGGTGTGGCATGGTAAATCCGCCCGCGCTGTTCTACAACGGCGCGGGCCCGCGTTCGCGCCGCAAACGCGCCGCAACCACGTTTGATTTGCCCCGGCCTTTATTAACTTGTCCAAACGCGGACACTATACATCTCACTTATTACCTTATTAGTTACTTATTAGAATTCATTTGTACCCATTAGGTTTATATGTTGCCTTTTTTGTCACTGTTGTTGTGTACCGCCAAAGTTGAAAAAAGACTTACTTACTGCTGAGTTTCTTGCGGCGTTTCTTTTCAGCAGATGTCACCTTTCGAAGCGCTGGTAGATTCAGACATGTAAAAGAGCCCATGTGGCCACCTTCAAAATAAATATTTTCAATTTAATTTTATAATAAATAACCACTGCTGACACCGGCGCGGGCCTAACATGGGGCCAAAATAGAACACCAATCAGACAAAACTTTGATAAACCATGTCAATCATGTCAGACTAGTGAAAGTTTACCCCGTCTTCATTTAGCGTCGCATTCTACACGAAACTAACTTTAATCTTCCGCACTGATCACGCAATTCTCTATCAGCTACGGCAGCATTTAACTAAAATCCTATAATTTGTTCTACTATTCAGGATAAGTTATCCCAGTCTTATCTCTCAGTGCGTCTCTTTTTTCGATACTATTATGAGAGAGATGCACTGAGGGATAAAATAGGGATAGCTTATCCGTGTGTCAACCTTGTGAACCTCGCTACGGCCGCAGGGGTAGGACTTAATTCACAATTTGCTGAGATGAGATTGAGGATATGTTTCGAGATATTAAAAAATAGAAATAACTTATCTATCGTATGTATGTATAATAATAGAAAATGAACGAGCTTGTTATATACGATTATTAGCATTGATTAGTAAAATAAGGGGCTGCTCATAAATTGATCCTTTCTTAAAGTACTAAAGTTCGTTTCATATCATTAGATTAAACCCTTATAGGATCACTCTCGTGTCTGTTTTTCTGTCCGTCTGTCTATCCATCTGTCCGTCTGTCACAGCCTATTTTGTGCAGGTATATAAATATTGCGTCTGTTATGTAATGTATTATTGATGTATTTATTATTTGTGATTGTTGCAGCGACCAGACAATCTCGAGTTGCCGTCAGTCCCCCGCGACACTAAATCTAGTGTGTACGCTATGAACGATCAGGTAAGAAATCATTTAATATAGCATAATTTCACAAAACAAAGTAAGTACCTATGTATGTATATTTAGGAAAACATGTCGACATATAAAATTAATTTTAACAAAAAACAAAACCGACTCCTAAAACTCTTTGAAAACTAAGAAATAAAGACTAGCCGTTAGTAAATTCCCTACAAACATCGGATATATTTGTTAATTCAGTAATAAATTAAATATATAGAAGTCGGTGGCAAGTAAATGAACACAGTATGAGAGATGTATAGTTGTATACCTTATTTACATGTATTTATAAGTCAGACATTACATTACATAGCTAATCTAAGTTTGGACCCCTTTAACTCTATCATAGTAGGTTAAAAACTCTATTCCTATAAGAGTAGTTATAAGACGACAGACTGATTGAATCAAGTCTTTAAACACTGTTATTACGCCATTATATTTTAAGGATATCGATTATTTTTATGACCATGGAAATTATTAATCCAATGTAGACCACACACGGGTAATACGTTATGTAGGCAGTTATTTTTTGATAGCTTGATTCACTGCGCTGCGTTACCATTGATTCTCAGTTATTACATGAAATCATATTATTAATATTTAAACTTTTATTTATAATTACGTTTCAATTTTATTTGATAATATTGCATATTTTACGTAAATAATCCTTACTAATAACATTACAAATGTGAATGTAAGTTTGTTTGTTTGTTACGCTTTCACGTTAAAACTACTTAACCGATCATCATGAAACTTTGTACACATATTATCCATCTTTTTATCCCGGAAAATGGTAAAGTTCCCGAGGGAATAACTATAACCGAATTCCACGCGGACGAATTCGCGGGTAGAAGCTAATACTAGATGAAATCAATTAAATCTTAATAAAAACTAAATTAAGTAAGTATTTTTTTTCTCTTTAATTTATTATTTATATATATGTATGTATAGGTTTAAATTATATGTTATGAAAGAAAATGTAAATACTATAAATAAATATATCACCTTCCAATAAAGTTATTAAAACATACAAAAAGAAAAGTGGAGACCACTCGCGTGGAGAGGGTTCTGTAAATCATCGAAGGTCCATTATCTCCGAATAAACTCGACGACAAAATTTAATTTGTTAATTTTATTTGCCTGGCTGCTTCTGCTGGGGATGCGCCAGGGCGCGCGTATCTACGAAGGCTGGCTCAGACACCAGCACCCGACCCGACTATTTTCTATGGAACCAAAGATGGTCTCTTTCTATCGTCCCTGACAATGCTATTTGGCTCCAGTCGCGCCAGCACATTGACAGTGACAAGAGAACGGCGGACGTCATGTCATTTAGCGCAAAGTGTCTCGAGAAGTGCCTGGATTTTTTTGACAGGACGGACAGTCCGTAGTGTCCAAGCCTATGAAGTTACTGCCGCAGGAACACATATGTGGAACGTAAACCGGGACCCCAATGCGGAGACAAAAACGAAGACTGAAAAAAACTGCATTGCATACACTCTTGAACACACCACAAAGAAATATTAATTTATTATGATAGGTATACCCAATAAAACTTATAGTAAAATGTTCCAATGGCGAACACCCAGGAAAGCCTGTGAGAACGAGAAGTTTCTGCACAATGTTAATGGTAATAAAAAGCTCTCTCTGTAATTGTGCCATTGTTATGCTATCTATACAGTATAGGTACATACAACGAAACCGAATTCCATTGTAGTGGTATGTATAATAATCTCCGCAATACGTGCATTTCAAACAAAAGATAATTACATAAGGTAAATTTATCGCTGTTGTTTTAGTAGGTATTACAAATAGGCTTGCTAATACAGGTTTCGCGAGCAAACCTTAGATGTTGCGAATTCCATATCTTCTGATCTGACATACTGGCATTTTATGAGAATTATTCTGAACAAAATACAAAACGGTTTCCAAAAACCGTTAACAAGTTTAAGAGGAGATTGAACCTACGGCTTTTCATACAAAAGGCGATAACGATATCCACCCCTTAAATGTTAACCGATGTTGACTAATTTTTAATAGGTTTTGGTTTATCTAGGTCGTTTTGGTTTTTTCACTTTAACAAATCAATAAATTCAGCTTTTTGTTGATCTTTGATCAATATTCTAAAACGTAGGTACATAGACCTAGATTTTGTTCTGACTGACAACGTATCAAAAATTGGTCAAAATCGGTTAACATTTAAGGGGTGAAAATCGTTATCGCCTTCTGCATGAAAAGAATGGTTTTTGCTGTGGCTTCTCAGTCCTCTTAACTAAGTTAGTAAGTTAGTTAGTAAGTTTATTAGAAACATCAAAAATTTCGTCAATCAAGTGATAAATTAAATACTTAAATCGAAGTCGGCGTCCAGTAAATGAACACAGTATGGATACATAGTTCATATTGCCACCAATTTCGTTATAAATATTTAGGTTATCGTTAAAAATAATTTAATTTAGAAAATACAGAACTGGGTCTGTGTGCCTAAGTGATGTGGCATATTATATCGCTTTGCTCTGCCTGTTTTTTACTTTGCAAAGTTTAGATTTGAATTAATTATTAATATCCTTCAATGGGGTCTGGCTTCAATATGTTGGGATCGCCCTAAATAGATCACATTGCGTTCATGTGACATAATTTAGTATTTAGAGGTATTTGGGTATATAATTAAAAAACGCAATAATGTAAACCAAAAAGATAAAATTTGTATAAGCCATGCATGTTTTTACTTATATTTAGGGATATGCATTCAACACTAAAATAATTTAATAAATGATTGCTTAAAATAACGATACGTGTGTTAATTATGGAAGATCAGATAACCCGCGCGTCGATTCGCTGGAATTAAATGAAAGTCGCATTAAGTATAATCAAAATATTATAATCAAGCCGCTAGACCGGTACTTTATCACTTTGCATATATGAAAAAGTAAGCAATTATCTGCAGGTTCTCATTTAAATTCGCAATGTGCTTTAAGTATTTATTAAGTAAAAATTTATATCACGGAGTAAGTAGTTCCAGGAATAATTATAATTGTCTATTACAACCACATTCTTTTTTAACTAAGTTGTAAAACACGAGGAGGTTCTCAATTCTATGTATTTTTAATGTAAAAGTATGTAATATACCTAACTACATATGGAATCATTTCTCGCTACACGAACATACAAAGCATAACACAAATAAAAGTAAAAATGATGAATTATAAAAATCTAAATCCGACTGCATAAACACAAAAAAAAAGAGAAACAAGGAATTCATTCTGCGGGGCCAGCAGTGCCATGGAGTCGATATGGAAATAGCAATCGCTGACTTCAAATAGCTATTATGATTTTATGGAGAGTTGCCGACTGCTACTTCCGTATCGATCGCGCAGTTGCAATTTACCTCCGCATTGAGGTCCCAGTCTACGCTCCACAATAGTGTCCCTGTGGGAGTACCTAACTTCGACCAACTAAGCTAGGACGCCATGGACCGTCATGTCAAAAAAATGCTCGCCTATTCTCCAGACACGCTGCGCTAAATGACATCATCCGCCATTCTCTTGCCACCGTCAACGTGCCGGCTCGACTGGAGCTAACCATTGCCAGGGACGACGGGAAGAGACCAGACGGGACGTTTTTGGTTCCATGGGGTTCTGGAGCACTACTTACGCCTCTTCGGAGAAATATCGACGAGGCTGGTGGAAGACTGCCCCGGCAGCACCCAAGCTGTATAAGAGCTTATACCGCCCTTATAACGCTCGAACTATGGTTATAGTGGCTGTATAAGCTTTTATACAGCTTGTGCACAATGCCATCTTCGGCACAATGCCGCGGTGACCTGTTTTAGATTAAATTTAGTTTTTATTTAGATTTCACTATTAGCTAGTTAGCCTATATCAAACAAATAGGTTCCGAAACAACATCCCAAGCATATTTCCGTAGTTTACTGCAGTCACCTGACCGGCGCGTCTATTCGGGAACGTCCAAGCTATATTGTTGCAGCTCGCTAGCGAGATTCGCATCCCACTCTTACGCATTACGCATCGTGCGGAAGAGGGGGTTGAGAATCTCGCTAGCGCGTCGCTACAATATCGCTTGGACGTTCCCGAATACAGGCCCTGATTGAAAACTTTTCTTCATAGTGTTCCTAATAATGCGGCTACAAAAAATGCCACAGAGTGAACGAAATATACCATGTGTTTCGTTACGCTAAAAATAATGGAATATTGACTCCGACAACCAACCAAGTACCGACGGTACTAAAAACTAGCATTAAAGCAACCCCCGGGTTAGAAATGTTAAACGGATAGTAATGGATGTAAATTAATGTAAATAAAATGCTTCACGGCGCCCTGTTCAAAACTAATAACGTTGCATTTTATGTAAAACATGCAGGATAAAGAAGCTGTCCTGGCCGCCGCAGACGATCAATATTATTGTCATCCCTGTCTGTCTGAAGATAGGCAAGACTGGCAAATAGCAGTGTCGTTGATTTAACTAGCGAGACGCATGATGCTATATAGACTTAGAGCACCGTGTCGACAACCCTTAGTCAATAATAGTAGACTGTTCACCAAGGGCACAGAATAGATAATAGTACTAACGTACAGAAGAATCACTGTCTAACAAAACCTGTGTTAGGTACGTAAATATGCCTAATCTTGCCTTCTCTCTCCATCGCATAAAACGTGCTATTTCGTGTACGCTACGGTTGTCCGTTTTTTATTTGCGTTATCCAACAACACTAAACATCTAGGCTACTTGATGACGCGCGAATCGGTCAGCGAGCGAGCGAGCGGCAACCTGCTGCGATTTACAGCTCCGAGCTGTCCGACGGCCGAGCGTACCTAAAGTGCGCAGTGAGAACCCCCTGCAAGGGCATAAATAAAATAAATTTATACAGAGATATTTACCCTACCAAGCCTTGGCGAGGGAGGAATAGGCTGTAGGTAAAAATGGATTTTAGAGAGTCTGGCCTTTCACTTCGATTGCGAGTCAATAAAACAGTGATATCATATTAATAGAAAACTAGGTTTTGCCCGCGACTTCTTCCGCGTGGAATTTGGTTATCGCTGTTCCCGTCGGAAACCGTGCATTTTACGGGATATCGTACTTCGTCATTGCCAACTATGTCCCTACTACTTTCTCATCATCATCATAATCATTTCTGGACATAGGCTTCCCCCAATGATCGCCACAACGACCGATCCTGTGCTGCTCGCATCCAGCGGATCGTGGTCTGCCCACGCAGCGCCAGTACGTTATGTACGCGGTCGCTTCGCTATTTAAGAACTCTTTATATTAGCCCCATCAGCCATCTGTTTTACGAGAAGTTACCCCGCCCATTGCCACTTAAGTTTTGCATTTCTTTGGTCTATGTCGGTTACTCTAGTTCTTTTGCGGATTTCCTCATTTCTAATTCGAACTCACGGTGAACCTCCGGGCATAGCCTCTTGGGTGACCTTAAGTTTTATTATAAGCCCTGTAGTGAGCAGCACTGGCAACACACGCTGGTCAAAGGCTTTCGTCTTGAGACACTGTGGTATATTGGTCGAGAAGATATTGCGCCGCTTCGCGCTGCAACAGCGTGTTGCTATTTCGAGTTCTGGTCCTGTAGTCGGAGTAACGTAGTGTAGTGACGTTTTCGTTCAAACACTGCAACATTCCCATTTACTTGTAGTCAACTTGGCACCGCTTGAGAGACTGCAGTATAGCCCAGGTTTCGATCGAATCAAAAGCTGTTTCGAATTCCACAAATGCTGAGCAAAACCGCAGGTTACTCTTCGGTCTTCTGTTCTACGGTCTGTCTACGGTGCTGAAACCTTTCCAGAAAGCGGCTTGTTCAGAAGACTGGAAGTCGTTAAACCTGCATGTAAGACGATTCGTAATGACTCTCGAAAACAGTTTGTAAACAGGCTTAGAAGTGTGATGGGTCTATAACTCATGAGCAAGGCATTATTGTTATTTTTGAAGAAGAGTACCACCCCACTTCTTCTCCATACCTGTGGGGTTTTTGACCCGCCCGCGTGTAAGATAGAATCCAATAACTTCTGAAGGGCTATGAGGACCATTTTCCACCTGCCTGCAGAAGTTTCGGTTTAGATTCCGTCATCTCCTGACGCTTTGTTGTTTTCAAGGTGTTAGAGAGCCAAACTAATCTCGTACAAGCTGTCGTCTGGGATGTCTATTGTATAGAGACGGGTCAATCTAGCTCTCGAGTCGTTAGCTAGATTTAGGATGGGTTTCCACTTTGACATGTATACCTTTTCGACCTCTCTCAAAAGCTCAGGTTTGGATGTCATAATCCCGCCATTCTCTGTCTTCAGTTTCACTAGCCAGTTTTTCCTGATAGACAAATCTCTTGCGAATACTTTGGAGCCCTTGTTTTGCTGTATTTAATACGATTAGTATTGAATCGGCGCAAGTCGCATTTCAAGGTCTTTGAGATCTCGGCTCAATAGGCCCGCCGTAACACCACCAACAACTCTCAATAAAACTTAAATAAGTAGGTACCTTGGTTAAGTAAGAATATATTGATAGCACTATCGTACCTTCGTTTGTACCCAACCTCAACCAGTGACCCCTATCAATAACTTTAGCGAAGGTATTTTATGAAACTATACCTTACATATATTTTCATTTGACGGAGACAGTGATTTATAGAAGGAAAACATCGTGACGAAACCAGCGCATAGATCTGCGAAGTAGAACAGACGAAGATGTATGTGAAGTCCCCAATGCGCACTGGGCCCGCGTGGCGACAGCTGCCCAGTCCCTGTCACTTTGAGAGTAGGCCTATGCCCATCAGTGGGACGTATATACGCCGATGATGAAGATGCTGATTTTCATTTTGTTTCAGACATTTCATACACCATCTTTTGGCGACGAAGAGTTCGATATCCCTTCAATTCACGGGCAGCATGCAAACGGAGGGCAACCGCCGCACATACAGTATACGCAAATGCATCATGCTGCACCTCAGGTACAAACAATGCAATGAATTCAGGCTGATCAGGGCCTTAGCTCCCAAGCCCTAACACGACCAAATAAAAATTTTAACTCGATGTACGTATCGCCCTCTACTACAGCGTGTTTCTATCGCTGCCAAGAAGACCTTATTAGGGTATTCTAATACATTTATTAAGACTTTAGAAACGAAAATTAATGAAAACTAAAGGCTTTTCTGAAGAAATACTTCAATTGTTTGAACCATGTTTGAACCAAATGCAACTATAATAGAGAATATGCCTGATATTTGGTTGTACTATTAATCATTCAATTACGCACGTTATCATCTTATACATAGCTGAAAAAAATACACGAGCAACAAAAAGTTCAATATTTATTATAGTATAGTATTGGAAATTTGAACGGCAATATCTTCCCGCCACCTCTGACAAAAAGCACATGCTAAGGCAAGGGCCTATGTACAGTAATGTTTTTGAACGATTTTATAAATACGTGTGGCCCAGTACCAATACCATGAGTTTACGCAAACCGTTCTCGTTATCGAAATATACCGGAAATGCTGCTTGTTGCCGATACAAGTAAAAGGGACCGAGCGATAGTTTTCTATTACGATACGAGAACGGTTTGGATACACTCGCGCACATAAAGCATTTGTCACTTTTTAACCGATTACGCGGGTGCGAAAGGGACGAATTCTTTTGTTCGCGATAAAAATTTGTGTGCTAAGCCCTCTGAAACGGAGACACTTCGCTCGCGCTTAGCACTCGCTCGAACAATCATTACATTTTTAAGTATTGGATTGTTTTTGCGCACATTCGCGGTTTTTCAATTTAGTGGCGATATAGTTAATCACTTAGCAGTCCCGAATAGAAGCCCGTGATTGAGATAGATGAAATATAGTTATAGTTTCCTTTCCTCATTTTAAGAGCTCACAATGTCTCACATAGGTACTCAGTGTTCACAACACTGAGAATAAGTTCGTAGTTTTAAGCGTTTAAAAGTTAGTTACTATATTACTGAAATGTCAATATTGTGTCTCGAACAGCTCCGATGACTCCTGTCAGGCTGTCAGATTAGATGGCGTGTATATTTTTTTTTTGTTCTTTTTCTTTTAGTTCGATCAGGTCTGTTTCCTTTTTCTCTTTTTTGTTTTGAATTACATACTTCCCATTGGTCACGTGAATAAAACGCTTAGTTTGGTCTTGCCTTTCAAATAAGAAGCCTTTATACTTTACAAATAATAGTTTAATTTGAGTCTGTGACTAAAAACAAGTTTTTTTTTTCTTGTACGTCCATGATTCGGTACTCATCATACTTTTCATGGCTGTTCTAACATAAATAAGCATGACTTTATTTATACTGTATGCTTTATGAGTACTGTATGAATCTGTAGGTGGGAATGATGAATCCGGCACAAGACGGTCTAGCGCCGCCGGGCGGGGCTCCGTCGTACCAACAACCTCTATACTTGCAAGAACCACATACGCCAGTGACTTCTCACAGGTAACACACCTACTTACCCTTACTCTGTTTCCTAAATTTATGAAAAAGTATTCAGTTATTCCAATCTGTTAGCTATCAATGTGTTCCTAACCAAAGATCTCTTTTTAGCGGTGCTGGTGCCCCAGCTGGCAACTATGTAATTCAACAGCAACCAGGAGGCCAGCAAAGGCTACTGATGATGCAACCCTCTCAAGTGATGAATGGACCACCGACACCTAGCACCCCCACACAGAACTCTGCCCCTGTTTATAGTTCACCACAGAGGGCCTCACCACCTGGAACCACAAGCGATGACTCAGATGACAGTGTGCCTTCTCACCACTCCCAGGTACTGCAATGTGCTATTATCATGGTAATTCCTGAGCATGTATTTGTGAGAATTATTTGCATAATTCATCTTATCATCGTACATTGAATAATAACAGGTTTTTCATTCTTTATGACTCTTTAATGTATCTTTTGTAGAATTCAAGCCTTCCATTCGATCTAATCAAATCATTTATTCAGCAAATTAGCCACCTGTGGGCTCTTTTACTTGGCACATGAATAAATTAAAATTGATGAAATCTACCAGTGATTTTCTATCGCTATCTTCTATTGTCTTGCTTATATACAATTACATATGAAATTATTGGAATAATAGTTGTTTTCTTTCTTGCTATTTAAGTTAGAGTATTAGACATTAGGTGTTATTTTCTCAATATTTAAATTAAACTTTAATGTTTATTTATATGTCCCTTGTTACATTACATTTTAATATAGTTCATTGGCATACCAATTTCTCCATTCATAGAAATAAACAAATTTAGTGGCAAAACAGTAGAACATAGAAAATTCTAATAGATTGGTTGTTTGTTGGTAGTTGCCTGGTGATGCGGAAAGCCTTCTGCCTATCCATTATTGCTCAGCGAGCCGGCAGCAACAAACTACGCTTCATCAGGTATAGGCAGATTTTATTGCTTTACATACATATTTCTAGGAATATGTTAACACAACTTATACATTCTCATTGCCAATGAACTATATTTTCAATGGATGGTGATGAATTTATTGTCCATAATTAAAGTAGATTCGCTCACAGATTGGGGCCAGCACCATGGGTGTTAAAAGGTCATCTCCGGAACCCATGGATAATGGAATCAATCGAGGCCAGATGCAGAAGAAACCAAAAGTGCAAAAGAAGAAGAAAAAACGAGACCCTAATGAACCACAAAAGTAAACTATAATTCAAAATAACTATATAATGGGTCCAATTCGAAACGGTGTCCGCTAAATTTAAGATTGCCTAAACTTAAAATAAGAAACGTCAAACTCGATTTTGTATAGCTCCAAGGTTCAAAATCGAGTCTAACGTTTCTTATTTCAAATTTAGCGACTTCTAAATTTAGCGAAAACATGTTCGAATTGGCCCCAATGTTTCGTAAATAGTTACTAGTTTAGGAGTTCACTATTAATGATAATATCTTTGCAGACCTGTGTCAGCGTATGCATTGTTCTTCCGAGATACCCAGGCAGCAATAAAAGGTCAAAACCCAAATGCAAGTTTTGGAGAAGTCTCTAAAATAGTTGCCTCTATGTGGGATGGTCTCGACTCTGAACATAAAAGTGTAAGTTATTTGTTTCCCACATTTGCTAGCAAAATACCTCAGTGTCAACTTATTAGAAACTAGTATAGCCTATATCACTTGGTGAAAGAATTTTTTAAATCAGTCCAGTAGTTTCGGAGCCTATTCAATGCAAACACAAACAATCAAATCTTTCCTTTTTACAATATTATTATTATTATTATAAGTATAGATTTTTAGCTAATTATGTGTTATTTTTTTAAATAGGTATACAAACAGAAAACTGAAGTAGCCAAGAAAGAGTACCTGAAAGCTCTAGCCGCATACAGAGCTAGCTTAGTATCAAAGGTAAGAAACATAGCACTTAAAAACCCTTGACAATGCTCACCACTCTAGTGGCAAAATTCTGAAAGGCCACTCAAATTGATCTTTAATTAAAGTGACGTTTGAGTGACGCTTTTGTATAGGATGATAACTAGTTGAGGGACATTTAACAATTTAATCTCAAATCAAATGCTTAGGTGGCGTTACTGAATTCGTCCATAGGTCACTAACAGCCGCGCAAATACTCAGATAACAAATAACAACTCATTCCTTTTTCAAAATGTCCATACAGAACTTTCCCAAAAGAACCTGTTAATGGTTCAATATTATTTAACTAATATAAATATAAATAATATTAGTGTTTTGTGTCGTAAATTAAAAGAGAAAATGAAACAAAACATTAGTATTAATAGTTTTATTAGACCAATATGCTTTGAGAAACGTCCCAGAGTGCCTAGCACACTAGCTTTTATCGCGCACATAAAGCATCTGTCGCTTTTTAACTAATATGCGGGTGCGAAAGGGACGAATGCTTTATGTGCGCGATAAATATTAGTGTGCTAAGCCCACTGGTCATATTATTAGTGTTGTGTATAGATGAAATTCAGTGTTTGGTTAGATATATCGCACATACATAGTATGATACGCGATACAGTAATACGAAGGGAACACACCACATTTGTCAAAAAAAAATAGAGAGTATTTTAGGACTAACAAGGAAACAGATGTACTAATTAAACAAACGCATAACAAACTAACACATGGACTGATAAAATCATAACCCTTCCTAAGCTTTGTCGTAGTCGAATAAAATGAAACAATGTAGATACCAAACCTTTTTTTATTTTGTAAAATAAATATGCATGTGGCTATTCCACGGAAACAAGTTTTACGCGAGCCTCGCGGTCTCCCTCTGAAATTACGAAACAAACTGAGCGTGAGCGAGGAGGAACGAAGAGCGAGATAAGAGACATCTCTCTTCTCTATCGCACAGTACGCCGCCGCTCGCCGCCGCGCCAATCAATATTCATTCGCCTGGCAAGTCTGGCAACTTAGCTGGAATCTGAGTACGACGCTCTAGCCTTGCACATTTAAAAAGTTAAAGCTTTCGATTCGAAGAGAAGTGTGAGCTTTCATGTCTTAAATATTCGTTTTATCTTAGCATCTATTATTTCTAATTCAGTGTATCAATGTGTTCTCGTTCATATAACTAAATAACTACAATGTGTTTGTGTTACAACTAAAATTATCAATCGTTGAAGCATTAAAACAAAAACGCGGCATAATTTACCAAATTTGAAAGGTTACAATTTTACAAAACATCATCTTAAAATTATCAAACGTCGAAGCATTGTACCAAAGACACGGCATAAATTCTCAAATTTGAAAGGTTACAATTTTACAAACTTATTGTATTACAGTTTAAGAATAACAATTTAAAAGCATATTTAAATTCTATTAACAAACTGCGGTAATTCAAAGTCTTTTTTTTAAAGTGTATTTTTTTTTCTAAGGGGGGTGAGCAAGAAAGTCCAGCGATGTATAATCATGGAAACAATACAAACTCCACCTATGGTAATTACTATCAGGGAGTCCAAGGACAGACGTATGGGAATGGACATTCCCCTCAGGGATATGTACCAAACCCAGCTCCCCAAGGCTACACCCCGCAGAACTATCCTGGAGGTCAGCCGCAAGCAGCCTATACTGCACAGCCCACTCAAGGTTATGCACAAAACCCTCAACAGACTGCACAGAATTATCAAGGAAGCATTGGACTTAACCCTGCCACATACCAGGTAAACTTAAGATATAATTCACAACTTTATTAGATTACTTAGATGAAGTTTAGCAAAAAGGATTGAAGCTAAAATATATGCCATTCATAATTAAGTTCTATGCCATCAATATAATTTCTAAAATCTTAGCTGGGCACTGTTAATCAAATAGTTAACTTCATTTATCACTAATCCGTTACTAAGAAAGTTAACTTCGTTAAAAGTTAAAGCATAACATTTCGGAAGACTTATCGTAACTTAACATTAAATGTTAACTCATGATAGAAATTGCATTTTATATATTGTTATGTCAATGATGTTGAAAGGATGTACTCATAAAAAATTGTTGGTATGGGCTATGGAAGTTTGGCCATGACATGAAAAATTATTAAAAGAAGGGTCTGCTTGCGATAACTGCTGACCGGCCTGGACATACTTGTCAGAACGTGATTTCGCGGCGTGGCGCAGTGGCCTTTCGGCAAATAGTAGGTACTTAATTATTGATTAATGGAAGTTAATGAGTCCATTAAGATTTTTAAAAGTTAATCTGTTACTCGAAATGTTAACTTCGTTAATTAACAATTTAACGGTTGTGTGCCCAGCTATGTCAAAAATCCGCATAGTTTTTATTGTGGATAGGTTACTTTTTCCCTAAAGTATGTCCACTTTATGTTAAATAAAAACCCAAGACTCAATTGTAATTAAAAAAGAGTTCTGATTATAAAAGTGCACTAAAATAGATTTTTGCTATTTAAGGGTGTCCAAGGACAGAATCCACAGGGTTACCAAGGCAATGCAACAACCCCACCGCAAACCTGCCAGCCTAATGTAGCTCAGTCTCCAAGAAACTATCCGCCAACTCAGTCTCCATCCCATTATGCAACGTCATCTGGCCTCTCACCTTCTGGATACAGACAAGTGCAGTCCCAATCTCCACCCATGGGCCCTGTTCATGCTGCCATGCAATTTCACCACTCTCAACAGGTAATTCATCTATGCTAGGCTAGTTTATAATAATCTTTTCTATAAGCGTTCCACTTTATTAGAATAAAACATTTTGTTATAATTATGGCGAATTCCAATTAAACCATTAATAAAATCAAATTAATAATTCCTTATTTAAATTATGAATATTACGATGAAATGAACGCGCTACAGGTCTGCCCACAGTACTTTCCATAAAATCTTTACTATTCCTTTTCATCCCTTTAGGGATGGAATTTCGAAAAATCCCTTCTTAGTTCGCCCTTAAGCTACTTGAACAATATCTCCTCCAAATTTCAAATCTCTAAGACCACCGATTTAGTCTGTGCATTATCTGTCAGTTATTCACGGTACTGTTCTATAGGTATAGATTTCTATCGGTGGAGAATTATAAAGTTATGCAAGTCCTGATGTTACAGCATGATGATGATTGATTATGAACTGTTGATTTTCAGCAAATGCAACAGTCTCATCAACAAATGCAGTACCAGCAACAGCAACATCAACAACAGCAGCAACAGCAACAGCAGCATCAACAACAGCAGCAACATCAACAGCAACAAATACAACAACAGCAAATCCAACAAATTCAACAGCAGCAACAACAACAACATCAACAAATACAACAACAAACAACACAACCACAACAACAGCCTCAGAACCAAACAATGAAACCAGAACAACATTCTCCTAACAGTAATGGAAGTTCTGGCATGCCACAGCATTCTCCTGAGGTAATTCGTCAATTTTACCTTACTGCTTTGAAGGGGTAATTTCTGTAAACTGCCAACAGAGTCCTTAAAGTGTATGCACATCTAAAAATTATAAACCATATTTTAAAATATTAGAATCTTATTGGTTTCTGAAGTAGCATTCATTGATACATGTTGTTTTATCGATTGAATTGTCTATATTATGTATGAATGCAAGAAGTATTAGTCGTCTGTATGGACATTTGAAAATGTGGTCAATTGTCCTCAGCATAATGAAAACAGAAGCACGCCATCGTGCATCCGTCAGGGTTGTACCAACCCAGCCATAGCCAATAGTGAATGGGAAGATGAATATTGCTCTAATGAATGTGTTGTGAGCCATTGCAGGTAACTAAACGCTTATTACTATCTTAAGCTTCAATTGCACATGAATAATTCCTGATCACAATACAAAATAGAAAATAAAATTATAAAATATCTCATCTAAAGTATAGAATGATGAATGATTTGATGTATCTGTATGTACTAATTTTAATTTTCTATAATTTTAATTGTAATGTTGACAATGTATGACTTTTATTAAATAAATTAACATGTATATTAGACGTTCCGTAATTCACATAACAGGGTTTTATATAACGCTTGTCTTGTTTTCAGGGATGTCTTCAGTTCATGGGTGGCCTCTAATAGCAACAACCAAATGCAAAATTATTCAGCAGTGAAATGAATTATGAAAGTTGTACATATCAATATTAGGTAAACCATAAGTCCACTCTCTTAGGGGGGTCACAATGAATCTTTTAGAAATACGAAAGCACGTGAATGAATTTTATTCAGTCTTTGTTATTTATTATATTCTGATTGTGGAACTGAAGGCTAAATAGAGTATCCAGTTGATTCAAGTGTTTCTTTTAATAATTCTTGTATACTAGACTAGAACTAAAATGTAAACATTTAATTCTGTTGTTTTATAGTAAAGATGCAATTTGTAAATAGTTGATTTAGTATGGGTGACCATGATTAACCTAAATTCACCAATCTACACGATATTAATTTAATGGAAATTAAGCCAATGTACGTATTTTGTTATCAACTCTGATACCCTGATAAGATGAACATTTCAATTTCAAAAACTTTAAGCAGATAAAACAAAGTTCTATAAAATTTTCCTTATTAATGTCACATACAGTTTAGTATCTCGATTGAGCAATTTCTGTATTGTTTTATCTGACCGTAGGCTTTTTAATATTTTTGCGTCATGCTCAAGAGTTCAATTTGATCAATTGGTTTGATAAAAGTAAATATGTATCAGCCAGGGGAATCAGAAAGTGGATAAGACCACTTATTATTATATAAGTATAAATAAGCGGTATATAGGTCTTGCCCTCCTGTGCGTTCATTGCCGGACCGACAGATGGCTAGTGATTATCGTACCATCAAAAATCATGGAATAATGTACTCGTTATATGTTCTTATTTGTTCATTGAACATAACTATACATGCTTTTGACACCATAACAATTGAGTGTAGTAGTTATTCTAGGAAACATAGACAAAGCCTTAAATCAAGTAATAATTTTTACGCTTTCTGAATAATACTACTTTGTATCTTGTATCTAAATAAATATATTGCAAATATTGTAATTTATCTAGTTAGAACCCTTTACTCACTAGTAGTCTGCAAGACACTGGTAGTGAATTTCGTGTAGTTAATATCAGCTTATTATGTAGTGTTATAATCAAATATACACTTAACATGTCCATCCCAGTTGGGATCTGCAAACTGCGGATAAAGAATGATAAGAGGATACCAAATACTTTACATACAATAAGAGAAAACATTTTTACCTTGCTAAATTTTAACGGAAATTGATAAAAAATTAACAAGTTATCAACCTGAGCAATATCAATATTGTTCATTGGTTATATTTTATACAGTTAGTTTATTAATTCAAAAATATTGATGTTTTGGTGTTTTCATTTCATACAAAACACCATTTTGCCATAATTTGCTTATCTATAATCAATCGATACTAAAAAACCAAACACCTTAAATCTAGATATTCACCAATCTGACATCATAATTAAAAATTGTCAAAAACTTAACATTAAAAGAGGTAAAAACTAAAAACGTTTCCGCCGTTTTTGTATGAAAAGTGTGATATTTGCCGTTGGTCGTCTGTCCTTATCTATGCTGATTTCTGTTGCGTTATGTAAAGTGGCGACACAGTGTTATGTTTGTAACTGCAATTGGCCTGAAGGGAATTAATTCGTGTAAAATTATGTTTAAGTTGAAACTTTAAGGGCGGCTTGCACCAAAATCAAACAGTCATTAATTGTGTTGAACGACTGACAGTTCTATAATTTTGACGGGCCTTACATCTGTCTAACACGTTCCCGGACAGTAAGTGACGCTTGTTTGTATGGAATATTTGTAACTGTTATAGCAGTCTTGTCATAATTTTATTGTGCTATCGAGTACGATTTGTGTAGGACTGAACGCAATGGCAAATGCTTATGGGTGAATTTCTAAAAATTCGTAAAAATGTTGAAATTCTCCTTTATAATCTCTCCATAATCTCATACAAGCAACACCGCTATCGCATCTGTGGTGTGGGAGGGGAATGGGGGAGGTACGATAGGTGATAACCACCGTTACATACAGGGGGGCTAGCACGACATGCCCGCGAGTCGTTTGTCGCTCAGTGCGTCTCTATCAAACTAGTTAAGTATGTAAGGGATGCACTGAGCGACAAACGACTCGCGGGCAGGTCGTGCTAGACGTGCAGGTATTGCAACTGGGCACCATTTCAACGAAGTGCGTCCACTAATGAAGTAAAACAAGACGACGCTGCGATCGAGGGATGCAAAAAAGATTAGCCAATATATACGTATATCCCTCGATCGCAGCGACGCTAGCGGCTTGGTACTTTTAGAGGCCCACGTTGAAATCCTGAGTTGCAAGACCTGGCCCCCAATTCTCGGTTCATTCGAGATAATGTCGATTGCGAGATTAAACGTCAGATTCATACAGTTGTGTCAAACGACTGTATGCACTGACGTTTAATCTCGATTGTGAGATTATCTCGAATGCACCGAGATTTGGGGTACTTGGTTATCACCGCAGTCTAAGGCTAACCACTGACCTACAATATAACTGGTTGAACAATTATATTGATCGTCAGTAGATGATATTGACGGTCAATATCGACTACTGACGATCAATATAATTGTGCAACCAGTGATATTGCACAGTCATATTGTAGGTCAGTGGCTAGCCTTAGACCGCGGTGATAACCAAGTAATGTAACAGTAAACGTTCCCTGAGGGCTTAGCACACTAATTTTTCGCGCACATGAAGCATTCATCCCTTTCGCACCCGCATATTGGTAAAAAAGTGACAGATGATTTATGTGCGCAATAACTAGTGTGCTAGGCACTCGGATTGGATAAAATTTGACAGTAAATATAGGTGTACAACTATTTATTATGACAAAGCGCATTCTTTAGCATTTGCGTTCAGAAAAGAAGCTCGATTAAAGATTGCTATAGAATGTACGTCACAAAAAGTACTCAAAAATCGAATGCTATAGAATGTCTGTCCGCGAACGCGTTAAATTTTAGGTGCAAGTGGGCCTTAATCCACTTAAAAAAAAATGACGTCGATAGTTTGTAAAAACATGTTTTTGTTTCTTTTATTTGTTTTCTTATAAGGTTTTTATTTTTATTGCGTATGTAATATTAATTTTCTATTTATATACATATTTGGATTCCTTCCTTCCCACATTTATTATGCTTCCATTTCATATTATACTGTTTGAAGCATAGTTTATAACAAGAATACGGACTTCTATGAATTTGAATATAACTATGTTTACTTTTCCAACTGCTGCCTGTAACATAACATAACTGAGTATCCTCCTCTGTTCTCTGTAATAGGTAAACCATAAAAATAGTGTATGATATTACTGTATGAGTGGCACGCATTTAAAATTCGCTGTGCCTCAATATTAATAATTTGTAGTATTCGAGTATTATTTAATATTCTTAGGATATTCTTTAGTACTCTTATTTATGTGTATACCCAAATAATTAAAACATAAAACCTAGAAATTGTAAATTTTCATACAAATATAATTCAATTCAAAAAACGATAGCAATAACCATCTTGTTCCCTAGAAAATTGCTTTTTGAGTAGCATTTAGCTGGACCAACATTTAATTTGAATTAAAGGTGATGATATTTATAAGATACTACAAATCAAATGTCTATTGTATAATATTCAATACAATTTGTAAATAAAAACCTGCAATAATAGAAATAATAGAGAATAGATAAAGCATAATAATTACTCTAATTTTATCTTTTTTATTAAATAGTATTGTTAGACTTTAATTACTAGGAGCAAATTATCTTACAAAATGTACCATAATAATATTACAGTGTATAAAATGTAATTAGAACAATTATTTCATTAAATTTCTTAAACAATAAGCAAAATTTGTCTTTTATTTAGAATACAAGTTTTAATTATAGTATAAATACAAGTAATTATGTACGCGCAGAGCACTACCTATACTGTCCCCTTTAATTTGTATTACACAATTGCAAATAAACAAAGACTTGATGCTACCGACCTTTCTTAACCCATCGGATGCTTAAGACACGGATCCGTGCTTTTTCTTACATACACTTTTTCCAATTTTTTTTACCATCATTTTTTTGATACCTACTCCTTGAATCCAATGAGATGCGAATGCCGGTTTTTTTTAGCTCCCGCATACGAGGGGTTAATCCACTTGGTAAAATACCGTCAGTGTTATCTCGTCTCTCGTTGTAAAAAGAGCGCTGACGGCCATATAAAATGTAGGTCTTACGTGTATAAAGAAACAGACAAAAATTCTTAAAGCTTTATGTACTTACTCTTATTTATGGCGAAACACAGAAGTTTCAGCCCGATCAGTACAAATCCTTTTTTAGGGTTCCGTAGCCAAATGCAAATTTTCGAGTTGTGCCACTGTCGAACTACAGCATAGTTTATGCCTCAATCTATGCTTTGGATATGGGACGGTTTTGTATAGATGTTTTACACCTAGGTATCCTTGGCCCCCATTTCCAGTAAAATTTTAAATTACATTTTATTCCAGCAATATATGAGGAAACGCAAGTTGTATAACTATTTCAAGTTCATAACATTAGTAGTTGCAGAGATAAACGGTTATGACATACAGAAAGACAATGAATTCTCACCATGAGGAGAACTTTTTTACCTATTAGGTAACGAAACCTACTTAAACATGGTTAAAACATAGGCACTTATAATAGTTTCTAATACTACCTACCACCTCCTAGATGGTGGAAATTACTATTAAAATTATATTTTACCCTATATTTTGACCCGAGATATAATCTATTACTATGCTAAGTTTTATCAAAATCCGTCCAGTAGTTCCGTGTGATGCGTGCACAGATACGACACTTTTTAATGCACAATCGACTTCTGCACGGTCAGTTTTGTACCTCGACCTGATCAAAACGACCTCTGTCCCGATCGTGTAGCAGGACGTTGAGTTCTCTGCGCGCACGTGCATCTCGTTTCCGCAACTATCGTATCTCTCGCTCTTTCAAAATAAGTGCGAAAGAGAGATCGGACTGTCGCAGCTGACAAAAGCGTGCCGGTGGCCCTAGCACACTGGCTTATGCTTTGCGTGCAGGATAAAAAATATTATGCCACGGGGGCAGTATGACCAAGTTATGTTATGTATGAGCAGGTTAGACCACAAATTATTGAATACCATGTATAGTTTAGTTTACCTAGTTTATGCTAAATATTGTCACTTTAGTATAGTTGAAAATCACCAAAGAATTTTCAATTTACGGCTTCCTTATCTGTCGCATTTGTGACATGTCATATATGTCATCATCATCATGCTCCATGTTCTTATCTGTGAGCCAACGAATTTCCTTCCGATTCTGACCAATAAATTTGTTCGGCATAGAAAATATATTAATGTTGATGAGAAGTAATGATAGTTTAGTTTAGTGTAATAATTAATAAATTAGAGTTCTATTATATATTTTAAATGTATTGGTGATGTGTTAACTAGCATAGTAATAGTAATTTACTTGAATAAAGTGAAATTTGTCCATTATGATGGATGAAAACGATTTAACTTCTGAAGCATCTCGAAAAGGTATAATTTCTCAAGGATGGACACGTTTATCTCAGGTAAGAATACAGTTTGTAGACTCAATATCCATTGTTACATGTTTTACATAGGATAATAGATGCCGTTCTCATTGACGATATGATACCTACATAACCTACTTTGTAGGAAATCAGTACCTAATTCAATAAATGGTCTTCGTGTCAATGCTGAATAAAATAATTATCATGTTTATGGGTATAAATTGTTTTTATCACTTCTCATTTAGATATATCAGGGCACACTAGATAAATGGACCCCATTCTCAAGAGGAAGATGGATTGGAACCATAATTTTACTAGCAGTATTTTTGCTTCGAATTGTTGCTAAGCAAGTAAGTAATCGTAAATAAACTGACTTAAAGCTTTATTGAGAGAGCTGGATTATTTAGAGTAGCTTATGATTGGCATGCTTGAGTATGAACCAAAAAATTGGAAAAATCCTAGTACTAAGTCCTCAGTGCAACTGACATTTATTTTATACCTGCATTGTATAAAATAAATGTCAGTTGTACCACGCCTGTGACCAGCAACAGGATGAGTGTGTTGTGTTATCAAATTATTATTATTCTTAGCTGTGTGTAATACCTATTCCAAATTGTGGGTTTAAGTAATGCTTCATTCTTAACATTGTTTACAGGGTTGGTATATAGTGACTTATGCACTTGGTATCTACCATTTAAATTTATTCATTGCATTCCTTACACCGAAGATTGATCCTGCCATGGATTTCGATGGTAAGTTTTTTTTTTATCTTGACACCATAAACACTATGAATGGGGTATGAAATAGCAAGAAAACCTTGGTAAAATCTCTTTACTATTTGCAACACTAACCATTTGTATGTTCTGATATTGTACATCTATTAAAGATAAACTGTTGGTTCTAACTATGTATTTTTAAACATCTCTGTACGCAACAGTGCCGGATTAGCCATCTAGCAAGAGTAGCAAATGCTACGGCCCCGCGCACGCACACTTACATGAGCGTATTTCTTTTTTTGATTAAGATAGGAGCGTATAAATATATAGTTTTTTAATTAAAATACAAGAGGTCAATGTTAAGATTTCGGTATCAAAATATAGAAAAATAATTAAAAATTACTAAAGCAAAACAAGGGCTTCTTGACAAAATTTGCTACGGGCCCCGCACTGGCTTAATCCGGCACTGGTACACTGAAATTTTTGGATAATGGTTTATTCTCCATGTGCTGCACAAAACATTGTTGAATGTGGTGTTCAAAAAGTACCACCAGGAGTATAAGTGGCACTGCTGGCTTACTAATGATTAGCAAATCAATTTTCACAAATGTATTATTTAATAAATTTTCATTTGCCAAACTGCTTATTTCCTGTTAAAGCCTAAATTTTCATTTTAGTGGTACAAATCCTTCCTAGACTGTTATTAGACTGCAAATTATATACTTAAAGAAGGTTGGTAAAAAATATAGTCAGGTGCAATTGAAATAGTTTAAATTAATGTCCTAATTTAATAATGAGTTAATTTGTAATGAGGTATGAACCTAACTGATGAAATATTAATTGTCAAAATTCCCACCTCTAATGGAAATAAACCAGATACATTTGTTTAATCTACCTCTTAGTTACAGCCAGTTTTCTCATAAACCAATATTAGAAGAACCAGATTCAGATATTGAAGATGAAGTACCAGTACCTCCTACCTAAAAATTAAGTATGTACTTGTAGCAAAGTCAGAAGTTAGATAGGAGGTATAGGTATTTCCTAGTGGATATGCTGTAGCATACTAACTTTGATATTAAGCATTATTTCCATTGTATCTTTCAGGTGATGATGACGAAAATGGCCCAGCACTACCCACAAGATCTACAGAAGAGTTCAGACCTTTTATAAGAAGGTTGCCAGAATTCAAGTTTTGGCTTTCTGTCACAAAGAGTACAATTGTCGGATTCATTTGCACCTTTATTGATGCTTTCAATGTTCCAGTATTCTGGCCTATTTTAGTCATGTATTTTATAACTCTATTTTGTATTACCATGAAGAGACAAATCAAGGTTAGTTTTATGAATATGCATGATAAAAAGGCACTTCTCTTTACCATCTTCATGCTAAAGAGGCATATCTGCAATGTTACTTCAAGCTAAAATATCGTAGGGAGCGGAGTAGTAGCGTGGCGTAGTTCTTGTAAAACATTACGATGCGTTACAGGGGCGAGAGGGGGGGGGGGGGTTTGAACTACGCGTTACGTAAAAATACAGTCGCGTAGAGAAATTCTCTCACGCATTTTTTAAAAGGCTTTTTTGCTCAAAATTTCAAATGGAATGACCACACCAAAGAAAAACGTTATGGTGCGTTACATGGGGGGGAGGGGGGGTCAGAAATCTCCAAAAATTGCGTTACGTAATACTTGAACTCTCCCGTAACTGCAATACTCCGTAGTATCGCAGTTACGACCTTTTAGCTTGATGTAACATTGCAGCTATGCCTGTTTAGAAGAAAGCTTGAGGCATCTTTGCTGTAAGAAAAAGACATTCTGAAAATCTCAAAAATTTAACAGCTTTATTATTTTGTTTCAGCATATGATCAAGTACCGGTATCTACCTTTTACTCACAGCAAGCCAAAGTACAAAACTCTAGACCCCTCAGTTGCTGTGAACTGACAAAATGTTTACTTTCAAGTATATACCAATGATAACATCCGGGAAGTTAGACAAATTTAAGTAAAAGCTGGTGTACCCAAGTATTTCAAGAAATACAGTTTTTATTATAATGTTTACATATTTTTCAATATCACTGAATGGGAAAATGGGAATTTCAAGAAATATTATATACAGTTATTAAGTGTTGTTAAAATTGCATCAGATGTTCGTATTCCTTTAGATTTTTGTGAGTTAATAGAGCTTCACTTTTTTTTTGCTGTTAACATAATGATAAAATGTTTTACTTTTTAATAAACTCTTCCATATAAGGGTAACCCTGGACATTATATTGTAAGAAAATTATTATGTGCCTCTACAGTATCTCTGGCAATATCCTGATTGGCTGATAAAAAATAAAATTGGTAAGTTCATGTTGAACTATGCCCAATTTAAGGTTACATAGTCCGCCCGTACGGACGGCCGCCCCGCGTTTTTTCCCCCGCCATTTTCTCCTTTACTAGGTTAGCAAAACGCACATTATTTTCGATCTTAATAGGTAGGTATTTAGCGTAAATAGGACTTGATCGAACTCGGCCATCATTATTTTTAGCCAGAAAACCTCCAATGCTAGCGGGCCTAAAAATCGGCACAACGACCGGTCCTGTGCTCGCATATACCGGATTCTCGCAACCATCCACTAATACACCTAAATTATCGAATTGCATTGCATATTAAAGTACAAGTTCATAGTATTAGTAGAAACCCATACAAAATCCGGTGTAAATGGTAATGTTAAGCTTTTCTGGGCAACGCTCTTTGCAGCGTGCAGTAAAGGCGGAAAAACATGTAGTTTCAGGTGATTACATCAATTTACACACATATGCTTATCTTCTTTTTGTATCAAATCGTAGATGACACGCCACCCAAAGCTAGGATCCGTGCACAGCGTGCGTTGCAGTGGGTTTAATAATGGGCGCTGTAATAGGCGTGGCGAAAAAGTCAAAAATACCATATGCGCCACCGAGTTTATAAAACTTAAAATTAATTATAAAATTTTGATTTGAATTGTATCCTGACGTCCTTAAGGGATTACATCGGGGATTATGGGTATGCGACCCATACAAGACAAAGGAGACGAATTTTGAAGTATATTTATTTATTTTGCCTATATGCCTTATCAACAATCTGATAGTACGAAAACACGATTAGATCAAGATTGCTCGATACTTTTCTTTATTCACCTCTGAAAACCTGAACAGTCATCTCTTAACTTTCATATTTTACTTACTTTGACGTCGCTCAACAACGACAGTGCAGTTTTAACTGGATAGGTACATTAAGATTATTATTTAGTTTTTTCATTTGATGAATATTTGGCGAGATATGAGCTCCTAAACTTGTCAAGAATGTCTCTTCCCACCCGCTTAACTTTCAACCGTAATATTAAAATATCTGAAACATATCTAGCTTCTAACAGGGAATAAATAAGGACTATTCCCAGTTGTCCACACCCGTAGTTTGCAGTGCGAACTTACTGGTTTTCTTTTTCCAGTTGTCTGCAGTGCAAACAAACACATTCCCCTATAGTTCACACCCGCGGAACTGGTGCGGTAGTCCGCACCAGTTCCGGGGTGAGTATTTATTCTCTCATATGTTCGCACTGCATATAAAACTGGGAAAAAAAATCTCACTGTTTTATTTGACAAAACAAGCTTTGAGAGAACAAGCTTCCGAGATCGAGGCAATTTTATGCCCTTTGAACGCCACGACTGAATGCGAGAAAGCGTGCTTCTAACGCCGAGTGACGGCTGTAGCCGACAAAAGTATGGAAAACGGCATGCGGTGGCATCAGGGGCGCGGAAATCCGCTGTCGGCTACAGCCGACTGTGGCGTTCAAATGATGTCTACAGTTTTATAAGTAAGGGCAGGGCCACATTAAGCCGAAAATACGCTACCGAATTAACGCCTAACCCTAGCAAGGTAACACGAGAATAAGTTGACACCAACTTATCTCTAAGTGGTCCCTCTCACACTTGTGCCGACGAAAGAGATAGTCAGAGAGATAAGACGGGTTTAAGTTATCCCCGGGTCAACCTTGCTAGGGCCGCTGATTACGGCCGCTAGTGTCGGATTTCACCTGCGGCCCTAACATGCAAGACACAATGATAAGTTAAACCGTCTTATCTCTAAGTGCGTCTCTCTCACACTAGTGCCGACGAAAGAGAGAGTCATAGAGATAAACGGGCTGAACTTATCTTCGTGTCTTGCATGTTAGGGCCGCAGCTGTTGAAAGAAAGGTTTAATGCTTAAGGCGCTGACAAGACCTAAATCGGCTTTACATAAACAGTATTAAAAAAAGAGTATTTTTAAAATAATTACAATATAATTGTATATATAAATATATTGATTTTCATGGGTTTAAATTTTTTTGCGTAGACCCCGGCGGCCCTAACATGAATGACAAAGATAAGATAGACCGTCTTATCTTTAACTGCGTCTCTGAGATAAACGGGTTTAATTTATTTTCAGCCGTTTCGGAGATTAGCTGGAACAAACAGACATAACGACAATTTTTTTTTTTAAATAGTAAGCGAGCAAGCTTTTATGAAAGTTTGAAATGCGTATGAAGTAGGTACTTAGCCTACTTCATACGCATTTCAAACTTTCATATGCATTTCGTAAAAAGCTGTTATTTTGACATTAAAAACAAAAACTGCAATTTTACAAGCTTTTTATTAACATGCAATGTTTGTATGTATGTACATATGTTCCGGTCAAATCTTGCAAGCTGAATCACTACCTCTTATCCCACAGATCTGAATTTCTACATATTGGTGTGTTCCGATCAGAAGCGTAGCGTGCCTTGGCGGGGCCCCGTATAAAAATTCGTTTGGGGGCCCTTAGGAAGGGTAAAGATTTTTTGCTCACGCACGTTGGGGGCCCCCGTGGGCCGGGGGCCCCGTATAATAGATACGGCGGTAGCTACGCCCCTGGTTCCGATGACAATGCATTTTTATGGTAAGCATGACCTGAATCGACTTCCAGGGTTAGCTCCAGATAAAGGAACTCTTCAACGGTCAACATACCACACACGAATTTTGGGTACGCATTTTATTGCAGTATTCAAGTGCAATAGGCAAAAAAGTTTGTTATAAAAAATCTTATTATTTAGTTGTTTAGATATACTAGCTGTCCTCCGCGGTTTCACCCGTGCAGATAGAATTTTGTTCACAATTTCTCATAGGTTAAAATTATTTTTGCAGTACCCTAATTCGGTTTATAAAATAAAAGTAGCAGTGGCGGAGCCTGCCTACAAACCGATTCCTGACGGCTTTACCAAGGTACGGCTACGGCAGCTACGGCTAGTTGTCAGTGAAGTCCATGTTACTCTAATTAAATGTCAGACTCGCACGTACGGTTCTAATTCTTCCGGCTTCCCTTAGGAAATATTTGACGCTTCGCCACTGAAAAGTAGCCTTAGTTACTTCTTATAACATCAGCTATCTGCCAGTGGAAGGTCCCGTCAAAATCGGTCCAACCGTTTTGCAGATTAGCTGGAACAAACCGACAGTTACTAAGGGGTGTGCGAAATCCTTTTTGGTACACACCTCTAAGGTATGGAACACCCGGCTTCTGTATTTCCTGAATTATACAATCTCGGTGACTTCAAGGTAAGAGTGTATAGGCATTTTCTGGGCAAGCGTGTTCTATCCTACCTTATCTTATCTTAGAGGGTGGGGTCCTTGCGGATACACTTCGACCCTATGGGACCTTTTTCCTAAGCACTATCCATAGGATTCTCCACCACTTCAATGAAGTGACTTGTGGAGCGCAGTGGTATTGCCTTGAAATCCCCTGGTTCTGGATATCCATTACCAAGGATCTTCATTCTTAGTCTAACGAGGGCGTCACATTCACACATGATGTGTTTCATTGTTTTTTCCTCTTCGCCACACATTTTACTGCTTACAACCTAGACCCTGCCGCATGCCGTCCTTCATTAAAAAACCGGACAAGTGCGAGTTAAACTCGTGTGGAGAGGGTTCCGTAATTATCTGAAATTTCCTATGTTATTTTAAATACCATAGACTTCTGATAGGTTTTCCTAAAGAACTATTTTATGTATAGTTTTCAAAATTGTAGGCCTAGCAAAACTTCAAAACCATTTATCTTAAAATTATTATCATATTATGTCAATATATTAAGATCCTCATAGCAAGCCCTTTCATTTGATATGTTACACGCCAATTTTCTTATTTACCGCCGAGAGTGGCCCCTATATTTAAAAATCGTTTATTTACGTTACACGACCGTAATTCGGTCACCGACTTACCTACATTATATGTGTACCAAATTTCAACTCAATCGGTCCTGTAGTTTCGGAGCAAATTGACTGACAGACAGACAGACACACGAGTTCCGTAAGGGTTCCGTGTTTTCCTTCCTTTTGAGGTACGGAACCCTAAAAAGTCAGACAAAATTTTTAAATTGGTTTTGTTATAAGTACCGTATATACTTTCATATGTATTTAGTAAAAAGCTGATATATTGACATTACAAACAGACATTTCAATTTTATTTATTTGGTTAGTTGTATGATATAATTTCATAAAAACTGGCAGGAACTAATGTTTATTGTTCCAAAGGCATTGGGTAAAAAATATTGTTTCAAAGTTTTTAAACGTGTAGTATGCCACATATTTTTAATTTTCAACTACAACTTTGGTGACTAAAAATGCACTGGCAACATTAAAACTAACCGCGCACAATCCACATGACTTCAGCGAAGCTAAAATTGGCGTGTGGAAGTGTGAAAATCATGCGAAACCAAAAACTATATGTAGGTATCCTATGCACGTGTATATTTACAATAAAACTGTGGTTTTAATCTAAAGAAATGTGCCTATATTCCTATTCCTTTTGTTTTTGGCAATCATCTTGATGATTAAAATGAATTACCTAATCATTTGTTTTAAACTTGCCGCTCCAGGTGGCTGAGAGATACCCTGAAGAGATCTAATCTAATCTTAGACAACAGCTAGTTTGCTTTCCGAGTTGTTCAGGGAGAATAGGTATTTTGTCTGTACATATGTAAAGATACATGAAGGTACATGATAAAGGTGGAGAGTAGAACAAAAACCAGTCCTCTTATTTCTATATATTCTAGTCTACAGTGACAATATCATAGATTTTATTGATTAAATTTAAACAAATGTGATTGTGCAAGTTATTTTAAGATCTCAAAATCTCATTTTTCTTGCCATATAAAAGCGGTAGACGAGCGAGAATAAATTTATTCAGCAATGTCTGGATTTTAGTTAAAAGTTTTATTTTTATAAATAAAATGTCCTAAATTAGATTACAATTTGGTCGTACTGGCAACTGTTCATAAAATCGCCAGTGTTACTATTTAATGATATTTTCAAAAGTAATAAAACGCGCTCGATATCCCTGTTTATTTTATTGACCACTCGCCAGATGTTTGCGCATTGTTTTCCAGTGCGCAGTAGATTCTCTGTCGTGAAATCGGGATTCTGTTTTAGTATTATATCTACTCTGCCATTTTGAAAATAGTGGCGTGTATGGATTAGACCTAGTGTTTTTTATGTGACAAATATGTCCGGGAGCAATGATAAAGTGTCGACTACGCAACGTATGATCCAAAGTGTTGCTTTCCCTCCAAGCCACAAGCTCACTGTATCGGAGGTATTCGATGAGAAAAGTGTATTGCCTCTGCCAGATGTACTGAAGCAACATTTTATCTTAGAAGGTCGCATCGAGGAAAATGCAGCCCTACGAATCATCCAAGATGGTGCCACCCTATTACGATCTGAAAAAACGATGATCGAGATTGATTCACCGGTGACCGTGTGCGGAGACGTCCATGGGCAGTTTTATGATTTGATGAAACTGTTTGAAGTGGGAGGTTCTCCCTCTTGCACCAAGTATTTATTCTTAGGCGATTATGTCGACCGAGGTTATTTCAGTATAGAATGTGTTCTTTACCTCTGGGCTTTGAAGTTGTGTTATCCGAAAACGTTATTCCTTTTACGCGGTAATCATGAATGCCGACATTTGACAGAATATTTTACCTTCAAACAAGAATGCAAAATCAAGTATTCTGAGAAAGTGTATGATGCCTGCATGGATGCATTTGATTGCTTACCTCTAGCTGCTCTTATGAACCAGCAGTTCTTATGTGTGCATGGTGGGCTCTCCCCTGAAATTAACAACCTAGATGATATTCGTAAACTAGATAGATTCAAAGAACCACCTGCATTTGGAGCTATGTGTGACTTACTCTGGTCTGATCCCCTTGAGGACTTTGGCAATGAAAAAAATGCAGAACATTTCTCGCACAACTCTGTCAGAGGTTGTTCATATTTCTATAGCTATGCAGCATGCTGTGATTTTCTGCAAAGGAACAATTTGCTGTCCATCATTCGTGCTCATGAAGCTCAAGATGCTGGGTACCGAATGTATCGTAAAAGCCAAACTACTGGTTTCCCGAGTCTCATCACTATTTTCTCCGCCCCAAACTATCTGGATGTCTACAACAATAAAGCTGCTGTCCTCAAGTATGAGAACAATGTGATGAACATTAGACAGTTTAATTGCTCCCCACACCCATACTGGCTGCCAAATTTCATGGATGTCTTCACTTGGTCTCTTCCATTTGTTGGTGAAAAAGTCACGGAGATGCTGGTGAATGTCTTGAACATTTGCTCAGATGATGAGCTCATAACTGAGGGAGAGGATGCATTGGAGGAAGCTAATCTCAGGAAAGAGGTCATTCGCAATAAAATCCGTGCTATTGGAAAGATGGCACATGTGTTCTCTGTACTTCGTGAGGAAAGTGAATCTGTTCTGCAGTTGAAAGGCCTGACTCCTACTGGTGCTTTGCCACTGGGTGCCCTCTCTGGTGGCAAGACGTCTCTCAAGAATGCTTTGCAAGGCTTCTCTCCAAACCACAAGATCACTTCATTTGCAGAGGCTAAGGGGTTAGATGCCGTTAATGAGCGCATGCCCCCGAGGCGTGATGGACAGCGCACGCCTGACCCACAGGATAAAAAACCTCATGTAAACAGCAACGCAAACTCGTGAAGTGCTAGCATCATCTTCTCTTCGATCCTTACTTTTTGATCCACATTATAGTGGTAGTGAAATATGTGTGTCGGAGACTCAGCTTTTGGAATGATAATATTTCACATTCATAATACTAGGTGGATTTGAAGGGAATTGTCTAATAGATACAAATATTTTTAAATTTGGATTTAACTTTTTTTCAATAGCTGAAATTAAAATTTCTCTTAAGATATTACCTCTCGATATTTAAAGTATGTCAGATCTGCAGGCAACAAATTTATTTAGTCAATTAAAGTTAAGGAATGCACATTTATTTATAATGCGCTGCACTGTTTAATTTTTGGTAACGTAATTTTAAACTTTTCATATGTAAAAGACATGATATTGTAATGTAAATTTATTCAGATTATCTACTTATACTCTACATTGTTATCTACATTAGTGAAAATTAGACATGTCTATAATTTTCAAAGCATAATTAGCTGTGATATTAAGCGATGATCAGTGTATTATTTAATAGCGATCCGCTAGTGTGAAGTACAGGCATGTTCATTGGCTAATCATGCATTGAAATATGTAAAATAAGCAGAGAACTTCTCCGCTTGGGCGTGTCTTTATATTCTATTTAAGTAATAAACATAATTATGTACTATAGTGTGCAGCACATGCTGTGTCGTTGCTGTGCGTGTGTGCTGTGTAAATATGCCTTGTGCGTACACACACGTTGTTGCAGCTTTAACACTTGAGATAAATATTACTCTCTTTAATATCTTTGCTACAAGTTGTACTTAATTGTATTTTGTTGTACAAAATATACTAAAATTACTATCTATAAACTATTACTTAATTTTAACTATATATTTGGGTGTATGCTGGCCCCTCGTTGCCTGCATGCAGCTGAACTTGTATGCTGGAACATCACATATTAAAGTTTCTTAGCCATATGTTTCGGTATATAAGGAGTAGTGGCTAGTCTAATTGCAGATTTTCTTACAGCTTCTATTCCAAGTTTCACTTATATGATAAATATATATTAGGTTAAATGACCTATGCACTGTTGGAAAATCTCTTTTGGTCTGCCAAAAAATGATTAATCGATGCAATAAGTTCATAATGTGAATACTAAAAGTGGCTTACATCATTTTCGAAGTCAGTACTAAGTATTTTATCTCAATTCAGTGTGTAGTCCTTCATATGTTCTGTACTTTTAAATAAATTCTACCTATGTAAAAAACTAACCATATATTTAATTTTATTTTGTACTAATCACGGGAAGTGTTGTTTTATCCTTATAAAATATATTAACATTGAGCTCCATATATTATGGTTTTAATAAATCAAAACGAAACTACAAAGGAGTAAATTGTCATAGCAGGGTATGTTCTAAAAATGGAAGGAAGAAATCTGTTCTCTCACGTCACTTTCGTTGCGTGTTAATTAATATGCTTGATGACAACTATCACTAACTTGCTTGAGAAATATAGGGTCCTCATAGAATCGGTCAATAATTGAATTGTGCTATAGCTTTGATTTCTTTTTTAGGGTTCCGTACCTCAAAAGGAGAAAACGGAACTCTTATGTGTCTGTCTGCTTGTCTGTCCATCTGTCACAGCCAATTTTCTCCGAAACTACTGAAACGATTGGGTTGAAATTTGATACACATAATGTAAGTCGGTGACTGCAGCACCGACGTGGGACGTAAATAAATGAATTTTAAACAGGGGGGCTACTTTTGGGGTAGGTAAATTGGAAATATAAAAAATAGTATTGAGAACTATATCGTGGGACATATCAAATGAAAGGGCTCGTTGTGAGAATCATATAATTTTTTTATAAGTTTATGATAAATAGTTTTCAAGTTAATTAGGAAAATACACGAAAATTGACCATTCGAGATATCCCTTATCTTCGAAACTAATGGGCCTCCAAGTTCGGAAAAAATACAGAAAATAGTTGTTTACCTATAGATTACAGGAAAACCTATAAGAAGTCTATAGTATTAAAAGTAACATGTGAAATTTCAGATAATCATGTACGCAACCCTCTACGCGAGTTTATCTCGCACTTGTCCGTTTTAGGGTTCCGTACCCAAAGCGTAAAAACGGGACCCTATTACTAAGGCTCCGCTGTCCGTCTGTCTCCAGGCTGTATCTCATAAACCGTGATAGTTAGAAAGTTGAAATTTTCACAGATGATGTATTTCTGTTGCCGCTTTAACAACAAATACTAAAAAACAGAATATAATAAATATTTAAGGGGGCTCCCATACAACAAACGTGATTTTTTTGCTCATTTTTGCTCGATATTGATAAAGGCAACAGGTAGACGCTTGAAATATTCACAGAATATTTGGATATATATTTACTTAAACAAGTAAATAATCAAAATAAAATAAAATAATTATTTAAGGGGGGCTCCTGTGGCGGATAGGCAGGATTTATAGAGAAAAGATGAAAAGATATGCAATTCTTTTATTAGTCTGACGTGGAATGACAATTCGCTCTCTTCTCAATTCAAACGAGAGTTTTTAAAACTATCAAAAAGGTTTCAGCGTCAACATTCTCCCCCGCAGTGCTGCTTCAGCAGCACTCATCTGCTACTGGAATGCGGGCAACTCGAGCTGCAGATCGCTTCAATAAGCCCGATTTGGTTTTCACCAAGACGACCCTGACTTGGCCATCTTTGCCGCGATATGCCTCGAGAATGATTCCTCGCGGCCATACATTTCGTGGACTATCAGGGTCTGCAATAAACACCAAGTCGCCGACTCTCAGGGGGGTACAATTTTGATGCCATTTCCCTCTTGGCAACATTTCAGGCAGTACTTCCTTCACCCATCTCTTCCAGTACATGTCGGCCAATCGTTGTGCTATTCGCCATTGCTTACGTAAGCAGACATCTGTATCATCAAATACACCTGGCACAGGTAAGGTCGATGATGAGCCCAGCAAAAAATGATTTGGCGTAACACTCTCACTGCTGCCTGGCTCTACTGATACATGCGACAATGGGCGGCTGTTTATAATGCTTTCTACTTCGGCCATCAACGTTGCGAGTGTTTCGTCTCGTGGTGCGCGCTCTTTTAGGACAACTCTGAGCGCATTCTTCACACTGCGTATAAGGCGTTCCCAAGCGCCTCCCCAATGTGGGCTCACAGGCGGTATAAATGTCCAGTTGGCCCCATGAGTGGCTCCTATCTTCTTCAGCGTCTCTTCATCGATATCTTGGACGGCACGCTTCAATTCAACGTCGGCGCCTCTTAGATTGGTCCCATTATCAGAGTAAAGGCAATGTGGCCAACCTCGTCTCGCAGCCATTCGGCGAAGTGCCATGATAAGAGAGTCTGTGGTAAGAGAGTTGACTAATTCTATATGCACAGCTCGCACTGTAAGGCACGTGAACAAGACGCCATATCGTTTTTCCCTGCGTCGTCCAATGGTGACTTCCATGGGTCCAAACAGGTCCACACCGCAGTGGGTAAACGGGCGCTGGTGATGGGCTATTCGACATGCTGGCAAATCTCCCATTTTTGGCATTTAAATTTTTCAATTCTTGTAGTTGCGTTAACCAACCGCGGAACGCAGTAAACAGGTGATCTGGTAGTTGGTCGTTCCAGCCAATGTTTAATTTCCAAGTCTCTTGTATCATAATTCTTCCTTTAATAGTAAAAGGCGCAAGCAAACCGTAGACATCGAAAATGGACATCACTATTCGTAGTAATTCGCGCTTAGTCGGTTTTTGTTTGAAAGTTAAAATTTGTTCTGGAATGCGTTTCAGCGATAAATCAAATCCGAGAGTGTCATTGGCCGGACACCATAACAATCCAAGTGTTCTCTCTGTTTGGTTCTCACATTCGACTTTGAACCTTATGTCATTTGAACTTAAAGCTTCATTTGGCAAGTCCATCAAAACATCGGGTTTGTTACATGATAAGTTTCTCATCTCGAAACCACCTGCTATGTGAATCCTTAAGACTTCTTTTACTATCCGTGCAGCAATTTCATTTGTATCATAACTGTCTATCCAATCGTCCATATAATGTGAAGACACGATAGCATGAACAGCATCAGGCATCTCCAACTCGAACATTTGTGCGTTCTTGTTTTTAATATATTGTGCTATAAAAGGTGAGCACACACCACCGAAAAATAAAGCTGTCATAGCATACATTTTAACAGGTCCCTTACTATCTTCCCGCCATAAAAATCTTAAGGCATCTTGATCTTCCTTTCTTATTTTTATGCGTAGAAACATATCCTTGATGTCGCCGACAACGCCGACCGCACACTCCCTGAATCTAAACATTATACCCAGTAGGGACTGAAGTAGATTGGGACCCTGAAGTAGGTAACTGTTTAGTGAATTTCCGCTAGAGGTCGCGGCTGCGTCTAAGACGACGCGAAGTTTTTTTTTGTTAGGATTATCAACACCGAAGTGTGGAAGATACCAAATACGGGAGGCGGGCTCGTCGGATGTCACTTCACGTGCGTAACCACTGGATAACAAGTGATGAATTCTCTCGCGATAGCGCAAAGCGTATTCTTTGTTTTTGTTCATCTTGTATTCCACAGACATCAATCTTTTGTACGCAGTTGGGTATGAATCCGGTAAGGTGACGTCATTCTTCCAAGGTAGGCCAACTTCCCACTGACCATTGACCAACTTGGCCGTCTCGTCCAGCATCGCCATCGCTTGTAACTCACTTTTGTTCTGTCGATATTTCGTAGTGACGCCGAGAGATTCCAATGCAAATGAACTGCGAACTAATGAGTGTAATTCTGTCAAAGTTTGATTCTCGTCGTGTATATCTATTATTTCGGTACTATTATTATTCGAATTTGAAATCGAATTGGGAATATCTGCCGATGTTCTAAACGTCTGGGCGCGGGCGGGCAGTGCGGCCGCAATGGCCGCGGCATTAGTCTGCGCAGTGTTCGGCGCAGCGGCAGCCTGCGCAGTCGTTGGCGCGAGGAAAGCCTGCGCAGCGGTGAGCGCGGGATAAGCCTGCGCAACGGTGAGCGTGTGTGAAGCCTGCGCAGCGGTGAGCGCGGGCGTAGGGTAACAGAGCGGCTGTATCCGTGTTGACAAAAACGCTGCGGCATTTTCACGCCGGCTGACGGCAGAAGTATTGCACACAACACCGTGAATGCACCATCCCAGCGGCGTGCGTGTAACGTAGGGCTTATTTTTGTTACCTACGACCGTATCAAGCGGTGCAAGTAAATGATAATGATCTTGGCCGATCAGTAATTGCGGCTTAATATCATCGCGTGGTACACAATCTTTGAAGTTTTGTAGGTGTTCATATTTCTCAAAACTAATACATGACATTTTTTGCACAGGTAAATTAAGCTCGTTCATTTTGCGCGCGTGCAGAGTAAACGTGTCGCCATTCGAGTTCGTAACTGTGAAGTCTACTATCTCACTCTTGCATAGCAATTCAGTGTTGTCCCAAGCACCACGCACACGTAATGTTTCACTGCAGCCATGGAGACCGATCGCGTCCGCGAGATCAGCTGATAACAGCGATAAGGTAGCTCCATCGTCGAGTAACGCGTGTACGATAGCGCTGCCATTAGGTCCGTGTATAGTAAGGGGCACGACCTTTAATAACACTTTAGGGTTCAGCGTATTAGTGTTAGCAACGACCTCGCTCAAGTCCACGTTCTTTTCGGCACCTTCAGTTATATTGCTGTCACTTAAATCAATAATTTCACTAATGTTTACGCTTTCGTTCTTAATTTTATAGTGTAAAAGTCGATGATGATCTTGACCGCAATTGTCCACATTACAAGCACTAGCCGAGCAACTGTCTTTGTCGTGACGTAAAAGTAAGCACTTAAAACATAGTCTGTTGGCACGAACAAATCTCCAACGGTCACGTCGCATCGCGCGTTTGAACCGCGGGCAGTCTGGTAGGCGGTGTACAGATAAACTGCAGAATCGGCACTTCTCAGCTTCAGAACTGGTCAAGACAGGGAGCGGAGGCCCTCGGCGTTCTTCGTAACGCTTCCTGTTGCTGTCTGCTTGGCTGTGGATGTGCGAGACACCTGCCGACGCTGTCTTCTGAGCCTCACCGACTAGAAAGTCCGCCAGTACTTCGAACTTAGACTTCTCATTACTGCAATACTGATAAGCGTAATCTGACCATCTGTGTATAAGATTACTCGGAAACTTGCAAACTACAGATGTTAAGAGCTCGGGGCTTCGCAAATAATCCGATTGATTGATCGCATCGGCGGCCACAGCGAAGTTCTTGATTTTGGTGGCAAAGTTAACAATCTCGTTATGATACGCTGTTGACAACGGTGGTAGCCTCTTAATTTGATAAACAATTTTATTAATAATCAATTCTGGGCGGCCAAAACGAAGTTCGAGGGTTTGCAATATCACATCGGGGCCGGTGTTTCCGATGAGCATTGAAACTACGGCTTCTTTAGCTTCTCCGCGCAAACACTTTCGTAAGCGATATAAGTTTTCATTATCGCTAAATTTACAGAGCGAAGTAGATTCATTATATGCGGCCTTGAATTGTAACCACTCCATAGGATCCCCGAAATATAATGGCAAGTCCTTGGACGCAGTAAATTTCAAAATCATCTCTTGATTTGGCACCTTGGCAACAGAAGCAGCAATAACGTCATTCAGCGCGACAGCTAATTTTTCGAAGTCGGTAGGCTGACGTTCGGGCTGTGGTTGCGGCGCGGGTGCCTTCACAGTGTAACTGGCAAACGGTTTCTCGGTGCGGCCGGAAATCGGCTCACCAATGACGCGAGGAGATATGTGTGGCTTGTCGTCGATCTCATCTACGTCAGGCTTAATATAGGTATAGTCTAGCCAACTCTCAACCTTCTTATTCGCTGAGCTCTCTAAACAATATGACTTGTCACTCTTACACGACTCCGATTCGAGGGCAGCTATCTCAGCGGCTAATCTCTTGTCGATCAGTTCCCTCTCAATCCTGGCTTTAGCTTCAGCTGCTTCCAATTCTAGTTTCATCTTTCTAACCCTTAGCGCGGATGACGAAGTAGAATTTTTAGAGCGCTCGGTCTTATTATAACCCTCTGTACTTGGGCGTTGCTGAAGTTCCACAGGCAACTTGGAGCCTCTCTCCACGACCCCACGTTCGGATTGCACCCCTGTTCCGTGTTTCTCCATTTGGTCGGCAATAGCATCCTGTTTCTTCATGCGTCGCGTTTGAACACCAGTGCGCGGCGGAGTACGAAACATTTAGCTCAGCCAGTCCTGTTCGCTGGTTCCTTAGTACCGGTTCGAAGACCACTTTGTGGCGGATAGGCAGGATTTATAGAGAAAAGATGAAAAGATATGCAATTCTTTTATTAGTCTGACGTGGAATGACAATTCGCTCTCTTCTCAATTCAAACGAGAGTTTTTAAAACTATCAAAAAGGTTTCAGCGTCAACAGCTCCCATACAACAGACGTGATTTTTTTGCCGTTTTTATACATAATGGTACGGAACCCTTCGTGCGCGAGTCCGACTCGCACTTGGCCGTTTTTTTTTATTACATACCAAGTCATTGACTGATAGTGATATTAAAGAATAAATGTAGTACAGAACAGAGATGCCCAATCAAGAAAGCTTAGTATAGAATCTAGACTTACGAGATATCTCGAAACAGTCAACAAACCTCAGCATTCAATAGGAAGTTTCATTTTGTTTACAGAGTCGTAACCGAGATCATCTTTGTAAGATGTCGAGTTTGTAAGAAGTAAGATGGAGATGGGTTTAGTCCTTGCTCGTGTCACTCCAGTGACTTGATTCTCTACCGTGTGCAAGCCGAGTGAAATGGTTGAGACGAGGATAACTTATCTCTTAGTGTCCTCTTCGATACTAATACGAGAGAGATGCACTGAGGGATTAAATGGGGATAACATATCCTCGTGGCAACCCTAGGGCCACACCAGTGAACTGAATGTACATACACTTCGCGGGCGAATTTTTTAGAATCGGGGACTGTTCCTACTATGTACCATGATAAAAAACTTTCGTGCATTTTTACTGCAAATATTATTATTTTTTTAGTTAGGTAGGTAGTTCGGTGCGCAGCGTGGGTAGACCACCCATACGGTAGACTAGCGAGCGACCCGGTGAACATTGCGGGACTCCGCCGATATGGATGCAGCACAGCGGCCCTAACATGCATGCCACAAAGATAAATTAAACCCGTTTATCTCTATGACTATCTCTTTCGTCGGCACTAGTGTGAGAGAGACGCACTTAAAGATAAGACGGTCTATTTTATCTTTGAGTCATGCATGTTAGGGCCGCTAAAGCGGTTGTCGTGGCGACCATTGGGGGAGGGAGGGGGCACTATGTTCAGCATGAAATGATGATGAATGATGAGGTAGGTAGTCTAACAATCTGTAGTTCCTTAACATTAATATTATGGATTTTTTGAACGAAATACATAGATTAGCTTCTGCCCGCGACTTCATTAGCGTGGAATTCGGGGAACTTTTAAATTTTCCGGGATTATAAGTAGCCTTTGTGCTATTCCAGACTATTATAATCTATCTCGGTGCCAAATTTCATCCACATCCGTTCAGTCGTTTGAGTAACAAATATACATCCATCCAAACTTTGGCATTTAAGTATAATATTAGTAGGAAGTAGAATAATCGGTACCTTTCGAAAAACTGTTGAAAGTGTGTATTTTGCTGATGACTAACATACTATGCCTACCAGCGGCTTTTATTATTACCGACGCATGTCGTAACAACGTTGGCAGACTTTCGGGCAGTTAATTTATAGGTTGAAGTAAGTAGGTATATCACCGACGACTTTGTTTACTAGTAAAACAAATACAGCGTACCTACCAATCTGCTTTCCGATTAAAATGAAGTAAACTAATACCATAAAGATGGAATAAACTGGTGTCCCTGCTATACTGTTGTAGTAGGGTAGATGGCCGCCCAAGTGTGCTGCAATTACGTGGCCGGAGTCCGCTAGCTAGCCTCGCCTGAAGCTGAAGTACCTGGGGCCCTAACATGCATGGCACAAAGATAAATTAGAACTGTTTATCTCTATGACTTATCTCTTTCGTCGGCACTAGTGTGTGAGAGACGCACTTAGAGATAAACGGTTCTAATTTATCTTTGTGCCATGCATGTCAGGGCCGCTGAGTAGCATGCCACCTAAGCTTGCAGGTCCACAAACCATAGCGTGTAAATAGCTTTTAAATGATAAAACTTAAGATACTATAATATTTTTGTAGGTAATATTTAATAAGTAGAAGAAATAAATACTCGAGTTAACCTACCCACCCAATCCTGTTAATCTTTAGAACAAGTATGACGTATTTGCAAGGTAGGTTAAGTGTAGATAAAACTTTACAATGATTTACTTTGCTTAGGAAATAATTCACGCATCGCGCTTAGGTACTAATGCTATAATTATTTGGTGACGAGGCTGCAAATCTGTTATTTGGCGCGACTGCTGATATTCAAATTAAATTTAAAAATAGAACCCTGAGCGTAGCGAGCGATTCAATCTACCAAGGCACGAGACTCAAATAACGTTGCTGTCGTGCGAATCAACTTTTCACCATGCGAGCAACATATGAGAAGAAATTACTATACGGTTAGGTCATGTTTTGCCTTGCGCTTGCCCCCCGCGTCCTCCTTATAGGTATTCATTCTTAAAATAAAATAAAACCCTCGAACCCGCTTGCCTGCGCCCACGGAAAGGCTCCACGTACCGCGCTCCACCAGCTCGGAAAGGCGTTTCTTTTGACCTCACTGTTCATGTAAAACTGCATTTTAACCAGCTGTCGTACCCAGAGCGGTAAAGTTCAGAGAGATGGCAGCGCAGACACGCGCCAGAAGTGTCGCGGGATGACCAACTACGCGAGGTTTGAAGGAAGGTATAGATCGAGTTTAGGCCGGGGCAAACCAAACGCGGTTGCGACGCGTTTGCGGCGCGAACGGCGCGGGCGGATATACCATGCCACACCGCGGCGGCACGGGACCGCCGCGGTCCCGCGGCTACG
Source organism: Tortricodes alternella (assembly GCA_947859335.1). NCBI lineage: Eukaryota > Metazoa > Arthropoda > Insecta > Lepidoptera > Tortricidae > Tortricodes > Tortricodes alternella. The sequence goes on from OX401976.1 coordinate 8,905,755, forward strand.
TTGGTGTGGCATGGTAAATCTGCCGAACCATCATCTAATCAATTTAATAGAAAATAGTGGCCGCTTTTTTCTGTTAAATTGATTAGATGATGGTTATACTTTGCAAAGCTATATTACATAGCATTTACGTTGTGTATTAAGTTGCTTAACAACTTATACGGCTTCAATTTTAATAAAATACTTTCCTTTAATAGAAAACACAATAACAGTGATGAGGGCGCCACTGGACGGTCGGTGCCCTCTTAAGCAACTTCAAAAAACCGAAGGAGGTTCTCAATTCGACGCGTATATTTGTTTTTAAGAGGAGTGTGAACCTACGAGTTTTCATACAAAAGGTGATAACGATTTCCACCCCTTAAAGGTTAACTGATGTTGACCAATTTTTGATAGGTTGTCAGTCGGAACAAAATCTAGGTCTATACGTTTTGTTTTTTTTACTATAACCAATAATTTCAGTTTTATTGTTGTTTTAGTATTCTGATGCAGAACTAATTTCGGTCTTTCATCAATATTTAAAAAACGTATAGACCTAGATTTTGTTCCGACTGACAACCTATCAAAAATTGGTCAAAATCAGTTAACATTTAAGGGGTGGAAATCGTTATCGCCTTTTGTATGAAAAGGGTGATTTTTGCCTTTGGTTCACATTCCTATTAAGTAGCTAGCTTGTTTAACATTTTAATGTAGACCTTTGTAATGAAGCAGGTAAATCGAGATGTTGTAACTTGTTTCTTTGTCTTTTTCCTATCTGTTTTATGTGGTGTTCATAAACAGTATTTGTATTATATTGTTGTAAAAGTGGTACTAATACCTACTAATCCCAGTAAGAAAAACCTTGAAGGGTTTAAAGATATTTCAAGTGAGTAGGTAGGTAGGTACCTATATCATAAGAGTATAATATTCCTACTTGCTCACAAACTGGTCAGCTCGTGATGAGTGACAGTGCCGACTTACAAAAGTGAAATTAGCATTTACAGCCTATGTAAAGAAGCAAGTAGGTACTTAAATGAAACAATTGTTCTTGCAACATGTGCTGACAATACCGTTTTATTTGTACCTATTTAAATACAATTTCTTACAAACATGGCGGATATTTAAATCATACAGCGGCGGCACAGAGTTCTCATTAAACTCGTTGTCTGTGACTAAAAAAACATTCTTGTAACAACTTTCGTTTTTTTTACAAATACATGTATCAGGAACTTTGAACCGATTGTCTATGGGAGCAGCAGTGTAACAAGAATATGGATCGGTGATTGTAGTGATACTATCAATATCCCTCGTCATGCACAAATTTAAACTTGGGTATATTATAAATGGGAATGATGTTAAAATTACCAGTATTTGTATCGGAACTGCTGTCGCCCAATACTTTTGTGGATAGTAGTATATATTAAGAGTATGCAAGTATTCCTCAGGAACGAAGGCCCAGACTAAATATATTCCAAGTATTATTTTGCTAAATAAATACATGAAAAATCCATATAATGATCTCGCTGGTGTAGGTGCTGGTGTATGCTCCGGCATGTTGATGGTTTACCTATTTACTTGTGTTTCAAATTGATTAAAAGTTTTGGTTATAAGAATAACATTCTTCAGGACGGCATTAACAGATACTCTCAGTCTCTTTAAATCTTGGCCATTGAAGTTTCTGAAATAAAAAAAAGCAAAAGTGTGTTATGATTATGACATTGTAACTCAACAAATAGTTGATCAGAATAAAGAAGTTTTCTGAAAAAATCAAATTAGTCCGTCATTTACATTGGAATTATGACGTCATAAGTCCCCACACCCGAACTTTGATGCGCGTTATCTTTGTCAATTTTGATTGATTTGATAAAGCATAAAATACGCGTTCAATATTTTTTGATAATCTAACTGACGGACTAGTTACTATATTTCAGAAAACTTGGCCACCTGTGACTCAAATAAAATTCAATCAAAACATAACAGAGTAATCTATCTATACATATAATAAAATCATAATGTGGATAAAGGCTGTATGTACATTGAAGTTAACTATGAAAAAATGCTATGGGGGGCTTCTGAATGAGTAGTAGAACACATCCTAATGGTTTGTAAGGGTACCGTACCTCAAAAGGAAAAAAGGAACCCTTATAGGATCACTCGTGTGTTTGTCTGTCTGTCTGTCTGTCACAGCCAATTTGCTCCGAAACTACTGGACCGATGGAGTTGTAAGGTACACATTTATGTATGTAAGTCGGTGACCGCAACATGGACGCGTAACGTAAATAAATGAATTTTAAACATGGGGGCCACTTTTGGGGGGAAACTAGAAAATAAAAATAAAAAGTTTTGCAACTATACCATATCAAATGAGGGAATCTAAAATATATATTATTGGATCGAGCTCGCTCTAGGCTTGTGCTATGGGTGCTTGACAACGATTTACTTATATAGATAGATAGATAAGGGGGCGTCCATTAATTACGTGAGATGCTCGGGGGGGGGGGGGGTCTTGGCAAATATCACGTAATATTTTTCTAGCCGAAAACGGTGTGAAACTTCGTGAAAAAAGTGTCTTGAATAAAATATGGCAAAATCTGACACAATTGTGTTTATCGTATTAACCCTTTCGGCGCGAGCATGTGATAGCGCGCTGCAATCCACCCGCGCGACCGCCTCATAGCGCGCTGCAATGCACCTGCGCGAACGACTTCCAGCGCGGTGCAACGTGCCCGCGCGCACATACATAATGCACATGTGCATCATGCGCGCCGAAAGGGTTAAATAAAAATAATTAAGCAAATTGTGTTTCTTTTTTTTAAATAAATTCAACACTTTTATACCCAAAATACAAATTTTGAAAAACCTCACGTGAGATTGGGGCAGGGGAGAGGGAGTCGAGAAAAATCTTACATCTCACCAAGGGGGAGGGAGGGTCAAAAAATTAAAAAAATGCCTGACGTAATTAATGGACGCCCCTTAACAGCTTGATGCCTTGCGCAATGCTCAGCCATCTTGTGCTTAGAGCGAAAACTATGCTTCATTTAGTGCGCGTTAGAAGCCGTGACTCTTGTTCTTCACACGTCTCATGTATCGAAATATTTTTTATAAATAGAAGACATCCATGACCCTTGCTCATCATATAAGTACTTACCTGCCTTACATGGATTCAAACCTGGGACCACTAGCTACGTAGGCAGGATCATTACCAACTTAGCTAAAAGTGTCTTCATAACATTAACAATTAATCATATTTATTAGATTTGGTGCTAAACTCGAATTCAAAACTTGTTCGGGCATTTTAATCGCCGTGAGTGCAAATAGTCTGACAGTTTGAATGTGGCATAAAGTGACAGGGTAGTAAAATTTTCAGCGACTTTTGAAATCGACTGAACTGTACTCGATCGATCGAGATCTTATGACTAAAGGCCCGGGCGCACCAAACGCGGTTGCGGCGCGTTTGCGGCGCGAACGCGGGTCCGCGCCGTTGTCGAACGGCGCGAGCGGATTTACTTGACTATGACACACCAAAGTAGCCGCGGGACCGCGGCGGTCCCGCGCCGCCGCGGTATGGCATGGTATATCCGCCCGCGCCGTTCGACAACGGCGCGGACCCGCGTTCGCGCCGCAAACGCGCCGCAACCGCGTTTGGTTTGCCCCGGCCTTAAGTTTTGAATGACTAACCTGTTTCTTGGCTACTAAGCGAGAGAATGAGAGTATGAGAAAGTGTAGTTAAAAGAAAATATCGAAGTTCATAATAATACGTTGTAATTAAATTAACATTAATTATACACGGCAGACTCATTCAGGTGATATATCAATAAAGATGGTAAGGGGTCATCCATAAAGTACGTCACGCTAATTTCGTGATTTTTGGACCCCTCCCCCGTCCTTGTCACAGTTGGTCACATTTGTGAGACCCCCCCTCCCTAGTGTGACGGCACATATTTTGCAATTTTACATCTAGAAATTATTAAATTAAAACAGCAGTTCCGAAATTAGTTTTATTTCCATTTAAATTATTTTTAAATTTAATCAACATCATACCTATCAAACATTTGAAAAACGTTGACGCTAGTATAGCATGCGTGAACTCGCCGACAAAACAAGTTAAACCTTATGCCCATACAGATATAGGTGGAAATATTATTAAGTTTTTCGTTAATAGTTCAAATTTGACATTTTAACACTTAGATGTATTAGATTTTGAATTTTGACGTGACGAAACTTAGGACCCCCTCCCACCCCTTGTCACACAATGTCACACTTCATCCACCCCCTCCCCCCCTTTAACGTGTGACGTACTTTATGGATGACCCCTAAACTGGAAAAACGATAATGAATTTAACACGAATAAAATCGCGTGCAACGGCTAATATGATTATATGTATAATTAATATAGATTTTATAAATTGTATACATCGCGCATCGCGATATAAGATTGCACAAATACGGAAATAAGGAAAAAAATATCTCTGAAAAAAGGTTTCTACAGATTTTATCCATCCAGATTAAAAAAAGATTGAGTAAAAATGCAAATGGACAAATTTTTTTTTACGATAATATGCCAAAGGAAAATAATGCATGGGGAAAAAATGCCACTGGGAAAATATGGGAAGGGAACAAATGAGACCAAGAAAAAATGATTTTCGGAAATTAGGGGGCGTCCATAAATTACGTGAGGTGTTTAAGGGGGGGAGGGGGTCGAGTCAAATCTCATCTAATCTTACGTTGGAGAGAGGGGGGGTCTCGGCAAATATCACGCAATTTTTTTTCTGATTGAAACAAAAAAAAAAATATACTATTTTGGTCCATTTAATCCAGATTGTACATGCATAAGATTTAATCTTAAGCGTAATCGTAATACGATAAAGATCATTCACTAATTCGTTCAATAGAAAATAATTTCATTCATACTTCGACGTTATACATTTACTTACTGTCAAACCACCATATTTGTTTTATACCAAATAGCTCAATTCAATCTGAATTCACGGTACAGTGTAGCCCGTCCTTTGTTTTCGCGCCACTGTCAGCCGAACGCGCGACTCGATGAACGAGAGCGTACGAGCTGAGTGGCAGCGACACACGGACAGGTTCCAACCTGCTTTGTTTATTCTTGTAAATGTTTTACTCGACTCAGTGCATGCTCTTACTAATTTAAAATGAGTTATCAAGATTTTTATAACGCATACGTCAAACGATACGTCTATAAGACGAAGAAATCCTGCCAGGACGATGTAATAAAATTATGGAATACAGCGAAGCAAAAATTCCCGAAGAAAGAAGAGTTAATACATCACATTCAACATGAGATTGAAAAGCTTCTCAGGGAAGCCACTGAGAGAAAAGTTCGGTCTACTTTAGCATTTCTTCAAAAGGTAGGTTAAATATATTTTTTTAAGAAAATAATACTTTTTTTTATATAAAATTTAATGTTACAATTAAGGAATTCCTTTCGCTCCAGTTAAGTTACAACAACTGTAGTAGTCAATATTCAATAAATTAAAATAAAGAACCCATAAAAATTAAAAAATAAATAGTATATGAGGCATTAATCTTTGAAATTTTGAAAATTAAAAAAAAAAATAGTTAAATACGAAAATTAATTTGGCTCTTTTATCAGCTGCTTTTATCAGCTGCTAGTAACCTGTCCGTGATTTGGCAACGCTATATTTCGGTTGTTTACATTTTCATTTGCACAATATAACCTCAACCATGTTAAAGTTTTTGCAGTCAATGCAAATAAATAAATTAATTAAAAATATTAAATCACAAAACTATAACATTCTTATGTCTCATGGCAGGAATGCTAGTATTTTTTAATTATTGTTTTATTTTTCAATTATGAAATATGAAAATTTGTTAAAAATAAATAATTTATAAGTATGTATGAAAAGCATAAGTGCATTGAAGTTTAGTTTAAATTTATTGAATGATCTGAAGCTCGCGCGCTACGCAACGTTGCCAAATGTTCTGACGCTATTTAAATGCAGATTACTCAAAAATTTTCTGTGATTTTATAATTTTAATTTCTCTATAAATTCCACGGCAACCTATAGATTTTATTGCAAAAAATCAAACCTGAATATTTCGAAAACCTTATTTTGGGTTTTTTTTTTTTTACCTCATCTAATCAATGGTTAATGCCATAATTTGAGAAAGTTGTTAAGGTCTGACTTTCTCGTAAGACTCGAAAAAAATACTAACATTTTTAGAAATTTTTTTTTTTTAAATTTGCACGCTGAAGAATAAATTAAACTTCACTAGTAGATAAATAAGGACTTCAACTATTAGATAAAAATTAATTTTATGCATAATCTAATATTTTTTATTTAACATTGATGGCAAAAGGACCTCCTTAATAGCATTAAAAAAAACTGAAACAGTGAAATTCTTGATAAAATATGCAAAATCATAACTACAAAATATTAGTGCGGGCACTACTGTTTTCACGTAATTCAATATTTCTTAATTTTGTGTTAATCTATCTCTTTAATTTATTGGATTCATTTCTTTATTATGATATTTTGATTTCAGACTAACACTAAGATCTCTAACAGTTCTTCGATTCAGGCTGGTACAAGCACTGAGAGTGTTCCAAACGTGGAATGTGGAGGTCAGGTTCAGATCAACGATCATAATATTCAACACGCGGAATCTGCGGTTCAGGATGAGATTAATGACCAGCAGTCAGAAGATCAAGATTTGGACGGTGGCCCTCAACCGGCAGGTTAGTATTCGTCTTTCTTTCTAAAGGTGACGTTTTCTTCATTTTGTCCTATTCTAAATAAAAGTTTTCTGTATTTCACAGGCGCTTCGAAACGAAAAAATCAGCCTCTTGTGATCAGCGATGATGAGGATGAAGCTATGTCGAACACTACACCATCCAACGTACGTCCCATTCCAGCACAAGATAATATAAAGAAAAAGATTACTAAGCTGCATGAGGAGCTTGACTTAACGGAAAGACGCAGAAGATCTCTTGTAGCTGACGGTACTGAATTTGATAAAGCATGTAATTTGCGGCGAGAAATTGACATTTGTGAGAAGAAGCTCAAGCTTAAAGAAAATCAAAGAGTGTACTCTATGACGCACAGAAAAAATCAAAAACAAAAATTAATTGAACTATGTTCAAAGAATCCCGATGCAGCTAAGTCGTTGACGCCTCGTGATGGCCCTGGACGCCCACGTTTAGAAAAAGAACAGTCTGAATTGCTAAAAACAATAAGTGATTTAGCCCTGTTTGGTGCGTCTGCTGAAGAGCGACGTCGTTGTGAGATAGTTCGCACGGTCCATACGCTTTCAGAACTTACAAATAAACTAAGCGAGCTGGGATTTAATATTTCACGAAGTGCTACTTATATTCGACTGTTACCTAGACGGGCAAATACACGAGAAGCTAAACGCCATGTGGTGACTGTGCCGGTGAAGCTGAGTCGTCCTGAAGCTGACCATCATAAGGCACACCAAGACCAATACTTTTCTGTGGCCTCCATAAGGTCGCTGGAAACGATAGCCTCAGTACTTGGTCCTGACTCCGTAACTTTTTTATCTCAGGATGACAAAGCCCGCGTCCCCATCGGCCTGACAGCGGCAAACAAGCAGGCGCCATTATTAATGCACGTTGAATATAAAGTGTCGTTACCAGATCACGACTTTGTGATTGCTTCGAGGCACAAATTAATTCCAAGCGTGTATGCTTTGTGTGAAGTGAAACCTAATGAGATGGGACGACCAGAAGCTGTTTCATATAGTGGACCAACTTACATAGCAATACGAAGTGGCAAGCACTCTTCGTCAACTGCAACTAGTCACGCTCAAGACTTGGACACTCTTTTAACAACTGAGTATTTTTCCAAATTTACAAAGAATTTAGACAGCAAAGTTAAACCTGTTCTTATAATTTCAAGTGACGGTGGGCCTGACGAGAATCCGCGATATCGCAAAGTGATCGCACACGCCATAGAGCATTTTAAACAATATGATTTGGACGCAGTATTTATTGTGACTAATGCCCCTGGCAGGAGCGCATTCAACAGAGTAGAGAGACGCATGGCTCCACTTAGTCGAGAACTAACAGGCGTTGTTCTTCCCCATGATTCTTTTGGGACACATCTTGACTCCAGCGGCAGAACATTAGACGAAAGTCTGGAAAAGGATAATTTCAAAAAGGCAGGGGATATTTTGGCTGAAATATGGTCTGCAGTTTGCATTGACGGGCACGAAGTTGTTGCTGAATATATAGACCCGAATAATGACACTTCCAGCGTTCCAGACCTGCCAGGCGAAGAATGGTACACTGAGCACGTTAGAGAGAGCCAATATTTACTCCAGGTACATTGGCAGTTGGTTTATATCAAATTTTTATGCGTGCCTATTTCATTTTTTTTTATTTTTTAACGAGCACGAATATTAACAAATTTTTATTAAGAGTTACAAAGGGAAATTGTTATTAATTTTTTCTAGGTTGTAAAATGCGATGACCAGAAGTGCTGCAGCCCACGCCGGAGTGATCTGCATATGATTCTTCACGACCGTTTTCTGCCACCTCCGTACCCTATCACTCAAGTTGATGGACATTTGACAATTCCGGACTTTAAAGAGCATGACGGAAAGTCATTTGCTCCATTTCTAATACGCCACTGCCTACCGATTCAACCGCTGAATGCCTTCATCAGCACGCTTTATGATCTCTATTGCCCAAGTGTACGTGATGATTTAGAGAAAAGATGCTGCAGTACATGCGGTATTTACTTTGCATCTAGCACAAAAGCTGCAGAGCACAGACGATCAGCCCACATTGCACCAGCTAAGCAAGCGCGTATGTTCCGAAAAGTGCGACCCACACGGATTGTCACAAGACGAGCTAATGAATTACTTTGTGCAAGTGCCAATGGCTTAGAGTGGCTAGATCAGAACGAAGTTGAAGGATCAGATGATTTTACTGAAAATCATATGGACATGTTGGTTCCAATAGTCTCTCTTGAGACCGTGCATGATTCTCCATGGACTGAATTAGAGTAGATACTCTTTTTTAATCTAAGTAGTTACGATTTAAGTATTCTATTGTTAAATTTTTATTACACTTATAATTAAACTCTCAGCAACATTGATTACTAGTCATAACTAGTCGTAAATAAAAGCACGAAGCAAATTTGTTTTTTTCTTTTTACAATAACAATCCAACACGTTTACGTAAGAAACTCACATTTTGAAAAATCTCACGTGAGATTGGGAGATGGGGGAGGGGGTTGAATAAAATCTCACGACATCTCACCAGGGGGGGAGGGAGGGGCAGAAAATTAAAAAAAACACCTCACGTAATTTATGGACGCCCCCCAAACTACAAAAACAGACACGAAATTCAAACACTGCTTATTCTGAAGCCCCCATAGGATATTTTCATAGTTATCTTCAATGTATATACAGAATTTTTCCACTTTACGATTTTATTACATGTATAGATGTGTGTGTGTGTCTATGTTTGTTACCACTCAGCTCCATATAGCTGAACTGATTTTCATGACACATTATATAAAGTTAGACCTTAGGGCCTTTGAGCAAACATAACATACTCAAGCAGCCAGACAATAATAGAATAAATTATGGCAGACATAAGTAACTGAATATTTTAATAGAGTTGGGCAACTTACTGGGTACTAACTAACTAACTGGATATACTTTACTTAATTCGAAGAACATTTCCTAAAGCTGCAATTATCAAACATCAATCTTAGTACAACATCCACATCATGACATCAATGTAATTCACAACATCCTTACATTCCTTACAAATGTGCCTATTATACTTATGGCCAAATTCAGAAACGCCACTTAAGCATTTGATTATATATTAATAGTTAAATGTCCCTCAACTAGTTGTCATCCTATACAAAAACGAATCAAACGCCACTTTATTGAAAGATCAATTTGAGTGGCCTTCCTGAATTTGGCCATTAGATGCTTATTTTTAATCATAGCTAGCTAGATGTAGTTTCAAATCTATTTTGCAAACTTTATTTTTAAATTTTACATGCCATTTAGCAATTGTTATAAGAAATGTGAAGTTTTAAGTCTATTTCACAATTCTTTTTTGCTAATGCAGTATGAGAGCAGGAGGCAGGCTGTAAACCAGCGCTGCACAGAATACATGCTGTTCTTTTTGTGACACATTAAATTTGTTTCTTTATTACTCCATAACTTATACCTATTTATTTTTATTTATTAAATTCTTGTAGTGTTTTCCTATTTGGATATGGCTGTGTTGTGACAGTAAAGACTAGAATAAACTTGACTAAAAGAACAGTCATTCAAATACAGAGTGTGTAGTTAAAACATAAGAGAGAGTTTATACTTACAGTAGAAGGTTTTCACCATTAGTTGATATTGTTCTATTGATGCTACTACCTTTCAATTCATTGTCAACATTCAAAACATCACATACCAATGAGGCATACACAGCAGATTCAAAGGGTATCTTCAAGGACCTGAAAGTTTGAATTTTGTACTGAAAATCATTGTCTAATATCTGTACAATTATAATAACTATTGTATAAAAAAATATCAAAATATAGAGACTTACAGATTAGTTCCTAAGCACTGTTCTTGCATTTTAATTAAATGAATCTATCTAAGAATAAATAAGTCCATAAAAGTCTCCACAACTTGATAGATTATTATTATTTTTATTCATCTATAGAAGCGAGTAGAAGTCGAAAAAGGTAGCTAACTAGTCGAAAGTAGTAAAACAAGGTAAGCTTTTAAAACATTATATGACTATAATCACAGGATTTCATTGATTGAGGTTATGTTTGTTAACCTGATATTTTATGCCCGCTACACACATTATGATATATCGTAGCGATTTATCTATGCAAACCAGCCAGCTACATATAGTAAATCTGTGATGCAAACCTATCTACGCAGATTTATCGATCGCGTGTATGACAAAAATCTTGAACGATTTGACATACCTACACATGACCGATAAATCTGCGCAAATCGGTTTGAACAGATAAATCGCTACGATATATTGTTACGTGTGTAGCGGTCGTTAAAGAATAAGATAATTATGAAGCAAAAAGCAGGCGCCTCATTCGGGAACGCTAAGTGATTCTGTAGCGACTCGTAAGTCAGATCTCTCATCTCGCTCTTACGCATTTCGCGTCGTGCGGAAGAGTGGAATGAGAAATCTGGCTTATGAGTCGCTACAGAATCACTTAGCGTTCCCGAATGAGGTGCCAGGCCTTTTTTTCATGTAGACGATCGAATATGGCCAAAGTCGCGGTGCGAAGCGCACCATGTTCGATCGTCTATTAACGCTTTAGACTTTTTCTGTTAATCTTACGCTGTAAAGCTAGCCACTGAACTAAAATATACCTGTGCAATATCACTGGTTGCACAATTATATTGATCGTCAGTAGATGATAATGACGGTGAATATCGACTACTGACGATGGTGCGGAGCGGTGGTGTAGTATGACGAGCGCACCGTACGGTCTATTGGTACGGCCGCACCATGTTCGATCGTCTATTAGGCTAGCCACTGACCTACAATATTACTGCAATATCACTTTATATTGACGGTCAATATCATGTACTGACGATCAATATAATTGTGCAGATTTTTCTAGGTTTTTTCTGACTGACAACCTGTTAAAGACTATCACCCGTTTCCGGCTTGACTGACTTTTGGGACGTCCTGTATTATTTTTGTTTATATATTTCAGATCATACACTCTTATCTATGATTAAATATTTATATATATGTATATAAATATATAATATAATATATATAATAAATATTTATATATATGTATATAAATATATAATCCTGTCCAAAAAAGGTACACATATTTACGGATTACGTACACTAAGTATGTACCTTCCATGTACATAATTTTTAGACGTTTGCCTTTGGTCACCCGTCACAGTATAATCGTTTGTGGTATAATCAAGTAAGGTTGCGGTGCTGGCCCCCAATTCTCGGTGCATTCGAGATGCGAAGACAACTGCCTCCCAATTCTCGCTGCATTCGAAATAATTTCGATTGCGAGATTAAACGTCAGATACATACAGTTGTGTCAAACGACTGTATGCACTGACGTTTAATCTCGATAGTGAGATTATCTCGAATGCACCGAGAATTAGGACCTGTGTACGAATCTGACGTTTAATGTCGCAATCGACATTAATCTCGAATGCCTTAAATACGAGCTTAGCTTTTTGGGTAAGCAATATCGTATACTGCTATGTGTCAAAAGAAAGACCATTTTATTCTTGTAAAAGATTTATTAATATATTTCAAACACAATTTGCTATGTACAAATTACTTTGTAAAAATATTCATTCTTGACTTATTATATTACTGATTCATTTATTGTTATAGGCAACACTTACAAAACATAGTATAGAAAAAATAAGATATTAAAATTATTATGAAAAAATAGACACTACATTTAAAATTTTAACCAATAAGTACACGGACACGTTTCAACCATGCAGTCATCTAGACGCACAAACTCATAATGAACGATAGGATCCTCTGGAGCGACGCGAGGTGGCGTGTGCTTGTATTAATAGTAATATGGAATATCATAATAATCATCTATATACTTAACTACATATTATGGTAATGTTCTATACAATAGGAATTGTTTTTAATACTTAAACTATTCAACATTAAATTATGAATAAGTCAGCTTTGTTTCCGCGATTGGTTTCACAACGGCCCAGAGGATTCCTAGAAAATCGGCATCTTTAATATATCAGAGTATAAGATATAAACAACTTAGTCCAATGGCATCCTCCATAAAATTATAATTATATGGTATATATAATTCATTAAAATTAACAGCATGCGTACATAGATATGTTAAAATAAATAACCGACCAGCCAATTTCGTTGCCATAATTCGGATCTGAAAATGCAGCAATTCTCACTGGACGCGTAAAAATAGAATCCACCTAAATAATGACAGTTAAATCCAATAAGAAATCATAATAATAGTTGTCGGGTGAGCTGCGCAGCGCAGTCGAAATGGGCCGACCGGTCCCGTCGCGATACGCGTGGAATAAATACCTCGTGGAGTCAACGACACAATATTTCATAATAACCGTTCTATATGAACAAAAAATAATAATACATAATTTTATGTAAACATAAATATAGTTTTAAATTATATTAGTTACGCTCCTTTTTCGGAGTAAATCTTTTTAGAACAAAAAATTTCTGCATTCTATGGCATCGATATAACAAAGACCGAAAGTCTCTGTAATACAAAACAAATGCAACAGTTTCGAGAAGGCCATTACGGTGACGGGCATCATGTCACTCTATCGTTTGCCGAGTTACTAATTTAAAGGAAAGTAACTTATATAACTGTATCGAGAGCCCTCGGCCCGACCGATGAGTTGTCTGGGGGCATGCTAGGTGAATCGTGTACCTAACAGATTTGTGGCCGAATTCAGAAACGCCTCTTAAGCATACTTGAAAAACATTAAGCATTTGATTAAATATTAAATGTCCCTCAACTAGCTCTCAACCTATACAGAAACGTCACTTTAATCAAAGATCAATTAGAGTGGCCTTTCTGAATTCGGCCATTGGTCGGTTGGTCGGGCGCGTGGGCTGGGTGGGTGCAGGGGGCTCGCTCAGCGGCGCGGGCCCCAGGCGGCGGCCGAGGACTGCGGCGGCGGCGGCGCGGCGCGCGGCGCGCCCGGCATGGTCGGGAACTCGTGCGTCGACGCCGTGTCGGGCGCGCGCTGCTCCCACGGCCCACCCTGCAACATTAAGAAGACTGTGAACCAAAGGCCGAAATCACCCTTTTCATACAAAAGGCGATAACTATTTCCACCCCTTAAATGTTAACCGATTTTGACCAATTTTTGGTAGGTTATCAATCTGAACAAAATCTAGGTCTATAAGTTTTTTGAATTATGATTAAAGATCAAAAAAGTCAAATAACGGCCGAAATTATTTTTGTATGAGAATAATGAAACGACAATAAAACTGAATTTATTGGTTATAGTGAAAAAACCAAAACGTATAAACCTAGATTTTGTTCTGACTGATAACCTAAAACGGTTAGCCAACAACAGTTAAGCTTTAAGGGGTGGAAATCGTTATCGCCTTTTGTATGAAAAGCCGTAGGTTCACACTCCTCTTAAATCCTTATTCAATAAATTGGTCACGCAATCCAAAATAAAATCAACATCTTCACAATCAAACAGTGAAAGGATTCGTTCTTAGAAACTTGTAACAACACACCTAAACTTTTATTTCTTATTTTTTTTTGTTGTGTTAGTTAAACAGTATTTAGTATAAATTATGTAACTGGTTTCTCGGCAACGGCTCTTACAATTATGATGAAATTTTGTATTTAGATAATGTTTTACTTTCCAGTTTATCTAGATCGTAGTCATCCCTGAGAAAGAAAAGCAGAAAGACACCTAGCAACGGTCGGTCTCCTAGTTACTTTATTGTATCTTTAAGATAGTGGCGGTCAGAGGCCCATTGCATAACTACTTATAACTTGTAATACAAGCGGAAACCTCTTTTCAACTTGTTTTACTAGAAGAGACTTCTGCTTGTATTACTAATTTTCTTGCTTTTAATTTTAAATTGTATTTTAATATGTATGTTAGTCTATGTATGGGCCACTAGATGCCTGAAAATAAATGATTTATTATTATTATTATATTATTACAAGTTACAAGTAGTTATGCAATGGGCCCCTGGTCTGGTATGATTTCGTATCGTTAATGGGCTTATAGTAATCGTAATATAGATATGTTTCGACCTTGACAACGAAGCCGGCAGCGGGCACGGCGGGCGCGGCGGCGGGCGGCGCGGCGGGCTCGGCCAGCGCCTCGCCGAAGTCGGCCAGCGACGGCGCCGCCGGCCGCGTGTACCGGTCCGACACGTCTTGCAGCTACGGGAACAAATGAACACATATTAATTTATTTATTAGGGACAATAGTCATAGTCATATCGTTTATTGCATTATGTGGTACAAAAGATCTTAAAACTATTAGAAGCTCCAATCATAAACCCTGTAAGGGCGCTGCAATATTGTTTAATTTTAACTTCATTGATAGTGATACAGAGTCACTTAGGTGGTAACAACACAATAATGATTGTACACAGCATTTTCATAATGCTGCGAAAATGTTAAATAATGTCAAAAACGAATAACAAACATTAATGTCGCAGACTGATGTGGTATGTCACGAAACAGATTACATACAAAAAGATATGGATCACATCATATCAATAATATAATTTCCATTTGGTTAAGACAATTGCGTTATTTTATACAATTTTGAGATTACTAAACTGACATTTGGTCCGACGGACCTTCATAAACCCCGGCCTTAGGCTGGGTATCACGAAGGTCAGAAATCGTTCTGATTTACTAAATAGTGTACGCCCTGGATAACTTACGTATTCCTCCGCGACATTGAGCAAATGGTCCTTAGCGTCGAGCACGTTGTCCTCATCACCGGTGATGACGACAATGCTGTCATCGCCCTGCTTCGGGAACCGGATGTCGACCTTGTAGTCGTCCATGATCTTCCTGATGTTCTTGCCTCGCTGACCGATCAGCCGTCGGTGGATGCGCGGGTCGATGTCGACTTCCTCGCGGTACTGGTTATCCTACAGAAATTACTTTGTTACCAAATATGTCTTTGTTGCAAATAACGAAAAGATGGATGGATGATTGGTTGGATGGTTTGACGTTAAGTTTTAATGTAATCTTTTCTTACTTAACTTATATAATTTCAGGCATTGAGATAAATCGAATATCAAATATTAAACAGTGTTATTTCTTTTACAATTGAAATGTACCTTATAGGAGCATGGGTTAATAGGGGTCTGGTTAATGTCCATGTTTCAGTATTGAATCGATCTACGTGGTCTGTCAAGTCTGAGTCGGCCTTATCTTTATATAGGAGGAATATTTTCAATATGTGTATAGAAACATATAACTTTCTGTCTGAAGAATTGAGAACAGTCGATGGAAATAAGTTTAAATTTAAATTGACTGAATGGCGCTTGGACAAATGTTTTTATCGTATGAAGGACTTTTTTGATTTTAAATAATAGTATTGTAATTGTCTGTACATATATAATAATGAATGAAATAGATTGTGATAATTAATTAATGAAGTAATGAATTAGGTTCGGATAATTTTAATATTAGTACGCAGGCTGATTACAATACAATGTACATTATTATTGACATGACATCTTTTATAAAAATGTATTCATGCAAATAAATTGATTAAATTTGAAAAATTTGCTTTTAATGTAACTGTTATCCAAAGCCGTAATATTTTTTTAAAAATATCAACACGAAAGAGCACTATCCTTAATGTGGTAACATTTGAGCTGTCAATTTAGTTAGACTGTTGTTGGAATGTTAACTAAGATGGAAAAAAATATTAGGTAAACATAAAATAATTAAATCTGTATTCAGTTGAACAACCAACGATAGTGATAAAAAATCTAAGATTTGATAAAATCAAATTGGAAACATAAGTACATACTATCGAAGATTATATAAAACGATGCACTAAAAGACTTCAATCATTGTCGAAAAGTGTGTTAATTGCTTGCTTTCATGGGTGTTTTACATTCACGCCGCGACGCCCCGTGAACGCACACCTGTCTGCTTCACTTAACCTATGTGTAAAAGGGAAAACTATACGCTTCGCGGGGCGCAGGCGTCGTCACGTGAATGTAGCGCGCCCATAACATATTGTACAAAAAGCTACGAATCTCTTTGCTATGGAGTATTTATTATATGTTTAAGCCTGCATATAATATGAAACATTATGTCGACTTGAAGTAATACGATAATAAACAATGAACTCTTTTTTATTTCACAACTGTTATTTTTAGGGTTCCGTACCTCAAAAGGAAAAAACGAAACCCTGATAGGATCACTCGTGTCTGTCTGTCTGTCTGTCTGTCCGTCTGTCACAGCCAATTTGCTCCGAAAGTACTGGACCGATTGAGTGGAAATTTGGTATACATGTGTAAGTTAGTGACCGCAACACGGACGCGTGACGTAAATGTATGAATTTTAAACATGGGGATAAATTGGAAAATTTAAAAAAGTAGTTATGCAACCTATATCTTGTGACACATCAAATGAAAGGGCTTATTTTGAGGATCTTAAATATATTTTCTTTTGAATTTTAAGTAAAATAGTTTAGAAGTTATTTAGGAAAATTGGCGAAAATTGACCATTCCCCCCGATTATTATTTCCGAAAATACTGGGGCTTAAATTTTGAAAAAAATACAGAAAATTGTTCTTTACCTACAGATTACAGGAAAACCTATAAGAAGTCTATGGTATTTAAAGTAACGTAGTAAATTTCAAATAATCATGTACGGAACGGAACCCTCTCCACGCGAGTTTAACTCGCACTTGTCCGGTTTTTTTAGTTTTATCACATTTATCATGAAAAGCAGGGAGTTTAACTCAGATGTAAATGACTGCTCACTGCGTTCACTGGTGTGCCTAAACATCTCGGGTGGAATTGATCTTTTCAACCCTTGGTTGACAATCTACTATTGAGCGTTATCAAAGTTCATAACTTCATATACGATTCAAATAAAGAATGTCATTTAATGTCAAGTTGAATTTTTTACCAGCTGGTGAACGATCGCGAGTATAGCGTCCTTGGCCTGCAGCGCCTTGTCCTCGTAGCCCTGCACGGTGATGACGTCGTCGTCCGGCTCGCCGCGCTTCGGCAGGTTGATCTGCACGCCGTAGTCCGTGCGGATCTTGGTGATCACCACGCCGCCCTTGCCGATCACCAGTGGATGGTACTCGGGGTCCACTTTGAACTTCAGCTCGAATGACCTGCGCAAACATTTTACAGGTCAGAGGTTGTATTGTCTCGGTATGACGTTGTCATTTATTGGTGGTTGACAGCATTAAGAGGACTGTGAACCAACGGCAAAAATCACCCTTTTCATACAAAAGGCGATAACGATTTCCACCCCTTAAATGTTAACCGATTTTGACCAATTTTTGATAGGTTGTCAGTCAGAACAAAATCTAGGTCTGTACGTTGTTTGAATATTGTTTAAAGATCAACAAAGTCAAATAATGGCCGAAATTAGTTTTGTATGAGAATACTAAAACAACAATAAAACTGAATTTATTGATTTTAGTGAAAAAACCAAAACGTATAGACCTAGATTTTGTTCTGACTGACAATCTGTCAAAAATTGGTGAAAATCGGTTAACATTTAAGGGGTGGAAATCGTTATCGCTTTTTGTATGAAAAGCCGTAGGTTCACACTCCTCTTAACATGAAGATTTGCGCGCGCAGTCAGTACCGTACTTTACCCCATCACACGACCTTGATTTACTCAGTGAACTCTATTGTCAATTTGATATAGGTAATTTGTCAATGACCTACAGACACTTGTGTATTTAAGACTTTCGCCTAGTTAATAAACATAAAAAGAGGTAAGCATTGTGTAAGGGCCCCCCAGCCAGGCGATTCCACATTAGATAATTTACAACAGGTCGCAACATGACAAAAGTCTCCATTGCCTAGCTACATATACAGACAGCCATTTTTGAATTAACTTCCTGCGACATAGAGACTGCAACGAGAATAGCTTCGTGTTTACAGCGAACACAAATTTAAATCGTCATTCATCATGATTTAAATGACAGCAAACTAGAAGTTTGACGCGACTTGTATGGATGGTTTTTAGCAAATATGCCTTCATAATAAATGATTCTTATGCAAAGCAAAACATTAAAAGTATTATTAGTATGAAAATTAGCCGGAACAAAGGGCTCGCAAATTGACGTTCTTTGGAACCTTCGATTACATAGTGCTGATAAATATTTATGAATTCTATGTTTATGAATTGTGTTGGATATTCAAGGCTACATGACGACTTTATGGTGCGTGTTTATGCAGTTAACTAAATGTAAACAAAATAACCGACGGGACAAAGCCAATCCAGTCAAAAGTTTTTTATCTATAGTAAGTCTTAATTGGCTCTTTTTTGTCTATGGTATATGTCTTGATTCGCCACGTGGGTTAGTTTGTTTATACATATTTAGTTAATTATCTAGACGAATAAGGTATATACATTTGAGCGTAGTCGTTCGTAGTTGATGCGGTGATATTTTAGTGTTGTTATTCTTACCGTAACGCTCTATCTTCTTTTTCTTTCTCCATTTCGACGATTTTTTCGGCTAGTGCGAGTTTCGCTTTTTCTACGTTCGTTGGCGTCCCCGTTACCTGTACAGACGGTTATTTTCATAAATGTATATATATTTACTTGGGCTGATGATAATACTTTACATTTTGGCGGCTTTAAGTAAAAATCTAAAATAAAAGACAAAAAGTAACGTAGCCAAAACAAACAAATAAATAAAATTGAAGTGTCTCTGTTATTTCAGAATTAAT
Organism: Tortricodes alternella; assembly: GCA_947859335.1. Classification (NCBI taxonomy): domain Eukaryota; kingdom Metazoa; phylum Arthropoda; class Insecta; order Lepidoptera; family Tortricidae; genus Tortricodes; species Tortricodes alternella. The sequence goes on from OX401976.1 coordinate 8,925,178, forward strand.
ATAAAAATCTAACTGGAAAATGCTATTTACATGATGCTTAAGCCTAAATTAGTATTTAGATTTTTTCTCTGTCTGTCTTAATGTCTGTTCTGAATAGGCTTCGCAACAGCTAAAAGAATTCGAATGAAGCTATCAGAGATAGTAATGAGTATTTTAACTTAAATATATTGGCATTAATTTTATTTTGAGACCTTAAAGGTTTTCGAAGATATGACATATTACTGTTTGCATGAAAAATCATCCCGATCCCACGCAAACAATGTCGTGGCCACAGCTAGTTCAGTAATAGAACAACATACAAACAGTCAAACGTTGTAACCCTTAAATGATTATTTGCCTTGCTGGACTGTTGCCGATCCTCACCTTGACGATGTCTGATGGGTCATCGTTGGGCGGCAGCAGTATGTGAACATCGTACGTCTGCATGAGCTCTCTCCTCTTCTGTCCCGCGAGGAGCCGGTGCAACTCGTTCGGAACTTCCACTTCGATGGTGATAGGCACCTGGTAACAAAAATAAACCAGTGTCATGTAGGTCAATCAGCGTTTTAAGGGGCTCCGAATGACGATCCTGGTCCATCCAACGGACCCTCACCGCACTGAAATTAGTTATTAAAGTGCCACTTGGATATTTAAATAACAAATACTAAACTTAGAGAAATATTAACTTAAGAATAGCGTCAAAAAATCCCGTAATTTGTATGGAGATTTCAACATTTTTGCCATAGCATGATGACCTATCACTTACTGGCTCTTACATTTATTGGTCTTCTATTGTGAATTGTTACTTTTCATGTAGAAAATTACAATAAAAAACTAGATACGTATATAAAAATGTATTATTTTGGCACGCAGGCTGTTAAAGCAGAAAAACAAAACAAAATAATGATAGAAGAATTAGATATATTTTAAAGAGAACCAACAGACTAGATAGGACCTGAAATCTATGAAAGTTTGTCAATTTACGCGGGGAGCCCGTTAATCGTCCGAGTAAATCTGACAGGAACTTTAGAATGTCACCAGCGGCCCTAACATGCATGCCACACAGATAAATTAGAACCGTTTATCTCTATGACTATCTCTTTCGTCGGCACTAGTGTGAGAGAAACGCACTTAGAAATAAAAGGTTCTAATTTATTTTTGTGCCATGCATGTTAGGGCCGCTGAAAATGATTTTTTATTTAGTTTAAATTTATGTTTTATATTTAAACGTGTAATGTAATATGTGTTTTAATGTAATATTTGAAAATCCTCGTCTTTTTTGCGGTAATGCCACATTTACGGTAACGCCAATAAGTATAGGTTAAAATTTGATAGAACATGGATATCGATTTTGGGTTAACTTCGACGTTTTTAAGCGCTATTATGGTGTTCAAAAAGACAATTTGTTGTATTATATGGTATAATAGTATTGATCTTTGACACAGTTTGAACTTTTCACTGCATAAACATTTGTATTGTTTAGTGATTTGTTTTCGATTGTACTTTACATATTGTCATTGTCATACCGTGTCAATGACGATGCTTAAAAAATCAATTGAAGGTCAACGCGTACGTAAGTAGCAGTAGGTTATGTATTAAAAGAATTACTCAATACTTTCACCGCTTGCAACTCTCTTCAGGAGCTTTTTTTAATGTTTTTCGGGTGCAGACGAATCGCGAGGAGAGTTCATTCTGTACTAGCTATGAATGACTAGAAGTTTACGGTTCAACGTTGATGGTAATAGAAGATTTAATTAAACTTTTGAACGCCCCAGTCGGTTGTAGCCGACAGCATTTTCCGTGCCCCTGAGGCCACGATATGCCGTTAAGGCCCGGGCACACCAAACGCGGTTGCGGCGCGTTTGCGGCGCGAACGCGGGCGGATTTACCATGGCACACCAAAGTAGCCGCGGGACCGCGGCGGTCCCGCGCCGCCGCGGTGTGGCATGGTATATCCACCCGCGCCGTTCGACAACGACGCGGACCCGCGTTCGCGCCGCAAACGCGCCGCAACCGCGTTTGATTTGCCCCGGGCTTTATCCGTACATTTGCGTAGGCTACAGCCGTCATTGTTGGCAACCCTGCCAACATTTAGTTTTTAATACAGATATTGTGTTGTCTGTGGCCCCCACTTACTTGTCTGTTTTACTGTAAACGCGCACGCGCTGCTCTATTATTGTGAAACTTGAGTTCTTTCGTAAATACAAGCAATTTAAACGAACCAGAGTATCATTAACTACAGTCAGTCACATCAGAAAAAACCCAGAATCGTACAGTCATCGAGCGCTCGTGGCACGTTTTTTCGCCGTTAGCCGTGGCGTTCAAAAGGTTAATGCATACTTTTTTCCTCTTCCATGGGAAAGCACTGAGTAATAGAAACAAAACTGTATGCGCCATGTATTGTGTGTGTGTGTGTGTACTGTATTTTTTTTGAGATATGAAGCTTGTATATAAGCTACCATGATGCTCACCATCATACGAGTATTTCAAATGTTTTAGTTATTATTAGTCAACAGCGAGTACAATAATAACTATTACTAAGGCGATAAGCAAATTACTGACAAGCTTTTTTTATTCAATTAGTTGTTTAAACATAATTGACAACATCCTGTATTTCTAACACTATAATTTGATTAGTTCACTGTATTTTGCGTAAAAAGCGCAATTATTTTTGATTCCTCGCTAGGATGTGTATTTATTTTATTATTAATGTATTAAAACAGATTCGTTCTAAAATGATGTAACTCCAATTGCACAACACAATAAAGCAAGTTCTATAGGCTGGTGTCTCTTAAAAAAGAACTTGAGGAACAACTTTTTGCCATGGTTACACAAAGTTCGTCCCTTGGACAACCTCAGCATTTTTATATGAAACAGTATATAAATGTCACTTGGACAACCGGGGACAAAGTAAACAACACAAAAAAGTTGATTCACCCACTTAATCAAATTTATGACTGTTCTATTTCCCTCATAGAAACATCCATCATTTATTTATTCTGCCATACAAATGGAAAAGTTGGGTTAATTATTTTATTTTCTTGGCTATTTCTTTTTTAATGAAATATATGAAATATTACAACGTGACTATAATTACTAATATCATCAATACTGCATTACTATTTTATACCTCTTCATATGATTCTTCTGTGTGTTTTATCATTCCGCTGTCGTAGGGTAACCAATTATCAGAATCGATAGCAAAATCAACCACGAAACGTCGATTATATAATACTTGTTATTCTTAAAACTCGTGACCATGCTGCATGCATGTTTATAAAAGTAAATTTTCTTGAAAAGTGCTGAACGAGAGAAAAGTTGCCTGCATGCATGCGCACGTCCTTCCGCCGCAGAAGCCAACAGCGTACTAGCTCTGGCTGGCGGGCGCGGGTGATGGCGCCACTGAATCGTTCAATGCGGCGGTAGTGTGTCCAAGGCTACGTACTGACCTACAATATAACTGTGCAATATCACTAGTTGCACACATTGCACAGGTAAATTGATCGTCAGTAGATGATATTGACCGCCAATATGTTTTTGGTACTGACAAGCAATATAATTGTGCTTCAAGTGATATTGTCAGTACCTAACCTTAAACAACATTACCGCCACATTGCTCTCGTAACCTCATAGTACAAAAAAAATATGGGTGCGCTTGGTTTTCATACATATTGAGGGTGCTTGTTGTATCTATTTATTCTATATCTGTGCATCCGTCATCTATAGACAATAAAGATCGACCGAAGATCGATAATTATCAATACATATAACAGTACCGTGACTCACTTATAGACAACGCACAGCCTAAACGGGTGGTCCTAGAGGTTTGAAATTTGGACGAGACATTCCTCGAGTACCCTAGAGGTGCACTAAGGAGGGATTTCTTGAAATTCCACCCCTAAAGGGGTGAAAAGGGGTGCTAAAGTTTGTATAGAAAATACCGCGGGCGAAGCTGTGGCGGGTCCACTATTATTATTATAAGTAACATCGACATTCTACTACAACTCACCTGTTCGAGCAGAGCTTTCTTCGCAGCCTCGCAGTTCTCGGGGCGGCCGGTGATACGGATGACGTCGTTGGCGCCCGCCTCGACGGCGTCGTCGCCGTTGCGCAGCGGGATGTCCGCGGCCTCGGCCGTGTCGCGCTCCGGGAACTTGATCTGAACGTCGAACTCCGCCGTGATGTCTTTGACCTTGGAACCGCGCGCGCCCATAACAGTGCGGTGATGCTTTTGCGGGATCACACACTCGATCGTAACCTGTAACGACATACATCATGAACAGGGATGTTTTGGAATGAATTCTGACCTGCAACGGCGAACTCTGGTGTACCTACTGTGTATATACTTAGAGTGGTATTAACCCCTCGTATGCGGGAGCTAAAAAAAACCGGCATTCGCGTCTCATTGGATTCATGGAGTAACAAAAAAATTATGGTAAAAAAAATGCAAAATGTGTATGTAAGAAAAAGCACGGATCCGTGTCTTAAGCATCCGATGGGTTAAGCCGTAGACACCATTGTTAACTTATGTGTACTGTTTTGAAAAAATGATACCTCGCAGTTTCTTACCCGATCTACTCAGTGGAGGTATTTTTCCGAACCGGTGGAAGATTCATTCCTTTTCATTCATGAGCTTTTAAAAGTCTAAATTGGATAGATATTTTGACTTTTGACTTTGATACAGTTGGTCTATGCTGATGTCCAGTTGCCATAATAGCCTTAAGAGGAGTGTGAACTTATGGCTTTTCATACAAAAGGCGATAACGATTTCCACCCCTTAAAGGTTAACTGATGTTGACCAAATTTCGATAGGTTATCAGTCAGAACAAAATCTAGGTTTATACGTTTTGATTTTTTCACTATAATCAATAAATTAAGTTTTATTGTTGTTTTAGTATTCTCATACATAACAAATTTCAGTGATTATTTTGTTCCGACTATAAAAATTTGGTCAATATCGGTTAACATTTAAGGGGTCTAAATCGTTCGCCTTTTGTACTAAAAAGGTTTGCCGTTGGTTCACAATCCTCTTAATATAAGCACAGATTAACGGAGATAAAATAAAAATTTGGCTCCGAGCGTAGTGCGCTACGAGGCAATAAATGTTTTGTCCTTTTGGAATGACGAGTTTGACATTTTTATGACACAATCAGCTGTTTAGCTGAGAAGAGCTTTTACATAGCTCCCGCTACCTGAATTTGAAAGTTTTTTGTTGACAAACACTTAAAAACCAGTGTCCTCATTCCTCACCTTAGCTTCCAAATCTTCTATGATTTCGTTGATCCTGATTTTGGCGGCTTCAATGCACTCCTTCGGTCCCTTAAGCACGACCCGCTCGCTGTTGACGCCCTGCCGCGGGAACGAGATCTGCACGCCACCGCAGTCGTCCGCAATACGGCGCAACACCTAACAACATAACAACAATTAGTATCACTAAAAAACACTAGAGAAGTTTTTCTTAAAAAAAAAACAGTCCACAGAACTATAATATTTGGATTTGTTATGGATTTTACATGTGCATGCCAAATTTCAAGCCAGCTCGATACTTGGGTTGGGTTTTATAAAGGTCAAATATCAAAAGTTAAAGCACGAAGCGTTGGAACACGCTATTGGCTAGAATAAAACTAGCTAGCTGCTTAACAATAATTAACGTGGTTGGTTTATTTTCATTGTAGCCAATAGCAAGCTATCCGCTTTACCGTCAATGCAGGAAATCTAGCTGAAAGACGTTCACGTGAATCTTCCAATGTAGGCCTATAAATATCCAAATAACTAGCCCGCTTGCCAGCCTAGTGGCTTAAACACACCGCGTTTTGTATCGCTGTCGCTTTTAAGGATGTGTCCAACGTCAAATCCGCAGTACATCTATTTGATTTTTCAAGTTTTTTTTTTATTTGCACCAAATAACGGCAATGAGTAATAATTAATCTGACTAATGAGTAATTTTGTACGAATAATGATTTAAAAAAAAACAAATTGTGTGATTATTAATAATTATTTAGTATGTGAAATAAAACAGAACCTGATTTGACTACTCGAGTCATAATCAATCAAAATGCAGTATTTGAAACGCTCCGGAAATATGGAAATTCAATAAAGAATATTTATGCGGGAACAACGGTAACGACTTTTTTTTTTCATCAAAAAATCGAGGAGAGTTCTAAGTTATAGAAAATACGTTTTCTGATTATAAAAAGTACTATGGGACGGAAACATTTTTCACTTTTTCTTGTAATTTAATCAATTTTCGGTACAAATAACACAGGCTTGAATGTAATCTTAAATGTCATTTATCTCCTTTAAAATAATAGTAAAGTGGTTTTTTATAATTACACTTAATGCGAAACGACTAATATTACCATACTATTCAATTTCAGCGAAAAATATACGAATAGAAATATAGGGTACACATCCTTAAACTATAGAAATAAGTAGAGAGAAAGATACAAAAAAAGGGCTCCAAAGAGTAAGTACCTCGCCGCGGCGCGCGACGAAGTGCCGGTGGTGGCGCGGCGCCACGTTCATCTCGCTCTCCGACACGTTGCTGATCTCCGCCACCGCCGTCTCCAGCTGCTTGCGCGCCGCCTCCACCTGCTCCTCGCGGCCTACGGAACACCAACATATTAAACCGTTAGTCATATAAGTGACCAAGGGCCTATTGCAAAACTACTCGTAACTTGTAATACAAGCGGAAGCCTCTTTTCAACGTATTTTACTAGAAAGAGACTTCCACTTGTATTACAAGTTACAAGTAGTTATGCATTGGGCCCTAGAAGGCCTAACATAGCGCAGTAGCCAAAGATTTAAATCAGATTAGATTTGGTACAGGCCAATCGCCATTCCGGCCGACGTATATGTAGTGCTGTCCATTTAAGTCGTAAACAGGCTCGTTTTTCGGAGATTTATTGCTGCAATTATAATAATAATAATAATATGCTTATCCTCAAAAATATTACATATAACATCACTAATGGGAACAAAAAGTTTGAATGTAAACTTTTGAGGATATCTCGAATTGCAGCATTTGAGAATTTTGCGTTACGTAATTTGTGGACGACCCCTAAATGAAAGTTTGACACATTTTCATTTATTTTTCCTTCGAGTTATGTGGCAACAAATTTGCCTTCTAGGCGTGACCTGTACTAACCGATGATGAATATGGCCTCCTTGTCCTCATCCTTGTCCGTGGGGAATATGATCCTGGCGCCGGTATGCTCCCGGATCTTCTTGATGTTGGCGCCGCTCTTCCCGATGAGGAACTTGTGGTGCTCGGCGCGCGCGCGCACCGTGGCCGTGTGCGACGTGAGCTCGCGCTCGGACGCGTGCGCCAGCAGCTGCGTGCGCGCCTTCTCCACGTCCTCCACTGGACCCTGCACAATAATAACATTATAAGAATAACATACATTACACCACGTTGAACCTTTTGACCGCCAAGCATGTCTGAGAAGTAACACGAATTTCAACTTTAAGTCAAGGTAATGAAAGACTTTTTTTACCCTGTATACGCTGACGGCTGCAGCCGACTGTGGCGGTCAAAAGTTTAACTACCCAAACTACGGACCTAATAAGAGATATTTTTTATAAAAAAAAGTAATTCTAAGATAAAGGATGATGGGCAGATTGGCCTATTGACCAATAAGGACACGCGTTATGTCACTGGATAGCTTATTCTAAGTTCTAAAACTTTTACTATGGCAGGTAATCCCAAATCTTTGTGTGGAAAAAGTAGTAGTAGTAGAAAAATAGTAGTCATTGTTTGATGGTATATCGATATTTAGTTGTTTTCTCATGTGTTTATATGATAACACGTTTTAAAACCGTTGTACAGAACTAAAACCCTATAACAGTAAACAAATACTTATTGATGGAATGTTTTTATTTTGCCATAACTTGTTTCACACAGCGATTTAAGGTTTCCCGCTATACAAAAAGTTGTAGAATATGAAAACACCTTTCAAATGACATATCGCTTGTCATTATTGGTTTTTAGGCCAGTGTCCATACAAAACTGCCCATCATCCTTTACGATCACATATAGGTATGACTAATGTACAGTCCGGCCTTCTAGCTACATATATACTCAATAAGAGCACTTACGTTACAGGGATTACAATTTACAATAATTTACCAGAAAGTGTTAAGTCGTTAGAAGGGGCACAATTTAAGAGAAAACTCAAAGACTGGCTACTATGCAAATGATTTTATAATGAATATTTTGTGTAATTTTGTAATATTATAATAGATGTTTTTAAATTGATTATTGTATGTATTATGATATTATTGGACGTCCGAAAAGGGCAAACTGTTGATACTAATTACTTTATGACATCTTATAACAATGTACACGGTTTTGACTATAAATGATTATCTTATTTTATCTTATAATAATACAGTAAAATGAAAACTATTGTGATACCCAGTCGATCGCCATTACTAGTTTTACGTGCGTATCTGTGCTAACTAATAAAATAAAAGACTCATTCGGCATTTTGCTTTACAGTGCAAACTAAAACTACAATATTTGCCAAGAAAATAGTAGTTTATGCAACGGTTGCATAATGATAGGCCTTAAAACACTAGTGCGGTTTTCATGAAACGAGCCGATAGGCGAGTTTCATAATAAGATCGCACGTGTGTTTTAAGGCCAAATTATGCAGAGTTGCATACATAACTTTATCCACACACATATTATAAATCCTCCATGATGGGTTCAGAAACAATATTTTCTGGCAACAAGTTATTTGTTGCAATCGTGGCTGCATATTTCCGATATCCGGCGCATTTTCACATCACACACACTCCGAGAAGACTACTTACTATTCATATTTTCAACTAAAATGTAAATTACAAAAAACTTTTTCTATTCAATTCAAAAACAATTCTACTTTCGTTCAGCAAAACACGAACATGGCGATCCTCCGTCAAGACCATTTTTTTTTTAAATCATAGACAAACGGATGAAGTCTCTATTCTCACGACACTCGAGATAAAATATTGTGCAGTTTATATTAAAAAAACATACTGAATTGACGTTTCGTATCAATAACTGTTTTAATATCTATGGATACTAGAATAGAGACCCACTTGAGTTTTGACAGCTGTTCCAAATTTAATCTCATTTCTTTACTAAAAACGATAAAGAAGTCATGTTATTTCTTTATCGCAGCACTGGTTTTTCCTAATTGGTTGTCAAAATGGTGGTCATTTCCTACGGTTTTTGATTAACCAATGGAGGTTTTATGATATGGGTGTAGATAAAAGATTTTTACTAAACTGAAAGATACTTATCGATAACGACCCAAAAAGGATAGCTCCCGTGCGAAGTCAGAAACAAATCGGTATGTTAACGATAAAAAAGACCAGCTTAGTTACCTTTATAAGGACTTTGTCGCTGTCGCTTTCGGCGGGCGGGAACTTGATGAGCACGCCGCCGCACTCCTCCATGATCGAGTGGATCAGCTTGCCGCCGGCGCCGATCAGCGAGTTGTAGTACTTGGGCGGGATAGTCACCTCCTCCGTCACAACATTTGCCTTCTCGTTGTGGATCTGCTGGATCTTCTTCACGGCCTCCTCGACGTTCTCGCGTTTCCCGCGCACCGTGATCACGTCGCTGTCGTCGCCCTCTGCCGGCAGGTCTATCGCCGTCTGCGTCTCGTCGCGAATCTTCCTCAAGTTCGCACCACCCTTCCCGATGATAAACTTGTGGAACTGCTTGAATATCGGTACTTCCTGCACGTATGAAGACTCGGCGATCTCTTTGATCAGCTTGTGTAGGTGCTTCTCGCATTTCTCGATGTCCTCCTGAGGGCCCCTGAGCTTGATCGGGCTCCTTTTTTGGCCCTGGTCGGGCAGAGTGATGAGTACGCGCTCGAATTTCTCACGGATCTCTTTGATCTTGTCTCCTCTCACTCCAATTAGAGACTTGATATACCTATGGTCGACGTAAACTTCTTTTGACCTTTCGTTTTCTAATTTCATGACCATCTCTCTCAACTTCCTTTCCGCATCGGCAACACCTTGGTGGCTGCCTTCGATGCGAATCACATTGGTTCCTTCGTTTTCAATAATATTAATAACTACACCAGTCTCATCCTTCAGTCTGTTAACTGAAAATAAAAATAATAATATAAAATAAATCAATTGGCCATGAGACATAAACAAGTTTTCAGTAGTTCTGTAAAGTAAGCAATGACTTACTGTTAGCTCCACTTTTGCCGATTATGTGTTTGAAGAATTTAGGATCTACAGAAAGTTCCACATATGTAAGAGTAGCAATTAAATTCTTCACAAAGTCATTCAGTTCCACTTGCGCGCGTTCGACTTCTTCTGGGGGTCCATCAATTTTAAGTTTGTCTTCGGAATGCGACATGTCAACGTGTACCTATGAAAATATACACAATAATTGAATTAACATTATACAGAAAACCACACACAATTAACTGTATTATTTAATTCATATTTACCTTAGAGAAGTCCTGAGTTATCTTTTTAATGTTAGAACCATTCTTTCCAATAATATACTTATGAATCCACGTGGGAGCATCAACTGTTGCCGTTTTCACAGAGTTTGCTTTCTCACACACTTTAGATAATGCTGTGGAAGTAAATTACTATTTAATACTAGACTTTAATGTTTAGGTACATTAAACAGTGCGACGTAACAAATTAATCGAAAATGGAATAAGTTTAAATGCACTTACCAAGGCCAATCTTGTTATGGGGTCCATGAAGAGTAATGGTGCCGGTGGGAGAGTCTGGGGGCGGCATCTCGACCGAGACGCCGGTCTCCTTCAGAATCTCGTGGATGGTGCTGCCGCGGCTGCCGATCACGTACTTATGCTGGGATTTTGGTACTTCAACGCGAACAGTCGAACACTTCTTGGCCTAAAATAATAACTGATGTAGAACAGTGCTCGAAAACATTCGATGAAATATAATTATACATTCAATATTATTAAGATGAGTGTTAAAAAAAACTTCATTCAATTTTTAGGGTTCCTGTCCCTCTATCCGTTTGTTGGTTGTTGTTCGAAGCGCATGAATACATATAAAACAGTACCGTGACTCTCTTATAGACAACGCACAGCCTAAACGGCTGGTGCTAGAGGTTTGAAATTAGGAGTACCCTTGAGGTGCACACCGGAGGGGTTTTTTGAAATTCCATCCCTAAAAGGTTGAAAAGGAATGATAATGTTTGTATGGAAAATACCACGGGCGAAGCTATGGCGGGTCCACTAGTAGTAAATATAGTGTGAATTGGTGTAAACCCTTACCATGTCCTCGTGGATCTGCTCGATCTGCGCTTTGGCGGCGAGCACGCCGTTCTTCTCGCCGGCGACGACAATCTCGTCGCTCTGCGTCGACGAGGGCGGGATGTGGATGCGCGCGCCGGTCTCCGCGCTCAGCGCGGCCACGCGCTCGCCGTACGGGCCCTGGATGAACGGGTGGTAGATCTTCGGCACCGTGATCCGTTCGAACGCTTTGCGCGACTGAAATAAAACAGTGTCGTTATAACAAAAGTTGAATAATATTCATTTGCGTTTGCGTTCAACGGTTGTTCATCATCATCATCATCATTTCAGCCAATAGACGTCCACTGCTGGACATAGGCCTCCCCCAATGATTATTTTCGGGGGTTTCGCCATAATCGTCACGCTTGGCAGACGGGTTGGCGATCGACGCTTGTTGCTCAATCTTTACTAATACTATAAATGCGAACGTAACTTTGTTCCTCTTTCACGTTAAAACTGTGCGATGGATTGACTTGAATTTTTTCATAGTGATAGTTACAAGTCCGGAGAAGTCCCGGAAAAATGCAGTTCCCGATAGAACAGCGATAAACAAACTCCACGCGGACGGAGTCGCGAGCAAAAGCAAGTAAGAATTAAACGCAGAATCAAGGGGAGCTTCAGATTAACTGCTACAAGTCCTTTGAACATAATATACTTGAGTCATTTACTTATACTCTTGTACGCATCGGGTTACTAAGCCAGACAGGTACGCGTTCACAAGACAAGGCTTTTCGTGGCTAATCTTGAGCGTTCATTCTAAAAATGAACGCTGGTATCAAGTGCTGAACCATTTGACGCCTCTGAATCATTACCAATATTATAAAAGCTAAAGTCTGTGTGTGTTTGTTTGCAAGCAACAGATTAACTCGATCTTTTGCTTAGCGAACCTTAGAGTACCGGAGGACATAGGGTACTTTTTATCCCGGAATAATACATAATTCCCCAGGGGATAGCGATAAATAAATTCCGCAATCCTATCCTACTAATATACTATAATAAATGCGAAAGTTTGTATGGGTGTATGTTGGTTAACACTCAGGTTCGTAATAGCTGCACAGATTTTCATAGAATTTGTTATATAGTTACTTTAGTCCTGGAATAGGGCATAGGATAAATTTATCCCAGACAATCCGACGGAGCTATAAGCTAAGCGGGCACAAGCATTTTTGCAAGTTCAAAAGAGGCCATACCTGCTCCTCAGAGCAGACTCTGATCTCGTGTTCAGCCTTCTCGATTCCCTCTTTAGTGCCGGTGATGGTTACAATCTCACTGTTGTCGGCAATCGCAGGCACGCTTATCTTGGTGGCGGTCACTTTCTCCAGATCCTTCAGTTTCTGTCCAAGCTTGCCCAGGATCCAACGGTGGTGTTCTTTTGGAATGGATATTTGCTTGCTAGCCTGAAGAAATAGAACAATATAATAACTGAATACTAGAGATATTTGTTCTACACCCTTTCCATGTTTTAAATACATACCTGTTGTTGGAAATGGGTCAAGATTTTACGACGCGCATCCAAAACGGAACTATGCTTTCCAGTAAGAAGGAAAGTAAGGCTGCCATCCTTGCTAGTAGATATCTCGATGTGAGCTCCGGTGTCCTTGGTGATGGCTTGGCATGTTCTCAACGATTCTCCCTCGCCAAACGTGTTGGCGTTGTCGAGTTTCCTCTCCTCATACGGCACATGGAATACCTACAAATTGAACAACCGAATTGAAATAGGCTATAAATAAAATCAGTAAGTACATCAGAAATAAATGCATGTAATGGTATACGAAAGCATGTTCACGTCCGCGTCACGCGTACAATCGATTATCGACTTAATTGCGTAAACAAAACGTCGATTTTACCTGCCGTAAATTGCGCAAATTAAATTAAAAATATCATATCGATTACGTAAGCGCGTCAAAGTAGCGTATCGCGGCATGGCGCCACGTGTAGATGTCGAATGCTGCCTGCGCTAAGCCGAAAAGTGCTATCACAACCAGAGAATGTTTGAGGAAATCGACCTTTTGTAAATTGTAATAAAGTCGATTGCTCAAAACTTACTCTGATTGAGATAGCGCTTTTCGGCTTAGCAGGGTAGAATGGGGCTTGGTAAAAGTGAGCAGTGGGAACGCGGCATCAACGTAGGGATCTAAGTTGTCTTGCAGTCAAACGACGCGTAGGTATTATAATATATAGTGGGAGCGGAGCCACGACGGCCATACTTGACAAATGACCTTGACTGGAAAGAGTGAGTGAGTAGAGGTGTACCTGGGTGTGTAGCGAGGAGCCCACGCGCAGCTTGCTGGTAGCCTGCTGGATGTGGCGCTGCACGGGCGGCGCGGAGTGCGGCAGCGCGGGGAACAGATCATCGTACGCGTGCGAACCGCTGTTCTCGTACCCCACGTTGTTCAACTCCTCACCGTGAACCGGCATCTCCGGGTGAACCGGTAACATGTCTCCAACCATCATGGATTGCTGATGCATCATATTCGTTTCCGTCAGCAGTCCTTGTCCGCGCCAAGTCGTTACAGTACTACACGAAAACATACATGGTTTAGGTAAAATGTCTGCATATTGAAGTTCTACATCACGAGATATTTAAACAACTGTTCAAATTAAAAGAAATTTTCTGCAACTGAATATATTCTTAATGCTGTTTATATGATACATATCAATTTAAAAATGAGCCCACATGCCTATATTATCCAACTAGTATTATAAATACGAAAAATTTTGTGTTTGTGAATTAGTATATTTGTTACTCCTTCACGCTTCAATGGCTAGACGGACTTGGATGAAATTTAAAATAGAGATAGCTTATACCCTGGATTAACACATAGGCTACTTTTTATCATAGAAAGTCTAAAAGTTCCCGAGGGAATAGCTATAACCAAATTCCACGCGAACATACCTAAATGGACGAGGAGTCTCATTACATTATGTTACTGATTTGTAATATGGGGCCTGACGGAAATGTGTTTCTACTATTTGTGTAAACTTTACCAGATAAGAGTTACATGTATTCATGCCTACAATTTAAGTTGAACGTGTATTTTCTTGACCGAACAAGGTCAACAGATAGCCCACAAATCGCTATCAGTAGGTACTATGTTGCATTTCAAAATTTACAATTACATTTTTGATGAGTCTGTACCACTAAATAATTCAACAGTTACTATCAAAAGTGAATATTTGGGATTGCACTATTAGCCATAATAATAATCTTGTGCTCAATACTGACATTGTCCTACACAAATAAGCATTTTCGCATAGTAAAAACCTTATTATAGTACCCACGACATCAGTCTTGAGCACAGACTATTAATACATCCCTATGACTTAACCCATCGGATGCTTAGGCACGGCTCCGTGCTCTTTCTTAGGTGCACTTATTGAATTTTTTTTGTTCATTATTTTTTTGGTACTCCATGAATCCAATGAGACGCGAATGCCGGTATTTTTTTACCTCCCGTATCCGAGGGGTTAACTACATAACTCAAAATGTTCCAGTTGACTAACCAATATTATTATAAATTATTTTTTAGGGTACCGTAGCCAAATGGCAAAAACGGAATCCTTATAGTTTCGTCATGTCTGTCTGTCTGTCTGTCTGTCCGTCTGTCCGTCGGTATGTACCAGCCACTTTTTTCCGAAACTATAAGAACTATGCTATTGAAACTTGGTAAATTGATGTATTCTGTGAACCGCATTATTTAAATGAAGATTTTGAAATGAAGTATGCTACTGCAGGTATCAAATACATCTTTCAAATCTTGTACTAGTGTTGAATTAAATTTTAAACTGAATATAGATGATATACCTACTTATATATATTTGGAATTGTCATTTTATTTTTCACCCAGCCAAATGGCTTCTAGGCTGGTACACACAAAACCCACTATCATCATCTGCTTTTTGAGACCATTTAAAATCCAGACCATTTAAAACAAATAAAATAAGGTTCATTTAATTTAACAGTAGGTTGTGTATTACAGTATGACTGAGATTCTCTAGTTTAGGGGTTCTTAACCTGGGGTTGGTGCAGGGGTCTTTAGTGTTTTCAATTATATTTGAAAAGGGGCATGTTGGAGAATTAAAATGTTTAAAGGGGTCTGCAGCTACAATAAGTATGAGAAACCCTGCTCTAGTAGGTAGGCTGGAACATTTTTAACTTGCTAGTGTACAATTTAATCTAATTAAAACCACAACAAAATAAAAATAAAAAAACCTTTATATCTCAAAAGGAAAGTAAATAAATAATGTTAGTAATTTCCATTTTAGTACTACTTTAGTATTTTAGGGCCACCTAGAGCCTAAATACCAAATAAATAAGTTATTGTAAACTTGCATCATAATTATATTAGGATAAGAAGGGGTAATTAAATTAATGCTTTGTTAAATATGCACATTCCGAAAATTTAGGGCTGCCATCACTTAAATTGCCGACATATCTAGACATCTACAATCTCAGACATTTGGGTGTAATAGGGACACTTCCCTGAACTTGTTTGAATAAATGCAGTTGATTGACTTAAAGTATGATTCCGTGCTTGACCACACAGTGCTGAAAAGCTGCTTATAAAATAACTTCTGAGCTGGTGACAAGTGTTGCTGTTGCTGCATAATTGGGCTGCAAACTGTAGACCACAGGATCAATTATATTGACAACTGTAGGATACCAACGCACAAACTAAGCATTTTTTGTGCTTTTTGTGTGGCCAAGACAGCAGCGGCCCTAACATGCATGGTACAAAGATAAATTAGAACCGTTTATCTCTATGACTATCTCTTTCGTCGGCACTAGTGTGAGAGAGACGCACTTAGAGATAAACGGTTCCAATTTATCTTTGTGCCATGTATGTTAGGGCCGCAGCTTGTATAACTGTGGCCGAAATGCAGTAGCAAGCAACAATGTGTCACCTGCAGTTGCAGTCTGCCTGCGGTCAAGTGTGGATGCATCAACTGCACTGCATTTCTTCAAACAAGTCTGGCATAATTTCCACATTTTGCCCATATGTAAGGCGCGGCGCATGCCGCGATGAAAACGCAACTAATTAACTTTGCTTAAATATGTTAATTAATCTGACCTGGCAGATTAAAGGGTAAAGGCACTTTTTGAAACACCTTCCGTTCACTGGACATTCTTAACTAGGACAAATCCAGGAAAACCCAGTAAGATGCCAGCCCTACAAAAAAGTGTAACTAAATTGTCTTAATCAAGTCTGTGGGTGTGAAAAATTGTTATTGATGCATAAAAAAATATGCAATCACAGTTGCATGATATGGCATAGTCATGCATTAAGTGGTTTTTAGCTTTGTACATGGATAAAGATTTTTAGAAACATTAGAATATTTTATTAGCCAAATAATGTATGAATATTGCATACTTCATGATAACATCTAGTAGGATTTTGCTACCTATAATTCTCTTTTAATTTCTCCAATATATTCTGCCTTCAAAATCATGTAAAAAAATCATGCAAAATTTTTAAAATCTTAAATATGTAAAGTTTGAATATATAATCAAACATTTCATACTTAATATTTAAGTGCTACATAAAAGTAAATACATTTTTATAAATGAGGCACTATAAGCCATCACACTGCAGCTATTGCTATATTTAGGAGCAAGGGTTGCGATATTCTGAGTGTATGCTACTCCTAGTACCCGGGTATCAGATAGACATACAAGACATGGCACATATTCTTGTTTTGACATGCTTTAAGCGTTTTAGGCAGAAATAAGGAAATATGACTAAAGTAAAGCGTAAATAAGTTACGGATTGGCAGCTACATAAGATAAAAACCCACGAGGCTACTTATACGAAATACATAATATCAGCATCCCGAATTCGTGATAATACGTGTCACCTTCTTTCTCCCAACACATTTGACGTGGAACTCGTCACGATAAAATAATTGAAGACTTACCTAAAGTACTGTAGCTAATCAACCTGAAAGTTTATCCTTTCGACGCCAGGATCGGGTTTTCTTTCTCCTGTACGAAAATATATATGAAATTAATAAAGTATTATGAAGAAAACAAAAAAATTCTACCCCATACACACGTACCCAGTGCTGCAGCAAGAGAGCGAGCGAGATAGATTCTAGACAAGCTAGAGTTGCCAACGCATTGAAAATGTCATCGCCTCGTCGTCGGTCTAAAAGGCTGCGTTCACATGTTTTTCACGCCGTAATAAAACATTGGTTTAAAATTCTTAATTCTTTAGAATTCTATTGCATCTAAGTATATCGCTTGAATGCGGTTAGACATATATTGTCTCTAAATTATGTTTTCTCAGTAGATTGTTCGAAGCGTGTGTACACACCTCTTTCACTGATTCCGTATCTGTGGTCGTCGCTTCGCGATCGGTATTGGAACGTGTTACATACAATAATCATATTTTATTAAAACTACGCTTGGTTATTTCAGTACGATTAAACGGAACAAATTTTGTGTTTTTCTCCAGTTCTCCTCATGAGACAATAATGGAGAAAATACCAAGGACTCATGAAGGTAATTTGATGACAAATCCTAAAATGTACCCAGCCATTTTTGCTAGCTTTGCTTATGTATTCCTTTATAAATTTCCTTATTTAAGTTAATGTTTATTACGCTCTTCATCAACAAATATTAATATTTAGTTTAACTGCATGCAATGCATACATCTGTGTCCGTTTTTGGGTGGATATCGCGCTACAACATTAATGTACCACTTTCGACCAATGTTGCAATTTACGTTTTATAACAACAATCGATTTTCATTCAAGATATATTTTTAAGCAGCAATAAATGTTTTCTTATATTTATAATATTTCTCTGTTTCTGGCAATGTTAAGTACGCGCAAAAAAAGAACAATATTTTTGTATTGAATGTTTGCTACAAGATGAAATAAAAGTAACCTGATTTTGTATTTTGTTTACAGCAATTGAAGCTCAAATCAAGGAAATACAATCTAAGAAGAAGGAAATTCAAGCTGAAAATGGCAACAACAAAGGTGTTTCACTGGGTGAAACATACTATGATAGTGATATTTATGACAGCACTGGTCACAGCGGCAAGAACCGATATGACGGATATGTGACTTCCATTGCGGCAAATGATGAAGTAGAAGATGAGGATGTAGAGAATGTTCCTACTGCTCAGAAGAGACCAGGTTATACAGCACCAGCATCACTGCTTAATGATATTGCACAGGTACAAACCCAAATAAAAATGAGTACAATTATAATACACTTTTTTTGTTTGCCTTGTTAAGACATGAAGTTTGCATTCCTGTAAAAAAAAATAGTTCAATATTAGCAATATTTAAAACAAATTGAACATTATCTAATCCATTCACAATTCAGCATTGGTGGCATTTTAATATGCATTTATCATACTATGAAAGTGAATCTGTTGAAACCTACTATGCTGGCTTAACTTGTGGGACTTTAGTTGCAATACTTTATTTTAGAAATTATATAAATCCTGAATAATTTTTGTTTTTTAGAGTGACAAGGATTATGACCCATTTGCGGATAAACGTAGGCCAACTATTGCAGATAGAGAAGATGAGTACAGACAAAAGAGGCGTCGGATGATTATCTCTCCTGAGCGTATGGATCCTTTTGCTGAAGGTAAACATATTTTATAAATGCAATCTATTTAACATAACGCACATTTAACCCGTCCGCAACCGTTGATTGACCAGCCATCATAACGTGACCTACTTTCACTTTCGCAAAATATTACATCGTAGGTCTTTTCGCAGACCTATATTTAGGTTGATGGGAGAGGACGGGTTAAAAATAGAAGGGAACAAGTCAAAATGAAATTAACTTTCATTTTAAAGTTTACTCAAACGCGTTAAAGTTGAATGTGGAATGGATTTGTATTTCACATTATTTCTTTTTAATTTTAAACGTGCGATAAGACTTAGGGACCTAAGCAAGGTTTGAAATTGTTTGAAATAAATAATATTGGTTTCATACAGGTGGCAAAACTCCAGATGTTGGCTCAAGAACATATACAGAAATTATGAAAGAGCAGTACTTGCGTGCTGAAGAAACAGAGGCAAGTTAAAATATTTATTATCATTTAAGTTCATTAATAAAATAACTTGAGTAGTGGTAGGCTAGTGGTCTAACATGCGGCCTCTTGCAGAGGCTCACAGCAATTCAAATCCTGGCTCCCACCTCTGAGATTTTTGTATTTCATGAGCGGAATTGAAATATACATTTACCATGAGCATTTTGGTTAAGGTAAACATTGTGAGGAAACCTGCATACACCTGCTAAGTAGTTCAAAGTGTGAAGTCCCCAACCTGCACTGGGCCCAACTGGAAACTACTACTCAGTCGCTCTCAATATGTGAGGAGGCCTGTGCCTGTATTAAATTACAGTATCTAATGAATTTATTTAATAATCTGATTCTGAAGTAAATCATAAGAGTGAATTAAATTGCAGTTACGGAAAAAACTTCTTGAGAGGGCCAGAGAAGGCACTCTGAAGCCAGTTGCACAATCCAATGGAGATGCCACCAAAACAAGTTCAAAACGAAAAGGCCGTTGGGATCAAAGTTCAGATGACACACCCTCTGTGAAGAAAACTAGTGCATCCACACCAAGCTCCCAAGCTACACCATCATGGGAAAATGAGGTAATTGACAGTACAGTACATGACTTTAGCTATCACTGGAGACATTGTTATATGGACTTATCAGAGGCGAAGCGTGAGTGTAAGCCGGTGTATCATTTCTCGTTCTAAACATTATATTATTACTCATTAAATTTTGTATTTACATAAAAAAATATGTAATATGCAATTTTTATATTAATACAAGAAGTAATTAATAATAATAATAATGTTTGAGTTAAGAAATTATGTACCGGCTTACCTTCACGCTTCGCCTCTGGGACTTATTTTGGCTAGGTTTTATAATGATCTGTACAATCACATTACAGTCACGAATGACAAAAATTGTACTGAATTACTAAAATGGGATCTGACATTAGGTCTGATATAAAACCCAACCCTAAGTTTTTCCTAGGAACAAATCGTCGTTACTAGGAAAAACTCCTATCAATCCAATGTTATTTGATTTCTTATTTGTGTGTGTAAGAGAGGTGCATGGGAGGAGACTCCCGGTGCGGCTGGTCGCGGGGGCGAGACCCCAGGGGCTACACCGTCTTCACGAGTGTGGGACGCCACACCTGGACACATAACGCCTGGGCACGCCACACCTGGTCGTGAAACGCCAGCTCAACATGCTTCTAGGCGTAACCGCTGGGACGAAACGCCTAAGACTGATAGAGGTAATTCCAATGTTTTTCTTACCTTTCATCTACACAGATGCAAACAAACTCACCACTTTCACAATGTTGGTGATCAAGCTGACGTAGGCCCGCTATAAATGTATCAAATTAATTTGTCTCACAGAAACTCCCGGCCACAACAGCGGATGGGCCGAAACACCGCGCACAGATCGCGGCGCAGGAGTCGACACCATACAGGAGACTCCGACCCCTGGCACCAAGCGGCGCTCCCGCTGGGACGAGACGCCGGGCGCCACGCCCACGCCCGCCACGCCCACCCCGTCCCACGCGACCCCTTCGCACACGACGCCCTCGCACTCCACGCCCTCGCATGCTACGCCCACGCCGCACACCCCGGTCTTTACTCCTGGAGGAGTAAGTATAAACATTCAAATGACCTCTTTTGTCTTGTTTGAGAATATATTAATTTTATAATTGTTTATTGTTTAGTCGACACCAATGGGAATGAAAGCCATGGCCATGGCCACGCCCACGCCGGGTCACGTGGCAGCCATGACTCCAGAGCAGTTGCAAGCCTATCGCTGGGAAAAAGAAATAGACGAGCGCAATAGGCCCTACACTGATGAAGAATTAGATACCATGTTCCCACCAGGGTACAAGGTTTTGCCTCCGCCAGCCGGTATGTACCTGAAGATTCGATCCTACTTTTTTTATTATTTTGATTTTCTTTTTAATATTGTCTTAACAATAATTGATAAAACAAAATTAAGAAGTTTTTAAAGCGAACACATTAGTAAAATTAATTACCACTTTAGTTTCAGGACACATGTATTAAACAAAGCCTTCACCATGTGGAAACCGGCGATCGTAATGATATAAAAAATACATGTGTTTGAATTAAAAATGAAATAGAATATTCATTTTAATACTTAATTTTTCTTTCAGATGATTGATGACAATAGGACTTAATGGTCTCATGCCGTTGGACTGCCAGATTTTGCTTACAAATTATGAAATGAATTGCTAATACTAGTTAATGAAGCATGCACGTTAATCGATCTGTCTCTGATAAGTGTTCAATGGCAGGAGCGTACATTTGTTAACTTGTTATGTTGTTGCCTAGGTTATGTTCCGATTCGGACCCCGGCTCGTAAGCTGACCGCAACACCCACGCCCTTGGCTGGTACCCCAATCGGCTTTTTCATGCAGACGGAGGAATTGGGCGGGTCGGCCGCCGCTGCGGCGCGACTACTGGACCCGCAGCCTAAGGGGAGCCAGCAACTGCCCTTCATGAAGCCCGAGGATGCTCAGTACTTTGACAAATTACTCATTGACGTCGACGAAGAAACGCTGTCGCCCGAGGAGCTCAAAGAGAGAAAGATTATGAAGCTATTGCTTAAAATTAAAGTACGCATGGTTTCATGGTTTCAATTTTGGTTCAAAGTATTTTTATAGTATTCCCTGTAGGTATATTAACTTAGCATTGTTCTCCAGAATGGCACCCCACCCATGTGCAAAGCTGCGCTTCGCCAAATAACGGATAAGGCGCGCGAATTCGGTGCCGGACCACTGTTTAACCAGATCCTGCCTTTACTCATGAGCCCTACGCTAGAAGACCAGGAGAGACATCTGTTAGTCAAAGTGATTGACAGGATATTGTACAAACTTGACGATTTAGTGCGCCCATATGTTCACAAAGTAAGTTTTTGTACTACATTTATAAAACAACATATTGAATGTTTGAATGTGTATTTTTTATTGAACGAAATAATTCATTAATTTAATTATTTTTAGATATTGGTCGTGATTGAACCGCTTCTGATTGATGAAGATTACTACGCGCGTGTTGAGGGTCGTGAGATCATCTCAAACTTGGCCAAAGCGGCAGGGCTGGCCACCATGATTTCCACCATGAGACCCGATATCGATAACATTGACGAATACGTGCGAAATACCACCGCTAGGGCTTTCGCCGTCGTCGCATCAGCATTGGGTATGAATGCAGCAAAATAAAAAATTAAAAAATTTGTTTAGCAAATTGCACAATTCCCGAGAATAAACGAATTCCACGCGGAGGAAGTACATACTCATATGGCTTCCTGATTATTTTAAGTAACAATAGCATAATGCCAATTGCTCATCACCATTTACAAACTGTTGCAAGCCAAGGTGCAAGGATGTCAATCGTCGAGGAGTTCTCCTGGTTCTTCAATTTTACTACATCAATTTTCATGGACATAAGTTGCTCCAGAACTTTATACAGCAATTTAATCGCCAGCCGTGAAATAATTAAAATTTAGGAGTTCCGGTGATCATCTATGGTCTTCATCAACAGTTCCACTTCACCAAATAATGCTTTTGGAACGTAACTGCTTGAGTTATTACAGAAAATACTAAAATTGCTCTATGCTTGCCTATAATATTTGAGGAGTTCCATCGATTCCTCATAGATCCTCTGATCATAACTCGACTTTGACGACAACGGGACCAAACTGGCGGTATACCCTACCGATTAAAAAAACAATTTTCAAAATCGGTTCATAAATGACGGAGTTCTGAAGTAACAAACATAAAAAAATAATGCGACCGAATTGAGAACCTCCTCCTTTTTTTGCAGTCGGTTAAAAAGTAATAATAATTTTACAACCGTGGAATTCGTTTGTGCGATTCCCTAGGGAACTGCACTTTGCTAATAAACAGTATCGTATGTCTTTACCCAGACGCCAAAGTAGATCCCATTATTTACGTTACTAAATTTACACTAGAAAATGAAATACGTAGTGAACGTTGCTATCACCTATATATAACCTTCTCTAAGCTGGAACGTATCCCCACCACATCAGCACAATGGAACATTCGAGGATGCTATGGAAGATTCTGGACTTCGTTTTTGGTCCCTAGAACATTCCAGAACGCTCCCAAATTTTCCAGAACAGGAAGTTCCTTCGATGATCCAAAACCATCCAGAGTACAGAGTTACTATCGTATTTATAATATTAGTATGAATATGTATGGAACCAGCGCCGGATGTGCCAGGCCAGTGTAGGTGTAGGCAACTGCCTAGGGCCCGCATCGGCAAGGGCACACTGAGAAAAAAAATGAAAATGTTTCATCAAGTGAAAAATTTATGCCAATGCCAATATTACATAAGTTATTGTAATATTGTCATTGAGGATACAAATCTTCAAATAAAAATGTTCACTCGAAACATTTTTATTGTCTTTTTATTATGAATATAATTGCATTGCATGGTAGGAAATATATATTTTAGGATGATAGAATAGGGTAAAGGGCTCCCGGGAATTGCACTGCGTAGGGGCCCAGACATGGTTAATCTGGCCCAGATGTACCACACTCTTACCCAATATAATAGTGGAAGTTTTATTATCATTCTAATACGCTTAGGCCGGGTTTTTTATATGACCAAATGACATAAAATATCAGTAATGGCAAAAACTGTATTGATTCACTGATATTTGTAACGATAATTTTACTAACGATCTTAATAAAACTCCGCCTAAGCACCATTTCCGAGTTACAGTTTTTTACCTATCACACGGGAATTATTTCATATACCGGGATAAAAAAAACATCGCGAAGTACAATGATATGATAGCGTGTGAATCAAGCAATATTAGACTTGTTTATCAATGTCGTAAGAACTAAGACATCAGCAATAGGGTGTGGTTAACCTTTTGAACGCCAAGCTGCGAAACAAAACGCTGCCTTACTGATGCCACAACAAGCCATGGCGCTGGCATTTGACAACCTTCTATGAGACTTGTTACACGAAATTGTACTGCAGGCATATCCTTCTTTTGAGATCTTTGTCGAAATATTTATTTTCCAAAATAAATTCAATGTACAGACACGACCTTTCTACCTTTCTATTTAAGTAGCGATAGATATTGATTAATTGATTGATTGCAGGAATACCCTCATTGCTGCCATTCTTAAAAGCTGTGTGCCGATCAAAAAAATCATGGCAGGCGCGTCACACTGGCATAAAGATCGTGCAGCAGATTGCTATTCTGATGGGATGTGCTATATTGCCCCATCTCAAATCCCTTGTCGAAATTATTGAACATGGTAAGTCTTTAGAATGAATGTATATACAGTAGAATCCGGTTAAAACAACGGCCAAGGGACCGGTGATATTATGTCGTACTAACCGGACGCCGTACTAAACAAACAGACATTTTTGTTTTTTATTAATCACAAATTAATGTATTTATATTTAATTGTGGATATTGTCGAATAATTTATACAGAATTCCTTCGCAATCGTTACATTCGACTCGCCAGCTTCTAAACGTTGTACTATTACACTTTTTTCTTCAATAGAGAAACTTTTTCGTGTCGTAGAAGCCATTTTTGTTCGTGTACTCGTTACCCGCAAATTAAGTACTGCCGTAAAATAAACAGTCGCATCCCAATCAGCGATGTGCTGGAGTTGGCTGCTTACCTACGATTTATTTGTAAACACGTCAACGCTCGTTGTAACAGGACAATTATTTGAAATTCCGTCGTTAAAAGCGGTAATAGTCGGTCGTTGTAAGCGGAGTAAAAAGAGGCGTAATAAACGGATGTACTTTCATGGTGGCTCATATTAAAACTAAACATATGCCTATACTTACGTCGCTTAAAACGGTTGGTTGTTAAATGCGAAGTCGTCCTAAACTGATTCTACTGTAGAATAAATTTTGCTGTAATTAAATTTCTCTATTTCTCTCGAAATTAAACTGAACTAAAAGGAAATACAACTAAGCTTAATATAAAAATGGCCCGTGCGGCATTGTCGTCGAGATGCTGGAAACGTTTCCTTGCTGAATTGCGAAACAAATTCATTGAGCGTGGAAACTGCCAACCGTTCGGTAAACATATTTTTTATCACACTAATTTGTTTTGTTACCAGGTCTGGTAGATGAACAGCAGAAAGTCCGTACAATCACTGCTTTAGCGAGTGCCGCTCTAGCA
Source organism: Tortricodes alternella (assembly GCA_947859335.1). Classification (NCBI taxonomy): domain Eukaryota; kingdom Metazoa; phylum Arthropoda; class Insecta; order Lepidoptera; family Tortricidae; genus Tortricodes; species Tortricodes alternella. The sequence goes on from OX401976.1 coordinate 8,950,667, forward strand.
GAAGCTGCCACGCCTTACGGTATTGAATCCTTCGATTCTGTGCTCAAGCCGTTGTGGAAGGGTATCAGGACCCATCGCGGTAAGGGTCTGGCTGCTTTCCTCAAGGCCATCGGTTACCTCATTCCCTTGATGGACGCCGAATACGCCAACTATTATACTCGTGAGGTGATGCTCATTCTGATCCGTGAGTTCCAGTCGCCCGATGAAGAAATGAAAAAGATTGTACTGAAGGTATGCTCATACATTTTTTCTCAAGAGTTATTAAGTCCTTGTGATGTATACTGTAGTACAGTGCCCGGCGGTAAATATTGCACATCGACCTTTGGAAAGAGAGAATCGGCTAATTTCGGCTACGTAGAGCGTTATCTTTGTCCCACACTACTTTTATAACGTTTGCTAGTCGTGGTTCAGATGCGACAGAGTGCGGTCACGTCGTCCAAAATATATAATATAGTTGTTAAAAACCCAAACTTTAAATCACTAAAAGTTGTACGATGGCATCTATAGGAAAAAATGGGAAACCTTTAGGATGCCAGTCACGCGAAATCATCGTGTTTCGTCAGTCGTCGGATAAATATTCATTTTAGTTGCATAACTAATTGCGAAACATAAGACCCTCCTCTTTTTTGGAAGTCGGTTTAAGAAGTATTCTTTATTTTGTTTAATATTTGTATTAATTTCGTTGGTATACATGTTGAAAAGTAGTAAATTATATTTAAAAAAGAAGTAATTTTACAGCTCTATATAGTTCACGCTAAAATCAAAACAAAACAACAATAAAGTACTTAGTTCTGAATTCAAATTCTGATAAACGATAAATCTAATAATAGGTGGACATGGAAATTCGCATTCGTTTGTATTCGGAAATACGATGATTGCCGATGTGCAATATTTACCGCCGGGCACTGTAACAAGCTTGTTACTTTCCGGCCTGTAACTTGACTCATGTGTGATACTTATTTATATTTTAGGTCGTAAAACAATGTTGCGGCACAGATGGTGTGGAGCCACAGTATATAATGGACGAAATTTTACCCCATTTCTTCAAACACTTCTGGAACCATCGCATGGCTCTCGACAGGCGTAACTATCGACAGCTCGTTGACACCACTGTGGAAATTGCCAACAAGGTCTGTATTAAGGTGTACATATTTCAAATGCAAGACAGGTTGTAGAGCTACTGAACTAACATTTCTATTTTTGTCAGGTTGGAGCTTCTGAAATTATAAACAGAATAGTAGACGATCTCAAAGATGATAATGAACAATACAGAAAGATGGTTATGGAATCCATTGAAAAGATCCTTGCGAATCTAGGTGCGGCAGACATTGACTCGAAACTGGAGGAAGCTCTTATTGACGGCATTCTGTATGCTTTCCAAGAACAGACAACAGAGGTAAATTCGCATCTCTAATTCTTATTCATGTAAAATAAATTATGGCGTTAACGCATTTAGGCGCTAACGCTTATGCAACGGTTGCATAATTTGGCCTTAAAACACTCGTGCGATCTTATTATGAAACTCGCCTGTCGGCTCGTTTCATAAAACCGCACTTGTGTTTTAAGGCCACATTATGTACAGTTGCATACATAACTTTATCTACACACATATTATAAATCCTCCATGATGTGTTCAGTAACAATATTTTCTGGCAACAAGTAATTTGTTGCAATCGTGGCTGCATTTACGATAGCCGGCGGAGTTCTCACATCGTTCTCGGGGTCACTACTATTCATATTTTCAACTAAAATGTAAATTAGAAACAACTTTTTACAATTCTACTTTCGTTCAGCAAAAAACCAACATGAATGATGAAATGACAACAGTACTTAATGGTGGCAATTCGATCCTCCGTGGGATATATTTGGTCACATTATGGAGTCTTTATGATATGGGTCTACATAAATTATCTTTATAGTTTATCGTGTTTTGTACTTTACGTAAATTTTAATTACAGGCATGAATATATTAAATTTTTTTTTTTGTTTCGCATCTCTAACGATATTAGATAGATATATTTTCGAACATGTCTGATAATTTTTGGCGTCCACAGGACGTTGTTATGCTGAACGGATTCGGGACGATAGTAAACCAGCTGGGTAAACGCGTGAAGCCGTACCTGCCCCAGATATGCGGAATTATCCTGTGGCGTATGAACAACAAGTCCGCTAAAGTGCGACAGCAGGCTGCCGATCTCATTTCTCGCATTGCCGTCGTCATGAAGACTTGTCAAGAGGTAATATTGTTGAAATTGGTAATCCAAGGTGTTCTTTGAAATCTACCCCATACTACCAAGATTTCCAGGGTAGCACAGATTTTGTCGTGAACGTACTCAACCCAAATTAAGTCAGTAACATTAATGCTTTGAATAGATTTTTTTATTTGTCATTATAAAAGCCACAGCAAACAAACATGGATGAATACTATAGAAATCGTAGTTTAAATTAACCTTTATTTTTAGGAAAAATTAATGGGACATCTTGGAGTGGTTCTATACGAGTATTTAGGTGAAGAATATCCTGAAGTACTGGGGTCTATTCTAGGGGCTCTCAAGGCGATCGTGAACGTTATTGGAATGACCAAAATGACTCCACCAATCAAAGATCTACTCCCTCGTCTGACACCGATTTTGAAAAACAGGTAACTAAATACTATGGTTGTGGCATTGTGAAATAGGGATGTTTCCTGGGTACAAAAATAATAATTCTAATTAGTCTGTCAGTTAGATTATCAAAAAATATTGAACACGTATTTTTTGCTTTATCAAATCAATAAAAATTGACAAAGATAACTCGCATCAAAGTTCGGGAGTGGGGGCTCATGACGTCACTTAATGGTAAAAAGTGTGCAGTCGTAAGGTCACGCGAAACTTCAACGCACTATATCTTCGTAATTTTTTGTTTAATTGACAATAGAAAAAATACGTTTTCAATCGTTTTTAGGGTTCCGTACCTCAAAAGGAAAAAAAACGAAACCCTTATAGGATCACTCGTGCGTCTGTCTGTCTGTCTGTCCGTCTGTCACAGCCAATTTGGTCCGAAACTACTGGACCGATTGAGTTGAAATTTGGTATACATATGTAAGTCGGTGACCGCAACACGGACGCGTGACGTAAATATATGAATTTTAAACACGGGGGCCCTCTTTTGGGGGTAAATTAGAAAATTATAAAAAAAAGTTTTGCTACCTATATCGTGTGACATATCAAATGAAAGGGCTGATTGTGAGGATCTTAAATATATTTTTTTTAGAATTTAAACCAATTTTTTTATAAAACAATTTGGAAGTTATTTAGGAAAATAGGCGAGAAATTGACCATTCCTCCCCCTTATTTCCGAAACTACTGGGGCTAAAATTTTGAAAAAAATACAGAAAATAGTTCTTCACCTATAGATTACAGGAAAACCTATAAGAAGTCTATGGTATTTAAAGTAACCTAGTAAATTTCAGATAATCATTTACGGAACGGAACCCTCTCCACGCGAGTTTAACTCTCACTTGTCCGGTTTTTTGATAATGTAAATGATGAACTAAAAGGATTTTTCAGGAAACTAACCTATTGTAACTATAACGAAACGTCTTTAGGGCATTACTGTTATTTTTTCCAGGCATGAAAAAGTACAAGAAAACTGTATCGATTTAGTCGGCCGAATTGCAGACAGAGGTCCTGAATTTGTATCTGCCAGGGAATGGATGAGGATATGCTTCGAGCTGCTGGAATTGTTGAAGGCGCATAAGAAAGCTATCAGACGCGCCACTGTTAACACATTTGGTTATATTGCAAAAGCTATTGGTCCACACGATGTCTTGGCAACACTTCTCAACAATTTAAAAGTTCAAGAGCGACAGAACAGGTAAGGCGGTATAGGAATTTTGATTTGACAACTATATTGAACTAAATATTCTCGTTAATTATCTAAAATTATTTTCGTCTAAATATCAATATTAAATGTGTGTATGTTTGTTACCACTCAGTTATGTAACGGCTGAACTGATTTTTATGAAACTTGGTAAATAGTTTACTTTGGTATTGGAATAGGACAGCCAAATTTTTTGGTGGATTTGATGGTTAAATAAACTTAACAACTTTCAGAGTATGTACTACCGTGGCGATTGCTATAGTCGCCGAGACGTGTTCGCCATTCACAGTATTGCCAGCACTCATGAACGAGTACAGGGTCCCAGAATTGAACGTTCAAAATGGTGTATTGAAATCATTATCGTTCTTGTTCGAATATATTGGTGAGATGGGCAAAGACTATATTTATGCCGTGTGCCCATTACTTGAAGACGCGCTAATGGACAGGTAAGTTAAAAAATGAAGTGTCTTGTGTCATTAATTTTTTTAGAATAAGAGTAATCAAACAATCTTGATCAGAAAAGTTTTTATTGAAAAGTGTTTTTATAAATTATATAGAAGCATTTAACATTTACATAATTGCAGAAAAATACTTCAAGGTTATTTATATTATTTCTAGTTCAAAAAAAACAAGTATACCTATCAGCGTTTAATGGGAGAATTTCAAAAAAATTGTGCGTAATTAAGAAAAAGTTTTAAAAGTTCCTCTGTGTTACGAAAATTAACCATACAATTATATACCTTATTAATTGTAGCCATAAGGCATATAATTGTATTGCTAATTTTCGTAACGCAGAGGAAGTTTTTTAACTTTTTCTTAACTACGCCTTAATTACGTACAAATTTTTTGAAATTCACCCTAATGACAATCAAATTTTCCAGGGATTTAGTGCATCGTCAAACAGCGTGTGCGGCGATAAAACATATGGCGCTCGGTGTATACGGGTTCGGGTGTGAGGACGCGCTCGTGCACTTGCTGAACCACGTGTGGCCGAACATCTTCGAGACGTCGCCGCATCTCGTGCAGGCGTTCATGGACGCCGTCGAGGGCATGAGAGTTGCGCTTGGACCTATTAAAATACTCCAGTACGCCTTACAAGTATGTCCAATTTAATCCACTGCCATTTGAGATATTGTTTATAATAGGGAAGATGCACAATTTTTTTCTTTCATCTTGTATTGGAAAGTGCTGAGTAATTGAAACCGATCTGTGTACGCAAAACATTATTATGTTGTTTATTTTATGAGTTATAAAGCTTTGAAAAGTCATTGTTCACACCACTCGCAAAAACACTCGATACAAAATGGACGACAACTATGACGTCATAGCATTTGTTAGACTGTACAAAATGTACGGCGCTTAAACGAAATCTGCAATTATTTCCGAAAATACTGTTTTTAGACCAACATCGTAGAAATAAAACATGACATAAATTTGATGAGGATGTCCAAAAAACTAAAATCAGAACTATAAACCAATATATACTTTTCACTAATTTTGACCCTTAATAAAATAAAAATGGATGGTCAAAATGATCTGATATTTGCTTTTGTTTGCATTTACTTTCATAATATATCATTTAAACCTCATTTTGATTTTCATGCATCTTCCCCATTGGTAATGTTTAATTAATCATGTTGATACAATATAATAATCATTTTCAGGGCTTATTCCATCCTGCGAGAAAAGTTCGTGATGTTTACTGGAAGATCTACAACACCCTGTATATCGGAGGACAGGATGCTCTGGTTGCCGGATATCCACGAATACAAAACGACCCTAACAATCACTTCATTAGATACGAATTAGATTATTTGCTGTAAGAGTAAGGATAGCAATATAGGGCGTAATGAGATAGTTTGGTTTCATTTTGACAATGATATTGTTACGACTTGAATAACTCTTGCAGGCATGTACAATATTTTTATCAAATGTCAATAAAATTTATCAGAAAGTTTAAGTAATACAACATTACACAACCGCACAGTACAACGTTATCATATTTGAATGTATTATCTGAAGTAAACAGTCACCGCGTTTAGTGGTACACAATTTAGTATAGTTTGTACTGTACCACGCCTTAGGGCCGACGGAGGTGCGGGGGAAGGGAAAGTTAAAGGAATGTCGCTCCCCCCACCGCACCTTTTCCGCGCCGCGGGCACCCCGCGTCTTGCCGCGCCGTACAGCGCTGATGGCCAAGTTATATGACGAAACAGCTCGAAAAGTCCAGTAGTAAAAGTTTGTATTGTATCTACATATGCAAACTTTATACAATTTAACAACGAAAACGACGACACCCAGTATGACAACGTAAAAAGTGCACTGAGCGCCAAATCGACCTATAATTCAACATAAAATAAACAAAACTTAGGCTCTGGTGTTCAGAGTACAGCGCGCTGCCATGTCCTGGTGGGCAATATAACGTTGAGGTAGAGGTTTTAGGCGCACATTTTAATTTTGTTTCACATGTAAAAATTGTCGTCGACATAGATTTAGTGACCTTTTCGATTACTTTGTCAAATATTCAATAAATATCTCAATTAATATGGATTTATCTTGTATGGAAACTGACAATAATTATTCTGTCCGCGAAATTGTAATATGACTCTAAGGGTTACATGGTATGTTTTTGAATGAAAACTGGGCGTAACGGCGAGAATTTTTAATACAAATCTTTAAATCCCGAAAGTTTAAAATGAACTAGAGTATGATTTATTAAATAATCCAGTTATGAACATTAGTACATCATGCTTTACTTTAAAACCGTAATCCATACATTGGGGCTAATTCGAAACGGTATCGTCTAAATTTAAAATTCCCTAAACTTAACCCTTATCCGGGCAGAGACGCTTTATCGACCACATACTTGTATTAAGAATTTCAGCCTTAGTAACTATGTAGTTACAAGTTGTAGTATGCAAATTAGATTGTATTTATGAAAATGAAAATGAAAATATTTATTTTGCAAGTAGGCCACCTGGGCTCTTTTACATGTCTGAATCTACCAGCGCTTCGAAAGGTGACATCTGCTGAGAAGAAACGCCGCAAGAAACTCAGCAGTAGGTCTTTTTTCAACTTTGGCAGTACAGTTTTATCTAGAAACTAACGCAAAATGTGCAACATAAAAACCTACTGGGTACAAATTAATTCTAATAAATAACTAATAAGGGAGATTTATAGTCTCCGCGTCTGGACTGTAAAAAATAAATGGCTTTTAACACATTCAGTGCCGAGAACCCGATAGTTGGGTTCACCGTTCGTAGCGCATTTTCGCTACAGAGCGGAAAAACGCTGCTACGCGCGTAGCGTTTGTCTGCACTGAACGTGTTACATTTTAAATGATTCCAAAGACACAAATATTAAACTGTATTTGAATTTTATGTAGCATATCTGTATGTATGGGGCCCCCTTGACCCCTCGTATGCGGGAGCTAAAAAAAGACCGGCATTCGCGTCTCATTGGATTCATGGAATACCAAAAAAATTATGGTCAAAAAAGAACCAAAAAGTGTATGTAAGAAAAAGCACGAATCCGTGCCTAAGCATCCGATGGGTTAAGGGATAAAATAAGAAACTTCAATTAACTATATTTTGAAGCACCAAGCTGTGAAAATCTATTTTGTCATTTCCTATTTTAAGTTAAGCAACTTTTAAATTAGCGAACATACTTTCGAATTGACCCCACTACCTAATCAAGTTATCATACTGCAAATATTCATGGACGGGAGAATTATTGACATGACCAAAATCGTTATTTGGACTTCAAATGAAATAAACTTTTATGTTGACCAAACAAAGTGTATGAAATTCGGTAAATGTTAAGGCAACCTTTTGTGACATAAAAATAAAAATTACTATGGTACCACCTAGACGAGCGAGTATATCGCGACGATTCACTCGTGGCGCCTCGTGCCTCGTCCGCTGTAAAAAGAGCGCGGCGGTGGCGGTAGGGTTGCAAGTAGTCGATCGATATACCGTTTACCCGCCAAATTAGTGGTATGAGGTGCGGCGTGACGGAGGGGATTACGCTATTGGTTCATCAATCGAACTGCTTCCCGCGCAGTCTACGTTTCGTTCGTTCTCAAAGTACAGTCACCCACGTTTCTCTGCACGATGGGTTTTGCATAAAAAGGAAAGAAACAATATTTATAATGTTTATTTTATGAAGAGAGAGCTGATTGTGGTGTAGTATATAATTCTGAGGCTACACAGGTCGCGTCTCGTAAAAAGAGCACTGGCGGCCATATCATCATCATTTGTTTTTTTTCTGACTTACAATCTATTAAATATTGGAAAAATTATTTGTTTACTTATTAGGAGACTTGGTATGCACCGCTCGTCCGTACTTTGACGGCTCCTGCGGCGCGGGTACGGCGGGGGGGGGGGGGTTTACAATGAGGACAATTCCCCCCCTTGCTTCACGACCAAAACCACCTGCACCTTATTTGTTTTTTGTTCACCCAATTTTTGCCTAGAATGAATGTTCAAGATCACCCAAAAATCGTCCCCCACTAAACGAATGTGTCCTGTATCCGCGCCTGGGTTCCTACTGCTAAACCGCCCTAATGTTTGATATCCTGGTCAGGCATGATGATAATAAAATAAAACACTCTAAAATGTAATGATATTTATTTTATTATTATAATCAGCTCAAGCTTATATTTCCTTTTTAAAATTTAATAAACAGCATCCTTATTGACTAGAAAAGAATAAGTTTTATACAATTTGAAAATCATTTTGTTAAACCTTTTGAACGCCACGGCTCAATGCGAGAAAGTGTGCTCCATGCGGCGAGTGACGGCTATGGCCAACAAAATGTATGGAAAGCGGCATGCCATTGCGTCAGGGGCACGTTAATCTGCTACAGCCGACTGTGGCGTTCAAAGGTTAAGTAAATATTGTAATTAAAACTGCGTCCTAGAAAGCATATTGTTAAGTTTATTTGTCCATAACATCTAAAGTCAGCCAATCGGATACTTATTAAAACAAAATTAATAAATAAACACATTAATTAATAGTCACTACTGCTGAAAACTGAAGATGAATTCATTAAATTGAACATCCTAGACGATAGCTACCATACAGTGATAACTTACAAGTCCACCGACTTATCTCTGAACTGAATGAAGGGCTAGTACGACATGCCCGCGAGTTTGTCGCTCAGTGCGTCTCTGTCAAACTAGTCAAATATATAAGGGATGCACTGAGCGACAAACGACTCGCGTGCAGGTCGTGCTGACTAAACTGGAAAGTGATCACATAATAAATCAATCGTTTTAGTCATGATAAGTTTATATATATATCGATATATATACTTCACATCAAGCGTGACCAAGATAGCCGAGTATAATTTCACAGCAATTAAACCTTTTGAACGCTTCAGTCGGCTGTAGCCGACAGGTTTTCGTGCCCCTGACGGCACGACATGCCGTTTTCCATACATTTTGTCGGCATAGCCGTCCGAGGCCCGCTTTCTGGCACACAGCCGTAGCGGTCAAAAGGTTAAAGGCAATTCTTTCATGAAATACGCATGAAAGAATAACATTTAAATGTTGATCGCAAATAATCATTTTCAATATAATTTTACACATTACTTACTTAAAGTTGTTAAAACGTTGGTTAACTTAGGAACTTCTTTGGAATTCTTTACAATTTAATATTTTCGTCATTTACCACCAGCGGCCATAACATGCAAGACAGGATAAGTTAAACCGTCTTATCTCTAAGTGCGTCTCACTCACACTAGTGTCGACGAAAGAGATAGTCATAGAGATAAACGGGTTAAAATTATCTTTGTGTTTGCATGTTAGGGCCGCTGAGTTCAAATGTGAAAATAAGTATTGTAACTGGTTATAAGTAATGAGAGTTTTTTACCTCTATAAATGATACGGAGCCTCGGGAGGTCTCCGTATTTTTTTTGCTTACGAAATAATAAAGTTGACATTCCTATAAAAAATATTGTTTCGGGATACTTTTCTAACTGTGTTTGTACGCAAGTTATAGAAGCTTCACCTTGTTACGAAATAGGGCCCGTCGTCATATTGGTATTCTATTAAATTATCTTCACTTTCAAAGTACGTAGTGGCCCTAGCAAGGTTGACACGAGGATAAGTTATACCCATCTTATCCCTCAGTACGTATCTCTCATACTAGTATTGAAGAAAGAGATGCACTGAGAGTTAATAAGATTGGTATATATTGGTAGGCCCGCAGTTGCCATAAGCCGATAAAGTAGATTTGATACGTAGTCATGGCTTGTGCCTGGATCTGAATGAGCATGCAGCATGGCGAATATCAATAGCTTGTCGTCCGATGCCTATCCAAAATATTGCTTAGGTAATATTATTGAATTACAGATCACGACAGCTAAACGTTGACTTTAATATTATTAATTTGTTTGACTTAAATATAAGCACTTAACTTAAAACCAAGAAGGCATTCATAATTTTTTAAATATGAGCAAAATAATACTTGTTTAGTAGGAAGATTATGTATATCACAAACAAATATTTTGCAAAGATCTTTGACAGGTATGTTTTCGTAATTTCATTATCATTGAAAAGCCCTCTTATACTTAATCTTCCTATAAGTATAAACTTCTTTAAACCATTTAAGAGTATTTTTAGTCTTTAGTTCCAGTTAATATTGCGCTATGCTACTGTAACGCCTTTAACCTTTTGGCCGCCGTTGTCGACTATGCGTGACAAGCTATACAGGGTAAAAAAGACCTTCACTACCTTGACTTAAAGTTGATATTTGTGTTACTTCTCAGACATGCTTGGCGGCCAAAAGGTTAAAAAATCTGTTGAATGATAGAGATCAAATTGGCCACAACCAAACCAAGCTTTGGTATGTGTTACATGCTTAATATAGGGTTTAAAGCGGTCGTCCCCTAGCAGAGACGTGTAGCATGTTTCCGGACAAGGCGGGCTGCCAGGCGATGCCCGCGGGGCTCGCGGCGCTCACGCCGAGCCGCCGGTGCAGCACCCCCTCCCCGCTCACCGCCCACACGTCCCGCTCTCCGCTCGACACCTGCTTCAATGGCATCTCGCTATCTACAACAACAGACATAAGTATTAGTATTTACTCCACCACCGAACGTATTATTATTTAAACTTCTAAACAGAGCTTGATTAGAATGACATACTGTGTTAATTCTTCAGCAAATGTTCGCATCACCAAATCGATCTTATTCTCAATTGTTTGAATTTTTGGTGTACTCATATAGTTATGTTTTATATATTATATTATCCATAAATTCCATAACACTGCTGAAAAGAGACAATCAATACATATAAAACAGTACCGTGACTCATTTATAGACAACGCACAGCCTAAACGGGTGGTCCTAGAAGTTTGAAATTTGGAGGACATACTCCTCGAGTCGCAGAGTTCTTGAGTGGCGACCACGTACCGGAAGGCGCAGCGTCGGCAGACCACCCACACGGTGGACTGACGACTGACACAGAATCGGTCGTTGTGGAGATCATTAAGGGAAGCCTATGTCCAGCAGTGGACGTCTTTGGGCTGAAATTATGACTCCTCGAGTACCCTAAATGTGCACTAAGGAGGGATTTTTTGAAATTCGATAAAGTTTGTATGGCAAATACCGCAGGCGAAGCTGTGGTGGGTCCACTAGTACCTAACTAGTGTCAAATAGTTACTTATCTGCAAAGTTTTCACTAAGGTGATTCTCAACAAAAATACCAAGACGATGAGAATCAACCAAGAGAGCAAGCGGGATTCAGGAGTGGATAGCTACATAGTTAGTCGAATTATACCATATACACGCTGTAAACCAACTATTCGAAAAAGATAAAACTATTGTGGTTTTGTGGACGACAGTAAAGCCTTCGATTTACTAGAACTAGATCTGGCAAGCCATAAAAAACCAGAGTATCGAAAATAAATACGCCAGAATACTGAAAAACTTCTTACAAGATAAAAAAAAAACAAAATCGACTCTAAAAACCCTTGTAAGTACCTACCTAATAACCTGGCCTTCGTTAGTAAATCACCTAGAAACATCAGATACGATAGTATAAGTAATTGTTAATTAAGTTATACATTAAATACATCGAAGTCGGTGGCAAGAAAATCAATACATTTTCAATATAACTTAAAGTAATTTTGTCTCGAACGAAACCTCTTTCTGTGTGCCTCTTTTGAAAAAGGCCTCCTTCAGCGGCCTTAGCAAGGATAACACGAGCATAAGCTATCCTCACACAATTATTGAGGAAAGATCGACTGAGCGATAATAAAGGGATAACTTAACCTCGTGCCAACCATACTAGGGCCGCTGAAGGAGGCTTTTTTCAAAAGAACCACACAGAAAGAGATTTCGAGGCAAAATTTGTTAAAGATAAATTGAAAATGTATCCATTTTATTATTATGTATACATAATAATAAAATCGTAAAGTTGAAAAAGTCGTATTGAAAATAAAAATTTAAAAATGCTATGGGGAGCTTCAGAATGAGGAGCACAAACATCCTAATGGATTTTGAATGTCATGTCTGTTTATCTGATTGTATGTACGCGATAAACTTTTAAACTACTGGACGGATATCAATGCAGTGTTTGATTTTATATGAAGGGCAATTTCAGGCAGGACATTGGCTTCAGAAACTTTTGGTAATAAAACTGGAAGGGGGTAAAAGAGGATTTTGAAGTTAGTATGGGAAAAAAGTTAGGTACTTTCCCTATACTCTTGAAATTATGAATATAAAGTCTTTATCTACGATATAAATGTTTGTTTAGTTGTTTGTTTTGCTTTTTCGTATCCTATTCGTTCCTATACCATTCATCCAATTAAGATAAATCTTTGGTGAGAGAGACGTCGATTTGCTGATATCATTCTAATCAAGCTACGTGTAAAGACTTATCTATAGATGAACATTCAGGAATACCTACCAAAACATTGCATTACAAATCGATGCAGTGAAAAATCTTTTAACGTATGCATGCTCTTGTAGTCCGAAAATGGTACTAAAATATATTAATTGAGTATTATATACAAGTTTAGCTTAAATATAGGTATTATACAACAAAATACACCGCATTTTACTTAACTAGTTAGCAAGTTAGCTCTTGGGCTATAGGATATTTAATTAATTATATTAGGCAAGTATTTGACAAGTTATCCACAATTCCACTCGTATCAACATGTAACTTAAATACCTGTTAAATATTTCCATTGTTTTCCATCCTGGCGGTCCTTTGTAACATCAGTTCTCACAACCGTAACGCCATTCGTTAGGATCACCCATGCGGCTCCTTGAGTCAACGAAACAGATTTCGCAGTCACGTTTGTCTTGTGACTGAAACCAATATTGCTTTTGGGCGCCTCAATCAACTTCCAGTTGGAACCGGAAGGATTGGCAGTGGTCATTCCTTCCCTGTAATAGAGTTCCCCTTTTCGCCCTACTGCCCAGACTATTCCACAACTTGTGCTAATAGCGATTAAACTTTGCGGATTGTTTATTTGCTCCCAGTGTGTCCCCTAAAATGCAAGAATATGCAAATGTCAGCTTACGTGATATAAAAACAAAACATAATAACATTTCATAACACTGCTTTGGATTGCCAACCGTACTATAATATATAGCATTGTACTATATTTTGGCTCTGCGTACTATATACTGTTGAAGAAATATATAGTACGCAAAAGAATTGGACTTTAAGTTGGTCAGTTCGATAGGCATTTTCGCAGCTCGGATAGCCACAAGATGCGCAATCGGAATGTTAGTAAGACGAATTTTGTGTATATTATATTTAATCAATCATACCTTACTCTTTTTAAAAGGTTTTTTTTCTTTAAATTACTATATTTTCTTTCAGTGTACTATTTTATTTATACCTTTGCCTAGAAAATACTATATTTGCCCCATATATAGTTGGCAATCCTAACACTGCTATACAGGTAAGTTCTCAAGGGATCCTGCAATCAAATCAGGTTTTTAAGGTTCCGTAGTCAAAGTAGGAACTAGAGATGTGCCGCCCTCGGAAAGCTTCTTCATTTTTTATGGGGAATATTCCTCGACCGGAAACATTTCCTATTCAAAATGAGGAAAGATTCCAAAAGTTTCCAAGACCGGTACATCTCTACTAGGAACCCTTGTAGTATCGCCATGTCCGTCTGTCTGTTTGTATGTCACAGCCTCTTTTTCTCGAAGACTTTATGTTACAAAGCTAAACATTTGTACGATTATTATTAATGTTGGTCCCGCACACAAAGATAAAGGATAAAATTGTTTATTCTTAATTTTATTGTAGCTTGCATACTTAATACATATGCAAAGGTAAAAACATTTATTTCTTCTACAACCTCGAATAGGGTGTTGTTGGATAGCTCTTTAAAAATATTACGAGTATGATATAACCATTTTTTTTATTTGGTGGAACGTTGTAGATATAATATATTGAGCTCGAAACGTGCCATTTTAGTTGGAATTATATGTCCCCGTCCCTAGAGTCAAAACTGTAATGACAAATTTCAGGAAAATATCTTAATTGAAAGCATATAATAACGAAGTCAAAAGAAAAACTATCATGACTAAGTATGCTTTATAGGTTCATGAGTTATATGTACCTACGCAACTAACTTGTTAATATGACTATATTATTTGTAAAACATCGAAAACCCACAGAATAGACAGTGTGGCATAGACTGCGGCAGAAGAAGCAGACATTACTACGGAACCCCACATTATGCATAGTCCGACAAGCACTTGGCCGGTGTTAAGTGGAAGGGAAAGATCATCTAAACTAATCCGGTCTTTTTTAGCGCGAGATGTACGGGCTTTACAAATTGCTAACTAATGACGCAAATAAAGCTTACCGCAGGCGTCGCCGCCGTGACTCCAGTGCGGTAAATCGCATCTCCACCTAATGTCACTGCCCAAACGGAAGTTGCATCACCTTCTGTCTGCCATGTTAAAAGATTAGAGATTTAATCGAAGGGGGAAAATAATATGACATCACGTGGGCAAAGCCCTAACATAAAGATAAAAAAAACTAAGAAACAATCTTATGCTTACCCATAAAGTTATGTCTACCAAAGCGGTACTTCCTGCACGGACCCATGGGCCTTCTGTGATAATCTGTGCTTTTCTGTACCAACGTCGGCGTCGGACGCAATCTGTAAATATTTTTTTTCCGTGATACGGTGCTGGAAAATCCGTAGCGTATTGCCACCCATCGCTGTCAACGCCCCCCGGCGTGTTATAGTCAATCATCCATTCTGAAATCTAAAGAAAACAGTAGGAGTTGTACTTTAGCGTCCCATCTAAAAAATAGATTTAAGGCCCGGGCACACCAAATACGGTTGCGGCGCGTCGCGTTTCGAACGCGGGCCCGCGCAATTTGTACATGGCACACCGAAGGCGGGCGGCGGCTTCAACGCGTTTCGCGCTTTCGCGACGCGTTCGCCCCGCCTCGGTGTGCCTCTGGACATGGCGGCCATATTAAATACAACTTCGCGTGCCCGCGCACGCGTCGCCTCCGCTTCGCGCATGCCCCGCGCCGCCGCCGCCGCTTCGTGCACGCCCCGCGCCGCGCTGCCCGAGTTGTCTGCGGCGAAAGCGGCGCGGGCGCGAAGCGTTTCGTACGCGGGCCCGCGCTACATTTTGGTGTACCATGGTCAATTTGATTTGTTGTTTTACAACGGCGCGGGCCCACGTTCGAAACGCCGACGCGCCGCGAACGCGTTTGGTGTGCCCGGGCCTTTAATTAAAATGAGAACACACCCAATGCCAATGTCGACTTAATAATTTAGTGTGCTCGCGCGTTCTCTTATGTCTGCCTGTGATATCGCTCCACATATAGCGGTCTGTAGGTAAACCAACTGATGTATAACCGGACAGCGGATTCCACCGCTGGTTCTCGTAAATGCAATAGATTTGAGTATCATTCATCGAGTGAATACCATCGTTGCTGCCTATGCCTGTAAGAATAAGGCAGAGTTTGAAAGTACAATTCGTTATTTTTCTTCCGTTAGGGCCCTTGCACAGGTCGGCATTTTTACGCGCAGTTGACGCGCGCTTTCTATCTTTTTCGCTATTTCTTGATAACCTTTTGACCGCCACAGTCGGCTGCAGCCGTCAGCGGATACAGGGTCCTTCAAAGTCCTTCATTACCTAGACTTGGCGGTCAAAAGGTTAACTAGCTGCTTTACCGGCGACTAGGTACGCGCAGAGCACTACCCGTCACCGTCTTTACAGTAAATTGAATATTGCTGTACCTATTATTTTTAGTTTGTATTTACGTTTACCTTTCTTAATCCACTTGTTTTAATCCCATCAAAATCCCTGTTGTAGTTTTCCGGTGATACCTGTATAAAATGGAAAGACATGCATACCAGACAAAAATTCTAAAAACGTCATTTTTAGGGTTCCGTACCTCAAAAGGAAAAAACGAATCCTTATAGGATCACTCGTGTGTCTGTCTGTCCGTCTGTCACAGCCAATTTGCTCCGAAATTACTGGACCGATTGAATTGAAATTTGGTATACATATGTAAGTTGGTGACTGTAACACGTACGCATATTTTAAATAGAAAAGTTATGTCACACAATGGTGTGACATATCAAGTGAAAGGGCTTATTGTGAAGATCTTAAATATATATTTTTTGGAATTTTAAGATAAATAGTTTGGAAGTTATTTAGGAAAATAGGCGAAAATTTACCACCCAACCCTTATTTCCGAAACTGCTGGGCCTAAAATTTCGAAAAAAAAAAACGGGAAATAGTCCTTTACCTATTAGAAGTCTATGGTATTTAAAATAACATAGGCAATTTCAGATAATCATGTTCCGAACGAAACCCTTTCCACGCGAGTTTAACTCGCACTTGTCTGGTTTTTGAATTCTATATACTGCTATTTCTTCCCCTTTTCATTTCTTTGTAAAGATCTTGAATGTACAGACACGTTATCGCTACAGATTAATAATGTGTAAGAATGTATATAAGTGATAGCGATACAAAACTACTGAGTGACCTCTGACATGAATACGAATAATGGCTTTGACTTTAGGGAATATTAAGTTACCTTTCAGAACACCGCCTCCCCACCCCCCAGTGTAGACCCACGCTCTGTGGTCGTGTGATATGCCCCACACAATTCCTGCTTGGCTACTTTCTACCCTCCGCAAATACCCTCCTAACATTCGCCAATACATCTCATCTGGCCCTATAATCGCATTTGTTGTGCTATATTCCATGGAATAGAGTTTCATGGGACCCAAAATGAAAACTGCTGCTATACTTTCAGGGCTCAATCTGTGATTATAGTAATAATATTTTTTTTCATTGACTACAATCTTAAAGCCCTGGGATTCACAAATTATCTTTATAGTGAATTCTTGTCCAGGAGTTAATGGCAAATCATGACGCTCTTCTACACCCCATTCACCAAGTGTTTTTGTGTTGCACACTACTGTATTCTCGTCAAATCTGATATTGAAATGCAGATGAACATCTGTCACCTCAGTTTCAATTTTATGTCTTCGTTTTTTAATTTCCGGTCCTTGTAAATTAATATGGAACCTATTAATCTCGTCAAATAAACTACCAGTTAGTTTAAGCGAGCTGCCTGGTGGGAAATTGTTATGTAAGATTGTTGCAAATCCAGGCACCACATTTTTTCCCGTTAGTTGAAATTCTTTGGTGTAAATGCCATTACTTTCAGTGCTCTGTTGCACTGGCATTGGGTCCCAATTAAGTATATCTCCTGAACTTGCAACTGCCCACACAGAATTCACAGAAGGTTTTCCAGAGAGTCCATTTATTTGTGATGTGACATCCACAAGTACATTGATCCATTCTTCTTGTTCCATTTCTGTCATAAATTGTATTTTAATTGTTTCTTTATTTACGCTTGGAATAGTCAAAGCGAGCCGAGGACTTCCTGGTTCAGATGCTGACATAATACTTGTAACCTCACCCAGATTTAAGATAAATTTAATTGTACCATCAGGCTTGAAGACAGATAATGTTCCTGTGTTTTCTAAAGTATGCCAGTAGAGTGATAATATACAATCCTCACCTGGATTATTCGCAATAATTAATCTAGCTTCACAGCTTCGAGTCCAGCCTTTCTCATCAATTGCTATGCCATAGTTTGTTAAATCAATGTCTTGGATATTTCTGTCTTTTAACCTAGCTAATATCTGAATACGCCAATTGGCAGCTAAATCTGAATTAAGGGGATATTGGCTATCCATAAACCAATGAGGCGCATGCAAAGAATCAATACAACATGCTCCAGCCTCAACAAAAGTCCAATTTGTGTCACATGTTCCCCATGCAGTTTGGCTTACTTCTTCATCAAAGTACATGGCAGAATCGACATCAAAGACACTGCTATCACTATCAGGCTGTGCTTCCATTCCCACCACTGAGCCCACACTCCGCACAGGACTCCAGGCACGAGGATTTTTTAATGTAGTTTCATAACTCTTTCCTGTTAAATCAATGTCTGTTTTTAATATATTCTTTTTCGAATTTGGTTCTTTGGGAGGTTTCATTGGTAATGTGTGTTCTATTGGAGCAGAGTGTGACTCTTCCCATGAATTTTGAATATTTATATGAGACTTAAGTTCACGAGTAGTTTCATTTAACAAACTGAGGCTGTGGTGCTTAGCATTTGATGATGAAGATACCATGCTTGCTGAGCTAGATGTGCGACTGAGTTGCATGTTGGCTTGCACCATCCTCCATCTTTTGCCAGTTAGTTCTGCCGGTGTTATTCCACTACGCCAATAAATGCTTTTATCCGTTTCTCCAATGGCAAAAACCTGATCACTTACACCCACAGACACATGGGTCATACTACCTGTTATTTCTAACCATCCAGTCCCCATTGCTGAGACTTCAGAAGCTCCAGCACTAGTGCCATCTACTCCTTTCCTAAACCAAACTTTACCATCTGTACTCACAGCCCAAATAGCATTAAATCCAACAGAGATCTCAGATAGTTTTGTTTCACTCGGTGACTTTACTTCTAACCAAGCTTCGCCTGTAGGTGAATCTTTAGTTATGCCTTTCCTTACTATGGCTCGACCTGACCAAAGCAGTGCCCAGACTAGGCCAGTTGCACCTACAGAGATTTGTTTTATATCACAATTTGGTGGAATGCTTATATTGATCCATTTCAAGCCTTCTGGGGATGTGGTACTTACTCCAGCCCTGTACATGACACGTCCTTGTGCAGTGATGGCCCAAACAGAGAGAGTCCCTGGTCCTGCGAATGGTATTTGGTTTCCTCCAATGCTTACATCAATAAATGGTTCTTGTGTTGGGTCTTTGTGCAGTGGGGCTATTGCACACCAGGAGTTCATTGCACTGAATTTTCTGTACCTTATCCATTTTCTTCTTCTAACACATGATTTCCATTGTTTTGTGGAGCCAAAGTGGGCTGGAAAGTCAACTGCATAACTCCAACCATCATGGTCTAAAGGATGTCCATCTAAAGTAAGCTCCAATTGCCATTCTCCTTCCCACTGCCAAGCCATAGAAGGTAATCTGATGCGATCTATGGATCTGTCTTTAGTGCCATCCTGAGATGAGAAGTGATATCTGTCAGTAGGTAGTAGTCTTCCACTAAATCCCTCTAGTGGCAGCCAGCGCTCATTTTCATAAGACTCTTCTTGGACCCGTATGGGTATTTCTAATCCATGGACATGTAGGTAAATTTGCCGGTCTCCACCTACAGCCCAAAGAAAGTGTGGTACAGCAGATAAGGTCTTGAACTCCAAACCAAGGTACATGAATTCTCTCCAACAAGATCCACTTGTGGGCAACGCGTACACTTTGCCTTCATTATTCAGAGAAAATAGTAAAGAGTTACTAGACATTTTACAAAAAGCAACACTTTTTCTTAAATAACTTAACTCTCTTCTCGGCACTTCAGTTTTGATTTAACGGGTCATCTGTTTTAGCGTCATTATTCTTAAAAGATATAGTTTTGTTTTCTGTATCATTATAAGTTAAACTGGCTACCAAAAATCGAAGTTTTAATACTAAACTAAATTCAGATACCCAATTCTCCAATCAACACAAAGTACTGGACTGGTAAAGGACATGACAAACTGTCAAAGTGTACATAAGGCCGGCCACATATTTTATTTTATAATATCTTGGTCTATATAATAGCGGTACCTCACGCTCGTACGAGGCGCTCGGGTGAGTCTCTCGGCGAGTGGCGCCGCGGCGAGTGGCACTCTACTTCACGCTCGCATAGCTCAGTTGCCGCCGAAACTTAGAAGACGATGGACGTGCCGCGACAGCTTTGTCCGCGTTTGCTCATTATGCTTTTTTACTTACATATTGTATAACGAAGATCCGAAAACCTTGGAGGAAAAGGAGATGGTGGATGCTTAGCTTACTATACACTAAAATAGAACAGTGTGAAATACCCTATCAAATTTTTATTTTTATATAAATACGTATCAAGATTCTTTACTTTAATAAGTACCTAATGGAGGTACGTGCGTAAACTTGTTTATTATTTTGTTAGATGTTAGCAGACCCTAAATAATGAAAGAAAATAGTTTCATTAAATTAATATTACCTATATCTAAAACTACCATTTGCCTGCGACATCGTCCGAGCGGGATTCGGTTATAGTTATTCCTTCGGGAACTTTTGAATTTTCCGGGATAAAAAGTACCCTATGTCCTATTCCGAAGAGGGCTATTTCATTTTAATTTCGTTTTATTATATTAAAGGAACTTCGTACGTGAAGTATCTTATAACCGGTGGCACACTAATGTACGCGAGCGTGAGGTAGGGCCGCTAGCGATTTCACTCGTCACTTTGATCTTGCACAAAAAACTGACAACTATAGCGAGCGCAGACGAGTCAAGCTGAATGGGTCTATTTCACGCTCCCACTCGCCTGCACTCGCGTCCACTCGGCGCGTGTGAATTGCAGGTATTAGGCTAGCCACTGACCTACAAGATAACTGTGCAACATCACTGGTTGCACAATTATATTCATCGTCAGTAGATGATATTGACGGTCAATATCGACTACTGACGATCAATATAATTGTTCAACCAGTGATATTGTACAGTTATATTGCAGGTCAGTGGCTAGCCTTATACGGACCAAAGGTAACCGTCACTGTCATTTATGACATCCTTGACATCAGCTGGCATATAACCAAATAAAATCATCAAATATAAATAATGATTTCCTACATTGCGTATTTTCACGGTCATTTCCCGTTAGAAAACACCGAAGGTCAGGTTGTACTTTTTTTTCCGGGAATAATTACATAAGCGTGTTAACGTGTACAGTGATTTCTCTTCGAGGATTTATTATCGTGTATACATTATGGCCGTATACAGCAAGTTTATAGTGGCATTAAGAAAGTATCCTCTTTTACGAGGTATGGCATCATATAGTATTATATGGCCACTTTCCAGTATTATTCAGCAAACATTTGAGGGCAAAGATTTAGGTAAGTATCATAATCTTGTAATGATCATGTTACATTTTAATATGAGATAAATTATTCCTTTAGTCACTAACATTTTTAATTGTTTTTAGACACATATGACTGGTGGCGATGTGCTCGTTATGGCCTCTATGGATCTTGTTATGTAGCCCCAACACTTTACAGTTGGTTGACAGTTGCCAGTATAATGTGGCCTGGAAATACTATAAGGGCTGGTATAATTAAGGTAAAATAATCAGCTTTGTATTTCATCAAGAGCTTATTACACTGCACGTTTTCTCGAGTCGCTTATTCCCATTCCCAGTAGTGTAATAACAACAAGGGACTAAGGCGCCCATACTAAAGTCCGTCACACCCCATACATCATGTCTGGTTTATTGTGCAGTGTAATATGTGTCTTGATATTGTGAGTGTATGGTGTACTTCTCATCAGTTGAACATTTAAACATAAGATTTTTAACAAAAATATTTTCATATGTTTGTAAGTTCATACTCGGAAGCTTATTTGCCATGGAACATAAATTCATGGTTAACTGTTTTTTATTGTCGCATAAACAAAACCTCTGCCTCTGCTGCACTGGAAGTGAAGAAATAGCATAGAATTCGGGCATATGCTTATCATCCTGGCATGTCGTAAAGTCGACTAAGGGATGGGTCCTCTCCAACATGGTGGACTATCTGTATGGGCGATGGGCTGATCACCTGTCACCATTGGGTTCATCATACCATCTTAGGACTAATTAATCGAATGTGGCCACAAGCAGTCTTGTGGCTCTGCCCACCCCATTAAGGATTTCGGGCGTGATGCTATGTATGTGTATGTATGTGTAAACATAACACATAATTTGAATCTCTGTTTCAGACTTTTGTTGAGACCATAACATACACACCATGTGCTATGTGCAGTTTTTATTTTGGAATGAGTCTTTTGGAAATGAAACCTATCCATGAAGCAATGGCAGAAGTTAAATCAAAATTTTTACCTACATATAAGGTATGTGAGTTAGATAAAGTTTTGCTATTCTAATTAGTTTAAATTATGCAAATACTGTTCTACTACCAGATACATAACATGTATAATTTGTCAGTAATATTTATTTTCTTTGTGTTAATTTTCAGGTTGGCGCATCAATATGGCCCGCTATAGCCATGATTAACTTCTGTCTTATACCTGCCCGAAACAGGGTGCCTTTCATTAGTATGTGCAGTCTTATATGGACCTGCTTCTTAGCTTACATGAAGCATTTAGATAAGGAGCAGGTACCTCAAAACCTTGCATCAGCAAAACTCCTTAGTATTAATATATGAAGATAAAATTATATACATCACTAATACTATTGCATCGCTTAAGATGATTCAGATTTTATAGATAGATGAATTATAGTTTAAGTACTGTGATCTGATACTTGAAAGTGTGTGATATAACTTATTCTAATTGGTTTGACCATGATATAACAATAAGTATTACTTCTTAGTATTTATAGATGGCAAGAAAAGTGGCACTGTAATGTGATATATTTTGTGAATTACAAATCATATGGATGATTGCCATATTATTAATAGATTTATTAAAATTATTATATGCTTAGGAAAGTGTGTAAGTTCAGTTTTCATATAAACACTTGGCTGCAGAGAATGTTATACATTGAACTATTTTGATTTTCTTTATATTATATCAATATCAATCAAAATCACGTTATTGACTATGTAGCTAGTATGATAATGCTCAGACTACCAAATGTACTTTTGTATGCAAACTGAAATAAAGGATTAAAAGGAATAACTATCCGTATCACTGGTAGTCGACATCATTTATTATAATATAACATAGAATTTTACAAACAACTACTGGGATTTAATGTGATATAATAATTTTGAACTATGTTTGCTTGTCGAAAATATACATGCATGTAGTAGAGTAGGCAAGATACACATAAGCCGGTTATAAACGGATGGACCGACTGTTATCCAATGACACTATTGTTTTATACAGTGAGATATAAAAGTGATAATATTTTTAAAATAGACCCTGCCTAGACCTAGTTATAAAATAAATTTTTAGCTAATGAACTTGAAGCCAGGCGCGGATACGGGGCGGGGACGGGGACGACCCAACTTGACCCGCGACTTTAGTCACAGCTACAGCCAGCATACAGCTTGTTTTGACCAACTTTAACGAAAGATAGGTTAAAATCACACGAAAATTGCCCCCCGCCCCCTAAACGAAACCCTGTATCCGCGCCTGCTTGAAATACCATTCGAACTAGCTACCTCTTAAACCATACATTTAGAATGTCATAGACCATGTTAAAAGCAATTTTATGAATAAAGAATACCCATAATAATCCGCTTATTTAAATCCTATTCCTGACTGATTTAGATGATGAGTACAGACTACAGTTTTTCCAATAAAACTGAACGATATTTCTCGTATCGAACGGTATTCAATACGGGAGTAGAAGCCTTGTATGTTAAATGGGTGGAGGTAACTGAATCAATTATACCACTACATTTTAGGAATATCACCATACTGGGTCCTGGCCCTCTGGATGATTAACCAATAGCAATTAAAAATCGCTATTTTATATTTATATTAAAAACAAATTTCCCCGACAGTTTAACTTCAAAAAGAGAAATATACAGGGTGTCTCATTGAAATCGGTCAGTATGGGAAACTCTGAAACTATAAGACATACGAAGATCTGTTCTTAAGAACCATGTCATCGATTTTAATAAGAAATCCGCATTCATAAACCTTAAAAAAAAATGTACTCAGTTTGGGAATCGAACCCGGTTTTTTTTTATGTTAATTGACTGACAAACGAGCTGACGGCCCACCTGATGGAAAGTGGTCACCGCCGCCCATGGACATCTGCAACACCAGAGGTGCTGCCAATGCGTTGCCAGTCTAGGGAGGATGGGGAATGGGGATGGGATGGGGATGAGGGAATAGGCCTCCGGAACTCGTCACTCACCGTACGAAACGCAATAGCAAGCTATTACTTTACGCCGATATTCTGTGAGAGTGTGGTACTACCCCGGTCGAGCCGTCGAGTTTCAGACATTTCCATACTGACCGATTTCAATGAGACACCCGGTATAATTCGGTTCTTGACTGCTTTTCAAACAATGTTTCAACCTGCTTGTTAACTGTATTTGAATATGAAAAAAATATTTTCGTCATTAAATTTCCTCATTTTCAAGGAAAAATGCTAGAAATATTTTGCATTTTTAAATATGCCGCCAAAACGCTATCCACTGTCATCTCTCGCATGTGACGTCATTCCACTGGCAGAAACACACAAAAATACCCAGGCTGTCAAAAATGTAAATAAGCGGGAGCCAATAATGTAGGAACAGGGAATGCATGACCCGACATATCGGTACGAGCACCAGCGCGATCTGGCGCTGTGGGCCTGATTCGGAACGCACCCGACCTATGCAAACGACATACGTCGTGACTGGTGTTTAAAGTCACGCGACTCAGAGGTAATTTTTTATTTTTTATTTATTTATTCAATTCTAAATAATCTCACAGAATAGATAATAGTACTAATGTCTTGATTTATTTTTACATAAATCTTGTTCTATAACGTACTATGGAAGGTTAGGCGTCTTTTACATTAACGCGCGGGCGGGGACACGAAATATCAAACAGATTGCGTTGTATGCAAGTGCTCACGTACGAAAGGCACGTGCACGCCAAGAAAAGTCAACGCGCCTGCCACCGCGCCCGCGCCCTCTAGTTGTACCTATGTGAACTACGCCTGCGGCCCTAACATGCATGGCACAAAGATAAATTCGAACCGTTTATCTCTATGACTATCTCTTCGGCGGCACTAGTGTGAGAGAGACGCACTTAGAGATAAATGGTTCTAATTTATCTATGTGCCATGCATGTTAGGGCCGCTGCGGCTTTTTAGGCCTTATGGCGCTACTTCACACTCGTACCATGGGCGAGGCGAGTGGCACTCTTTTCACGCTCGCATAGCTCCGTTGTCGCCGAAACGTAGAAGACGATGGACGTGCTGCGACAGCTTTATTCGCGATTGCTCATTATGCTTTTTTACGTACATATTGTACAAAAAAAGAATTGGAAAACCTTGGAGGAAAAGGAGATGGCAGATGCTTAGCTTACTATACACAAAAATAGAACGGTATAAGAACATATCTAGCCTTTGAAATTGATATTTTTATATAAATACGTATCAAGACTCTTTATTTACTTTATTAAGTACCTAATGGAGGGAAGTGCGTGAACATATTTTATTGTTATTCTTTTATTAGATGTTAGCAGACCCTAAATAGTAAAAGAAAAGAGTTTCGTTAAATTAATATTATATCTAAAACTACCATTTGCCTGCGACATTGTCCGAGCGGAATTCGGTTATAGTTATTCCCTCGTAAACTTTTGATTTTTCCGGGATAAAAAGTACCCTATATCCTATTCCAGAGAGGGTTATCATTTTTTAATTTTCGTACGTACGTGAAGTATTTTATAACCTGTGGCACACTAATGTACGCGAGCGTGAGGAAGGGCCGCTCGCGATTTCACTTGTCACTTTGATATTGCACAAGAAACCAACAACTATAGCGAGCGCAGACGAGGAGAGGCGAGCGCACACGAGTCAAGCCGAGTGGTCCCACTTCACGCTCGCATTCGTCTACACTCGCCTACACTAGGCTACACTCGCCTGCACTCGGCTATACTTGCCTGCACTCGGACCCAAGTCAAGTGCAATTTGGACCCAAGTTCCTGCACTCCAAGCACACCAATTTTTATCGCATATATAAAGCATTCGTCCCTTTCGCATCCGCATATTAGTTAAAAAGTGATAGATGCGTTATGTGGGCGATAAAAATTTGTGTGCTAAGCCATCGGATTTTTGACTGTTTATATTAACACTTTACTTTTTATGTCAGAAACGTCAGAAACAGACAAGTTGACACCAACTAAGTGTCATAAAGTTGATAGGGGGAGGTATACTTACTGCATTGCGAATAAACAAACATTTTTTTATTTTACCATATCTTCTGAAGTCCTGATTTTAGATTCAATTTTATTTTACAGTGCACTATTTAATTGTTGAAATGCCCAGTTATTATGAATGGTTGGTTTTAGAAATCTAAATAATTTCAATAATGAATGTGTTTCTCTATTATTATACTTAAGTAGATACTGAATATTTTGGAACCCGAGAGACGAGAACGATAATATGAAATAATTACCTTTGGTTGCTTAATCCGTGCTGTTCTATTCATAATATACTTCGGTTTTTTATGTCAGATTAAGAATGTTGTAAGCTAAACTTGTTTTACCACTTTCAGTATTTTTATTATTTTTGCATGTTACAGGTCTTCAAAGAAAAAACAAAGATATGTCAACCATGAATATCCGAAATTAGAAGTCTCTAATCATCCACTTAAATTAAATGTTGTAACAACTGTAAGTAATTTTATAATTATTTTTCATTGCTACTAGGTATAATTAAATCGCATCAATGTGCTTATTGGAAAAATAACGCATTTACCTCGTAAAGAAATATGTGAGAACTGATTCCATTTCCTCAATAGAAAAAATGATTGTTTTTGATTCCTTGTAAAAAAAATACATAAATGTGTTTATTTATCTATTAATTTGTTTGTAGGCAACTATCTCTCTTTACATCTTGTATGATTTATTTAATAGTTAAATAAAAAAAACTTGCTTTCCTAATCTAAAATGTTTCAGACACAGAATTCAAGTACAAGTTTTATAGAACACTTGAATAAATGGAGTTCAGCATTTGAAGAAGTTGATCCATTGCTAAAATTTGAACAAATGGATGTGCTAGAGGTAATGTAATTCATGCCTATTTTAATTACCATGTGATATATCTTAATGTCGAAAATTTTAATTTTAAAACATTTACGTTTCATAAATTTCATTTCATTTCATTTATTTCATTTATTTATTCAATTAACAAATTAATTTGTGAGTGTTGTAATTTGTAAAATGAAGGTCAAACAATGTTTGCTTTAAGTTCATTGTTAACTTTGTGCATGTAAAGGTATTTAAAAATTTTTTTACATTAAGAGGACTGTGAACGAAAGGGCAAAAATCACCCTTTTCATACAAAAGGCGATAGCGATTTCCACCCCTTAAATGTTAACCAATTTTGACCAATTTTTGATAGGTTGTCAGGCAGAACAAAATCTTGGTCTATACGTTTTTTGAATTTTGATTAAAGATATAGGAAGTCAAATAATGCCTAAATTAGTTGTGTATGAGAATACTGAAACCAAAATAAAATTGAATTTATTGATTATAGTGAAAAAAATCCAAACGTATAGACCTAGATTTTGTTCTAACTGACAACCTATCAAAAATTGGTCAAAATCGGTTAACATTTAAGGGGTGGAAATCGTTATCTCCTTTTCTATGAAAATCCGTAGCTTCACACTCCTCTTAATCAACCATCTTCAAAATTATATTTACAGGAACCAATTGTTGTTGAGCAATCTGATGGTTTCACAAATTATTCAAAAGCTTGGAAATCGCGGCGTGCGGTTATTTTAAACAAATACACTACTGGAGAAAAGCTCACTATAATCAGCAGCTTTCTGCCAGGTGGTGAAAAAGGTATTTACCATTTTTACTTTATACCTACTTATCTTTAATTTATTACTACTTATATTAATTACTACACTAACTATATAAACATATTTAATTTCCCTGATATTATCAAAGACATTTTGGGTTTTATTCAGAAACAATCCTGAGACATCTCTCACATTAAGTAAATGGATTTTGTTCCTATTGGAACTGAATAAATTGTCTATACTTGATTGGCGGCGCGTCTGGTAAAGCCGGTGTATAATTTTTATTTTAAAGCATTATATTATTACTTACAATATTTACAATATTATATTATTTACATAAAAAAAATGTAATAGGCAATTTTTTTATAATAATAGTACCTAATAAAAGACATTTATTCATTACACATTTTTAATGTAAATCCAGTATAAAATGAATAATATTATAATGTTTAAGTTAAGAAATTATGCACTGTCTGTGCCTCACGTGCCCCACTGCTATACTTTGAACTGCATATAGCAAGTCTGGCTTGGGCTTTAACTTCTTTTCTTAAATTATTGTGCATGAGATAATTCCATATAAAAGACAAATTGTATACGTGTTACAAAATACCCTGTAAAAAATATAATTAATTATCAAAGCCAAAAATTTTGTCAACCCTAGTAAGCTGTCATGTCAGGTAACTAGATTATTTAATTAACAGAAAGACCTACGTACCTATTTTACCTAATTATTGTCTACTTTAATAGTTTTTCTAATTTTCATTCATAAATGCTTGCTACCTCAATACAAGGATGTCATTATACTCAAGTAACGGCTTCAAAAAATGTTAGGTCTTTTACATTTTTTGTCTTTCCGCGAATTAGGTAGAAATGTAGGTACATTCTGCGTAGTTAACTCTTTAATTTTACTGAAATAGGCTTTGCACATCAGTGAAAATAATAATTTATTTTTTATTTTTTTGGGGTATGTTATACAGTGTTACTACGGTTCTTAAATATTGTGAATGGACTCGTTATAAGGCCCCATTTAACCTCCTTTCGGCTTTACGGGTAGTTTTGTAACACCCTTTATTTTTATTCCAACACACCAATCAAGAACTAATCTTATTTAACCCATTGAACGCCACAGTTGGCTGTAGCCAACAGCAGATTTTCGTGCCACTGACACTATGGCATGCTGTTTTCCATACATTTTGTTTGCTACAGCCGTCACTTTTCGTCTGAGGCACGCTTTCTCTCACTCAGCCGTGACATTCAAACGGTTAATATTCCAATCTTTCTGCCAAATTTCATCCAAATGCATCTTGCCATTCATGCATGATTTAATGACAAACATCCAACCATACATTCACATTTATAATATTAGTAGGATGATAACTAATGATTCTTCTTTTTATTTCTTTTTGTTTTTTTTAAGTTAGTTCTTTTTCAGCTCTTATTCGACAGGTTTCTAATTTGAATGAGAAAGTAAAGCATAGACTGGAACAGCTGGACGAGTTTGATGAAGATACTGTCCGGAAAACTATGGGTTTGTCCCAGCAGGAATTTGTCACGAAGATTAATGTGCTGAATGATGAAATTAAAAAGGTATCAGCATAATCTACTATTAAGAATTATTGTCAAGTGAACGATGAGTTAAGTTATTGGTTTACCAAACTTTTCTGTCTCTTAATGTTTTAGGCATGGGCCTCAGAACAAAGGGTCAAAGCATTCAAAATCGCCATTCAGTGTTCAAAGTTATTATCAGATGTGAATGTGATGCAATTTTATCCCAGCAAATTTGTGTTAATAACAGATACTTTGGACACATTTGGAAATTTAGTGTTTGAGAGGCTTAAAGATAGAAGCTATGGGTAAGTAGAATTTTAGTGAATATTAATAATAAATCAGGGGACAGTTTTTACACAAATCGATTTAGTCCCAAAGTAAGGTCTAAAGGCTTGTGTTATGTGTACTAGACAAAGATATACATACTTATATAGATAAATAAATATTCTAATACATAGGAAACATCTAAGACTTAGGAACAAACATTCATGCTCATCACACAAATATTTGCCCTTACCGGGGATCGAACACGGGACCGTTAGCTTCAGAGGCAGGGTCTCTACCAACTAGGCTAACCGCGTCAAAGTTATAGTAGTAGTACTTTCTGCTTTTAATAAAAGCAAAACATGTAGCTAATAGTAAATGTTTATTTAATTTTGTTTTGTAGTGAAAATGTTGCAAAGACTGTCCAGGAAGTTGATCCAAATGAGATTCCCGAAGCAGCCAAAGAAACCTGTCAGAATTGGCTGTTCAAAATGGCTTCAATACGGGAACTCCTTCCCCGACTATACATGGAAATGTCTCTCCTCAAGTGCTGCTCGTTTCTTGCCAAAGAAGACATTAAACCAGCCATCGCAAGACTGACAATGATGATTCGAGGCATAGGAAATCCATTAGTAGCTATTTACTTGAGACTTTACCTTTGTAAAGTTGCATCAGACTTATTGGGGGATGAATGTGAGAAGTTCTTCCATGATAACTTGAGAGAATTTATAGAGGAATATCAACAGGTAACACTAAGCACTGGTTACTTCAGATACGTACATCATAATTTATGTAATAAACATAGCTGGGCACAAGACCCTTAATCCGTTAATCGTTAATTAACATTTCGAGTAATGGATTAACTTTTAAGTTTACTTTAAAGAGTCATTAACTTTCGTTATAACAATTAAAGTCCGTTAAACGTGAATTAAGTACCTGATGATGATGATTATATAATTAAGTACCTAATAAAAGGAGACCGCGCGGCTTATGTCAGATAGCTTTTGATTTGAATTTGATCTCTAAATAATAGGTAGGGTATTATTACAAACTCTAATGCAATAAGTACCTTATTTTTTTCGGGTCCTGCCTAAATTTCTATAGCACATACCAACATTTTTTATAAGTAAATTACTAACGGAACGACATATAAAATTCAATTTCTAACATGAGTTAACGATTAACATTAACCTTTTTAGATTTTCCATCCAGTCATAAGAAAGAAATATGAGGTCCAACTATTAACTCTTGACAAATATCTGAGTCTGTATGTCCCAGCAATAGATTGGTTGATGTATGGAACACTCAATTTCTCTAACTGCAAGGTGACTCTCTTGGAAGCATTGCTGAAGCAGTGTGACGAAATGGAAAACAAGTATGTGAATTCAAATCATACGATTGTAAAATATTTAATTGAATTACAGATATCATAATATTATATACCATTTATACTATATCATGTAAACAGTTAGTTTTTTTCGATTTTCAGCGAATTGCTCCTTTATTGTCTGATATCGGCTTTTGATTCTACAAGCGTGAACAAAAAATCAACTAAAGTATTGGAAATGGTCCAGGGCGCTGCCGACAAAATGGGTATGTTGTTAGTTTTTTTAATGTACCTTATTTTGTCATCAATATTTTTTCATGAAAATTGAGTTTGAATACAGAGGCATATTGCGTACCTAGACACTTTGTTCGCGTTCTAAGAAATAGTCTGTCTCGCAAATTTTATCCAAAGCTGTTTGCGCGTGATTGAGGAACAAACGTCCAAATAATCGCACTAATATTAAATGTGTTAAACACATTCAGTGCCGAAAACCCGATAGTTGGGTTTTCTATGACTTTGTCGCCACGCCGAACGACTCGATGGTCGGGTTCTTTCTAAAGCAACTTTGTATGGAGGCTATTTTTCGGCGCCTGGGATGGGACTTCATTTTTGGGCCGGCACTGAAAGTGTTAAACGCGGAAGTTTGTGAGTGCGTGTGTGTGTGGGTTAGTATGTTAGTTCCTCTTTCACGCCAACGGCTGGACGGATTTGGATATTTGGAATGGAGATAGCTTATACCCTGGATTAGCACATAGGCTGCTTTTTATCCCTGAAAATTTCCCGAGGGAATAAATAGGTATAACCGAATTCCACGCGAACGAATTCACAGGCAGGAGATAGTTTATAATATTAGTAGAATTTTACTATTGCATTATCATCGATATTAACTGGGTAACATAAATATTCATGTAAATTTTATTCATATGAATATGTCATACGTAGTATATTATTAACCCACTTAAAAAAAAGGAGGAGGACTTCGATATATTTAATTTATGACTTCACCTAACCAATAATATATCTGCCTGCCGTTTCTAGGTAAATTACTCACGAAAGCCAATTATTATTTCTTGCTTTTCAAAGGGGTTTAGAAGTCTGTTTTTTTATTTGTTATTTTTTATTTTGAATTTTGAAATTAAATATGAACTGTTCATGTTGTGTTTTGATCACAGTACTGCTGAACGAAGTATTAACTGCACTTGGTGAGCACTTATGCAACGCTGATAACTACCGCCAGGTGGCGCCGGAGTATCTTATACAAACTTGGTGGAAAATTGCCAGTAACATGAAGTCGACGACGAGTTTCCTAAATGTTTTGGCACCTTGGCTACAGTTTGCCTGTACACATTTATCGGTACGTTTCAAAGCCGCTGCTCAATTACGTTACACCAAATGGTATCGCTTTCGCGAAAAGTAAACCAATTGTGCCCTTATTTACATAGAGTTAAGACTAAATTGGTTTGCATTTCGAGCCAAACCGATACCAGTTGTGCTGCGTTATTGAGCTGCCAATCTAGACGACCCAATCTGATCAATCAGATTATTAATAAGAGAGCTCCATGAAATATTTTTACTTATCATACCATTTTTGTCTGACGAGTTTGGTATTCCATCGAGTATCCATTTAACCCAGATTAGGAAACATCTGAATTGATTATTCAGATGTTTCTTTATTTTAATTATTATGACCCTTAGAGACTTTATACATCTCTAAGTCACTTAACTTATCCAGACGTGGAGACTATACATCTCCCTTGTTATTTATTTATTATAATTAATTTGTACCCATTAGGTTTATTTGCTGCCCCTTTTACCCGACTGCGTAACGCAATAGAGGAGAGAAATTTATTCTGCCAGGCTTGTGGGGCCGATATGGAAATAGCAGTCGGTGACTCTCCATAAAATCCTATAATACCTATTTGAAGTCACCGACTGCTATTTCCATATCGGCCCTTCAAGCCTGGCAGAATAAATTTCTTGTTTCTTACGTATTGAGGTTATGCAGTCGGGTTTTTTTTTTTAAATTATGTGTTAGTACTAGTAGTGATAATACTCTAATGTAAAAGTTGAAAAAAAGAAGACTTACTGCTGAGTTTCTTGCAGCGTTTCTTCTCAGCAGATGTCACCTGTCTAAGCGCTGATAGCTTCAGACATGTGAAAGAGCCCATGTGGCCTTCTTGCAAAATAAATATTTTCATTTTCAGTACACTACACATTCTGTCAAAAGGAAGCTAAGTAAAAAAGAAATAACCCTCCTTTTCCCAGTCGGGTAGTAATTATTACTCTTATCGCCTGTTTCAGACGCAACACGTTAATATCATCCTGCGAGGGACCATTCGCTACATAATCAAATCTGGAAAGCCTGCTGATGAGTACTCTGGAAATTTCCAGTTTGTTTTGAGGAGGATGCTTAACTCCATTCCTGATGTCGAGGAGTTGTTTCTGATGGTAATATGATTGTAATAATGCAATTCAGGGCCGCGTATATAAGAAGCCACACTTCCCCTCTTAATTATGTTCGGCTGATGGCTGGACCAAGTTCATGTGGTACCTAAGCGGCTATCTTCGAGTCATACGAGTTTTTTAAACTACCCTACTTGGTTTTGTGTTAATACATTCAGCTTGCTGGCAAAAAGTAATATATTTTGTTTTAGCCACAGTCAATGCCTTTGTTCAAGTGCGAGTGAGACAACTTCATTCTTATTGGAATAATAAATTGAGTAAGTTTTCTTATGATAAACCAGTTTGTAATGTTTTCGATTTGCAGGACGCCTTTATGCCTCTGGTGGAGTTGGTGCAGACGTCGAACGCTCGCACGATGATGGCTAAAACAGTATTGTCCATATTTTTCTCCAAATACAAATTGGTACAAATTGAGGACCCCATCGTGATTGGTAGCTTGATGAGATTGTGCTGCATCCTGCACGATTCTATCAAGTACGATATTACTAAAATTTAGTCGCAAAATATAGTGTCATACATAAGGCTAGGTGCTGACCTACCTACAATATAAGCATAGGGCACAAGACCGTTAATCCGTTAATCTTTAATTAACGATGTTAACATTTCAAGTAATGGATTAACTTTATAGTTAACCTAAAGATTGTTAACGGACTCATTAACTTCTGTTAACCCAATTAAAGTCCGTTAATCGTTAATTAAGCACCTACTATTTGCCAAAAAGGCACCGCGCGGACCGTATATATTGATATTTATAAAATTAGGTAAGTATTATTGCAAACTCTCATGTAACTCACTCTCACTCTCCCTTGTTTTATAAATTTTTCATGTCCTGCCTAAACTTCGATACCATACCAACGATACCACCATTTTTTTATAAGTAAATCACTAACGCAACGTCATATAAAATGCAATTTCTAGCACGAGTTAACGATTAACGTTAATGTAAAGGTTTAACTTTTAACGAAGTTAACTATTTGATTAACGGTGCCCAGCTTTGAATATACCTCCGTCACCTATGATCTATATGATATGATATGAAATTAGATGATCTTTTTCTGGTGACTAATGGCTGGTGATTGGTCGATAGTGACAACATACTACTCTCATTATTGATTGTGGATATGTATCCGTAGTGCAGTGACTGTCGAGGACGAGGTGAAGCTGTGCGCGGAGCTGATCACGAAGTACATCCACGCGGTGAACTACCACGACGACTTGGAGCAGCAACTGAATTTCTACGTCGAGAGTCGGTCGGCTTACATAAAACTTGACGCTGTGCTCATGGCTCTAGTACATGTGAGTATTACAATGATTTTAACAGTATTTAAAATATTAGAACTCCTCTGCTGCACTGGGAGTGAAGAAATAGCATAGAATGCGTGCAGATGCTTATCATCCTGGCATGTCGTAAAAGTCGACTAAGGGACGGGTCCTCTCCAACATGGTGGACTATCTGTATGGGAGATGGGCTGATCACCTGTCACCATACGGTTCATCATACCATCTTAGGACTAATTAATCGAACGTGGCCACAAGTACTCTTGTGGCTCTGCCCACCCCAATAGGGATTTCGGGCGTGATAATATGTATGTATGTGTATGTAAAATATTAGAGACCTAACTTATATTACCATATTTTTTAGTATATGTAACTGCAACACTGTCGAACAACAAAAACGTGGAATACCCTCCCGGCCCACGTCTTTCCCCCTTCTTAACCTTTTGACCGTCACAGTCGGCTGCAGCCGTCAGCGGATACAGGGTAAAAACTCCTTCATTACCTTGACTTAAAGTTGAAATTCGTGTTACTTCTCAGACATGCTTGGCGGTCAAAAGGTTAAAAACCAAGTGTCTTCAAAAGAAGCGTGAAGAAGCATCTCCTAAGCCGGCATAGTGATGGTAACAGACGCCGTACTTAATTTTGGCTAAGCGCCTGTCGCCCGCACTCACGGACTCCACTTGCCGCTTACCAACAGGTGGAAGAGGAGTCATATGTCATGCTCCAAAAAAAATATTGAATCCTTATAGATACAATTCAACCCTATAGGATCTTTATCTACCCCTCTCCTTTCCTTCCCATCCAATATAATATAATACAAATACTCTTTATTGAACACCACATAAAACATATTTGAAAAAGACAAAGAAATAAGTGAAACGGTAGGCAAATAGGACATAGTAAGGAAGGAAG
Organism: Tortricodes alternella; assembly: GCA_947859335.1. Classification (NCBI taxonomy): domain Eukaryota; kingdom Metazoa; phylum Arthropoda; class Insecta; order Lepidoptera; family Tortricidae; genus Tortricodes; species Tortricodes alternella. Next base: position 8,986,360 of record OX401976.1, read on the forward strand.
GAAGAAACGTCGTGCCATTGCAGCCCTCGCCCGTGGCTCAGACCTCAATTGTCCCGTCATAGTCCGTCATTTACGTTACAAAAAAAATATTGATCACATGTTTTTTCTTTAGAATAGAATAGTATTTATTTCTTAGAATACGGTACATTTGTTGCAAAAAAATAGTTTTGTGAACTGCATATTCTGCCGATTTTGGCGTAGAAATATTAAAATTAGTTAAGTCTACTTATATGCTGATTATACCTAATTACATTAAAATAACAATTAAAATTATAACTTATTATTCATTCGTTCATTAATTTAATAAATTAAAGCAAAATTAAATAAATGTTAATTATTTTATGTTTTAAAATCTAGAAATTCTGATACGGAATAAAAGCAAATGTCAAGCAACCATTCGAATAATCTTCTTGCAAATAATTTATTTTGTAAAATTTTAATGTCATCTGGTAACTTATTGTAAATTTTAAATTAAATTTAAATTGTTCTTTTGTCGACTAAACAAAAAATGACGAAGATATAGTGCGTTGAAGTTTCGCGTGACGTCGTGACTTTGCACACTTCGTACCAATAAGTGGGGACTTATGACGTCATAAGTCCCCACACCCGAACTTTGATGCGCGTTATCTTTGTCAATTTTGATTGATTTGATAAAGCAAATAATAAGTGTTCAATATTTTTTGATAATCTAACTGACGGACTATTTAGAATATTTCAGAAAACTTCCTTATTCAGCGATGTTCATTGTTCATTTGAAATGAAGCCTTAGCGCATTTGTAATACAATTTTGTATTGTGTGAAGTGCGTGAACGCGCTGGCGATGCGCTGCGCGGGCGCGGCGCGCGGCTGGCTGCAGCGCGCGTGCGCGGCGTACTGCTTCGTCACGGTGCCGTCGCTGCACGGCGCGCTGCCCAAAGCGCAGCTCTACTTGCTCTCTGGGCAGGTCGCGCTCCTCAACAACTGTATCGGACAAGGTAGATATACATCTACCAACATTTCTGAGTATTTTTAACCGAAAAAGGTTAATTTTCAAAAAAAAGAGGAGGAGGTTCTCAATTCGGTTGTATGTTTTTTTATTTGACAGACGACTGAAGCACAGTTAATTATAAGTAAGCAGTATTACATCTTCATACAAACGGCCGAAACGACGCACTTCGAAATCTCGGTAAACTTCGGTACACAACAGTCGCGAGTGCGCCGGGATTACGTATGGGTGCGGACAGTGTGAGCATTTATTTATGTAAATTAGGGCACGAGAATGTTTGGTGTTTTTGTTATATTAAAAACAAAATACATAAAATGCTTTTTTACTCCACAATGACTTACGGTCACTTTTGAAACTAAAATAAGAACTAAGTAGAAATAATTCAAATTAATACTCACAAAATTTGGAGTAATATTTCATGAAAAGATACTACGACAATTTAACATAGCATTATCAAATACGTAACCCAAGAAAGAAAGACAGTGGGCAGCCCTACTCTGTGTTTACATACCGAGCGGCTATAGGTAATTATTTCGAGGACACTGCCGAGACAAAATACTGCTTACTTAATTAAACTGTGACTGAAGTCCACAGATAACTTGGTAGACCTTTAAGTGTCGACCCCTGCGGCCCTAACATGAAAAACACAAAAATAAATTAAAACCGTTTATGTCTATGACTATCTGTTTCGTCGGCACTAGTGTGACAGAGACGCACTGAGAGATAAGATGGCCAATCTTATCTTTGTGTAATTCATGTTAGGGCCGCTGCACTGCAACTGTATACCCTTCATGTAACAAGTCTTCCAACTTTCGGTAGTGAGAGTGTTTTAGTATTGAATCAATCATTTGTTTTCAGCTGAAGCGAATTTCAAAGCTCTCATTAGCTTGATACCAGATATTCCTGAGTTCGTTATCGAAGATGGACAAAAGAAACTGACACACTTAAAAGTCAGCAGTTTGATCAGCGAATTCCTGTCGACTCTATTGATAATGCCGGTTAGTTGCAAATTTTGAAACTTGGCGTAACATTTGGGCAATTTAGTTCTTCTTACACTTCACATGAATGACACAAAGACAAGATCGCTCTCTAATTGCGTCTCTCTCACACTAGTGCCGACGAAAGAGATAGTCATAGAGATAAACGGGTTTAATTTATCTTTGTGTCATTCATGTTAGGGCTGGCCGCTGACTGTCTAGTGAGAGTACGCGGGTTTTGTATCTTACTCAAAATGTATAGAGATCGCTCTATTCCTCTCGGTAGCCTTCTAATTATGTCCAATATTGGCCTCCAATTGACATTGACATTATATCATATTTTTAAAGGATAATATGGACAGCAATGTGAAAGCTTATATCCTGAGTGGATTAATAAAAACCATGGAGAGAATTCATTGGAGAAAAACTGATCCTCTTTATTATATGTCGCTGCTTCGTACGTTGGATCTTCTCTGCGAAATGACACACGAAACCTATGCTTACGGGATCGATGGAGGTTTGTGTTTGTTTACCATTTGACTCAATAAGGGTGCGTTCCACTGAAGCGGAGACGAGCGTAGCGGACCAAATTCACCAATCAAATTGTCGTTGTAACACTTTAAGCCTGCTGATTGGTCAGCCGACTCCGCTCCGCTCGGTTCCGTCTCTGTTATTGACCATGATACTTTGGGTTGATTCCATTATCGCGGGTGCAACATTTAGACGCATATAAACTTCCTTAACTTGGTGTAATTTTGCAGTTCATAACAATTCTTCGTAAGGTAATATTTCCAAGCGAGCCAAAAAATTTAAATACGAATTAAAACCGAAAAAAAATATTTGAATATTAAATTCAGACTCTCTTCTTTGCACTGTTATGAAAAAAAGTAAAAAATACTGTGATATGAAATTTCATTTCGTCTATAGCGGAATCGCCTTAGGAATTTATTTAATGAACCACTTTCCATCATGATATATTTAAAAAAAAAACTCAATGTATCCCTTTCGAATATATAGAATAATCCACAGTGCCTCTGCCCTCTTATACTCTGTCATTTTGTCTTAAAAATCTTCTGACTTAAGTAATTTGACCTGCATCATGTTTGTATTTTTAGTGATATCAAATGACAAGTTATACGGAGCTGAACCGGAATACATAGAAAGCATTGAGAAATACTCTACCAATATAAGTCAAGAGCTTCTTGCTGTTTTAAAAGCGCTCGGCGATGCCAAAGAGACGAGAAAGCAGTACGATCTGGCTCTGGAGTTGTTCTGGCGGGTCATCAGGCGCGGGAACTTGGAAGACCCCTCGATGGCCAACCTGGCAGCCAATCTGTGGATGTTAGCAAATAAACTGCAAGACTCAAATCAAAGAGTTTCGGTAAGTTATCATTTTTATATTATGTTCCCAAAGCTTGGTTACATTGAATTAACCCTATCGAAGCTTCTCCCATGAATCCAAGTTTTTACTCGACTACGCGGAGCCAAAATGAGGGTATTGAGTTTTACAGATGTATGTGTGTAACCATAAATAAGATGTTTCATTGTAGCTCCTGAACTACTGGATCGATTTTAATGAATGGGGTATCATATGATTCGTGAAGAACGTGCGAATGTTATACGCTATAAGACTATAACGCTTCGGATATAAGAATTATAAACGTGTGTTATACTTCGAGCAAAAATAGAATAAACTACGTTTACGTCCAGGCGCGGTCCGAGGGGGGGGTGTCCCCCAAAATCGTACCCGTCAAATTGAAAAATCTTCTAAAAATTTACAAACTAAAACAAAAACACTAGTCTAAAAGTAATTTAATTATAAGTGACCCCCCAAGTCACATTAGGCTGCGACCGCGCCTCTTTACGTCGCCAGTCTAGTTTTTTTTTAAATTATTGTAGAACGTATTACGACGAGAAGACTGATGGTCCATTCAACCCCTTGTAAAAGATAAATCTGAAAATCTTTTCATTTAGTTACTCTTAGTTGAAGTCTGCGTCCGTCGTCAACTCACTAGCTGTCCTAGCATGAATCAAACAGGGAAAAATTATCCTTCAGTAGGTACATTAGATCGGGCCGCAAGCTCCTGCAGCCCTTTCACGTTAGATTTATATATATTTTTTTAATTCCGGAAAATAATATGATGACTTCATAAAATTTTTTAGGAACACAAAACTTGCTGACAACTTAAAACTATACATTCTTGTGACTACAAGAATACATAACAGAAGTCAAACCGCGGTCCTCATATTAACGAAATACCTCTTGCGGCCTGCACTATGTCTTTCATTCTGGTATCGAAGAAAGGGATGCACAGAGAGATTAGATAGAGACACCGTGCCCTTTATTCATTCATGTTAGAACCGCTGGTTTGGGTTCTAAAAGGAAGATTCCCGTTGAATTGAATAGTAAGACATTTCTTTTTAGGGTTCCGTACCTCAAAAGGAAAAAAGGAACCCTTATAGGATCACTCGGTTGTCCGTCTGTCTGTCTGTCTGTAAAGACCTTTTTCTAAGGAACGCGTAGGTATCAAGTTGAAATTAATATAAAATACTCAGGTCTGCAATCTCTTGAAGCTATGAAAAAATCAACCTTCTAAGTCACCGCAATCAAAAGATATGGCCGTTTATGTCTCATATTTTGATACTTTCAAGGGAATCCAAAGGGAATCAAAACCTATAGGGTACTTCCCGTTGACCTAGAATCATGAAATTGACCTAGAATCATTGAAGTCAGGCTCGCACTTGACCGGTTCCTTTTTTTTTCAGAAATCAATGCTTTTGGCTTTAAAAAATGATGACAATAAAGCCAGCCAACGGTTGCTTCATAAACTTCGGGAGTGATTGTGGAAGTAGATGTGGAAGTAGTTGTATAATGTGATGTGTATTTATATCCACTGCATTTATCAACATTACGAAGACAAGTAACAAAATAAAATTACATTAACAAAATAAATATTGTTAAAGGTAGGCTTTCTTTCATTACTAAGACCTAAACCCCAACAAAATGTACTCCCTTACCAGATTGCAAAACAGTTCCAAATCGCAGTTTGTCTTATAAGTGTCAGTAAGCAGTGCCGGATTAGACATCATCTAGCAAGAGTAGCAAATGCTACGGGCCCCGCACATTGGGGGGCCCCGCGCACGCACGCTTGCATGAGCGTATTTCTTTTTTCGATTAAGATATAGTGTCGTATAAACATATAGTGTTTTAATTAAAATACAAGAGGTCAATGTGAAGATTTCGGTATCAAAATATCAGTGGCGGCGCGTGAGGGTAAGCCGGTGTATACTTTTGTACGTTTTTAACTCAAACATTATAATAATTTATTATAAATTACTTCTTGTATTAACATAAAAATGCATGTTAAATGTTTTTTGATAAGTAATAAAAAAATATAATGTGTGTAAATAATGTTTACAAATATAAATTATACACCGGCTTACCCTAACGCGCCGCCACTGCAAAATATACAAAAATAATACAAAATTAGTAAAGCAATCCAAGGGCTTCTTGACAGAATTTGCTACGGGCCCCGCGCTGGCTTAATCCGGCACTGGCAGTAAGTGGTAGCTCAGACGCGTGCCTCTCATGCAGAGTTGCAGGTTCAAATCGCGCACCTTTGAGTATTCCAAACTGATGTGCGGTGTTGATATTTACTTGGAGAGGAACCTGCATACATCTTAGAAGTTATTCACAGTGTCTGAAGTTACCAATCGAGACTGCCCGCGTGGGAACTCCTGGCCCCTGAGACGTATATAAACCAATGTAAATAGGTGTTGTTATGTGCTTTACGGTTTACATTTTATTGGTATAACTAAAGGACCCGCCACAGCTACGCCCGCGGTATTTTCCATACAAACTTTATCACCCCTTTAGGGATGGAATTTCAAAAAATTCCTTCTTAGTGCACCTCTAGGGTACTCGAGGAATGTCTCCTCCAAATTTCAAACCTCTCGGTCCACCCGTTTAGGCTGTGCTTTGTCTATAAGTGACTCACGGTTCTGTTTTATATGTATAGATAAGAAATGTTCAACTTTTAGCCGCCTATAAGTTCCTTATAAGTTCGCATAGATATATGCAATGACCTAAAGCCCGCGAGCGCGGAGGCGAGCACGCTGACTTGTTTCGGCGCGCACGTGCGTTTCGTACGTGAACACTTGCATACAACGCCGAATGTTTCATATATCGTGACCGTGCCCGCGTGTTAAGAGGAGTGTGAACCTACGTTTTTTCATTCAAAAGGCGATTATGATTTCCACCCCTTAAATGTTAACCGATGTTCACGAAATTTTGATAGGTTGTCAGTCAGAACAAAATCTTTTGATTTTTTCACTATGATCAATAAATTCAGTTTTATTGTGGTTTCAGTATTTTCATACAAAACTAATTTTGGCATTATCTGACTTTCTTCACCTTTAATCAAAATTCAACAAAAAACGTATAAACCTAGACGTTGTACCTACTGACTGACAACCTATCAAAAATTGGTCAAAATCGTTTAACATTTAAGGGGTGGAAATCGTTATCGCCTTTTGTATGAAAAGGCTGATTTTTACCTTTGGTTCACATTCCTCTTAACGTAACCTCTTAGTGCGTGGTTGCGAGCCCCACAGCCCCGGGCGACTGCGGCGACGGCGGCAGGTCGCGGGATGGAGCAAGCGGACATTGTCCGCAGAGACACGCTCGATTGCGCGCTCTCGGTTGCACCTGTCTTTCACCTGCGCAATATTGACGCCTATAAAACCTTGTCTTTGTAATATTGTCACGTTACTTTCATTCTAAACAGAACCAGAAAAGCAGCTCGAACAAGTGAGGAGTAGTGGACGTTGGGTTCTCATTTGGGTTTTAACCCATTTTAAAATGTCTAGGCTCAGATGTTTGGTACGGATTTCTTTATAATACAGAAACGAAGTTGCAGGTACTTATTGAGTGTTATTATATTAACAGAAATTTGTTTACAGTTGTTGATTTGGACGATATGTCAAGCAGTGGTTGCTGGTGAAGATAACCAAAAAGGGTTTGTCCAGCCTTTGGATTTTGCTCCTATTTTCGACGGTGGTAATTCTGGTTAGTGTTCCAATAGACTGCTACATACCTTTTAATTTACTAACAATAATTATAATTAAACTAAAAAATTTGTAAGACATTATGAACACTTGAAATAAACACGTAGCGTGGGTTGCTTTGACCGCGACTGCACTCAACCGCTGAAGAAGGACTCCATATGAGTCCGAACCATGTCGGGTCATTCCTAATAATAAATCGTGAGTAAAGCCGTGTTTATTTCAAGTGTTAATAATTATAGTGCTTGAACTAACGACAAAATCATAAAAGATTTGGTTTTTGCAGGCATTTCTTCATTGGCTTCAAATCCTGTCGCGGCCGCTTTGCTTAAAGTAGACACGAGCCAGTATCCCCAATATTTTGACACCATTGTCAGTAGCTCCATTGACTCACTGCAAAGACGAGTAGCCCCTCAGGATAAGACTTTCGCTGCTGAGAATTTTGGTTTCAATCCTATTGCTAGCCAAAGTTTTTTTCCTCCTGCGAGGCCCGCTCAGCTAGTGGCGCAGCGCGCGCCCGCGGCGCCGCGCCGCCAGCAGCCCCTGCACTACGACATCAGAACCGTGCATGATGCCGATTACAAGGTTTACAAACCTGAAGAAAACGAGCAAGGAGAGATCTTATCCGCTTTAAAACAAAATCCTACTGTAGCTGCATATTTTAAACCCGCTGTAACGAACGTAGAAGTAGCCCACCCGCTTACGTACCGCAAGGTGGAATTGATTGAAAGTCCCGAAGACGAACGAAACTATAAGCCTAATGGTTATATTGCAGGACCGCCCCGTTTACGAAGATACACAGGAGAGCGCCGAAGAGAAAATTTGAGAAAAAGCAGTGACGAGGAAGATGATCCCTATGATTATAAATCTGAGTATATTTCGAGACCGAAGGCTTTCGACAGTGGCCCATACAACAGTGCCTACAAAGAAGAAAAAGATCCCAACAAAGATTATGAATACCCCTACGGAGGCGGCTACGACTCTGGTTATGACCACAAAGAGTATGACAGAATTAAAGAATTGTCAGAAAAGCAAGCTGCGGAAATAAAACAAAATCCGGGTAACTGCAAACAAGTCAACAGGGATGGCATGACTTGCAATGTATGCAAGGACCCAAAAACGGGAGGAAATTATGAATCATGCTCTTATGTCGCAGAACCAAAGAATAACAAATATGCGTATTCGAAGGAAAAAAAGTTCGATAGTAATGACGAGCCCGATGAACCAGAATCCCAGGGAAAGGACGAAGCATCGAATAAATCTGAAAAATATGTAGAACCGAAAGAAGACGACAAGTCCTCAGAAGAATACGCAAAATTGACGGGCCCAAAGGAAGACAGTGATGAAGACAATTCTAAGGAGAAATATAAAGCTTACTACGTTCACAACTCTAAACCCACCCCGAGTGAGGCCATACGAGCGGCTAGTGACGAGAGTTCCGAGGAAAAAGCAGACCCTTTGGTTAAACCCTACAACTACAAGCAAGCTTTGCCCGAATTTTACACCGATAATGAGCCCAAAAAAGACGTCGAACATGTCTTGGCTGAATTTAAGAAAAAGGATAGGTCAACTTGCAAGAAAGTCCAAAAGAATGGTATGACTTGCTTCCAATGTGTCGACAAGAATGGTCTTAAAAATGAAGAATGCATGTTTGTATCTGAATCTGCACCGCAAAGGAGTCATCTCGCGTACCAGGAACTTAAAGAATTCCAATCAAAGCCTGCGGTCCCAGATGCCACCAATGTAGGAGCTGAAAGTAAAATTGTAACTACAAAATCACCTCCAGCACAGAAAGCGGCGGCATACGTAGTTGCGAACAGCGGGTACGGCAAGAAGCTTAAACGGAAAAAGGCAACTCATGCCGCCGTAGCCGCAGACGCTACCAGTCCAGTTGCTAGCACCGTGCTCGCTTCCGCCGCCCTGAAGCCAGCCGCTTTACTCAGGCCCAAAAGGGAAGTGGAATCCGAGGGAGAGGCCCGTGCGGAAATCGCTGACGAAACTGAATTAGCGCCCGAAGAGTTCGCAGGTGATAATTCAAAGGGAGCGTACTGGGCGGAAACTATGCCTCGCTATAGTGCGGCTCTGGGCGTAACCTTGCCTGAATTCATGCTTTCAAGGTCAGAGCATGAAGCGTCGTTCGATGAAACTGTCGCAGGTGCGTAATAAGAGATAAGGCTGAAGTTATTTGCCAACCGGCGCACTTAATGTTAGTAGAGCGTGTCCGTTGTCAACACCTTTTTAGATAAAGCCTGAACAGAAGGTAACGGGTATTTGTTGCGTAATCAACTAAGATTTCACTGCTTACCATGCTTGCAGCTACAGCAAATCAGGCGTGAAATTTGAAATAAAAAGTGAACCATGACAAAAAAATTATAGAAAGTAGAATCAAGCAAATTATATCTCCAATCATTTCCGTTAAATTAAGTTACTCATTCTTTATAATCAAAACAAGAATCATAATAGTTATGTCAAAATAAACCTAAGCTTTTTGGTAAGAAATGTTTTATTCTTCGGTGTTTGTTGTTAACTAGTTTTAGATATTTTTTTGAAATAAAATGACTTGTAGTTGTTATCATTGGAGTTTGATTTAAACGATAGATTAAATGTGTACGGGCTAAGCCTCAATAACTTATGTATTATGTTCACCAACTGTGCCTTTGTAACCAAGTCATGGAATCTAATAAAAGGTGAAAATTTAAGTTACTTGTCCTTCGAATTAGAAATCCACTGAACGTTTTATAAGAACTAAGCGGACAAACAAACAGAGGCGTATAGCGACTGTTTCACACTATTAAGAGATAGAGAAGATGTAGATATTCTGAAAAAAATATGTACTTATTGAGACGCAGTATTGAACGTCATTGTATCCGAATTGTTGGCACGTATTTCGGTCAGCGTCCCAGATGTCAATAATGGTTTTAATGTTCCTATTTTTGCTGGTAATTGTCCAAGTTACCGTCATCGAGGAAACTGTTTTACACAGATCGCAAACCGACTCGGGAGAAAGTAATGAATTACAGTCGTGTTTCATCCGCGCGCCGGCTCACTGTTCTGCGAATATAAATAAAACTGCTTGAGATTGAAAGCCAATTATAAAATTGGTATTAGGCGCCGTATGTTTTGAGAAGCAGACGTTTAGCGGCTGTGTTAAGCAAGTTCTGTAATTGTCTCATCTCTTTATATTACAGTAAGTTTTAAATGATATATTTTTTATTAAAGTAAAGGATAGCCCATTTAAATTATTTTTTGCTCCCGCCTGTCTTTTGAATTAAAAATATAATCAAGGTTGTTTGCCAAATATACAATTGCATTAAATGATCTATTTATTTTTGTAACCTATTATGCGCGAGGGTCCGGTACATCTCCCCTTTATACTGACTTTTTAGTTATTGTTGCTATTTTATTTTGAACGTTAGGTACTGCGTACGAGTAGAAGTTATTGCGGCGTATATCTACAGGATGTTTATAGATTCACTATCGGCCAGTCTTCATAAAAATGATTTGATATATTGCCAAGTACTGATGGAATAAAAAATTCACGGCGTAGTTGATATTACTGGGGCTTAAGACGTTTAAATTACGATCCTATTTGTTTGTAACTCTGAAATTTTGTCATTGCTATAGAAGTACCTAATGTTGTTTACCTATGTCTGAATGCGTGAGCGTCAAGTTGGCGTACCCTTCGAAGATATCCAGGATCTGAAGATTCCAAAAAATATTGCCTAAATAGTACCCAATTAGTACCGAGTTAGAAAAAATAGTACCTTTGTAATTTCGGAGATATGAGCCTTGTTTAACGGGTACGCTAACTTGACGTCAAGCTGGCGTACCCGTTTTGGATCTCGAGAACGGTGCTGTTCCCAAATATGCTCTATATCCCAAAAAATTGTGCACAAATAGTACCCCTGGCTCACGAAGTCTGAACTTCGTAGCTCTTATAGAAACTGAGATATTTCATACCAAACACGGGTAAAATATTTTGCACCGTCAAGCTGGCGTACCCGGCCGAGATCACACAGAAAGCCATTGAATTCCTAAGCCAGCTATATGCCAAAAAATAGTGCCTGAAATAGTACCCCTTTTACGACAAAAGCACGTACCTACGGCTTTTCATACAAAAGGCGATAACGATTTCCACCCCTTAAACGTTAACCAATGTTCACCAATTTTTGATAGGTTGTCAGTCACAACAAAATCTAAGTCTAGGTATAGGTACGTTTTGATTTTTTCACAATAATCTTTAAATTCAGTTTTATTGTGGTTTCAGTATTCTCATAGAAAACTAATTTCGGCATTATTTGACTTTCTTCACCTTTAATCAAAATTCAAAAAACGTATAAATAAACCTAGACTTTGTACCTACTGACTGACAACCTATCAAAAATTGGTCAAAATCGTTTAACATTTAAGGGGTGACAACCGTTATCGCCTTTTGTATGAAAAGGGTGATTTTTGCCTTTGGTTCACAGTCCTCTTTAACTTCCATTGCCCATACCAATATTTTTTTATAAACAAATCACTAACACAACGACACGACTTAACGATTAACGTTAACTTCCGTAAAATCTTCTGGAATGTAACGCTTTAACGTTTAATGAAGTTAACTTTTTTAGTTACGGATTGGCGATTAACGCAGTTAACTATTTGATAAACGGTGCCCAGCTATGACATCAAAAAGCAACTTGAATCTCGACAATATGGCCAAGAACGTAATATTTTTATGTAACTTATTTAATCTAATAAATACCCTAATAGCGATAAATAGGAACCTTTAATTAATGATGAAACAACTATAGCTTTCCTTACATTAACTTACCATAGTGTACCGTTGGCATAGACATACAAAATAAGTGTTGTTTTTTTAACAACGAATGTTCAAGTGTTCGTTTAACGAACTGCAATTTTAAGTCTATTGGCCAAATTCACAAAGGGCACTCACTCAACTTGATCTTTAATGAAAGTAACGTTTATGTATTGGTTGACAACTAGTTGAAGGACATTTAACTATTAAATCTCTTAATCAAATGTAAGTGGCGTTTGTGAATTCGGCCGTTTGTAGCACAGCGCCTCTATTCGGGAACGTCCAAGCGATACTGTAGCGACGCGCTAGTGAGATTCTCATCCTACTCTTCCGCACGATGCGTAAGAGTGGGATGCGTGTTCCGCTCGCGAGCCTCAACAATATCGCTTGGACGTTCCCGACTAGAGGCCCAGTATTGCTCAAGTTAGGAATACAAACCGCAAAGAAATCCCGTCAAAATCGTTAGTAAAAAGCAAAGCCGTTTAATAATCAGATTAAAACTTTTGTGAGACATTACTAAGACTAGAAATAAGCACGGCTTTACTCACGATTTATTGTCAGAAATAGTCCGACAAAGCCGTTTAAATTGTGAATCAAACAAAATATAAAAGAACTCGTTCACAATACAAGAATGCAACAAATACTTACTTAAGTATATAATTGTTATTTTCCTTTTTTATAACTTCTTTGAAACATTACAAACCGTACTTGAAAATATGACAAGGAAAATGAAATTTCTTGTTAACCTTTTGACCGCCAAGCATGTCTGAGAAGTAACACGAATTTTAAAGTTAAGGTAATGAAGGACTTTTTACCCTGTATCCGCTGACGGCTGCAGCCGACTGTGGCGGTCAAAAGGTTAAAATATAAATACCACTAAATATGCGTTTCTGCGGACTCATTTCGCTCACGTAAACATGAGTATCTACAGTCAGCCAAGGTTACTTCTGAGCCAGTGTAAATTCCTAAATATATAAATTCTTGAGTTTTAATTACGTCACTGATGGTGTAATGGTACTGTACAAATTTATATTAATGGCGTTAAAAACTACGTTACAATTACAGCATAAAAATGAGCCTGAAGCTGGGCAATGAGGCGCCAGAGTTTGAGGAGGAGGAGTACGTGGACGTGAACTCACTGCCGCTGAAGCCTCCGCAGCGCGCGGCGCCGCCGGAGCGCCCGGTGCGCCGCCCCTGGCACCCCGTCATGTGGGACAGCTCCATCATTGGCGTTCCCGTGCCGGACAACTCGCAGTCCGATGAGGTAATATTAACTACAGTGGGCAAGCAAGGTTGACTCGGGGATAACTTAAACCAATCTTATCTCTCTATCTCTTTCGTCGGCACTAGTGATACGAGAGACGCACTTATAAATAAAACGGTGTTAACTTAACCCGTGTCAACCTTCTTAGGGTAGCAGATTAATTTTTAATCCGTATAATTTAATAATAATAAATAATAAATAATTTAATTTAATAAAAAAACCGAAGGAGAAGGTTCTCAATTCGATGCGCATATACTTTTTTTCTAGTTTATTTATCTGAAAAGTAAAATAGCAAGAGATGGTGGTGGTTTTTTACAACGTGCTGATATGGAACACCATGACACAGAGGAGCCGCGAGTTCTTTTTGGACTAAACTTTTAGAGCATATCCGTTAGTAACACGGATATTAGACCATCACAGAAAGGACGACACTTGGTGCCGAATACAATCAAGTTATTAATACAAGGTTCTAGAGTATTTTGTATGAAATCGTATTTAAATCCTAGAAATTGTTAGTTTATATTCAAGTTAATTTAGGGAGTTTGGTTTAGTAAAGTAACGGCAAAGTTTAAAAGAGAAAATTAAGCGTCGTATTAAAAATCAAGCACATAAGAAAATGTCTTGGCTGGCTCACAAAATACACGTGCAACAATTTTAGCTTTGATTCATTACCGTGAGATCGTTAGTGGCTATCATTTTGTCATTATGGTTGGTGAAGAATTTAGAATGTGACAGATTGATAAATCGTCTGCCAAAATTGATTTTGATTAATTTGTTCTTACCTACCTGCCGGTGGCGGCGCGTGAGGGTAAGCCGGTGCATAATTTCTTAACTCAAACATTATAATATTATTAATTACGTCTTGTATTAACATAAAATTGCATATTACATTTTTTTTAATGTAAATACATTTAATGATTAATAATATAATGTTTAAAAATAGAAATGATACACCAGCTTACCCTCACGCTTCGCCTCTGTTACCTGCTAAATGGCTTTGATGCTGTGGTTTCCTTTGATTAATAAGTAGGTATCTTCATTTAATCAGAATACAAATGAATTGCTAATAGTGGGATTTTGTTTAGGGGCAGTATGATGATCTTTTACAAAATTTGCGTGAGTATTTTAGGCTGGAATACAGATCTACGCAATTAAAGTCTGTTTACAAAGCTTAGATACGCGTTCGATTAGTTTATAAGTCCAACTCATTAATAACGTTTATCAATGCATATCGTAGCACATTGTGTTGGATTATTATCATTGAATTATACATACATACATACATAGCATCACGCCCGAAATCCCTAATGGGGTGGGCAGAGCCACGAGACTAGACTACTTGTGGCCACATACGATTAATTAGTCCTAAGATGGTATGATGAAACGTATGGTGACGGGATCAGACCATCGCCCATAAGTCCACCATGTTGGAGAGGACCCGTCCCTTAGTCGAATTTTACGACATGCCAGGATGATAAGCATCTGCACGCATTCTATGCTATTTCTTCACTCTCAGTGCAGCAGAGGAGTGAATTATGCACGGATGTATATATAAGGGGGGAGAGTTTAGGGGGTCTGGACCCGCCCATTCATATCTACCTATCTTTTGTGTCCGAGCCACAAAACTTGCACGCGCCGCGGCTTTGGGTTTTATGGCAACGAGAACGAACGAGCTCTTAGGTTTATTACACCTTCCTAAATTAGTCACTTACGAGAGGGACGCCGCAATATGGTGGAATGAGATGGAGATATTTCCATACGTATCTAACGTATAGCGGCGTCCCTCTCGTAAGTAACTTATTCAGGAAGGTGTAATAAGCCTTTTAGAGCTCTGTTTTTTATTATGTCCCCCCTCCCCCATGTCAAAAACTATAGCTACGTCCGTGGAATTTTGAGTAAATGCTATCGACTAGTTTGGCAACAAGCATTGTACCGCGCCGACGGTGACGACAGAGGCAGGGAAGTGACATATGATTATCTCTCGCTCTCGCACTGCTCCTTTCTAGTGCCGCTGGTACCCCGCATGTTGGCGCGCAGCTACCCAAAGCGCGGTTCAACGCTTGTGGCCAAACTATAACTGATATGCTGTAGAAGGCTGTAGACGACGCGCGTACACACACACACACGCACACATATACACGCATACATACTGCTGTTTTAACCTTTTCAACGCCAAGCATGCCTGGGAAGTAACGTGAATTTCAACTTTACGTCAAACTAATGAAGGGCATTTTTACCGTGTACACACTGACGGATATATCCGTCATTGGCGTTGAAAAGGTTAATTGTAAGATTGTGAGTAGTTTTAAGGTTTGGTTTTAATAAATGAGTTTGAGGGTAGCGTTAGAAGCTCGCCTCGGGCTGCAGCCGATAGTTTCTTTAGTCGCCTTTACCACGTGATCAGAGCCGCGCGTGCGCTAACGCTGCCACCACCCCTTATCAGTATTTTGGTGTTTTAATTATTTCCCCAGTGCCCAGTTGCACGTAACATATGCCATGTTTGTTTAGCCGCAGCGCCCGGGCGGCGAGTACCCGCACAAGCAGCGCATCCGCAACCTGCGCCGGCTCATCGAGCAGGGCAAGATCAAAGCGACGCCGGAGACGCTCATCTTCTTCCTGTGCAACAAGTTCGCCGTCTCCGACGACAGAGTGAGCAAAGTTATCGTCTAGGACACCTTCGCCTTCCATGTGACTTATTTTCGTTTTTGAAATGTATATACTACATATATTTTAAGTTATACTCGCTCTCAGTGTGATATTTGTAAGTGTTTTGCTGTGAACTCTCTAAATAATAAACAGGGTTGTAATTATAGAAAAAAGTTTTTTTTTTTTGTAAAAATCTAGCCTTGTAACTTTAATTCGACTCCTTAATCATAAGAAATGCATTTATTGCAGTATTCTTCATGTAAACATGAATCAATTATTCATTCAGTATAATATAAATTTAAGTTTGTATAAAAATTATGCGGAATTTATAGATAGAACATGTCATTCTATACAGTTTCAAATGGTTATTTGATTATATATAGCCGTGCCGTCGTCGCTACCGACTGCGCATCGAATAACAGGCAAAACAATATCGAATTTAACTGGAATAAAATAAGTAGCAGACTGTACAGTTAAGAAACTCAAGTCAGAGTAGTTACATATACTTTATATTCTTCATAAAAATTATCTACACACAAGACTTTTAATATAAACAATCGAGTTTCTCAAATATAACTTATATAAAGAATTTAAGATTGCCGTTAACAGTCGGGTGTCCTCGGGGCGCGGCGGCGGCGGCCCGGGCGGCGGGTCTATCTACTGTACAGCGGCGGCCGCCCGCGCCCCGCCCGCCGCGTCGCACTCACTCACTCTATCAGCGCACACCGCATACCCTCGGTAAATAAATAAAAAAATCGAGAAAATGAATCACTTCATGAGAAATAAGGCCGGATGAGTCTAAAAATGTCTAAGTTTAGTTAATGCAGTCCGGGGTTGGTCGTATTCCACTGTATCACGCACGAGTCGCCGTCGCCCGCGCGCGGCCGCGGCCGCTAGGTGGCGGGCGGCGGCGCGGGCGGCGCGGGCGGCGGGTGCGCGCCCGCCCCGGCCCCCGCGCCCCCCGCGCCCGCCGCGCCCGCCGCGCCCGCGCCGCTCGGCGTCACCTCCTCGTCCTCCTCCTCTTCGGGATCGAATTTCAGCATCAGCTGCTTAAACTGTCAAAAAAAGTAGCATTTTTGAATGCCTTTTCTAACCAGAGTATACTGGAATAACAGGATTATATGCTAACTTTTGGATGAAGTTTATGAAAACAAGTTAACGCTTTTACTTGAAAGTTTATATACATTCCCTTAAATACCTTTCCCACTTTGTGCTAGGAGACTATTGGCTGTATCTTGAAATAGCGAATGTCATTGTCAAATGAGACAGTTCCATAAGATAAGAACATAATGCAATCACCCAGTGCTGCTAAAATACCCACCTTATTGAATGCATAACAAGTCCTGAACGGAGACCAAGAAATGAAAAAAAAAAATGTAGCATGAGCTATCTGATGAAGTATGTATGAAGTAAGGTATTTTAGCACTGACAGTGACTGATCCAGGGGGGCAGGCAGGGCCATTGATACCCCAGAGTCATAATATATGTTAAGAAATAGGTTCAATTAAACACCCATCATTGTCTCTATTTTTAGGGTTCAAATAAATAAATAAAGGAAAGAACCCTTATACAATAATTGTTGTTTGTTTGTCTGTCAACACTCTTTTTATCATGAAAGGCTAACCGTATCAAGCTGAAATTTGCCATATTTGTAGTATATAGAAACTCGCACAAGACGGTTAAAGCATAATTAAAAAAACTAGTCACAATCCAAAAAGTACATGAAAGTCCCGAAAAATCAATTTATTAATGCCTATGGTGCCGTATGCCATTCCAAAGATTAAGATTGAGTAGCATAATTGTATTTTTTTCAGATTCAGATTTTAATGTTTAATCATTTAGAAGATATTCACGAAACAGAAATGCGCCAGCCCTGTCAACCTCCCTTTATCTCAGGAAGTCGATTTTAACATACTTCTAATTGTCGTATCGATTTGAAACTTTGTAAGTACATATATCTATTTTGGATGACAATACAATAATTTCGTGCCATCGCGCTGATCTGATGATGGAGCCAGGAGTTGGTATGGTCAACCGTACTACGTACTAGTAACCCCTCGAGTTTGGGCTGTTTTTGTTTGTTTTGAAGAGTCCTTTCACTTAGTGACCGAAGTCACTTACATTTTATACTTTTTTAGTGCATTACCGGCGAAACCATGTTTTTCGACTGATAATTTTTATTCACAGTTAAGTGCGGGACCCTCAGCGCGAGGGACAGGCTCTCAATTGACCGGTTTTTAATTTTTGGTGTTTAGGCCATAGTGAATCTAAACGCGCGTCGACAGCTGGCGCATATGTCGTCGTTTGCAAAGGCTCTAAGGGACCGCCAGTATATTGAAGAATGGAGTCGATGGTAGATAGAGCATTACCTCAAGGTAGTCGTCGACGAGCCGACGGCGGCCCTGGTCGTCGAGCTCGTCGGCGGGCTCGGCGTCGCGCAGCTGCGCCATGGTGGCGCGCGGCTCGAACACGGGCGCGTGCCGCCGCGACACCGCCTTCTCGTACACCTTCACGCTCTCCGACGGCGAGTACTGGCCGATCTTGCTGCAATCGACACACACACACACACATTAACCTTTTGTCGACTATGCGTGACAGCGTATACAGGGTAAAAAAGTCCTTCTTTACTTTGACTTAAAGTTGAAATTCGTGTTACTTCTCAGACATGCTTGGCAGTCAAATGGTTAAGGGGCTCGTAAACGGGCTAGTTTTTAGGGTTCCGTAGCCAAATGGCAAAAAACGGAACCCTTATGGATTCGTCATGTCTGTCTGTCTGTCCGTCCGTATGTCATAGCCACTTTTTTCCGAAAGTTGGTAAGTAGATGTATTCTGTGAACCGCATTAAGATTTTCACACAAAAATAGAAGAAAAAAACAATAATTTTGGGGGTTCCCCATACTTAGAACTGTAACTCAAAAAATTGGGATAGGTCTTCAAAAATTAAATTGAGGTTTCTAACATTATTTTTTCTAAACTGAATAGTTTGCGCGAGAGACACTTCCAAAGTGGTAAAATGTGCCCCCCCCCCTGTAACTTCTAAAATAAGAGAATGATAAAACTAAAAAAAATATATGATGTACATTACCATGTAAACTTCCACCGAAAATTGATTTGAACGAGATCTAGTAAGTAGTTTTTTTTTAATATGTCATAAATCATAAACCGCAACGTACCTTTCACTCAATCAACTCAAATATAAAATCGTGCGCGAGTCCAACTCGCACTTGGCCGGTTTTTTTGGCAATTTATTGTTGCAATTCGGACTTATAGACAACGCACAGCCTAAACGGGTGGTCCTAGAGGTTTGACATTTGGAGGAGACATTCCTCTAGTACCCTAGAGGTGCACTAAGGAAGGATTTTTCGAAATTCCATCCCTAAAAGGGTGAAAAGGGGTAATATAAAGTTTATATGGAAAATACCGCGGGCGAAGCTGTGGCGGGTCCGCTAGTAGAATATAAAACTAGTGAGGTAAGGCAACGTCGACAATACCACAAAACAGATAGGTACAGAAGTCAATCTACATACAAGTGCGCTCGAACAACGCACACATAGACACTGCTCACGGACACGATATCTCGGACCGGTCGGGACCAGTGCTAGCGCGACACGCGTCTGTGAACTTTTTTGGTGCAATAATGGAGCAACATAAAAAGTTAAACTGTTCAGTGGACAGTTGTTTAAATTCAACATTAAACGGTGAATTGTCATTGTTTTAAGCTACCAGTGGTTTCAGAGGTAAGTAGGTATCTGCTTGTATTTCGATGGTCCGTTTTACGTTACACAGAACAGTTAGGTAGGTAGGTAAGCGCCCGGCCCCCGACGCATATATCTAAGATCGAATTATATAATATAATAGTTTCCTATTTTGAATCAGTATAAATAAACGAAGTAACTAAATTTTGTAAGGTAAATTCACGCCACCTTACGTAAGTTGAAAACATCTTTTTTTGTTTGTGTAGATATTGTGTTGTTTTTAGTGTCATTTGATAGGTTTAGGTCTTAAACGGATAGGGCAATGGAAATTGTGTAACTAGGGTAATCCGTTTAGAAGTTATTAGGGATTTTCGATAGTGAAAATTGACAAACGTAAAATGTATATTTCTGTTCTGTAAATAACTAGATACGAATGCCACTACCACGATAGTTTTTTGTGCACAAGTCATAGTTGACAACCCTAGAGCGACCGCCTAGCGTCGGTATGAAAAGTGAAGTACATACCTACATGTGATTGACTTCTGTACCTATCTGTTTTGTGACAATACTCACGCGTCCGTGAACCCGTAGAGCTGCTTGAGGTGCTGCTTGAGCACGAGCAGTAGCAGGCAGCCGCGCGCCTGGCGCATGGCGTCGCGCAGCGGCCGCGCGCTCGCCGGCAGCCGCGCCACCAGCGCCTCCGCCTCCTCCTCGTCCTCCTCCTCGTCCAGCCCCTCTTTCTGCTCCGCGTTCGTGCTGATCAAACCCTGGGGATATACATATACAATCAACTCAATCAATAGTACATTACTGAAAAGACCAGTAAGCCATACCGGACGAGTACGATTTGAAATCCGAGCCGTAGGCGAGTTTCTATGTACGAGTCCAGTATGTCACTTATTGGTCGAAGCTTGTATAGTTCTTTTCACAAAAATCTTTGTTTTTTTTATTTTTTATTAATTATTTTATTCCCATTGTACACCTTGAATTAGCATCAGGTGGGTAAAATAGCAAAAAAACCTGAGTTTCCAGGGGGACTTAAGGGTAGGAAGGACTGGTGCAAACGCACTAGCCCCTTATGGTCGGGACTTTGGACGCTCGAATCCACTGCGACCGAGAGACGAGAAAAGGCAAGAGTTAAGTTTTGGTTCAATTACCTCTCGAAAACCTTGTAGCAAATTTGATCCCGATGTTGAAATGATTATGTCGATGTGATGAATTATAAAAAGTGGCTCATCTTGTACTTGATATGGGAAGTAACTTAAATTATCTGCCAGGTACAACATTTGATCCAAAGGCGCGGTCTGGAAAGGAAAACAATTATAAACTCAAACATACTTAAAGTAATGTTATAGCATCAAGTTTGTGTTTAAGGGTGGCTAACGAGCTTATTGAACTATTGTATTATAGTTTGTTACAACCGCTGTATCGCGCCTGAGGGAGCTGCGGGGCAAGGCCCTAGGAAGGGGCGGTGGGGGCCGTCTGGCTTATATTATTTTACATATTACAAATTAACTGTATTTGCATCAGGAAATATGATATCAATGAAACGTACGGAAACATCATCGAATTGCTTGAGTAACGATAACACCAGCGCTCTTCTCTGCGGCCGCGTGTTACGTAGTAACGAATATAAAAATCCATTTAGAGACGACGGCAATTCATCTTGGTCTTTTTTCCTGAAAAAGAAAAGTAAGTTTGGTTAACACTTTACTTATAACTTAACAAAATTTAAAATGAATTTTAACTGAGTAACCAATCTTACCTAAACCCTCGGATAACACCATTTTTGGAGTTGCTTTGTACTATTTTCTGTAACTGATAAGACAGCTTGATTCCTAGTTGCGCCTTCATATGGATGAATCCGGGGTATTTTTTGTCTATCTCTTGTAAGTGCTTGTCCGCCGTGTGAGACACCGTGACCTCCAAATCCGTGCTCATACAGATCAAATACGGAACTATCTGAAAGTTTAAAATAGTAGTTTATGCAACGGTTGCATAATGATAGGCCTTAAAACACTAGTGCGGTTTTATGAAACGAGCTTTTAGCGAGTTTCATAATAAGATCGCACGTGTGTTTTAAGGCCAAATTATGCAGAGTTGCATACATAACTTTATGTACACACATATTATAAATCCTCCATGATGGGTTCAGAAACAATATTTTCTGGCAACAAGTTATTTGTTGCAATCGTGGCTGCATATTTTCGATATACGGCGCATTTTCACATCACACACACTCCGAGAAGACTACTTATTCATATTTTCAACTAAAATGTAAATTACAAACAACTTTTTCTATTCAATTCAACAAAATTCTACTTTCGTTCAGCAAAACGTCAACGCGGCGCGGCGCGTCAATAATGGCGGCCGTCCGTCAAGACCATTTTTTTTAAAATCATAGACAGACGGATGAAGTCTCTATTCTCACGTCACTCGAGATCAAATATTGTGCAGTTTATATTAAAAAAACATACTGAATCATACGGAATGTTTCGTATCAATAACTGTTTTAATATCTATGGATACTAGAATAGAGACCCACTTAAGTTTGACAGCTGTTCCAAATTTAATCTCATTTCTTTACTAAAAACGATAAAGAAGTCATGTTATTTCTTCATCGCAGCATTGGTTTTTCCTAATTGGTTGTCAAAATGGTGGTCATTTCCTATGGTTTTTGATTAACCAATGGAGGTTTTATGATATGGGTGTAGATAAAATACATTACAGCTGAATTTCTCAGACACCTTGTAGACGTGAGACCTACTGAGAAGCACAAATATAGATTTTTAGTGTAGACCCTGGAGTGAGCAGCGGGTCCAGACGTCAATACTAAAAGGTCATGTGACAGGATGAGATGTGACCAGCAAAGAAGTTTACAGCAAATATGCCCTCAGAATAGGTTTATTTAATGTTTTTTTTGTTGACCGTATATTTTTAAAAGTAGTCATTTTACGACTAAGGTATTTTATGACGTATTCTTAATACAAAATAGTTGTTATGGTTAGTGGGTCTCTTTCGCCTTTGGCTTTCTGCTGTATAGTTTCTTTTCTATGGACATTTTGCGTTGTAGTTATTTCTGCCATATAGTCATTTTGCGAGGTAGGTATTGACGTCTGGACTCTGAGCAGCTTTGCTATCGGCCGCCAGAGGCACTGGCTTTGAAGTTGGCTTGTAAGGCTACTCGTTTTCTTTACCCTGGTCTTACGCAGGGCACATGGCAGCACTAACCTGCACGGGATGCACGAGACCTTGCGCCAGCACCAGCTGCACGACCTTCATGGCGCTGGAGCGCACCACCATGCTGGTGTGGAGGAACGCGCCCAATATCTCCTTCAGGTACAGCTGGATCACTGTCGACGCCATACCCGAAGACACGTCGCCCATCTCTTTCAGGTTCTCGAGTTTCGATCGCTTCGACCCTGGGAAAATTCAATAGAAGTTGTTGTTGGATTTAACACATTCAGCGCCAACAATAGCGTAGTAGCGCGCGTAGCGCGTAGCAGCCTTTTCCCGCTTTGTAGCGACAATGCGCTACGAATGGTGCGCCTGACTAGCGGGCTCTTGGCACTCAAAGTGTTAACTATAAATTTTAAGAGAAATGTGAACCAAAGGCAAAAATCAACCTTTTCATACAAAAGGCGATAACGATTTTCACCACCTAAATGTTAACCGATTTTGGCCAATTTTTGATAGGTATAGATTTGATATTTCAGAACCAAAACTAGGTCTATACGTTTTTTTGAATTTTGATTAAAGATCAAGAAAGTCAAATAATGCCGAAATTAGTTTTGTATGAGAATACTGAAACCACAATAAAACTGAATTTAAAGATTATAGTAAAAAAATCGAAACGCATAGACCTAGATTTTGTTCTGACTGACAACCTATCAAAAATTGGTGAACATTTAAGGGGTGGAAATCGTTATCGCCTTTTGTATGAAAAGCCGTAGGTACACACTCCTCTTAACGCCAACAGTGATGAGGATGACCAAGTTTGAATCTTGCAAGTACTTCAAGGTTTCTTCATAGTAATCTTTAGCATATGTGATACAAGATTTAACACAATTTATATTCACCCCACCCCATACACCCTACGAGTCAGAAACATGTCGGGCCGTTCCTGAGAATAAATCATGAGTAAAGCGGTTTTTAATTACAAGTGAACTTACATTCCTTGTCCTGTCTGATCATTCTTTGTTCCTCCTCTTGCAAATACATTTCTATGTTCCTAAGCACGTCTGCTTTCATTTCGACGGGTGCCAGATCTGAGTTGAGCAGTTGATGGTAGAATTCTTTGAGTTCAGGCCTCAGCATGAACTCGTAATGCCTTACACAGACGGAGCCGAGCGCTTTGAGGGTGTGTGTCACGAAATCGCCGTCCTCCAAATTGACGAAGAACATCAATGTCGAGTATAACTGCTCTTTGATGTCACTCTGTTGAAACAAAACATAAGTTAAAACATAGGAAAGTACTTTCAATACGTCAAAACTATTATGTACAGTACTATTAAAATAAGTTCACCATTCGGCCATCCTCGGTTATTGTCGGTATCCCTCGTTTTTCACATAGAGTATATGAAATTACAGATATGACCTTTAAATATATTAACCATTATCTTATTAAACATAATACAACAGAAGTAACACAACCTTTTATTGAAATAAGAAAAATTATTAGTGACTATTTTTTGACAGTATGACACGCATGACAAATATCGTACTGTTACCTTACGTAAAACAGTAACTATTGATTAATAAAGAATCATGAATATTTTTTTATATTATAGGTACATTTATATACATCAATAAATAATGCATGTCCACATCGCTTCTGTACACTACTTAGGTCTACTGGTAAGTAATGTCATCATGGCAGGTGATATGCATTCCGTTTACGATACTTTGAGTTGAATGCTACCTAAAAGAAATCGCAGCCATGTAACTTCTTGTGTCATTTTCGTCTCCGGCTTTAGCCGATAATAGCCGAGAAAAGTCGAATCGTTATCTGATTTTAATCGTACTGTACTTTTGTGTAAATGCCACCTACCGCAAGTCCTTCTATTACTTTAGTTTCAGTAAAGTCGAAGTACCGCAGCAGTAAGCCGACAATGAAGAGCGATCGCCTGTATTGGGGCCTCGAATGCAGCGCTCGCGTCATATCCGGATTCCTCTGCCAACTCGACTTCCATTGTAAAAGAATACCTAAAACGAACATTTCAAAATAACGCATGTCAACCCAAGCATTAAGATACGGCCATACAAATGTCGGTGAAACGAAACTTCGGTCTTTCTTCGCTCGGTCAGTGCCTGCGAATAGTGTAACCACTTAGTGATTACCCTGCTATCTTGTACAGTCGGGTAAAATTTAATAGACTGGAGAGATGATTCAAGACAAAACCAATGAGTAAGATAATTGCGATTAACGACAACCCTCATGCAAACGTAAACGTATACATGATGGTGCGTGAGAGCAATGCAATTATAGTAGATTGTATCATATTTCATAATAAAATGACCGAATTCAGAAACGCTACTTAAGCATTTGACTAGATACTAAGTAGTTAAATCGCACGTTTAAAAATAAAAGGAAACAAGTCAAAATGAAATTAACTTTTGTTTTAAACTTTACTCAAACGCGTTAAAATTGAATTTGGAATGGATTTGTATTTCACATTATTTATATATTTTTAAACGTGCGAAATGTCCCTCTTCTAGTTGTCAACCTATACAGAAACGTCACTGAAATGTCACTCTAATTAAAGCTCAATTTGAGTGGCCTTTCTGAATTCGGCCAGAAGCATGTCGCCCGCGAAAAAAATAGTTTCGAGGCCGAGTGATACACTCTACTTTTCATCTAACTGAGAAAAATAAATAACAACTCATGAATATAACAGTTTCAGTTTGTTATAATTTCACTAGTTGACGATATCATTTTTCGCACTAATTGAGGGCAATCGTCGTTTTTCAAATGGATGGGACAAAAAATATGTTCCCTAGGACTAGGACTATTTATGTCAGACTAGTGATTATGTATGTATGTGGCAGCGAAAAAGGCAGTGATAGTCTGGCGGCCGTGCAAGTGCCTCTTCAGTAGAAAGTCGCAGGTTCCTCCCTGGCTCCCACATGACTTTTCGGAACTTATGTGAAATTTAATTTTCATCACACTTGCTCGTAATGGTTAGGATTATATGCTAGAAAAAGAAATCGTACGTTTTTTATAGGATATCACGTCACATTACATGTGCACGCTGGTCCCCGGCCCCGCGGACGCCGCCACTTATTAGAAACTTTGCTATTTAAATAGTAAGCTTTACCTTATTATTTTTCCTTCATGAAAAACATTGTAACACAAGCGGTACGGCAATTATGAACGTCGTGCCATTAAAGCACTTGCTGTGCCCTCGAATTCGAAGGTCCCTTCGTTCATAACTGCGTCTTTAACGCCCTTAATACACAATGTCCCTCTTCCTAGCGTTTTTTCCCGTCTCTAATACATATACAGGGTACGCTTTTACCACCTTCGGGAGGTCGGGTTATTAGTGGAGCGACTGCCGTCTGACCTCCGTAACCCTTGTGACAGGGGAACCAGACCAATTGGATCATGGTTACACATTTAGGTACCCAAATGTGCAGGTTTCCTCACGATGTTTTCCCTTACCGTAGGTAATACACAATGTACTATTGAGATTTAAGAGCTTTTCAGTAAAGAGAAACGTCGGAAATCTGATCAAATGAGCGAATTATTGTAACGTCGTGTAATCATTTCTGCAATGTGTCGCAAGAATGAATGCCGCGGCTCTTTCATCAAGAGACATATGTGCCTAACAGCGGGCTCTTTAACCTTTTGACCGTCCCAGTAGGCTGCAGCCATCAGCGTATACAGGGTAAAAAAGTCCTTCATTACCTCGACTTAAAGTTGAAATTCGTGTTACTTCTCAGACATGCTTGGCGGTCAAAAGGTTAATAGCTAATTTTCTAAATATTGAAGCGAAACGATAAGCGGTGTCGCGGTGGGTTTGATATTACGTAATGCCTGCCTATTATGTCAGTGAAGATAACTTTTGTTTTCTATACATATAAAACAGTACCGTGACTCACTTATAGACAACGCACAGCCTAAACGGGTGGTCCTAGAGGTTTGAAATTTGGAGGATACATTCCTCGAGTACCCCAGAGGTGCACTAAAGAGGGATTTTTCCAAATTCCATCCCTAAAGGGGTAAAAAGGGGTGATAAAGTTTGTATGGAAAATACCGCGGGCGAAGCTGTGGCGGGTCCACTAGCCGCTAATAAAAGTGTGATCTGACCGTGGTACTTGTTGAAGACGTCCCGGATGAGCTTGTAGTTGTGCGTGAGGTTGTTGACGATGGCGGCGAGTAGCGCGATGCAGGCGGCGATGACGAGCTGGCCGCGCTGCAGGATGAGCTTCACCGCGTCCTCCTCCAGCTGCGCCAGGAACACCTCGCTGGGGTGCTCCATCAGCGGCACCACCAGCTCCAGCGTCATCGCCACCGTCGACGTGATCTGCTGCTCGTATTGATTCTGCGCATCACAAACCACAACGTAACATTTGGCCCAATTCACCGCCAACAACTTAGCAAAATCCTTACTAATATTATAAATGCGAAAGTAACTGTGTCTGTCTGTCGCGCTTTCACGCCATAACTACTGAACCAATTTAAATGAAATTTGGTACACAGATAGTCTTAGCGCCTGAGAAACGACATAGGTGACTTTTTAATGCGAAAAAGGGTTGTAGGGAGTTGAAAGGGGGGGGGGGGGAATTTGTATGGAAGTATTGTCATTTTTAGAGCTAAAAGCTTGAAACTTATTTTTTACGCTGTTGATTTGATATAAATAAATAAAACATTCAAAGTTTGTTAAAGTTTTACCCTCAAGGGTGTAAAATAACAAAAGGGAATAGGGGATGAATGATTGTATGGAAATATGTAAGGTTTATGTGAATATTTTATAAGTTTTAATTAGAGCCATTCTGTGAAACTGAAGAAATAATTAAAAATGCTACCCAAAGACACTATTCCACGCGGACGAAGTCTCGGGCACAACTAGTAGAAGTATAAATTGTGTCAAGTACCTAGTGGTCTACAGGTAGAGTCCACATACATGTTATATTATTTTTTAGTGCTAAACGGATTTACAAAAAATCGTAGAACGGGTTGAATTAAAGGGGTAGCAACCTCTTAGGTGCTCTACCTCTGGACTTTCGCTTGACACAATTTACTGGGTCACCTGTATAATCAATTTCACACTTACTTGACATTTTAAACTTAGGTACGGCTGCAACGTTAAGGCATGATTAACTAATAACTGTGGCCTAATTTTCGCAAATAAATGCAGAGTTGAAAGGCACGCGAGTATCCGCTGCGACGAGCCGCTTCCTGTGAAACAAATGCATGAAACTGATGAGAGGCTTCATATTCTGTATCACAAAACCGTGTTCGATCTTCTCCCCACTTACCATCAACGCTAGTTTCTTCTAACTGTAGTAAATTTTCAATAAGGCAGTCTACGATTTGTTGACACGCTACTAATAGCGATTTAGGCGGTTGATATATAATTTTAGTTGAGTCATCTTTGTCCTCTTTCGGTTTAAATAACTGCAAAATTAGAAACCCACGTAAGATTTGATTTACAAAAACCATTTATCTCCTATGTACAGTACTATTAAAATAAGTTCACCATTCGGCCATCCTCGGTTATTGTCGGTATCCCTCGTTTTTCACACAGAGTATAATCAAATTACAGATATGATTTTTAAATATATTACCCATTACTTGTTTTAATGTTCTGACTTAATTAGTATTTTGTTTTATTTTTTTATTTTAATATAGTATAGTAACTTTTCTTAATTATCCTAGTTTATTTTAAGTGACATGTGATTTATGATAATATTTTTGTAATTTATTTGAATGCATCTGTTATCTAAGTTAATTTATTATTTTTTTTTACTTACACATCTGTCTATTAACATTTTCAAACACAATGCTTATTGTTCATGAAATAAATAAATAAAAAAATTATCTTATTAAACACGATTCAACAGAAGGATATCAGCAACAAAACTTCCTAATAGTTCTAAAGTATCACAACCTTTATATTGAAATAAGAAAATAATTAGTGACTATTTTTTGACAGTATGACACGCATGACAAATATCGTAGGTACTGTTACCTTACGTAAAACAGTAACTATTGATTAATAATCATGTTTTTTTTTATATTATAGGTACAACATCAAGAAATAATGCATGTCCATATTGTCCATATCGCTTCTGTAAACTCCTTTAGGTCTACGTGTAAGTAATGTCATCATGACAGGTGATATGCTACCTAAAAGAAATCGCAGCAATGTAACTTATCGCATTTTTGTCTCCAGCTTTAGCCGATAATAGCCGAGAAAAGTCGAATCGTTAACTGATTTTAATCGTACTGTATAGATTTACTAGCTAAAGTAAGACAGTTAAAAAGTGTTACACTCTGCAATAACTGCTGGAACCACTCGAGCCCGATGTCCCTGGAGGAGATGACGACGTCGGTGATGTTGAGCACCTTCCGGGCGAGCGGGTCGGCGGCGGCGGCGGCGGCGTCGAGCGCGCCGGGCCGCGCCGCGCCGCCGCACGGGCTGAACCACATGTTCTGGAACACCTCCATCACCAGCTTGCGGATGCCCTCCTCGTCGTTCACCCGCCTTATCATCTTCACACAGATCTCCGGTATTTTGGGGAACTCGGGGCACTCTATACAAATGTCTTTCAGTATTTTTATTACACGTTTCCTAACTGAGACCCCGGTGTCCTGTAAAAAGAGAGAAAGGGGGCAACAATAAAAAAAAGTACTCTGAGTTCAGTGGATTTGGCATAAATTAAACTGGTTACAAGGATACAAAAAACACTGAGCCGAGTCGCTACTTTAAGTTCGTGTGATGACACAGAGAAACATGTTCACTTCTTAAAAACATGCAACATACACGTTATCGATAAATAATTAATAAATGCCAGTCGACTTCTGCCATAATTTTGTATAATACTTTTTTTTTCATAAATCAGTAATCTATTACTTTGGAAACATTTATAGTTAATTGTACATACATAGCATCACGCCCGAAATCCCTAATGGGGTGGGCAGAGCCACAAGACTCTTGTGGCCACGTTCGATTTATTAGTCCTAAGATGGTATGATGAACCGTATGGTGACAGGTGATCAGCCCATCGCCCATACAGATAGTCCACCATGTTGGAGAGGACCCGTCCCTTAGTCGACTTTTACGACATGCCAGGATGATAAGCATCTGCACGCATTCTATGCTATTTCTTCACTCCCAGTGCAGCAGAGGAGCAGTTAATTGTAATTGTGTTAAAATTATAATAATCCTTACATATTATAAAACAAAGTTACTCGCCGCGTCTGTCTGTCTGTTACCGATAAACTCAAAAACTACTGAACTGATTTTCATGTGGTTTTCACCAATAGATAGAGCGATTCATTAGGAAGGTTTAGACATATAATTTGTCAAGGTTTTGTGTAACTTGGTGGAAATAAAAAAAAAATTGTTGGAAGCGTCGGAAAAATTCAAGCCGCCTGGGAGCTTTCATCGAAAACGCTGCCTAATTCCTTTGAGATATAACAAAACAATGCGTGGTGGGATATTTCTCTTTTATAAATAGATCTACAAAAACGTCCACGATGGCATACGTCTTTTAAGAATAGCTTACTATACCCATTCTATCTTCTAAAATAGTAATTTTTATGTCGGATAAGTCACAAGTTCCCGAGGGAATAATTGTAACCGAATTTCACGCGGATGAAGTCGCGGTCGGAAGCTAGTTAAGTATAATTGTAATTGGTCAAATATTAAATACGATTATTATTATGCTCGTGTTTACGTATGAATTAATTCAGGCTCCGCCAATAAAAGGTCTATATAATAGAAGGGGAACATGACTTACTAAAATCCTATTGGAGAGCATGCCGTAATACTTGTCGATCAGATCGGGCCGGCTGAGCACGAACTTGCCGACGAGGTCGACGGCGGCCTCGCGCACGGCCGTGGACTGGTCGAGGAAGGAGCGGTTGACGCCGATCTGCATGTCCTGGCGCGCCAGCACGGCCGGGTCCGCCTCCACGATCATCGCGAGGCACTTCATCGCCTTCGTGCGAATCGCGATAGTGTTCTCGCACAGAATCACCAGGATCTTCCGCAGGTACCGGTCGAAGCTCTGCGAGAACGAGCGCTTCGACGCCAGGTATTGGGAGATCAACTCCGCGCCGCCGTAGTCGATGTACGACTGCATCACTTGCACCTGCGCGCCGCCCTGGTATCTGAACGGTCTGATCTGTTCGAGGAAAAATTTTTTTCGTCGCTCTATCGTCTTGAACTTCTCCGCGGAGACGATGGCGCTGGTGTGCTTCCGGTCCGACTTGGACTCCTTCATGCCGCCGTCGCTGTCGTCGTCGGAGTCCTCGTCGGTGGTGTCGTCCTTGTAGCGCTTTTTGCTCGATTTGTGTTTGGTTTTTTTCGTGGGCGAGGAGCTCTTGGGTTGCACTACCATGTCCCTGTACCACTGTGTTATGTAGAAGTACCGCGCACAATTCCAAGCTGTGTCCTTTTGTCCATTCACCGCGAGGTAATCGAGAAGGACCCGTTGTAAGAATTCTGTCCTTTCCTCATCCTCGTCGAGTCCCGCCGTTACATTCTAAAATTATGATTAATATTAAACACACGTGTGTTACAGGTGGAGGCGCGAAAGTATAGCGTATTTGCGCAGAAGTCGAAAATTGAGTATCGTGGCCACCCCACCAATATTTCGTTCACCGCTACTTTCGTGCCGCTGCCTGTAAGTGTGCATCAAATTAAATAAGCAGAGGAACAGTTACGGTAACTGCCTGTAATCCAGGTTAAATGATAGTAATAATAATATCTTGGCCTCTAACACACATTGATTAGTCCCAAACTAGGACTCTCTGTGCTATGGGTGCTATCATTCGTGCTCATTACAGACATCATCAATCTGTTGTTTTGCTTTATTTTTTGAGATACGAAGCTTTGAAGTCATAGTTCATATCACTCGCAAAAACGCTCCATACAAAATGGACATGAATTATGACGTCACAGCGCAGTTAGAGTATACCTCAACCAATGTAAAAAGAGCGCTGACGGTCATACATTCTATATGGCCGTCATCGCTCTTTTTACAATGAGCGAGGTATACAAAATATATGGCGTTTAACCGAAATTTACAATTATTTCGGAAAATACCGTTTTTAACCCAATATCGTACAAATAGTCAATGTAGTCCGGGAAGAGGGAGAGGGGTCTCATTATGAGAAGAGGCTTGTACCCTGCGGGAAGTATATAACTATATGTTGATGATGAGTGAAGTCCTCGTAGTGCTTGCTCACCTGCCCATGGTTGCCGTCCTTCTCCTCCTCGGCGCGGATGTCGCGCACGACGGCGTCCATGGTGGCGAGCTTGGCGCGCGACGTGACGCTGTCGCGCCGCAGCCGCGCCGCCACCAGCCCCAGGTACTCCAGCGACGCCACGCGCACCGACATCTCCATCGACTTGTCCGACATATATTTTACCTGCGACATTCAACACTCCACTTAATCCTTACTTTATAAATGCAGCGGTATACCTCGTCCGTTGTAAAAAGAGCGCTGACGGCCATATAAAATGTATCGCCGTCAGCGCTCTATTTACAACGGGCGAGGTATATAATAATAATATAACCTAGTGGTATAACGCGCGGTACCCGGTGAAAGGGGTCACTGGTTCAATTCCCGGCTCACACCTCCGAGATTTTCGGATCTCATGTGCTGATTTGAATTTGATATTTACCACGTTTGAAGGAAAACATCGTGAGGAAATCTGCACACATCTGCGAAGTAATTAAGATGTGTGCGAAGTCCCCAATCCGCATTGGGCCCGCGTGGGGACTAGCAATGGGACGTAAAAAGGCCGGATGACGATAAGTTTGTTCCTCTTTGACGTCTGAACGGAGTAACAAACGTACGTGATTTTTTTTGTACAGCGATAGTTGGAGGGCTGGAAATAGATGTAAGCTATTTTTTATCCCAAAAAATAATACAGTCCCTCACAAGCAAGTATTTCAATAAAAACCACATGACATGATATTACAATTACCTCTAATTAAATACTGCATCATTCAAGTTACTTTATATAATTCTGTATGCCGAGGACCTGAATTAATGAATGCCTTAATGATCTCCCTGGCTAATCCAAGCACTTAAGGACACTCGGTGGAGTATACCTACAACGTAAGGGTAAACTTACCAGCATAGTCCCAAGCAGACTGAGCAGCAGTTCAGTAGCCGGCCATTCAGGCTTGTTGACGGTGGTGAGTAGGTCGTGCACGAAGTTCTCAAACAGCGGCCGAAAGTCCACCTCCTCGCTGCGGCTGCGGCACTTGTTCAAGAAGGAGGTGAGGAACGTGCCGCCCACGCTGATAGCTGCCTCGTACTTCGATATTATCACCAGATCTTTATCCACGTTCTGGAACAAACAAAATGTTTTGAGGGTCAGATTAAACGAAGCTCAGACAAATGTTAAACCTTCACTTGGGAAAGCCCGTATTTTCAGCTATTAAACTGGAAATCGACATTGTTTTTTTAGAGTGGTGGCGCAAACTCTTAGCTGAAATTTATTTCTCCTATGTTTTAAAGAATTGTACGACACTAGTGGACCCATCACAGCTTCGCCCGCGGTCTTTTCGATACAAACTTTATCACCCCTTCTTCACGCCTTTAGGGATGGAAATTCAAAAAATCCCTCCTTAGTGCACCTCTTGGGTACTCGAGGATTGTCCTCTCCAAATTTCAAACCTTGCGTTTAGGCTGTGCATTGTCTATAAGTGAGTAACGGTACTGTTTTATATGTATTAATATCTCAAATTTCCAAAATTTGTCATTATTCGAAAAAGATGAAATTCTAAGTCTAATACTATCTATTTTCAGCCTGAACTCGCTAAAGCAGTGAGGTGAGGAGCATTCATTTAACATTTACAGCGTTTCATACATCTTTTTGAAGCCAGCTCATGTCCCAAAGGACATGAGCTTTCAAATCAAAACAAGAATCTTCAAGATTAGTCAGAATAATAAATCAAAATCCAGCTTGAATTCTCTATTCAGAGGTCGAATATTGATAATTATATTTGATAACCGGTGGTAGATTCATTCCCTGACTTTCATAAGAGCTTGTAAAAGCCTAAATTGAATAAAGATAGTTTGACTTTGACTTTGAACTGCCTGCCCCAAATCACCTTTTTAGTAGATTCAGAATGTTCCTTATCCTTGTCCTTATCGTGCGTCTTGCAGAGCGCCTCGGGCAGCGTAACCACGCACTGCACGAGCTGCAGCACCAGGGCCGTCAACATCTGGATGTGCTGGTCGGAGCTCAGCTGGAACGAGCGCAGGTTGTGCTTCGAGCTGGGGATACGCGCTATGGACGACAGAATGTCCTCGAGTAGCAGTCTCCGGTGTTGTTCGTATTTTGTGAATATCTGTGGGGAAAATGCACCAAATTTAGGTGTTCCTAAATTCTTAGCTGTATAACGTTTTGGCGATAAAATTTATAGAAGGTGCGTTAAATTTCGAGTTACCTAGAAATACGTGGTGATTAGCGTTGAAATCTTTGTTAGACAGGTAATAAAGCCCGTTTTGTGGAGAAACTTCAGAGTACAGCGTACTAAAAGTTTAACACCGCGGCCTGCAGAATAGCACTGTGAATTGACATTCATCAGTTTGCGTCAACTGCGGCTGTGATTTGGAATAGTGATGGTGGTTTCCAGAATGGATGTGGTTGCCGGATACAAACACACATTCGACGTTGGATGGAGTGACCGTGTGGTACATCTGCTTCGAAACATAACTGACCGTGGTGACGAGCTTGAGCGCCGAGAGCTGCAGCTCGCTGACGTTCTCGACGAAGAACGGCGACACGCCCACGGTGGAGGCGTGCAGCACGGTGGTGTCGGTGAGGTGGTGCGCGGCGAGCAGCTCGGCGAGCAGCGTGACGCACTCGTGCGCGTGCGTGTACAGCTCGCGCGTGGCGCGCGTCGAGCCGCCGCCGCGCCGGCTCGCGTTGCCCGTCGCCCCGCCGCGCCGCTTGCGACCGTCCACTGCACATATCGCATACCGATGTTACAACCACAAATATAAGTTAAGGGGTCATCCATAAAGCGACGACGCGACTAGCCTAGTTGGTAGTGACCCTGCCTCCGAAGCTAGCGTCCCGGGTTCGATCCCCGGTAAGGGCAAATATTTGTGTGATGAGCACAAATGTTTCTTCCTGAGTCTTGGATGTTTCCTATGTATTTCAGTATTTATTTATCTATATAAATATATTTACCGTCTAGCACAAGCCTTTAGAGCTTACTTTGGGACTAGATCGATTGAGTAAAGATTGTCCCCCTGACTATAAAGTACGTCACATTAATTTCTTGGTGTTTTGACCCCTCTCCCGTCCTTGTCACAGTTGGTCACATTTGTGAGACCCCCCCCTAGTGTGACGTCACATATTTTGCAATTTTTACATCTTGAAATTATTAAATTAAAACAGCAGTTCCGAAATTAGTTTTATTTACAGTAGTAGAGCGAGTGTATTTTTAAGTTTCTCTTTAATAGTTAAAATTTCGCATTTTAACACTTAGATGTATTAGATTTTGAAATGTGACGTCTCGAAACTTAGGACCCCTCCCACCACTTGTCACACTCCGTCGACCCTCCCCCCTCTTGACGTGTGACGTACTTTATGGATGACCCCTTACGGCTAGTTGTCACATATTTTTCTAACGGTTTGTCTCTCGATGTTGGACTTGCTCTACCTTACTTCTAGAGATTGATTTTTCATCATAGAAAATCAAGTGACTGTGAAGAAGTCAAATGATTTGAACTTTTTTAATTCATCATGCAAATAAAACAGTTTTGATATATATAAGGTGCAAATGCTTCACACGTCACACTATTATGCAAATATTATGACTGCTAATGCCACAATAAAAAATTATGAAAAATATTGGGCCAGTTGTGTGAATGTTATGCTTTCTATACTAACCTTTCTTTTTAGATGTTGTTTGAATACTGTAGACTGGATCATAAACACAGTATATAGTGTTGTTTAGTTGAAATTTAATGAACATTATGATCCTGTCGATAACATCTTCCAGAAATATACGTTTAGGCATACTAGGCGACGTCATTATGTATAACGCAGTGAGACAAGAATCAGAAGCACACATTACTCGCTCCAAAGCCGATTCTATGCATATTTGTCTCATTTCTTCACTATCCTCCTGTTGAACAAATGAAAAATTATGTTAAATCAGCAGCTTCTATAAAAAAACCCTCACGTTACAATGATAAAAAAAAGTGTGTGTGTGTCAGCTCCAACGCACGACAGGAGTTTACTCCTTTCGAACAATTATAAAATAAACCAGTACCCATGATACCATGTTGTCATTTTTCATTTTGATATTTGACAGTAAATAATAAAGTTTTATATTAATGAATATAAACATGTCACTCATTGAATACAATAATTAATTGACACTTCGGGTCCCGTCGTCTTCTGATTGAAATCCGAGTTTTACCGATGGAAACATATTATTCACTATATCTGTATGCAATGCGAAGCGACCGACGCATCTTCGGCTAACATCGTGTGACTC
Source organism: Tortricodes alternella (assembly GCA_947859335.1). Lineage (NCBI taxonomy): Eukaryota > Metazoa > Arthropoda > Insecta > Lepidoptera > Tortricidae > Tortricodes > Tortricodes alternella. The sequence goes on from OX401976.1 coordinate 9,022,499, forward strand.
CGTCGTGTGACAGTGTGCCATCGTAGTTTGATTTTACTCCCCATAATTTTTCATACCCCGGGCTTATATATGAAAATCGATTCTTAAGGAGTAAACTCCAAAAACATAATTTAACTTACAGGATCCCCAACTAATGACATTTTCTCAGCAGCCCTTATATTCTTTTCCAGTATTGATAACAATCGCACTAGACGATCGGGAGGGATAGCCTCCATAGCACCCAGGTTCTTTAGCTTTGCAGCTTCAGAACACAATTCCTGGAGTTGATAACGGGGCAGTAAAAAATCCTCGGGTATGTCTGTCCCTTCTAGAATAAAATAAACAATTTAGCCAGTAGAATAATAGAAAATAAAATAAAATAAAGTTGTAATAATAAGGTACCCATTTCATCTGTCACGATTATATCATCTTCAATAGTTTCAAACACAGTCTCAATGAGTTTGTTGAAACGTTGATACGTATTTGTCTCCATAAGTTCATCCACTGATAACATTTCCAAAACGGGCACTAATCTCCGTTCAACCTTTCTCAGTTTTGGCCTTACTGTAATATAATCAAAATTTAATACATGTTGCATACATGCATGCAACTCTGACAATGAAACTTTCAATGATATTCAAGGGTTTAAGGATCATTTAGGCAAATTTAGGGCTATTCCCAGTTGTCTGCACCCCGGTAGCGTACTGCCAACTACTGGGAATATAAATTCCCAGTAGTTCGCACCCTCTGCAAGTGGTACGGACTAATGAGACTATTTTCCCATCTGTTCGCACTGCGGACAACTGGAAAAAACCTAATAGTTAGCACTATTTTATTTGACACAACTGTGTTTTAAATTAATATATATTCGTTTTTACATACTATAGGTTCAGGAGCATAACAAAACAATTTAAGAGTAACACACATTTACGAAAAGTAAATTTAACAATTGTAGAAAATTCACAAAAGTATATATATATATATATATAGTTCATGGAAATATTAAAAATTATTGTTTTTTAAATAACGTAAAAAATTCCACTTATACATATATCTGATGACATAATATACAGTAAAAAAATGCTTGTGTTCATTTCTTTTTTTATGGACTTTACGTTCTGTGAACTGTAAAGCAATTTTAAATGAATGTGTGTTACACTAAAATGTCTTTTTTATGCTTTTGATCCTTTAATAATATATTACTGGAAACGTAAAATACTGTGAAACGTCTCTTGATTAAGTGCATCAATTTCTTTTTTTTTAAAAGGATAATGTTGCGTATATTATCAGTTATCACGTAAAATTCTCGTAAATGTAAAATTATATAATATTGTGATCTGTTTTATTTAAATAAGATATTTTATTTAAAAAAAAATGAAACTAAATAAATTGAAAGAACTTTTAGTCAATCTTGCACTTGGCTGTTGAACTTGCTATCGGTACGAAAAAAGGAACACTCATTTCAAAACCTCGCTGTCATTACATGTAATGTTGAATTTGTGCGTGGCCTCAACTCTCGTGGTGATACCTATAATATCCGCGCGTCAAACTAAAGCTGCACAAGCCAAATAGAAACGAAAAAGAAAAAAATATCTATGACTCGTTTTTAAAACGCGTTGAGTACGGACATGACGTGTCTTTCTATAATATGTCAATGCATGACTGCTTTTCACTTCTATGAGAAAACAAATGAAACTGGCTCAATAACAACATTATGAATATTTATTTATCTATTATTTAAATTATTTTAAAATGAAATTAATTAAAATCACGGCATTTATATACTAATAAAAAGTATGGTTGAACTGTAATAAAAATAAATAAACAGCTGGGAGTCGAAAACTACTTTCCTCTTGGTAGGTAGGAGAGCAATCAATTAATTTTGAATTGGGCTAAAAAAATGTTATTACATTTCAACCTACCTATTGAAGCTTCAGATTCTTCTTTTTTGCTGGCCTCTTCATGCTTCCTTTTTACTGCTTCCCAATTTTTCTCTCTAGCTATATCTATTGCTTCTCTATCTCTGTCAACGGCTGGAGTAACATTTGAAGACTTTGCTTTAAGTGGAGCATTATCATCAGAATCAGACTCCATTGTACTATTTTTTCTCAACCTCTCTTCACTTGTAACTTCATGTCTCTTTAAGATCCCTTCCTGTTACATGGAAATAAAAAAAATGTTAATTGAAAATGTTACAAAGGATGATTATCTGAATAGTTAATGACCAAATTCAGAAAGGCCACTCAAATTGATCTTTAATTAAAGCAACGTTTCAGTGACGTTTTTGTATAGGATGACAACTAGTTGACAGACATTTAACTATTTAATCTCTAGTTAAATTCTTAAGTGGCGTTTCTGAATTTGGCCAATAGTAAGTTAAGTTTTGAGCGATTACATCACTTACAGGTAATCTTCCGAGTTTTACAACAGGATATCTACTGTTTTTCATACTGGTGCTTTTGGTTGGTTCCTGTTTATCTTGAGTGGTGCTTTGTGGTAACTGTTGGGGCGCATAAGGCGCGCCCATCGACGGCTGAGGCACTTGAGGTTCTTGACGCAGTGGAGATGGCGCCACACTTGCTTGAGCAGGTGACTGCCCAGTTACCACATTACCATCTGTATTACAAATGAAAATCATTAAGCGAGATATTGAATACCATTCCAATCTTTTATTTATTTATTGTAAATGGGCTTACTGTCAAGTCTTAACGTATAAATATTTACCTTGTTCGAATGTCTTTTCTTGAGATTGCATTATTAATCTTGGCTGGTCAGCCATGTTGCCAGGCGACATAGAAAGAGGGTCTTTATCTTCTGTCAAGTTCAGACCGAAATTTTGATTATCCTGCGTTAGGCTATTGTAGAAGCCCCCATTTTGAGGGTTGGAACAGGATGTGTTCGACATAGGGCTTGTATATGTGGAAGAATTAGCACTATTCCAAAGAGGAGACACATTGTTCTGGGCGGTGATGTTAACTTGGCTCCCAGGCCTGGCTTGTGATGGCGGCGAGCCCATATTGACATGTGGAGATGATTGACATGGAGTCGCTAACAGCTGCTGGTTTGGAATGGCTGCAGAGTGGACTGCTGTTCCAAATGATGAAGGACTTGAATGAGCGGTGTTATGTGATGCATAATTATATGAAGCGGATGGAGACATCCCATTAAATTTTGAGGTCACATGGTTTCCCCAGTGATTTCTTTGCTGCTGGTCAAACACATTAGGATTCACGTGTAAAATTGCTTTTAGTAGTTCTGGTGTAGCTTGTTGCTGAGGTGCAGGGCTAACTGCGTTTGGTATGCTTTCATCCTTAAGATCTCTGAAAAGTTTTACATTAGATAAGTTGTATTCAAATCCCACTATTTCCTTAATAACTTTTAACACATGGTGGATTATACCTGTTTTACTTGCAACCTTTTGCTTAAAAAACTGTCAATTTAACTCTAATGAGTGACAAAAGACTGCAGATTATATGGTCTATCTTTCATTTTAACTGTTGAATGAGGCAAATTGACCCATGTCATATAATTGAAAAAAAAAAAAAAAAAAGTGTAATATGCTTTTTTATATGTTTGCTCTGCATTTCATTCAGTTGCAACAGCTTTTTAATTAGTTTAAAATGAGGTATATATGTTTTTGATGTGTACAAAAGCTAACGAAACAAAACAAAAGCAGATAAAGTATGTTTTAATATCATATTTATAAGTGAAATATATACATCAATTTTGAGCTTGAAGTCACCTAAGTTGTTAATTTCTTGATGAGTTGATGGTCACCAGACAGGTTCCTGGGGTAACATGGAGCAGAGTAGCGAAAGATAGACATGAATGGAAGAATCTAGAGGAGGGCTTTGCCAACTGGCAAATGGACATTAGAGGATAGGAGAGTCTGATATGATAGACTATTGAAAATAAACCAAAATTTTCATTTTTATGATGGTAAAATGTAAGATATTGTTGAAGTTAATGACAGCTATTACAGCTGACAGCATTTTTTTGTGCTACAGATGAATTATCTGGAGGTTCTGTGGTGTGGTGAACCAGCCAAATCTTACTCTAATCTCAAAACCTCCAAATCTGTTTGGATAAGTACTACTTTAGACCTCAAGGTTGTACTTTGAGATGAAGTTTTCATACCCAGGCTCATTATCATTGATCTATGACCTTAGATTTGATTTAAAATAATCAAAGTTCATAGATAATGTAGTAATCACAGGAAGTTAAACTTTTTCTTGGTTTGTTTAGTACCCAAAAACAGATAAAGGAGCTCCCTCAAAAACTTTACAAATTTTCATGGAAGTCAGGTCCCATCTGGTCTGTTGGTTTTCAAGATATAATTTCTAATAAAATATAAACAATCCTAAGACAGGCTAGTTTTTTGGCAATATATTGCTGTAATTTTCGCTATTCCCAAAATGATTACCTGTCATCACTAATAAGAACAAAAAGTTTAAATTTTAAGTTTTGGAGATAGCCCGAATTGCAGCAATAAATTGCCAAAAAAGTAGCCCGTTAAAAACACCTTTAAGAAGAACAATTTCAATAGAATTTTAACTTTTAGAGGTTCAATACCTCAAATGGATAAAATGGAACCCTTATAGGATCACTTGTGTGCCTGTCTGTTTGACTGTCCGTCACAGCCAATTTGCTCTGAAAGTACTGGACCCATTGAGTTAAAATTTGGTACACATATATAAGTTGGTGACCGCAACACAGATGTGAAACGAAAATAAATTAATTTAAAACATTTGAGGTGTAAATTGGAAATTTAAAAAGAAAGTTCTATAGGTAAAGAACTGTTTTCTGTATTTTTTCCATAATTTCAGGCCCAGATAAGGGCCTAAATTTTGGAAAACAGTTCTTTACCTATAGATTACAGGAAAACCTATAAGAAGTCATGGTATATATGCGGAATTATTTACAAACTGTTTATACGCAGTTTTGAACTATCACCATTGATATGTAACAGAAAGTAAATACACAAATTGACATTGAAATACTTACATATGTTCCACAGATGTTTGCATAAGTGACTGCAATAGCAGAGTAACCAAATTGTCATCACGAGTAGCAAGCAATATGGCAGCTTCCTCAGCAACACGGGGGTGAAACAACTGAGACTTATTGTTAAGGGTTGATGGTAAAGGTGTTGGAAGTGGCAGCACTGGTAATACTGAAGAAAAAACAATGCAAATTAACACATTACATGGCAACCATATATCTAGAATTAATGACTTTATGGGCATGGCGATTTAATATTCAATAGTCATGACACAACAGTAATAGCATAATAGTGGCTCAATACATAACCTCTGCTTGAATTCAAATTTTGTTTCTCTATCTTATACACACTGTGTATCACCATTCAATGTGATGGAAGATAATCATCATCATCATCATAAACCTACATAGATCCCACTGATGGGCATAGGTCTCCTCTCATAGTGAGAGGGACTGGGTGTTAGTCCCTATAGGGGCCCAGTGCTAATTAAGACTGAACGATAATGATTAGTTTTACAAATATAACTTATGTATTTCAATTCATTTATTTGTATTTATGCTCATATTATAAGAATGTATGGGATCCAGTTAATATAAAACTTAGATGTCATGATAGATTAGTCAGAGAGGTAGTAATGATATGAAACAGTTATATTTATTGCTCAGTATCATTTGCAACTAAAATCAATAAATTATTTTTATATTTCATTATGAGGTTAAACAGACATTGGGTATAACTTTAAATAAGATTAAAATACCACATGTACCAGTATTTAATATTAATATTTTGATTTTTCCTTATGGTTTAAGGTTAAGTTGAAAAAACTACGATCCCACACAAATATTAAAAATACGGTTAAATTACTGTACTTACAATCCGTCAAACTGGCTACTCCTGCCAAAGTTGTAATAGGGACACTTGGAATATCCCTCTCATTCATCTTGATTATAATATTTGGAGTAAGTTATTTTCTCAGTTGCACTAACACTAGCCTAGAAGGTAAAAAGAAAGTCTTTGCTGTCGTACTGTTACACACACCAGACGATGTTTGCGTAGTCGTTGATGCCATTATCATTTTACTTTCCACATACGTAACACTTTGCACAATGCACTAAATTTAATCAGTTTGCGATTTATCATAAGGAATGCATTTCACATATATAACAACAAATCCAAAGATTGTTGTGAAAATGGGGCAGCCGTCAATTTGATGCTTTGTTGTGCGTTGTGCATCAAAACGAAGGTCAGCGCATCTGAACGACACTCCCTGCGTCCCGTAGAAAACGTAGTATAGGTGTAAGTTAATTGTTTTCTGTTATATCAAATTGACTTATACTCACTGAAACATTATTTTAATTAATATAAATATATTTAGATCCGGAAAAATCAAACATTATTCCAACATTTAGATAATCACAGAATCGTGAAACAATGTTGCCATGTTGAGTAATATATGAATTCTGACTAATGTTGTAAGCGTTCTAAGGCTAGGTACTGACCAACAATATAACTGTGCAATATCATTGGTTGCGCAATTATATTGATCGTCAGTAGATTTAGGTTTAGGATTTAGGTTAGATGACATTGACTTTCAATATCGTCTACTGAACTGACGATCAATATAATTGTGCAGCCAGTGATATTGCACACTTATACTGTAGGTCAGTGCCTAGCCATATAGAGAATATTACACGTATAAAATATGAATTCACTGATTGATTGAGTTATTATAAATATTTCCCAAATAAATCGCTATATAAAGTGCATTGCTATGAGATAGCTTGCATCGATCAAACGAAAATGCAATTAGTGCGACGGTGCATAGGCGTATAACAGCTTAGGTACTCTACGCACTACATGAATACTTAGGTGTCACTCTCGATAGGAAATTGACGTTCAGTCGTCATATATCAGTTGTTCGCAACCGAGCAGCCTTCATATTAGGAAGGCTCCACCCGATGCTCAACAAGAATAGTAAATTGTCTCTTAGAAATAAGTTGACTATTTACAAGACTTGTGTGCGTCCTATCTTCACCTACGCAAGCGTTGTCTTTGCGCACGCATCTCCGACCCAATTGGTCAGCCTACAGCGGCTCCAAAATATATTCTTGCGCAGAGCCACGGGTGCTCCCTGGTTCATGCGTAATAGGGACCTTCATAGTGATACGGCCTTACCGACCGTAGCACAGTATATGAAGGATTTGTCGAGGAGATACTTCGATAATGCACCACATCACCCGAACCCGCTGTTCAGGGATGCGGTGGATTACACTCCTCTCGCCAACGTCCTTCCCAGACGTAGGCGTCCTCGTCACGTGTTGTCGGACCCAGATGACATGATTACGGCCAGTCTTGCGGCCAGTTCGATAGACTCTAGCCCACCTGTAGTGCAGGGCTCCGACGACACTAGCTCAGCTCCTTACACACCACACCGTCCCCTCCGGAGGAGGCGTGCACGTCCCCACACCTCCACACGTGGTCGGCCACATTTCTTCAATCGCTACCGGCATGTACCAGGTAGATTCTCACCTATCAGACACACCTGACTGAGTTTCTTGGTGCTTCTTCTCAGTCAGATTTAACGTAGCCTTTCCGAAGCACTGTAGCACAAAAATCCGATTGTTTATATCCCCGCTTAACGTCCTAAGTCCGAGGTCGGCTCAATAGGAGCACCCTTAGGCATGTTAAGTAAAACTCCCCTTGTTGAGCGCCATTCAGGCTGCTCGCATCTTTCCGGTGAAGTTGTCGAAGTCGTCAGAGACTAACAGCGTATGTCCATTCTAAAAAAAAAAAAAAAAAAACTACATGAATGGTCATTGAATACTAAAGATATTTTTCTTATTGTTGTTTTTTAGTTAGAACGATTACGTGATCGACTTGAAAAAAATGCGTTGTGGGCATCCTATCCTAGCTACATATAGTAATCTGTGATCCTATCTACCCACAATTTAGGATAACGCTTCACAGGACGCGCCTCGCCACTGAAATTCTGCGCGGCGAGCGTACTACAAGCAGTGGGTGGGTTGTTTGGGTTGGTGTTGCCGTAGTACTCAGGTACATAATTTCAACTTGATACCTTCACGCATTCCTGAGAAAAATAGGGTTGACACACAGACAGACAGATAGACAGACAGACAGACAGACAGACAGACAGACAGACAGACAGACAGACAGACAGACAGACAGACAGACAGACAGACAGACAGACAGATGGATAAACAAGTGATCCTATAAGGGTTTCGTTTTTTCCTTTTGAGGTACGGAACCCTAAAAATTAACCCGTAAAATCGATATCGATATAAATCCTAATAGGACACAGATCTGAGGGCTTAGCACAGTAATTTTTATCGCGCACATAAAGCATTCGTCCCTTTCGCACCCACCCATTAGTTAAAAAGTGACAGATGCTTTATGTGCGCGATAAAAGCTAGTGTGCTAGGCACTTAGACCAGTCTGTGATTGTCATAAAGACTCACATCTAGGTTAAAAATACGAAGAAAAAAAAGGAGTTGTTATCGTTGTGTGCGGTTTGGCTGACGTAAGGCTAGCCACTGACCTACAATATAACTGTGCAATATTACTGGTTGCACAATTATATTGATCGTCAGTAGATGATATTGACGCTCAATATCGACTACAGACGATCAATATAATTGTGCAACCAATGATATTGCACAGTTATATTGTAGGTCAGTGGCTAGCCTAAGGCGTAGAAACATATTTGAAATCGACGTTCTAATAAAATACAGCCATCTCGTTTTAACATTAGGGCGCTGATGTTTGCGGGAGCAACGTAGCATTACAGTCTTAGGTTAAATTAATATACAGCGAATGTATTACTATTCTATAATCTGTCCCGCACTACAGGTCTGCGCCAGGATTACCAATTTAGTGGTTTTACCCCTAAATTTAGGGGCAAAATAAGTGGACGAATTTTATTATAATTCACACAATAACCTGGAATACAAATAAATAAAATTAATTATATCTATATATAAGCTAAAAATTAATAAATAAACTTATGTGACGCTTATAATCAACTTAAAATTATTATCAAAATACATGCCGTTTAAAAACTAAACTTAAAAATAGCTATAAATAAAAAAATTGCCCCAAATCGCTGTCAGTTGGTAGCGTGCCCAAAAGGCTGGCAACATTGCCACGTTGGATGGCAACGCTGATCTGCTGTGCCAGATATGAGCCAGCCTTTTGGTCACGCGTCCCTGAAGACCCTGTGAGCGCTCTCCCCCGGGGTCCCAGGGTCTTAACCCCAAACGGCTCAAATAGACAGCCATTATTTAGGGCTGTGTATTTGGGCCGTTTGTGGAGCTCGGCTGAATTGGCAGCAGATCCAGCCTTTACAGCGGTACCAAGAAGAGGAGACGACGCCAGTGTATCAACATACGTCGCGTCCCAAACAAGGGGCCTTCCCATCTTCCAAGGCACAAGGGTCATTCCGTCAGGCCTCTTGCCATCGTCTCGCACAAGGCCAGGCGGTTCAAACACTGCCTGCGCTCCCGCGCTGGCTAGCGCCCGACGGATGATATCGTTAAGGCTGGCATGGCGAGAGAGACGTCTCGCGCTCCTGCTGCACGAAAGACCATGATGGCCGAGCTGGTCGACTGGCTCACCGCAGTGGCAGCGATGTGGGGCAACGCATGTCACTCCCAGGCGTAGGGCTACGGATAGGCGGAAAGTCGAATTATCAAGTAGGGTTCCTATCTGGGTAGACGGCAGAGCTTGAAGCCACTGCCTGGATTCCCCCACTCAGCAACGGCAAGGAGTCGACCGCGCTCTGAAAGGCTGGTGGCCGTTTGATACAGATTATCCCGTACCAGCCTGCAGAGCGGCTCGTCCCATCGCCGCTGAAAACCGGGGATGCCGGGCAGGTCAATACTCGAGCAAGCGTGGGTCCACGCATTTCTGGCCTAAGATAAAAAAGGTACATCCAACTGTTGGGTGGGAAACTTTAAAATCTTTGAAATTAGATCCTGTGACGAACAAGTGGACGAATTGTTTTAGGTGCATTACATTCTTTGGGGAATAAAAAACTAACTAAAAATATGAGCAAAATTGATTATGAGCTTGACAGCACTATTTGTAACTTTCGCGCGTTCACTGAGAGAATGCTTTTTTAGAATATTTGTCGGCCGTACTTGGCATTTTAAGTTTCGACCTCACCGAAAAGACTATGATAGGGTATTGGTTCGTGCTATAGGTAGCCTACAAAAAAAAACGGTGGTTAGCGATTTAGGGGTTTTTAGGGATTTTATTTTTCTACTTCTTTTTGGGGTATACCTCTTTTAATAGTTGGCAGCCCTAGTCTGTGTAAAACGTAGGTATATATATGGTCTGTGCTCTGTGCTGTGCCGGCCGATTTTGTCATAGTAATCTGTGAGATTCTGTGTTACAAACTGATTGTTTATTTTGTTTTTACGGCTCGGTTTGTACTTTGCCCTATCCTATTAACTATATGCAATAAACGAGTTTGATATTAGTATATTTAACGCTGACATAATACTGTTATGTACTGTTCTGTTCTGTTTTATATTATTTCAGCTGCTAGGTATTGAAAGAAATATTATTGAAAGGTTCCGGCTCTCTATTCAAAATGAAGCTTCAAAGTTACGATGGAATTCTTTGGTATCTTAAGTACGTTGGTTTACCAGTTGCGTTATGCGTAACAATGTGTAAGCTATATAACCGTATGGCGCTTAAAAAGCGAAGGGCTACACTACAGGGAAAGGCAAGTACTAAGAGATAATTACGTCGGCCTAGGGATTGCTACTATTTTGGCCTACTAACTGGACTACGCTGTAAGCGATATTTTAACTAATGCTTGCTATTGTTGTAAAACCAATTAAATGATCACACTAGTGTCGCTTTTAGCAGTCCATTGTTTTAAGCAGAGACATACTGAACAGTTTGTACCATAATTCAAATTAAATATTTTATTTTCTTATTTATATTACATAATCCAAAGAACATACATTTGTGTTAGTACTCTATGTTTTATTACTTAGAAGATACAATGAGACCAAAAATAATATTATCATTTTAAATTTGTTGACATCAAAAGATAGTTAAACTTTTGAACGCCCCAGTCACTCCGCGTCTGGGGTATGCTTTCTCGCATTCAGCCATGGCGGCGTTCAAAAGGTTAAAGATACAATCAAATAATAGTAGATTTTTAAAATTTAAATATCATCATTGATTAAGGCAATTTATTAACAAGTTGTTTTGAAAATAGAGTACTAAAGTTATTTTTCTATTACGTTTTGTAGGTAGTACTTATTACTGGGGCCAGCTCGGGCATAGGAGAAGCTTTGGCTCATGCCTTCTATGATCAGGGAAGCAAAGTTATTCTGGCTGCAAGAAGAGAGCTTGAACTGAACAGAGTCAAATCAGACTTGATTTCCAAAAAAATGGTAAGTTTGTTACAACTCATACACATAAGCATAAAACTAGTTTCTGATGGTTATTGTACATGTAGTAGTTATAATTAAATCCCTACAGACTGCCCCACCTACTGCAGACCTAAATTTGTTCAAATTCTTTAGAGACAGTGAAAATATTAACCTAACCAAAGGTTAAAAAATTAAATAAAATTTGCGACGTTATTGTTCCAGTCCCATTGATGTAACTACAGTTATTGATGAGATAAATCATGACATGACAGATATTGATTAAGTATATTTGGTGTTAAGTGTTATTTAAAGTGGGTATACCTCACATCATCTAAAAATGAGTACAGGTGGTGGGGGCTGCAGCATTAATTTAACCGGCCAAATGAGAGGTTTTGTGCAATGATGAAAACATGTTTTGTTCGCTGAAAGTACAGTCATGCATGAAAATTTCTTTACACAAAGCTTATGCATTAAAAGGAAAGAAAATATTTATAAGGTTTATCGTTTTATGAAGAGAGACACTGGCAGTGGCATAGTAAATAATAATAAATAAAAAACGGACTGCAGAGAACAACAAAAACTTCCTAGGCCACAGGTTGCGTCACGTGGGAAGAGTACTGGCGACCATATAAATCGTATGGCTATCAGTGCTCTTCTGACGTGACTCTGCCTGTACCAACTGTGACATCAAATAAATATAAATTAACATTTATTTTCTGAAGTAACCCTTTTTTATTGCAGTTGACCTTGCATTACTTGTTTACAGACAATAACGACTCATGAGCCGGTAGTTTTGCGTTTGGATCTTGCTGATCTTGAGAGCTTGGACGGCTTCGTAAGGGAAGTTTATGATACTTGTGGTCATGTGGACATACTCCTAAACAATGGTGGGGTGTCCCACAGAGATTCAATACTTCACACAAAGTTGGAAGTTGACAAGCAAATAATGTATATTAACTATTTTGGTCCTGTTTGCCTAACAAAAGGTATTATTATGATTATTATATGGTAAAAGTAAGTAGCTTCTTTTGTAATACCTTCTAACACTACTTATTATTTTAGCTTTATTACCAAAAATGGTTGAACGAAAAAGTGGGCATGTGGTTTTAGTAAGTTCAGTACAAGGACTAATTGCATTACCTGATCGATCAGCATATGCTGCATCTAAGTTTGCTCTTCAGGCATTTGGTGATGCATTGCGTGCTGAAATGTATCAGCACAAAATCAATGTGTCAGTTGTAAGCCCTGGATATGTTAAAACTGCAGTTTCTATCAATGCATTAACTGGCAGTGGTGAAAAGCATGCAGGTATGAAATAGTTTCTATAATGCACATTATCACATGTTTGTGTTGTACATAAATATCTTAGATTCATGGTGAATCTTGTATTTTCAGTGATGGATCAAACAACAGCACAGGGATACACTGCAGACTACGTGGCAGACAAAATTGTGGATATGATAGTCAAAAAAGATCATGACTTAGTGATCAGTCAGTTTATACCAAAATTAGCTATATTTCTTAGACACAACACACCATCTGTTTTCTATTGGATTATGCGTAAAAGGGCTATTAAAACTAGCCTTTCGCAGTAGTTACCAATAAATAAATTGGTGGTAACTAATGGGATTTTAATTTTCAGTACCTAGTTACAAGTGATAACAGGTGGGAAAAAGACACCTATTGACGACTACTGAGATTATTTTTTCCCAGATGTACTCGTGCGAACTACGGGTGCGGAAAAACTGGGAATAGCCCAAAAAAATTGTGTCAAAAATTTGACATGAAAGTTGGCGCAGATGCATCGGGGGCGGTGTCCCCTCAACCCCCGATTCACCTCTTCTCTTTCTTAGTCTTCATTCACGATTAAAAATCCCAGGTGTAACTACTGGGTTTTTTCTCACTGGATACAACTGCGGCCCTATGCAAGACAAGGATAAGTTAAACCGTCTTATCTCTAAGTGTGTCTCTCTCACACTAGTCCCGTCGAAAGAGATAGTCATAGAGATAAACGGGTATAACTTATCTCTGTGTCTTGCATTTTAGGGCGGCTGGTAATAGTCCACGAGCCAGGTACAAATCTCGTCAATCATTTCCTCTCTGGCGGTAACCCCCAACGGTGCTCAACTCACCCACGGAACCGCAGCTGACGTTCACGAGGCTTCATGACACAACTCTCTGAGGGCCTGGCTGTGGTGTTGTGGTCAGGCCCTGAAGCATTTCAAGAGTTCTCGTCAGGCTCGTAGCTAGAGTTGAATTTGAGGTAGGGCAGCGATGATTACAAGGTAGTATCATACTATGAACAAATAATTTTCTTAGCATATTATCTTAGTTAATGGTATTTTTCCAGGTAGGACATTGGTATTTTGTGGTAGGGCATTGCCCTACAATGCCCCCCTCTAACTACGGCCCTGGTTCTCGTCCGTGAGGGAATTGGTCATGACAATCTGTTTGCTGGCTCACGGACATGTTTTGGGGGAAGAAAGCGGGGGACGGGTAGGCATCAGGCAGAATCTTGTTCAGCGGAGTCGAAAGAAAGAAAGAGATCCGGGGCCCGTTTCTCGAAGCATATTACAGTCATGTCTAATAATATTCGTGTTTTGTCTCGTTAATTTAATGAAAAAACCGGCCAAGTGCGAGTCGGACTCGCGCACGAAGGGTTCCGCTACGTACAATTACGGATTTATTATTAGAAAATAATAGTTTATGGTTTATGCATAAGGTTTATGTTTATGAAATTAAATGTTTATTTTTATATTTGAGTTGATTGAATGAAAGGTAAATTGCGGTTTACGATTTATGATGTATTAAAAAAAACTACTTAATAGATCTCGTTCAAATCAATTTTCGGTGGAAGTTTACATAGTAATGTACATCATATATTTTTTAGTTAGTTTAAGTTTGTTGATATGATCAAGGTCGGACTGTGCCGATAGTGCCCAGATGGCTTCCCAAAAGCCCAGGGCCCAGGATGGGATAATGGTAGATGCAATACTTACTGTAGGAAAATAATGAAATATACAAATCATTAATTATCAACAATATATGTGTACTAGTAAGCCTCTCAAGCCAGGTCCCCGGGGCCCGCGTCGGCCCGGGCCCGGCTGGCAGACGCCACCTCGGCTATATGGCCAGTCCTACACTGGATATGTTATCTTAATGGTAAACCAACTAATAAAACCTAAACCGGTAATCGGTTATTAATCGAACGTGGCCACAAGTAGTCTTGTGGCTCTGCCCACCCCATTAGGGATTTCGGGCGTGATGCTATGTATGTATGTTAAAAATGTAAAAATTGTATTTTTTTGTTTATGCGAAATAAATATTTTCTATTTCTATTTCTAATAGGAGAACACACTAACACACAACTAAAACAGGCTTTTTAGGGTAGCGTTGCTACATGTTTTTGGCTAAAATGAAAACTAGCCAATTGCTTTGATAAGTGAAAACAAAATGAATGCTGTTGGCTCGCTTTTATCTACCTTTACAGGATGCATGAGACCCAGCTTAAGTAATCCTACAACCAATTTGGACCAGTGTAAACAGAAACGTCAGTGGCATTGAGTAATATTGGACAACCTTTTTTAAATGTGTTTTTAAATGAAATAATTACTTCTATAACAAATTTTATTGCATGAAAACTGGTTATTTTTCTTGCCAACAATAATTACTTAGTTTTCTTCGAGAGCACATAACGCTATTAAACTATGGTGCATTTTGAGCACTGAAAGTGTAACCCGATTTCATTGAAGTTTACCCAAATCTAGTTTTTATATAAAGGAAAATATCTTTTGTACAGGCTTTAATTCTATCTAAAACTATTAATATAACATTTTTACACTGCTTTCTACTATTACATATCAATGATGCAATAATCACTAGTAAGTTTCAAAATTATCTACCTACTGCATAATTGAGAACATTGTCAACCTATTTAAGCATAAATTGGCATAGAGCTATGCTTCATGCAAACTTAATTATTTATTTAAAAGTTTGATATAGTCTCCATAGGCAAACCGCAGCAGCAGCTATGGACACTGCGCTATGTAAATATATTTTCCGCCTATTATCTGTGCGCACAAGGACTACAGGTGATGCAGATGTTAAGTCAAACAAAACAGGAAGAGTTGATAGATGACCACGATTCTTCTCCTCTTGGTATTTGCAGCATGGGTCCCATTGCCATGAGAGAGTGTAGCAACCAGCACAGAGAACTGATGCAACTCCGAATGGAGCACAAGCTAAAGAATTCCATGTTAAACCTGGAATTTTTCATAAATTAATAGTATGAGTATACAAAAAGTTTCTATACGGTTCATAATGATTGTAGAAGATTGCAAAGGCAGAGTATTTACCAGAGGCAATTCCACAAAGACCACTGTAGATGGAAACTTTATGCAATAGGTTGCCTACATAAATCCATCTTGCAGTTTCTTCTCCAAGAGACTCTGGCTCTATAACGATAACACTCACGCCGGCCTCAAGTGCTCTTTCCAATTCCATTTCAAATTTGATGTGCGCATTTTCACTGTCGTATACTTCTCGTATGATTGTGACATTCGATGGCTTTAAATCGCTGAAAAACAATGTTGAATTGTCAATATGTAAACCGATAAAATATAGTATTATGTGATTATTATTGCAAAGTGTATTAGTAGGAAATTACATAAATTAGTATATTTAGGCCGCTAAAAATAAATAGTTGAGTTCTCTCTATTATTTACAATTACAAACCTGTCACTTTCATTACCCGCCATGTTAACTAAAGACATTTTTTTTTGTTTTATTTATCTTTCTAGGGATGGCAAAGGGAACTTAGCCCATACAGCCTTAACTATAGACATTTTCTTTTCGTTGAACGTTCCCCGTAAAGGGAAGGCAAAGGCTTTCAGCTCATACAGCCAATAACAGAGTAACTAACTATAGCCAGTGGTCTGATATGGTGCAGCTGCCCTACCTATATTTGAGTGATTGTTCAGGTTAGTAGGTTACATATACACGAATATACATATTTACCCTTTCGGCGCAACTGGGTAAAAATAGTCCTGAGTGCTTAGCACACTAATTTTTATCGCGCACATAAGGCATTCGTCTCTTTCGCACCCTCATATTAGTTATAAAGTGACATGCTTTATGTGCGCGATAAAAATTAGTGTGCTAAGCCCTCTGGTTTCCTAAAAAAAACCATCACGAACCATTTTTCGCATCACGTAAAAAGAGCGCTGAGGGCCAAATTTATGGCCGTATTATAGCAGACTTCACTGTATGGGCTAAGTTCCCTTTGTCTTCCATAGAAGGGTAAATTAAACAAGAAATTAAATTAATAACGTCTATGGTAAAAAAAGGCCGTTTTCACATAAGCTGCTAATGCGTATTCCGTGATAATGCCGATTTCACACGAGGGCATGCGAGTAAGACCGTGCAGTAGATGGCACAGTACTGCTACTGGTTAAACGGATACGCCAAGACGGAACAATACCATGTACCCTTACCATGAGTTTACAGAAACTGTTCTCGTTATCGGAATCTATGGGAAATACTGCTTGTTGCCGATACAAGTAAAAGGGACCGCCGAGAACGGTTTGCGTAAACACATGGTAATGGTACTGTTGAGATAGTAACTAGGGCAGTGCAAATTATTTATGAAGTTCCCCAGATGTGTTAACCAGAAAATACTTAATTTTACTGTTTTAAATTCTAGCCACTGACCAACAATATAACTGCAATATCACTGGTTGCACAATTATATTGATCGTCAGTAGTCGTTATTGACGGTCAATATCAACTACTGACGATCAATATAATGGTGCAACCAGTGATATTGCACAGTTATATTGTAGGTCAGTGGCTAGCCTTACTCATGTCCGCGGCGTTAATAAAAAAAGTATTTTAAGCATGTTTCTATTTTTAGGGTTTCCTAACCTAAAAGTTATAAAAGGGACCCTTATGGTAAAAGTTCATTGTCTGACTCTGACCGAATGTTATGAACTTGAAATCTTGAATAGTTGTAGAAGTTGCGTGCCTCCATATAGGTACCAATTGCGGGAATAAAATGGTTAAATATTTTTTAAATTTTACTGGAAAAGGAGGCCAATGAACTGGGTTGAAAGGCCAGCATTAGGGTTTAAAGATGGTTCACTGAAAGGGCTTTTCCAAACTATTCCTTTTGATTGTTCTTTTCGACATGTTTTTATTATTTATTAACAAGAATGTGCAAAAAAGACTTTACAGGAAAAATAAAACGAAGTTCCAAATATTTATGAATTTCGAGAAAACAAAATACTTTCCAAGGTCATATCATATAGGAGGTTGCGAGAGTTATTCCTTGTTTTATTTCGTAGGTAAATTTGAAATGGTTATCTTGGTTGGTATTTAAAGCTTTTTGAATTTTGGGATCAGACATAGACATAGGCATAGAAACACTTTATTTAACGTCACAATCACTGGGCACAATGTTATGACAAAAGTATATGGTATATTTTATAACTTATGTTTAAACTTACTATTATTTTTACCTTTGCACATAAAATGTTTTGTGATACTAAAAAGGGGCTTTACTGCAGTTGGTCCACTGCAGCGCTGGTTTTCAGTCAGACTCTTGCTATTTAACCCTTACTTGGTGCATATAGGAATGGAGTATAGTTATGAAAATACCTAAAATACATATATACACATATGAAATAAATAAATTACTACGCGTCAGATATTCATACTACGTATGCCCCAAGTGCCTCTAATAACAACGGTATACTAATCTGCCGGTTTGCGTGGTGGGGGTAGGCATATAAAGTAGTCAAAAATGCAAAAAAAAAAACTTACTCGAGCGCGTCAGATTTTTGGAAGGGGTGTTAAGTAGGCCCCAAGGAAGCTCCCTTTAAAAAAACTGACAATTTCGGCGTGACGATAAGTTACGATGAATTTTTGAAAATGCAAAAAAAAAAGTTTTTTTGAAATACTCGAGCGCGTCAGATTTTCATAGGGGAGGTTTATCTCGGTATCCTGAAAGCATATTTTCTTAATCTGACAAAAATGTTGGTGGGTTCTCTTAATCTGACCAAAAAAGGTTTTTTGGTTTCTTTTTTTAGTTTACGGCACATTCGAGAAATATACCGTCGGGTCTTTTCTCTCTCTTCAATCGGCGTCATACTGAGGGCACATAGTTCTACGGTAGGGGACCATATATATATATATATATATATATATATTTTTAGTAAGTTTTAGATTATATTCTTCAAAATAAAAAATAAAAAATCGCGCTCGAGAATTAAGATTAATGTTTTTTTTTTACAAGTTCGCGACCCTATAGCTCGGCGGCGTCAATGACTTATCGTCAGATTAGTTAAATTTAGTCTTAAAACACTAAAATCAACTCCCAATATCTTAATCTGACGCGCTCGAGTATTTCAGACTATCGATTTTTTTTTACTAATCTGATCGTCTATCCTAGGCGCGCGTCACTACATATAGAGCTAAATACTTTAGAAGGTTGTTCTATTAGGTCTAAGGTATCTCTCATATCTCAAACTGCCATGCTCGAGTATTACCGAAAATTCCCCTATTCGCCTCCCTAACTACTACTAGGAAGCTCGTTGGTTATGGTTAAATCAAAATTTTGTTTCCATTTATTGTGTAATAAAAACATATAGGAAATATTTTCCTCCGCTCACGACTGTAGCCCACTGCAGCCGTTCTAAAATCCGCTTGCCTGATTAGGTAAAGGTGAATGTTGTAAACTCAGTTCCCTTGTAGTAAATAGCGGAATGTCAATGTCTAAACTTGCGGCGTTTTGACTTTATTCGTGTAACGTTACGGTTTACTATTGTTTGGAGAGCAGATATCGCATAAGGTTTTGTTGTCGCCTGATACGCAATCGTGTTTAATACTTTACCACGTATAAGGCGTGTGTGGGTGCAAGGCTGACCTTATAGGCGCTACCCACAGGTAACGCTGAACATTTATTAGTATAATTTCCAGACTACCCACGCATAATAGTTTTAATTCCTAAATCAATAGATGGTAACAAAAAACTTATAATAAAAGGTATAAAAGGTTCATCTAAAATCGATTTCTTTTTGACTTAACGCGACTATTTTATTTTTAATTAAAAGATACTTTTTAGGGTTCGTTAGTCAAAATAGGACACTTTATAGTTTCACAACGTCCTTCTGTCTGTTTGTATGTCATAGCTTCTTTTTCTCAGTCTTTCAATGTAAGGTACAACGTTAAAAACAGAGAATAAAATTAGCATTTTTTGGGTTAACATGTGAAGTAAAACATTAAAAATACCTACTATACTTCAAAACAAAATCTATACAGACGCCTCTAGCGGCCTTAGCATGCCAGACACGGGGATAAGTTAAACAGTCTTATCTCTAAGTGCGTCTCTCTCACACTAGTGCCGACGAAAGAGATAGTCAGGGAGATAAACGGGTTTAACTTTCTTTTTTGTCTTGCATGTTAGGGCCGCAGGAGAGGGCAGACATGACTACGGAGTACGGAGCCCTACACTGTATAATCCGGCATACACTTTGCCGGTTCCTTATAAGGTCAAAGTTAAAGTCAAACTATCTTTATTCAATTTAGGCTTTTACAAGCTCTTATGAAGGTCAAGGAATGAATCTACCACCGGTTCGGAAAAAAACCTCTACTGAGAAGAGCTGGCAAGAAACTCCGTGAGGTATCATTTTTCAAAACAAATTGTTAATTTATATGTGTACACATATAAACTAACAATGATGTCTACTGTTTTATACAAATCTATAGTTACGACTCTCGACTATTATACAAAATGTCTACAATTTGGAACAGAAAAACAATACAATCTGAATATTTGCGAGTCAGTCACCTCTGCCTTTCTTTTGCAATTAGTGGCGACGTTCCTGTTAAACCTTTAAATATTCAGTCCTCATTTGAACACCTGTTATCTGTTTGTTCACTTGGCTAAATCGAGAACTAATTTGTAATTATTTCAATCGAACTCAATACATATATCATACTGTTTCTGCGAGACAAAGCTATGCAAGGAGTGTTCACACAGTCTAATATTTTCAGGTGTTACAAACATTTTCTTTTGTCTCTTGTACTCGCTGTAATTGACCGTTTATAATGAAATACAATTTAGGCACGACACAGTTACCTATTATAGAAAATATTCTCGCAGACAAGGAAGATCTAGGCAATTGTAACCAGTGTTATGTTTCATTCTTCAATAATAACTTGTGGTAACAGATTGACTTATCGTTGCTGTCTGTGAAGATTTTTAATTAACAAAAAATCTGATTAGGTACCAAAAAGATTCATAATTAATTGTACTTACTACCAAATTTACTTTGTTTGATGTTAACATCCACTGTTTCTTTTGTCAGTTTGTTTTCCAGTACGTTATTTGGTAGCAACCACATGATACAAGATTTTTATCCTAATTGCTTTTATAAATTTGCGGTTATCATTTAAATTCAACACGAAAACTATCATAGAAGAAATAATCGAAGGAATAAATTTTTATAAAAAATTGCATTTTTATAATATACTTTATATTAATTATTAAAAGCTTTTATTTAACTTGCAATGTTTGTATGTATGTACGGGTCAAATCTTGCAAGCTGAATTAGAACCACTTCCTCTTATCCTACGGAGCTGAATTTTTACATGTTGGTTCAGTTTCGATGACAATGCATTTTTATGGTAAGCATGACCTGAATAGACATCCAGGATGAGCTCCAGACAAAGGAACTCTTCAACGGTCAACAGCACAGACACGAAATTTTGTGTAGGCATTTTATTAGGATAGCCGGTTTTAAGTTTTGCCATGTCATGGTTGCTTCACTCAGGGTTGGCTCCTAACTAGGGAACTCTTCAACGGTGAACAGACAGTCACGAAATTTTGTGTACACATTTTGTTATGATAGCCGGTTTGAAGTTTTACCATGTAATGGTTCCTGCACTCAGGGTTGGCTCCTAACTAGGGAACTCTTCAACGGTCAACAGCAAAGTCACGAAATTTTGTGTACGCATTTCATTATGATAGCCGGTTTTAAATTTTACTATGACATGGTGGCTGCACTCAGGCTTGGCTCCTAACTAGGGAACTCTTCAACGGTCAACAGCACAGTCACGATATTTTGCGTACGCGTTTTATTATGATAGCCGGTTTAAAGTTTTACCATGAAATGGTTGCTGCACTCAGGGTTGGCTCCTAACTAGGGAACTCTTCAACGGTCAACAGCAAAGTCACGAAATTTTGTGTACGCATTTCATTATGATAGCCGGTTTTAAATTTTACTATGACATGGTTGCTGCACTCAGGGTTGGCTCCTAACTAGGGAACTCTTCAACGGTCAACAGCAAAGTCACGATATTTTGCGTACGCATTTTATTATGATAGTCTGTTTTAAATTTTACCAAGACATAGTTGCTGCACTCAGGGTTGGCTCCTAACGAGGGCACTCCTCAACGGTTAACAGTACAGACACGAAATGACGTATACGCCTTTAATTAACCATGTCGTTGTCTATTTAGGCTCGAAGCTGACACATGACATGAACATTCTTAGAAACATGTCCAGCGAAAACTAAAAATTTAAAAATAAAATTTAAATTTAAATGCTCTATAATTACGAAAATAAATTATAAATTAAATCAAACCCGTCAATTTATTAAATTATTCAATTTATATGATATAAAAGCTTGTCGCGAGATTTACCTGTGTAAATGAACAAAAATACAAATGTAACTTGATCTTGACGCAAGTATTTCTAAGAAAAATGTTATATATTTCATAAAATAAATTTACACAGGTAAATCTCGCGACAAGCTTTTATATCATATAAATTGTATAATTTAATAAATTGACGGGTTTGATTTAATTTAAAATTTATTTGGGTCATTCTTGAGAATTGGATTATTCATCTAATTTTCTTGGCGATTTTTATTTTATAAAATGTTGACTTAATTACAATTAAATATATTTATCGAATTGGCATCGCTTTCTGTCAATTTGGTAGGAAGATATACCACTTTAAAATTTTAACTGCCAAGCAAATGAGATAAGACGACAGAGGCATCATAAATGCAATAAGCGAATCAACATTTTAGTAGTATTTTTGAGATCAGATGATTTATTAAATGAAAAAAAATGAAAATATTAAAATATAATATTTTATACAGTACATTTCGTGGAAACCGAAGAAAATATTCTAAGCTTCAATTTGGCACAAAATTTAATATTTCGTTCTTGCTATCGATGGAATAAAATTCTAAATAAATTAAGCAATGCGAATCAAAAAAAAAATATTTTTTCTTTGCAAGAAAACTTGAGAAAACTATCATTACTGTGCTCAAAAGTATGTTTGTTTCTAGTATGTTTCTTGTCGATTATGCCGAAGCTGTTATTAATACAGGAATAACTATTAAATGAAAACATGCAGTCATTGATGTAGTTTTGTTTTCGCTTACAACTGTATGCCAATTGCAGGAAATAAATTTTATATGAAAATACACAACAATGATAATCATAGTGAACCAAAGCCAAGCAAATGATAGATTTACCCTCACAGCTCAAAGCTCCAGCGATGAGTCACGTCCTCTCCCTGCGGCTTTAGAAGCGTTACTGATGCTGTATAGGCACGGCAGGTGCAACTCATAGAAAGACGTTTAAGTAGGGATGTGCACGTTGTTAAGTGAGGCACCAAGTAAATGATAGCTTAGCTCCGGACAAAACTTTTATAATTATTCTAAAAAAAACTATGATAAACACAGGAACCATATTTTTTCTTTCAAATCAATAACTAATATTCTAAATATATGACTCAAAACATTACTTGATTTCAATCCATGAATTGATCTTTTCGGGGTAGTTTGTTCACAAAATGGCAAATGGACGCACCAAGATAATGAGGTTTGAAATGTTTGAATTTTTTTTAGGGGTAATTTTACTTACCTTAAACAAAAAAGAAATCGTGCTCCAGTTAGATTAAGCGGTAATGTAACAAAAAAAATTAGTAAGGTCAACTATTTTAATTCTACGGGTACTTTTTCACTCTGGACGCTGTAAATTGACCCTTTCAAGAATCACCCATTTTCGTTATTTTAGAGCATTTAAATAAAAGCTTGTTTTAAAAAATGTTTTTTTACTATTATTTTTTGCCCGTTGCACTTTAATATTGCAATGGGCGTAAAATGCGTGTAAAAAAATTCGTGTCTGCGCTGTTGAGCATTGAAGAGTTCCTTTATCTGGAGCAAATCCTGGATGTCTATTCAGGTCATGCTTAGGTGCTATAAAAATGCATTGTCATCGGAACTGAACCTACATTTAAAAATTCAACTTCGTAGGATAAGAGGAAGCGGTTCTAATTCCGCTTGCAAGATTTGACCTAAACAAACCAACACACAAACATTGCAAGTTTATAAAAAGCTTGTAAACAGGAAAGGGACAGACCGCGGAGAACGTAAACATACAGACCAAGTGAAAACCAGAGCATCGTGTCGTTTCAGAAAAAAAAATGCAAAATTAAAAGCAGTGGATCGGATAAATTGGAAATTGCTCCAACGAGAAGCATGTAGCTCATATTAAGTTCATTGATGAGCTTTAACCTTTTAACTTTTGACTAACGGCGAAAAAGCGTGCCATGAGCGCTCGACGATGGCTGTAGCTGACGCAAATATATGGAAAACGGCATACCTATCGTGGCGTCAGGAGCATGGAAAACTGCCGACGGCCACAGCTGACTGTGGCGGTCAAAGGGTTAGAAAGCGTATTATTGCGAAACCAGAGACAAAGCCCCAGTCTTATTACACGACTCAAAGGAAGAACAGTTAAAGAAGGAATTTGTTATATAAATAAACGTTTTAAATTGAATTGAATTTGAATTTTTGGTTGGGTTTACAGTTTTTTATTGTCTTAACAAACTAAAAGTAGACCCCAATTTTTTCCTAATGGGATTTACAAATGTCAACTGTCAGTAAATATAATCGTAAAAGCTATAAAGGCGTGCAGATTATTAGATATATTGTTGGCCGGTGGTGTATCGTGCCCTGCGATGGTATGGCCCCTATTGTGGATAGTGCGCGATCAAATGGGCGCGGGTAATGAACCCGAGTATCCGCGGGATCCACGCCCCCTCCCCCTCCTAGCTCCGCTTTGCCTGCGCCTGCGCATGTCTCGTGCTCACGACCACGACGCTCCTTAGTGCTCCTCAAAGCAAACGAAGGGAAAAATAAGTAAGTAAGTAAGTATGTGTTTTATTACGACATCATATTATATATGTAGATGCGTAACATTAGGTGGTAGATTACAATTAGGAATAGATAATTACGTGCGTCTGTATTCTACCTTTTTACGGCGTGTAAATGTTTGTTACAAGCAGATACATACTACTTTATTACGATAGAATTAACATTAAAGTTGTATACTGCAGCGATTCCAAATGATTATTAAGTACTTAATATGTCTTTGTCTGATGCAGCGACGGTGGTATTTGGTTTTTTGCGCAAGTGAGCTATTAATTACCCCTTGCAATCGTTTTTTGTAAATTTTGAGATTGACCTATCGGGGCTGAGGTGTTCAGCAATGATCAAAGCTCCTAAATAAATAAAGATTTAAAAAAAGTACGTATGTCAAAAAATTAAGACATAATTCAAATATATTGAACAAGATTATCAAATGTAACAGAATGATGACTAATGCTGGTATTAAAATGTAAAGAAACAATATAAAACATTATAAAAATTTGGGATCACAGTTCTTTAGTATAGGTTTTTTTTTATGTCAATTGACTGACAAACGAGCAGACGGCCCACCTGATGGAAAGTGGTCATCGCCGCCCATGGACATCTGCGACACTAGAGGTGCTGCCAATGCGTTGCCAGTCTAGGGAGGATGGGGAATGGGGATGGGATGGGGATGAGGGAATAGGCCTCCGGATTTCGTCACTCACCGTACGAAACGCATTAGCAAGCTATTACTTTACGCCGATATTCTGTGAGAGCGTGGTACTACCCCGTTCGAGCCGGCCCATTCGAACAGTAATCATCTAGTGAGGATTACTGTTTCACTCTACCACTAGTAAAACGGACGGAACTAAGGAGTTCATTCATTCATTCGTAAGTCATAACTCACCACGACATGAGTTAGATATTAAGGACGACGATTTGAAGCTCTTGTCTTTTACTAAGAACGCTGATGTCATGTCTACCTACTTACATTTAAAATTGAAGTTGGTGGGTTTTACGATTTTTACGTAAAACCGGTTCACAAGCCTTTTCTTGTCATAACTTGAAATAGACTGGTATCATATTGAAATTCAATTTAGTACGAAATTCGAAATACTCAGAAGTACGGGGTTTTGCGTGTCGTCAATGCACGACTAACGATGCCACCCAATTTAAGTGACTGTTTCAACAGCGTTGTTGACTGCTATGGCTAATTCTTGTCACGATGTGTGTTATATAGTCAAGACGTGACGCACGAAGAAAGAAACCTAGGCTTAGTGTCCAGTATTTTGTTGACAATACATAGCTACATGAATGTAGAAAGTACTAAAGAGAAAAAAAATGCAAAATAATCCCTAATTATTAAAAATAAATGTAAAAGTGTGTTTGTTTGTTGATATGTCCTTCTTTCACGCAGCAACGGACCGACGGATCGACATGATTTCTTGCATAGAGATTGTTTATGGGCCGGAGAGTGACTTACGCTAGTGTTACTTCCAAAAAATTGACAGTTCGCGAGGGAACAGCGATAAGAGCCTCCCATGGGGACGATGTCGCGGTGAAACAATGGTCTTATCAATGCCAAAGATTACTTGTTTTTTTAGGATTCCGTACCCAAAGGGTAAAACGGGACCCTATTACTAAGACTCCGCTGTCCGTCCGTCCGTCGGTCCGTTCGTCCGTCCGTCCGTCTGTCTGTCCGTCCGTCCGTCCATCCGTCTATCTGTCTGTCTGTCTGTCTGTCTGTCTGTCTGTCTGTCTGTCTGTCTGTCTGTCTATCTGTCTGTCTCTCCCTTTGTCCGTCTGTCCGTCTACCACCAGGCTGTATCTCATGAACCGTGATAGTTAGACAGTTGAAATTTTCACAGACGGATGATGTATTTCTGTTGCCGCTATAACAACAAATACTTTTTGCCGTTTTTATAGATAATGGTACCGAACACTTCGTGCGCGAGTCCGACTCGCTATTGTTTTTTATTAGTAAATCGACTACATTAACCTATTTAGAGGGGACCAAATTTTCTGTTCTGAAGTTCATCACAGAAAACTAAATAGTCAACGAACTCTACGAAAAAGTGGGCAAACGAAAAAAAATACTCAAAGGAATGTCCCACATCCAAAAGTATTTTGAGCTGTTCAAGTGGTGGTTAAAGTAACGTAATCGGTATGTAATGTCTCATGACGAGAGGCGGCAATGCTTGCGGTAACGGCACACGACAAGTTGCCATGCTGTACGCGTGCGACTGAAGTCCGGACATACTTATGTTATAACATTAGACCAGACAAATTTTTGAATTTTTGGAATGTAACAGTTTGACACCGGGTTTTTTTAAGACTAATTCGACCCTGCTGAGCACGAATTTGCCCGGTGTCAGACCAATTCCCCCCCTTCCCCCCTTTGATTGAAAATATGTCCCTCGCCACGGTTTTTTTTCCGTTTTAAACAAAAACTATAAGATCTACGAGAAAATTGTCAATAGTAAAAATTATCTACATCAAATTCCCTACCAGGTGATATAAATAATTGTTGTATAGATCTTATAGTTTTTGAGTATTATCTTCCCAAACATCATACTTTTTTATTTTGAATATTTTTTATGTATGCTATATCTATAGGGAATCTGCTCAATGTGGAACAAAATGATGTATAGAATAATTAATCCTCATATATTATATTTAGCTACAAAACAAGACCTCATTGACAGTCGTAGGAGTTTTGTTTCACTTTCTACAGCTTGCAGTGCCGAACTACTTTCGAGTTTTCAAAATAGTCGGATCAGTATCCGAGTATTACGCCAGTCAATATCGAAGCAAAAAGTCAAACGACCTAGAGATTCTATACATTTCCCGTAATCACAGGTGCTCGTAGGTAAATAATTTGTGCCCATTCCGTTTGTCCGTTTCACCTTGTCTTAGTTTTTAGTGTTTTTGTACCATAATTATTTTATGATATGGTTGAAAAGAAAAGACACCGCGGGCGATATTTCTTGCATACCACTTGCACCCTTTAAAGCGCTGGTAGATTCAGACATGTGAAAGAGCCCGTGTGGCCTATTTGCAAAAACAGATATTTTCATTTACATTAATGTACCTATTCACAGATAATAATGAAGGTTCCCGTTAAAACCAACCTAGACAAACTACGTTATAAACCTCGTCCAATGTAAAAAGAGCGCTGACGGCCATATTAAAGGTATGGCCGTCAGCGCAGCAGGTTTAAAATTATTTTATATAGAATATTCGCTTTATGTTTTGAATAGTCGCCGCCGCGCGTCGGGCGCCGAACATTCATTACCAGCCTCCTGAGCACTTAGCGTTTATCTGTATAGGTTTAATTCTTGAAGCTATACCATTATATACACATTTTTGTGCTAGCAAGCAAGCATTAAGGTAATTAATACTAACTATGAAAGGACAAGAAACAAATTTTTCGGATCTGGAAAGGACATACCGAGGATACCTCATAACCGACTGTAGCGAAGCAAAAAGGAATGTTCTGTTTTTCAGGAGTATGTATGTATCTTTGTGATTATAATACTCTGTAATACTGTGTAATAAATGGAATAAATAAATAAAATAAATAAAAATTATGTATACTTATACGTAATCAATCGATTACTTACCACACCTAGAGCCAAATGTGGTGGCAAAGTATTCGGGCATACGGGTCATACTAGGCATATGACGTCACCTGAAATACAATATGGTGGATCTTAGAAGATATTTTTCTTTCTTAATATTTTTCCATCCATGCATTATTGGTATCTGATGAAAGAAGGACTTGGCGAGAGCATTCCAAAAATATATATTACGCTGGTATTTATACGTATTTCAATATACACATTAATGAAATGCCTACATTTGGAATCATATTTGGCTATCCGAATAGACCTTATATAGCCTGAGCTGTAATTAGAAAAAAAAAATTAAGTATAAAAAAACCCACTGCATAAACTTAAAAAAAGACACAATAAATTGATTCGGCCATACCTATACGGGGTCGATATGGAAATAGAATGGGGGCTCTTACACATGTCTGAATTTACCAGCGTGACATCTGCTGAGAAGAAACGCCGCAAGAAACTCAGCAGTAAGCCTTTTTTAAACCTTGACATTAGTTTTATCTAAAATTAACACATAATAAAAAACCGGACAAGCGCGAGTTAAACTCGCGTGGAGAGGGTTCCGTTCCGTACATGATTATCTGAAATTTCCGATGTTACTTTAAATACCATATACTTGTTACACTGGTATGACCAAAGTTGTTAAATTTTGATGGTATTTAATTGGGTAATTTGAGAGGGAACGAAAACATTTATTATTCTTGGGCATGATATGGAAACTGACGGGAAATCCTTGTTTACAAACAATATTGTCCTTTATGAATATTCCTAAGTACATTACCTTTAAGCAAATTGGATTTACATAGAAGCTTGCCTATTATTAAACAGGCGAGTGTGGCGAATAACCCTGTAATGCAATGCTAGTAGCTGGGACAGGATTCCTGACGTATTTATTATATATTCGCAAGGGAACTGCGCGAGTTTATTGACGCTGCGACCGTTAGAAGTCGCCTCGTGGGCCGGAGAACGGAAGCAGCCATTTCCTGGTCGCTGCATGCTGTCTGCATATAATCAGGTCCGCCATTAACCCTTGCCAGCCTGGGACATTACTTTTCTGTAGAACATGTTCCTCTTTTCTCTCTCACTCTTATGCCGTGACATCCATCGAGCGAAAGGGACAGGACTAGCGAAGTCCTGCACTTTGTTTTGGAATTTTTACTCCGGGGGTTCCCCGATGCTTATGGGCCTTGTACTAAGTACACGATATGAAATAATAATTCACTGTTTAATCAGCTTTTGCCCGCGTCTTCGCCCACGTGAAAATCGTTTATCGCGCGCAGCGCCATCTAGCGAGGAGTTACATTTCTCATATTTCCTGTATTTTAAAGGTTCCTGAAAATCCTTCTAGGATACCGGGATAACAGAATATCCTATGTCCATCACCATAATCCTATTCGGGATCAGTAGGTATAATGCGCCAATGATCGTGTGGTTTTTAATATCTATTTATCAGTTGAATTTAGATTCCTTCGATGATGCATACATTAATATTCCACCGGGGTTGGAGCCACTGTAATGATGTGTTAGCCATGGTTTCCTGTCTCCTTGTGTTTGTCGTACAGTCACGCCCTGGGCCCTGTAACATATAATTACCCTCAAATTTTAACAAAGTCGTGGCATAACTTATTAATATTTGAACTGCTGCGTATATGTCTGTGGTTATTGAAAAAAAAAAATGTTAAAATGTTCTGTATAATAAATAATGGACGCTCTGTCATATTGCGGGGGCGCATCATCGCTGCGCAAGCTGTCCCGCTCACACCGATGCAATTCAAAATAATGGCGTCGCACCGCTGGCAACGTGAAGTGCCTTGACGTTGATCGAGATGTTTCAACCTATTATATTTGCAAATATATTCAGAGTTAAAAATCTTATTGTAGTTTTAAATGTTGGCACTCAATGTTTAAAGTCAAATGTTTGCTAATAGTATATGCTTTACAACTTATCAAAATATTAAATGTCTCAGAATATAACAAAGCAAGGAGATTCCAACATATTTCAAAAAAATATTTGTGAGAAGAACTATTTTGAAATAAGTTTGTGTTCTTTTGAAGTCTTATAGTTTTTCTATAAGTTTTTTGTTAATTTTTGTAGTTTTTCCTATTTGTTTTTGGTATAGGTACGGTAGTTTTCCTCCAGCATTAACAATGATATGATCTAGTTTACTACGAGTTTTGAAGTAAAAAGGATGCTTTGTAAGCTCTCTCGAGAAACGCTCTTAAGTTGGATTCTTTTTAAATTTTGAATTGCTTTCTATGTTCCCGTAGTACACTTTTTAGCAAAATACACTGTATTTTAGTTAAAAATTGTGCGTTACTTTTAAACAATGGAACGCTTGTAAATTGTATGAAATGGGGCCTTTTTCGCCCTCCGCGCGCCCGCGCCCCCTCGCCCGCGATGCCCTCTGCTCGCTCCGGTCACCGAGCACTGTGACCTTTGAATACCCAATAGACGCTCGTGTCGCGAAGATATCGCGCAGATAAATGCCTTCTTCGCGGTTTATTTATTTCCATAAAACCACTCACGCGGTGAGAATTAATGACATGATTTATAGCCTTTGTGACTAAGATTTTATTTACAAAGTTTTTGTAATACGTTAATGTAACGTCAAATCTATTTCCAGCACGATATTAAACCACTAACAATTATATTAAAGTTTTTTTATAAATAACACAAAAAGTAAACATCCTATCTCAAGTATCAGTAGGCAACTAAAATAGCTTTAAGTTGCTAGGTGAAGTATGTACTTTCATGAATAGGAATGGATCCGTATCTGAATTAAGAAATAGTTTCGTAATGGTGGGAGAGACATTTGATTTTGTGCAGAGGTGGTTTCTGTGCAATGAACGAGTTTAATTGAAGATCTCTATAGATTATCTTGTTGAGAATCTGAGCACCGTAAGTTACTTAATAATGTTTCATTGTTACGGACGGATTTGGTACTTTGATTTAATATTTCGACTCGACTCTTACAAAAGACTTCAACGGGTACACGGAGAAGCGCGCTTATCCCTTCATGTAAATAGGGCGTCGTTTTTTAGGGTTCCGTAACCAAAGGGTAAAACGGGACCCTATTACTAAGACTCCGCTGTCCGTCCGTCCGTCCGTCCGTCCGTCCGTCCGTCCGTCCGTCCGTCCGTCCGTCCATCCGTCCGTCCGTCCGTCCGTCCGTCCGTCCGTCCGTCCGTCCGTCCGTCCGTCTGTCTGTCTGTCTGTCTGTCTGTCTGTCTGTCTGTCTGTCTGTCTGTCTGTCTGTCTGTCTGTCTGTCGTCGTTTCACACATGTATTTCTGTTGCCGATATAACAAAAAATACTAAAAAACAAATAAAATAAATATTTAAGGGGGGCTCCCATACAACAAACTCGATATTGATAACGGCAACAGGTAGACGCTTGAAATATTTACAGAATATTCACTTTAAAATTAAAATAAAAAATAAAATAAAACAAATATTTAAGGGCGCCCTCTTACAACAGACATGATTTTTTAGCCATTTTTATAGAACCGGAACCGTTCGTGCGCGAGTCCGACTCGCACTTGGCCGGTTTTTATACACTATTATACAGTATATGCGTTAAACGAATACATATACATACACTTTTATACTTTAAAGTTTTGAAAATTACAATTTATAGAGCTCCGACATCTCGCGACATGTGAAATGCGCAATATTCATTTTACCCGACTGCGTGAAGCTAAAAGGAGCATATAGCCTTTAACAGTATATGTACTATGTATGTAGCCAAAAATCGTATGTTCTACTGTAGCTCCTGAACTACTGGACCGATTTTAATAAGTGTGGTATTATACTTGTTTCGAGGCGAAGGAACGAGCCAGTGTCATAGGTTATATAAGAATCCTAAGGGTGCGTCATACTAGGAGCAAAAAGGCTTTTAGGTCGCCAGTCGGGTTTACTTTTTATTCGTGGCGGCTTTTAACTTTAAATAGATTGTTAATAATCGCTGCTCCGATTTAATACCACCGCGGTCGAGCCGGCCCTTTGAATGCGTACCTGCAGGGCTCAGTCTATTAATACGTCGGGATTATACCTCTAGATGGATAAAATATGATGCCTTTCAAGATTCTTCACCGTCTTTCGAGCTTTACTTTTGTACGAAATATGTTTATGACGCACCGCGAGATGCGCAAAAGAATTATTTTTGAGTAAGTACCCATATCTTCTTTTTTTGAGTACCTAATTATTTTTAGCTTTATAGTTTTTAATTTTAGTATTATAATGGCTCTAAATCGAAACGGAATCTTCTTAATTTAAACATTCCTAAACTTAAAATAAGAAACGTCGCACTCGATTTTGTATAGCACCACGCTGTCAAATTGAGTTTGACATTTCTTATTTGAAAAGCGACCTTTAAATTAGCGAACACACTTTCGAATTGGCTCCAATATTGTTTCATTTTATGCACCACTAACTACTGTGCATACAACTGTGCCAAATTTAAAAACTTGATACATTTATTCGTTTCTGAGAAAAGATTTTTCGCAGGACAGACTGGCAGACGAACAAAGTGTTCGTATAAGGGTTCAGTTTTTCATTCGTTGGTACGAAACCCTTAAATATATCCAATACACGGAATCTCATTACATAACCAATTTACAATACATTTATGGAACGCAAGACATTGGTAACTTTTAATAAACACTTTAATCAATTGAGTGGACGATTACTTAACGATGTTTCAAATTACTATATAACATTATTCATGTACATATTATGAACTTGTTTAAAACAATCTTAGGAGTTGAACGCTCTGTTAAAATTAACGAATTCGTCAAAATTTTAAGAATTGATCTTAAAAGATATCTATAAAGATCTATGAAGGATCTATGCGAGAAAATATATGAAGAAACTTCTACAGAACACATTATGCAAACCAAACGGTGTGCAAATATAAACCTTGACGTCATTGGTGCTAGGACCTTTGGCATTTTGCCGTAGGTGTAGCGTAGGCGACATTTTAAAATATACTAATTCATTTTTATCATCGGCCATGCAATTAATATCTCGGGACACGTTATTAAGGAGGATTCAATTAAATTCTAATTTCTGTAAAGTGCTTCTTCTTAATAGCAACTGTAAAACAGCACTTACACGGTTTTATCGACGTTTTATTTTTGAGTCACGAGGAGGTAATCATAGACTAAAGTCATGTATTCTGTAGCTTGCTACAGCGCTGTACTCGACGTCGAGTGTTATCCCTGCATAAGTCGGTTAAGGATTGTCTGTACGGCTATTTATGACATGACCCAGTCCACTATGGCTAAAGTAGTGTCACGGTTGCGATTGATTTCAGTGGGTCGCGAAATGTACTAAAACGGCTTTATTATCAGGATTTGCAGCTTATTCTTGTTTTCTCTTCATATAAAACAACAATTGCAACGAAAGTTTTTTTAAACTACTTATTAATTACGTTTCCATTGAAGCATTTCGTGATTGACCAAATGAAACCATAAAACTACAGAGAACTTTAATAATAGGTAATATGTTATGTTTATAATAATAATAAAACCATTTATTTCAGGTACCATTGGCCCATATACAAATACCTTACAGACTAACATACATATTAAAATAACTTAAAAGTAATTAAAATTCTTTAGGGGACGAAAAGGCGAAGCTCCTTGGCGTCGTCCCACCTGGAGTTGGTTTAGAAGCCCAACCGTGTGTTTCCCCCTTAAGACATCACTTGACGTGCGGCGACTCAGTTTCTGGATAGACTATTAATGTACAGAGCACCAATGTTCAGTCGTATCAAGTCTCAATATGTGTGGCCTGGCAACGGCAGACAAAGCCTCGAAGTGACACGGTCAGCCGCGTATTACTATAAGCTAGCGGGTAAGACAATCATAGTGCGCGGGTAGCAGTAGGGATGTCCATGGTATTTAATATTCCATAGAAATGTCGATATATATGTATATATATATATATATATATATATATATATATATAATTAATATGACTAATGGGAGTAATTCGAAAGCGCTAAATTTAACAGTCGCTAAACTTGAAATAAGAAACGTCGAATTAGATTTCGACAGTTTGGTGCTACACAAAATCTAGCTCGACGTTTAGAGAATTTTTAATTTAGACGACACCGCTACGAATTGGCCGCATTATCTAGTTGTAATATTACAAGTTGAAACAATAAATAAGGCAATACAATCTTATTTTATACCAAGATCAACTGCATGATTCCTTCTGGAGTTTCTCTCGTAACTTAAAAATAGAAAGATGCAATAACGCTTGATTAGCCAACGTGTTGCGATAATTCATTGATAATGACAACAACATAATATCAGACTCGCGATTATAAGAAGATGCCATATGAACAGTTGTTACGAACGTAGAAAATGCGGTTAGTAATTTTTCGGGATCAAAAGTACTTCTGTTCTATTCCAAAACCTAAGGTAACTATATACCAAACTTCATGAAAATCCGTTTAGCCGTTACGAAGCTGAGTGGTAACGAGCATACACACAGACAAACTTTCGTAGTTATAATATTAGTGTTACTATACTAGAATACTGGCAATTTGTCGAAGCTAAACGTCAATGTCGCAATTTGAGTCCGTTTTTATGAAGTTTCTTTGTGATATCATTGGATGCAAGTGTTTCTTCTAATTTCATCAAATAATGAATGTATTATTTATGGGCAGACCGCCACACTCGGTCCTGTGGTGTTTCTTTCACTGCGCACATCGCTATGGCATCTGCTCAAATACTCGAGCATTGAACTCCCCGTGAAATCCACGTTTGACGGAAACAGGTCCCTCCGCCGTGGCGCGTCGCCTCTCGTCTCGTCTCTTTAATTATCTACTTACTCAACAGCGCATAATGCCATTTACTGTTATTTTGTTTTAATCTGCACCATTACCACTTACAAGTGATGTCTACTAAACATTAAATTACCCGTATTTATAAATAGTACATGCCTTCGTCTTTGTATATTCAAATGTTTTTATTCATTGTGCATAGTTCCGGATTCATTAGCTATATTTGTAAAAAAAAAATGGTTGAAGACTGCTGTAGGTAAAGTCAGTAAAGTTAAAAAAACAAATATACGCGTCGAATTGAGAACCTCCTCCTTCGGATTTTTTGAAGTCGGTTAAAAAGTACTACAACGTATTAATAAACAAAGGAACACGAAAAGCGTTACGCTTCGAAATACGAATATATTCCGGTGTACATAGTTTTTGCTGAAGACGATAACTAACGTTTGCGATAAGTGAACACAAAAAAATTTAGAAGTAAAAAAAGTTTGCTGCACTTATTCGGAATGGCAAGTAACTACGTAAAATATATCGTTTAGTAATGATGCTTTATATAATCAACATTAATGTCTTAAATGATTAAATTATTTTTAGTCAGAAAGGATTTGTTTAATTTGTACAGATATTTCCTGACATGATTTCACGATTCAGTTATTTTGTTACGAAGGTGGCAATTTCATTTAAAAGTTGGTTAACATTTTAAACATAACATAAAGTGAGTTGTGTCGCCCACTGTAACAGGTACCTAAGTTGGTGGCGGGCTGGCCAAGTTGCCAACCTCGTTACCTTGCCCGCTTCCGTCATCACATCATCGACTGACATCATCAAGTAACCACGAACAATCAAGAGCCACCAATTAGTTGTTACTTTTTAGACAGTCTTGTTTTGTTACGTCACATAATAATGCCTTCTGTTTTTTAAATAATTATTTATGTGCAAATCCTTGCGTGATATGATAATAATCAGTTATTGTTTACCTTCGTATACCCGCAGACAAAAACGTAAGTAGTTTCGGTTCAGCGTAAGAATTCTTGACATTAATCAGTGACAGTTATAGCATGAGAATCATATGTACTTTCATGCAAGCACTTTATAAGACAGGTCAAACGCTGCCGTGGAATCCGCGGCAACTTGATTTTCTGCTTTATCTACAGGCTTGTTATACGGAATGTTAATAGCCAATGCATGAAGATTTGCCTACGTAAACGGCAACGATCAAATTGTTATGCTAATCGAAAGAAGAGATTGCGGATTATCTTAAACGTTGATATAAACTAACACATTTTATACGCAGTGCAATTTATTTGAACTCTAATATTCTAGAGAATGAATAAAACTGCAAGCTCCGGTAGCCTTGGTAATTTCAACGTCATTCTCTTATTGGTGTCGCGCGAGCAACGATGCGAGGCGCCTGATGTCTCATTAACATATATTTATTAGTAACTACTGCTATAAACTATTACTACTAAAGTCCATTTAACTTGTCGTTGGTAGTTATTATTCTAAATAATACCTAGTTGATTTTAGTCGTGACTCGAATGTTCTTCTTGCTATCTTTATTTTAATTCCTCCTCAAGATAATCGACAATGATCATCGATTGATGATTCTTCAGGGAGTCGCTACCTCATATAACTCCATGCATATTTAAGTTATACATATTATGTGTCGGCAGCCTCCGATAAATATTAAATTCCATTACATCTCTTTAAATGCCAGAGACACGCAGACATACATATTATCACGCCCGAAATCCCTAATGGGGTGGGCAGAGCCACAAGACTACTTGTGGCCACATTCGATTAATTAGTCCTAAGATGGTATGATGAACCGTATGGTGACAGGTGATCAGCCCATCGCCCATACAGATAGTCCACCATGTTGGAGAGGACCCGTCCCTTAGTCGACTTTTACGACATGTTAGGATGATAAGCATCTGCACGCCCGCAGACAGACAAACAAAACACGGGATCTTTAGAACTCTTCTTTTCCGCTAGTGGCTGAAAAGAAAGGTTTTGAAAATATGGTGAAATATTATATATTTTCTTGCATTATTATCAATGCGAAAATATTT
Organism: Tortricodes alternella; assembly: GCA_947859335.1. Lineage (NCBI taxonomy): Eukaryota > Metazoa > Arthropoda > Insecta > Lepidoptera > Tortricidae > Tortricodes > Tortricodes alternella. The sequence continues at coordinate 9,059,580 of OX401976.1, forward strand.
TAAAGTCAATCGTCGAAAGGCCTATTATTTGATTCTAATTAGGTTAAGGTAAGTGCATGTACCTAAGTATAAGGTTCGATTGCAACAGCAGCATCATAATGACTGTTCTTGTTAACTCAGTAAAACTATATCCTGGAAGGTTACTACAAAACAAGCAAATTTTAATGTTGTTGTTTAATTCCTACCACACTATAGACACGATGGGTTGTAGAGAAAGAGATGGAAATAGCGAAGTTTAACATTTTATGGTTCGGAGTAACGCACGGGGCATGGCCGCTTGTCGGTTGCGTGCTACATGACAGTGCTGCACCGGACTATCCACTGCTGAGCGCTTCCAAGGCCAACCGATACAACCCAATTAAATAACATAATAAGACTTACAATCATAAAAAGGGTATCCTGGTGGAATCTTCAATAACTACTACAATATTAGATGATTAAATCTCTATATACGGCAAAGTGGCTTCATCGCTATATAATTGAGCTCATCTCACTCACGCTCGTGATCTCATATTATATTATGAAACAGGAACTGATTGGTAATTTAAAACAGACAGTTTAATATTCCTGTTTCTCTGTAAACTACAAGTGATAGCGCGAAATTAATACGTAGCTATTATGTTTCTAATTGTTTAAGGATGGTAATCAACCAGAGATATGCAAGGAAGATGAGCAGGGATCGAGAAAAAAATTACATAAACTAATTTAACGATCTTGTTGGTGGATTCTATCTTCGGACATCGCACGTCTTGCTCATCTCTGGTTGACTGCCAGCCTTAGAGATGTTATTTGTACAATTCGAGAAGGGAAATTTCATAAGTAATTTTACAACTTAATCTGGAAAGTGCAGAATTGTATACAAACATCTACGTTTGATGTTTATTTTTTTGATTCCCTAGAAACCAACATTTAACGCGATAGGTATAGCCGATAATCTGCTTTATTAATATCATTCCAACCTGCAATTTCAGTAATTTGGTTTTTTGGCCTTTCTTATTAAGGGAACGACGTCTTGTAGTTGCTTAATATAAAAAGATCGACAAGTTTTGTTGGGTCACGTTTACGCCATAAACAAGTTAATTTAATATAGGTAAAGCATTATTAAATACAATAAAATCGTCCGATTTTTTTACAATAACAAAGCCAATGCTGGCGCTATAGGTAGTTAGCACTAGTGTAGTAGCTTCGGCGGGGTTTTAACTACAGTAAAATGGCTGGATACGTGGGCGGTGGCCGGTAGCCGGTAGTTACCCGTACGTGTCGTCGCGTGAGAACCCATCTCGAAGGCATCTCGACAGCTGGCCGTACTGCCTTCGGGTAGTTGCACTAGACTAATTGCAAGCAGGGTTCATCGTCCGTTGCACCGCATCTTATGCATTATGCAGGCCTACTATTCACCTCTCCTTTTCCCTTCGCTCTGCTCAGCCGCACACCGGCCTGACAAAGCCTTTTTTGTGTTTTATTGTCTAAACAGTCTTTCCCTTTTTAATTGAACTACCGCTTTGTACCTTCTTCGAAATGTCGATGGATTATTTAAATTCATTGATTTATATCATATTGAGCAAAGCAAAAACAGCTAGCCGGTCTTTGCTCATTTCAAAGCGATCCCTGTTTTTCTGTGATATTTATCATTAAGACGTCTATTCGTTATTTGACGACCTTCGTTGCACAAAGAATCTGCTAATGAATCAGTTGTTAGGTCATCTGACGATGACTGCAGTATTCTTGGATAGAACGCTACGTGGGAAAATATAATAATACAATGTTTTTAGGGTTCCGTACCTCAAAAGGAAAAAAACGAAACCCTTATAGGATCACTCGTGTGTCTGACTGTCTGTCTGTCCGTCTGTCACTGCCAATTTGCTCCGAAACTACTGGACCGATTGAGTTGAAATTTGGTATACATATGTAACTCGGTGATTGCAACACGGACACATGACGTAAATATATGATTTTTAAACATGGCGGCCACGTTTGGGGGGTAAACTAGAAAATTAAAAAGAAAAGTTATGCAACCTATATCGTGTGACATATCAAATGAAAGGACTTATTGTGAGGATCTTAAATATATATATATATATATATTTTTAATTTAAAGTCTGTTATAATGTCTGTTAATTACAACATTTAAAGTAAAATAGTTTGGAAGTTATTTAGGAAAATACAGAAAATAGTTTTTTACCTATAGATTACAGGAAAAGCTATAAGAAGTTTATGGTATTTAAAATAACCTAGTAAATTTCAGATAATCATGTACGGAACGGAACCCTCTCCACGCGAGTTTAACTGGCACTTGTCCAGTTTTTTTTTTTAAATTTTAATTGAGAACTTCATAGCATGACGGGTATTTTAAGTTTTATCAATTTTTCACACTGAATTAAGTTGGTTAAGTGTGACGTGCGAGTAGTATACTTAAGAAATGTATCTCAATAGGCGGTCGCCGTGTCTGTTTAAGTGTGTTACCGGTTCGTTCGAAGATGTGTTGCGTAAGCGGCGATTTCGACAGCGGTCGGCGGATATAGCACGGGGCCGCTCTTACTTAGCCCCAGCCCACACCTATATTATTTGAACAACATTGCCTGAGCACACACCACACTGCTAACCGCTTGAGCAAACGGGCTCGAAAGCACGAAAAATAGCGAGCCTTATCGGTTGACATATATTTTTTTAAGATGCTTGGTGGAACAAATAGTACTTTTGTCTTGAGGTCATCTTTTAATAACACAGCCTTTTTTCTTTTTTAGATTATTGATCATTATGTTTAATTCCTAAACAAATTATTATATTATTTTCTGGCTAACTGCCTACTTTTTTATATATTTTTTTGGACAATCTTTACACAAATCGTTCTAGTCCCAAAGTAAGCTCTGAAGGCTTGTGTTATGGGTACTAGACGACGATATACATACTTAGATAGAAAAATAAATACTTAAATACATAGGACACATCCAAGACTCAGGCACAAACATTCGTGTTTATCGCACAAATATTTGCCCTTACCGAGGATCGAACCCGGGACGCTAGCTTCGGAGGCAGGGTCACTCCCAACTAGGCTAACCGCGTCGTCAAATTAAAACTTTATTGTTGAATCACGTCTTGTGTCATCCGTCGAGGTCTTGGATGAGCTCATTTCTGCAAACCTCCTTTAACTCTTATTGAAAAAGCATATTATTGATGGCCGATCATGATACGATTATACTATGAATAGGTACGTATTGATAATCTGATTAAGTCACAATCATTTATTAATAAATTGAACTTACCGGTAAGTATTGCTGTTGTAAGCTCGTCTTCTTCTTTGCGCGAGTTAAATTATGTTTAGCTTTGTATGTAGATGCGTGATCAGAGAATTCATTAAACTTTAATAGAATAGTAGTTTATGCAACGGTTGCATAATGATAGGCCTTAAAACACTATTGCGGTTTTCATGAAACGAGCCGATAGGCGAGTTTCATAATAAGATCGCACGTGTGTTTTAAGGCCAAATTATGCAGAGTTGCATACATAACTTTATCTACACACATATTATAAATCCTCCATGATGGGTTCAGAAACAATATTTTCTGGCAACAAGTTATTTGTTGCAATCGTGGCTGCATATTTCCGATATCCGGCGCATTTCCACATCACACACACTCCGAGAAGACTACTTACTATTCATATTTTCAACTAAAATGTAAATTACAAACAACTTTTTCTATTCAATTCAACAAAATTCTACTTTCGTTCAGCAAAACGTCAACATAATGGCGGCGATTCGATCCTCCGTCAAGACCATTTTTTTTTTAAATCATAGACAAACGGATGAAGTCTCTATTCTCACGTCACTCGAGATCAAATATTGTGCAGTTTATATTAAAAAAACATACTGAATTGACGTTTCGTATCATCAACTGTTTTATTATCTATGGATACTAGAATAGAGACCCACTTGAGTTTTGAAAGCTGTTCCAAATTTAATCTCATTTCTTTACTAAAAACGATAAAGAAGTCATGTTATTTCTTTATCGCAGCACTGGTTTTTCCTAATTGGTTGTCAAAATGGCGGTCATTTCCTACGGTTTTTGATTAACCAATGGAGGTTTTATGATATGGGTGTAGATAAAGTACTTTTAATTTGTTGTCTGGAAGAGGCTTCATAACTTACACGAGATCACAACAGTTTAACATATTATGAATTAGCTTAAAAAGGTTAATATATTACTACAACCAGCGCCTCTATTCGGGAACGCTAAGTGATTCTGTAGCGATTCGCGAGCGATCGAGATTTCGTATCTCGCTCTTATGCATTACGCGTCGTGCGGAAGAGTGGCATGAGAAATCTCACTTACAAATCGCTACAGAATCACTTAGCGTTCCCGAATAGAGGCGCAGTTGTCCTTTTCACGAAGCTACAAGTTACAATCTTACAGGCAAACACTGGCAACACTGCAAGGTAGGTGTACGGGAAATGCGTACGATGTTGTCAGTTATTGCTTGTAAAATTGTAGCTTCGCGGGCTACAGTTGAAGAATGATGTTATTGTAGTAGAGGCAGACATTGATACTAAAGTTCCAGGAATGTTGGCAGCGTTGCCACGTCGGCGCGGCCCGGGCGGCAGCGACACGGGCCTTCATCGTCTCTAGCTATTCAATTGTTTGTTTTAAATTGAATAATAACTTTTTACCCGTAAATAAACTTCCCTTAATAGAGGTGGAGGAAACAATGAGGTCAAATGTTATAAAAGGATATTTAGCAATGATTTACTGGAATCTGCACTATCAATGCTTACAGGATGCAAAAAAACAACCAGCTAAGTGTCTACGTTAGACACTGCACAATGTAGGGTTCAGTACTCCGCCCGCAGTCAGGTCTACGCCTGGCGTCAAAGCCCCAAACTTATCCTTTTTAACAAAGCCACAAATCATGCCGTGACTGTGGACGGACAGATATCCAATATGGCGGATGCTAGGCTAGAAGATATTTTGCCTAGTGATAATATATTTGTAAAATATTTTACTGGCAAAAAATATAATTAAAATGAAAATGTGAAATAGGATATTTTGTCGCGTATTTCCTAATTTCTGAAGTATTTGTGAAGTTTGTGAAGCGATAGGTCTTTAAACTGCGGGTTCTAACATTACACAGTAAACATAGGCAATAGATGATTTAATAAACTAACATTGACAAACAGCGGGCCAACTACCTACTGCATTCGATTCTCCGCTAAACACCCGTCGAATAATAAGCAAAACCAGTCGAAGCAGTGACATCATCTTCCTGTGCCACAAGAGGCCATGTCCTTTACGAGTAAATAAAATTCACAAGAATATTTTTAAATGTGAACTATTTTTTGCTACATATCTTATTATTTTTTGTCAAGGAGGAAAAAATAGCGATTGATTTAGGGAAAATTGCTTTTAAATGTTATGTGATTTCCTTAAAGAAAAAGTTTTATTATACGCATATTATCTTCACACCTCGTTAATTCGAATACAACTAGTGGCTCCGTGAGCTGTAGACCTTGTGACAAACTTATCTTTACCGTTGGAAAACTGATATCCCCATACATCGATATAGGTCGGGTCAGTTTACCAACACCACAAATAAGTCTGTAATTGCAAAAACCGCCATATCTCCGCCATTTTGAAAAATTTCGATAAACTGAATCGACAAAAAATTCTATATAATTATCGAACCTGCTCACCAAATTTCACGCGAATCGGTTGAGAACTGCGACCTGGCGCCTCATTCGGGAACGCTAAGTGATTCTGTAGCGACTCGTAAGCCAGATCTCTCATCTCGCTCTTACGCATTTGGCGTCGTGCGGAAGAGTGGAATGAGAAATCTGGCTTACGAGTCGCTACAGAATCACTTAGCGTTCCCGAATGAGGCGCCAGGTCGCAGTTCTCAACCGATTCGCGTCGTGCGGAAGAGTGGAATGAGAAATCTGGCTTACGAGTCGCTACAGAATCACTTAGCGTTCCCGAATGAGGCGCCTTTAGACGAAAACAAATGGACAGACGCTGGACATACGAAAGCATTTTTGCCCAAGCTGAAACGCAGACGCTTCGCAGACTACAATTCTTATTATTATTGCTCTTAATAAAACATATTATTGCTATTTTGTCGGTTCGATTCCTATCCCAAATAGGTGGGTACGTAAGCTATGGAAGATTTGTTAGATGGATTCCGCGAACGCATTATTTTCGTGTAGCTTTTTTCCGAGTCGCATGTTTCCGCGATCGATTAATTTCTTCATCGGAATTTTATTCATAGCTTTTTCCCATGTTGCATTTTTCCGCGATCGATTAGTTTATTCATCAGCATTCTACTCGTGGAAACAACAAAATGGTGGTTAAGTACTTTATCAAAAGTCGCAGACAAAAATTAAGTGTAGGTATGATACATTCTTAAATAACTTCCATCTTTAACATTATTTGCATATATAACATTTTGAATATGAAAGAAAATACGTCGTTAATAAAACTACGAGTGGGTATCCCATGAATAATTTTTTTATAATAATAAAATTCCGATGAAGAAATTAATCGATCGCGGAAAAATGCGACTCGAAAAAAAGCTACACGAAAATAATGAGTTCGCGGAACCCATCTAACAAATCCTATGAAAAACTTTTTAGGTTAACTGCTTTAGGTTAGTTGTGTTTAATATTTGACATGCTTTTTTAAAACTTATACAGAAACAGTCTCGCGTCGCATATCGCTGAATTTCCAGCATATTAGTAGGAGGTAATGGTTCGACTGTTACCGCCCACAAGTGTCGAGAACGTATAGCGTTAAGGCTTTGTCACAGATAAGTTCAGGCATATTTCTCACACTGATGTTTGAAGTTGGAACATTGTTACGAGTATACGAAAAGGTTCTAAGTTTGCGTGATATTTTCATGAGCTGATTATTCATTCAAGTAAATGAATTTGACTTGTCCACTCGGCATAATGAAATGACATCACTCTAAAAGAAGACATTTATATGCTTCATTATGAAACCGGTTATGAAATGTTTGAATAAAAAAACCGGTCAAGTGCGAGTCAGACTCGCCCGACGGGGGTCCCGTACTTAATTATGGATAAAAAATATAGTTAAGAAAAAACTTAAGTACACGCTCTTGTCAGTAACGTACTAAAAGGTACAAAATGTACGTGACCATGATCATCACCAGGTGTAAGGACTTGTCAAAACAAACAAAACAGCCAAAACTCTAGGGGTTTACTAGTAGCTACTGAAGAGTACCACTTTCCACCTCCTAGCTTCTTCATCAGACCCTCGTCACCAAGCATTCATCGTATTTTTCCGATACTTTATATATAGATACTAGATATCCATATTATAATATGAAATCCTCGAGGTTTCGAATCAAATATAGCACGACGGGCAAAAAATGGTTTTTCATTATGTTCATGCCTTTTAATTTTGTAACTAGTTAATTTAAGTTTAAGAATGGCAGCGGACAGAATGGATGGACTCTTCCTGCTCCACTGGAATGCCCTACATGTTATGCCTAGCCTTCTTTAAATTTGATTTTCTTTGTATGTACCTGATAGATTTAAGTATTTAATGTCATTAATTGTATTATGTAAATGTAAATGTATTATGGATACATTTCCGAAATAAATAATTAAAATAATTAATAATTTTCCTAATTAGGCGTAAGTTATTTTTTTGCGGGCTTCTATTAACTAAAACTATCCAAAATTTTGGCTCGATACGTTATGCTGTTCCTGAGAACAAGAGTGTTGACAGACAGGCAGACAGACGGATAAAAGTAATTTTATTACGTCGGGTTCCGTTTTTTTAAAATTTGGTACGGAACACTAAATAGATGACTAACTTTGCCTCTGGCGCGTAAAATGCCAAGTAACAAAGTTAAAATTGAAGTCGATATCATTAAGTTGTAGGGCCCAGCAAGCCAGTTAATCTAGCAGAGAGTTGCATCAGTTTTTGCGATTGAAATAACGATACTAAGGTACGTACTGCCCATTGTCTTATTTCAGAGACTACAACAATGAGCGCCACGCATGAACTCGCACGTCGGTCTTTATCTATTTATCTAGCACATCTATCTCGACCTTGCCAGCTAAATAAAATTGCTATATAATTAAATAATTAATTTCTCGATATAAAACAAGTTTTTGACAAGGAGTAGCATAAAATACTACTATGCAAGATCCAGCATGGCCTACTACAGACCTTTTTCAAACACTTCAAATCATACCTTGATGACTGTTTTATGTCAAAGAAGCCGATGCCACATCTAGGTTATATACATGAAATCGAAGCTCGAGTACCTCAGGGATCGGTCTTTGGCCCAGTTTTGTACGTTATATTCACAGCAGATCTTCCAGTAATTGCCACCTACGCAGATAATGAGGACATACTTTTTATGACTTTATAAAAAGTACTTAACTCTGAAACCTCAATATAATTTTTGAAGATCTATCATCTAAGAATACTACCTACACACGCTTATGTGCACTGGATATTTTTTTAAATGAGTCACATGTATGGAGTTCCACCCATAATTCTTTTTCGTAATTTACTATACTATTGTATAGAACTTCACAGGAAACACCTACCTTCCAAATATCATCTGTGAAGTGCCAATTATTTCGGAGTAAAATGGCTGTGATGAACGGCCAAACTTATGAGGGTTCCATTTGAGCCATTTGGCTAAGGAACCCTAAAAAGATGATCGGTTAACATTACTCATGACTAGATTTGATAAAAAATAATGCCAGGTGAAATTTCTGGCAAGATAAAAAAAATATAAAGTATGAATACAGCAACTCACACTTTACTTTTTATAGTTTTTTTCAATCACAGAATCTCCTCAGCTGCGTAAAAGAACTTCCATCGATCGATTCACTTGAATGCATGAAATCATCATCATCAATCATCCATTAATTAATTCATGCAATCACTAAAGATTACATCTGCAGAACTGCTAATCGAAGCAAAATGCCAAAACTTCGTGAAGAGACTGGTTTGCCGTGAAGCCAAATTTTGACAAAGGCGTTAAGAATGAAATGCTTTGACCTTGCAGTCTGGGACGTAATGTCCGCCGCGGTCCGAGGATCGCAAGATGGCGCATGGGGCTCGTCGGGACGCTCGCGGGGGGTGTCCGGGCAGGATAGCCGGCGCCGGCCTCGAGCCCGACTCTATTTTTAGCGCTGTGTCACCGCTCGCCTGCGCGGCGGCGCTGCGCTCCCTCACGCACATAACCGCTTACGACGTTATCACTATAAACAGGGATTTATATACAGCCCAACCATGCTTTAAAGTAATAAAACACATTGTATTTGAAATGCACACTTTAAATGCCTACTTACAGTAAAGCGTTCCAAGCTGCGTATGAGTAGGTGAGGCTCGTTAAGCGATTGTACTGAACGAACAAACATGAACTCTACGCTGCGCTTTGTGCTGTTCACAATACAGTACACATACAGTGCTTTTGCATCTAAAATCACCTATTTTTACCTAAAAGCCAAGACTATTGATGAAGACGTCTCTCAATATTCAACATCCATCCATTTTTAGTAGCTTTGTGTAATTATTAGTGTTTAGTGTGTTTGTATAGCGCTCCGATTGCTACAGACGGTGCTGGCTGAAAATCAGCGCTGCGGGTGTCTGACACCTCAACATTATGCTGAGCCAGTGACCGATGCACTTCCGCGATGACACACATCCCTCGTTTTACTTTATTATTTTGTTGTTTTTTTATTATTTTGTGTGTTTTGTGAAGTGAATAAATGTCTTTCTTTCTTTCTTCTTCTTTTTATTCATCATGGACAGGTCTAGTCATTAGGTGGATAGCTCTCGAAGGATTCTGCTCTCTCATAGATAGGATATTTCTCGTTTAATAGCATAGGATACTCTTTTTGCCGCGTAAAGCGTCTTTGTGATTGTAATGTAGCTTCGCCTTAACCTTTTCGACGCCTTACGTCAGATGCAAATGTGTCACTGACACGCAAAGCGCGTTCCAAAAGCTATGCAAAAATCAACTTAATTCGTAGGAAAAAAGGTCTCTTTTGAGCTGTGCCTCCGTCAACTATAATCGTCGGTGGCGTGGTACGAGCTACAGATCATGACGCTTTTAAGCGTCCTTGGCGTTGAAAGGGTTAAATCGCCATTGTATTTAATGCCTTATCAATTTTCAGCTTCATATGTAAAAAGTAAAATAAAAATCACACACAATGCGAAAGATTGTGAATGTGTGCGTGTGGGTGAGTTAGTATGTTTGTTACTTCTTCACACTTCATCGGCTGGACGGATTTGGATAAAATTTGGAATAGCGTTTACCCTGGATTAAGCCTTAGGTATTTTTGTTTATCCCAAGCCCACGCGAATAATGTTTCGAACAGTTTGTAAAAAATAAAATTAAGAAAAAGTTAAAAAACTTACGAAAAGCCCCTCTAGCATGTAATAGTGTTCGTATAAAAAATTAGACATTCGATATTTGAAATTGGTCATAAATTCATTACAAATTCTGCTCACAACTACAAATAAGAGTTCCTGTTCGTAAGTTTTTTACCTATATCAAATTTTACTAGTTACAATTTTACTTTTTACTTATTGATTCAAAATTCAAGTTTATTCGATTTTCTGGACAGTTCATATTGCGCTCCTTGGTGCAGTAGGTTTCAGTTAGGCTTGGCCTTTTCAGATGTAATCGCAAACTTTTAGTGCAGTTTTGAGAAAATATCTTGTTTTTAATGATTTATTAATTAATATTTTCTATTCGGCTTATTGATATGGGAAGCAAACATCATGTAGAATACAAATGAAGTTAAGCCGAAACAGTTTCCACTTAGAGATAAAGTAAATAAATTGCTCAGAAAAGATAAAAATATCGTAGGTACTCCGAATAATCCGACTGATAGGTGTCATCGCTTTCTTACAATTGTTTAGATAGTTTTTCCAAAATTCTTCTTTAATATAGCTTTCTGAACATTCTTTTAAATATGTGATTAGGTTAGGTGTATAACTCAATGAAATACTAAATGTTTAAATAAACTATTTCTCTGGTTTTGACTCGTGGGTAATTCAAAGAGTTAATCCTGAAAATTGTTTTATTTCAATATATAACAATCGCGGAAACAAATAAATAAAAAATAAATAACTTTCCCAACCGGAACAATTTGATTTGATATATCAGCAAACAATGATCAGTTTTAAAAAAGACATAGAAAAACAGATAGAGACGTGTTAACCTTTGTTATACCGTGAGGGATAACAAAGGTTAATACGTATTTTAACCTAGTAACCGTTATTTCCGTGCTCTAATAACAATAAAATAACAGTCTTATTTGACACTACGTTACTTTAATATCGATCAAGGGGTCGATGAACGAAATATTAATGATGTATGATATATCTATTTAACTCATGTATGATAGCTATGTCGCAAAAACTGTGAAATACATGTGTAGCCAAAAGAGGTGAGTAAGCCTTAGATAATAGCCAAGGAACTTTCAAACCGTGGGTGTCGCCTTGCTCCCACGCGTGTCAGTTGTCGACTATTGGCAAGCTCTTGGGCGCCCACGCGGCGCATACGTCGCCAGCGGTTGCCCACGGCGAGCTCCTCCATCGCGTTCAAAGGACACCGTTAATGAAATTACGGTATCATTAAACCTGAAGGTTCAGTGTCGGCTTTAAGCCACATCTTTTGTAATTAAATAAGATGAACAATCGGACTATTGTAAGTTAACCGGATACCTGAGCAAGAAAAAGGGCCCGGATGAAACTTAGTTGCTTTATAAAGTGAATCAATAAATCCTCCTCTGCTGCACTTTGAGTGAAGAAATAGCATAGAATGCGTGCAGATGCTTATCATCCTGGCATGTCGTACAAGTCGACTAAGGGACAGGTTCTCTCCAACATGGTGGACTATCTGTATAGGCGATGGGCTGATCACCTGTCACCATACGGGTCATCATACCATCTTAACTAGGACTAATTACTCGAACGCGGCCACAAGTAGTCTTGTGGCTCTGCCCACCCCATTCGGGATTTCGGGCGTGATAATATGATAATATGTATCAATAAATCAATCAATCAATAGGTGTTCCCGCTTATACATATACACAGTTACATTGTTATCATAGTCAGTATGTATAGTAACGGAATCCATTTTAGAAACAGTAGATGTGGTAGTCTAGCCATCATACTCCTTTGTCAAATGACACCGAACTTTGGTAAGAAATAGTGATGCGATAGGTAAATAATTTCGCATGCCCAATGAATCACTAAAATCATAGCGTTGATCATGGCTTAGGTTGCTAATTCAACAACTCCTATTTAAGAACTAGTTATAATCATTTAAATAGCTAAAAACGGCGAAACAATATTCATGCCTCCATTTTTGTCACACCTCCGCAAAAAACATGAATCATTGGACATTTGTTTGTTTCAAAGTGAGCGGAGAATGTCGTGGTTATAAAGGTCTAGTATAATGTTTATGTATGATAATTTATTTATTTCAAAGATAAAGTGGATTACCTTGATATTTGGGTTGGTCAAATGTCGCGTCGCGGCGGATGCGCCGAGCTGCCTCGGCGACCTGTTGTTGCGACACACGGAGAAAGTTGCGCACACTGGCGAAATTACACCCACAGCTGCCGCCTGTGCCAAATCTTCGAGCCCCTCACTGCTTATAAGGAAGCTTAATCGTAAGTAAAAGTTGTTTTAAACTGATCAACAATGCACCAACATTTTGTGGACCTTCAACTTGCGTAAAGGTTTCATGTTGAATGAAGTTATAAACACGAACACAATTGACGCGGGTGAGCAGAAACGGCTTTCGTTACGATTATAATAATCGTACAGGTAACTAGTAAAATGTGTATGTTCGGCATAAGTAAGTATTTGTGATGACTTTGAGATATTAACAGAACTATAGAAGGATTTGTTATTTTAGTTTTAAAAAAACCCTGCTCTTGGCCCGCGTGGGAACTACTGCCTAGTCCCCTCTCACTGTGAGAAGATGCCTGTGCACGTATATACATACATACATACATAGCATCACGCCCAAAATCCCTAATGGGGTGGGCAGAGCCACAAGACTACTTGTGGCCACGTTCGATTAATAAGTCCTAAGATGGTATGATGAACCGTATGGTGACAGGTGATCAGCCCATCGCCCATACAGATAGTCCACCATGTTGGAGAGGCCCCGTCCCTTAGTCGACTTTTACGACATGCCAGGATGATAAGAATCTGCACGCATTCTATGCTATTTCTTCACTCCTAGTGCAGCAGAGGAGTACGTATATAGTGGGACGTAATATAGCCTGATGAGCAACAATAGTTGTACAACAACTATCCTATAAAGTTCCATGTGAACATTTCATTTATGACACCATGACTTCTTAGAAGTAACATAATAATAGTAATAAAAACCATTTATTTCAGGCAACAAGGCACATAACATAAATACCTTAAAGACTAACATACATATAAGTAAAAATAAAACTGTTAAATAACTAGGTAAACCGTAAACGCGTAATATAATATCAAGCATGTAGCAGTCGTGTCACTTAGAACTTGCAAGATAGTTAGACCAGTCTGTACTCGTATTTACGTCTACATGTCCAGAACTCAAGAATTATTATATTAGTGACGACTCCATGGCATAATGTTACGTGTGCACACGTATTATTGCAACCTTGTGTGATGGCGGCGTGATTGCGATGGGCCGACCGTGACACTGGCGCGGGTTATGGTAACGACTTATATCTATATCCGACGGACTATTCAGTTACGGCGTACTATAGAGGAGGAACTGCCCTAGGAGTGAGTACCTCGCGACCGTTAGCCGGTCACCGCTACGCCGTGCCCGCGCCCCGCCGTGGAAAACAACCACATTCAAACCGCTGGGAATTAGAAATAAGAACGGTTTATATTCCGCTCTTGATGTGAACTATAATACCACTACAGTTACAAATGCGTAGTAAAGTCTTGCAATTGTTTTAGACTAGCAGTTGTACCAAAAACAATTGTACTATATGTATGTAGTTGAAAAGTATTATGTCTCAGTGAGTATAGTTCAACCACTCACTGTCTATGACTGTGTGCATTTATTTCACTTTGATCGGTTCTTTGATTGATCGATATTATGTTCCTCGAATCTGATAGAGGCCAGTGAAAGTAAGCGCTGCCATGTCAATCATGTATTAGTTCTTTAATTGGTAGGTATTTGCGTAATAATCTTTAGTAATAGGTAATATAGATGTATTAGCAAGTCCGCAGAATCGCATATTAAATCAAAATCATTTATACTTAAACGTAAATGAAAGCAGTTAATAAATATGTATTTACTTTTCATTTAATTATAATCAATCAAGGTTACTATTTAGAATAATAAATAATGACGTTACATATTTCCCCATTGCCCAGCAGTAATTCTATGTATTTATGTAGGTATGTAAACTTTTTATTGCAAATAAATGACACAACAATTATGCAATATGAATGACATAAGGAACGTACAAGGGCGGGCGTATCCCTTATGGGATCTCTTCCAGCTAACTTTGGAGTTAATAAGAGAAGGCAATGCAAATTGAGCTCTAATTAAAGTGACGTTTCAGTAACGTTTCTGTATAGGTTGACAACTACTTAATGTGTAGTCAAATGCTTAAGTGGTGTTTCTGTATTTGGCCATAAATTACAAATAAATAAAACGAAAAACAAAATATAATATAAGTGCCATAATTGTCTATGTAGCACAATATTGACCAAGTATGAAATCCAAACTCTATCTATCTCCAGGATTTCAAATACATCCCACTCCCATACAATAGAGCATTATTAAAGTCTAAATTATAATCAACTTCTCGATAGAGATGTCGACATTATGAAATTAATGAATAAATAGTAAGCAATCTCGGCACGTCAGTGGCGCGTATTTTTCCGTTACTTATTTATTTGTTATCCCGCGGGCCGCCGCCGCCGCTGCGCGCACGTTTATGTCTAAAATATGGAACGATAAAAACTGGGGAGGCAACAGAAAAACGTCCTATTGTTTTATTACGTAATGGCTGTATGGACGTAGTCTTCAACAACAATGGTTGTCTTACATTTTTTGTGATATCAAATTATTATAATAGTACCTACTCATTTCGTCAGGATCTTAAGTCTGTTTTCTTACATGCTAAGGTTATTAAGTAGTCTCAAAATGTACGTTTGCTATCAGAGGTAGATATTTTTTCTAAAGTTATTATTATGTGCAGCTTTAAAAGGATTCGTTTGAATTTTGAACAATCTCAGGTGAAGTAATGTAACCTTACCCAACCTAATCATTTTTTTTTATAAATATAATATGAACTAATATAAAAGATTTTATTTAAAATACATGTTTTTGGGATAGTTTTATTTAACAAAATTATAGAATGTGTTAAACTTATTTATTTATTATGAGCCTGTTGTGTCCCACTGCTGGGAATAGGCCTTCCCCCTCTCCTTCCAGTTTTCGCGATCTTTAGCCGTCTCCGGCCAGTCCCTGAAAGTCCCTGAAAAGGTGTTAAACTTAACTCCTGGAAAATAATTATGTATGATTCATTTGCTATTTGCGTTTGCGACGAAAATGTATATGTAACGATCAATGATATTTAAAAACAGAAGATGCTTCTTTGAGACTTAAGAGGCTTATCACTAAATTGCGTTCTGAAAGATTAGGTATATTGAAGCACGGCGACAAGTCGCTCGGGGTCATGAGTTCACGACACTGTGCTGCAGCTACTACTAAGCGATTTTGATGCTTTAACTATTATTGCGTTGTTTGTTATTATTTTGCCGACGCATCGCATTATGTAGTAATTTGGTAGTTGTTATTACGTTTATTTTAAGTTTTATAATCAATTATTTTTCCAAAAAGGTATGAGATTTTAATTGATTATAAACTAAAGGTTATTCTGCTATAAATTTTACGTAATAATATTAAAGCAGTAAAAAGATATTTACGGTTAATTCTTAGGGTTTTTGGTAGTTTTATGGTTTTGACTTGTTTTTTTTTAACATATCCCATACGCATTGTATAGTATAGTAATTTAATCCAAAAGCTCGAAAAAGTCCCGTCGCGCATTTTATGAAAAACTTTCTGCGGGATTTCGGCTTTATACATATAGATAAGAATAAATTGTGTAAAGCGAGTCCGCAATTTATTATACTAATAACTATACTCCACTATTCTGCAAAGTAAGACTTGTCTAAGTCTTTCAGTTTATCATACAAACAACGCCAAAGTCGGCCATTTAATGTAAAAATCACGGCCGAAATGTAATAGGTCTCTTAAAATATAAGCCCAGAAAGCAACCCAATTGTGATTAGTTCAATCAGACACGCGCAGAATCTTAAATGAATTGAAAACACCTTGCTTTGTTAAAAATATTTAATTCTCAAAAATGTCAATTTGTGAAATCCATCGTCAGTTCAAAAATAGAACAGAAAATTTTAAAAAAGAACAAATGTTGCCTCGTTTCATTTGTAGCGGCACATTGCACTAAGTAGAAGGTATCTACCTATACTATTAAAACATTCAACACGGGATTAAAACGAGCTATTACACATGAGATATTTAAACACTCTACTTTTCACTGACTGAGAGAAAACAAAAAACAAAGATAAAATAACAATAAATAATACAATGAATATTGTACTAGTGTGTAGCTTTCAATCTTGGTAATAGTTTTTTATTTGGGTATCCTTGCCTTGTTGCCTAATGCAAGAAAAATCTGGTTTTTTAATCATGTAGACGTAGGTCGAAACAAAATTGATTGGGCATTTTATTGAACAAGTTTTATCAAAGTTCAACAAAACATGAAGTTGCAGAAAACTCAGCTTTTTAGTTCCATTTTCGAAAATAAAACTACACCTTTTTTCTTTTTTTTTTTTCAAAAGGTCGAATGATTTGCGACTTCTTTACGTATCACATTAATTTTGTATGCTGTTCTTTACTTTTCAATATGTTCACGATAAAAAAAAATTATGAAATACTAAATCCCTAGAGACAAAATGATACACTTTAGTTCGTGTACGCAAAGCTATACTTAATGACACTTTTAGAGCTTGAGAAGCGAAAATAAATAAACTGTTCTCTTCAAATATTAATTTTATTATTTTCTTCCTCGAATTCAATTGCAAAGCAAAGTAATACAGCACACTTATTTCGATTGTGGAGCTTTTATTATCTGCTATTCAATAGGTATTGTATGAAAAACGGCCAGTAATTGGTTGCGAGAAAAAACGAAGGATCGTCATGGAGCGTCTCTGCGCTAGCGCTTGGAGATGAGACGCGGCGGCTTCTGCTTTTCTTTTACTGAATAAGTTTTACATAACATATATATTTAATGATAATAAATAATTTATAAATGATCTAAAAACAATAAGGTATGAATCCTTAAGATTCAAACGATAAATGTATTTATATATTAGTTAAAAAAACCGGAAGTGCGAGTTAAACTCGCGTGGAGAGGGTTCCGTTCCGTACATGATTATCTGAAATTTCCTATGTTACTTTAGATACCATAGACTTCATATAGGTTTTCCTGTATTTTCTGTATTTTTTTCAAACTTTAAGGCCGAGTAGTTTCGGAGCAAAGGGGGGAGTAGTCAATTTCTGCCTATTTTACTAAATAACTTCCAAACTATTTATTTAAAAATTAAAAAAATATATTTAAGATTCTCACACGATATAGTTTGCATACTTTCTTTTTATTTTTCTAATTTGCCTCACTTGACCCTCATGTTTAAAAGTAAGTATTTTTTCTGAATTTTTGTGTCATTTTCATTTGACATATATTCGCCATCGTTTGAGAAACCTCTTTTAAAAATCTTTGAAAACATAAGAATACTAGAAATCTACTTATACATGATCAGATAATACAGATTTGATATGTGCACCCTTGCAGTTTTATTATCTGGACTGGAGCAACGTAGAGCGGGACTGGCCAGAACTCAGCAATTTGGAGCTGGAGGGCGAGGATGAAACGCCGGCGCCGGCGCGGGCGGGGTGCGAGCCCGCCGCGGGGAGGGGGCGTGCGCGCGCGCCGCAGCCTGCGACTTCGCGTTCAGTCATTGTCCGACCAAAAACTTGGTCGTACGTCCAACCACTGATCGGCCGCCGCTACTTCGTTTTCGAGTGTCCGTTGAACGAACGGTTTGCTCCGGTCTCTGGAGAGTGCGTGCAGTGAGGTGATGGTGTTTTTAGCTATACAGCAAACAGTGTATCGCTACAAAGTACTCGTCCAGTGTGTTGCGAGTTCCACGGAGTTGTCTAACGGCTGTTCGCCTGCCGGCGAGGGAAGGCGGATTGCTTCAACCGGGAGGAATGAGCCCCGCACACTATAGCTCCTACATGCACCGATGATCTCAAGGTTGGAACTGCTATAGTTTTCTTTCAATACGAACCTGAATCGAGTCGTGTTGCAACTTCACACGGCTCGACCCCGCGATCGCGCTCGCATTCTCCTCTACACTACCTATTTGTTCACTTTACTCCGAACTTGTTTCAATAACATTGAAACTTTCTACTTACACGCCAAACTTTGTATAAATAATTACAAGAGCGACCATCTTGCAACCATTCGTGTTCCTATTGGAATCCTAAAGGTCTAATAAGATGTAAAGGGAAGGTTTATTTATTTGCCTTAACAACTATCAGCTATTTTCGGAATTATGAAATAACTAACAACTCAAGACAATTCCTTCTTATGTTAACAGTTAGAAAAACTAGACGCTGTTAAACTTAACAAGTTCAGCGGCTATTTAGGCCAAGTGTTCATACAATGTGGTTGCTGGCGGTACACAACACATAATAACGTTCAGTGAAATTATTAGCAATTATCTGAGTAGAATTATTTCAAAACCGCGGTCATTTAAACTAGGTGGCGCCTGTAGCTTATATAACGCGCCACATGCAGAACATGGCACATACCTTACCATATCGGGATAACTGATTTTCCTGCCTAAGCGTCATCCGCGGTAGTTGCGCTGTCGTCACCTCTGATGCAATCATTAAGGTATCTAACCAGTATAGGAATTCCATCGGACTATTACATTAGGCGTAATATTTTCATAAGGAGCTTTAAAGCTCCTTATATGTTCTCTTCAACGACGTCATGTCTTAGCAGGCACCCTTTTGAGGAGTGTACGTATTCTAAAGCACGTGAAAAATAATAGCAGTAAGGGTAACAAAAATAATCACAAATGTATCTCTATAAATCCCAGCTTACTTTCTATTAAATTTGTAGTCTGATTGAGACAGATTATGGAATCTAGTGCCAAAGCCGTTACAACTTTCGCCGCGATCGATATCCTTTGCAAGCCAAACGGTCTAACAATAATAAATAAAAGCTTCATTACTTTCTACTTGACATACCTACCCAAGTTTTTTTTTGGTAGTAAGTAGGTACCGTTTGTGATGTTAGCATTTGAAGATAACGGTGGAGACAAGGGCCTGCATCTCTTTCTAGCATCCTAGATTATCAAACCTAAAAACAGTTGTATAATTATGTGTGTTAAAATATATAATCCTTAATTTACGTAAGGAACTAAAACAGTTAAATAAAATATTGATGAAGAAGAGACTGTATGAATGGCTCAACACAATAAGTTATTATAATATAAATTAAATTTTCAATGAAACACATTACTGAACTAGTTTAATTAAATTATATAAAGGCAAGCGTTATTGAATAGTGTGATTGCCACCTGTAAAAGCAGTACATAAGAAATATTTGCGTGCCTATTCTTATGGTTAAACATGTGGACCTGCCCTGTAACATCTTTTGTTGTATCATGTTTAAAGCAAATAAATTATTATTATTATTATTCTTATTAGCTAGTTGAATGCGAAAAGAACTGAAGCCTTGGGCCGGTAGGAAAGATTTTTCGGTATTCGAAGAAACACATTGTCAAGGAATAAAATATGTAAGAAAGAGAGAGTTGCAAGACAAAGAGACAATACATCAAGCAGAAACCGTTCAACTGTTGGACGAGGAGAATCAGATTATGTATGCATAACTGTCCACATGGATATATCTGGGTACGTGACTAAAATGCGCAGCTATAGAGGTGCTGGAGTTAAAGCGAGTTGGATGAATTAAATGAAATCATAGCAGATAAATAAAACTGATAAATACCAAATGTTGACATTACAATTATACTTCTTGTTTATAACTTATTGAAAAGAACCCGTGAGACCGCTCACTTAAACGGCTTAGTTTCAGCAACTTTTATTTTCTTTAACCGTATGCAACCTACCAAATGTAGTTTTGGCCTTCAAAGCCCACTTCTAAGCGAATTTTCTTTATATTCCTTTTTTAAGGTAAATAGGGTTATTGGACATTGTTGCAAAAACTTGGTATTGCCTCGCGGTTCTACAAAAGCCCCTATTATCATTTGTAACTGGTCAATAATCTGAAACCTTGAAGAGGTATTAACATTTACAGATATGCCAGTTAAATCCATAAAAAATTTAGCTAATAGGTTTAAAATAATTGCCTAACTGACATTGAAACTCAACACAATACCGACGAATATCCAAATGCCTATACAATTAAAACCAATTGAGTCAAGAACGATATCTTCAAGAACGACCACTATTTACGGAATCAGTCATATATGTAGTTGTCTGTCATTGTGATTAATGTTATTGTATTACTTGATACGTTGCTTTTGAGGTTCGTTCTTTGCACTGTTGTGACAAAGTTCAGCAACAGCAAGAACGAAACCAATAGAAAACCCGCTAACCAGTACATTTCAATACCAGCAGCATACGTAGATTGTTTTAAACTTTCGCGATTTAAACACATAGGTATTTACATGTAAACGGGACTTATTCAGAAACGCCACTTAAGCATTTGATCAGAGATTAAATAGTTAAATGTCCATCAACTAATTGGCTACTTGACTATAGTAACAAATATTAATATATTTCTGTGGAACGGTAGCTAAACATAAATAAATGCATGTCAAAGAAACAAAAAGATCATTTTGACTGTTACCTTTTTTTCTATTAAGGGTCTAAATTGTCAAAATAAGTGAAAAAGAAATATTGCTTTTTAGTTCTGAATTACTAGTTTTTGACATCCTCATCAAATTTCTGTCATTTTTTAATTCTACGATATTGGCCTAAAAACAGTATTTTCGGAAATAATTGCGAATTTCATATATTTTGTAAACCAAACCAATGTAAAAAGAGCCCTGACGGTCGTACATTTTATATGGCCGTCAGGGCTCTTTTTACATTGGTCTTGTATATACTCTACCTTATCTTTGACGTCATACCTATTTCAGGGCCATTTTGTATGGAGCGTTTGTGTGAGTGGTATGAACTAGGACTTTTCAAAGCGTCGTATCTCGAAAAAAAAAACAACACAATAATGTTTTGCGAACACAGTTGGGTTTCTATGACTCAGTATTTTCCAAAATAAGATGAAATAAAAATCATGCAATTAGCCAATTGTCATCCTATACAAAAACGTCACCCAAACGTCACATGAATTAAAGAACAATTTGAGTGGCCTTTCCGAATTTGGCCATTCATCGCGTATTGTTTGTCGCGTATACACTTAGGTGATTCGCAACTTCCTAGATTATAAAATATGGTAAAATCTGAGCTGGCAGCGAGTGACCTCCGATCAGCCATCGTGGGCCTGGCGGACCGGATGCGGTCTTGGTAAAAAGCTGAATTCATTAAATTGTTTGCGATGGCGTAACTCATTATTCACAAGGATACGAAGAATTTTAGATCAGTTAGGTAGCTTAGTGTGGTTGACGAATTTGCAAAAATTCGTCTTATAGGTTGTAAACCATATGTTTTGTTTTCAATATTGGTAGCTAATTATTTGACACTCACGCAACTAAAAAGCTGTTATATGCTATGATAATTATATATAAGTATACAAAACATCAATGCTGTAGAAAAATTGTAATTAAAAGATGTAAAAAAATATATATAAAATGGCCTGACATTACGGTAAATTAGTAATGAAATGTGGATCGATTTCCATACAAAAAGAGAAGACATTATTACCTGAACAATATCTAGGGTAATAGTTTTTATTTTATTGACTTAGTTAATAAATTCAATAATGGGTCCAATTCTAAACGGTGTTCGCTAAATGTAAGATTGCCTAAACAAATCAAATTTAGCGATTTCTAAATTAAGCGAAAACACGTACTAATTGGCCTCAATTGATGTTTTTGTGATTTCAGACTAAATACATTTTTGCAATAAGTAGGTAATCTGCTTATCTATGAAAAAATGAATATAAAAAAAAAAAAAAAAAACAAATCAACCTATAAGCATATTATTATAAAGTCAAGATTAGTTAGCATTTAAAGAGGCAAAAAAGTATTCGACGTTTGTAAAAAATACATATTTTACCATTGCATTGGTAGTCTATCCTCTTAGTTTTACTTTTACTAAAAATCACTGTGACATAAATGATGTGAAATACAACCTTGGTCATAGTTTACCATACATGAATAAATTACTTAATTACCGTTTAACACGTAAGTTATCTCTTTTCTCAGTATCTATTGTTTTATAAACAGAGCTGAATATTTATTAAAACATCACATAAAGCCAATTTGTTAACAGCCACTTGCATAACAAATGTGTTTCATGGCCAGGTTCAAAAAGAACCTTTCCTAGAAAAAAATAGAATAAAACCAATAAGAAGAGAGACAAATGGAGGGACGCCGACTGGAACGCACAGTTCAATAACCTACAACTAGCTAGACTATGATCCAAATTTACTAATTATTACAATTTGGAAGAGTTGGCTCTACCGAAAAATACCGATTAGTTATTGATTTCAGGTAGACGAGACCTTTTAAGGCTCGGTCACATTGTGGGCGCGTCGCGACCGCAGCGTAACGTTTATTTAGGGAGCTGGATGCCATTTTGGTACATGATTTGTTCGTCTTACATATTGATAGGGATGAAAGTTTGTGTCAATACAAATCGATTTGGTCCAGTAAATGAAAGTCGTATATCCCTGCGTTTTTGAATTACAACTTTAAAAAGTCGTACATGAAAAAAATCATCGTATTGAGGATGATTCTGACCATCAGTGCAAGAGGCAGACAGGTACAAATGACTAAGCACACCGTTTGTTAAAAAAAATATTGTAACGCTGTCAATTGAAAACGCAGCTCTACCATGATGGTAGACTAGGTATTTCGCTTTGGTTCTTTACATTGTCATTAATCGAACAATTCAGGTGTGCCAAGCGAACAAATCATATAGAAATTTTGGCACCCAGCTCCCTAGCTAGCTGCGCTGTCTGTTGTCTTCTATTGGAAGTTGTAACCAGGGGCGTGACTGTGTAACGTGCACAGCGGCTGATCAGCGTATAAGCTAATAAGTCTTAATTTGAATGTGTCCCTCATCGCTGATCAGCCGCTGTACGTTAGGGAATCATATGGCTGACGTCACACACATCACATCGCGCTAAGCCAAGCTGAAACCCTTCCAATAGAAGACAACAGACAATAAGGAAGTTTTCTGAAAAATTCTAATTAGTCCGTCATTTATATTATAAAAAAATATTGGTCACATTTTTTTTCTTTTGTAGATTAAACATTAAATGACGAAGATATAGTGCGTTGAAGCTTCGGGTGACGTCACGACTTTGCACAGTTTGTACCAATAAGTGGGGACTTATGACGTCATAAGTCCCCACACCCGAACTTTGATGCGCGTTATCTTTGTTAATTTTGATTGATTTGATAAAGCAAAAAATATAGTGTTCAATATTTTTTGATAATCTAACTGACTAATTAGAATTATTCAGAAAACTTCCTTATTGGAAGGATCGCAAAAAGCGTAGCGGGAGCTTAAAATCTTTCATAAAAGGCTTTCATAAAAATTACAGCAAGTATTTAACGAGACGGTCAAAGCGTACAGTAGATAGAGCACTATGTAGAGATAGTGCTATCTATTAACAAATGCTCACATCTCACAGGGTTGTCGTCATTTATTCAATTTATTCCCACAAAAGAGATAATTGTAATTAACAACGATCAAGAATATTTTCTTTTAACGTTTCAACATACCTAAGCCATTATTTTTTACAATGTTGTGAATTCAAAACTATTTCACACGGTAGTTTTCGCGAATAAACCGATAGAGGCTTTGTGGTAACGAAATAATAACATAATTACGTACAATTACGGTGTTAATACCACCATTCACAATTATATATCGCATGAAACATACCGATCTTAAGAATATACCCTGATCTTTTGAAAGTGGTTCTAAATATTGAATGTAACACTTGATAGCAGACAATAAAACAGAGGTAGCTAATAGCCGACCACATATGGCGGGCAGGGATCGGTGTAGCGCACCTGTCGCCGAGCGCGCCGGCGCCCGGCCCGTTATGTCACTCCATGCCTCGGTAATGACAATACCGCCCCATACTCTCACGCATCAATCTTGCGACGCCTGACAAACATGCGCTCAATACCGATGTACCGTTTATTTCTTTCTCATCAGAGCAAACAGTCACTTATTTGCAGAATAAGATACTCAAGTTGTGGTTATTATACATACATACATACATACATACATAGCATCACACCCGAAATCCCTAATGGGGTGGGCAGAGCCACAAGACTACTTGTGGCCACGTTCTCATTAATTAGTCCTAAGATGGTATGATGAACCGTATGGTGACAGGTGATCAGCCCATCGCCCATACAGATAGTCCACCATGTTGGAGAGGACCCGTCCCTTAGTCGACTTTTACGACATGCCAGGATGATAAGCATCTGCACGCATTCTATGCTATTTCTTCACTCCCTGTGCAGCAGAGGAGTTATTATCCATATAAAGATAATATGTAGTGGTGTTTCTCGTATATATTATAAATTTATTATATATGTATGTATTTATAAAATTATAAAGAACTTCAGTTGGACCATTTTGTATAATTAAGGAACAATAAATAGGAACCATTTAATTTTCAAAAGATTTTATATTTTCTAATGGATTTACCTCTACAATAGGTATGGTTAAAATAAAAGAGGCCTTCGTGTTAAAAACACGAAGTACTTTTTGATGACTCATATATATAAAAAATAAAATAAATGCTAGATGTTAGATGTATATTTCTTTTTTGTATCTAACAAGAATAATTAAGCAGGAATCGTGGCGTAGTAAAAGGTGAAGGTTGTTGGCTGATGTCAAGAAGATCACGGCAACATTAAGTGCAATCGGTGCAGTCAATGCAGTCTTAAAAGTTAAAGCGGTCAAAGATCAGTTACTCAGTAGATGATACATGCTATACAGTGACCGCACTGGAATAGGTCACTCATAAAATGAGCGAAGTCGCATATTTGCAATAGGAAAAATGGCGGATGCGTAAAAGAGAACGCAAGTGTTGCTACAGTAGGAGAAAAGTAGATGACACTATTCTCTCGGTGATGTAGTGTAATCTACTGATTTACATCTTTGAAAGCGGTTATATTATCCGTAGCTCTCGAGTACAGCGATTATTTAGTTTTCGTCACACTTGCTCGGACGCAAAGGGTGTTATTATCGCAGGCGTATAGAGCAGCTATAGTCGATATAGCTGCTCTATACGCCCCGCCGTCAGCGGGAGTTATAAACCATACTTTTGTAATTAATTAACCATAATTTTGTATGGTTTATAACTCCCGCTGACGGCGGGGCGTGCGCCGGGTCCGGCGAAGTGCGCGCGGCGCCGGCTCGGCGGTGATCGTTTTCTTATACAAGTAGCGCGCAACCGACGCGTTTTTACAGTTGGTACCACCTGATGGTAATTCACGGTGTACAATGTTATTTTTTGTCTCAGTTTTATTTCATTTCCTCGCAAATGTGATGAAAAACATTGTATGTATCACGGGCAGTAAGGGGACAACAAACCCGAGTCATTAAAAGCCCTCCCGCCTTCGGCGTCGGGCTTTAACAGACTCTCATTAGTTATCCCCTTCTTACGGCCCTAGATTCACAATGTACTATTATATTATTTTCTTTCTTTATATACCTACCTACGATGGCGCCCTTTTGACAATGGCAACTATACAACTTCTACATTTGCAAGTAGAAATTTGATTGCACGAAATCAGACTTGAGAACTTGGCTGTTAATACAGTTCGTTATAGCTTTATAGTTATTGATGGCGCAATCGTTTTGGCATTTGGTTGCTAATGTCCTTCACTTTTTCGTCAAAGAATTAAGTTTTATTTAATTAGCCAGATTAAACAGGCGCTTGCACAAAAGCATATTTATTATTCATTCCTTTTCAAATAATAGTGATATTGCAAACTAGTGAATTCGTTTCTTAAAATCGAATGAATAAGCTAGTTATATTCATAAGCTTATCAATGGCCAATTTCAGAAAGGTCATTCAAATTGATCTTTTAAAGTGACGTTTGAGTGACGTTTTTGTATAGGATGACAACTTGTTGAGCGACATTTAACTATTTAATCTCTAATCAAATGCTTGTGGGCGTTTCTGCATTCGGCTATAATTACGTTATTTTAAATACAAATACCTTGCCGTTTTATTCCCAGACCGGGGCCGGATTTAGGGGAGGGCATCTGGGGCCACTGCCCCGGGCCTCCACAAAAGAGGGGCTCTACAGTAGGGACCGTCAGTATCATCTACGTCATATTATATTCTAGGGGGCCTCCACTCCTTTGCTGCCCCAGGGCCTCCAGACCTCTAAATCCGGCCCTGTCCCAGACTAAAAACGCGTATGTTTGTTGCGTAGGTACATACCTACTACTGCAAGTGATACTCATGATCATGATCTATTAATCATAGAGGTATGCAATATATATTAAATAAGTAGTAAATCCTAGTAGGGAGCTGGCTGCCAAAATTTTCCATGATTTGTTTGCTTGGCAGACCTGCATTGTTCGATTAATGACAATGTAAAGAACCACAGAAAAATAGTCTGCCACCGTGTAGGCTGCGTTTTCAATTGAAAGTGTTTTAAATGTTTTGTAAAGAAAACGGTGTGCTAAGTCATTTTTTCGTTTCTGGTTCTGGTCTGATGGTCAGAATCATCCTCAAAACGATGAACATCGACAAGCAGACGTGCTGGGCTCTGTTTTATAACGGGACATATATGCAAAAATGAAAATGAAAGAAGGTATACTAAATCATTTGTTCATCGTTCTCGTTGCGTCCATTCGATTCATTAGGACTCCCAGAATAGAAAAAAAACGTTGGCATACGTCTAGGTCGCTGATTTTTTAATGTTGTAATTCAAAAACGCAGGGACATACGACTTTCATTTACGGGGCCAACTCGATTTGTATTGACATAAACTTTCATCCCTATCAATATGAAAGACGAACAAATCATACACCAAAATGGCACCCAGCTCCCTAACTATAGGATGAAGTTCGATCATTCCTCAAAGTAACCAACTTAGACCATTATACGAGTATAATAGGTACGTTGTCAACCAGCAGAATAGTTTTATAGTTTACATTCTGATGGTTCTTCGGGAGGATATCGCTGCTGACCGCGATGAGTGGAAACTCAGTTCACGTGTAATAAGTGCGGACGAAAGTGGCGTTGCCCCTCGCACACGGACGCTGCTTTAATCATCTGTCAAGATGAACAAAGCCTTTTGATGATGATAACTGGAAACTATAAAACAGACGGAACCCTTATAGGAATTTGTGCTATTACAAGTAATAGCACAAGTACACAGTAAGTTTACTGTTATAGTGTATAAGTGTGATTGATTTAAGATGCCATTAGTATTTAAATTACGCATAGTTTTCTTGAGACTTCCGAAAGTATCCTATGTGGTATTCTCATACAAATTTGATCATCTGTGAAGGAGTGTTAAAATAACAAACGTCTAAATATTCCAACGTAAGTTATAAGATTAAGATAGGCCCAGAAATTTTAAATTTACATTTAATTTAAAGAGAGGAAATGCAGTAAAAATTTGACAATAAAAAATTACTTTAGTCCTTTTGCCGTCAGGTATCCTGGTAGAATAAACTGTATGTCGCGTCGATTGCGCGCTACTTGTATAAGAAAACGATCACCGCCGGAGCCGCGCGCCCCGTGCAGTGCATGTTATGAGATTTGTATAGTACTTACTGGACACTTTTTCATTCCGAATTCAAAATCTCTCCACTTACCGGGGACTTGATCATTGTCTTGTATTCTTAACTTTCTGTTGACTTTTTAAAGATGTAATGGCGACTTTACGTATCATTTTTGAGAAAATACCTCTACTGTAAACTGATATAAGACGCCTTTGCGAGAAAAACATGAGCTTACGATTCTATTCCGCTATTGCATTTAAAACTGTCGGACGGTACCGCTACCACGAGGTACCTACCACCAGTACCGTTCCATGGTACGGCTACAAAACGTTTACAACAATCGAATTTATTTTCGGTTAGGATTTGTATATCAATGTGAGTTTAGTTCCGATTGAAAGACTGAGATTAAAACATTAAGATGTTTCGGAAAGTTTGTAAAAAATTTACAATGTTTATCAACGGCAGCTGATACTTTTTGTCTAGTCTTATAGAAGACCTTTAAATACGCGCAAATATATTTAAATGGCTAAAAAATCGAAATTAACATATTAAAGGTTCAAAAAGTTCAATAGTACATTCATCCAGATTTCAAATATTAATTAATATTGGTTCCGGTTCGTCATATAGGTATTTACTTTATTTGTGTCGTTTCTTCTCATAAGGGTAAGAAACAGAGTAGGTATGAAAGTAGTACGAATGCTATTTTTAAAAGGCTCTATCTTGGAATTATTAACTGTTGTTCGTTGTTGCTATCCTTAGGAAGAAGTCTTTGTCTCGTGGACACCGTTTGTTGAATGAATGATGACGATGAAATTATGATATTGTCTACGTGCGATATGGGATGTAAATAAGTAATAAGGCACATCAGGCTATATATTTTCGTGCTAGATTACAAGTAGGTATCATTTTCTTTGGTTCCGTGGGTTTTGTGATTTTTCTCAGTACATAATAAGGTCCAATACTTATCTCTGCTCCGATGCACTTGAGACCATTTTAGTTTGAATAGTTCTGCCATAAACTGCTGCGGGTGTACCCTTCTATTTTATAGCTAGCCACTTTTATGTGTGATCTTTTAAGGCTTTCTCTGCTAAGAACCCCGGTAACATGACTATGTTAAATTTTTGTCCTTAGGTTGGGTACGGGGGTTGCTAATGTCAATGTGTTTCTTTCATGAAGGTGTTAACATTTAATGTCATTATTCACCGAACTTGCAGAACTAGACATTAGAATTGTGTTGTGTTTACCAGTTATTTTAAACCGTATCGCGCTTTCGTGTTACAAGGCATTTATTAGATATGTTTCTCAGGTCTCATAACGGGTCTAATGTACTTAGATGACATAATTATGAAATAATCTCGGTTTTATTTGGCTTTGACATCCGATTTACTTGAAATTTGTACCACATGTCAAAATTGGATAAAATGTCAATAATTTTAGCTAAGGTCTGTTCGCCGAGAGTTGATAAATATTATGATATCATTTCGAAATTTCGCGCCGGGCGGACGGCGGCGAAAGAAATATATTTGTTTTGTTCATATACACAATCGCTATATTGCAAATTAATGTCTTATAGGTCCGCGTCAAATGTCATATAAATTCAATAATCTGCACTGGCTTCGGCCAAAGAAACGAAAAAGAAAAAGAATATCTATGACACATGTTTAAAACGCGTTGAGTATGGATATGACGTGTTTTGTGTCTTTCTACATATAATAATGTCATTGGCTTCGAGTGTGGCGTTGGGGTGTTCTGTTTGCGTGTTGCTTTCTTTTTATACAGTTAGGCTCATCAATAATAATATTCTATGAAAAAAATATAATTTTTCTCTTTAATTTTTTATTATCATCGGTAGAAATAAAATCGGCCCGCAAGGGCCGCTATTTATAATGAGTTAAGAAGCCCTGACTTTTTACTTTTTTTATCAACTCTCGCCGAACAGACGACAGACTGAGATCTAATTTTTCTAATTGACTCGAAAGTTAAGTATGGGTTATGAAAGGAACCCTCTTTATATGTTATTCGATATTCGTGGCCCGAAAAGCTGCTGGCCGGTTTTTTATTCAGGTAACACGCTGATTCAGTGGACACGATTACCTAGCGAAAACGTCGTGCCGGTTAACACAATCGTTTTAATATACATGAGTGCATTGAAACCGGTTCAAAATTACCTGTAAGTTACTGAGACAGAAGTTAGTCCGCTAGTAAGGTCCGTTACCTCACACGAAGTGTCTTAAGGCCAGTTACAAGTGTTGCAACTTATTTGTATCATATCATATCATAGCCCCGCCTATTCCTACCATATCATAGCCAGCGGCTGGCTTTCGATGTTCGCTTGATCAGGGAGCCAGCCAGATTTTTGAGTTTGGAGCGCTGGAAAGTTACATACAAAAGTGATGTTAAAAACCATATTTGTAGAATTTGAGCGACATACAAGTTAAAAATCCCATTTTTATAACAAGATTTGGTGTCTATTGCATTCTCAATAAGAAGTGAAGTTAAATAAAAGATTGTAATTAAATATAAAAAACCGGACAAGTGCGAGTTAAACTCGCGTGGAGAGGGTTCCGTTCCGTACATGATTATTTGCAATTTACTAGGTTACTTTAAATACCATAGACTTCTTATAGGTTTTCCTGTAATATATAGGTAAAGAACTATTTTCTGTATTTTTTTCAAAATTTAAGCCCCAGTAGTTTCGGAAATAAGGGGGGGGAATGGTCAATTTTCGCCTATTTTCCTAAATAACTTCCAAACTATTTTACTTAAAATTCCCCTTTCATTTGATATGTCACACAATATAGATAGCATAACTTTTTTTAAAAATTTTCTGATTTACCCCCAAAAAGTGGCCCCCATGTATAAAATTCATATATTTACGTCACGCGTCCGTGTTGCGGTCACCAACTTACATATGTATACCAAATTTCAGCTCAATCGGTCCAGTAGTTTCGGAGCAAATTGGCTGTGACAGACGGACAGACAGACAGACAGACAGACAGACGCACGAGTGATCCTATAAGGGTTTCGTTTTTTCCTTTTGAGGTACGGAACCCTAAAAAAGGTAATTTTCTATCTTTTGAATTTCAAAAATATTTCTTACCATAGCTTTTTATACTATTTTTTTTACCAAGAAGAAGGCAAAAATTATCAAACGAATGCGCATTTAGGGCCCGACGCCAAGCGGAGGGCCGTAAACCACACGAGTTAGTAGTCTATACTTGCCCTCAAGTGATTTAGACTGCTTTAGCCTACACTTGCGAGGGAATAAAAGGCAAGATTAATAAAAAAGTATTGCAGTAATATAATAATAGTAAATTGATGAAAACGTAATGCACTCTTGTCTATATACGACGGAATATGTCGCATTGTCTTTCCAAAAATAATAATTTCCGGTAATACTTAATGACATTACTATTGGCTGATTTTATTGAATAATAGCTTCTGCTCGTGATTTTGTCCGCGTGGAATTTGGTTATAGTTATTCCCTTGGGAATTTTTTAATTTTCCTGGATTAAAAGTAAGTTCTTTTTCAGAACCTAATGTACATTTCATGCAAATCCCTTCAGCCCGCTTCAGCAGTAACAAACATACAGACACAAACTTTCGTATTTATAATATTAGTAGTATAGTAGGATATAGCCCAAATGCTGCCGGGCTTGTATTTAGTAGCCCTAATTAGTAGTAGTTAGTATTCGATAAAAGATAAAATGGAAAGCATGCTTGTGTAAAGTTACACAAAAACTATACAACAAAGCAATGTTTTGTCTTATACGGAGTGACTAGCGGACATTGGTTAGATGTGACACACGATATTTTCTCAAGAGAGAAACTAGTGTAAAGCATTGTTCGCAGCCCACTTTCTGTGAAGGTAGAGCTTCGCCGCTCGCAGGGGCGAGCGCCGGCGCAACGTGAAAGTGAATGGCGCAAGCGACTGCGCGGGCGCGCGCGCCCGGACGCGTTTTACGCTCGATTTGATACTACATTCGAACACGCGAACGTGAATGCATATCCTATCTGCGCTTACAGGCTCGTGACGTAACACTTGATACGTATACTTGTTACTGTGCTAACTATTGTTATAGGGGAAAATATTTGAAGATTTTTTTATTATAAATCACCGTCATCGAAAGATGATATTACACATGATTTTTAGTATATTTATTTTACAAATGGCACAAAAGGACTTCTTAGCCTTATAATTCATAAGTCACAAAGCAGGGATGGACGAAAGGAGTCAAGTTATAGTTTGACATTCGAAAGTAGTTTATTTATTTATTTCGACATTATCGCACCTTAAAAAACAAACACTAAATCATAACAAAACGATCAAAAATCGTTAAAATGTGCCTGGCCTTTATCTGTCCCGCGAATCTTGAATTTCGATTTTCGGATTAGTGTAAACTTAATACTTTGATGCCTCTTTAATTAATAAGCTACAAATTAACCTTTCGAAACAGCGCAAAATTGTCGATGACAGTGCAATTTTTTTTTTTTTAATTGATTTTATATAAAATAATATTATACATAAAACATGAATATTGACCCCCGTGATTTCTACATCCCGTTAAAAGTGGTATGCACATACTTCCTGCGGCCCTAACATGCATGGCACAAAGATAAATTAGAACCGTTTATCTCTAAGTGCGTCTCTCTCACACAAGTGCCGACGAAAGAGATAGTCATAGAGATAAACGGTTCTAATTTATCTTTGTGGCATGCATGTTAGGGCCGCAGGTAGTACGTCTCTTCGTAGATGTAATTTCAACGTAGATGAACTTTCAACGTAGATGACTTTACGTAGATGTCATTTCAAAGTTAGCGAAATAAGAGTATTTGTTGTTTCCAGTGTAATTACCATAAAAGACGGCAAATCCTTGCCTAGTAACATTAACTTGACATTTTTAGCGCATGACTATGAACTTTCAAGTTGAGATTTTTGAACAAGTTTTTAAATGCCTACGTGCATGTCGTGCTCTCGTGATTCATATATGTCATAAAATAATAAGTTATTTAAAAGTTGCATTTTAATAACAAGCTTTTTTGCTCATTGCAATAAAATGCGGACACAAAATGTTGTGTCTGTGCTGTTGATCGTTGAAGAGTTCCTTTGTCTGGAGCTAACCCTGGATGTCGATTCAGGTCATGCTTACCATAAAAATGCATTGTCACCGGAACTGAACCAACATGTAAAAATTCAGCCCCGTAGAATAAGAGGAACTGGTTCTAATTCAGCTTGCAAGATTTGACCCGTACATACAAACATTGCAAGTTAATAAAAAGCTTTATCTACACCCATATCATAAAACCTCCATTGGTTAATCAAAAACCGTAGGAAATGACCACCATTTTGACAACCAATTAGGAAAAACCAGTGCTGCGATAAAGAAATAACATGACTTCTTTATCGTTTTTAGTAAAGAAATGAGATTAAATTTGGAACAGCTGTCAAAACTCAAGTGGGTCTCTATTCTAGTATCCATAGATATTAAAACAGTAATTGATACGAAACGTCAATTCAGTATGTTTTTTTTAATATAAACTGCACAATATTTGATCTCGAGTGACGTGAGAATAGAGACTTCATCAGTTTGTCTATGATTTTAAAAAAAATGGTCTTGACGGAGGATCGAATCGGCGCCATGTTGGTGTTTTGCTGAACGAAAGTAGAATTGTTGTTGAATTGAATAGAAAAAGTTGTTTGTAATTTACATTTTAGTTGAAAATATGAATAGTAAGTAGTCTTCTCGGAGTGTGTGTGATGTGAAAATGCGCCGGATATCGGAAATATGCAGCCACGATTGCAACAAATAACTTGTTGCCAGAAAATATTGTTTCTGAACCCATCATGGAGGATTTATAATATGTGTGTAGATAAAGTTATGTATGCAACTCTGCATAATTTGGCCTTAAAACACACGTGCGATCTTATTATGAAACTCGCCTGTCGGCTCGTTTCATGAAAACCGCACTAGTGTTTTAAGGCCTATCATTATGCAACCGTTGCATGAACTATTATTTAAAAACTTACAGTTTTTTATACACTTTGACAGGAGTCAGGGACATTTGACATAAATCATGTCAAAGCCAGAAAAAGTTTGGGTTATTCATGTTATACTAGGCCCGGTGATACCATAAGCTATAATAACAGCATAATAACATAACTTTTTTCGTCTAAGAGACTACCTGCAAAGTTTTCGAATTTTCATAGATTTCAATGGTATCTGGTCTGTTAAAATAATAATAATATATATAATAATATTTTAGATATTTTTAACTGCGCAACAAAAGTCATTTATCTACGTATAAGTAACGATTCTAATTAAATCTTAAATTATCTGGTCGTCATGATATGCCGAAAATATTGAAATCTCCATACACATTATTGCTACGGAAATACGCTTTTTATACTTAAGTTAATCATTTTTTTTAAGTTTGTTATATGTTTTTAAATGTCCAAGTTGCACTTTAATAACTAACTGCTGTCATTGCGATGAGGGTTCGTTAAAGTAAAAGGTCATTCGGAACTGGTAGCTTCTTATAGTTAAAGTATAATGTGGTTTTATGTCTAAAACAATGGTTATATATTATTATTAGTACCAATAAAGCTTTAGTGAATAAATTTGTTTTACTACTAAAATAAAAAAAGTGCTAAAACTAACCACTTATGAAGCCAGGACATCAAGCTATAGACGTGTTTTGCTTTATGTCATTTTCATCTTTCTCGTATACTGCGGTACATCTTATCGCCATTAAATTCTATTCCATACAAACATTCTTTGTGTTATTATTTGTTTATTTATTATGATACGGTATGGTATGTTTAATGGGTTGGGCAGAGCCAAAAGACTACTTGTGGCCACGTTCGATTAATTAGTCCTAAGATAGTATGATGAACCGTATGGTGACAGGTGATCAGCCCATCGCCCATTCAGATAGTCCACCATGTTGGAGAGGACCCGTCCCTTAGTCGACTTTTACGACATGCCAGGATGATAAGCATCTGCACGCATTCTATGCTATTACTTCACTCCCAGTGCAGCAGAGGAGCAGAGGAGGAGGAGGGTTTTTGCACTAAGTGTAATAATAATTACTTCCTGGCTACGTTCCATTATATTTTGGGTATGTATGATTAATATACAAGTATGTCAAGGTTTCATTTGTTACTTGCGACCTTAGGAGCTTACGTAATAGTAGGCACTGTGTCATCCATGTGGGAAACCTTGTCATCAATATGTAACCGAAAACACTTCACTTTTAACAATGTCTACCTTTTAACAAATGTTGAGTTAATATTACACTTTGTGGAAAAGCCGGACAAGTGCGAGTCAAACTCGCGTGTAGGGGGTTCCGTTCCGTATATGATTATCTGAAATTTCCTATATTACTTTAAATACCATAGACTTCTTATAGGTTTTCCTGTAATCTATTAGTAAAGAACTATTTTCTGTATTTTGTAATCAAAT
This sequence comes from Tortricodes alternella, assembly GCA_947859335.1. Lineage (NCBI taxonomy): Eukaryota > Metazoa > Arthropoda > Insecta > Lepidoptera > Tortricidae > Tortricodes > Tortricodes alternella. The sequence goes on from OX401976.1 coordinate 9,095,090, forward strand.
TTTTAAGCCCAGTCGTTTCGGAAATAAGGGGGATTGGTAAATTTTCGCCTTTTTTCTTAGATAACTTCCAAACTCTTTATCTTAAAATTCCAAAAAAAGATATTGTTTTTTCCAATAAACTTTCTAATTGACCCCCCAAAAGTGGCTCCCATGTTTAAAATTTATTTTATTTACGTTACGCGTCCGTGTTGTGATCGCCGACTTACATAAATGTATACCAAATTTCAAGTAAATTGGCCGTGTCCCTCGACAGACAGACAAACAGATACACGAATGATCTTATAAGGGTTCCGTTTTTTCCATTTGAGGTACGGAACCCTAAAAATTGACAATTGTCAATAAGGTACGCGGTAAGCTTACCTTTACCTATGTATTAAAAAGTTAACTAAAAGTCTTAATTTCAAAAATGTATTCAGTATTGCATAATCAACAAGACAGGTCTGAATGATTTCGAGCTTGAACTAAGACGAACACATTCAACGCAACTCGTAAACAGTTTTCGGAATAGTACATTACCATAGAGACCAGCGCCTCTATTCGGGAACGCTAAGTGATGTGGTAGCGAGGCTTCTCATCCCACTCTTCCACACGACGTGTAATGCGTAAGAGCGAGATGCGAGTCTCACACGCGGGTCGCTGCAGTATCACTTAGACGTTCCCGAATAGACGCCCAGTAGGTGGGTGGGCCATCCTGGACGACTAATTTAGAAGTTCGAGTTCCTAGCGACGACTTTTATAATACGAGGCCACGATGATTATTTACGGTCGATGCATGATAGAATTTTTCTCAAACAAATCATCCAAAATATCTATTTAATAAAGTAAGAATAAATCCGAAACAAAATAAAATGCACTTTTTTTATTTTATTGAAAAAAAAAATGTAATGGCCATGGTCAGTACTATACAAACAGACAATTCTACCAATTTCTTTTTTTAATTATGTTTTTTTCTTGTTTGACTTAGTCATAATTGTATTAAAAATTTAAAGTTAAGAAGTTATTAAAATTATAAAATGTTTCTCAATTACTTCTTATCTTGTGATCGAGTGAATAAATAAAGCTTTAAAATAAAACTAACTCTGAACAAATCTATTGAAAGAAAAAAGAACACGTTATACTTCCTTATTGTGCTCACCTATTTAGTTGTTTTTTAGGGTTCCGTAATCCAAATAGGAACCCTTACTTTTTACGCTAGCTCCTAATGGGAGCCTCCCATACATGTAAAGCAAAGGCAAAAAAAATGTTTTCACCTCAGCACCTCGAACAAGCAGGTTTGCTGTTTAAAAACAGTGAGTTAAATTCGATTTTGCTGCCAGCGTGAGACAAACTAACTTTTTATTTTTTATTTTTAAATTTCGAGAACAGTGCTGAGCCTATTCACAAAATTCGAAAGATTTAAACTTCATTTGTTCAGTTACTTTCATTTCGATAGGAAAAAAGCGAGAGATAGAAACAATCGATTCAAAGTTCGATTTTCAAATTCCGTACCTAGTCGATCCAAAAAAGATACACAATAAAACGTTCGGAAGCACACAACCTTAAAACTGCAAATTATCTGTTAAAGTTTTAAATTTGATTATTATATTTCTTTCTAAGTAATCGAATTGTATTTTTTATAACAAAATAAAGAGAATGATGAAGAATACGAAGTTTATCATGTATCTACATAATTATTTATAAGAGTTTAAACAATCTTTAATATTGTGACAGAATACCGCGGGTCCAGTTTCAGAACGCAGCTTAAAAAAATAGCGGACAACACACTTATTGATTCCAAATTCAAATTCATTCCCTTTCCTGGAGACTTCAAATTGCTCTCCAGGATGCCGTTCCTTCGGCCTCTTTACGGATTTAATCGCAAGATTTCATTGCAGTTTTGAGAAAAAATATATCTCGTTGAACATTATGGTTATGTAACAGAGCAACAGCTGTGAGTACATCGAGCGGATGGCGAGTGCGACAACTACTACAACGACATTGATTTACAGCTGAGCAAAGTGCAATCGCATTTGCTATACAGTACCTGGTCGACCGAGCATCGCTCGACGTCCTTCTTTTATTATTTCTGTCTCTAGGATGACGCCTATCTAGATAAACTTGGAAAGTTAAACATTATCTAAATACAAGATTTCACCCACATTTATAGATATAAAAGAATTGCTCGTATCAAGCAATAAGATGAAAACGCAGCGGTTATCGGTACAACCAGGCTTGAAACTCGTCATGCTCAGTAGGTCTTTATGAGCAACGGTGTATGGGATCTATTAAGTATACCTAATATTTGATAAGTAAATAGGAATGATTGGACATCAAGTAAGTAGCGGTCTAAAACCACTCGTAGGTCTGACCTCGTTCTACGGCCTTCGCCTTGTCGACACTAGTCATTATTAACGGAAAAAGTATCGTTTGTATTGGTTTCCACTCCATTCCAATGAGATAGTATATTATATTCGCAAGATTCTAAATTAAAGTAGAGGATAGTGATACCTTATTAGAAAACACCGTATCCCTTTATATTTATCTCATCGTTGTTGTAACGGTATTTCAGATGAATTAAACATGCGATTAAATGATAAACCTTCATTATTAAGCGTGCATTGTTCGTCCGCGGGCGTTCAGTAGCGCCCTCACTAGTGTTATTTATTGTATTTTCTATTAAACTAAAGTATAATATTAAAATCAAAGCTACACATGTTGTCGCACAACTTGATACCAAATTGATATGCTATGTAATAAAGCTTTATATATATTCGTAGGGTAGTCAGTGTGGAGTTTGACCCTGACACAAATTCCTTCGTCCGTGAAATTTTGCAGTATCAGTAGCTCATAGATGATAGTTTTCAAATAAATAGCTTATAGCTGAATTATTTATAACTATGTGATATGTGCTTCATTTTTAGTATATTAAGATCATGTTGTTTCATAAAAGAATCCCGTGTAATAAACATTTATACTTCCAAATATGCAGGAGACATTTTTAAAAAGTTGAATAGTTTTATAAATGGGTTATTACCGTGATTGGAGTTTTAGAAGGCTCGAATTTCGAAGAATTTCGTGATTTTCCGAATATCGAGAGCTCATGGGCAGGCCAATTCCTTTCACCTTCATTCTATGTAATACCCAATTTATTCTTTATTGTATTGAAACCAAAACATAATAATCAATACATATAAAACAGTATCGTGACTCACTTATAGACAACGCACAGCCTAAACGCGAGGTCTTAGAGGTTTGAAATTTGGAGGAGACATTCCTCGAGTACCCTAGAGGTGCACAGAGGAGGAATTTTTTGAAACTCTAACCCTAGGGGTGAAAAGGGGTGATAAAGTTTGTATGGAAAATACCGCGGGCGAAGCTGTGGCGGGTCCATTAGTCTAACACAATAGAATAATAATACTAAGTAAAATTATTAAATCTAGATAACAACTAAATTAAATATAAAAAGTCCCCGTGGCATTGTGCCGAAGATGCTGGCATTTCCTCGCTTGCTAATGCGTTGTGCGAGTAAGCTGTAGCCCTCCAGTATCCAGTTTCTTCCACCAGTCTCTCTGAAAATTTTCCGAAGACGCGTAGTGCGCTCCACGGACCGAGGGTCTCGACTCCGAATGGAACAATTTTAAATAGGACATATGAGTTTAAGTTTCAATACACAATTAAAAATTATCTGCATATTTTTAAAAGCAGAACAAGTAGTGGTAGGTACCTACATGTTTTGTCTAAACATGTAGGTACCACTACTTTTAGTAGTTTCGTGGTGCAATTTCGGATTTTATCTTTCCTGCGGCCCTAACATGCATGCCACAAAGATAAGATAGACCGTGTTTTCTCTAAGTGCGTCGTTCCCACACTAGTGCCGACGAAAGAGATAGTCATAGAGATAAACGGGTTTAATTTATCTTTGTGGCATGCATGTTAGGGTCGCTGTAAACCTGTTAATTTTCTCCCGGGCCTGAGATGGTATCGTGATATGATTACCTATATGAATCTAATCAAATCGCGCACACGTGTTTTGTATACAAGATTTAACTCTTTATACTAACTCTCGTTTCTTTTTGTTTCAGAGACCATGTATATAGACACCTTACCGCTAGTGGTTTGGACGCTTTTAGTCACAACGACACATGTAAGTACCTACTCTTTATACATTGACCATCTAAATTATTATGCAACCCAAAACCAGGTATTAATAGACTGTGTAGTACATGCAGTTTGTTAGAAATGTCAATGCAATGGAACCCCGAGCCGAAAATTGTTTGGACGAATGTTATGTGTTCAATTTTCAGTTGACCAAATGAAAGTTTTTTACATTATACCCGATAACTTTTCAGGATATCTGACATTTGTATCACTAAGGTTCCTTTAGGATTGATAAATAGCTTTAAGTACTTAAGAAATCGAAAGTAGCGACAAAGAATGCTGTATAACTATTAACCTTTTCACCGCCGTTAAATTTTCATCAGACGTGTCCGTGTACCGTGTAACCAAAATATATAATAAATGTAGTCATTTGTCTTAATTATAAGACCGCGGCGAAATGAGCTGGATATTTGGTGTCTTATAATTCATACAACGTCGGTTAAAGGGTTAATTCGCAGCAGAGAGTAGGTTTCATAGAAAGAAAATTAGTCAGTTCACGTAATCTTACCGTCGATTAACCCGACCCTTCCTAAGCCTATTTACAATTTAATCTTAACAAACATCAGTTAGAATACCCTCAATTCATCGTAAATTGAAATTATTGAAAGCTCTGAATAAAATATCAACTTTTGTGATTACGTTGTAAACGCACACTAAAATAACCTAACATAAGTTCACATTTTTATTTATTGTACGCAAGGATATATCAAACTGCATCTCATGTGCCAAAACTCGTGTTATTTAATTTAATGTACTACTTTAAAAACCATTTATCTACACCCATATCATAAAACCTCCATTGTTTAATCAAAAACCATAGGAAATGACCACCATTTTGACAACCAATTAGGAAAAACCAGTGCTGCAATGTTATTTCTTTATCGTTTTTAGTAAAGAAATGAGATTAAATTTGGAACAGCTGTCAAAACTCAAGTGGGTCTCTATTCTAGTATCCATAGATATTAAACAGTTATTGATACGAAACATCAATTCAGTATGTTTTTTTAATATAAACCGAACGACATTTGATCTCGAGTGACATGAGAATAGAGACTTCATCCGTTTGTCTACGATTTAAAAAAAAAAATGGTCTTGACGGAGGATCGAATCGCCGCGCCGCCATGTCGGTGTTTTGCTGAACGAAAGTAGAATTGTTGTTGAATTGAATAGAAAAAGTTGTTTGTAATTTACATTTTAGTTCAAAATATGAATAGTAAGTAGTCTTCTCGGAGTGTGTGTGATGTGAAAATGCGCCGGATATCGGAAATATGCAGCCACGATTGCAACAAATAACTTGTTGCCAGAAAATATTGTTTCTGAACCCATCATGGATGGAGGATTTATAATATGTGTGTAGATAAAGTTATGTATGCAACTCTGCATAATTTGGCCTTAAAACACACGTGCGATCTTATTATGAAACTCGCTAAAAGTTCGTTTCATAAAACCGCACTAGTGTTTTAAGGCCTATCATTATGCAACCGTTGCATAAAGTACTATTGTGGACTTGAACGATGTGTGAAAATGTTTTCAATTCTTTCACAGGTAGCGACACAAGGCCAATATGGAATAGGTTTAGGAATAAAACGAGAAGTATTTTTCTTAAATTTAGAAGACGGTTATTTTGGCTGTCAAGTAAACGAATCAACACAACTATTACAATTATATGAATTATCAAAATTATGCGATGGTGTGCCAGACTGTTATAAGGCTTCCGATGAGCTTAGATCAGAACTAAAGTGCACAGGTAAGTGACATTCTGAATTTATATGGGGAATAAAGTTGCAGGGGATCAAACTAGTTTTTCTTTACAAATTAAACTTAAAAAGTATTCATTAATAATTTCAAATTCCAAGTTTCTTTTTTTTCTCTATAATGTCAACGAGGACTCATTTAACTGCATATGTATGCTGTTTGTTTATAATTTAATAGTAAATGCAATTTTAATATGGTGCAATGTTTAAATTTTAGATGACTGTACCAAAGAAGATGGCGCGCAGTGTATAAATGGCGCTTGTCTGAACGGTGTGTGCCATTGTAATGACGGTTTCGGTGGATGTAATTGCCAGGAAGCTGGTAAGTTGGTGTACATAATCTCAATTTGTCAAAACTTATAATTTAACAGGAATAAAACCGTTTATCCTAAAATTCAGATCTTAAGTACTTATTACTGCACTGCAATGAACCTTTACTGGTGTTTTCAGATGTAAACGAATGTAAGGAACGGCCATGCGATGTTTTTGCCCACTGTACTAATACGGTGGGTAGTTTTCAATGTTCCTGTTTCCCAGGGTATGAAGGTGATGGTTTCGCTTGCAGAGGTTAGTAAAAACGCGTATTACTAAAGCATTGTGTTGAGTTTGAAAAATGGCGGTGTTTTGTATGTATTTTTTTGCATACTTCAGATATAAACGAATGTGAAAACCCCGCGGTGGCATCACGATGCGTTGCGAACGCTGAATGTTGCAACTTACCGGCTCATTTCATCTGCAAGTGCAATCGTGGGTTCGAAGGTGATGGCGAGGAAGAGTGCCGAGGTATATGTTCAGTCGCATTTGATGTCATAAATTCTAAATGTCTCTCAGCTAATAAATTAAGTGCCCAGCAGTAGTATTAAGCGAAAGTTTATTTCCAAGAAGAAGGAACTTTTGAAATAAAAGAAAACTAGCTGACAAGTGCGAATTTACCTGATAGTAATAATAATAATATAATAAAGTGAGAATATCCAAGACACATTCTAGTTAAACAGACTGTCAATAGATGGCGCTTGCAATTCGGGTGATTTGTATTTATTTTTTAACGAACACGTTAATTTTTAATCTATTTGTGTATTTTTGTCCCAAAGCGACTAACATAAGCTTTAAAATGATGTTTATATCATTAATTTTGGTAGCAGTAGTGTGGTAATATATATGATGATCACTACATGCATAAATATACGTTCATCAATCAACAAGTATACTGTAAATTCATAATCCCTGCAATATAGTCTTGTTATATTCACCTTATCTTATTATATATTGACATTGAAATTTTCATTCTAGATATCGATGAATGTCGACGTCCTGGTGCTTGTGGAATAAACGCGGTATGCCGAAATTACCCAGGAAATTACACATGTGCTTGTCAAGCTGGTTACACTGGAAATCCATTCGATGGTGTAAGTTATTCACATTTATCTTATCGCGCAGAATATTACTTACTAGCTTCTGCCCGCGACTTCGTTCGCGCGGAATACGGTTATAGTTATTCCTTCGGAAACTTTTGAATTACCGAGATAAATAGCCTATGTGTTAATCCAGGGTATAAGCTATCTCCATTCCAAATTCCATCCATATCCGTCCAGCCGTTGAAGCGCGAAGGAGTTACAAACATACTAATTTACACACATTCGCATTTATAACATTAGTGTGAGCGAGATTCCGGTCAATAAGGGTTTGCTATATAATAAATATTTCACAAACTTTAAAAGAGTAGTAATAATTTAGTTGTTCAAGTACGTGTGGTGTCATAATGTTATAACAATGAGTTGTATTTAATTGGATCTAGTGCGTGGACATTGACGAATGTGCAAGTGGATCGGCGTGCGGCACGGGCGCAACGTGCCGCAACGTAGAAGGCGGTTATGAGTGCAGCTGCCCCGTCGGCAGCGAGGGCGACCCGCGCGTGGCTTGCCGCGAGGCAGATGAGTGTGCGCGCGCCGCCTGCGGACGCGGTGCGATCTGCCGGAACCTGCCTACTGGACACCAGTGCGTCTGCCCGCCCGGCTTCCAAGGCGACGCTGACGTTGGATGCACTGGTGAGTGACGTTACTAAAAACTCCTTCCGGTTTCGAACGCTAACCCCCTACTACTGATGTGTGGCCTAACGCTTTGTGGTATTAAAACGGTCGAGTGTTACGAATCGCGCTGAAAACTACTGTATGCAGACGCGCGGTAGCTTCACGCTTTTACTAATCATCACTTCATTGGAGACATTTATCGACAAATGTAACGAACCAATTTTCAGCGTGTTGGTGTATGTAGTATCGGCGATCGAAAGACTCCCGCCCGAGGACATCTTTGCCTAATTTTTGGCATCACGAGGCATAGAAGAACTCTTTGTTCGTGAAATATGTTTACTAGCTTAGAATTCTTCCTTTCAGTTTCTTCTTCATGACCTTCGTCGTCTTCTCTAACACTGTTTTACACTCAGTGGTCTGTCATCCTGTCTCTTGCTCTTCGTAGTGGCCGTCGGCGTTCCTATTGCGTGCGTATGTTGATGTAAAGGCATGCCGGCGGTAGATGTAATTAGAAGAGAGTTGTTTGTTACACCAGACGTGGATGAGTGTAAGGGTAGAGAGAAAGTATGCGGCGCGCACGCCGTGTGCACCAATACGGAGGGCAGCTACGTATGTACCTGCGAGGCCGAGTACACGGGAGACGCGCGCGCGCCGCACGGCTGCCGCGATGTCGACGAGTGCGAGGCGCTCGAGCGGCCCTGCGGCACGCACGCCATCTGCGAGAATGCTGCGCCTGGATTCAACTGTCTATGTCCACAAGGATATAGAGCCAAACCCGACCCACAAATCGCCTGTGAACAGGTAATTTGATTATCAATTATATTTTGACATCCGTGGATTTGAATTTACGTGTAATTCTATTGACGATTCCAGGATTTTTTAATTTATAAACCATGCACATAAAGCAACAAAAGTAATGTACAGCTTCTTCGTGAAATAATGTAAAATAACGTTTGATATACATTAAATTCTTAACAAATTGTATATGTACAATACTATTAAACATTCATAAAGGGAATTAATTACATGTAGTTATATATTGAATATTAACTTAAATATGTTCTTTTTCAGATTGATGTCAATACGTTATGTAAATCTAATTTCGATTGCACTAATAATGCAGAATGCATAGAAGATCAATGTTTCTGTAAAGAAGGATTCGATGCTAAAGGATCTGTTTGTGTTGATATTGACGAATGTGAAACTCAAAAGTCGACATGTGGAGAAAATGCTTTATGTGTCAACACATTGGGGTCCTACGAATGCGCATGTGTTACCGGATTTGTGGGGTCTCCACCAGAAGTAAAGTGCCGTGCACCATGCGATGATGTTAAATGCGGAGATCACGCATTTTGTAAACCTAACGGTGCCGAAGCATATTGTGTATGTGAAGACGGTTGGACTTTTGATCCAAACGATATAGCAGCTGGCTGCGTCGATATAAACGAATGTGACACGTCTGTTGGACCTGTCGGTCGATGTGGAATAGATGCGCGATGTTCTAACACGTTAGGTGGCTTTTTGTGCCACTGTCCAGAAGGCTTCTCTGGGGATGCATACAAACAGTGTCTTGATATCGATGAATGCCAAATTGAAGGATCCTGTGGTGCAGGTGCGGAATGCATTAATAAAGAAGGTTCATTCATCTGTGAGTGTGCTGAAGGTACTATACCAGATCCGGATCCACGGGTGCGTTGTGCCGAAATTCTTTTATGTAAAAACAATGACGATTGTCCTGGAAATTCCATATGCGATTCAAACTCAAGGTGTCTCTGTCCGGAACCTAATGTAGGCAATGAATGTCGACGTAAGTACTTTGCTTGCTGACAAGTTCTTTATTGTTTTAATATGCCAATTATTATTTATACGTTTTCTATATTTTTAGATCCTTGCGAGACCTTGCACTGTGGTAGTAACTCAGAATGCCTGTTGACTGATCAATCCGCTCGATGCACATGTCGAAGTGGATTCACGGGCAATCCGTCATCTACTAGCGGTTGCCACGACATCAATGAATGCATTACAAATCCTTGCAGTCTTGGAGCTGTGTGTAAAAATTTACCTGGACACTTTCAGTGTGAATGTCCTGGTAGTTTCCACGGCGATCCATATGTAGAAAGGTGTGTGCCAGGAAAAATGCCAAGTGAATGTAGTGAAACAAATCCGTGTCCTTTAGGAGAGCAATGTATATTGCATGATGCTGAAAATGTGTGCATATGTTCACAAGGGTACATACGTAGTAAAGAAACGGGTTTATGTGAAGATATTAATGAATGTGTCCAACATGGGCGGTCACCATGCGGTTTAAACGCCATTTGCAAAAATTTACCTGGAAGTTATGAGTGTAAATGTCTTCCAGAATATAGTGGAAACCCGTACAAATTATGTGAGATATGCAACGATATAAATTGTCAATGTCAACCGCCATACAAAGTAGTCAATGGAGATTGCGTTTTATCTGGTTGCTCGAAGGATAATAAATGTGGGAGGGGAGCTGAGTGTATAATTATCTCTGATGGAGTCAGTTACTGCGCTTGCCCGGCTGGATATTTTCAAACTATGGATGGTTCTTGCGAAGACATGGATGAATGCTCTGCCGGCCAGCCCGTATGTGGTATCGGCGCACAATGTATTAATACCATTGGCTCTTTTATCTGCAAATGTCCTCCGGGTTATGGACAGGATATAACTACAGGACATTGCAGCTTAAATCAAAAGCGTTGTATAAGTGATTCAGACTGCTTTTCAAATGAAAAATGTATTGAGCCTGGCCAGTGTGTTTGCCCTCCGCCGTTTTACTTGGATGTCACGGACGGTCAGAAGTGCAAGAGCCCATGCGAAAGATTCACTTGTGGTATAAATGCGAAATGCACACCAAGTGACCCTCCACGATGCATGTGTATGGCAGGATTTGAAGGAGATCCTTATACAGGTTGCACTAATAGAAATGAATGTCACAGTGCTCCGTGTGCATATGGCGCAATTTGTCATGACAAAAAGGGAGGTTTTCAATGCGAGTGTCCTCAAAATATGATTGGAGATCCCTATAAGACTGGGTGTAAGTATGAAATTCTAAAACCGATTACATTAATAAACGGCTTCAACTCTATGAAAACAATATCAAATTTTAAAATATCATGCATTCCTGTATAGATTCGTAAATTAATATTTAAAGTACATAGCTTAAACATTTTTGTGGAGTTTAGTTTATTCAAAGATTTGAATGAACTAAACCTGACTGCATGCATAATTTTAGTGTAATAGCGGCCTGGTCAGCCACACACTGCACGGGAAGCTTTATTAATGTGAATCCTTTATTTGACTTCAGGTATTGTTGATGGGGGGCCTTCTCAAAAACAGCTGTGTAGTTCAGATAATGAGTGTCCTAACACCCTCTCATGTTTGAATCGTACATGTGTATCGCCGTGTGCTAGTGTATCATGTGGATCTAATGCATTATGTGAGGTCGACAATCACGCATCATGGTGCCGCTGCAACCCTGGATATACTAAACCTGAAGGCGGGAAGTGTATATCTGGTAAGTTACTAAAACTATTTCGCATGAATAAAATTAAAAGTATAAAATCATATTTCATATTTAATTAACGTGTTTTGTAATAATAAAAATTTGATTTTAGGATGCGATTCATTTTCATGCGCCTCCCGTGCTCAATGTATAATATCAAAGTCAGGGCCTACATGCATTTGTCCCGAGGGCATGGTGGGTAACCCGTTCCCTGGGGGCGCTTGTAGAAGAGATCTGTGCGGGCCGGGCGCGCCGTGCGACGAGCCGCTGTCCTGTGTGGCGGGTCGCTGTCGGCAGCGTTGCGAAGGCGTCGTGTGCGGAGTAGGCGCGTCGTGTAATGAGGAAAGTGGCAAATGCGTTTGTAACGCTTTCTTTGTTGGAAATCCTGATTTGTTATGTATGCCACGTAAGTGTTCAGTGACTTTCACTAACTATATTCAATAGCTTTACCTACCTTTTAGACTTTTAACTTAAATATTTCTTTTGTTTCAGCCATTGCGCCACCATCTTGCGACCCGGAATGTGCTGAAAATGCGCACTGTGTTTATGGACAATCGAATGCTTGTAAGTGCGACAAAGGTTTTACTGGAAACCCATATACAGAATGTCTCCCTCGAAGACAAATAACTTGCGCTAAAACATCTTGTGGACAGAACGCTGTTTGTCAGCAGACGAGATCACATGTAGAATGTCTTTGTCCACCGGGTTATATTGGAAACCCTAATTTACACTGTAGTGATATAGATGAATGTAGCTCAAAACCTTGTGCCGAAAATGCAATCTGTATTAATACCCCTGGCAGCTTCAGTTGTATTTGCAAGAGTCGCTTTGTTGGCAATCCATATGAGCTCTGCTCTCATGTATCGATTCCTAAATGTACTGAAGGCAATGCTTGCACTTGTACTCATAACGCCACTTGTCCTGATGGCTATATCTGTGAAAGATCACGGTGTGTCGATGCGTGTCGAAAGATTTCATGTGGTCCTCAGACAATTTGTGAAGAAGGTATTTGTCACTGTCTCCCAGGACATACAGGCAATCCAAATAACATGCAACTTGGATGTGCTCCGGACAATAATTGTAAAACGGATGAAAACTGTAAAGATTCGGAAATATGTTTCCAAGTAGCTAAGAATGTAAGAAAATGTGTTGACTCCTGCGGTAAATTACAGTGCGGACCAAATTCATTATGTGTCAGCTCTAATCATCAAGCTCACTGCTTATGTGTCGAAGGATATATAGGTAAAGCAAATGATATTAAATCCGGATGTTATTTGCGACATGAAGATCCCAAAGATGAATGTAATGAAAACAGTGACTGCGCAGAACCACACGTTTGTGTAACTCTGGCGGGGTCCACAAGTAAATGTGTGGATTTGTGTTCAACTATTGCATGTAGTGCCAATGAAGTGTGTAGAGTGATAGATAATAGCGCACGTTGTGACTGTAAGGATCAATTTCGTTGGAATCCTGTTAGCTTGTCTTGTGAGCAGCCATCTACTCCAAGCTGTGATAGAGATGATGATTGTGACGATAACAAATCCTGCCAGAAAGATGAACTCGGTGTAAAGAAATGTGTAGAGCACTGTTTGGTATTTAGCTGCCCTCAAAATTCTAAATGTACAACAAGAAATCATAAAAGTCAATGCGAGTGTCTATCTGGTTTTATTGGGAATCCAAATGATCGCGATGGATGTGTATCAATAAACAAAAATCAATGTACCGATGCTGCTCAGTGCCGTGAAAATGAAGTTTGTGAATACTTTGGCTCTATAAAAAAATGCATACCAGCTTGTCAACAATTGACTTGTGGCCCTAATGCTATTTGCGTAACAAATAACCATGTAGCTAAATGTCAATGTCCATCCGGCCCTTATACTGGTAATCCTGATGATCGTGAAAAAGGCTGTCAATCAGTTCCTTGTATATACAACGCGGATTGCTTATCACATGAATTATGTAATCGTATGACACACACATGCATGAATGCCTGTGCCGAGGATTCCTGTGGCGAAAATGCTGTATGCATAGCTGACAATCATAAGACTAGTTGTCAATGCCCAAGTGGATTTAAAGCTGATCCACTACCAGAAGTCAACTGTAAAAAAGTAGAAGTATGCAATCCTCATCCTTGTCATCCAACTGCTATTTGTGAGCCTCACCTTACGTCATACACCTGTAAATGTCCCGTTGGATTAACGGGGGACCCAAAAAAAGGGGGTTGCAAAGCACAAGATGAATGCCCCAATGGTGATGATGATTGCGCGTTGGAAGCAAGCTGTGTTTCCGGACGATGTGTTAACCCCTGTGATGGAGCATGCGGTATAAACTCACTGTGTAAAATTGTTGGTAGAAAGCCAATATGCATATGCCCTGAAGGCTATGAAAGTATCAGAGGTGGAAACGCATGTAAAAAGCAACTACTAATATGTGATAATGATGAAAACTGCAATGGGGACGTATGTTTTAACGGACAGTGTTTAACTGCTTGTAAAAATTCCAGTCAATGTGACGATGGTGACATTTGCCTTAAGAATTTCTGTATGATACAATGTTCTAAGCATTTACAGTGTGGCATTGGTCAAGCTTGTGTGGGTGGTCAATGTCTAATTGGATGTAGAAGCAATGAAGATTGTTCGAGCCATGAATCTTGTATTAACAACAAATGTGTTAATCCATGTCTGGCTGCACGAGTGTGTGGTCCAAATGCTATTTGTTCTAGAATAAATCACAGTACAAAATGCGAATGTCCACTTGGATTTAATGGAACGCCTACTCCACAACAAGGATGTGTACGAAAACCAAGTGCCTGCATTAGGACATCTGAGTGTCCACCGGATCACATGTGTATTGGGCTCTTATGCCAAGTGCCATGTCAAGATAACTCGGGATGTGCAATTGGCGAGAAATGCAGCGATAATAAATGTAGTAAAATATGTCATTCAAGTAGCAATTGTTTGCATGGAGAACACTGTAGTTCTGGAGTGTGCATACCCGGCTGTAAAACAAATTCAGATTGCATCAATAATCAACTTTGTGAGTCATCAAAGTGCCACTGTTTACCTGGGTATAGATTAGACATCAACGAATGTGTAAATGTTAATGAATGTATGGAAAACACCTGCCACCCCTCAGCTCTTTGTGAAGATACAATCGGCTCTTTTAAATGTATTTGCCCAACTGGAGCGATCGGAGATCCTTACAAAACTGGATGTTTATTGCCAAACCAGTGTAGGCGAGATGAACAGTGCGACAGCTCACTTGCTTGTATAAGAGGGAAATGTTTGAATCCTTGCCAAACTAAAACATGTGGGTTAAATGCCATGTGTTCCGTTATTAACCATAGAGTTTCCTGTTTGTGCAAAAAAGGCTATCTTGGTAATCCACTAGACAAAAACATTGGATGTTTCAAGGTTGAATGTGTTGATAATTCAGACTGCTCAAGTGAAAAATATTGCAATCCAAGAAGTAATAAGTGTTCAGGTAAGATTATTGACTTAAATAAAATAATTACGTATCATAGGCGAAAATAACAATGTATTTTTTTATTTACAGATAAATGTGACAGTGCGGCATGCCAAGGTGGTTCATGTAAAATTGAAGATCACAGATACACATGCATATGTCCAACTGGTTTTGATTTAAATAACAATGCATGTGAGGACATAAATGAATGCTTGAACAACCCATGTCCTTTAAATGCGGACTGTGAAAATACACCTGGATCTTTTGTATGCAGATGTATTAATGGAACGATATTAGACGCAAGCAAAGGAACTTGTAAACTACCAGGAGACTGCTTTACAACTGACGACTGCCCAGAAAAAACCACGTGTGTTAACAATCAGTGTGTAAATCCATGTCAAGTGTCATCACCATGTGGTGAAAATGCGCAGTGTATCGTTGAACTGCATAAAGCAGTCTGTGAATGCTTACCAAACAGCCAAGGAGACCCTTATAAAATATGTACTAAATTTGAATGCACCAAAGATGCTGATTGTACGTTAGAAGAGGCGTGTGTTAATTATAAGTGTATAAACTCCTGTAGCATACCACGTGCGTGTGGAAGAAACGCAGACTGTCTTTCTAGAAGTCATATTGGACATTGCTCATGTTCACCAGGCTATACAGGTGACCCAGTTTTGGGCTGTGTGCCACTTCAGTACTGTACAGACGATAGCAGATGTTCATCGGGTACAAAATGCGTGGACAATTTGTGTGTCGGTGCGTAAACTCACTTTTTTTGAATATTATTGATCGGTTTATCTGTATATATTATGTTTTTTTCCTTTTAATTGAATATTTATATATAATATATTTTTTCCTTTTACTAGGTATTTTATTCCTATATTCTTCTTATTTTAAGGTTTATGCAAGAGTTCAAGGGAATGTTTAAGTGACCAAGTGTGCATTCAAGGGACCTGTCGGCTAACTTGCAATTCAAATAGTACTTGCCCAGAGTTTCAATTTTGTCTACATAGGGTATGCACAAAAGAAGTCCAGTGCCTGGCCGATGATGGCTGCTTGGATGATGAGAAATGTACAGTTAGTCGGAATGGGATCCCGCAGTGTGTCAAAGTTTGCGATGGGCACCCTTGTGGACGTCAAGCCGACTGTATTGGTCAGTCTCATCAGCCTAAATGTTCATGTAAGCCAGGATTTTCTGGAGATCCCCAACAAAGCTGCAAAAGAAAAGAATGCGATAATGATGATGACTGCACAGATGACAAATTATGCGACAGAAACATGTGCAAAATAGCATGTCTATTAGGCAATAACTGCGGTGACAATTCAATTTGTTCATCAGAAAACCATAACCATGTATGTTATTGTCAACCTGGATATACGGGAGATCCTGTCAAGGGATGCGTGGAGATTAACTGGTGCGCATCGAACACTTGCGGCAGCGGAGCAGAATGTAAGAATACAAGAATTCGGGCTCAGTGCACCTGTCGTGCAGGGACAGTTGGTGATGCTTACGGAGAAGGTTGCCGAAAAGCACAACAATGTCGATATAACAGAGATTGTCCCGCTGTCGCTCGTTGTACAGTAATGGGTACTATAAGCAAATGTACAGGTATGTTATTCATTAAAATGTTACTTCATCGTGTCTTGAATATCCCCTAAAATGCTAATTGTGTTACTGTTGTAATTAGATAATTAGGGTTTGTCAAAATTATACATACTTATATGTCGATGTTCTATGTCTTTAGATGCATGTGAAAACGTCAAATGTGGACCGAATGCTGAATGTATTGCCTCAAGACATACAGGACAATGTAAATGTAAGGCTGGATTCATAGGGAATGCTGGCACAACTAAGGGGTGCAGCCCCCGAGAAACTACTTGTATCGGGAAGTCAGATTGCCCTGATGATAAATATTGCCATAAAGGCATTTGTAAAGGTAAACTTGTTTGATTTTAATCTGTTGTGTCGGTAAACGTGCTCATCAATTTGAAATAGAATGTACTTAAAATGTTCCTCTATTCCTTTAGCACTCTGTCTTCTGGACGAAGAATGTGAATCATCTGAGAAATGCGAAACTGGACAATGTGTTAATCCATGTCAAGCGGAGAAAACTTGCGGATTAAATGCTTTATGCCGCTCAGATAATCACATTGTAAAATGTAGCTGCCCCTATGATTTTACGGGAAATCAAGATGTAGAATGCGTACGAAGTAGGTTTCGAATGATTCGCTGCACCTATTTTAGTATAATTAAATTACCTATAACATATATTTTCAAATTTAATTTACTATTCCAGTTCCAAGATTATGTGGTGGCGCTGGTGAATGTCAAAATGATCATATGTGTCAGGACTCCATGTGTGTTCCTCCATGTGAGTCGGACGAAGGATGTGCTCTTAATGAAAAATGTTCTAAAGGAGCTTGTTTCTGTAAGTGTAACTAGTACAATCTATTCGATAATCAAACATATGAGGGTTAATACACTAATGACAGTTTTATTTCACAGTAACATGCAGGGTAGACAACGACTGCTTCTTGGGGCATATATGTTTAGCAAACACTTGTCAATATGGATGCAGATATGATGAAGATTGTGGGCCTGATGAGTTCTGTAAAAACAATATTTGTGAAAACCCTTGTGCTAATGACATCAATCCATGCGGGCCAAATGCACTTTGTTCTGCATTGGAAAGGAAAGCTCTCTGCGTTTGTCCAGACGGCCTTATACCGAATCCAACTCCCAATATTGGATGTGTTCGCACACCGACAATGCAGTGTCGAATGCATACCGACTGCACGGCAGGTTGGAGATGCGAGGATGATCGTTGTCGACCTGCCTGTATGCCTGAGGGCTCCGAGTGCTTGCAGGGTGAACGGTGCGATGCCGGGGTGTGCCGTTATGCGTGCACTTCAGATGATCAATGCTCTGACGATGAAGTATGCGAAGGACGTTTATGCGTCACTGGATGTAAAAGGGATTCTCATTGTCCACATAATCTTGCATGTACATCAGGGCAGTGTAGCGATCCTTGTACTGAACCAGCTACATGCGGCTCCAACGCATTATGCATGACAAAAGATCACCGTCCCGTTTGTAGTTGTCCACCAGCGTTAGTTGGAGATCCGAAAGCTGTTTGTAGGAGAGAATTTACGCCATGTGATCGAAATAAAAACTGTGCGGATGGATTTAGCTGTTATGGAGACACCTGTCATCCTTCCTGTAGAAGGTAAATAGGCATATAAAATTAAACTACAGTGTATACTACATATAAAGTGACTATGTTATAGGAGTATATGTAACTAAACACTATCTAAAACTTACCTAGTTACCCATACATTGATAAACTGTATAGCGTAACTTCCACTCAGTGAAACAATACGTCATTATTAAGGCGGCATAACATTCAATACGTTTACCAACGTTTTCTAAGGTTTTGAAGTTTCTAAAAAAGCAGGTGCGTGGGTACGTTTACTTGTTGTAATTGTCTTTACAAAAGGTAAAATGTTTCTACTCTTCATTTAACGAAAACTCTCGATAACACAATAGAATAATGCGGCCCTAACATGCATGCCACAAAGATAAATTAGAACCGTTTATCTCTATGACTATCTCTTTCGTCGGCACTAGTGTGAGAGAGACGCACTTAGAGATAAACGGTTCTAATTTATCTTTGTGCCATGCATGTTAGGGCCGCTGAGGCCATTGGTTTCCGTTATATATGGAGTTTATTTATTTATTTACATAAAAACCTTGGCAGACTTACAGTGGTAACCAAAACGTCGACCAAGATAAACACTAATTTACATATTAACAACAACTACTATAGATAAAATTAGAAATTAAGGAAAAAACAATAGAATTATACAGAATTATTGCAAATTTGATTATATTTAATAATACATTACCAATTATTAACAATTTAAAAACAATATAAAATTCCTAAGTAATGCGGCCCAAGAGGGGTGTGCGGTTTACACTGTATTGTAAAAAATATAATTGCCAGCCAAACATTACTTAAATATTTATAGATAATAAATATGTAGAAATGACGAGTCCGTTAATTAATGATAGTTACTAAAATATATATACAGAGGGATAAAATAAACGTAATAGAATCCAAAAATGTCGTTATCATTTTTTTATGTTTATCTGTATGTCTGTTTGGCTATTATTCAAACAAGTATCACAGGAAAATTAATGAAGAGATTTTGATGGGATTGTAACAAGTGGGTTAAGGAAAGTCCTAGCTAGAATGACATCTTTGTTTCATTGTAATCGACGGTTTTAATTTTAAGGTGACGACTGTAAAGACTCTGCTGGTACATAATCGCGGGCACAGTTACTCCATTGTATAATTTTTAATTTCAGTGATCTAATCTGCTTATCGAACGAAAAATGCATACGAGGCATATGCAGAGTTGTATGCAATAGTGATGAGGCGTGCAGTGATGGACAAATTTGCGAAAACAGAATATGTAAACAAGGATGCCGACATGACAATGCTTGCGATGAAAGTCAAGCTTGTTTTAACGGACAATGCAAAGGTAAGGCAAATAACTAATAGCACTAAGTAAAGTACTTATAATCAGTGAATAACTATTGAAATCCACAGTGAATATTAAGTACGTACATTTTGTAAAAAAAGAAAAGCAGGTCATATTCTGCCGCATTCTCATATTCAGAAAACGCATCGTTTTGGTTACGAAGGTTATAATTTGATAATTTCCACATATAATTATGAATTCAGATCTCAAATCATGTTTTCTTACGTCGCAATTAAAGGGTCAATTTCAATTTTATCTATAAACATATTATTTTTTATATTAATATACTTTTTTTAGATCCTTGCAAGGAAAGTGGTCTATGCGGTATTTGTTCAGAGTGCAATGTACTAAATCATCGAGCGCAGTGCAGTTGCTCCAGCAATTTTACGGGTAATCCATTGGTGGAATGCAAAAGGAAAAGACTGCAATGTGATGGCTTTTGTCCATGTGACGGTAGTGAATATTGTATATCATTATGCGAAGATAGTACGGAGTGTTCCTGCGGCGAAAAATGCGTGAATGGTGCTTGCAGATCCATATGCTCTCCTAGAAACAAATGTCCCGAAAGACAGATATGTGTTCAAAGTGTCTGCATTCCGGGCTGCAACAACGACAGAGACTGTGGACAGGACATGGTGTGTTCCTCAAAACTCTGTCAACCAGCTTGCCAAAAAGACTCTTGTGGTAAAAATGCGCTTTGTATAGCGACACGACATCGCGCTGTGTGCAGTTGCCCAAGTGGCTTTTCTGGTGATCCACTCAGAGAGTGTAGGGCGTATGACTGTCAAGACGACGAAGATTGTGGCGCCGACGAAGAATGTCAAGTAGGAGGGAAATGTAAAAATGTATGCGCAGGTACATGCGGTATCAATGCTATATGTCGTGCTGTAAACAGAGCTCCACAATGTTCATGCCCACCCAATTATTTAGGAAACCCTAAAATAGAATGTTCAAAACCAGCAGCGGGCACTTGTCTTCGTAATCCTTGTGGAGTGAATGCCCGTTGCCGAGACTTTGAAGATGGCAGTTACGAATGCACGTGTCCACCAAACTGCGCTGGTGACCCACAAAAACAATGTTTCTGTGGTATTTTGGAGCCATGCGCATATAAATCGTGTGGGACCAATGCGCAGTGCCGTATTGGACATAACGAGGAAACTCAATGCTATTGCCCTCGTAACTATCCGAACGGTGATCCAAATATAGAATGTAAGTAGCGATATTCATATGACTCTATTTTATTATTTATTCATGCTACACTCATGTGAGTGATCTTTTTATACGAATCAATACACATACATACATATACATTTTGTTCAGTACTAGAAAACCATGATGCACCGTGTGCATCATTGCGCGCGATTCTACCGACCGCTTACCGTACTGCTGCCTCATATACTTAGTACGAGAATAGATCGTTTTATTCGCAGTTTGTAACAACCAGTAACCAACTGTATTTTAAGGCAGAGATAAATAACATACATTTACTTTTACATACATACATACATAGCATCACGCCCGAAATCCCTAATGGGGTGGGCAGAGCCACAAGACTACTTGTGGCCACGTTTGATTATTAGTCCTAAGATGGTATGATGAACCGATTTACTTTTAATTTATAGTTAAGTTCTTACACCTTCTGCCCGCGCTTCGTCCTCGTGGAATTCGGTTATAGTTATTCCCTCAGGAACTTTTGAATTTTCCAGGATAAAAAAGTACGCTATGTCTTTTACAAAGTTTCATGAAAATCTGTTCAGCCGTTACGGAGCTATACGAGTGGTTAACAAACAGACAGACAGAAACTTTTGCATTTGTAATATTAGTAGGGTAGGATAAGATAGTAGGATACTAAAATGAACTTTATAAGAAAGTAAATTATATTTAATGTAAATAATCGTATGTTAACACAATCAGTAATTAGATAGGTATAACATAAATATTTTTATGACTTTTGAGCTTATGATTCGTAAAATAATTAAATTATCTCAAGGTTTTATGATGATGAATTTAGAGTGCATATTGAGATGAGACATCTTCAAATGCCCTGAAAATGCACATGACGATAAAACATGATACGATAAAAAAAATGTGTTTCACTGATAAATCTGGTAATGTTTCTTTGAACTACGGCAAAACATATTTAGAATCCGCATATGACCCATTGCGGTTTGTTTTGTCCAATCAATCTATCGTAGCTTTGTGTGTTAGTAACAAATGGATGAAAAATATATCCCACCCCCGGTAGGCCGTAGATTATAAAAAAACGAACGACCTACATTTAAAGAAATATATTTACCCAATGTAATTGTGTAAGAATGTAACAGATACTTACAATTAATTTAATAAGTACAGTTAATATAACTGCTTGATAAATATTTAATGCTTTATTTGTTTACAGGTTCTCAACAGCGTAGTGTGGTCGATTGTCGCACGACGGGCTGTGGTATCAACGGAGAATGCTTGAGAGTCGAAGGAGCCCAATTTGTATGTCATTGCATTCCTGGCACAGAAGGACAAGCGGATATCGGATGTCATACTAGTGAGTAAACACAGTTGGACATTTATTACGAGCAAGCACATTTTTACACATAAGACCACATGTAAAAATGCACGATTAAGAAACTCGGTAAGCGTAAAGTATGTAATGTTACCTATTAGATCAGATAATCGAGTGTAATTAATGGTATAAGTACATAATATTTTCACCAGTTTTATTTACGAAAAATACGTATTGTTTTTTTACTGTACTCAACTTTATGTACATAATGGTTCAATGGGGTTTATATTAAGCAATAAATTCGGGTGTCAAAGGATGTGATAGAACTTCTTTTAAGTTAATATCAAATTTATACATTCACTTTTCTTTGTACATCTTTGGATACTCGACTGTAATATAAACTTTAATTCGTAAGTGCAGGTAGGATTAACCTTTTAGTTCAAAGCCTAAACATGTTTGGTTGGACTTTCTGGACGATATCTGTTCTTACTGTAACATGTCTGAGTGGAAGCATTCTCACCGTTCGTGCTTGAATTATCAAACAGTCGGTAACATTTTGTTCGGCTTCGTGTACATATCGCTTGTATTATAATATTCCGTTATATACATATCTCTGGTCATAAACTATCAGTTTCGAAAAGCATGCACTGTCTCGTGAGAAAGTTTCCTCTTCGCGGCTAAAGGTACCGCTCTTTCGACTTTGCTTCCTTCTTTCACATCTTCCTAGGTATCGAATGCACGAGTGACAAGGAGTGTCCGCTGGACAAGGCCTGTCTGAACCAGCACTGCGTGGACCCGTGCACGGTGCGCGGTACATGCGGCGAGGACGCGCTGTGTGAGTCGCTGGCGCACCGTCCGCAGTGCTCTTGCCCGCAGTGCTACGTGGGCCAGCCTCGCCTGGCGTGCCGACCCGACCCCGCCTGCACTCTATCAGCCGACCCTAACGCCACACTTACGTGCTCGCACTCAAAGCCTTGCCCACCTCGCTTGGCATGCGATCTCGATTCTGGCCAGTGTCGCAACCCCTGTTTGACTTATCAGAATTGTCGTCGGAACCAAAAGTGCGAAGTTAGAAATCATGAGCCGGTATGCGTTTGTCGCAATGGGTTTGCATTGAACGAAAAAGGAGAATTGACTTGCGCGCCGGAAGATGCAGAATGTACACGGGACGAACAATGTCCCTCTAATGCGGCCTGCCGTAATTCCAAGTGTGTGAATCCGTGTTTGGCCTCTAAGGAGCCCATGTGTCCTAAAGGAAAGCAGTGTGAAGTAGTAGAGCATAACGCAATCTGTGTGTGCGTCGAAGACTGCCACACCGCGGTGTCAATATGCTTACGAGACAATGGGTGTCCGCACAACTTGGCGTGCAGAGATTTCGAATGCAAGGACCCCTGTGTAGATGCTTGCGGTGGTGCTCCATGTTCAGTAGAAGACCACCACCCAGTTTGCAAGTTTTGTCCTACAGGATTCACACACGATGAAAAACATGGCTGTATTAAAGGTAACTTAAAATAAACTATGCAATTCTACATTTATTTAGTGAACATTAGTATATTAGCATCTTGTATGAATCTTATTAATCTTTTTTGTCTTCATATTGCAGGAAATATTGATAGTTTCTACTTTATGACTTCATGCGTACACATTGTCTATTTCTTTTCTTTTTTCTAGCATGTTCTTGTTATTATTTTTTCCACAGTTTGAACTTCTTCTGTATCAGGTAGTTTTCAAGCACGAAAAACTTTATTTGTGCAAAATATACATACACATACATTTATCATATTGAAAATAACTTCCACTTGAACATTTTGGTGTTGGTTGCGCAAAATAATTATATCTACTTCTAATGCTTCCTACGCTTTGGTTTTAAAATGAATGCAATAAAGCTGCCACGAGACAGAGTGTGCAATTACCTCAACTTACTGCTTCTTATTGTGTTATCTTGACACCCTGCGGCCCTAGCCAGGTTGACACGAGGATAAGTTAACTGTCTCGCTCACACTAGTGCCGACGGAAGAGACAGTCAGAGTCATAAGACGGGGTTAAGTTATCTCCGTATCAACATTGCCAGGGCCGCTGTACTTAATAAAATATGTTTAATTTTAATAAGTTATGATTGTCTTATTGAAATGTATTATTTGTTTTTTTATTAAAGCAGGGGATATAATTGTACTACATTCAAAGATTTTTTTTCTGATCTTTAAAAAGATCTTATATTCATAATATGAAGAGTTACTATAATGATAATTCCCCAAAGCCATTTGAAATAATTCATAAAATCAGACTTCAGGGCGCAAACTAGTTTTTTGTATAAGTATATCTTGGTGAACCAAATCCTACTCCATTTACATACGTTATATATATTTTTTTAAATGTAGCTCCAATAAATTCTTTACAAGTGAAATAGAGGTTATTTATGTAACGTTATTAATTTTAATTAAACTGAAATTTTCCGGGGTACGCAGCTTTAGAATGCAGTTCGGACGAGCAATGCCCGCCGACACTGGCGTGCGCAGGCGGGCGCTGCACGGATCCATGCACGCGCGGCGGGCCGTGCGCCTCCGGGCAACATTGCGCAGTAAACAACCATCAACCCGTTTGCTCTAGAGGTACAACCTTTTACTTCCCTTGTCAACTAGTGGTTTGCCCCAAACTAAGATCACAAAGGATCACAAAGTTAAGTTTGTTTGAATATTGTTTATTAGATATCTTTAAGTGGAAACTGTTTTGGCCTATGTATTAACTATCCTATAATTTTATTTTGTATTATAAACGCTGTTTGTTTCCCATATCAATAAAAAATAAAAAAATAAAAAAAAAATAAAAAACGGCCTTAGTTAAAGACATCTTTGAATATTTTACTGTACGTAAAATACCAAACTTTTAAGTTCGAATTATTTAATTCTTTTGCTTCTTTTGTTCGCAAATTTGTAAGTAAAAACTAATGAAATTTAGTTAGCATTCACATTAGTTAGCGATCACGCAATATATGATGCGACGAATGCCGACGAACGACTAAATAAAATATAATGATATATTAAGTAATAAAAAAGGTTTGCAGCATGCGGAATCATTGACTCGTAAACGTTCCAATATATTTCATTTAGGTCGTCGCAAGTCGCATCACCAAGTTTGTAGCCAGGTTTTAAGAGGGCACGAAGTCAGAAGTCCTCCAGTGGAATAATACATTTTTTATTAATTAGGTCCTGTTACAAACTGTGCACACTGTCGGCCGGGAGTGCCGTGCGATCCATTTTCAGGAGCTTGCATGGAAAGTGAGTATCACATATAGTAAATAAAAAACACTGATAATAAAAAGTACTACCTAACTAAAATTGTATTTAAACTTCATTGAAATGATGTTATTAACTAGGATTATGTGACTTGGTCTTAACAACATAATACAAACATTGCCACCTATTCATTCGTATTATGTACATGCTACTAGAAACAACAGACGTATCGTGGACTCCTACTATATTGCTAGCAAGTCTGCGGCTATTCTTACTAGCTATGTGAATAGCAAAACTAACTCCAGATGAACTGGTAATTGCTATAACTTTAAGTACTTGCATTTGTCCGATAAAACGCCACAAAGTACTGGCCATACTATCTCGGCAGACCCAGCGAAGCTCTCAAAAGTTTTGGGGTAGTTTTAGTTTCATAAGGTCTGTTTACTAGTTGTATTTATTGTTCTTTCGTATGTTCTTCTCCATTTATAAATACGAGTGTCCGTTTGAAGACTTGATACCTACAGTTAATTTATTAATTTACTGTAGTATTTCGTTCAACAAACATTCGTAGCGTTCATACTTCCTTCCTTTCCTATTTATTTTATTATATATACATTTATTCAAATTTTAAGCTCAAACCTATTAAGCCCAAGCATACGTACCATGCTTTGACTATTACTATTTCGTCAAAATACTAATCGGGGCTTGGTATATTTTTGCACGACTTCATTGCTAAAATATTACTATTTATTCTTGCTCTGTAATCATTTGCATAGTTTGTTATTTATTTCGTAAGCATTTTGAAATACAATTTTAAAGGTTAGTCACAAACACGACATAAGACTTTACGGTACAATATGTTAACTTTTAACTGTGCTTAAGTGATTAACAAGCCGCATTCCAGTTTATTTCGTTGACGGAATTACGGAGAGAAAGACAAAAAGCGTAAAAACGTAAAACGGTTGATCTTTCATAATAAGTTTTACTTTAAAACAATGAGAGAATATTCAGGAGAAACTGGGTCCAGTTTAAATCAGGAACCAACTAATTCCCTTCAGAAATAATGTATAAAAAGATTTATCTATTCTAATATTCTTAATAAGCAAAAACTGTTAAAATGTATTTTTCAATGCATTTTAATAGTGTTCATTGTATTTGATATACTCATTAAATACATATTTTTAAACCTTTCAAATATATTGTTACAAGCCGCTAAATTACTTTTTATTGAAATTAAATTTAACGTTTATAAACTGGGTTGCGACTTGTGTACTACTCCAATTACTCCGGCTATATTATTAACGAATTTGTTATTCAATTCCTATTAACAGATGTTCCACCTAAAAATGTGCCACTAACCGAAAGAGACTTCGAAATTACTACTAAAAACTCAGACTTCAGAACAAGTACAACTACCGTAACTGACAATACTGCAGCACCTTATGATGTGTATCCTATAGAAACTTTTATAACGCAAACTCTAACATCTGCTGATGACTCAGAATATCAAACCCAATCATCAAATGATGCTATTGATTCGTCAATAAAATACCAAAAAACAAATGTGGAAATGAAACCGTTTACCGAAAATTCTAACATTACAGAATTTAAAGAAATGACTGATACAACTGAACATAGCTCTTTCGAAACAACCAATATTAATATCGTGGAATCAAGAACAAACACTGAAAAAGCAACAACAGTTCCTTTTAATCAAATTGGAACGGAGTTGTTTTCAACAAGCACACCAAGTCAGATAGCTTCTGAAACATCAAACAATGCTTTAACGACTGAGTCGCTAACTACAGAAATATCAACTATAAATATTGACAAATCTCCCACACATCAAATAGAAGACAGTGTGACAGAAATGACAGCTCTTTTCACAGAAACTATAAGTTATTACCCTTCAACATTAGATTTCGATCAACTTGTTGAAAGCAGCAGTACTATTCATTTCGAAAGCACTTTAAGACCTTCAGTAAATAATGATGAAAAAAAGAAAATAACAACACCTTCAAGTGACAATAAAAATACAAAAACACCGGATAATCAAAGAAAATTGGGTAACAATTTTACCGAGTCTTTCAATAATACATATAATATTACTAGCAAGGACTTGAATATAACAGAACCTCTTATAAATATAACTTATGAAACAAATACGTCAAATAAAATCGGTAATGCATCATCTACTAAAGAAAATACACAAGGACCAATAGAAACCGACAGTGCCGGAGGATCTCATCCATTAGATAGTACTTCAAATTTTGAGTTTATAACTACTACAAAAACAACTAAACCATCTCCGGTATCGGATTTTACAGTTATTAGAGAAATCAGTACAGTAACGGATTTACCGTTAAAAGAAATAACAAAATCCGACCAATTGAGTTCATCCAGTACAACAAACAGTTATCCTGATTCTGAAATAAAAGAGACCAGTGCCACAGAGTATTTTAATGAAAATACAATTGTTCCAGAAAAATCTACTGAAATGTCAACAGTTAAAAATGTAGACGAAGCATTTGACACAACAATATCAATAAATACAGAATCCATACACGACGGAATAGACATTTCGGAAAAAGATTTGGAATCAACAACTAAATTTCTGCATTCTATATCTAAAACAACAACAGAAGCAAAAGATGATGTATCATCTTATGCTTTTTTTTCTACAGAATATGACGACGTTATTACGAATATAAATAAAATAACTACAGAATTGCCTGACAAAACAAACACGTTAAGCTACGAAAACAATACTCCACTAGAATTTATTGAACAGTCCATATCACACGCATTCAATGAGTCTATAACAGAATCAACAAGTGTAGCGTCTGAAAATGTTGAGGAAATTAACACAATTTCGACAGTTGAAATAAATACCGACCTTATAAACACAAAAACTACCAATAATTATTTAACAGTTACGGAAGCAAATCCGACTGAGGTTCTTTCAGATACAATATCAGAAATTAATGAACACACACCCAGTATAACAATTACAGAACCAACAATTTCTATAATTAAATTAAATACCGATTTGATGGTCACAGAAACAACTTATATCAATTTAGCTGTAACGGAAACAAATATAACTGAGGTTGTACCGCATACAACATCAAATATTAATGAACACCGTGAAATTGATGATAAAAGTAAAGAAACAACGACTGAAAACGAATATAATTCACCCTCGGCTTTAACAGAAGCTTTTTCCCATATTATAACTTTAAATGCTGATCCAAATATATATACTGAAACCGTTCCGATTAACAAAATTACAAACGATATATTTGAATCCAGTTACACAGAAAAAACAGTAACCGAATATGATACGCACGGTAAACATCTTACGGATAATACATACAAAGCGGATACTGCTATGACGGAACAAACAGAAAAAGAATCCGCTCTTTCCTTTACGACTAAACAATCAGAAACAACCGCTTTTGAAAGTACTACTATTGCTACTACTAAAAGTAATGTAAAAATCAGTGATTTTGATTCAAGTACGAATCCATCGTTAATTACTAATGACATAGAAAACACGACTGTTGCTCAAACTATCACTGAAATAATGACTACATATTCTACTCCCAGTACTGATTTAAATTTTATAAGTAAGGATTATATTAATACGACAACCAGCAGTGTATCTCAGTATGAAATAACAAGCGGTATTGACTTATCTAACGATAATTCTGGAACATATACACAGTCGATAAGCAATTATAATCAAGATGATACAACAGTATTTCCAAAATCATTTAATACAAATACAAGCACGATAGAACAGATTACTACTGATGGAACTATGAATGCTACAACAGAAGTTGAATCTTCTACACATAAAATATTAAGTGAGTTGCCATTAGTTGATACGCAGACTGATAATTCCCTTAAAATTCACACAACTACTAAAGAAGATAACATGGTTACAAATTACTACTATACGGAAACATCTGACGATCTGCCAACGTTGAGCACTTTATCAGATCTTGTAACAAATGAACCGTATACAGTTTCTTTAGAAGACAATGCTTCAAATACCTACAACACGGGCGAAACAACAACAGTTTCTTCTCATTCAACAACGCCCAACGTTTCTTCACGTAGAAAAGACGTAGACATACCTGCTTGGACAGACTCAACGCCTTTTACTGACTTTACTTCGACAGAAACCGCTAATTCACATGTTGACATTTATATTAACATTAACTGTGAAACGAACTATAACTGCTCGACGGACACAACCTGCTTAAATGGAGTGTGCCAGAACCCGTGCTCGATGCAGAACCGATGTACAAAGAATACGTCATGTATCGTTGTCAACCATGTGCCTAAATGCATATGCGATGAAGCCGCTGGGAACTACTGTGCAAGAGGTATGCTACTAGGATACTTTGCATAGTTAAATGGAAACAAATTTTAAATTTTGTTGTTAATGTTTATGATATTTTTTTCCTATAAGTAAGAATTGATTTATGGAACATGGTTTGTTTTATCGGACAAATGCGACTAGTTTATCTGTAAATTTTATGAATTAATCATCGGATATTAATTTCATGTCAAATGTAACTTAATCTAACAACTAATTTACCATGTAACACACTAGAATCACCTGGGACAGCTAAAGCGGAGCTCTGTCATTCAGATCGAGACTGTATAGAAACTGAAGCCTGTTTTATGGGTCTGTGTCAAAATCCTTGTGAGTTTGACAATGTGTGTGGTATTGGAGCCAATTGCCACCCCATAAAGCAAAGACCAATGTGTTCATGTCCTGCTGAACTAGATGGAGATCCTGCAGTTAAATGTTCACCCAAAATATGTAAGATTAAATTAACTTTCAACTAATAAACATTATCTAGTGTATCTTACCTATGAGGACGCCGTAATTACGCTGTACCGCTTTAATAAATTGTTATTTTTCCAAAATCTCAAAATAATTTCGATCATTTTACAAAAACGATGGTGTAATTCATGGGCAATCCTCGAGAAATACGATGGATAAGATTTCACAATTAGATCTTTAATTAAAAAAAAATGGTTGATGACTATTTCACAATATAATATACTCACATACGAAGTGATGTAAGTAATTTTCAGTAGCGATTAAATAATCAAAAGATGTGTGACAGTCTCAACTATGTTTTTGAAATACTTACAAGTAACATGAACACTTAAAAATATTAATAAATAACGAATGTATTAATTAAATTGTATCATGGTTTTGGCAGAAAATTGTAAATAAGTTACGCTTCAGAAAGGAAATTATAAATATATATATAGCACACTTTTCTGTAATTATTGTATAATACAACATATATTTTATATTATGCACAGCCGGTTGCACTAGAAATGAAGATTGTCTCGTGACTGAGGCTTGTATTAATAATGCATGTCAGCACCCATGTGCGATACACAACCCATGCGCACCAAATGCCGTCTGTATAAACACAAATCATGGCTCGGACTGTAGCTGCGCTGAAGGTTATCAAGGCAATGGATACGTTGGATGTGTTCCAGGTAAGCTTGCTTTCTAGTTAATTACGGGCACAATTTAAACGCTCACCAAAATAATTTTTAATTTACTTTTCATAAATTAACTGGATACCAAAATGAACCAAACAGTTATACCCCTTACCAAATATTTCGACTCTAATACTGAGTGCCAAGAAAATAGACCGACTCTAATAAAATAAAATTGATAACAAAATGAATAAATGCTTACCGAATATTAAGACCCTAATGCTAAGCGCCAAGTAAAATGATTGACTATAAATTAATTAAATTAATACCAAAATGTATAAATGCTTGCCAAATATTTAGACCCTAATATACTTAGTGCCAAGATAAAATAAATTGACTCCAAATAATAGATTCCAAAATGAATAAATGATACCAAAATTAATATATGCTCACCAAATATTGTTTTACTAACATAACTACAGAGGTATTATTATTAGTAATTTGCCTTTCTATTCGGACTGCATTAAAATAGTGAAAAAATAAAAAATCTGTCAGTGGAAGGAGTATTTTGATTAAAGATCGAGAGATATAGTACATTGTGCATCTAGAGCCGTAAGAAAGGGATAACTAACGAGAGTCTGTTAGAAGCCCGACGCCGATAGGCGAGGGCTTTTATGACTCGAGTTTGTTATCCCCTTACTGCCCGTGATACACACAATGTTTTTCATCACTTTTGCGAGGAAATGAAATAAAAATTAGACAAAAAGTATATATATTAATTTTATTCCCATTTTACACCGTGAATTACCATGAGGTGGGTGTTCATAAACTGTAAGTACGTCGCGATCAGCGCGGGGCAGTATGGTTTATAACTCTCGCTGACGGCGGGGCCCGTAGAGGAGTTAAATCGGCTATAGCTGCTCTATACGCCTGCGTATAATAACACCCTTTCCGAGCAAGTGTGATGAAAAGGGAATTTGACGTTCCATGGATTGATTGCTCTTTAAGGGGAACCTACGGATTTTCATACAAAAGACAATAACGATTTCCACCCCTTAAATGTTTAGCAATGTTGACCAATTTTTGATAGGTTGTCAGTCACAACAAAATCTAGGTTTATACGTTTTGGTTTTCTTCACTGGGTATAATCAATAAATTCAGTTTTATTGTTGTTTCAGTATTCTCATACAAAACTAATTTCGGCGATTAATTGACTTCGTTGATCTTTAATCAATATTCAAAAAACGTATAGACCTAGATTTTGTTCCGACTGACAACCTATCAAAAATTGGTCAAAATTTCGTTGCCGTTGATTCACATTTCTCTTTAGTAGACAAGAAATAATAATCATATATATATTATTTCTAAAAGGTATTTTTTTGAAGACGCTCAAGATCTCCGTTATTTCTTTACCAAAATTAATGATTTAAAGCTCATTCAGCGCGTCATTTTAAAGCTTATGTTCTCCGATTCGTCTTAAAAATACAAAAATAGATTAAAATAAATAAAAAACCACGCGATTTGCAAGCGCCATCTATTGACAGTCTGTTTAACTACGGTGTGATGGCCACAGACTACTTAGAAGATACTACGTATGTGATGATGCTGACAAATGTCAACAGATGGCGCTGCACGTCGGGTAGGCTAGGTACTGACCTACATTATTTGATATGATCTAATGACGATATAGTAGTTTATGCAACGGTTGCATAATGATAGGCCTTAAAACACTAGTGCGGTTTTCATGAAACGAGCCGACAGGCGAGTTTCATAATAAGATCGCACGTGTGTTTTAAGGCCAAATTATGCAGAGTTGCATACATAACTTTATCTACACACATATTATAAATCCTCCATGATGGGTTCAGAAACAATATTTTCTGGCAACAAGTTATTTGTTGCAATCGTGGCTGCATATCTCCGATATCCGGCGCATTTTCACATCACACACACTCCGAGAAGACTACTTACTATTCATATTTTCAACTAAAATTTAAATTACAAACAACTTTTTCTATTCAATTCAACAACAATTCTACTTTTGTTCAGCAAAACGTCAACATGGCGGCAAATACGATCTTCCGTCAAGACCATTTTTTTAAATCATAGACAAACGGATGAAGTCTCTATTCTCACGTCACTCGAGATCAAATATTGTGCAGTTTATATTAAAAAAATATACTGAATTGACGTTTCGTATCAATAACTTTTTAATATCTATGGATACTAGAATAGAGACCCACTTGAGTTTTGACAGCTGTTCCAAATTTAATCTCATTTCTTTACTAAAAACGATAAAGAAGTCATGTTATTTCTTTATCGCAGCACTGGTTTTTTCTTAATTGGTTGTCAAAATGGTCGTCATTTCATACGGTTTTTGATTAACCAATGGAGGTTTTATGATATGGGTGTAGATAAAATATATTGTACAATCAGTGATTTTGCACGGTTGTATTTATTGGTCGTTAATGGATGATAACGGCCGTCGATATAGTCTACTCAGCATCCCCGCGAGCGGTTCGCGACCGGCGCGCGATCGGCGCATTCGTCAGATGTGGACGCACCATAACAGTATCAATTCCCATATCTATATCTATTTTATTAACTGTCTACTTTTTGAATCTGTTATGCATATCTTATACCTTTAAACGAACAATTCTTATTAATATATTTATAATCTGATTCACGGAAACGGCTCCAACGATTTTCATGAAATTTAGTATGCAGGGGGTTTTGGGGGCGAAAAATCGATATAGCTAGGTTTCATTTTAAGAAAACGTTGTTTTATCCGTGTTTTCCGGTAATGAAAAACTGCTACAATATCATTTGAATACGAAGGTTAATTTCGTCACTATTCACAAAATCGGTTGCGAAGTGGACCGGTTCCGAAGCCAGAAGACCCCGGTTCGAGTCCAGGTAGTGGTGGTGGATTATATTTATCCTTTTTTTTCAAGTTTTTTTCTTTTGTGTGAAAAACTATCTTTATCCACGCATATTTTTTTTCCAAAAAATATCTTTTACTAATAATACTTGCATTTACTTATTCTCACTTTATTATATTGTTATTATTATTATCCGGTGTTTGATAACGTGCGAAAATTCGCGCGGGTCAGCTAGTAACATTAAGATTTCGTTCCGGGCACATTCCATTAAAGGAATTTGGATATGTATCCAAAGCTACCTTGCGCATCATGTGATGCGCAAGGTACCTTCTCCTAATTGTTAAGAGTGTGATGTACCAGAAGATGCGTACTATATTTTAATGGAATGTAGCCGAAACAATAAGCCAGTCATTTAAGCAATAAAAAGGGATCAACCTCGGGATGAGAGAAAATGAGCTGGAAACTCGTAAACACCTTCATTTTGGCGTTTATAAGTTGTCTTAAGTCTCATAAAATCTCGTGTCTGCATCATAGGTTATTCAAGTTCAAAGGTCAGAAAATCGTTTGTTTGCGATTTTTTAGGTTTCTCAAGCTCCAATGATGTTGTAAACTTTTTACCATGCGCTCAACCGTTTTTTATACTGTAATGCAAGGTAAACCATGAATATTTGGTATGAATTAAAATATTAGTGCGGTACTATGAAACTTTATCAATGCAATTTGTTGAGCATTTTTCGGTCTAGGCAGGGCTTTGGAAATGTTTGGTAGTACATTTTTGATAAGCGTTTGAAAAAGGTTGGTTTTGAAATTAACTTTTCCGGTGTCTTATTATTTATAAATGGACCCGCCACAGCTTCGCCCGCGGTATTTTCCATGCAAACTTTATCACCCCTTTTCAGCCCTTTAGGGATGAAAGTTCAAAAATCCCTTCTTGGTGCGCCTCTAGGGTACTTGAGGAATGTCTCCTCCAAATTTCAAACCTCTAGGACCACCCGTTTAGGCTGTGCGTTGTCTATAAGTGAGTCACGGTACTGTTTTATATGTATTGATTGAATATTGATAAAATGGAATGCAAATATTTACAGTTCTGTGATATTTTATCAATTCAATTTGGTGAGCATATCCATTTAGTTAGGCAAGTGTTTAGATTTTTATGGTAGTACAATTTGGTGAGCATATATCTGTTTAGGTAGGGATTTCTTGGTGGTAAAATGTGGTTAGGTTTTATCTAATTTGGTAAGCGTTTAAACGTAAGCCGTTAGTTAACCTTTACTCCGTTACTCGTATTAAACGTGTTAAGATAATATGACCAGCTAATTAATAACATGTTTTTAGTTATTGAAATTGATACAGTATGTCAATATAACGAGGACTGCCCGCCAGGACTTTTATGTGATAGATTGAACAGAGTATGCATGAACCCCTGCTCTGTCAACAAATGCGGTGATAACGCGGAATGTATCCCGTCAAATCAAGGCATTCAGTGCAAGTGTTATGCTGGATTTACGGGTAACGCGTTTTTGGAATGTTATCAAGGTAAGAATACAAACACTTTTTTCCATTCTTTTTATTACGTCAATAACCGTATTCATGTGTGTTTTTGTTCAAGTGCAAGGATGTAGGTCTGATAACGAATGCGCTAACTCAGAGGCTTGTATTAATGGCAAATGCGACTCCCCTTGTCGGTGCGGTATGAATGCCATTTGCGACGTTATAAACCATCGGGCTTCGTGCAAATGTTTACAAGGATACAATGGTAACCCCATGCTAGGCTGTGAGCCACCGGTAAACCCTTGCATTCCTAATCCATGTGGAATCAACGCGTTGTGTGAAATAGATAATGGAAATCCAATATGTTTCTGCCCTAAAGGATTAACCGGCAACCCCTTCCAGAATTGTAGTAAGTTTTAAATAAATAACATTTTAACATTTTCAATGCCAAGAACCTTGCCAACATTTCGAACAACTCGTGAGGCGGGATCTTGCTTTCGTAATGTTGTTTCGAATTCTGTGGCCCACGGAGTGGGATTTTTTTGGCTGCCCGTGAAAGTGCAAGTTTAGAACATTGCTTATCATATTTTATGATTCTATTTCAGTTAATAATAAAGAAAACATGTTTCTTTATTTCAGTACCAGAAGGCAACGAATGTGATCCGAATCCATGTGGGCCCAACACGGGTTGTCGCATAATTGATAACAAACCAGCTTGTTTCTGTCTCCCAAATTATGAAGGAAATCCACCCAGACAAATATGCAGACTACCAAGTAATCCTTGTAGCCCTTCTCCATGTGGGCCAAATACACAATGCACCGTTTTGTCCAACGGTTTCGCTAAGTGCACATGTTTACAAGGGTTCGTTGAAAGTCCTAATACAGTAAGAGGTTGCACGGAAGCTCGTAATCCCTGTGAACCTAACACATGCGGCACCGGCGCTCGGTGTGACCCAAACCGAACTCCTGCTTGCTATTGCCCCGAGAATACAATAGGGAATCCCTACAAATCTTGTCAGCCTCAAGGATATTTACCGCCTACCTCCTTATGTAAACCAAACTCTTGTGGTGAAAATGCTGACTGTTATGTAAGCAACAATAGAGAAATGTGTTTCTGTAAAACTGGTTTTGCTGGGGATCCATATGCTGGTTGCCAAGTACACCATAACCCCTGCACTCCCAACCCGTGCGGTCCGCAGGCCGTCTGCAATATCAACATTGAAGGCCAAGCTTTGTGTACCTGTGGCGATGGTAGCACGGGCAACCCCTACGGGGTAGACGGCTGCCTTTCTCGAGAATGTGAAGTTGATGATGAATGCTCTCCAGACAAGGCATGCATAGGCTATACGTGCCGTGACCCTTGCCCAGGTGCTTGTGGATTAAATACTCAATGTCATATCGAATCTCACCGCCCAGTCTGCGTCTGCAAAGATGGACTGAATGGTAATCCTTTAATATGTTGCCAATTTCCTGAATCGAAAAATCCAACATCGCCATGCAGAAAAACCCATTGCGGAATTAGTGCATTCTGTCAAGATGATGGAGATCAAGCTCGCTGTTACTGTCCAACTGATTTCATCGGCGATCCAAATGTTGAATGTAAACTAGAGTGCACAATGAATTCAGATTGTTCGTCAAATGAAGCATGTGTCAATAATAAGTGTACAGATCCATGTACAACGAAAAATATTTGTGGAATCAATGCAGTCTGTTTGTGCTCGGATCACACCGTATCATGTATATGCCCAGATGGATATATTGGAAATCCTCTTGTTCAATGTATTTATCGACGTAAGTAAATAAATATAGTATTTATGTGATTACCTAGTGAACTACAACTTAATTAATTCTTATACCTATAATTCGTATTATGATTTCAGCAATTATTGTAACTTCCGACAACACAACCACACAACCATGCTCACCGAATCCTTGCGATCCTAACGCTTCATGTGATACGTATGGAAATCAATTTGCAATTTGCGATGACTGCTTGGGACCAAATGCTGCAAATAATCCATCATGTAGGCCAGAATGTGTCCTTAACTCTGATTGCGGGTTTGATAAAGCGTGCTTGAAAAATAAATGTATTAATCCGTGCCCTGGATCATGTGGTATGAACACAGAGTGTACAGTTTATCGGCACGATCCAATATGCCGATGTATCAAACATTTTGAAGGAAATCCGTATGAGTATTGTAAACCTGCGACTAAACGTAAGTCCTGTTTATTCCAACTTCATCAGCTTTAGTACCTAAAGATTGTGTTATTAGGGTTCCGTAGTCCAACTATCCGTCCGTCTGTCTTTATGTCACAGTCCCTTTTTTTCGAAGAGTATAAAAAGTAAGAAAGTTGAAATTTGTTTGATTATTAACACATTCATTGCCAACCCATAAAAAAGAAAGATTTCGTTTATTATGGGTCTAAATATGTCAAAATATGGATTAGCAAGTTAGTCGCCTATAACTCATGAACTAATGAAGCCTACTTAGGCTTCATTCGTTCATGAGGTATAGGCGACTAACTTGTTAAGCCATATTTTGATTATTGCTAGAATTATTTCTAGACGTATTTTTATTTAACTTTATTTCAACTAACAATCTTTTTGTGAATTCATTATCATATGGCCATATTCAGAAACGCCACTTAAGCATTTTATTATAGATTAAATAGTTAAATGACCCTCAACTAGTTGTCATCCTATACAAAAACGTCACTACAAAAGACACGTCAATTCAAAATCAAATTGAGTGGCCTTTCTGAATTTGGCCATATAACATTGTAATTCATGTAATGTAATATTTATAAAGAAATAAAGGGCCTACCTACCCACTTAAAACCAGTTCTGCAAAACTATATCAAACCGTCCCCTGTCAATCGCATAGATCGAGGCTCATATTTTGTTAAAAAAATAGCATTGGGTGTTGGGTAGTACGGAACCCTACATTGTGCATAGTCCCAAATGCCCTTGGTAAGTTTTGTCTTAAAAAACTGTTGCAGTTTTTGAAAAATTTATTATTTTTTCCAGCTACTGAAACGTGTGACAACATTCAATGCGGAGCTAACGCATTCTGTCAAGACTCAGATGGTAGACTGAGTTGTCAATGTTTACCACATTTTTACGGGAATCCCCTGTTATCATGTCGCCCAGAGTGTGTTGTCAATAGCGATTGCGCTACACATTTAGCTTGTCTTAATAATAAATGTGAAAATCCATGCAAAGATGTATGTGGTCTCGGAGCACAATGTGAGACAGTCAATCATCATGCAATTTGTTATTGTGCACCTAGTGAGACAGGCGATCCGTACATTAGATGTCAACCTGTACCTGTAACTCCACCTAACTACCACGTATGTGATCCGTCGCCTTGTGGACCGTATAGTCGATGCCTGGTGTCGCCAACGGGTTTCCCAGTTTGTTCCTGTTTGCCAGGGTACAGAGGCGTTGCACCGATGTGTCAGCCTGAATGTGTTAGTAATTCAGATTGCCGACAAACAGACACTTGTGTTAATCAG
The DNA here is from genome assembly GCA_947859335.1 of Tortricodes alternella. Classification (NCBI taxonomy): domain Eukaryota; kingdom Metazoa; phylum Arthropoda; class Insecta; order Lepidoptera; family Tortricidae; genus Tortricodes; species Tortricodes alternella. The sequence continues at coordinate 9,133,644 of OX401976.1, forward strand.
AAATGCGTCAACCCGTGTCTTGGTAGCTGCGGCACAGATGCAGAGTGTTTAGTCGTCAATCATAATCCCATATGCTCTTGTGGTCCGGGTAAGACTGGGGATCCATTTGTGGCTTGCAGAGACACCGGAAAAGCACCTCCTTCACCTAAAGATCCCTGTAAACCATCTCCCTGTGGACCAAATTCTATTTGTGAAATTAAGTCAAGCCATCCTGTTTGTTCGTGTGAGTCTAATTACGTTGGTACTCCACCATATTGTAGACCAGAATGTGTTATAAGTCAGGAATGTCCATCGAATCAAGCGTGCATTAACGAAAAATGCGCAGACCCTTGTATCGGAGCTTGTGGAAATAACGCTAGATGTGACGTCATCAACCATACTCCTTTATGCAGTTGTCTAGAGGGATACAGAGGAGATGCGTTCATTGGATGTGTTAAAACAAATGTTGAACCGCCAACGCCATGCAATCCTTCTCCGTGTGGAGAAAATACTATATGCACAGTAGTAAATAATATAGCTCGATGTTCTTGCATACCGCCGAATATCGGAAATCCTTACGCAGGCGGTTGTCGACCAGAGTGCACTATGAATCCAGATTGTCCAAACAACTTGGCTTGTTTGTCTAACCATTGTAGAGACCCATGCAGAGATTTATGTGGATTGAACGCTGAATGTACTGTCACTAATCATGTGCCAGTATGTACATGCTTCAAAAATCATGAGGGTGACCCATTTTCATCATGTCGTCAAATTATTTCTTCCCCACGTAAGTTCTTAGTAGTTGTTGAAATAAAAAATAGGAATATTTTAAGTTTACATTAAATAACATCACGTAACGTTTATTTTACAGCAACCCCAATAAATCCTTGTGAACCTACGCCATGCGGCCCTAATAGTGAGTGTCACGTAGTCAATCAACGAGCGGCCTGTTCGTGTCGCGCCGGCTATATTGGAGCTCCACCTGGGTGCCGTCCGGAGTGTTCCGTCAACTCAGACTGCCCATCAACAAGAGCTTGTATAAAAAGGAAATGTACAGATCCTTGCATTCATAACTGTGGTCTTGACGCCCGCTGCCATGTGATCGGACACAATCCGATTTGTACATGCCCAGAAAACCTACCTGAAGGTGATCCATTTATAAGATGCTATCTGAAAAGTAAGTAACTACTTAAATGTTTTTGTTTTTACAGGCTTTTTATTTAGTTTCACCTGGGCCTCTATTCGGAAACGTCCAAGCGATATTGTAGCGACGTGCTAGCGAGATTCTCATCCACTCTTCCGCCCGATGCGTAATGCGTAAGAGTGGGATGCGAATTTTGCTAGCGAGGGGCAACAATATCTCTTGGATGTTCCCGAATAGAGACGCAGTACCGATGTCTGTCTGTAATCAACCGGTGTAATCAATTTGTAATTAAATATACCTACTTCCCAGTTTCCGATTGAGCTGAAATTTGGTATACCTACCTACGTAACTTCGGCGACAATACAATGACATGACGTCTTGTGAGTTATAAGACGAATCGGTGCAAATTATATTACGTCAACCATACGCCGATTCGTTATTTCTAGTATAGGTGCAACGACGACCAAAGCATAGGGGAGCGTGTTTAGTAATATACTCGTATGCATGCTCCCTGTGAACATTGAAATGCGCGAGCTGAGCAAGCGATCGCGCCCCGTTAGAAGCCGTAGCAGTGCCGGCGCTGCGAAATACTTTCCCTTTCATTTTATTTTCCAATTAAAGTTTTTACAATGTGGATAAACCTGGAGATAACCGTCTTGTTAACGTTAATTTTAACACGAATAGCCGTTATGTAAAACGATGCAACTTACAACCCAGCGGCGATATATAGATACACTGCGGCCCTAACATGCAAGACACAAAAATAATAATTAAGGTTAAGGATAAGTTAAACCCGTTTGTCTCATGACTGTCTCTTTCGTCGGCACTAGTGTGATAGAGCCGCACTTAGACATAAGACGGTTTAAGTTATCCTTGTGTCTTGCATGTTAGGGCCACTGTGGCTAATTCGATATGGTGTCACCTTTTAAAATTCCCTAAACTTAAAAAAAGAAACGTCAAACTCGATTTTGTATAGCGCCAAGCTGTCAAATTCGAGTTTGACATTTCTTATTTTAAGTTTAGCTACTTTTAAATTAGCGAACACACTTTCGAATTGGCCACATTATTGCATTGAAATGTCTGTTTATAATAGATTCGTTTAAGTGGCCCTGATTTTTTTAAAGATACCCCTGGACCAATGGATAATCCCGATCCATGTTTGCGTTCTCCTTGTGGTCCTCATGCAACATGTATCAGTGAGAGCGGTCGTGCTGTGTGCGCCTGTGAACCGGGTACTTTGGGCGCCCCACCTTCATGCCGCCCACAGTGTGTTATCAATCAAGACTGTCCTCTTGCTCTCGCTTGTTTCGCTGGTACTTGTGTCAACCCATGCGTTGGCTCTTGCGGATTTAATGCCCGATGCATCGTCCAGAATCACCAGCCAATTTGTTCGTGTGACGAAGGATATTCCGGTGATCCATTTGCTGGTTGTAACCTCATAGAAGGTGAGTTGTGCTATGTTTAATAATTAGAGTTATTATTTGGATGATAATTCCTCACTATTTTGCATGTTGTAATGGTGAAGTTAGTGACAGCATGTTTTCTGTACCTACCCATAATTTCAGTTACAAAAGAAATACCACGTCATCCTTGCAACCCGTCACCATGCGGGCCGAACGCCATTTGTCATGAAAGAAATGGTGCCGGTTCATGTACTTGTATAAATGAATTTAATGGTGATCCATATCTTGGTTGTCGCCCTGAATGTGTTATGAACACTGACTGCGCTAGAGACAAAGCGTGCTTCAATAACAAGTGCGTGGACCCATGCCCTGGTACTTGTGGGCAAAACGCTGAATGTAGAGTGACCAACCATGCACCATCATGTTATTGCTTGCCGGGATATAAAGGGAATCCTCTTCATGCATGTTCTCCTGTTACGAGTAAGACTTCTTTTTTCTTTTCTTCGTGTATTTCTGACTTTTTATTGTTACTATATATATTATTCTTCTGTCTTTTACTTTTTCTTTAGCGTTACAAGAACCTGTGGATCCATGCCACCCTTCACCTTGTGGTCCTTATAGTACTTGTCGTACATTTAACGGGCATGCCGTTTGTACATGCCTTGAGAAGTGTATTGGCTCTCCGCCTAATTGTCGACCGGAGTGTATTGTTACGTCAGACTGCCGACCTAACACAGCGTGTATTAATCAAAAATGTAAAGATCCGTGCCCTGGTATGTGTGGTATCAATGCTCAATGTCAAGTAGTAAACCATAATCCAATATGTAGTTGCTTGAGCGGTTTTACTGGCGATCCTTTTTCAAGGTGTTATATTGAAGACAGTAAGTTTTTTTATAGTTATTTCCATATTACTTATATTTGTAGAAATACGTTTACTGGATAATACTAATTGTTAAATGTAATTTTCCTAGGATCACCAATGCCACCAATAAATAAATGTATTCCAAATCCATGCGGTCCACATTCAGAATGTAAGGAGATCAATGGCCTACCCGTATGCTCATGTTCGACCGATTACATAGGTCGTCCTCCTAATTGTAGGCCAGAATGTGTAATCGATGTGGAATGCGCAGGAAACTTAGCATGCATTGCTGAAAAATGTAGAGATCCTTGTCCGGGATCATGTGGCTTTCATGCTACGTGTACTGTAGTTACACACGTACCAGTTTGTTCTTGTGAACAAGGATATACAGGAGATCCATTTTCAGGATGCTCATTTATTCTCAGTAAGTCACATCATCACGTAAACTTGTAAATCTGTATTCGGGTAATACTGAATTACGAATCAATATAAATTCAATTTGTTTTTAGATATTGAACCTCAAGTAGAAAGTCCTTGTTCTCGTTCGCCGTGTGGAGTGAACGCTATCTGTAAAGAAAGGAACGGAGTCGGATCATGTTCATGTCTTCCGGAATATTACGGTGATCCCTATTATGAATGTAGACCTGAGTGTGTATTAAACTCAGACTGCCCTAAAGACAAAGCTTGTTTCAATAACAAATGCAAGGATCCATGTCCAGGAGTTTGTGGCATGAATGCAGAATGTCGTGTAAACAATCACGCTCCTTCTTGTGCGTGTTTACCAGGCTATGAAGGAAATCCATTCTCAACATGTTACATTGGTATGACACTTGATCATCGACAATAGACATATCTGCGTTGTTAATGGGCTATGTTATAAAAATATTTTAATTTTTAGGAATAAATGAACCAATTGACCCCTGTTCTCCTTCCCCTTGCGGGCCGTATAGTGTATGTCGCGTGAACGCTGGACATGCGATATGTTCTTGCCAAGATCAATATTATGGGTCGCCGCCTTCCTGTCGTCCAGAGTGCATGGTTAGCAGCGAATGCATGCTAAATAAAGCATGTAAAAATCAAAAATGCACAGACCCTTGTAAAGGAGCTTGTGGACGTAATGCAAAATGTACTGTCGTTAATCACAATGCGTTATGTAGCTGTCCATCTGGTTATATCGGTGACGCGTTTGTACACTGCACAGAAGCGCCAAGTGAGCCTTTTAAATTATTTTAATTCAAAATTGCAATTTCAATTAATTGTAACCCTAACGAGCTTCTTTTTAGATTAATATTTAAATCTAACAACGATTGAAATAACAATTATTCTTTAAACAATTTTAGACACACAACTGAAACCGTCTGGAAATCCTTGTGTGCCGTCACCTTGCGGACCGAACTCTCAATGTCGCGTGATAGGAGAAAACCCAGCTTGTTCCTGTCTACCAGGATATATAAGTCGGGCACCAAATTGTCGACCCGAATGTATATACGACGAAGATTGCTCTAGCAACTTTGCGTGCGTTCGGGAAAAATGTATCAACCCGTGTCAAGGTTCATGTGGTGCCTATGCAGAATGCAACGTTATCAATCACAAAGCAGTATGTCATTGTTGGGAAGGTTATACTGGAGATCCATATGCCGGTTGCCACTTCTTTGGTAAGAATTTGTTTGTCCCATTGCGTAATAATATTCCAACCAGTTATCACATTTCCTTTATTTAATGCCACATTTTTACTCACTTAGTTATTGTGGCCAATGAAGAAGAAACAAGTCCGTGTTCTCAATCACCCTGTGGCCCAAATGCTGTTTGCTCGGAAAGAAATTCTGCTGGGGCTTGCACGTGTATACCTGGTTATTTCGGAGATCCGTATCTAGGATGTCGACCAGAATGTGTGACAAACAATGACTGTTCATGGGATAAAGCTTGTTCTAACAACAAATGTATGGATCCATGCCAAGGCTCATGCGGCCTAAATGCACAGTGTACAGTTGCTCATCACAATCCCGTATGTTTGTGCCTAGAAGGATATGAAGGCAACCCTGTTGTTTCATGCCATCCTCGATTAATACGTTAGTATATGACACTAGTCAAAATTTTGGTCAAGTTAGAAAATATTTCATCAATAATTCAATATTTTTGTATTACTATTGTAGCACCGCCTGCAGATATAAACCCATGTATGCCATCACCTTGTGGAACTTATAGCCACTGCAAAGTAGTTGACGGGCACGGCGTTTGCTCTTGTCAGGAAGGATACATAGGGTCTCCGCCGACCTGCAGACCAGAATGCGTATCCAGTACAGATTGCCTTCAGCATCAGGCATGCATTCAGCAGAAGTGTAAAGATCCATGCCCTGGGACGTGCGGTGTTAACGCTAGATGTCAAGTTATTAATCACAATCCGATTTGCACGTGCAAAGCAGGATATTCTGGCGATCCGTTCATTACTTGCCAGTTAGATACAAGTAAGAACCAGCCAGACAATAAACATAATATTCAAAAGAAAAACGAGTTGTTTTGCATTTATTGAATATGACCTTAAATTTTGCGCAATATTTCAAGTTATTGTATCCTTTCTATTTAAATGTATATTTGTATAATATTATTTCCATTTTCTTCATCTAAATATCATAGTGATTCCACTTTATATATTTTTCGTTTTCCGTCTTATGTGCTGTTTCAATCTTAATCTGTTTGTTTTCTTTCTTAGAACCTATATTTGACGGACCTAAAGGCAATCCATGCATACCTTCACCGTGTGGTCCATACTCTCAATGTAAAGTAGTGGGAGAAGCGCCTGCATGTTCTTGCTTGCCAAACTACATTGGTATTGCACCTAACTGTAGACCAGAGTGTTCTATCAATGCGGAATGCCCTGGTAATCTTGCATGTCAAAACGAGCGGTGTGTTGATCCATGTCCGGGTTCATGTGGGTTGAACGCGGAATGTTCTGTAGCAAATCATGTAGCACTATGTAATTGTATATCAGGTTACACAGGTGATCCTTTTAGTGGATGTTCACGAGTTGAGTGTAAGTGATCATTACGCACTTCTATCTATTTATTTCAGTAGATTCGTATTGTCATAATTCCACATGTTACATTATATTATTACAGATGTGCCGACACCTTTACCAAATCCTTGCAACCCGTCACCATGTGGTGCGAATGCTTTATGCAAGGAAAGGAATGGAGTTGGATCCTGTTCTTGTTTGCCAGAATATTTCGGAGACCCATACATGGGTTGTAGACCAGAATGTGTGTCAAATTCTGATTGTGACCGAAACAAGGCTTGTTCAAACAATAGATGCAAAGATCCTTGCCCGGGAGCATGCGGAGTAAACGCTGAATGTAGAACAGTTAATCATTCACCTACTTGCGCCTGCATGTCAGGATTTACCGGAAATCCACAAGTGCAATGTGACCATAAAGGTATATCAGCTGGTGCCTTTTTGATTTGACGATTTACCACTATCCTGTTTTTTTCTTTAATAAACAAAAAACCTTAGCTAAGCGTAATAAATTGTTATTTTAAAATTTTACAGAACCCCCAGGCCGCGATATCCCTGAAAAAAGACCATGTCAACCATCCCCTTGCGGACCGAATAGCTTATGTCGAGAGGTAAATGGGCATAGTGTATGTACCTGCGAAAGGGGCTATATCGGCACTCCACCCACCTGCCGCCCGGAGTGTATAGTCAGCTCTGAGTGCCCACAAGATAAAGCATGTGTTAACAAAAAGTGTGTTGATCCATGCCCGAATGCATGCGGCTTTAATGCCCGTTGCCAAGTTGTTACTCATAATCCTATCTGCAGTTGTACACCTGGATTCACTGGCGATCCGTTTGCCAAGTGTGACCCAGATGAAAGTAAGTACATGCATATAAAAAAGCCCTTAACTAAACACTTAAGAAATGAGTACTACAGTTCAACGAATGTTCATCGTGTTTTATGCGTGTGCTATATTACAGAAATACCGATACCTTCGAATCCCTGTGAACCGTCGCCCTGTGGACCAAATTCAGAATGTCGGATAATTAGTGATCAAGCAGCTTGTTCGTGCATGCCAAATTATATCGGAAGGGTACCAAATTGTAGACCAGAATGTACTATTGATGCCGAATGTCCAAGTAATACAGCTTGTGTAAAAGAGCGATGCAAAGACCCGTGTCAGAGTGCATGCGGGTCGAATGCTGTCTGCCTGACTGTTAATCACAGACCAATATGCAGTTGTCAACAAGGTTTTACAGGGGACGCATCAAGTAACTGCCGACAAATTGTGTTGTCATGTAAGTATTTAAGAAGTAATCCGCTTGTGTAGAATTGGTATTTTGGAAGTCTGGTATTATGAGGAACCAGGTATTTCGGAATTGTGGTATTTTGGAAACGAGCGAAGTAATCATCCTGCGAGGGATCTTTTCCCGTTTATTAAGGAGTAAGCTTTGATCATCATTTGGCAGTTTGGGTTATTACAGTGGAACGACTGCCATCTGACTTCAATATGGGATCACGGTTAAACATTCAGTTGCTAACATGTGCAGGTTTTTTCACGATATTTTGACTCAACGTGAGAGCATTCGTCAACCGCACATACCTAATGTACAAAATAAAGAGAAACTAATTGGACTTTGACCTCAATACACTGAAATCATCGCGATCTTCGTGTTCGTTCGTTTTCTAATTCCCGCACCTTTTTCATGTTGTTTTTATTTATTTATTTTTGGTGTTCAGTAAACAGTTTTTGTACTGTATTGTATTTACAATTTATATCAATTTTAGCGACTGAAATGCCACCAACATCGAGTCCATGCACACCATCTCCATGTGGGCCAAATGCAGAATGTCGGGAGCGCAACGGAGCTGGTGCTTGTGTTTGCTCGGCAGGCTACGACGGAGACCCATACAGTACCCGCGGCTGCCGACGAGAGTGCGAGATCAATGACGACTGCGTGCCGCAGCTGGCTTGCACACGCTTCAAGTGCATAGACCCCTGTCCGGGAACTTGCGGCCTGATGGCTCAGTGTTCCGTTGAAAATCATGTTCCAGTTTGTACTTGTCCAAAAGGATATTCTGGTGACCCGTTTTATCAGTGCAAAGAGTTGTCATATATTCGTAAGTAGTATATTCAGATCTTTTACCTGTATATTATTAAAATTCCAATTCATTTTGCTGACGAGAAGTAGATATTCACGTCGAAATTACCAAGCGAAAGTAGCGCTGAACGTTTTTCTCCTGTCTTTTTGTACACATTAACAATAAACGGTTACGGTTTATGTCATAATGCAGAATGTTATTGTTTTCATTTATGTACAATAAAGAGTTTACATAGATACATACATATATAAACGACTGCTATAAATATAGGAATCTTACTTTCATTATTTACACTTCATAATTTATTAATAAACATACTATAACCTTACAGCTCCTCCAGCGCAAAACCCTTGCGAACCCTCACCTTGTGGACCAAACAGTCAGTGTAGGCAAGTTAATATGCAAGCAGTTTGCTCTTGTCTTCCGAGCTACGTCGGATCACCCCCTTCATGCAGACCTGAGTGTGTGGTTAACAGTGAATGTGATACTTCCAAAGCCTGTATCAACCAGAAATGTGATGATCCCTGCCCTAACACTTGTGGATTAAGAGCCCATTGTCAAGTTAGGAATCATAACCCCATATGCACATGCGCAGCAGGCATGACTGGTGATCCATTTACTCAGTGCTATCGTAAGTATTACAATAGAAACGTCGTCAATGAAATCTACTAAATTGAATAGCAAACGCCAAATGGAAACGTTTGTAATTATGAATAATAATATGTTTATCATAATAGACGTTTGGCATCAGTTATTCAATAAAAAAAATATCTTCGTCAATCGCGTTAAGAGGCACGAAGTGTGACATATTGAAAGATAAAATCCCATTTATATTTAAAAAAGACTACCCTTCCGAGGCACAGTAAAGTAATAATAGTGGTGACTTCACACAGTATTTTATTTTTCTAGCTGGTTAAAATGTGCTTTATATTCTAGAAATCCCAGTGACAACGGAGCGACCACCGTCTTGCATGCCTTCGCCTTGCGGGCCCCATTCTCGCTGCCAATTGTTGGACAGTGGACCGGCGTGCTCGTGCTTGCCAGGTTACGTTGGTTCGCCACCATCATGTCGCCCAGAATGTACCATTAATTCAGAGTGCCCAGCCGAATTAGCATGTGTGCGTCAAAAATGTGAAGATCCTTGTCCAGGATCTTGTGGAATAGATGCCAACTGTCATGTTTTAAATCATGTAGCTGTTTGCGTTTGCAATGATAGACTTACAGGCGATCCATTTTCAAGATGCTTACCAATTTTAGAAGGTATGTTATAATGTATCCGTCCGTTAGAATATTTAGTTTTGATTGTAAGGTTGGTTTATTGCATTGAAAACGTTTTTTTTTTCAGGTTCAACTACACCAACACCTTTAGATCCGTGCAATCCCTCACCTTGTGGACCAAACGCCCAGTGTAACAACGGTTTCTGCACATGTTTACCTGAGTATAGTGGAAATCCGTATGAGTCATGTAGACCAGAATGTACCGGAAGTCAAGAATGTCCGAGGGATAAAGCCTGCTTCAGAAATAAATGTCGAGACCCATGCCCTGGTGTTTGTGGTCAAAATGCTAAATGTGACGTCATAAACCACATACCGTCCTGTTCATGTATGACTGATTTCACGGGCAACCCATTTACTCAGTGCCGTAAAATTCCTGAAGACTTTTTACCTAAAGATCCGTGTCATCCTTCAACATGCGGTCCTAATAGTGTTTGCAGAAATGTAGACAATACGGCTGTTTGTGCATGTATGGACGGATTCCAGGGCTCTCCACCAACCTGCAGACCTGAATGTATAATCAGCTCAGAATGCGACTCTATGAAAGCATGCGTCAATCAAAAATGTATTAACCCCTGTTTGAATGCCTGTGGTCATGCTACTAGATGCGAGGTCATTAATCACAGTCCTATATGCAGCTGCAATCTTGGTCAAACTGGAGATCCGTTTAAAGGATGTTACGAAATTTCTATTCCGCCATCGGATCAAGTTGATGTGTGTCGTCCGTCCCCGTGTGGTCCTAATGCATTGTGTACGGATAGAAATGGAAAGGCAAACTGCAGATGCATAGACAATTACATTGGACAACCACCGAATTGTAGGCCAGAATGCATCATTAACCCAGATTGTATTTCGAATCAAGCTTGTGTACATAACAAATGCATTGATCCATGTCCAGGCTCATGCGGCGTAAATGCTGATTGTAATGTTGTCAGCCACACAGTTTCATGCAGTTGTAAAGAAAAATATACTGGTAACCCGTTCCTGCAATGTGTACCCGAAAAAGGTAAGTTACACTTACTTATAGTGTTATAAACACAATTAGTCAAAGTAATTTCTTATAAATGCTCATAAAAACTCAAAACCTCTGAAGGAGTAAGAAACCGCTTAAGTGCGAGTCGGACTCGTGCATCGAACATTCTGTACCACGCCAATTTTGTTACAAACAGACTACCCAATCAGCCGGGTTAAGTATGACCTACAATTAGTCAGGTGTTTCTTTAAAATTACAATTATGCGTTTTATATAAAATTTGCGGATATAACTTTTCGTCATAAACGTAATAATATTACGCATAATAATTTCAGATCAATGTAATTCGGATTTTTTACCATTCTTGTTATGGTGCCCAAAGATCTGTGGTATCAACAACTATTTGCAAAAAGGTTGACACCGATCCCAAAGCGTTATTTCCAGTTTTAATTTAATGTTTCTCGTATCTTCAAGAGAACGCCATTAAATTGACATCTGTTGTTTAACTACGAAGTATACGTTTATGGTGTCTGATTATAAATAAATAAATAAATATAATCGGGCTAATTTGAAAGTTAAAATATTTACCGTTTTGGAAACAGATAAGATAAGATTCTTATCCAGATAAGAATTGGTCTAAAATTTGCCAAATTTTAGGCTATCATTGTATGGGGTGCTTCGCTGATTTCAAATGTTTTGATGTTTTTATTATTTGGGAGTACCTATTTATGCCATAACAACACATATTCTATGAAAATTCCATCTTTCTGGTACTTATCGTTGCTGTGATAGAATAGAGGCCTCTGACAATCGGACGGACGAATGTTGTAGGCTTGGTATTAGGGTTCGTTGATCCCTTCCGGTACAGAAACTTTTTACCTTGATTATACATGCAAATACATTGATAATACTTGTTAATACTTGATTATTTTTATACATGCAAATTTTATAAAAAGTAACGTTTGATGAAAAATTTATGAATGTACTTTTACCTGTTATTACAGAAAATGACCCAAAACCTTGCGACCCCTCACCTTGCGGAGCTAACGCAATTTGCACTCAACGTGATGGTGCAGGCGCTTGTTCATGTCTAGAAGGCTATCATGGCAATCCATATGAAGGATGTCGACCTGAATGCGTTCTGAGTTCAGATTGCACTGCTGACAAAGCATGTATTAGAAATAAATGTGCTGACCCATGTCCAGGCATTTGTGGCTCCTTTGCCGAATGCACTGTTATTAATCACGTTCCATCATGTGCTTGTGTCAAAGGATACGCCGGAAATCCCTTCGAGCAGTGTGAAAAGAAAGAAGTGGTTCAAATGAGACCGTGCCAACCATCACCATGCGGTCCCAATAGTATTTGCAAAGAAAACGGCGACCTCGCCTCATGCGAGTGTCTCCCTGACTATAAAGGAGCGCCACCTGTTTGTCGTCCCGAATGCACAGTCAGCAATGAATGCCCATCAGATCGTGCTTGTCATAAGTTAAAATGCTCTGATCCATGCCGAGGCACTTGTGGTATAGGCGCACATTGTCAGGTCATCAATCATAGTCCATTATGCAGTTGTCCAGCGGGAACCAGTGGTGATCCTTTCTTCAAATGTCTAGAAAGAGGGCCAATTGAATCTGATAATACACCACCACATGTACAGCCGTGTCAACCAAATCCATGCGGCCCTTACAGCGAATGTCGTGCAATAAATGACAACCCATCATGTTCGTGTATACAAGGGTATATAGGTGGACCACCTAATTGTCGACCTGAATGCTTAGTAAATACTGACTGTCCCTCACACCAGGCTTGCATTGCTGAAAAGTGTACGAATCCGTGTGAAGGATCCTGTGGATTCAGAGCTGAATGCAGAGTTCATGACCATATACCGATATGCAGTTGCCCATCTAGTTTTTCTGGTGATCCGTTTATTCAGTGTTCGGAATTGGGTAAGTAGAATAAAGTCAATAATTTAAATGGGCTTTATTTATTTATTTATTTATTTATTGGATAAGTACATCCACATCACATGGATGTGGCTTAATAGAAATTTACCTGAAATCTCGAATACTTACATTTATTGATAATCGGTAATTAAGTTTATAGGAATCTCATCACTTACTTTCATGATGTTTATTTTTTTCCCATATGCATATGTTTGCTCGTTGTATGTATTGTATGTACTGCAATGTATGAATTAATTCCGATTTAATTTTGCAGTTAATCCGCCGCCTGCCCCGGACCTTTGTAACCCATCCCCTTGCGGTGGCAATGCTATTTGTAACGCAGGCACCTGTACTTGCTCACCTGGATATTTTGGAGATCCATACGTAGGATGTCGTTTAGAATGCAGTACCAACGGTGAATGTTCCCCTATTCGCACCTGTCAGGGAGGAAAATGTGTGGATCCATGTCCTGGTGCTTGTGGGACTGGTGCGGTCTGCTCTATAAATAACCATATTCCATCATGCTCCTGTCCATCCGGTACCTCGGGTGATCCATTTTCATACTGCACGGAATTAAAACAAACAGGTACCAGCTATTGTATTCTTAAATAAAAAATATTTAGAGTTCTACCTTAATTTTCTAAAAACATTTAAGTACTTACTTTGTTTTTCGTATTATCGTTGGTTTTCGGGTCACCTTCATACAGACAGGTGACCCGAAAACCAACGATAATACGAAAAAAAAAAACACAAATAAAAACCCGACTTCAAAAATCCTTTGAAAAAAACATACTGAATTGACGTTTCGTATCAATAACTGTTTTAATATCTATGGATACTAGAATAGAGACCCACTTGAGTTTTGACAGCTGTTCCAAATTTAATCTCATTTCTTTACTAAAAACGATAAAGAAGTCATGTTATTTCTTTATTGCAGCACTGGTTTTTCCTAATTGGTTGTCAAAATGGTGGTCATTTCCTACGGTTTTTGATTAACCAATGGAGGTTTTATGATATGGGTGTAGATAAATTCAGTTTATTATCTTGAAAACTATGATATTTTTATTAAAGTCGAAATTACTTAATCTAGCAGCTCTTGAGCCGCCCTACCAGCCCTTATTTACGGACTTCAAAAAAACCGAAGGAGGAGGTTCTCAATTCGACGCGTATATTTGTTTTTTTTTTTATATGTATGTTCACCGATTACTCCGAGATGGCTGGACCGATTTGCATAATTAATATTTTTTTTAAACGATAGGGTATTTCTCACAGTTGGTCCCGTTGTGATCAAAGTCGAGGTCTGATGAGAGGATCTATGAGGAATCGAAGGAACTCCTCAAATATCCTAGGCACGCATATACAAATTTTGATATTTTCTTTCATGACTCGTTCGTATTATCGTTGGTTTTAGGGACAACCTTTATAGGCAGTTTAGTATTAAGTTTTTCTTTTTGAATTTTTCATTGTATTTATTTGTTTACTGTTTTAAAAACCTTATTAAATTTGCTTAAGTTCTTAAATGTATTAAGGTACTTTAATTGTTAAATATGTACGAAGAAGTTTCTATACGTAATTTTATTTTTTAGAACCTCGTTCGCCTTGTTCTCCTTCACCGTGTGGTCCGTACAGTGAATGCACAGTGAGTGCAAATGGCGCCGCAGCATGTTCTTGTCGCGCCGGACACGTGGGCTCCCCGCCATCCTGTCGACCAGAGTGCCTCGTAAGCGCTGATTGCAAGCTGCAGTTGGCGTGCGTCGACCGTCGGTGTCGTGATCCTTGTGAGGGCGCGTGTGGCCGAGGCGCTCGGTGTCAAGTTGTAGCACATTCGCCAATATGCACTTGTAACGACGGTTTTACTGGCGACCCGTTCGCGTATTGCTATTCTATGCCAGGTATTTCTTTTTTTGTGGCATTTCATCTAGCACATTGATTTTGCGCCGCATTATACTTCAACAATTTTCCTCCTTTTCATTTAGACGATCCACCGCCTCCGTTGAATCCATGCCAGCCCTCGCCATGTGGGCCGAATTCGATATGCATAAACTCAGGAGAAACACCTGCGTGTAGTTGCCAGCCCGGTTTCATCGGAACTCCACCGAATTGCCGACCCGAATGTACAATAAGCGCTGAATGTCCAGCAGCTCTCGCGTGTGTTGCGCGCCGATGCAAAGATCCGTGCGCGCACGCGTGCGGGTCACGCGCTATTTGCTCAGTGGTCGACCACCGTGCCTCTTGTGCGTGCGAACCTGGCCTGGAAGGCGACCCATTCAAGGGTTGTTCATCGCCCAGAGGTAGGAAACCTTAATTATCCTAATAATCATTGTATTATGTACTGTACATAAGGCAGATATAGCGAAACATTTGTATCTACATCAACCAGTTTCGCAGTAAACTTGAAAATCACTTCACAGAACTGTATATTTTTTTAAATTGTTAATCGTAAACGGAATTGAATTAATGTAAGGTTTTGTTTTGTTCATCAATTGACTATTCGTGGTAAATTTAACTGATGCGCAGTTAACGTTTAGATGCAAAACGCATATAACCCTCTGCTTTGCAAAGCGTGATCATTCATGCTTGGAAAAATGTGCTTATTTAAAGTGGTTAGTAAATTGTCACGCCTCACACGGTCTAGGTACTAATGTTGTAAGTACTAGTTCGGTATAGTTGATTTCGCTTTGGGATTGAGTGATGACCATGCCCACCGCTTGGTTCGTGAGTGACTTCATCAATGCCGTTACTATACATGTGCTTCTAAGTCAAAATTAAATCCGGATCGCAAAAACAAGACCATTAATAATTGGATTTCAAGAAAGCTTCAAAAAGGGTGGTAACATTTCGATTTAACTATATGTGTAGGAAATTAATGCCTATGCTTAAGAACGGAGCACGCGGAGATAACCTAGCACTTACAGTAAGCTTGGCCGTTTTCGCGACGGCCGCTTGCCGATGGTGCCGCTAGAGATAGTGGCGCCGTCGCCGGACTGTGGAGAACACTAAACGTCGCCGAGCCCAGCAAGCTTCGACTAATGCTTCTGACTGAGGAAGTGCTTCTACGGTGTCTGGCGTATATTGGTAAGTGAATTTATCGTTTTAATAAAATTTCAGCTCCACCTTTGAGTGAATACCTTAATCCTTGTGAACCTTCACCTTGTGGTGCGAATGCAGAGTGTAAGGTCCAAGGTAATGCGGGATCATGTACATGCCTGCATGATTATATGGGCGACCCGTACCAAGGTTGCAGACCAGAATGCTTAGCTGACTCTGACTGTCCCTTGACAGCTGCCTGTTTTAAAAACAAATGTTCAGACCCTTGTCCAGGGGTGTGTGGTTACAACGCGAACTGTTATGTGACAAATCACAAACCAATATGCAACTGTAATACAGGATATACAGGAAATCCATTCTCTATGTGTTCTTCAATACCTGGTGAGTAATGTAAATTATGTATAAAAAATATAGGTTTTATAGAAATACTTTCATATGTGGCATTCCAAAACGAGGGACTTTACGGATGAAGCATGATTTTATTCTTAATCCCGACTTCTTCTACGATTACGTACGGCGTATGCGCTTGTTTTGTGATGTCTTTGCATATGATACCTCACGCAATTTTATTAGGATATTATTCACACAAGCACATCATCATATAGGTGCATACAGTGCTGAAGACATGTGTTCTTAGCATAGGTAAGGTTGCAGGTGTTTACATGGCTCTTTACCTTTATAATTATAGTAAAATAGTAAAAGTAGCGTTACCAACTGGGTTCTGTTTTGTAAAGCTAAAAGTCATAATTTTATAATAAACAACTGGAAACATAAATAGTATATATTTTATACATTTGCCCAGCACTGTTGCTGTGTTTTGCCAGGGCCTTGCTGTTGCTAACTTAATTTTGATTTGGACGGCCAGCTATGATCCTCAATTTGAATTCTACGCAAGGAGATAATTAATCGTGAATATTCTTATTAGAAGTTATTGTTATTAATAGATCATAAATCGTAACTATAAAATTCTGTTACAGATAATGACGTTTTGGTCATAAACATATGCAATCCATCACCATGCGGTGCCAATGCAATTTGCAAGGAAGTTAATGGACAGCCCGTTTGTTCTTGCATGTCGAACTATATAGGCAATCCACCTAATTGTAAACCTGAATGTGTTATAAATTCGGAATGCAAAACCAATAGAGCTTGCGTTAATCAGAGATGTATCAATCCTTGTCCGAGACCATGTGGACAGAATACAGAATGTAAAGTTATAAATCATAGTCCAGTCTGCTCATGTCGACCCGGCTATTCAGGAAATCCATTTACGATCTGCTCAGCGATTACTTGTAAGTATCATTTTATAAGGCAACCAGCGTTTTTTATATTATAAATTATTATTAAAGTTCCTGTACATTTAGTTACAAGCAGAATGAAGTCCGGATATTGTATTTTGTTGTTACAAAATTTGTAGGTTTTGAATTACCACTATACATAAGCGGTTTGTAGTCAGTAGTCCGTGACAAAAAATACGAATCGGGTAACACAAGAAAAATTGTCTATTAAGTAGGTATTTGTCCCAATTGTCTTTTGAAAACGTTATTAAACCCCGGGAAATGGCGGTCTTTCGCGGAGAGAAACATACATACTACACTTACAGTAGTTACAGTTTCAGTTTTTGCATTTCTTTGCAGTAATAATTACCATGTCAATTAATGCGCTATATGTCAACTTGACGTCTAGAAGTTGCTCATACGCAAATTATGTTAAGTAAGAGTAAACCTCAGAAGACACGATGACGTTTATTTACGTGGTGTTTTCCAAATAAGTAATACATAAACTGATAACTTTATCTATAGTGCCGCATCAACCCCGAGCTCTTCTTAAAGCCCGGTCTCATTGCCACCAAGGCAGGAGTGCGGCGCGATCGCAGTGTGATGCCGTCAGATATCTTTTATTGGCTTGGCGCGACCGCAGCAAAGCGTGATAAGTGTTTTCATCTGTTACGACTTCCAATAGAAGACAATAGATGAAGTCACGCTGCGGTCGCGCTGCGATCCTACCGCGCCTGCTATGCGACCGGGTCGTTACTTTTAATAATCTTATCAAAACAGAATTAAGACAAATAATACAACATTTTTCTACTGCCGATCAACTACTTATTATTTACTGTCACGTTATACCGCAAATCATATACCATTAGTTTTTGCATTATTAATTAAAAAAATACTACGTGACTACGTGGATGTCAACGTGATAGTAATGTTTAGCATGTTCTTTTTCGACATCTTAGTACCTATTGTAAACTTTCAGACATTGTACGTCCTTACTTTTTCATTAGTATAAAACATATTTCAGATAATGTCGTCTCAGCTCCATCAGATCCCTGTTTGCCGTCACCTTGTGGTCCATACGCAGAGTGCCGCAATATAAGGGGCTTAGCATCGTGTTCTTGTTTAACTTCTTACTCGGGATCTCCACCGTTTTGTAAACCGGAATGCGTCGTTCATTCTGATTGTCCAAGTGACAAAGCTTGTGTAGCAGAAAAATGTCGTAATCCTTGCGATGGCTCATGTGGACTCTATGCAGATTGCTTCGTAAACAATCATGTACCAGTATGCTTGTGCCCAGATGGATTTACTGGCGATCCTTTCAGACAATGTATATTAAAACAAAACCAAGGTATTCAATGATTTTATTATTTCATTTATATGATTATGATATTATTGAATCCAATACAGTAACACAATTTTCTATTTCAGCTGTGATTTCATCCGTTCCAGTCAATCCGTGCGAACCAAGTCCATGTGGCCCAAATACAGTGTGCAACAACGGAGTTTGCTCGTGTATAGTTGGTTACCACGGTGATCCCAATCTTGGATGTAGACCAGAGTGTGTATATAACACCGATTGTCCCCTTGATAAAGGTTGCCAGCGAAATAAATGCATGGACCCCTGCATTAACACCTGCGGAGTGAATGCTGTTTGCGAAGTCCTTAATCACATTCCGATGTGCACATGTCCTAAAGGAAGAACAGGCAACGCATTCGTAGAATGTAGACCGTCATTAGGTAAAAACATATCTTGATGTAACTAAAATAATTGTTAGCTTAAAGCTAATGAATTTCATCACATACAATGCTTTATTGCAGTCGTCACGACGAACCCATGTAATCCGTCACCGTGTGGGCCTAACAGTCAGTGTCGTCAATCGAATGGTCAATCGATATGCTCTTGTGTACCTGGATTCCGCGGAAGTCCACCAACCTGCAGGCCTGAGTGTGTAGTAAGCTCAGATTGCTCCCTAAAAGAGGCATGCAATAATCAAAAATGTGTTAACCCATGCATTGGAGCTTGCGGGGTCGCGGCTGTATGTGAGGTTATAAATCACAATCCAATATGCACATGCCCGCCTTCATTTGAGGGCGATCCGTTTATAAGATGTACCATTAGGCGTAAGTATTACCTACTGCATGTTAAAAGGAAATGTCCTCGAAAGGTTATAATTTTCAAATATCTACTGGAAGCGTCTTAATTGCTTCACAAAAGTACTCGGATACTTCAAAAATATTATAAGATACAATCGGAGAATTTAATTTTTGACCCACTTATCACCCTTTTTATTGTAACGGTTTATGCACCAACGAGAATACAGCAAAGTCAGAAAGACTTAACTACTGTCGGTAGTTGTCAAAATGGCTCGGCACTGAAATTACTCCAAGTTAAAAATTTCGCAAATTAAATAGTAACTTAGTACATTCTCCCGATATTACTTAAAACATGATTTAGATATAACAAATGTCTTAAACAGACGGGCTCTTTATTGACATACTTGTTTGAAGTAGGTAAATGGGTCCAACAAGCAACAGCTGAGTTATTCGGTCCAAAATATTGTTCACACTTATACTTTGCACTTCGTATTTAAATGAATTCGTGATAAACTGAAATATAAAAACTAAAATTATAAATTGAACTATTTTTGTTTTTGCTGTCATGATTTCAAACAGGTAGAGACGGAAGTTGGTGCTAAATTGTTTAATTTTCACCTTTTTCTAACAAAAACGAAAAAATATATAAAAACCCATGGCCACTTCGAACATTTTTATTCTGCGACAAAACAAAATTTATGTGCATTAAATGAATAAATAAGTTACGAGCTTTTATTTTTTCGCATACAAAATCCGAATTATTAATTTTCGAACCGGGCATTAGTCATTGTTGATAACTATCACCCACCTTGGTCGAAACAAGACTATTCGCATAATTAAGGGCTGAGTCGTTCGGGGCTTACGTTGGGGGTGAGCCATGGATTTGTGCGATTGTATATCTAGTTACTTATATGAGATCAATCGTACGTAATAAATAAATAGAAAATAATGTTTAATTATAAAAGTATAAACCATATATAGCATTCATGAAGTATATTACAAGATTGAGAGAAATGTATTATTGTTATACTTAAATATAATCAATTAATAAAATATAATGAAGTTGAAGTAAAACAGTAATTCAATCTAAATTTTATTTCATACAAACGTTGATATAAATTTTGTTCTTTTACAGTTGCATCTGAAGTGGAAATTAATCCATGTGAACCGTCACCTTGTGGACCCCATTCAGTATGTAAAATAATTGCAAATAATTTTGTATGTGCTTGCTTACCAGAATTCAAAGGTATTCCTCCAAATTGTCGTCCAGAATGTATTAGTAATAGCGAATGCAATTACAACCTTGCTTGTCAGAACCAAAAATGTATGGACCCATGTATTGGTACTTGTGGATCAAATGCAGAATGCAGGGTTGTGAGTCATGCCCCCATGTGTATTTGTCAAGTGGGTTATACCGGGGATCCATTTTCATACTGCAGTATTCAGACACTCCCGGAGGTAACAGAAGTTTTAACTCCATGTAGTCCGACTCCTTGTGGATCTAATGCCCTGTGTAGAGAACAGAACAATGTCGGGGCCTGTCAATGCCTGGATGGGTATTCTGGCAATCCATATGAAGGTTGTCGTCCGGAGTGTGTCGTAAATTCGGACTGCCCACTCAACAGAGCTTGTTCTAGAATGAAGTGTATTGACCCCTGTCCCGGAACATGCGGCTCGAATAGCCTGTGTCAAGTAAGCAACCATATACCGATCTGTACATGCCAACAAGGATATACTGGAAATCCATTTAGTTATTGTACTATCATGCAAGAACGTAAGTTTAGTATTTATTATTTGAACTGTAAATTCTATTATTAATAAGTCTATAATTATGATAATCTTTAGTTGTTTTTTATTTTATTCAAATGTTTTAATCATGTTTTTGCAGCATTATTAACCGAAATTCTTCCTTGTGATCCTTCGCCGTGCGGAGCTAACAGCCAATGCAAAGAAGTTAATGGTCAGGCAGTGTGCTCTTGTATACCAAACTTCATTGGGGCGCCACCAAACTGTAGGCCCGAGTGTGTCGTCAGCTCGGAATGTCCGTCGAATATGGCATGTATAAATCAAAAATGCTCCAATCCATGTCTTGCAGCGTGTGGTGAAAATGCGAATTGTAACGTAATCAATCACAGTCCTATTTGTATATGTAAGCAAGGCTTAACAGGAAATCCTTTTACAAGATGTTATCCATTAAAAGGTAAGTGTAATAATACTGTACATAAGATTTGAAAATAACAAGCGGCTACACCACTGCTTCGTCCATGGTATTTCCCTAACAAAGATAGAACCCCCATTTAATTCTCTTAGGGTTGAATTTCCGTCCATTTCCTTCTTAGCAGATATGCATACCTTAAAAGAAACCTATATCTGCAAAATTTCAAACTCCTAGGTTTATAATTATGGTAACGTAACTTTTATAGGTATACAGAAGCAAAACCCTACCTAAATATTAATAACAAACAACGTAAAAGCTGCCCTTCCTAGCAGCATACACACTGTTTTTTTCAAAATTGAATACGAAGAAATTGATACATAATTATCACATATCTCAATATGCTGCGTACTAAGTTTTATTTAACTGACGGTATAATTGGACCAATTTGGAATCTTAGGTTTGACATCTCGATCTTCTAAAGCTAATTTTTTTTATTTCAGTATCACAA
Organism: Tortricodes alternella; assembly: GCA_947859335.1. NCBI lineage: Eukaryota > Metazoa > Arthropoda > Insecta > Lepidoptera > Tortricidae > Tortricodes > Tortricodes alternella. The sequence goes on from OX401976.1 coordinate 9,155,397, forward strand.
CCTCCACTGCACTCGGAAAATCCCAATCCATGTTTGCCTTCGCCTTGTGGTCTATATGCAGAATGCCGGAATATTGGAGGTGCTCCATCATGCGCCTGCCAACCTCAATTCGTAGGAAATCCACCCAACTGTAGACCTGAATGCACAATTAATTCGGAATGTTCAAGTAATCAAGCGTGTATAAATGAAAAGTGCCGCGATCCTTGTCCTGGAGCTTGCGGCTTAAATGCCGAATGTACTGTCTACAATCATGTTGCTCAGTGTGGTTGCCTTGAACAGTACACTGGTGATCCATTTAACCAGTGTCAACTAATGCCTGAGAATGATGGTAATTCTTATATGCCTATTTGTTTGTCGTTGCTGGTCAAAGGTCTTAACTTAAATATTCATATAATTTCATATTAGACGTGTGCTTATAGCTTATATAAAATTATTTCAAGTCAACTAAATTTCGCTTTGATTGCATTCCAATATCTATTTTAGTTTGTTTAATACTACTTTGCTTTACAGATTCTAGTTTAGATATAAACCCCTGCAATCCATCGCCTTGCGGCGCAAATGCAGAGTGCAACAATGGCATCTGCACATGTATCTTAAACTATCAGGGAGATCCGTATTTTGGTTGTCGACCAGAGTGTCTCGTGAGCAACGATTGCCCTCAGTCTAAAGCATGCCTCAGAAATAAATGTGTGGACCCGTGCATTGACACCTGCGGCCGTGGTGCAATCTGTGATGTGTATAATCATATACCCATGTGCACGTGCCCGAAAGGATTATCAGGGAACGCCTTTTTTGAGTGCAGACCTGTAAAAGAGAATGATCTTATTATAAACCCATGCAGCCCATCGCCCTGTGGTCCTAACAGTCAATGTCGACAGATTAACGGACAAGCTATTTGCTCTTGCGTTGCGGGGTATCTAGGTGCACCTCCCACCTGCAGACCAGAATGTGTTTCGAGCTCTGAATGTGCTCTTAATCGAGCGTGCTCTAATCAGCGATGCATTGATCCATGCAAAGGAGCGTGTGGAGTTTCAGCGCAGTGTCAAGTTATAAATCATAATCCCATTTGTACTTGTCGCCCTGGCCTTACTGGTAATCCATTCACCAGGTGTGTCATAGAAGGTAAGACTCAATAAAGACATTTGTCAATTATATATCAATACTACTTATGGTATCTATTGTTTTTTTTTTTTTCATTAATCTTTGTATTCATTTAAAGAAAAACAACCTTATAACAACCATTTCTTAGTACAAAACTCACGTATTTGTAAATATAAAGAACACATTTTGTCAAAGAATAAGAACCTCAAGAAAAAGAAAATTGATAAACTTTCAGCTATGACATTTAGTGCAAACTAGCTTTTTCGTGATCGTATCGTGAATCGTGATGAATCGCGATTCTTTCGGAAACTGTGACGGGATATAAAACGTCATTTTCGAGACATCAAAGTAGATACTTGCCAAAACCCCAAAGTGATTCAGCGGTTTGGCCGTGAAAACATTACAGACAGCAGAATTAATTTCACATTATCTATTTATAATACCTATAATAAATTTTACCTACAACTTCGTCTGCGTGAAAATGTATCTTTAAAATGTAACGAATTTACATGTTACTGACGTTTTAAATTTAGATTTCTTTTCCTGAAATTCGATAGTTTTATTGCTGTGATTTTAGTGTCATAATACGACGGTTAAAATACTACTATGCACAAAAATCGAGTCAACATTTTTGAAAGAAGCGTCCAAATCGATTCAGAATTTTTATTGATACACTTAATCGCGCACCGCTAAGTTACATAAAAAAGTCATCAACGGGCTCTCATCGGGCGTCGTCGGGCACCCACGGACTGATCGTTAATATATTTTCCAGCCCCTATTTTACGTCTTAAGTGGTGGAAAAGTAGCATATGTCTTTGTCTAGGGCTCAAACTATCTCCATAGAAAATTTCATGAAAATCGGTTGAGCGGTTTACTCGTTAATCGTGCAAATATATTTAATATAATTACATTTATTTCTTGCAAACATTGTTTTACAATAGATCTTAAGAGGCATATAACAAAGCTGAGCTGGCATCCTCGCATTTAAATAATCTAGAAAAACGCGTAAAAACCGCGGCGTTGCCTGCTCAGCTTTGTATTTAATACGCCTCTTAATATGTTTGCTTTATAAGATGACACGAACCAGGTTGTCTGGGTTTAGCAATTCGTTTTAATGTATTTTATTTAAGTATGGTATATTTTGTTAGCTTAGTTTTAATTGATTGCCTTTCGTTTAATTCCAGAATTTCTATTAATAATAATAATTAAACGCTCTACTGCTTCTTTAAGCAGAGCGCTGTTGCGTGTTCTCGCGATCTTTATGTAAATTAGCATAGCACCACCTCTTCCGATTACTGCTTATCATAAAAGTATTTCATAAAAGTAAACTAAACTCATTTTACCAATAACACTAATTTATAAAATGTTTTTTCGTTCCACCGTAAGCTTATTATAGTAGTGAGTTACTGACGTTATAAGAGTAAGTACACAATTATTTCTTTATCATTACACAAAAATATGTTTTGCTTTCAGATATACAGCCACAAGTGTTTATAAACCCATGTGAGCCTTCGCCATGCGGTCCTAATTCTATCTGTAAGGAAATAAGTGGTTCGCCATCGTGTGCCTGCCAGGATGATTTCAAGGGCACTCCTCCTAACTGTCAACCAGAATGTATCTCTAACTCGGAGTGTTCGAACGAATTAGCATGTATAAACAACAAATGCAAAGATCCCTGCCCAGGGTCCTGTGGCACTGGTGCAGAATGCAGAGTCGTCAGCCACACCCCACAATGTTTGTGTCCTGAAGGTTTCACTGGAGATGCTTTTATAGCATGTAGAGTTCAAGACGTTCCTCTTACACCATGCTCACCATCGCCTTGTGGACCAAATGCTGTCTGTAAAGAACAAAGTGGAGCTGGTGCATGTATCTGCTTACCTGAATATTTTGGAAATCCGTACGAGGGATGTCGTCCTGAGTGCGTTGTAAATTCTGATTGCGCTACCAACCTTGCATGCATTCAAAACCAATGTAAAAATCCTTGCAATAATGTTTGTGGCACTAATGCGCAGTGCTATGTCATCAACCACGCTCCAAAATGTGAATGCGTTAATAACTTCATTGGTAATCCATATCAGCAATGTTATGAAAAACAACAAGGTACGTCGGACTTTTTAAACTAATATAAAGCAGCAACTTTATGTTCATATCTACATACAAAGACTCGCGTAAAACGTTATGAGATTTTTTCTTTACAGATACTTCCTTTGTACAAAGAGAACCCTGCGTACCAACACCGTGTGGACCAAACAGTATATGTAAGGTATCGAACGATCAGGCAGTGTGTACATGTAATTCGGGATACTTAGGTACACCACCTGCATGCAGGCCAGAATGTGTTTTAAGCTCTGAGTGCAACCAACAACAAGCTTGCATACGACAGAAGTGCCAAAACCCTTGCACTGGTGTCTGTGGACTTAATACAGAATGCAAAGTTATTAATCATAGTCCTATCTGTTCGTGCCAGCCACAATACACCGGCGACCCATTCAGTCGATGCTATGAATTACCAAGTATGTGCAAAACGAAAATACGCTTACATAATATTAGCTAGATATTACTACTACTAATATTAATTGTACTTATTACATTTCAGTTTCTGATGTCAACGCCTTTCTAAGTAATCCGTGTCTGCCTTCTCCGTGTGGACCATTTTCTGAGTGCCGTGATATTGGTGGCTTGCCTTCCTGCATTTGTTTACCTCAATACTCTGGCAGCCCTCCCAATTGCCGCCCCGAGTGTACCATAAATTCTGATTGTGCCAGTGACAAAGCATGCATCAACGAGAGATGCGTGGATCCCTGTCCTGGATCATGTGGCGAAAACGCAATCTGCAGAGTGCAGAGCCACTTAGCAATTTGTACATGTTTAGATAACTTCTCAGGCGATCCTTTCAGTAGGTGCTCTCCAGAAAAGACATCAGGTAAAAAACTTAGAAACATTTATCTTTGATCGAGTGGTCCCTTATGTACTTTAAATTTATTGTCATTTGTATGTTTATATGGGCGCCATTTGTGACGGTAGTCGGATGCACCAGCCGCCCTTTGTCTGTATCAAAATAAATTATTTTATATTACTCCATAAATAAAAATTTATTTATTTAGCTTTGTCTACATTTATGTTTATTTTTTGACAGATTTAACACCGAATGACCCATGTAACCCATCTCCATGTGGCTCAAATGCTATCTGCAATGACGGAGTATGTACTTGCTTGCCTGAATACAACGGTGACCCTTATTTCGGATGTCGTCCTGAATGTACCATCAGCTCAGATTGCCCAATGGATAAAACATGTGTTAGGAATCGGTGTGTTAACCCATGTACAAATACATGCGGTGCAAATGCTCTTTGTGAAGTGGTCACACATATGGCGGTGTGTACATGTCCTCCAAGAACTACAGGGAATGCTTTTGTGCAATGCAATGTTATTAAAGGTAATTAAAAGATTTTCTTGTAAAATTATATTCTGCATTTTGTATACTTAAATAATATATTTTTTCTTTCTGTTCATATAATTTTGCTATTCACAGTGGATGTACCTAAGAACCCATGTCAGCCGACCCCGTGTGGACCAAACAGTCAATGCAGGATGTTCAATGATCAAGCTGTGTGTTCATGTTTAATTGGATATCGTGGCGCGCCTCCTTCATGCCGCCCTGAATGCGTCGCCAGTTCCGACTGCTCACTCGACAAAGCCTGCAGCAACCAGAAATGTATAAACCCTTGCCAAGGCACCTGCGGCGTGGGGGCAAATTGTCAAGTAATTAACCACAATCCAATATGCTCCTGCCTGTTACATATGACAGGAGATCCTTTTACAAGATGTGTATCAATACGTAAGTATCTTTCTTGCCTATTTTGCAATGACATTGTACATGAAATATATTATACCTTACCTACTACCTTTTGCCTGCGGCTCTGTCCACGTATAATCCGTTTATTACCATTTATTAAAGGAAATTCCGGAGTAGAAAGTATCCTATTGTCATTCATTCTCTATGCCAACAGCTCCCTCTATGGCTTCCTCTATGCCAATAAGTATTTAAGCCACAAAAACCAAACAAATAGCAGCAGACTAACTAGTCTTGATTAGTTATTAAATTCAAGTAATTTCAATTACAGCGTCCGGACCACCGTCATTGCCAGACAATCCTTGTCAGCCATCTCCGTGTGGCCCTAATTCAATATGTCAACAAACTGGTGAGGTTTTACCATCTTGTCAATGTATGCCCGAGTTTATTGGAACACCTCCTATGTGTCGGCCTGAATGTATAGCCAACAGTGAATGTGCGCCTCAAATGGCGTGTATTAACAGAAAATGTCAAAATCCTTGTGTGAACGTTTGTGGATTAAACGCAGAATGTCAAGTCGTAAGTCATACCGCCATTTGTAAATGTCCGGAAAGCTATACAGGCGATGCAGCAGTCCAGTGTATCCGGCAGTCTCTAATACCAGTTGCTCAGTTATCCCCTTGCTCTCCGTCACCATGTGGACAAAACGCTGAGTGCAAAGAGCGGGCTGGTGCTGGAGCTTGCGTCTGCATAAACGGTTACTTCGGTGATCCATATGAAGAATGTCGGCCAGAATGTTTAGTCAGCACAGACTGTCCGAGCAATAAAGCTTGCACTAGAAATAAATGTATTGACCCATGTCCCGGTACATGTGCACCAAATGCTGACTGCCAAGTGGTCAACCACTTACCTTTGTGTACATGTCCACTTGGTTTTACCGGCGACCCCTTTCGCCAGTGTTTCAAACAGCGTAAGCATATTTTATGATAAAATATTTCTTATTTGATTTATTATAGTGAGTTATAATATTTAACTCGTACTAATCTACATTCTTATTATTTTCAGCATTAGAAGACATACCAAAAAATCCATGTCAACCATCTCCATGCGGACCTAATAGCCAATGTCGCATATCAAATGGTCAAAGTGTATGTTCTTGTTTACCCGAATTCAGAGGTAGTCCGCCAAACTGTAGGCCTGAGTGCGTTGTGAGCGCAGAGTGCTCTTCAGATAAAACTTGCAGAAATCAAAAATGTGAGTCTCCTTGTCCTGGACCATGTGGGGAAAACGCGGACTGCAAAGTAATTAATCACAGCCCAATATGTACATGCCAAAACAAATACACCGGAGATCCATTTTCAAGGTGTTACTTTTACACAGGTCAGTAAAATAATGAATAACATGTTTAGCAGTATACAATTTAAATCGCATGTAATAAGAATTTAACTTTAAAAGAACTTTGGTGTGTCAAGGTTGTTAGCTAAAGAATAAATATATGTATATTTCTTAACACTTTAATTATTTTTTTAGCTCCAGCTGTATTCTTGCCCGAAAAGGATCCATGCGTTCCATCACCGTGCGGTCCAAATTCTATCTGTAAAGATTTACGTGGTATTCCCTCATGTTCGTGCGAGCCTAATTTTGAGGGCAGCCCACCCAACTGTAGGCCAGAGTGCACAATAAATGAAGAATGTTCCAGTAACCTCGCATGTATAAACCAAAAATGTAAAGACCCCTGTCCCGGATCATGTGGAATAAACGCACTGTGCCAAGTCACAAAACACGTTTCAGTCTGCACGTGCATGGCTGGCTTTTCCGGAAATGCGTTTACACAATGTAACCCAATGGTGCCTCCAGGTAAGAGTTGCATGTAAAAACATTGATATGTAAAAATTACTTAGTTCTTAAATTATGGATATCATGATAATTGTTTAAAACTGCGTTACAGAGCAAGACGACCCGTGCAACCCATCACCCTGTGGTGCAAATGCGGAGTGTTCAAATGGCCAATGTACCTGTATAGCTGAATTTAGTGGCGACCCTTACTTTGGATGCAGACCCGAATGCGTACAGAGCGCAGACTGTGAACGACATTTAGCCTGTTTAAAAAATAAGTGCAAGGATCCTTGTTCCGGTACCTGCGCTGTTACTGCTGCATGCAGTGTAGTCAATCATATACCAATGTGTAGCTGTCCTGAACGCATGACTGGAAATGCATTCGTAGATTGTCGTCCTGTTGTAGGCAAGTATTTTTAACCTACCGGCAATTATATATTTGCTATCATAATTAATTGATTTAATAATTAAGAAGGCGTAAAAAATATCTGATTTGTCACTTTTACATATTCCAGAACCGACAATCACAAATCCATGCTCGCCTTCGCCTTGCGGTCCTAACAGTGTTTGTAAAAATATTAATGGGCAAGCTGCGTGTTCCTGTGCACCAAATAATATTGGTTCGCCTCCTGCTTGTCGTCCGGAATGTACTATAAGTTCGGAGTGTTCCCTCAGCCAAGCATGTAGCAACCAGCGGTGTGTGAATCCCTGTTTAGGCTCTTGTGGAGTCAACACCGAATGCAAAGTCGTTAACCACAACCCAATTTGCTCTTGTCTACCGTCTTACTCCGGAAATCCCTTTTCGCGGTGCTTCAAACTTCGTAAGTGATTTACTAATAATTATAAAATATTTTCATGACGTACTAAAATGTGATAATGTATATTTCCATCTCGGATAGTTTATTAAGACGTTATTTGGGAATGGGTACCACTTTGTCGATGGTCACTTAACGTCCTTTGCATGTTCCAATAACATGTTAAACGACTTAAGCGACGACCAACCTAAAACTACAATAAATGCATTATTCTTAAATAATTGTTAAATATAATATTCCTGATTATTCCAGCTGAACAATTGCCAATGCCTATCAACGTATGCACACCATCACCCTGTGGGCCTAACTCGTTGTGTAAAGAAGTGAATGGAGTGCCATCATGCACCTGTTTAGAAGGATACCAGGGTTCAGCACCATACTGTAAGCCAGAATGTATAAGCAGCGAAGAATGCTCATTCCATTTGTCATGCATAAATAATAAATGTATGAATCCATGCGAAAACGCGTGTGGTTCTAATGCTGAATGTAGAGTAGTTAGTCATTCGCCCAATTGTTTGTGTCAGTTTGGGTTCACCGGTGATCCATTCAGTGCATGTTTCCCGGTTTCATTACAAAAAGAACCCTCGTCACCGTGTTCTCCTTCACCCTGCGGAAGTAACGCCATTTGTAAGGAAAAAAGCAACGCTGGCTCATGTTCCTGCTTAGATAGTTACGTTGGCAACCCATACGAAGGCTGTCGACCGGAATGCGTCGCAAATTCAGACTGTGCATTGAACAAAGCGTGCTTAAATAATAAATGTACAGATCCTTGCGCAGGCAGCTGCGGGGCTAACGCAGAATGTCAGGTTGTGAATCACTCACCAATGTGCTCGTGCATTAACAGCTTTACTGGGGATCCGTTTAGATACTGCGTTTATCAGGGTAAGTAGAATGGCAGCTGAAATCAATAACTATGTAAAAATATCAGCGCTCGACTCTAAAACTTGTTTTCTTTTGTTTTAGAACCCTATTCGCCCCCAACTACTGATGTTTGTTACCCGTCACCTTGCGGCCCAAACAGTCAATGTAAATCGGTTAATAATCAAGCTGTATGTTCTTGCTTGCCGGAATATGTCGGCTCGCCACCCAACTGTCGACCTGAATGCGTAGTAAGTACGGAGTGCCCTCATGACATGGCGTGTGTCAACAACAAGTGTGAGAATCCATGTCCCAAGCCATGTGGCGTTAATGCAAATTGCAAAGTAATAAACCACAGTCCTATATGCACTTGCAAAGTATCTTATACTGGAGACCCGTTTACTATTTGCACCTACACAGAACGTAAGTTGCTGATATCAATATTTCAATCAGAATAGCTTTAATGGTAGTCCAGTTCCAACAGTAAACATATCTTAATTTCTGTATTTCAGTTCATACACAGCCATCCGTTGCTGAGCATCCTTGCGTGCCATCTCCATGTGGTCCTAATGCTGAATGTCGTAACTTACGAAATCAACCATCTTGTTCGTGCATGATTAATTATATCGGCAGTCCACCAAACTGCAGACCGGAATGCACTATCCATTCAGATTGCCAAAGTGACCGTGCATGTATAAATTCAAAATGCCAAGATCCATGTCCGGGATCTTGTGGAGTTTATGCAACGTGCAATGTTATAAATCACATACCTATATGTTCATGTAATGAGGGATATATTGGAGACCCTTTCACGAACTGCAGACTAAAGCCTCAGGAAGGTAAATATTCTGTCTCTGAAACTTCGTTATTCTGTTTTCTTCTTCTTCACTTGGTCCTTATATGTTTATTTGAAAATGCACAGGACTCTAAATGCATAGCTTTACTGACTTCAGGGCATAAAATGAGACATAAAATTTGACATAAAGATGGGACTCTAGAATTAATGCTGTTCATACACTTTTTACATTGTATAAAATAACGATAACAATACTTTTTAATAGTATAGAGGTAATTTTAAACGCTTAGATAGGAAGAGTTTTCCTGAACGTTGACTACGACATCTTAGAATGCAATTAATGTACATTGTACAGATTTTAATCTTCGCATCGATCAAGATTTCAACTCTTTTGTTTTTTGGTCTGAATATTACATAAGGAGACGTGACATGACTTGCCCTTGTTTTTAACAATTATGTTTTTGGTGGCATACACGTCATCTACATACACATACATTATACTTTTTTAAGTTGATAAAGTAAACTTCGTACATTTCAGATAAACCTCTTATTACCAATTCTTGCTCAAACGTGCATTGTGGTTCGAATGCTGAGTGTGTGAATGGTCAGTGTCAATGTCTACCAGAATTCCATGGTGACCCTTACTTCAACTGTCGTCCAGAATGTGTTTATAGCACTGACTGTGAACAGAGCAAAGCTTGTGTTCAAAGGAAATGCGTTGACCCTTGCGCGAGCGCTTGTGGACAAAATGCAATATGTAGTATTAGTAACCATATTCCAATGTGCTCCTGCAATAATGGTTTTACTGGAAATGCATTTGTCTTATGCAATCCAATCAGAGGTAAGGTTTTTTCACGTAATATATATTTTTACCTTTGAATGGTAGCATTAATAATATATTTATAAAATTATCCTTTTACCAGCACCATCGAATGAAAATCCATGCAGTACAGCAATATGTGGGCCAAATAGTCAATGCAGAGAAATAAATAACCAAGCTGTGTGTTCGTGCTTGCCTTCGTACCTCGGCATCCCACCAGCTTGCAGGCCTGAGTGTGTGGTCAACGCCGAATGTTTACAGAACCAGGCCTGCATCCGGCAGAAATGTGTTGATCCTTGCGTAGGAGCATGTGGACTGAGAGCAACTTGCAAAGTTGTCAATCACAATCCTGTTTGTACGTGTCCGCCGACTTACACCGGAGATCCATTCGTCCAGTGTACTTTCGTGTTAAGTAAGTTTATTAACATTTATTTGCTGAATATTTTTGATAGAAATTATATTTTTTTATATCAGACTCTGAAGCCATAACAGATACACATTAGCAGATATACATTTTGCGTAAACTAGAGTACAAGTGTAAGGGTCTTTCCCTGTAATCTTTGACTTAAAATTAATTTCATTAAAAAAGTGAGAGTAGGCCAATAATATTTTAAAGTTGCATTACTTTTACTTACTTAGAATTTTAGTCCCAGCTACTTACAAAATTTCAGAATCTACTTTCAAAATAAACTGTGTGAACTGATGACAAAGCGGTCACTTCATTATTGACAGCAAGTTTTCAGTGTTATCGTATGATAGACCAATTTTTGGACATTTTGCAATTAGGATGGTATACTCGTATATTCAATATTTTATTAATTTGATACTATACAATTGTACCTAGAAAATAAAAAAATCTTACGTGAAAGTGTGGAAAGCGTAGTCATAATGTGTGATATTAATTATATTTTTATACTTGATTCATTAATTAACATTAATATTTTAGGTACGCCGGAAATCATCAACCCGTGTCAACCATCGCCATGCGGGCCAAATTCAATTTGTAAGGAGATCAACGAAAGTCCATCATGCTCTTGTATGCCAGATTTTAAAGGTCAACCACCTTATTGTAAACCAGAATGTATCAGCAACAGTGAATGCGCCTCTCATTTAGCTTGTGTCAATCAAAAATGTAATGATCCATGCATTGGAGCGTGTGGATCTGACGCTGAATGTAAAGTAGTGAGCCACGCAGCTATGTGTGTTTGCCCACAAGGTTATATTGGCGACCCCTTTACCCAATGCTCATTGCAACCGCCTTCTGAATTACTAACGCCCTGCACTCCATCACCTTGTGGCCCGAACTCTTTCTGCAAGGAACAAAACAAAGTGGGATCGTGCACTTGCAATGAAGGGTACTTTGGAAATCCATACGAAGGGTGTCATCCAGAATGCGTTAAAAATTCAGATTGTCCAGGAAATAAAGCTTGCATTGGTAATAAGTGTCAAGATCCGTGCCCAGGCACATGTGGCAATAATGCGGAATGTACAGTGATTAATCATTACCCAACCTGCGTCTGTATTTCTGGTTACACTGGTGATGCCTTCCGAAGATGTAATTATATTACGCGTAAGTGATCTTTCGATAAAAAAAATGTGGTTTTTTGATATTATTGTCTTTTAAGCTAATATTTGTATTTCTATTTACAGCTTTGAATACGCCTCCAACAAACATTTGTTACCCAAGTCCGTGCGGACCCAACAGTCAATGTCGCGTGGTGAACGAACAAGCTGTGTGTAGTTGTTTGCCCAACTACATTGGTGAACCTCCATCTTGCAAACCTGAGTGTTTATTGAATTCTGATTGTTCCGCGGACATGTCCTGTATAAATCAAAAATGCGTAAATCCTTGCCCGGGACCTTGCGGTCAAAAGGCAGAATGCCGTGTTTTCAATCATAATCCTATATGTAGTTGTACATCGGGACTTACCGGGGATCCATTTACTAGATGTTACCCAAAACCAAGTAAGCAATTGAAAAAAAAAATGTTTATTTAATTGTAATGAAAGGTTGTAACTTATTGATTTATGAATTTATTTTAGTTCCTCAACCGTCCGTTTTTGAGAAAGATCCGTGTATGCCATCGCCTTGCGGTATATATGCAACGTGTCGAAATAGCGGAGGGCAAGCCTCCTGTTCCTGCTCACCTGGATACTTCGGGAGCCCTCCAAACTGTCGACCAGAATGTGTCGTAAACCAAGACTGTATTAGTTCGCTCGCGTGTATAAATGAAAAGTGTAGAGACCCGTGTCCTGGATTATGTGGACAAAACGCACGATGCTTTGTCAATAATCACATTTCGATGTGCACATGTGTGGAAGGGTTCAAAGGAGATCCGTTTACTGCATGTAACGCTCAACAAGGTACTGTGTGTTACGTTGTTTTTTTTTCGCGCTTTCATTTAATATGCCACGTGGTAATTTTTTTTTAATTTCTAATTTGCCCCCCAACACGAATCCCCAAATTAAAAATTTGTTTATTTACGCTATACGTCGTATTGCATTACCTAACTATGTAATATACCAAATTTCAACCCTTTCATCCAGTTAATTGAGATATTCCCACTATTACTACCAAGAATTCCTACCGCAGCATTTAGAGCAGATAGGCTGTCGATACTTTTTAGTATGGAAACCTCTTCACGCGAGTCTGACTCAAATGTGACAAAAAAATCCAGAGATGGACAATTTGCTAAATAAATATTAGGAGCTTTTTTTGTTTTGATTTTAATATAATATAACTTTTCAGATAATTTACCAACTGATTTATGCAACCCATATCCATGCGGCCCCAACGCCGAGTGCGAGAATGGCAATTGTATATGTGTATCGGAATACAGAGGCGATCCTTATGTAGGATGTCGGCCAGAATGTACAATGAGTACAGACTGTCAAAGAAACCAAATATGCATCAAGAAAAAGTGTGTAAACCCTTGTCCGGACACTTGCGGAAACAATGCTATTTGCGAAGTCATCAACCATGTACCTATGTGCAGTTGTCCTGCTGGTTTTACCGGCAATTCGTTTGTTACTTGCAATGCTGTTCAAGGTATGTATTAGTTTAATCGACAAGATTCAATTATTTAAGAATTAATTTTTGAACGATTTTGAAATGTTTCGTTATTCTTGCAGTACCCTCCCATGTAGCACCATGCAATCCAAGTCCTTGTGGACCGAACAGTCAATGCCGAGAAATGAATAGTGTCGCAGTTTGCTCGTGTTTACCCGGCTTTTCTGGAAATCCACCGACGTGCAGGCCTGAGTGCATGACAAGCGCTGAATGTTCATTGAATAAAGCCTGTGACAACTATAAATGTATAAATCCTTGTAATGGAGCTTGCGGGATTTTTGCTCAGTGTGAAGTTGTAAATCATAATCCAATTTGTTCCTGTGCTAACGATTTCACAGGGGATCCGTTCACTAGATGTATCCCGAAACGTGAGTATTTTAAAGTTATACATATGAGCGTTAAGATAACGATAGCGTGCCCGCGAAAGATATCCAGGATCTAATGATTCCAAAAACAGTACTTTAATAGTAGCATTAGTACCTGGGTAAATAATAATAATAGTATAGATTTATTAGCGAGTGTGCGGAATTGCATAATGTACTTGTGTATTGATGGCATAACAATTTAAAATAAATTGTACTTAAATGTAAATGAAAGAAAGAAATAAATATTTTATTATAATTATAGTACCTTGAATACAAAATCCAATTAAATAATTTTCTTTTTTCATTATTTTGCTATCTATTGTAAAAATGACTACGCCAGTGACTACTATAAAATAGCTGGTGTGAAATATAATGCATACTTTTCAGAGCTTGAAATTCCTCCACGAGTTGATCCATGCACGCCGTCACCATGTGGTCCATATTCAATTTGCCAAGCTATCAATGATTTACCGTCATGTTCTTGTGAACCGGAATATGTTGGCGCACCACCAAACTGCCGCCCTGAATGCTCCACCAACAGCGAGTGCTCTAATAATCTGGCGTGTATCAACAATAAGTGCGGCGATCCATGCATAGGATCTTGCGGTACGATGGCTCAATGTCGGGTGGTTAGTCATACGCCGAACTGCGTGTGCCCACAGGGATACTCGGGTGACCCATTCGTTAACTGCTACGTGATGGTCGATACTGAGCCATCTCAACACCCCTGTACACCTTCACCATGTGGAAGTAATGCTATTTGTAAAGAACGTAACAACGCAGCATCCTGTGTTTGTTTCCCTGGTTATTTCGGAAACCCTTATGAAGGATGCAGACCTGAATGCTCAGTTAATACAGATTGCCCATCTAATAGAGTATGTCAGCAAAACAAATGCAAAGATCCTTGTCCAGGAACTTGTGGAGTCAATGCATATTGCCAGGCAATTAGTCATTCACCTACATGTACATGTATGCAAGGCTTTACAGGAAACCCGTATCAAAACTGCGTTACTGTTCAACGTAAGTATTACCTAAGACTTTTCAAATAGTATACTTAGCGAGAGCTTTTCTGTGCTACCGTATTATTTCCTAAAATCACGCTTATTTTCATATTGTGATATATCTTTACAGATTCAGAATTGCCAACGGACCCTTGCTCTCCGCCACCATGTGGTCCGAATAGTAAATGTAAAGTGGTTAATAATCAAGCAGTTTGTTCATGCAACCCAGACTATCATGGAATTCCACCAAACTGTAGACCGGAATGCGTTATTAGTGCCGAATGTCCAACGAATAAAGCGTGTATAGCTAACAAATGTAGTGATCCTTGCGTAGGGCAATGTGGACAGAATGCTGTATGCCACGTTATAAATCACAGTCCTATATGTTCCTGCATGGATCGATTTACTGGCGATTCATTCAGCCGCTGCTATTTGTTGACCACCCCTACTGAATACGAAAAGCCTAAAAATCCTTGTTTACCTAGCCCATGTGGGCCTTTTAGCGAGTGTAGAGAAATAGGAGGAATAGCATCATGTTCTTGTCTACCCAGCTATATTGGCGCACCGCCAGTATGTCGACCAGAGTGTACAATAAACGCAGACTGCCCCAGTGATACAAGTTGCATAAATCAAAAATGCAGAGACCCTTGCCCGGGATCGTGTGGATTAAACGCGAGATGCGTAATTAAGAATCACACACCGATCTGTACATGCATTGATAATTATATCGGTGATGCTTTTACGGAATGTAAACTTCAAGGTAAGGCTTAAAAAAAAACTTATATTGTTATAGCTATTTTTATAATGTTTTAATAAATAGTTAATATGGGCCGACTCGACCGGCATAGTACCATAAGACTACATACTAGTATATATCTTAATATTATTATATAATCGTATTTAGGTATTCTATTTCTATCGCGTTTTGTACGGTGAGTGACGAGACCCCAACTCCCGTTCCTCTAGTTCGGCAATGGCGGAGATTACTGGTGGTGGTTTCCGGAGACAACTCTCTGTTTACTTACCTATCTATGGCAATAATACATACCTATTGTGAATTTTAAGATTATAAAAAAAGTCTCGAACATGAAACACCCATACTAAAGTTCGTTCGTCGTAATTAGGACAACCTATATCAGTTTGTTAAAAATGATACTATGGTGCCTAAACGAATTTTCCCAGGAATAAGACCCCGATAAAATCGTCAGTTTGTCTCGAAATAGACTTTTCATCCCAATGCCACGCAAACAAAGTTGGGCAAAGCTAGTTTATATATAACCATTACCAATTTTATATTAACTATAATATGTAATGAATTTAATTCGTTTTACAGAAATACCTAATGATGAAATCGATCCTTGTAACCCATCACCTTGTGGGGCAAATGCAGTATGCAATAATGGAGAGTGTACATGCATTTCTGAATATCATGGAGATCCATATTATGAATGCCGGCCCGAATGCGTTCTAAGTTCAGATTGTCCTCAAGATAAGGCATGTTGGCGCAATAAATGCGTAAACCCATGTAATAGTGGAGTTTGTGCGACAAACGCGATTTGTGAAGTTACTAGCCATATAGCGATGTGCCGTTGTCCTGAGACAATGACTGGAAATGCGTTTGTAAATTGTATGCAGATGAAAGGTAACTTACTATTATTTCATATACTACAGAAAGAAGTAAAAAAAAATACCGTAAATTTTAGTTATCAATTTTCAAAAAGCATGACTAACTGTGACGTTATGATTTTGTTCTGAATAATTTAATTTAAAATACTATTTTTTTTTCTTTTTCAGTGGAAAAGCCGGAACCATGCCAACCTAGTCCATGTGGTCCTAACAGTCAATGTCGAAATATTAATGGACAACCAGTATGCTCATGTTTAATCGGATTTATCGGAAATCCTCCGTCGTGCAGACCTGAATGTACCGTTAGCTCTGATTGCTTACCCAATGAAGCATGTAATAACAGAAAATGTGTTAACCCGTGCCAAGGAGCCTGTGGAGTTGAGGCAATATGCCAAGTTATAAATCACAATCCAATATGTTCTTGCCCAACATCTTACAGTGGAAATCCCTTCATCAGATGTATGATTCAATCAATAGAACCAGTACCGGTCAACCCTTGTGTCCCATCACCATGCGGACCTAATTCAATATGTAAGGAGATATCCGAAACTCCCTCATGTTCTTGTATGTCTGGATATAGAGGATCTCCTCCCTATTGCAAGCCGGAATGTATAAGCAATGCAGAATGCCCTACTCATCAAGCCTGTATTGACCAAAAATGCAAGAACCCATGCGAAGGGACTTGTGGTGTTAATGCTGAATGCCACGTTGTGAGCCATTCCCCTTCGTGTTCTTGTTTAACAGGCTTCACAGGTAATCCGTTCTTCGAGTGCCATATAATGGAAATTGAGTTAGATGTTGCGACTCCATGCCAACCATCTCCTTGTGGCGGTAATGCTATTTGCAAGGAATTTCACGGTGCTGGATCATGCACTTGCCAGAAAGACTACTACGGTAACCCATATGAAGGGTGTAGGCCGGAATGTGCAATAAATACCGATTGTCCATCGAACAGAGCCTGCTTACAGAGCAAATGTCGCGATCCTTGCCCAGGTGCTTGTGCACCAAACGCTGTGTGTCAAGTGGTCAACCATGCTCCGCAATGTTCATGCCTTCGCGGCTTCACTGGCGATCCGTTCCGCTTTTGTACACCTGAGCGTAAGTTATCTTCTATTTAGTTACTGTCAATGTACTGCTTTTTCATAGAGACGCTAAACTTCAATGAAAATATGTTTATAACAATTATTGTTCCAGTATTAGTCGACACACAAATAGATGTATGCCGACCATCACCATGTGGACCAAACAGTCGCTGCCGAGAAATAAACAAACAGGCTGTGTGCTCGTGTTTGTCTGATTATATAGGAGTACCTCCAGGATGTCGACCAGAATGCTCTACTAGCGCTGAATGCTTGCAAAACAAGGCTTGCATTAATCAAAAATGTCGAGATCCATGCATTGATGTTTGTGGCGTAAACACGGAATGTAGAGTAATTAATCATAGTCCTATCTGTCAATGCAAACCGCAATACACCGGGGATCCTTTTGCAAGGTGTTCCCCTATACCTCGTAAGTATTTACCTCAATCTGTCGCTATGATAATATAAATATGTTACAAATACTGTCCGTTAATTTCGCATGTTCGACAGCAAGTGAGTGAGAGGGCAGCATGTCCACACTCACTGCCACTTGCGCTGTCGGTCTTTAGACTTCCGCACGAAAAACTCGCGAGCGGTGAATAGCGCGAGGGGCAGTTGCATTTAAAGCGACCTGTTTGCCATGAAACTGGACAGAATATAGACCGGGCATCAGATATACTTAATGTATCAACTATTCAAATGTATGTCGAGTTTTATTATTTCAATGTAAGTTATTATTTCCAGCACCATTTGCAAATTCTGAATTAGAACCATATAGAAATCCATGTTTACCATCGCCATGTGGACCTAATGCGATTTGCCAAGATAATGGAAATATACCCTCATGTGCATGTATGGCTACTTATATCGGCAACCCACCAAACTGCAGACCAGAATGTACCATAAATTCGGAGTGTCCATCTTCACAAGCATGTATCCAGCAGAAATGTCGAGATCCTTGTCCTGGCTCCTGTGGGATAAACGCTTTGTGTACTGTATCTCAGCATACACCTATATGTACATGTCCTGGAGGCTATACCGGTGATGCATTTACATCATGTACACCTAAACCACCTGGTAAGTTATAATCACGTAAAAAAAACTTCTTAACCTTATCGATAATTTTAAGATTTATGTCCCGAATAAATTGAGCTTTGTAATGAAAATTCTCGCAAAATGTTTTCATAGGAACTGACACATAACCTAGACCCATGTCAATGGAATCTTTAAAAACACTTATTTAATTGTAAAAGTAGTAGGCTATTAATCAAATTTCAAATATTTGATCATATGTTTATAGTACTGATGTATACATTTTCCAGTGCCTTGTAGTTAATTACTGTTGATGTCCCAAATAAAAATAAATAAATTAAATTAATAAATATTCATTGATACGCCCATTATTCAGTCCGGACAATCTATTACTAAAACTAAGTTAGACTATTTTATAGTTTTTATACCAGTTTATATCGTTACACATAAATTTTGCGAGACAGCCAATATGAACTTATGAGTTTTGAGTTTTAAGAACCGTATTAAAATTAGTTCTTGACGATTTTATTGTTCTTTTTTCACTTTACAGTTTTATTACATGTTATATAGGTTATTTTTTGAGAAAAACTCATTTATTAAATTTGTTTCCTATAGATACTAATGTCATCGATAAATGCAATCCATCCCCATGCGGAACAAACGCAATTTGCAAAAACGGAATATGCTCTTGCATCCCTGAGCACCAAGGAGACGCGTATATAGGTTGTCGACCAGAATGCGTCCTAAGTTCTGATTGCCCAAGGAATAGGGCTTGCGTTGCAAATAAATGCGTCGATCCGTGTATAGGTACCTGCTCAATAAGTGCGGTGTGCGATGTCATAAATCACGTTCCTATGTGCAGCTGTGCTCAAGGAATGACAGGCAATGCTTTTTACGAATGTTCACCAATTAAAGGTAATTATTACACTTGCAACATCATAAATGTAAGTAATTTGTAATGTTTAATACTTAACATTCTTATCGCATTTCGCAATTGTGTTTCAGTGCCTATAGTGACCAACCCTTGTAAACCGTCCCCATGCGGGCCAAACAGTCAGTGTCGAGAGATTAACGGACAAGCTGTTTGCACTTGTATTCGGGGCTACGAGGGCAGCCCTCCGCTTTGTCGTCCCCAGTGTACAGTCAGTTCAGACTGTCCAGCTAATAAGGCATGCAGTAATCAGAAATGCATCAATCCATGCACTGGGTCATGTGGGGTTGACGCAAAGTGTGTAGTGGTGAAACACAACCCAATATGCTCTTGTCCACCTACATTCACTGGAAATCCTTTTGTGCGATGCGTCCTCTTTGGTATGTAGCATTATTTATCACCGAATTAATAAATCCTTAGATGCATTTTTGATAATAACATTTGAAAGCTTGGGCCCCCCCTAAGGTTCTCACAAACAATACCTACCTTTATTGTTTATAACATTCAATTTGCGCAATTTAAAAATATTAAGTAAAACAATGTTGTAATGACGTGCTTTCTGAACTTTCTTTAAAATTCTTTAATGAAAACATCATTATGTATGTCTAAGACGACTATTTCTTCATCCGTAGCGCCGTCGCAAGATGATGTTGGAACACCATGTTTGCCTTCACCATGTGGACCAAATTCTATATGCAAAGATTCTTCAGGAACACCTTCTTGTACTTGTATGCCTGATTTCTTCGGATCGCCACCATTTTGTAAGCCGGAGTGTTCAAGTAATAGTGAATGCCCGTCCAATAAGGCATGCATAAATTCGAAATGCTCAGACCCGTGTATTAATGCCTGTGGTACTAATGCCCAATGCAGAACGATTAGCCATTCTCCGATGTGCTTCTGCGAAAATGGATTCACCGGTGACGCATTTTCGAACTGTGTCCTATTTGCTCCAGAAATCACTAGACCTTGTACTCCAACACCTTGCGGTCCAAACGCCGTTTGTAAAGAACTTAACTATGCTGGATCTTGTACTTGTTTGCCAGACTATATTGGAAATCCTTATGAAGGTTGTCGACCAGAATGCACAGTTAATACCGACTGTGTCTCTAATAAAGCTTGTATACGTAATAAATGCCAAGATCCTTGTCCTGGAACATGTGGAGTCATGGCTTCCTGCGTGGTCGTCAATCATTTACCATCTTGTACATGCTTACCCGGATTTACTGGTGACCCGTACCAGCGATGTGATACTCAAAAAGGTAACCCATTTAAACGTGTATTCTTAAATAGCTTTTTAATGTAAAAAGGTACTGTCTTTACGCATGTGTTGTTTTTACCTTCTCAGATCCTGTCCCAGAACAGGCTACACCTTGCATTCCAAACCCATGTGGGCCAAACAGTGTTTGTCGTCCAGTAAATGGCCAAAGTGCGTGTTCATGTATGGCCAACTATATTGGTACACCTCCTGGATGTCGACCCGAATGTACCGTCAGCTCAGAATGTTTACACAACAGAGCATGTATTAATCAAAAATGTGCTGATCCATGCCCAGGACGCTGTGGAATAAACTCAAATTGCAAAGTGATTAATCATAGTCCGCTTTGCTCGTGTGCATCAGGTTTTTCAGGCGATCCATTCACTCGTTGCTACCCAGAACGTAAGTACCTACATTTACATAAATCATGTTTATATAGACAGAGAAATTCATTCTATACTGCTCCACTCTGCTGCCATGTCCAGGTTCCAATTTCGAGTAGGTAATGCAGATTCGTAATTATAACAGTTTGTTTTATGAAGGTGCTTGTAAACCAGCATTTTTTTGGCAATTTAGGGCTGTAATTCGGTTGTCCAAAAAGTGTAAAAGTGTTCCCAGTAGTGATGTTATATGTAATCTTTTTGGGAATAACCCAAATTCCAGCAATTAATTGCGAAAAAACTAGCCCGTTTACATGCCCCTTTAGTGTAAAAATGTGATACTTATTAGTTAATCCAAATATCACAAATGTCAACCCTGGGCTGTTGACATCAATCATCTTCAAGACAGCGTAGAAACTTAAGGTTTAAATGCCAATGAAAGTTCTGATGACGAAACCATGAGTGAGACTGAGCAAAAATAGTATGGACATCGATTAGGTGTTTAACGTGTTTATTTTTATTTATTATATTATTTTTGAAAGTCACGTATGCTGTTGCAAAAATATATTTTTTTATTTATGTACTTAATACCTTTCATTACGTAAAATAGGTACTTACTCGAAAGTAAGTAAAGTACTCTTTCTATGGATCGCTATTTAGCGGTAAGACCACTTATTGTTCCCTAATTTTATTTTATTCACGTGTGCTTTTCTGTACTTTTTTTGTGGTCTTCAATAAATAGTACTGTATTGTATAAAAATCCTAATAATAATAATATATTTTGTATTGATTTATTAGAACAAATGCAACTACCACCAGAACCTGTAAGAAATCCATGCGTTCCAAATCCTTGTGGGGAAAATTCAATTTGTCGTGATGCAAATGGAGGACCATCGTGTAGTTGCATGGCTCAATATCAAGGACAGCCCCCTAATTGCCGGCCAGAATGTGCTATTAATCAAGACTGTCCATCTAATATGGCCTGTATAAATATGAAATGTCGTGACCCGTGTCCCGGAAGCTGTGGGCAAAACGCAATATGCACAGTCTTTAATCATTCACCCGCTTGCACTTGCGCTCAAGGTTACAGTGGAGATTCATTTGTAGCTTGTATACCAAATCCACCAGAAAGAGGTAAGATATTTATAATGTGTCCATACTCCTGCCAAACAGACAATGCCGTCAAATACTGTTAAATTTATATTTCAATAATCTGTGATTTAATCAACATGTAACGCTTGACTGTAAATGTTAATTTTGTAATAATGTAACTGGAAAACAAAGCTGTACATACACATTGATGTTCATGGCAATTGTTGTTTTGTATAGTAGTGCTACCTTGCTGTTAATTGTGATTTACAACATTTTATTTTATTTTAGACGAGTTGCCAACTGACCCTTGCAATCCATCACCGTGTGGCCCTAATGCTCAATGTAGAAATGGAATATGCGAGTGTATTAGTGATTACCAAGGCGATCCATACTTTGGCTGCAAACCCGAATGTGTATCTAGTACCGATTGTCCTCCGAATAAAGTTTGCTCGAGAAACAAATGTGTAAATCCATGCCCAGGAATGTGCGCTTCTACGGCTGAATGCAATGTTTATAATCATATTCCAATTTGCACATGCCCAGAAGGAACTTCAGGAAATGCTTTTACTGGATGTAATCCAATACCAGGTACAAGTCTTAAGATATAAGTGTAATATGCTTCGTATAAATTATTAATTACCTACGAGTACATGGTTATAATGTTGGGATAACGCTTTGACCCAATTCATATGTTTTTTCAGCTGATCCGATCCAGGCTTGTAGTCCAAGTCCATGCGGTCCAAACAGTCAATGCCGTTCAGTTAATAACCAAGCGATGTGTTCCTGTCTACCGACATTTATTGGATCCCCGCCTTCATGCCGCCCGGAATGCGCTATCAGTGCCGAGTGCCCTCTAAATGAAGCTTGTAATAACCACAAATGTATCAACCCATGTATCGGTACCTGTGGATATGGGGCTAAATGCGAAGTTATAAATCATAACCCAATTTGTTCATGTCCAAATCAATACACCGGAAATCCATTTACTCAATGTATTCCAATAGGTAAACATTTTACAATTACTATACGTACATGCTTATTAAATGATATTATAGATTATTTATTTATTATGTTTAAAATTTTCAGTTGTAACCCCACTGCCGGTGGGAAACCCATGCACACCTTCACCATGTGGGCCGTATTCTGTTTGCAAAATAATTGGAGACTCACCGTCTTGCACTTGTCAGACGGATTATGTAGGCTCACCCCCCAATTGTCACCCAGAATGCGTTAGTAACTCGGAATGTCGAAGCGATCTATCATGCATAAATCAAAAGTGCAAAGATCCATGCCCTGGAAGCTGTGGATACAATGCAGACTGTAAAATTATCAGTCATGCTTTGGTCTGCACCTGCCCCTTCGGCTTAACTGGAAATCCGCTCGTGTCATGCAATTCCATGCCAGGTACATACTATTTATTTATATTTAATACAAGTGAAGCTAGTAAATTTTACGGAACCATAAAAATATTTTGTAATTTCTCATTTAAGATTCCATTATTTATAATTCACCGTGCGAACCATCACCGTGTGGATTAAACGCAGAGTGTTCAGAAAGAAATGGAGCTGGAGCGTGTCGATGCATTGATTCTTATCTCGGGAACCCATACGAAGGGTGCCGGCCTGAGTGTGTTATAAATACTGACTGCCCACCAATGTTAGCTTGCATACAAAACAAATGCAAAGATCCATGCCCTGGTATATGTGGATCAAACGGAATATGTCAAGTCGTGAACCATTTGCCTTCATGCTTTTGTCCGCCAGGCCTCACTGGCAATCCATATTCATATTGCGTGGAAATAATTAAAGGTAACAAAATACATATGCCTACACCTTATGCTTATGCTTATACCTTTTTCATTTTAGAACCAAAAAACTTTTACATATTAATTTACTGTAAAATTACGTTAATTTTATTCAGATGATGTTAAACCATCGCCTTGCATACCGTCCCCGTGCGGAGCTAACAGTCAATGTCGAGAGGTGAACTCGCAAGCGGTGTGTAGCTGCCAGCCGGAATTCATCGGCACTCCGCCCAACTGCCGACCGGAATGCACAATTAACAGTGAATGTCCATCAGACAAGGCTTGCATTCAACGCAAGTGTGTGAATCCATGTAATGAACAATGTGCTCGTAACGCCAATTGCAGAGTTGTGGCACATAATCCAATATGTTCATGTCCAGATCGATTTACGGGTGATCCTTTTACTAACTGTGTCCCAAGTAAGTAATTTTTAATACATTTCCAAAGTAATATTTTCCTTTAACAAACATGAAGTGCTAACTAAAAATATTGTTTTACAGTGATAGTACCCCTAATACCTACGCCTGAAAAAGTAAATCCGTGCATACCGTCCCCATGCGGTCCAAACTCAGATTGTCAAGTGTATGGAAGCGGTGTTCGTTGTACCTGTTTGCCAAATTATATTAGTTCTCCACCGCGATGCCGGCCCGAATGCGTGACAAGCGCGGAGTGCAGTGCCGCTGCCGCATGCATCAATAGCCGTTGTCAAGACCCCTGCCCAGGCGCTTGCGGCCTCGACGCACAATGCAGTGTCATCAACCATCTACCGGTCTGTTCATGCGGCCCCGGAAGGACCGGAGACTCATTTATTAGTTGCATCATACTTTCAGGTACAACAATAATACTTGTCAAATAGAAACCTTTAAAAAAAAATGAAAATAAAATTAGTAATATTGCCTACTTACTAACTATACACAATCAGCTTACATCTAAAACCGTATAAAATTAAGTCTAATACAGATCATAATTTTTCAATACAGAACCAGTGGACCCCTGTTTCCCCTCACCTTGTGGCTCAAATGCCATCTGCCAGAATGGCACATGTACATGTCAACCAGAATACCGAGGGGATCCATATTTCGCCTGCAATCCCGAATGCATTTTGAACACCGAATGCTCACGAGATAAAGCCTGTATAAATAACAAATGCAAGAATCCTTGCCTGGGAACATGTGGCAATGGTGCTATCTGTGAAGTATTTAATCATATTCCTATGTGCTCGTGTCCACCAGGATTCACTGGATCCCCATTCTATGACTGTACTGAGGTTCTCGGTGAGTATACCAAACTATGTATTAAATATTGTAATGAATGAGTAATTAAAAAATGAAGACATGGCTACAACGATATCCTACTTACCCCGTAACGTTTTATAAAAGTGGGTATTTATATATAATATAATTTTAATTTGATCCATCAGTGGCCTGGTTTGAAAAGCTATAAGTTACAATTTTACAAGCAAAAACGAGTCAGATGTATGGGAAATTGTAACTTGTAGATTCGTGAAACGGGCTACAGACAGATTATCTCGGTTTTGCATATTTTGTACATATGTATCACAATATATCATTCTCATATTTTCGCTTAAATTATTGATGATTCGATTCGTTACAATTACCAATTACAGAAACACCATCACCTGCCAACTTATGTCAGCAGTCCCCGTGTGGTCCTAACAGCCAATGCAGGGAAGTTAATGGACACGCTGTTTGCGTTTGTATTCAAGGCTTCATAGGAAGTCCTCCAAATTGTCGGCCTGAATGTACAATTAGCTCAGACTGTCAATTGAATAGAGCGTGCTCAAATCAAAAATGCATCGATCCTTGTCCAGGAGCATGTGGTCGTAATACACACTGCCTTGTTGTGAATCACAACCCAGTATGTACTTGTTTAGCTGGATACTCTGGAGACCCATTTTCATCTTGTCAATTCACACGTAAGTCTTGTATTATGGTTTTCTATTTATTTATATTTTTATATGTAAAGTTACGTAAAGCCCGTAAAAAGTTACTCAATCACCGTTTCCATTTTTTCCAGCTTCAGCTCCACCAGCTACAATCAATCCTTGCCTTCCGTCACCCTGCGGACCAAATTCGCAGTGCATTGAACAGGGTGAAAATCATGTTTGCACCTGCTTACCCGCATTTGTTGGTGCGCCACCCAAATGTCGACCAGAATGTACAAGTAATACAGAATGTGCGTTGAATATGGCATGTATCAATAGGAAATGTGTAGACCCGTGCGTTGGTTCGTGTGGTGTAAACTCTGAATGTAGAGTTGTAAGCCATACACCTATATGCTTATGCCAAAATGGATATACTGGTGATCCGTTTCTATCTTGTTCTATTGAAACACTTGCTACCGAACAAGAACGCCCAACACCATGCGTTCCTTCTCCGTGCGGCGTCAACGCTGAATGCCGAGAGCAATACAATGCTGGTTCTTGTACTTGCCTACAGGGCTACTTTGGTAATCCGTATGAGGCCTGTAAACCAGAATGCGTACTTAACTCGGACTGTCCATCAAATTTAGCATGCCAGTCTAATAAATGTTACGATCCTTGCCCTGGCACCTGTGGGCTAAATGCACTATGCAATGTTGTCAATCACAATCCAAGCTGTTCATGCCCCGATCAGCATTATGGTGACCCGTACAAAATATGTACATTTAAACCTCAATGTAAGTATCTCCTTCGGTCATTAAAATTTCTGATTTAACATTTTTATTTGGATTTTAATTTTTTGTTTTTATTACAGCTGAGATAATAGATCCTTGCAACCCCTCACCATGCGGCCCTAACAGCCAGTGCAAATCTCAAAATACCTTAGCTATTTGCACATGTTTGAATGGTTACCAAGGTTCACCTCCAATGTGTCGGCCAGAATGTATGACTAGTTCGGAATGTCCATTAGACAAGGCTTGTGAAAACCTTAAATGTGTGCGTCCTTGTCCGAAAGGTTGCGGAGCCAATACAGATTGCCGAGTGATCAAACATAACGCCATCTGCACATGTCAACAAGGATATACTGGCGATCCGCTTACTCAATGTTACCAAGCTCTAGCAGCGGAATATCCACTAATGGATCCCGCTAACCCATGCATTCCTTCGCCTTGTGGTTTGAATGCCATATGTCGTAACGTTGGGGGTATACCTTCATGTTCCTGCAATGTTGGATACTTTGGAAGCCCCCCAAATTGCAAACCAGAGTGTGTTATGAACACCGATTGTAATAATGACAGGGCATGCATAAACATGAAATGTGAAAATCCGTGTTTAGGTTCATGTGGACTTAACGCTATTTGCAATATCATCCAACATGTGCCTATGTGCTCTTGTCCGCAAGGATATCAAGGCGATCCGTTTGCTATTTGTAACATTAAACCACCAGGTAAAAAATTATATACCAGTCAAATTATAGTTGACTTTTAAAAGATTGTGAATACTATAAGTACTATATGTTTTATTTTCAGAACCACCTCAAAAAATAGACCCTTGTTACCCATCACCTTGTGGTGCTAATGCTCAATGCAATAATGGCGAGTGCACATGTCTCTCCGAATACTCCGGAGATCCATATTTTGGTTGCCGCCCCGAGTGCGTGATAAGCTCCGATTGCCCATTGGACCAGGCTTGCTTCCGCTCTAAGTGTATCAACCCTTGTCGTAACATGTGTGGGTCTAACGCCGAGTGCAACGTTTACAATCATGTTGCGATATGCAGTTGCCCAACCGGATTCACTGGGGATGCTTTTTCACAATGTAACAAAATTGAGAGTAAGTAATAATAATATTTGCCCAATCATTATTCAATTGGTACAATTACACTTTCTACCTCCCGGTCTTCAGAGGCCTAATGCGTCTAATAAATTTTGATCATATAGCAAGGAGCTTAGCTGTTAGTAACTTGATTGAGCCAGCCCTCACCCGTGATCTAATATCATAAAGTGTTTGTTCATATTCTATGCATTCAAATACCATTGATACGATTACGATGAAACTTTGATAAGTTTATGTGGGCACGCCCGGGAAGGTTATTACATAGTTCCAAAACTGCAAGCATTCTACTGAACCTACTGGAGCTGCCAAAAATTTGCATCATAGTCAAACACTATCCCTAGAAATGAGTGTAGCATATTGAAAAACATAAATAATATCAGAATGTTTATTTACAGAACCGACTGGTAGTCCCTGCGAACGTTCTCCATGTGGGCCCAACAGTATTTGCAGAGAAGTAAACGAACAAGCAGTCTGCGCGTGCATAGAAAGTTTCATTGGGAATCCACCGAATTGTCGTCCCGAATGTATACAAAGCACAGACTGTTCACCATCGAGAGCATGTATTAATAGGAAATGTCAAGATCCATGCCCTGGCTCATGTGGTACTAATTCAATATGCAGCGTCATAAACCACAATCCTATCTGCAGTTGTCCTGATAGGTACACTGGATCACCATTCTCGCATTGTTACGGTATGTTCTTGAAAATATATTTTCGCCTTTGAGTTGGTTCGTTTGTTGGTTGTTAGTTGGTTATATTTCATGTTTTTTTTTTATAGTTACACAAATGGAGGAGATACCATCTAACCCGTGTTTGCCGTCTCCATGTGGACCTAATGGAATTTGCACACTCACTACTGGTGGTACCTCCTATGCGTGCGTATGTCAGCCGACGTTCGATGGTATCCCACCGAAGTGTACCCGGGAATGTACAACGAGTGATGATTGCTCAATGGATAAAGCGTGTATCAATTACAAATGTAAAGATCCTTGTCCGGGATCTTGTGGAACCAACACAAATTGCATTGCATATCTTCACACTCCCATGTGTTCCTGCCAAGAAGGCTACATTGGCGATCCATTTACTTCATGCCGAAAGAAGCCACTAGACGAACCAGTAGACCCATGTTATCCCACGCCTTGTGGTGCCAATGCCCAATGCAAAGTGTCAAGAAACAACGCTGCCGCTTGCATATGCGAAAATGGTTACTTTGGAAATCCGTATGAATCATGTAGACCCGAATGTGTAGTACAAACAGATTGCGCATATAATAAAGCATGCTTAAAAAATAAATGTGTAGATCCCTGTCCAGGAACATGTGGCGTATCAGCTGTCTGTCAAGTTATCAATCACGTACCATCATGTAGTTGTACTTCTGGTTACACTGGAAACCCATACGAGTATTGTCACATTGTTATCAATACACCAGGTAGGTAATGCATTGCATTGCATTATTTCATAATAAACCTAAATTATGTTTTTTTTTTAAATATAAAAACACATTTTCTTCAGTACCTTGAAATTTCAATAAATAATAATTAACTTAAATTTTTATTGTCGTTGCTTCATAATACAAATCAAATTATTATACTTAGCAGAGACTTAATTCATCTAGTCATATTTCACTATTCAATTAAGAAACAAGAAATAAACAATAATAAATGGAAACGATAACAAATTTTACGAGAAATCATCAAAGTATTTATATTCATTCAATATTTATGTTTTTACAGAACCGGCAAAAACTCCTTGCGAGCCAAATCCATGCGGAAGCAATAGTGTTTGTAATGACAACAATGGCCAGGTTGCATGCTCGTGCATGTCGAATTTCCTGGGAGCTCCTCCAAATTGCCGGCCTGAATGCACGGTGAACTCGGAATGCGAGCCAACCAGGAGTTGTTCCAGGCAGAAGTGTGTCGATCCATGTAAAAATGCTTGTGGGCAAAATGCCGAGTGTAGAGTAATCAACCATGCACCAATTTGTTCTTGCCGACTGGGATTCCAAGGAGATCCATTTATCAGATGCGTGGTTGTGGAGAGTGAGTATTTCGTCAGCTTGTAAATACTCCGTCCGTCCTTCCGTCTACTGGCTCAGTTTTTGGGGTTCCATAGGTAGTTGGTACAGGAACCTCAACATTTTCCCGTCCGTCTTTCTGTCTGTTTGTCACAAACGCTTTATAAGTTTATTTTTAAAAACATAAAGTAAGATTTTGCTCGCCTTAAATCTAAAGGCAGAGTATTCCACAGTCGGATAGCGAGAAAAGTAAAGAAATAATTCTCATAATTCAGATTTCTAAATTAAAAATTATATTACTAAAAGGAACAAAATGAGATTATTATGAATGTCAGACCAGACGAAATAATTATTAGCATTTAATCGACGTAAGTGACCAAATTTGTTGGTAAAAAAATGCATTGATATGCAAAAATATACTCCTGAACAGGTTTAAGATGCGACCACATACTACACTACCAAACACACTAGACACACACACACGCACGCACGCACGCACTCACGCACTATTTAAGCCTGTTTGTGTGGTATCGTTAAAATACTTGAGTTATCCATGAAATACTTACTTATATAAGTACAACACTAGTCTGCCTAGCTCACAACTTTTTATCACGCACATTAACCATTCGGCCCCATTTAAAAGTGTTTCTAACTAAAAACAACAGATTGACAAAAAGCTAAGTATACGCATCAGCAGTGTGGACTCGGGTTATTTTAAGGGCGTACCCCACACCGATGACCTTGATCGTTCCAACTCGGTCCTTCCCCACTTGCCTTAGTTCACGCGCCGCAGTGAATAGTATGATTTACTCAAAAACTACAAAATAAATTGAAAAACCGGCGGATGAAATTATAATGTACATTATTATCTTCTGGTTAGTATAAGTCTCATGTATAAGCCTCGCATAATAAGGGAGCCTTTACGGATTTAAGTTTGAAAAAAGGGCCTACGGTTTTTTTTTGCTCTTGATTTATCACTTTTTTCAAGATTCCAGTGGACGAAAATAAAGAATAGATTCCATACTACAATACATATTTTTTCAAGATTTTTGCACATCTCTAAGTATACTTTATAGGATGTGAAAACAACGAAATTCGTCGGTTAGGAACTTAAAGCTTGCGTTATTAAATTTGTTGTTTCTTATTTCAGAAACACCGGGTCCTAGACCGACTCCATGTTTGCCATCTCCCTGCGGACCGAATGCGCTCTGTCAAGCTGTTAATCAAGCCGCAGTGTGCAGTTGCATGACCAACTACATAGGGTCTCCTCCTAACTGTAGACCTGAATGCACTGTCAATTCAGATTGTCCCAGTACGATGGCCTGCATGAATCAAAAGTGCCGCGATCCTTGTCCAGGCTCCTGTGGTCTGCAGACCGTGTGTCAAGTCTATCAACATGCTGCTGTTTGTACCTGCATGGAAGGGTTCACTGGAAATCCTTTCCAGAGTTGTTATATTCAAGAACATATAGGTAACGATGCATTATATCACGAAATGTAACTCATATTGTATATGTAATGAGGTCTAGTCCGTTTTATTATCCTATTTTATTTATTGCAGATCCTCAACCGACTGTATACGATAAATGCAACCCAAGTCCTTGCGGAGCCAATGCTAACTGTCGCGATGGGCAATGTACGTGCAGACCAAAATTCTTTGGAAACCCCTATATGAGTTGTAGACCGGAGTGCACGCACAACTCCGACTGCGCACCACATCTCGCTTGCATCAATAACGAGTGTGTCAACCCATGCGTCAATATATGCGGCCAAGGTGCCCAGTGCGAAGTCCACAACCATATCCCTATGTGCAGTTGTCCGTTAAATACTACTGGAAATGCTTTCTTCTCATGCAACCCTATTGCAGGTAGACTACTGTTAATAATAAATAAGGATTGCTTAAAGAGCACGAACTATTAATTGCTTTATATCGTCAAAATATACCTAATGTTCAAATTTGTTTATTTTTTAGAAATACCTAAGAAAGGGGATCCTTGCACACCATCACCGTGCGGTCTTTACAGCGTTTGTCGTACAATAAACAGACAAGCGGTTTGTTCGTGCTTGCTTGGTTACATCGGTATGCCGCCTTCATGCAGGCCTGAATGCTTAGTGGATTCCGACTGCACAAGTATGATGGCGTGCTCAAATCAGAAGTGCAATGATCCATGTATAGGTTCTTGCGGACTCAACTCTGAATGTAGAGTTCATAACCACATACCGATATGTTACTGCCGAAATGGGTTTACTGGCAATCCATTCTTAAGATGTGCTTTGTTTGACGATCGTAAGTATTGATATATTTCGATGTTTATACTCAACTCGCGATTGCATGAACCGATTTGAAATAGATAATACATAATTCAATAATTTGCACAGGTGATCAGCCTCCAAAGAAGTCATCGTGTGAGCCTTCGCCTTGTGGTCCGAACTCAATCTGTCACATAACGGGTGAATCGCCATCCTGTTCGTGCTCAGCTGGCTTCATTGGATCACCTCCATACTGTCGCCCCGAATGTGTCACCAATAGTGAATGTAGCTTTGATCGAGCTTGTATCAACAACAAGTGTGTTGATCCTTGCCCAGGTGCTTGCGGACGTGATGCTATATGCCGCGTTATCAGTCACTCACCCCAATGTGTTTGCCAGTTGGGATACGAAGGAAACGCATTAGATCAATGTGTGCCGCAAAAAGGTACTTAATGTAATCAATTAATGTTATATTTTTTGGAACATCGGAACTTTGCTGTCAAGTAATAGTAAGAGTCGTCAGTAAGTTCGTGTTTCAATACAATACGTAGTTTCAAAATTTCAAAAGACATGTCGGTTTTATATAAAACTACCAATATAAGGTGACGATTATGATGCATATTGAGTGAATGCTGTCCATAGTAAATTAGGTCCAACTTGCATCTCATCCAATAGTAGTTTAAGATACAAGTGTGTTAAATAGGTAATTCGTAACGAAACCGAACAAGTGCGAGTTAAACTCGCGTGGAGAGGATTCTGTTCCGTACATGATTATCTGAAATTTACTACGTTACTGTAAATACCATAGACTTCTTATAGGTTTTCCTGTAATCTATAGGTAAAAAACTATTTTCTGTATTTGAATTGGAATGGGGGAATGGTCAATTTTCGCCTATTTTCCTAAATAACTTCTAAACTATTTTACTTGAAATTCAAAAGAAAATATATTTAAGATCCTCATAATAAGCCCTTTCATTTGATATAATGTCACACGATGTAGGTTGCATACCTTTTTTTTTTAAGTGGCTCCCATGTTTAGAATTCATATATTTACGTCACGCGTCCGTGTTGCGGTCACCAACTTACATATGTATACCAAATTTCAACCCAATTGGTTTAGTAGTTTCGGAGAAAATTGGCTGTGACAGACGGACAGACGGACAGACAGACAGACAAACAGACAGACAGACAAACGTCTGTTTGTCTGTATGTAAGGAAAAAACGAAACCCTTATAGGATCACTCTTGTGTCTGTCTAGACACAAGAGTGATCCTATAAGGGTTTCGTTTTTTCCTTTTGAGGTACGGAACCCTAAAAAGCGTAAAGTAAAAAGTGCTAGAGTTAAAAACGGTCTCTTACACAGTTTTTCGCCTTGGCCTTTTAATAAGCACATGCATTGTAAAATTAATAACGTATAAAGTTAGAGTAGTCCAAAATGAATTAAGCCCAAAGTGTATGTAGATCCAAAATATTTCCGGTAGGACGTGTTATTACGATTACTTTTCAGGTAGGCCCTATTTAGGATTAGACATGTTATTTCAGATTGTAGGTTCATCCGATTAATCATATTTCTCTATATTTAGATTTGAAGAATTTCTGATTGCATATAATTTCGTTTTATAATATAAGTTATTCAGGTTGAATATTTTCCCTTGTAGATGTATTTCAAATTAACGTCTTTCTAATTAGATTACTTATTATTTCATTTAGGTGATTTTCCATTTAGACGTAGAGTAGACAGTATATTTAATTTTAATGTTCTGAGTAAGTATAACTTTAAATTAAAATATTGTTTTCAGTGCCAGATCGGAAACCAAATTTAACAAATAAACCATGTTCACCAAACCCGTGTGGGTTAAATGCAATTTGTCAAGAGCGTAATGATGTAGGCAGCTGCACATGTCTAGGTGGATACTTTGGTGACCCATATGAAGGTTGCAGACCAGAATGTCTGATTAATTCAGATTGTCCACAAAATCTAGCATGTATGAATAACAAATGCCAGGATCCTTGTCCAGGCCTATGTGGTTCCAATACTCATTGTCAGATGGTTAATCATTACCCTATGTGTGTTTGCTTCGATGGCCACGTAGGGAATCCATATAATGGTTGCATTCTTCAACAAGGTAACTCATTAATTTAGCGATATTTATTTAGTTAAGTTGACCTTACTTAAATGGCACCTTAAAGCATCGCACTATACTTAATATATTTTTAATTTCAGATACACCAAGAGATGTATGCGATCCATCTCCTTGCGGACCTTATAGTACTTGCACAGCTTTAAATGGCCAGGCCAAATGCACATGTATGCCAGAATATTTCGGAAATCCACCCAATTGTAGACCCGAGTGTGTAACTAGCTCTGAATGTATTCCCAACAAAGCTTGTATTAAACAAAAATGTGTTGATCCCTGCATTGGATCATGCGGTGAAAACTCCCAATGTCGGGTTCACTACCATAGTCCTTACTGTACCTGCCTCCCAGGCTTCGAAGGAGATCCATTCATTAAATGTACCAAAGTATTGGAAGCTACTCCACCAAAAATATCACCTTGCGAGCCAAATCCTTGCGGTGTTTTTGCTACATGTAGAGACGTTGGTGGATCAGCTTCATGCAGCTGCAACTTAGGCTACATTGGTGCTCCGCCTAATTGCGCTCCTGAATGTACAATCAATGAAGATTGTCCAAATGACAAAGCATGTATTAGAGAAAAATGTCTCGACCCTTGTCGCGGATCTTGCGGGACGTATGCTGACTGTCGAGCCATGAACCATCTTGCTATTTGCTCTTGTCCTGTTGGATATAGTGGCAATCCATTTGTCAACTGTTATCCATTTAAAGGTAAATCGTTTTAAACCTTTGTTGATAAAATAATGCGGAATAAACTTTTAGAGAAGCGTTTTGAATTTAAACACTTATTTGTAAACACATCAGGGGTGAGCGTCAAGTTGGCTTACCCGTCGAAGATATTCAGGATCTGATGATTCCAAAAAATAGTACCTTAATAGTATCCAATTAGTACCGAGTTCAAAAAATAGTACCTTTGTAATTTCGGAGATATGAGCCCTGTTTAACGGGTACGCTAACTTGACGTCAAGCTGGCGTACCAACTTTGGATCTCAAGAACGGTGCTGTTCCCATAAATGCTGTATATCCCAAAAAAGAGTACCCAAATAGTACCGCTGGCTCACGTAGTCTCAACTTCGTAGGTCTAATAGAAACAGATATTTCATACCAAACATGGGTAAAATATTGTGCACCGTCAAGCTGGCCTACCCGGCCGAGATCACACAGAAAGCCATTGAATTCCTAAGCCAGCTATATACCAAAAAATAGTACCGGAAATAGTACCCATTTTATGACAAAAACATAAAAGAAAAGCTGAATGGAACATTGAAAGAATAATGGCTGAATATTCTTCATTGTCATTGTACTGTCACGTACTAAAGTCTTATTTAATTTATACTTATAATTTGTTCTTTCAATATTTTAAGCAGAATGTAGATGAAAGTTTTAATTTACTTAATGTTCATTGCAATATCCAGATGGGTTGGCATATCTTCGACGGGTACGCCAACTTGACGCTCACCATCAGGGGCCTTATCTAATCGCGGTTTGCTTTTTTTGAGCTCACGGTATTTCAGACATGTTGCAGTCGTCATCATAGATTACTATATGTAACTAGCGTTGTGAAAGTCTTTGTGAAAGTTTCGTATTTAAATTTATTTCTAAGGATTTAACAAGATACAATTTGTACTTTTTCAGAGCCTCCGATAAATGTACCGAGTAATCCTTGTGCACAATCACCATGTGGAATTAATACTATTTGTAATAACGGTTCCTGTATTTGTATTCCCGGTTATCAAGGCAATCCTTTCATTGAATGTCGGCCCGAATGCACGAGCGATAATGAATGTCAAAAGCAACTTGCCTGTGTTAACTACAAATGTGTGAACCCATGCACGAATGCGTGTGGTATAGACGCAAATTGCAATGTTTACAACCATATTGCGATCTGCGAGTGTCCTACTCCTTTGCAAGGAGATCCTTTCATTGCTTGTCACCGTGTCATAGGTAAGTGACAGTCATTTTCAAACGTCACCGTGTAAAAGTATACATTTTATTGTTTAAAAGAAATAACGCCATATCTTGCTCGTTTAGCTCCAACCGTGAGTGATCCCTGTACACCACATCCATGTGGACCGAACAGTATATGTCGCGCTGAGGGAGCCGTGGCACACTGTTCGTGTCGACCGCCCGCACTCGCAGAGCCGCCCAGCTGTCGACCCGAATGCCGTTCCGATAGCGACTGCCCTGCTGATCGCGCCTGCCGCAACAACAAATGTCGCGACCCTTGTCCTGGCGTGTGCGGTATCAAAGCACTCTGTCGAACTAGAATGCACTCGCCTATTTGCACTTGCCCAATAAATTTCATCGGAGATCCATTTTTCCGTTGCTCATCAGGTACATAATAATAAAGCATACAATCAACATTAACGTTGCAAAAACTATTGTGTTTTAAAATGGGGCATTTTTTCCTTTATCTATTAAAATGACACTTATATTTCAGCACCAGTGGAAACGGAATCCAAGGTTGTCTCGCGATGTGGTGACTGCGGGCCGAACGCGGACTGCATCGATAGCCAATGTCAATGCAAACCAAACTACTTCGGAGCAGCTCCATTCTGTCGGCCGGAATGTCTTAGTTCCAGTGACTGCGAGTGGCGTTACTCGTGCGTGAACCAGCGCTGCGTGGATCCGTGCCCCGGCGCGTGCGGCCGTGGAGCACTCTGCTCACCCGTCGCTCACCAACCGCGCTGCGAATGCCCTCCCTCCACTACCGGAAATCCTCTCGTTGATTGTCGACACTTTAGTGGGATCCGTAAGACAGACTCAAATAAAACATAGCTTTGATAATAAAAAATACAAACATGTTGCTGGCTATAAATGATGGTGAGGTGTGTTAGATGGCAAACTTTGTTTTCGCTTTTAAAACTTAGGCATGGGTTTTACTTGTGAAACAGAGTGAGCTGTTTATTCCAAATGTGCGGCAAATTATACTTCGTCAATATTAGGCAACTGCTTAACGGAAAGCGCTTAAAGTATTCTTGCTTATCCGTGATAAATATGTAATACGTGCCCGAATTATATCGCTCAAGTGCTAAATCGATGTTTCAGAAATACCAATTCTTCCAAACCCGTGTAATCCATCACCTTGCGGTCCCGGAGCGCTTTGTCGGTCTAGAGGCACTGGCGCGTCTTGTGAATGCGAGCCGGGGCTACGTGGGGACCCATACACCGGTTGCAGGCCGGAATGCCTAGCGGACTCTGACTGCTCGCCAACACGTGCTTGCGTGCGCTCGCATTGTCGCAACCCATGTGACGGCAGTTGCGGTGTCGGAGCCGATTGTGAAACTCTTAATCATGTTCCTGTTTGTTCTTGTCCACTTGGAACTAGAGGAAACGCTTTGGTGCGATGCGAAGAAGTTTTACCATCAACAGGTAGTAGTCAATAATATTATTTTGTTGTAGTATGAGTGATGAGCGCATCTGCAATCGATATAATAATATTCGTATGTTCTTGCAGCGTCGCCGTGCGAACCATCGCCTTGCGGACCGGGCGCTCTGTGTTTGGCGGTGGGCGAGAGCGCGGTGTGCTCGTGTCCAGCCGGCACCAGCGGCAACGCGGCCGCGGGCGGCTGCCGGCCTGAATGCGTCGTGAGCTCTGAATGTCCACGTGACCGGGCCTGCGTGCGGAACCGTTGCACTAACCCTTGCGTCGGCGCATGCGGGACCGGTGCAGAGTGTCGCGTATTTGATCACGCACCTATTTGCTCCTGCCCACCACCCACGACTGGCGATCCGTTCCTAGATTGTAGACCAGGAGGTAAATTAAAATACTAGGAAAAGTTGTAATTATAATCTAGAATCCTGTAGCACACTTTGATTCTTTAAGTGACTGAGAATATCATTATAGACAAGAGCTTTTATTGAAGTATGTAGAATACAACTAAAGTTCTTGACTATAGGTACATCATAGAAAAATACCTATGACTCATCTCTGCGGCCCTAGAAAGGCTGACACAACGATAAGTTAACACCGTCTTATCTCTAAGTGCGTCTCGCTCTACTAGAGCCGACGAAAGAGATAGTCAGAGAGGTAAGACGGGGTTAACCCCGTGTTATCCATGCCAGTGATCTCTCTGACTGAAGTAGGTAGGTTTAAGAGAACTATGAACCAAAGGCAAAAATCACCCTATTCATACAAAAGGCGATCACGATTTCCACCCCTTAAATGTTAACCGATTTTGACCAATTTTTGATATTTTGTCAGTCAGAACATAATCTAGGTCTATATGTTTTTTGAATTTTGATTAAGAAAGTCAAATAATGCCGAAATTAGTTTTGTATGAGAATACTGAAACCACAATAAAACTGAATTTATTGATTATAGTGAAAAAACAAAAACGTATAGACCTAGATTTTGTTCTGACTGACCACCTATCAAAAATTGGTGAACATTGATTAACATTTAAGGGGTGGAAATCGTTATCGCCTTTTGTATGAAGAGCCGTACACTGCTCTTAAGTTTAGATATGTTTAATAAATTAATTAATTATTGCGGTTTAAAGATAAACTGGTTCTTAGTAGTTCTAACGGCAAAACTTTGTTTTTAAGAGCAAAAATTTCACAATTTTCAATTTCGTTCCAGAACCACCTAAGAAAGACGACCCTTGCGATCCCAACCCATGCGGACCACACGGTTCATGCCGTAATGGATTCTGCACCTATCCAGAATGTATTGTCAATGACGACTGCTCTGGAGACCGAGCTTGCATTAATCGAAAATGCGCAGATCCATGCGTTGGAGCTTGTGGTCTAAACGCAATTTGTTCAGGCGTAAGACACTCGGCAGTCTGTTCGTGCCCCAACGGATACACGGGTTCTCCGTTTGTGCATTGTGAACGCATAAAAATAGTGATGCCACCGGAATGTGTTAGTGACGATCAGTGCCCTGACAACGCTGCTTGCGTTGACTCTCGCTGCTCACCTGTCTGCGGGCCAACCAACTGTGGGCTTAACGCTCGCTGCTTAGCAAGACAACACAGAGCGCGTTGTGCTTGCTTACCTGGATATGAAGGCGACGCCTACACCGGTTGTTACTCAGGTATTATTCTGTTTACTTTTCATACCTTCATTAAATAGTTTATTCTATCAATTGATTGAGTAAGCTTCATGTTTTTCAATGCTTTTTTACAGTGCAATGTCATAGCAACAACGACTGCCCGAACGACGAGAGCTGCGAAGGCGGTTCATGTGTAAAGGTGTGTCCACGCGTGCGTTGCGGAGCGCAAGCGCACTGCGTAGCGCGCGGACACGTGGCGGCGTGCGAGTGCGACAGCGGCGCCCAGGGCAATCCATGGATCGCGTGCCGCCGCGCAGAGTGCGCCGTCGATGACGACTGCTCGGAGTGGCTGGCCTGCCGTGGGGGCTCGTGTCAGAGCCCGTGCCCCGGCGCTTGTGCACAAAGCGCACGTTGCTCCGTGGTGCGCCACGCTCCCGTCTGCGAGTGCCCCCGGGGCACACAGGGCAATCCTAACATTGAATGTCGACCAGGTAACTATAGTGCCAGTACCGTATGAAGTAAATCCTAACAGATGCTAAAAGTGTTGTGACATGACATTCCAAATTATGGTGTCCGAATAACGTTTTGCTGAATGTCACTTTCTACTGAAGAATTTGCTTTTCAGGATATTTTTAAATATCTATGCGCGGTCTAATATGGGACACGTGACAAGTGCTAACTACAATCAGATTGTTGCCCTAATTTGATACTTATTAACAAATAAAATAACCAACAACCACCGTTTTATTTTTGTGAACTCTAATTAAACAATATGATGTTGCTTTTAGTAACGGATGATGTGGAATGTGAGAACGATGCTGGATGCGGCCCGGAACTAGCATGTCTTCAGGGCCAGTGTAAGAACCCGTGTGACGCTACTTCGTGCGGCAACCGCGCCGTGTGCCGCGTGATCAACACTCTGCCGTTCCGCACCCTCGTGTGCGAGTGCCCTAAACCGTTCACGGGCGACGCCTCAGTACAATGCAGTACAAGTAAGTACCTGACGTTTATTTAAATATATATACAGGTAACTAACTAATAAGTAAAATGTTATATTTATTCATGTTTTTGTTTAAATACCAGGTCTAATTATATAGAACATCGACGACGCTCATTGTAACATAAGAATGCAAATAAAAGGAGTGGGTATAATTTAGCATTTTATATGATATCTGTGCACTTTTGTAAATACCTACACGTATCGCCACTGTATACATTGTGTGCACAATACTCTTAGCGCTAATAGGTGTCTATGGAAGTTCACGATACGTCTGAGATTCCGGTTTTAATTTTTGCCTATACTTCTTCCCGCGTGGAATTCGGTGATAATTAGTCCCTCGGGAACTTTAAAATTTTACGGGTGTTAAAGACATACATAACAAGTTAAATACGATGCAGTACGATTAGAATCATCTTAGGGGTCGTCCGTTAATCGCAACTTTTTTAACCCCCCCCCCCCCCCTCCCCACTGGTGATTCGTAGTGAGGTTGAGGTACAAAAAACCCATATAATTATCGAATTTGCTCAAAAAATGTCACGAGATTCGGTTGAGAAATATGACCTGTAGAGGAGAACAGCCGGACATCCGGAGGACATCTGAACATACGAAAGCATTTGTACCCAAGCTTAAACGGAGACGCTTCGCTCGGTCAACAAAAATAAGACGTTAATTTCAGCAACTAAAATTATGTACCATGTTATAGGAGACGGTTGTAACGAAGATTCTGAGTGTGGCGACGAGGAGCAGTGCTTGGAGCAGCGCTGCGTGCCCGTGTGCGGCGCCGCCGCGTGCGGCGTGGGCGCCGAGTGCCGCGGCCGCGCGCACCGCGCCGCCTGCTCCTGCGTGCCGCCGCTGCAGGGCGACCCGAGGATCGCCTGCACACCTAGTTAGTACTACCGCAAGGCCCAGTACCGTATTATTAAGCATAACAGCCCCTATGTCTATAAACGACGACGATGGGAGGTTGGGACCTAGTAACCCCACGTGATAGCAGCATGGCGAATTTAACTATTGAGCCAGTTTAAACCGATCATACTATAGGTACTTGCAGGAAGCGACATCCATTCAGTCAGCCAAAAACATTACACGGCATTACCTTTTAGCAAACTTTGTCTCACAATGCCTGCGGTTCCTTTAAAATCCTATGTTTCTCCAGCCGTACCGGGAGTTCAGTGCTCATCAGACTCCGAGTGCGGTTCCGCTGAGGCATGCGTGGCGCGCCGCTGCGTGTCGGCCTGCGCGGGCGCGTGCGGCGCCGGCGCACTGTGTGAAGCCACCCAACACCGCGCGCGCTGCCACTGCCCTCCTGGAACCGCGGGCGACCCTGCGCGCACTTGTTACACACGTAATGATTATTAAATCAAATAATCACCTCGAAATATATCATATCAGACAATTTTAACTAGGTTTCTGCTATAATGAACATTACATTTTCAGCTGAGTGCACTTCTGAGGATAACTGTCCGTTTGACAAGACTTGCGTTAACGGATATTGCCAAGATCCATGCATACTGGGGTCTCCGTGTGCTCGAGATGCTGTGTGCGAGGCGATCGCCCACGTGGCCACGTGCCGCTGTCCGGCGGGCACGCAGGGAGACGCGCGGCGTGCTTGCATCTCCGCCGTGTGCCACTACAACGAGGACTGCGACGATACACAGATCTGTGACCGCCTAAATCGCGTGTGCCGCCCCGCTTGTTCTGACAGTGCATGCGCTCCAGGCGCTCTATGCGTAGCCCAGAGACATCGGCCGATCTGCTCGTGTCCCCCAGGCCGTTCTGGTGACCCATACTTGCGCGGATGTGCCTTACAAGACGGCGGCTTAGAGTGCACGAGTGACTCTGAATGTTCAGCGCCGTTGGCTTGCGTCAATGCGCGCTGCGTGGACCTGTGCACGGGCAGTCCTTGCGAGACCGGGCTTCTGTGCAGGACAGTAGAAGTACTGCCGCTACGCGCCGTAGCCTGCGTTTGCCCTGACGGTGGCCGAACGGCACCCGACAGTGGCTGCCGGGCACCGCCAGACGCCGAGTGCTCTGTCGACGCGGACTGCGCTATCAGTCAATCTTGTCGCCGAGGTAGCTGCGTTGACGCCTGTAGAGCGGACCCATGTGGACTTAACGCTCTTTGCGAATCTGTCGACCATGCTTCGCGTTGCTCATGCCCGGCCGAATACACTGGAAATCCACGAATTGAATGTAATCTAGGTAAATAAGTAAATTTTTAGATTATTATATATGAGTAAGCACATCACAATCGATTTAGACAAGTATTGTTTTATATGATGTGGTACAATTTAAAGAGTAACTTATGCAAGTTTTCTTTTTTTCAGAACCGAGACAGCCATCAATATGGGAGTGTTACAATGATGAAGAATGTGGCCTTGAGCGATCATGTGAGGACCGCCGATGCATAAACCCGTGCAGTACTGCCTGCGGCGTAGGAGCCCTTTGTCGTGTTATAGATCACAAGGCGCAATGCTTATGTCCAAAAGGATACACTGGCAACGCTTTCGAACGGTGTTCGCCCCGTAAGTTAATACATAATGTTAATAATAATAATAATGTCTCAGGGGTATCCTACTCTAAATACATAAATACCCCAGCCAGTTCTCGAAAATGGTACATACAACCATCTACTGGGATCGGTCTATCATCACTGACAGGACTATTTTTCACAACAAACCTGACATTGTGTTGATAGACCGATCAGCACGCCGAGCAATGCTCGTTGACGTCACCATCCCACATGACGTGAATAATGTGGAGGCTGAAAGGTATATAAGTTAACTAAATACCCAGACATAGCCCATGAGGTTACCGCTATGTGGGATGTTGACGTGACGATCATTGTTCCGATAGTCTTGTCGAACAATGGTTTAATAGCGAAAAGTCTCGATAAACACATAGACTCTCGCTTGGCTGGTGGATCAAGGGAAGGATATAAAAAGCGGTGCGTCTTGACACAGCACGAATAGTTAGGAGGTTCCTCACCCTGGAGCTCTAACCACCGGTAGCCTGGGCTCGCGCTTCACTACCGGTTAACGGCTGTTTTATAATTTTTTGCATATCTTTATTATATTTTAAAACGTAATTAACTATCTATTAATATATTTTAAATGTATTTTTTTTATAAAAAAATTCTAAAGTGTAAAGAATAAGAAATATATTGAATAAAGATGCTAATAATAATGTTAATATAATATAGTATTTATAAATTGTTACTGTATGTTTTATATTATATTTGCCACCGATGCCTGATTTAAAAAAATTAAAAAATACCATAATATTATTTATTGAAGTTAGAGAATCAGTACTTGGTATAAAAGTTAGTCAACTAAAATTCTTTTACTTTTACTTCTAGCATCAGACGGTTTAGTGGTTCCAGTGGGATGCAAAGCAAATTCGGAATGTCCATTATCCCAAGCCTGTATCAACGGCGCTTGCGCGGAACCATGCGCGTGCGGAATACATTCAGAGTGTATCGTTGTGAGACACCATCCCGTATGCTATTGCGAAGAGGGCTATTCAGGAAACCCGTATATTGCTTGCATTAAAGGTTCGTTTCTATAAAAATCAAGCTCATCTAGCCGCTAAATTAAATTGCGTATGTACTCAATGTATTTTATTGTTTTTTACAGTTGGATGTACATCAGACTCCGAA
This sequence comes from Tortricodes alternella, assembly GCA_947859335.1. Classification (NCBI taxonomy): domain Eukaryota; kingdom Metazoa; phylum Arthropoda; class Insecta; order Lepidoptera; family Tortricidae; genus Tortricodes; species Tortricodes alternella. The sequence goes on from OX401976.1 coordinate 9,198,877, forward strand.
TGCCCTGATAGTGATACCTGTTACAACGGCGCTTGCATCAATCCCTGCACATTGGAAGCACCATGCTCTATTAGTGCGGAATGCTTTGGCAGATCTCATCGAGCAAACTGCCGTTGTCCAGTCGGGACTAATGGCAACCCATTCACTAGATGCCAGCCGGCGGAATGTGAAATAAATACGGATTGTAACGATGACAGCGTATGCATCACCGGGGTTTGCCGCAACGCATGTTCTACACTTGACCGTAGCCCCTGCGCAAGCAATGCTGAGTGCTTCGCGCGAAACCACGCCGCATCCTGCAAATGTCCACCCGCACTTCCCATCGGAGATCCTTTTACATATTGCCAGAAGGATACAGTAGGCCTAGAATGTCAATTTGACAGCGACTGCCCAAGTGGTCATGCATGCCTCAGAGATCAATGTCGCGAAGCTTGCGCCGAACTGCAGCCATGTCAGGGCAATGCACGCTGTTCTGTGTCAGACAGCATACCTTTCCGAACGTTAATATGCCGCTGTGCCGAGGGATTTATTCCTGATTCCGCCGGTGCTTGCAAGTCAGCTCAACTACCAGCTCCGAGCTGTTCGACTGACGATGATTGTAATGATCACGAATCGTGTGTCAACAGAATTTGTCGAAATCCTTGCGATTGTGGTGAAAACGCAGATTGTTTCGTTCGAAACCATCGTCCAGTGTGTTCATGCCGTGAAGGTTTTGAAGGAAATCCATATCATACTTGTCGTTCAGTTGGCTGCCGCTCAGATACCGAATGTGAATCGCATCAAGCCTGCGTCAATGGTAACTGTATAATGCCATGCTTATTAAACAATAACTGTGGTCCGAATGCTGATTGTTACGTAGAAAGGAACCAACCACTTTGTCGCTGTAGATCTGGATTCGAAGGGGACGCATATGAGGGCTGCAATGCGATTGAATGTAGATCAAACGGGGATTGTCCTCTGGATAAAGAATGTCACGCACACAGATGCATTAATCCATGCTATTCAAAAACAAATTGCGGCACAAACGCAATTTGCCTGGTACGAAATCATATCGCGATTTGTAAATGTGAGCAAGGATTCTCAGGAAGCCCATATGTTGAATGTAAGCCGGATGCTGTAACAGAATGCTTCATTGATGCCGACTGCCCATCTAAATCAGCATGTTTAGCATCTAAATGTGTCAATCCTTGTACAGTGCTCAAACCATGCGCCACACCGGCGCAATGTGAAGTTTCGCCTACATTACCTGTCCGCACAATGATTTGTACTTGCCCGCCGGGTTACATAAGTAGCGGAGGAGGTTTATGCCGTCCATTCACTACATTCTCAGATGTTGTGTGCGAAATCGACTCAAACTGTACATTAAACCATGCCTGTATATCATCAGTTTGCCAAAATCCATGTGAATGTGGCCCTAATGCTGATTGTCAAATAAAGAATCATAAGCCAGTATGTGCGTGTCGACCAGGATTCATCGGTGATGCACGCACCGGGTGCTATGATATACTGTGCCGTTCAGACTCTCAATGCTCAGAAGATGAAAGTTGTCATAATAACCGATGCGTGCCGGCTTGTTCTGTCGACGGGGAAGTCTGCGGAACATCGGCCGAATGCTACGGAACTAATCATCGTGCCTTTTGTCGTTGTAAAATTGGAACCGCCGGTAATCCGTCGATCGGCTGTACGCCTATCGGATGCCGAGCGAGCGCTGACTGTCCATCGGATAGATTATGTATTAACTCACAATGTATCGAACCCTGCACCGAAAATACCTGCGAACAGCCTGCAGAATGCCGGGTACACCTTCATGAAGTACATTGCGTCTGCCCGCCTGGTTACCAGAGTACAGAAAAAGGTTGTAATAAAACTACTGGACCTCAATGCATTTCTGATGTAGAATGTCCGGCAGGAACTGCGTGCCTGAATGCAAAGTGCGTCGATCCTTGCCTGAACACGAATCCTTGTGGCAATAACGCAGAGTGTAGAGTCGTCGACTCACTTCCAGTTAAGACAATGATATGCGAATGTTTACCTGGATACAGCGGAAGTGCTCTCGTCGAATGCACACCTAATAAACGTAAGTATTTTAAACCCAAAAGTTTTAAAAAACATCTTTGTAAATAATATTATACGTGGCATACATATTAATTATGCGAACTTTTATTACAGGACCAATTGCAGTATGCATAGAAGGCCAAGCGATCGACTCTAGCGGCGAATGCGTGCCATGCCGCGCTTCGGAGGGACGAGTGGTGGACTCGCGAGGGCGCTGCGTGTGCGACGCCACGCGCGGCCTGGTGGCGCGCGCGGGCGAGTGCGCGCCGGCCGCCGACTGCGAGCGCGACGCCGAGTGCGACGACAGCGCGCTGTGCCGCAACCGCATGTGCGTGCCGGCCTGCGCCGCCGAGCCCTGCGGCCTGCACGCCGTCTGCACGGCACAAGGACACCGCTCCACTTGCGACTGCCCCACTGGATATTCCGGAAATCCAAAAGAGCAGTGCTACTCTAACACGTCAAACTATCGCACGGTCTTCCCTGTGCCGGAAATGCAAGTATGTAATTCGAACACGTTGTCACTGAAACCATCTATCTAGTTCTTGGATATTTGTTTAATCGAAAAACTTTCTTGTCAGGTATATTGTCTGGCTGATGCGGTGAGAGTTAGCCTGAAGATCAAGGAATTTTATGGAGTGTTGTATGTCAAAGGCTACAGTAAAGATGAGCGCTGCCGACTTGTTGTGCATATGCATGAAGAAAGCCTTGTCGATTTTACTGTGCACTTCGGAGATTGCGGTTTAGTGCATGTAAATGTGAGTGTATGAGTTTTTTTCGTGATTGCAGCAAAGCTAAAAGGAGGGTTATTACATAAGTTTTGCGTCAGCTACATATTTTCTTTGAATATATTCGGTATTTATCAACGAATAGATTTTCTAGTAGAAACGCCAATTTGACCAAAACGATTATAAAAAAGATTTTCGTAGGATTCGATGGGATATTACGACTGCTCAGTTTAGTCTACTGATTAGCCAAACAACCCCTTATATGATAATAATTTTTCACCCATAACTACGCTTTAATTTCATCCATAAATTCTCAGCACAAAGCAGCACCTATTTGCTCTAAAGCAATAAAGTTGGATGCGAATTTATGATTGCATTACGTTTTTCTTAATTCTGGTTAGTTCATTTAAGTAGTTTACATGACCAGCCAAACATTCTGCCCATTCGCAGTCTGACGGGATAGCTGACCTGACATCCGTCTTAATTATAAGGTGCAACCACTTTTCTGTGGACTGTCAAAGTATTAACAAGACAGTCTACATGTCGACGGCCATATCGAACTGTGATTGTCTCGTCTAAAATGTTATGATCAAAGTACTGGCTGAAAAGATACTATACTTAGGTAAAGATTTAAAAAACATTGGCGCCGTCATTCACATTTTAGTTGTAGAATGTTTTAGTTGTACCATTTTGGACTAAAGGCAGGAAACAATTTTGGACAGCTTTAAGTGACCTTCCGAAGTCGTTCCAGTTCCAGATAATCAGTAGACCACACTTACAACGGCACCTCTAGTCTGATTACTGGACAAGTTCCCACGGAAATGTGTATTTTGTCACGTGGCCTAACGATTCTTCTTTCTCGTTCGCAGGGCATGGCGAGCTTTGTGCTGGTGATGCAGATACATCCAAAACTACTTACATCAAATGCTACGGCATTCCACATCAAATGCATCTACCAGACGGGCGAAAAGAATGTAACGCTGGCATTCAACGTATCAATGTTAACTACAGCCGGGACCATCGCCAACACCGGCCCTCCGCCCACATGCTCCATGCGTATTGTATCACGGACCGGTGACGAAGTAAGCTCCGCGGAAATCGGAGAGAACCTCGTCTTGCAAGTTGACGTTCAACCATCAAGTACGTATACCATTAAAAGGGACTAAATGTATGGGCAAAAAAACTTTTCCCAAAGTATCTGATCCCAAACTATTTTACTGAAATTATCATTTGGCAAAAAAATCATTAGTTAAATCAGCTTATCGCGATTTTACTATTAGCAAAAGTATTTTTTGACAAATAACTACTTACGTAAGGGACAGTTAACCCTAACCTAACCTACCCCAGACAAAGCAAAATGATGCCAAATGATAAAATGCGAAATTGAAATATGCTAAAGATTCGTTTGGGAAATGAAACTACTGAAATTCGGCGAAAAATATTTTGCCCAAAAGGCAGTACACCCATTAAAAGCTAACCGAATCTAGTTCTTGCAGTTGTATGTATGTAACTGAAGCAAACCGGTGTGACAGGGTCTTAGATTGAAACGCTTAGCCAGAAAATGCCTATTCACTCTCAACTTAAAAACATTATCGAAGACTATTAAAGTTAAGAATCTGAAATTTTGTACAGTAAGGTTGTCCCACGCCCAAACAAATAAAGAACCCCATTTTTTTCTTCCACAACCTTGAATGATATGTCGTTTGAAAAACATTGTGACTGTTTCATTATCATTTTTTCGATTTTGGGTACCGCTTATATTGAGCGAGAGTTTTTTTTTATTGTATTGAGCTCTAAAGGTGTCATTTCCGTAGGAATTACATATTGTGACCCCTTATAGCCTAAACCTAAAAACTAAACTTCAAGAAAATATTTTAAAAGGAATACGATCACGAATATTTAAGTAAACTTCATTGGGTAATACTCATAACACTGCTTTCCTGCTAATCTTTTTTTTTTATTAAAAGCGTCGACAGAATACCCAGACTACGCAGCAGCGTTAACTTGCACTTGGTACACAAAAACTATTACGGAAAGTTAAAAAAAAAAACGGCACCTCATTTATTAGAATCTATCCGATACAATACGAATATAAATGTAACTTATATTTAGTAACAACTGCGAGTCGAACTCGCGCACGAAGGGTTCCGTACCATTATCTATAAAAACGGCAAAAATCACGTTTGTTGTATGGGAGCCCCCTTAAATATTTATGTTATTCTGTTTTTTTAGTATTTGTTCATATAGCGGTAACAGAAATACATCATCTGTGAAAATTTCAACTGTCTATCACGGTTCTTGAGATACAGATTACAGCCTGGTGACAGACGGACGGACAGACGGACAGCGGAGCCTTAGTAATAGGTTCCCGTTTTTACCCTTTGGGTACGGAACCCTAAAAATGGTCAAAATTAAGAATATAGTTTCTTATCATTACTTCCTTTTCCAAAGGCATTTATGGCGGCTTCGCGCGTAGCTGCATCGCTAAGACAAGCGAGGCAAAGACCAATGTGGAGAACGAGTACACCGTCACGGACGCGGACGGCTGCGCCACGGACGCCACCATCTTCGGGGACTGGGAGCGTAGCGAGGACGGCAGTGCTCTGCGCGCCGCATTCAACGCGTTCAAATTCCCCAGCAGCGACAACATTCGCTTCCAATGTAACATACGTGTTTGCTTTGGAAAATGCCAACCGGTGAGACAAAAACTTAAGCAAAAGTCTATGAATCGAATTGTTGTAGTCCATAGAACATGTAGTTAACCGCAAAGTTCTCTATCTATAGCACCTAATTAGCAAAAACAATGACGCAATGATTCTTTTGTTTTTACACTGCAAGTTTACGTGCCATAGTTACACATTAAGCGCACCACTGCGTGGCAATTTGTGACAATCTTAAGCCGTAGAAGCAATATTAGGTAGTCGACAATGTCAAAATTTCAATGTCCAACATACATTGCATGACATTTTTTCATTAATTACTACAAAATAGGATGTTACAAAATTCATATGAAAATTCATCCTGACGAATTTATGGCCAAATTCACAAAGACCACTCAAATTGATTTTTAATTAAAGTGACGTTTATGTTTTATGTGTAGGTTGACAACTAGTTGAGGAAGATTTAACTATTTAATCTCTAATCAAATGCGTAAGTGGCGTTTGTGAATTCCGCCATTAGTGTTTTATGCATCAGCATTGCTTGGTAGCATCTTCTTAATATATACAATTTCTCCAGGTTAATTGTCGCGGAGCCGACGCGTTCGGCAAACGAAGAAAACGAGAAGCGATCGACAACGAAGGCCTTCTGTCAACCAAAGAGGACCAAATCCGAGAAGAAGTGAAAGTCGAATCGAATCAGATATTGACGTTAGAACGGCGTGACCCGTCGCGAGTGGCCCGGCAGCGCGACGCGTCCGGCGGCGGGGACGCGGCCGGCGGCGCCGGGGACGTGTGCGTGTCGGCGGCCGGGCTGGCCGTGGCGCTGGCGCTCACGGCGCTGCTGGCGCTCGTGGCGGTCGCCGCGGCCGTGGCCTGCTGGCTGGTGGCGTGGCGCCGCGCGCGCCCGCCCCCCGCGCCCCTGCCGCACCCGCCCGACTTCCCGAACCCGCTGTTCCAACGCTAACACACTACACTAGTCCTCGCCCCGCTCCTCCGCCGGCGCCGGGCGGTGTCGGCTCTTCTCTTCTTACTCACTTAGCTTTAATATGTGAGCGCCGCTGGAGGACCGCCGGGCTTGGGCGCCGGGAGCGCCGCGTGGCTCACCTGAACCACGCCCCTCGCTCGCGCTCGCAGCGCCCTGCTTAGATTATATTGTAACTTTATTAACGTGGAATCGTCAAATCCTTCGAATTTTGTGATATTCATAATATACACTGAAAGAAATCACCAGATTTTTATGTAAAATAAACATAGGTTAAGTAAACAATTAATAAACATATGTGTTTTGATTTTTATCACAACCCTGCCCTAAAATATATACAACTTTAAACGGTATTAATTGAATCTTAAGGCGCTATTTTCAATGCATAGTGGACGGGTTACGTAATATATTGGTTTGAGCGCTTCTGGTCACCGGTGTTGACGCCAATCTTCCCTAATGCAAAATACAATATACTTAGAATAATAACGCAATAGAAGTCCGCGCGCACAATTTGAAGCAACAAAATGGAAGCCATTTATGGCTCCATATTCATACAAACGCCGGGATGCTACCATAACATAGTGTCAAATGTCAAAGCGCTCCGGTTTATTGCTTCACTTTTGTCAGGGCGATTGTATGTAAACTGTAATTCTATGACGATAGCGGGTCTTCGGACTGCGCTACATACCTACGGACGCTGAAGCATTTAAACAATTTCTACGATACAACCACCATTTGTCCAGACTCCGGATTCAAACTTTACACAGGCATTAACCTTTTCAACTAGACAGTCGGCTGTAGCCGACAGCTGATTTCCGTGCCCCTGACGCCACGGCATGCCGTTTTCCATACATTTAGCGGCTACGGCCGTCACTCGGCGTCAGTGGCACGCTTTTTCGCATTCAGCCGTGGCGTTCAAAAGGTTAGTTAATCATAGGCGTCCAATACGAATCTATTGAATAGAGGAACAGGGTGTCCGTGGAAATATGGATCAAATCGAACAGGGACATAGAACCGTGTAAAAGTATTCTTATTGTTGGCAAGTGCTATTACCTATTCTGTGTTGTCCGTTGATGTACTAGTTAATACTAGGCCCCCAACGATACTCCAAATAAATGCACTGAGACTGAGTTCCAAAATTGGCCAATTTGCTTAATGTTTTGAAATTGATGTTGCGCCGACGTTCAGATTGCGGGGATGTTGATGTGAAGTCGCATGTCTCTGAGCTCTACTCATCGTGCGTGGGGTTTGTGTACACCGTCCCAAGTTCCTTCATCCATCTTTCACTGATAACTTGATGTCCAGGGACCTCTTTTCGACATTAGCTAACCGATATCTGCCGTCTTGAGGATATTTACATTAAAAAGAAAGTAAAAAAACAAAGCGACATTTTGTTAACATTGTATCGATTGGTTTCTGTACATCAATCTCGAAAGTCAAAAATCTGTTATCCGTTCACCATGGGATGCCAAGGTCTATTTCTTATTTCAACCGTAAGACGTATCTTCTTATACTTCCCATATCTTCTCATCGCTCTTCATAACCCAGTCGTCCACATATTCCAACGCAGGTAGATTGGACAAACATATATTCTTGAAACAATAAATTCATTTATTGACTGATTCGATGGCGCAGTGGTTGTGCAACTACCTTCTGTACAGTAGCCCTAACATGCATGGCACAAAGATAAATTAGAACCGTTTATCTCTAAGTGCGTCTCTCTCACACTAGTGCCGACGAAAGAGATAGTCATAGAGATAAACGGTTCTAATTTATCTTTGTGCCATGCATGTTAGGGCCGCTGGAGGTCGCGGGTTCGAGTCTCGCTGGAGGCAAACTTTGTGTGATGAGCAGGAATGTTTTGTAGCACAAGTCATGGATGTTTGGAGTCTACATATCTGCATATGTAAGTAGGTACTATTTGTTATCCATCCATATAAGTATTTGCATCTTTGTCTGGTACCATACATAGCACAGAAAATCCTAGTAATTAATGTGTTATTATACCAAGATATTATATTCCTGTTTACATCTGCAAAGTAATTCAAAGATGTGTGTGGAGTCCCCAATCCGAACTGCGCAGTCCTTTCACTATGAGAGCAGGCCTGTGCCTAGCAGTGGAACGTATAACTTTAATCTCTTTCAATCATGGTTTAAAAAAAATCTTGGTGAAGAGCTCGATTGTACCACATTATTGTATTGTCATCCGAATTGCAAACCAAATGAGCCCAAACTCGAGGGGTTTACTAATAGCATAGAGGAATTAATAGTCATTGAAGAGTTCCATTATCCACCTCCTGGCTCCATGGTCAGATCAGCTCGATGGCACCAATTTTTTTATTGTCATCCGAATTGCATACACATGCAAAGTTTCAAATATTACGGACAATTAGAAGTAGGTTAAAATTACGCTGAAAGATTCCATTACATACATAGTATACAGGTCAAGCTAATAAAAGCGTGTTAAAAATATGCGATGGGGCGCTTCAGAATGAGCAACACAATACATCCCAATGGTTTTTAAACCTGTATATTTGTCTGTCTGTCTGATTGTTTATGCACGATAAACTTTAAAACTACTGGGTGATTTCAATGCGGTTTTCGATATTATATTAAGGGAAACTTCAGGCAGAACATAGGCTAAGTATAGAAACTTTTGGAAATAAAACTGGAAGGGGGTAAAAATTGAGGTTGAAATACTAATTCGGTGAGTTTTTAAACTTGAAACTTGGTATACCTACACACAGGATGTCCCTAAAACCAACGATAAAACGAAAGGTGCTGGTAGTGCTGGTAGGGCGGCTCACATTTTTTTTTATAAAAATCGATCTACCAATCGTGGCGAATTTTGAAAAATCCAAAAATTGTTTGATTTCTTTTTTTTACCGCTACTGCATCATGATATAACAGTTTTATCACATTGGATGGCATAGTTTTTCAGGAATATTATGCAAAAAACAGATTTACAAAATATTAAAATTTGCAGACGTAGCACTCATAATAATGAAACAGGGTATCAAAAACCACTGGCATGGCAAACAAAGTGGCATTATCTCGAAAACTATGATATTTTTATTAAGGTCAAAATTATTTAATCTAAGTGCTTTTGAGCCGCCCTACCAGCACCATTCGTTTTATTGTTGGTTTTAGGGCCTTGTACGAGTACATTAGGTAAACGTTAGAGAAAAAAATTAAACTACCCCTAAAATGGGGTGCCTTGGGGCGTTAAACTTTTATGTTTATGAACTTGAAACTTTGTATAAATGCAGTACAGAACAAACAATTAGGTAAGCGACCGAGGAAAAAACGAAACTACTCCTAAAAAGGGATGTCTTAGGGTATTGACCTTTGTATTGGAAAAACTGATTCCATTTGTTTATCAACTTGAAACTTTGTATAAATGCATTTCAAAACAAATAATTAGGTAAGCGATCTAATTGTCTAGAAACGAATCTACTTCTAAAAAGGGATGTCTTACGGTATTGAACTTTGTATTGGAAAAACTGTTTCCATTTGTTTGTCTAATTGCACCATAAAACAAACAATTAGGTAATCGTTCAAGAAATAAATTTGATCCTCCCTAAAATAAGATGCCTCGGTGTAAGTATTGAAAGTTTGTATGGAAATAACTGTTTCCATGCTGCAGAGGCGAAGAGGGTAAGCCGGTGTATCATTTCTATTTTTAAACATTATATTATTAATCATTAAATATAGCATTTACATTTAAAAAAAATGTAATATGCAATTTTCATGTTAATACAATAAGTAATTAATAATATTATAATGTTTGAGTTGAGTTAAGAAATCATGCACCGGCTTACCATGCTGATATCTACTTAAAATATGGTAAAAAAAAACCTCTTCGAATTAAACAATCCTACTTCCTACTAATTCTACTAATATTATACGATGTAAAAGTTTGAGTGCATGTGTGGGTGTCAGTTCCGTATGGCTGAACGGATTTTCAGAATTTCGAATTTCACGCGGACGAATTCGCGGGCGGAAGCTAGTAAGTAATATATGTACTTGTAAATTAGAAGCGTTAATGAAAAGGTAACGATTGGTGACAAACTCGGGTATTTACAAAACGAGCGGGTGATTTAAGAAGGTTATATATTATTTGCCACATTTATCAAATGTCCAGTTGTATCGAAATACCGACGGGGTAACATCAGCAATACAAACCTAATGTCTCGTATCCCTGTGATTCTAGAATATCCAAACAAGAAATATGATCGAATCTGGTAAGTTGTAAGTTTGGATGATTATTGTGTATCTAGTGAATAGCGCTTAACGGGTTAAACGGGTTTTAATGAAATAAATGGCTTACGATTAAAAAATTATAAATGGATAGAACATTGAGTAGGTACTGTTAAAACACTAGTTACCAATCGCCAAAAAGGGACCCAAGGGAAATATGTAGGAGCTTGCTAATTTTACTTATTACGAAATGTGTTCAAATCAGAACATTGATAGCGAGTTATATTTTGGTATTTTAAAACCACTTAGTCTTGAAATTAAGGAAGTATCTTATTTCACAATTATTATTTCACGAGTACTGTGTTCTTGCAATAAATGTCTTTGTCTTTGTCACAAACACAAAGTAATAGGTTTAAGGATTTTGACTCTTACAAAATACACCGTTACTTACCTAAATATTAAAAAGTATTCGTGTTATGATGAAACAGGCTTTAAAAGTTGTGGCTTGTAGCAAGTGTGTAATATCCTGCATGTGCATAGTTTCTTAATTAGAAACCATCCGACTTAGTCGTCCGGAACACGGCTTTAGGAATGAAGACACAAAGGAGCGACGCCATTTCGTCGCCATCATAGGTTTAATTACTTTTGAAAATGTATTTTGTTGTGTCTGTAAGGTATTTATGTATGGGCCACTAAGACCTGAAATAAATGATAATATTGATATTATTACTAGCCAACATTAAAAGTTAATTACGCCTATTTTTTTTTTGTCACGATCATGCTATTAACTCTAACATTTGCACTTATCGGCATTACCCATGGCGACCATTTATCTAAACCGTTAATCGTAAGGAATCTACATAAATCAAGAATTCAAATTGCATTATGAGATTCATATCTTAATTCAAATAGATGTTAAGACGTGTTTTTAAGATTAAAAGTACAGACAGACTAAAAATGACAGTTTAAATAATTTATCTTATAATTTAACCCTGATACGAACGCAGGCGCAGGTGTGACGTAATTTTCGTTGCCAGCACAACGTCGCGAGCGCAGGCGGGGCCCCCTACCCTCCCCCTTTCCTGTGGTCTCCCCACTACCTAGAATCGCAGTTATTCACCAATTGCTACGATTGACGGACGGATACAGTCCGGTGTCCGCCACGCTTAGAGCGACCTCGTTCGCTTGCGTCCGTTCATTATTCAGCCGTCGCGCGTCGTTAGCGGCGTACGCGACATCAGTCACCGCGTTATGGCCCTGTGATATGATAGTATGAGTAAGGCCGAATCTTCAGCGGAAGCCGCGCCCACCGTGGCAATCAACGTGGACCAGTATGACGACCCGGATGAGGAACATTCAAAGCTTCTTGATGCAAACTCACCGACACCGATAGTAACGCCGTCTGGACAAATGCGCAAAGTTAAGAGCTTCAGCGATACACACAGACTCCGCGATGTGTCGGCCGCATCAGGAGCAGCTTCAGCCAGGTGCCTGCGCCCCTACGAGCAAGTAACCCCGTACCCCGAAGGCTCTGACAGCGGCACCAACCATTATGGCGCTCCATCTGTCAGATCTCTGGCATCCATCGGGATGGGATGCACCGATGGTCGCAAAATGGTTATAAGACGAGTACCAACTTCGCCTACGGAATTGTTCCATCTAGTGCGTCCTCCTACGTGAGTATCTTGAGAGATACATCCTTAGCAGTAGTCATTATTCAATTAACTGACAATTTCAATTAGACATATCTATATACGTGCAAAGGCCGATTAGGATCCATAATACCTACGAATGTATATTTATTTACTTATTGCTAAGTTTATAAACATAGCCTAAACAATTTCTTAATACAATTATGTACTTGCAAATATCTATCTATACCTACTGCAATAGTGATATACCTATATAAGTAAAACATTTGCATTGGTCTAATACCTATGTTGCAGTATTGTTTATGGTTAGATTATAATATTTATAGGTTTATTGTGGTCAAACAGAAAGAACTCGTTTCGAAAATAAATGCATCGTGTCGTGATTTATAAAACACAGAGATGATGTTCGATCTAAGGACTTAATCATTATTAATTACCCTAATCTTTGCCCGCCTTTCTGTTTCAACATCAAGTGCACTGCAGTCACTTTTGCTGCCTTACCCAACTTTTTGCACAGTTCAATTTATATTATTATTACACTTATGTTTTGATGTTTTCAAATGTTCTTACGTATCCTGTATCCAACTCTGTATATGTCATATATACATCTACTTACGGAATAGTTTACAAACGCTGCGTGTAGTTTAGTTACTTATTCACATCTGTACTCACATATGGTAAAACTTATCTATTAGCAAACAAGAATAGTCGCAACAAAGCATTGAATATAAGCGATAATAATAATCATGGTATTTCCTGCTCCTTTGAAGTTTTAAGACACACATGGAAATAATCCAATTTTTTTTTATTCGCTCCAACGTTCCATTCATGCGTTGCCAGTACAAAAAGTATACCGCAGAATGAAAATTTTAAATGGTTGGCTGACGACGCCAATTAAAAAATATTGCACTTATATAGTATTATTGTGCACGTGTGCGTCCGATGGGTGATTCTTTTATTCATTCAAACAACGGATCCACACGTAGGTATTATTGTGCGGAAATTTAAGTTTTTTAAAACAATGTTTACATTCCCAAGACCAAAATAAAAGAACAGGAAGAGCGGAGTTCACAAAGTAAAGCAATACATGCCTATATGTCATCATCACTTTTTTAAACAAAAATAATCCATGGGTTAGTATCAAAAACAACTTATGTACCTACATCCAAACTTTTCTTCGGGAATTCATACTCGTAAATTCAATGTTTCCTCAAAATCCAAAGTTCTGTTTAGATTCTAACTAGAAACCAATAAACTGAGTTTCATGATATTTACTTCAAATAAGGCTTAACTCTCACCCAAACATTAAGACATTCACTGCCGGCGACGCATATACCTAGGTATGCGTTTTACGAACTTCCACTCAGTGCCGTGAAGGCGTCTGTGCATTCAACTCCTAATGAGTTAAGTGTAGCGTACTTCGAAAACCTGATATATCACAAAATATTATGTTTTATTTGTTAAACCAAATGTTAAATTAAATGTTCGTAGTCAAGTAATCGGAAAAAAAGGCGATCGGATTTTTTTATACAAGGATAAATAATACAGGACAAAGGCCGTCGGAATTTTTTATACAAGAAAATACAAATACTGGAAAGAAAAGCGATCGGAATGTTTTATACCTACGACTGTATAGATTAAGTACCCAAAATTTTTGTTTCCCAATATGTTTAATTCCATTTGCTAACCAAACAAACACACTTTCACATATTAGTATGGATATATAAATAACCATTAATTAAAACTATATCTAATTTTATTCATTATTTTAAGAAGAAAAAAAACCGGACGAGTGCGAGTCTGACTCGCGCGCCGAGGGTTCCGTATTTACCTATGAAAAAGAAACAGTACCTTGTAGGTACGGAACCCTAAAAATGAAAAAAAATAGCTTATAATAACGGGGTAACCATTTACAACCTATGAAATAAGATAAAAAATAACTTTCGCAAGCCCCTATCTCCGTGCAATCGTTGAGTGTGATACGACCCTGCTAAGGTTATTCCGTCCGTGTTGCAGGTAATTACAAATTTACGGTTTTCGGACTTTTTCCCTTACTTATGCTGTAAGTGTAAGACACTGCTTCTTGCCAAATTTCATGATTCTAGATCAACGGGAAGTACCCTATACGTTTTGATTCCCTTTGGACTCCCTTGAAAGTATCAAAATATGTGACATAAACGGCCGTATGTTTTGACTGCGGTGGCTTAGAAGGTTGATTTTTTCACAGCTTCAGGACATTGCAAACCTGATCATAAGATATTAATTTTAACTTGATAACTCCACGCGTTCCTGAGAAAAAGGTCTTGACAGACAGACAGACAGACCAACGCACAAACAAGTGATCCTATAAGGGTTCCTTTTTTCATTTTGAGGTACGGAACCCTAAAAATGATTTGTCAGGTTTTGTCTATAGCTTTTGCGCGGTGATTACTTTGTTAATACATGTACCTACATGTGAGGGTAAATCGTTAGTGAACTGTTAAGTTTAAACATAAAATACATAAAAGTGTATGTAGCTATTTAGATATAATTCTATATTACATTTATTATTAGAACCAATTCCGGGCCAAAGGATCATTATTGGACCATATCTATTCCATTATCTGATAACTCCGAAACGAACATAATGATACGAATTACCTAACGGCTGAAATGATGGTTACGGTTATTTTTGGAATCATTGTGCGTTGCTCGTATTTAAAAACATTCCCAAAATACTCACCTACCGCTAGATGCGATGTCATGTTGCTGTACATACCTGTCAAAATAATATAAATACTTTTAATAACTCGACCCTTAATATCAAGATCCCAATATCACTTCTTATTAAAATGATGTAGAGTTATGTCAAAAACTGTATTCGCACGAATCCTTGATTTGCGGATTTTTTTGGTAAGAGTAACATTGCCAGTGAAAAATTGACAGTTTCAAATAGGGAAGATGCATAATATTTTTTTCATCTTGTATTTGGAAAGTGCTCAGTAATAGAAACCGATCTGTGTACGCAAAAGATACAGTTATCAAGCTTTGAAAAGTCATTGTTCATACTACTCCCAAAAACACTCCATACAAAATGGACAACAGCTATGACGTCACATCTATCGTTAGACTGTACAAAATGTACGGCGTTTAAACGAAATCTGCAATTATTTCCGAAAATACTGTTTTAAGACAAACATCGTAGAAATAAAACATGACATAAATTGGATGAAAATGTCCATTAAACTAAAATCAGAACTAACTAAACACTATATATTTTTCTCTAATTTTGACCCTTAATCAAATAAAAATGAATAGTCAAAATGATCTGCTTTTTCCGTAATATGCTTTTGTTTACATTTACTTTCATAATTTAACATTTAAACCTCAGTTTGATTTTCATGCAACTTCCCTATTATACACGACGGTAATCCATAAGATGTGAATAGGTATTCAAGTAAATATGCTCACTCCAATTCTCGAGTTCACATTATCAGTTATGAATTGCCGTTTGCCGTAGACATCAATAAATCACGTTATCGCATTTCCAGATGTAACTCTAATGGTAAACAAAGGCCAGTTTTCGTACGTAACTTCTATATTAATTGCACTGTTTTCGCCCATATCTTTTGTTATGCTCAACACGTGAATGTAAGTTTATTTTCATGATATAAATATTAACAGGTTCACAGTCCCGAAGCACTGTGCAGCGTTCTTTCGACACCTCCCCATAGTAATAATGACATTAAACGTTATTACAATTTCGTATAAGATATCTACATAGGTATACGTCATTTCCCTTCAAGTATTTTATGATAATTTATGTGTCAGTGATTGGTGAAAAGTAAATTGATTATATCGATAACTTTTAAAGTAAGGAAATAAAATATTTACTTTAAACGAAAAAAGTATGTTTTTTGTATTGTATGTTTGTATGACTCAGGCGTCAAAAATTCGAATGAAAACAATTCTGGAAATTAAATATTGACTAGACGAGCGAGGCTTGTATGAAAGAAATATTACGTTTTTCTCCCATTTTTTTTTACTTCGTTAATTAGATTGATTGAAAATACATCATATTTTTAGGGTTCCGTACCTCAGAAGGAAAAAATTGAACCCTTATCACTCGTGTGTGACATACATATCAAATGAAAGTGCTCATTGTGAGAATCTTAAATATATGTTTTGTATAATTTTAAGATAAATGGTTTTAAAGTTATTTAGGAAAACTGGCGAAAATTTACCATTCCCCTTATCTACGAAATAATGGGCCTAAATTTTGAAAAAATTACAGACAATAGTTCTTTATCTATAGATTACAGAAAAACCTATAAGAAGTCTTATGGTATTTAAAGTAACATAGGAAATTTCATATAATCACGGAACCCTCTCCACGCGAATTTAACTCGCACTCGGTTTTTTTGTACCTATCACATCTGTATTTAGATAGATAGCATCACGCCCGAAATCCCTAATGGGGTGGGCAGAGCCACAAGCCTACTTGTGCCCACGTTCTATTAATTAGTCCTAAGATGGTATGATGAACCGTATGGTGACAGGTGATCAGCCCATCGCCCATACAGATAGTCCACCATCTGTATTTATCAAGTAATTAATACAACTATTTGATAGTATGTTTGTTTCTAGTAGTATGTTTATCAACTAATCCAAGTGCAGCAAGCAACTTGGCACATTTTGGATTATTTGAAAACTATCAACTATACACTCTACTTAACCATACTGCAAACTTTTACTAACAGGAATTACCGATACTAATTCCTCTGTTAGTAAAATTTTGCAGTATGTTTAATTAAGTTAGTAAGTAGTAGTAACTTGTAATGACCAAGCCAAGTAGAAATGTAAATGAGAGACAGAATTAATGAAAATTCGTTTTTTTTTAATTTGAAATTCCTGCAGTAACAAGTACCACTAGCTACATATGTGATTCCGCGGACTAGCTAATAAAACACCTATACCTTCGTCACGTGCATGCATCATGCATACCTACATCTATTAAAACCGTATAACTTCACTTAAATGTTGTAAGGATATACAAAGGTGACCATTACATTATCCGCAACCAAAAATATCCTTGAATCTACTGTTATTCACAGTGAAAATGAATCTGCCTTATTACCCGTGGCTATATTGATAACATTCGCTGGTCAGCTAGTACCTAAGTAGGTAATTGCTTGCAAATTAACCAATACCCAATCGGAACTGTTTACGGCTCTCATACGCTAAGGTGTAAATAAGTATTGTAGCAATCATAGGAAACACCAAATCATCATGTTTATGCGATGGTTGAGGTGCACGGAACATTGTACTGATAGAATATATCCTTAGTTTGACGTGACAGGTCTATTACTGCATTTTTTCTGAAGTACATATTAAGCTTATCACGCGTCAAGTGTCATTTGATAAATTTTGAGACAATCCTACAAAATCCCATTAGTCCCACATCTGGGGTGTTGCTGGGTTGACCTTCATTGACTCGAAGAGATAAGGTTGCAACTCTGTAATCTTCCCGTATTTTATCTTGGAAACAACAATGAACGATCATCGGCACCGTGCGTCCATTCTTATCATCTCGTTCCTGATAATGATTTTAAATACGTTAACGTACTTAACACTTGGTTGACTGGCAAGATTTCTGTTCTTTAACAGGACTGTGAACCAAAGGCAAAAATACCCTTTTCATACAAAAGGCGATAACGATTTCCACCCCGTAAATTTTAACCAATTTTGACCAATTTTTGATAAGTTGCCAGTCAGGACAAAATCTAGGGAGGTATATAGGTTTTTAGAATATTGATTAATGATCAATAAAGTGAAATACCTCCTCTGCTGCACTGGGAGTGAAGAAATAGCATAGAATGCGTGCAGATGCTTATCATCCTGGCATGTCGTAAAAGTCGACTAAGGGACGGGTCCTCTCCAACATGGTGGACTATCTGTATGGGCGATGGGCTGATCACCTGTCACCATACGGTTCATCATACCATCTTAGGACTAATTAATTGAACGTGGCCACAAGTAGTCTTGTGGCTCTGCCCACCCCAATCGGGATTTCGGGCGTGATAATATGTATGTATGTATGTAAAGTGAAATAATCGCCGGAATTCGTTTTGTATGAGAATACAACAATAACAAACAACAATAAAACTGAAGAGTTATTGATTATAGAGAAAAAACGAAAACTTATAGACCTAGATTTTGTTCTGACTGACAACCAATCAAAAATTGGTGAACATCGGTTAACATTTATGGGGCGGAAATCGTTGTCGCCTTTTGTATGAGAAGCCGTAGGTTCACAATCCTCTTAAATAACTTTTATTCAAATTACTCCAAATGTGAACCCAATGTTATCCCACACATTTATACAAATGGGTGAATCAACTTTTTTGTGTTGTTTACTTTGTCCCCGGTTGTCCAAGTGACACTTATAAACTGTTTCATAGAAAAATGCTTAGGTTGTCCAAGGGACAAAATTTGTGTAACCCAATCTGCCAGTAACATACCTGGCGTGTTCAAAATGTATCCAATAGAAATTTCGAGGCAGTGAGTGTGAAAGGTAAAATTAACTGAACATTGTGACTTAAATAGTAGCACCAAACCAGTAGGACCAAACGCGAAAAGAGCACGTCGTGGACAGAAACCATAAGGAATTGCCTAACACGAAACAACGGGGACTATACAGAAATCACGGCACATGACGCTAAGTAGGAATGGCGCAACATGACTAGGTACGCCGACCACAACTACCCAAAGACATGGGAAATGATAGCCCGAAGGCAGTTTTCTTCTCAACTTCCATTTGCCAATGTACCTAATGTTTTCACTAAATTACTATAAGTATGTAGAGAACTCAAAAAGAACACCAGGCACTTCCATAGAGATGTAGCAATTCCACATTTATGACGGAGTAATAACCTAAAAAAATTGCCTTGACCGGTGTGAGTACTTAATCCCTTGAGCTCTATATGACGTCAATTTAATCTACAGCACTTTGAGTTATCCATCTTTAAAACCAAACAACTGACAAGGCTATACAGTAAACGTAGTACGAGCTAATCATTCAACTTCCGGGTGTATAAAAACATGGGTTCATAAAAGGCTAATTGAAAGAAAGGTTCCAGGGCAAAAATTTCTATACAAGTAATTTTCTTGACCCTACTTTATGGCTGGTTTATCCAAAAACATCTCCTAAAAAACCAAATAGATACCGCCATACCTTAGACAATAAAGGCTTTATTCTGGTTTATTTCCATAAATTTTACATTTGTCCTTATCGTTAATTTGCTATAAAGTTTAATTTACTATAGTGCAATTTTCTATGAGACTGTACACTTTCCAGAAAATTTCCAATATCGATCGTATAGATATAAGGTTAGGTTAGGTAAGGTTTCATTTCTTAATCTAAACAAACACGGTATCAATTAAAATTGTTGTATGGCAAATGAACGACTAGGGTTAATGAAACTATGGAAGAAATAGACATCCGTTTTTTCCTCCATTTGAACTCCTGTGGGGAACGGGGAGACTTTTCGTAACGGCATTACTATGAGCTTATTTCACTTAAGCCGTGATGGCTATGAAAATTGAATAAAAACAGGAGTAAAAACTCGAAGCATCAGAAATCGCGATTCGCGGGGCAAAGAGTATATTGTGTGCACGATAGAAATCACAGAATTTGTAAGATGTGCAAAATATACAATAGCAATAATGTCTATAGTGAAAATCTGATCATGCACTGAACGCTGACAAATTCTCGAGCACATTTATATTGAACAACGCCAGGAGACCAAGGCTAAAGCCGGACGGCATATCCGTGGTTCCTTAGATGGTAGACGGGTGCTTGGGTTTGCGACGCAACATGTGTAAACACATTCACGTCCTTACTTCGTCAAGGAATTATAGGACTGCCGACTTAACTACGGACTTCATTACAGACTCGACAAAATACCGTAGTTCCATTATCAGCCACAGATTATTTATTTATTTACATTTACTTACAATTATCATTATATATCTATACATACGGTTGTCCTATAGTTACAAAGGTCGTATGCTATTTAATTATGACAGATGACACATTACTACTAATTTCTACTACTATTCGGTACAGTTTAAGACAACTTTAAATGTCATAATGAGTTCGTGGTAGGCTTTACTTACCGGCGGTGGCACTCGAATATAGAACACGTGACAATATGTGGGTCTCTCTTTCTCTCTTGATACACTATCTTTTATTGCGCTCTTAAAGTATTCGTCCCCTTCGCATCCGCTTCCTATTTTATTGGTAAATCAATTCAAAATTCAATGTCCACTTTGTTCCACGTTTGGGCCACGTTCGATTAATTAGTCCTCAGATGGTATGATGAACCGTATGGTGACAGGTAATCAGCCCATCGCCCATACAGATAGTCCACCATGTTGGAGAGGACCCGTCCCTTAGTCGACTTTTACGACATGCCAGGATGATAAGCATCTGCACGCATTCTATGCTATTTCTTCACTCCCAGTGCAGCAGAGGAGTGGTTTCTGGTATTTAGGTGGTGGAATTTTATAGTTTTCTGTGTGATTACTTAGAGGATAGTTACCGTATCGTATCGTTATCGTACGAAATTGACGAAATTGTACATTCCCACTGAGGTTCTTTAAATTTGAATTCTTTTAAGACTATATTTTTGTCTTCGTCATGCCTTTTTAGGCCACTTTCTTAGACAGATGTAGTCAGTACTTATCAACATCGGGGATACTTTCGAGGAGAAAGTATGTATAACCCTTCCTTTTGACTTTGCTGTGGTCAACTTAATATCCGTAGCTTAACAAAAAAACTTAATATCCGTAGTCCTCACAAAAAATAACCAAGCATACTGCATATTATGTAAATTACCGTTACAGCTGCATGACCTTAACGTCTTCGTTGTTATCTGTACTTAGTCAAGAAGGTGTACCTATTTAATTAGTTGCGTAAACATGTCACTTTAAATTAAAACCTGACACAGCATCACCGTCTACATAACTTATACATGTACACTTAAATCTCTATTATCATATTTTGCAAATATTTGAGACTTAAATAACGAGTAATTACTAGTAAAGCAAATTATTTTATAATCCTAATTTAAAACTTTCAAAAAGCAAAATCCTAATGGCATTGTCACCGAGTTGTATCTTAAGACGGTAATCTCATGTTATCTCCGTTATTAAATTTGCGTTTAAAAAGTGCAATTACACATCCCAAAACGGTACAAATCATAAAAAGATAAGAAAGACAGTTTATTTGTCAACGTCACGTCAACGAACAGATTACCCCTTGCCGATTTGGCACTTTTTGATTAAGTAGACTTAACGTCCATACGTAAATAACAAGCGACTGCCTGCTGCTTCGTCTACCTTAACCACATACAAAGTTTCTGGCCTCCAATTCTCGCTGCATTGGAGATAATCTCACAATCGAGATTTAACGTCAGGACATACAGTTGCTAAACACAGCTGTATGAATCTGACGTATAATCTTGCACTCGACATTATCTCGAATGCACCGAGAATTGGGGGCCTGGTCTCTGACATTACCACATTACGATTACATCTTTCTGTAGCAAATTCAGAAGACCAGGTTCTAACGATTTTGGGTGATTATGAGAGGTACAGAGCCCTTATAAATCGTATTTTAAAAAAGTCTGTCTGTCCGCTTATACCTAAAAACAAACAACCGATTTTAACAGAGCCATATTTTACTCATATCTAAAGCCCTTTCATGAACCAACCTTTAAGTAGAAAATCGTTTTTACTGTACGTCCGTTTGTTTGAAGAATTGACAGGAAACGAAAAGAATTTTAATGGGATTTTATTAGATAGATTTTGAAAGTTAGCATAAAGACTAGATAGATTAATATCGGATAGTTTCATCCAATTCTTGGACGGGGGACTTAGTCTTCATTGTACATATTTTTATACGATTTTATTATCGTATTATATGTATATATTACCTACTTACGTATGCGTACGGAATACGGTTACATAAAAGGAATACGTAGTAAATGCAATAATAATGTAATTGACCGATCGAGCGCGAAGCACGAGCGGCGTCTCCGTTTCCACAAAAATGCTTTCGTATGTTCGGATGTCCGGCGGATGTCCAACTGTTCTCCTCTGCAGGTCGCATTTCTCAACCGATGCCCGCGAAATTTTGTGGACAGGTTCGATAATCATATGGATTTATTTTTGTCGATTCCGTTTTTCAAAATTGTTTTTCAAAATGGCGGAGATAAGGGAGTTGAAAACGTAAAAATAGACATATTACAGCTATTGCAGAAAAAATTCAAAAACTTCACATAATGGTTTTGTTACCCTTATTCAGATGCAAACTCGTATAACAATGATTGAAAACAAAGCAACCAGTTAGAAGTATCAGATAATGACAAGAGTTTTACGTATTGCCAACTTAATAGTAACAAAATTATTCCGAATTCGGAAGCTTATATTTTTGTCCTCAAATCACTTAGTTGGTTATTCAACTAAGCACCTACCTATACAGCGTGTGAACAATAAAATATTATTTTACTAGGTTGAGTCGTTCCATCTTATAAAAGGATCCTATTTCTTAAAATCAAATAGTTTCATTCGTATAAGTTGGTCTACCTATAACTGAGGTTTTACATGGTGCTGTAAAAGCGTTCACACCTATTTAAATCAAAACTTAAAAAATAATTATGAGGTACTGCTCTCTTGCTCGCTCTTATACAGTCTTATGAGAATCTTACCGATTTTCCCGAACCCGAAAGTCTATTTAAGAGCGGTCGCACGCTCTGTATTTTACCTATATAATTATATTGGTAACAATGATAGGTAATGCTATATAATAGGTTGTACGGCAACTACCCCTTCCTTTATCCAGCTTTATTTGTGCTGGGTATGGTGAATTATACCTCTTTGGAGACTAGAAGAAATGTTTGCATGGTCAAATATTTTTTCCAATTAATACGAGGCCATATATATAATTCCCCAATCTTAGCTCAGGTATCACTGCGGGTCCCTCCCAGTTCTGACCGGCCACTCCGCCCCCGTACCCGCTCCCTCTTCGCCGTCCCGCGGGCAAGGACGCGAGCCCTGACTGCTTCTCCCTTGCATCGGGCCTTGAAGTTGTTAAATGACATTTTGGACAGTGATGACCAGTTAGACAATTTTTCATGCACTGAACATAGCTTTCTAGGATTTGCTAGTCGATTCCTAGAATCACTTACTACGCCCAGCTCGATCCGGGACTTTTTGTGATATACATTTTGTAATATAGATTTAATGCTTATTTTAGCTGTAAACATTAGCACGTAAGGGTTAACTGTAAGTGTGAAATGTTTTAGCAAAATAAAATAAATAAATAAATAATGATTCGAAACACCAAGGTTGTGTTGACTAAAGCAAAACATTAGATCTTTAGAAGATCAATGCAAAAGTTTATGGACGTTTATTTTTGTAATTGCAGGCCACCAGACGAAGATACGGGTTCACATGAAAGCGACTGCGATGAAGAAGAGGAGGACGCGGAAACGGACCACCTGAAGCCCCGTCGGCCTTTCTGGCCGAACAAGTTGCAGTTCGTTCTAGCATGTGTGGGCTATTCCGTCGGCTTGGGCAACGTGTGGCGCTTTCCATACCTCTGCTACAAAAGCGGAGGAGGTGAGTTAATTGACTGTCATAATTGTTGCATTACTTTTAAACTAACTGAACATCGACACACAAAAACCCACAAAACGAAACTTATTTCCAATATAACTTCCCTTGCCTTTAGCTTTTCCTTGAGTCTTCCTTCCACTTACTATGAGTGAAGTAAGTAAGTATAAAAAGCATAATTATTGCAGTCCATTTACTACTCATTAAACACTAATGCTAACCAGCTGGACCACCGTCCGACGGCGCTAAATCACTCATTAGGATGACAAAAACATCGTGGTCTTCGTGACATTGCACCTCATTCTTAAGAACATTCCGCGAGCAATTTATTATCATGTAAGTAAAAATTATCCGTACACGATGTCATGGAATCATAAATTAAGATGACCGCGAGGACATCAACTCTAATGAAGGTATTATACTTTTAAGCGACACGTTACCGTGAATAAATACTCACATACGTGCCAACTTTCAGCGCATGACTTTATGGATTAGCATTCTAGTTAAAGAACGGTTCTTTTTATATTTTACTTCAGTTTTAAAAGTATGTTGTATATAGCCCGAGTGACATGAGTATTAATAAATATTAATAATAACAATGATTAGTTCAAGGTTAAAAGTGAAAACCTTCAATACTACTTGAACCATTCATTAATAGTTATTTATGCTACAAGTGCGGAAAGTAGGTGATTTTCGACGAGTAGTATTTGCATTCACGAGCGAACGAATCGAGCGAATGTATAAGTCGACACGAGTCGATAATCATCTTACGCACATATAACATTTTACTATGCATTGTGCGAGGAAATTAAAAAAAACCGGCCAAGTGCAAGTCGGACTCGCGCACGAAGGGTTCCGTACCATTATTTTTAAAAACGGCAAAAAAATCGCGTTTGTTGTATGAGAGCCCCCTTAAATATTTCATTTTATTCTGTTTTTTAGTATTTGTTGTTATAGCGGCAACAGAAATACATCATTTGTGAAAATTTCAACTGTCTAACTATCACGGTTCATGAGATACAGCCTGTTGACAGACGGACGGACGGACGGACGGACAGACGGACAGACGGATAGCGGAGCCTTAGTAATAGGGTCCCGTTTTTACCCTTTGGGTACGGAACCCTAAAAATATATAGTATAAAGGGGTTTGAGAAACTTTTTATGTCAATGTCATTCTTACATTTCATTGTACTCCTTATCGTAGAATAAAGAAACGACAATGGGCTTGGCTTATATCTTAGCTAATTCGTTGAAGTATGCCAACGTGACATTTTCAGAAAAGGAGCTGGCTTTCTTGTTTTCTTTCCATTCCAAATAGTCACTGTCATTATTTAAGTATTTTTATTTTGATTTAGCCGTTAACAGGTTGTTGCAGGCATTTTGTTCTTCTTCAATAACATTTCCCTGGGTCAAATTAATTTATTCGTGACTTGAACTCGACATTTTTAGCAGATTTACACCATATTTACTCAGATCGTCTCCGATTTTCAGAACTAAGCAATACATTAGGAAATGGTGGGATTATTTTAAATACCTGCGCGTTCAGCATATCTACTACTGTGGCCCTAACATGCATGGCACAAAGATAAATTAGAACTGGTTATCTCTATGACTATCTCTTTCGTCGGCACTAGTGTGAGAGAAACGCACTTAGAGATAAACGGTTCTAATTAATGTTAGGGCCGCTGCACAATCATGTGCAAACAGCTGTCACGTCGTATAGCAAAAAGGCACGCCACGAGCAAAATATACGTTCAGCCAAACATATTTAATGAATATTTGTAAAAAAAAGCCTTTAATTAAGTATTATTTTTATTGTACTCTTTACATGAATGATAATATAACCTGTACTTGACTAATTAGTAAAACTTTTCTCAAATAATAAAAACTCTTTGCGTCCGGCTGACGACGGAGATAAAAAATGTTAAAAACTGAATAGTAAAAAGCAGTTGTGAAAAAAAGTGGCACATTCAGCACAATTCATTTGGCTGCTCGAGCACATGCATTGTAAAAATATTAACAAAACAAAGGGACGGGTGAATGGAAAGGCAGAACTTGACAATATTATTATGATCTGTTGTGTACTGTGGGCGTAGAAAAGTGACACAGGGATAAACTAAAGTTTATCCAGATTTTAAGTAACCCGAATGTCATCTCTTAATAGAAACCATTGAAGGATCAATCAATGTAAAATTCCTGCCGATAAACAACATAAAGACAAGAAAGTTATACACCATTTTTTTCTGACAATCCCTAAATTTCGCTAGAGAAAATTTCAGAAAAGTTGTACGTTTACTTTTTTTTCTGAATTTGAAAACTTTGTTATTTCAGAGAATCATTAATACTATTGATTTGAATAGAAAAAAGTGGCCCCTAGCTTTTTCAATTAACGTATACGATTTTTTTATACAGTCACAAAACAAGGGGCACGAATCGGAAACATGAAATCTTCTTATATATAAAATTCTCGTGTCACAATGTTCGTTCCCGTACTCCTCCGAAACGGCTTGACCGATTCTCATGAAATTTTGTGAGCATATTGAGTAGGTCTGAGAATCGGCCAACATCTATTTTTCATACCCCTAAATGATAAGGGTGACTCACCGGGCAGGACGACGTCTGCTGGGTCTGCTAGTCAATATCTAAAATTAAGGACACTTCTTCTTTGTATTAAAATCAATAGTATTTATGATTCTGAGTAGAAACAATATACAATGTCCAAATGCTGAAAAGTACATATTTTCTGAAAACGCTCACGTGTACTAAGTAAAACATTAATCTTTATTATTTCAGTTAAAAATAGACGCGTCATAATTGTAATCAATCTACGTATGGTAGGAAGTTATCGAACTAAAGATAAATCACGATAAGTGGAGTACAATATGTTATGTTTACGTACAAAAAATCGTGAGATCGTGCCCGAGATTGTTTGTGTCGCCTTGCGCTAACTGCGGCTAGTTGACACCAAGCACAAACCAAACTACACGACAATGCCGTGTCAATTACACCTGATTCCTTCGGTAAACTGATACTTCACACATTGCGGACTCGCGATATCAAGTGATTATTAGTCATTATCTTTATTATTGTTAAATATGCGGTTCGCTTTTGGACTTTTGATCGTAGTCGCTTGGTCATAATGCTTAGAAATCCTAAGATATGTAGGTAGAACTACTAGAACTAGTTGGGTGATTCCTACGGGGCGTTTAAACCGCCCGTCCTTACTGTCATTACCTTCACCCCATTCTTAGTCATCTTAAGTAAATTTTTGACTAAGACCTGTACTGGGACGAGCATTTGCTACTGAACCTGTACTTTTCACAACACATATTGTTAATAATCGTCGCCTCTTTGGTTCGCTATGAGGTGACGGTAAGGACTGCAGTTGAATACGCCCCTTAGGAATCGTTCTGTCGCGTGTGACTGCTTGACGTGCATCCTCCTCCTGCGTCCTGAACAGTCCGTAAAAAGGCATACCATATAGTTAAGATAAAATACATACGCTTTTGTAAAAAAAAAAGATAAGTTTTATTGCCGACTGTTTATAATCTATTGACATCAGAATCACAACCTTATGCCAAATATTTGGTAAGCCAATCGGATACGTACCAAATACGTACTTAGAATTTGGTCAAAATCTCCTGGCAAGATTTTCGCTACCCGCACATACGAATAAACGAATTACAACTGAAGTTAATGTAAATAACTATAGAAAGAAAAACGTTTACTGTTTGTGATTAGATTACGAGAGACGACTAAACCTTGACATAATATTCAAGACATGCAATGTCCTCAAATCAACACATACTTAGTAGAATAATCCAGAAAACAGACGATGACTCGGTATTTACCAATTTGCCTCAGCGGGTAAATTAGTAGATTAATTAAGATAGTTCCTGTAGGTCAATTCCTTGTTAGTCCTAGCTTGAGACAAAGGAACACACATCTAAACGAGGCATTTAATTCGAAACATATATAGTTAAACGCGTTATTTAGAAACAAAGTAAATTTGCCTTTAAAGCTATCTATACGGAATATGGGTCATGCTGCCTAGAGCAAATAAATAACCAACTGAACATAGCAATTGAGATGTTAAGTAAGTACGTATACGTTTGAATCCGTTACATTTTAAGATTTTATCAATTGACGAAATAGACCGATTTCATTATTTTTTTCATAGTCATTCATTTCTTATAATCAGGAAGTAGGCCATTTTTTTACATAAATATATTTGTTACAGGTGCATTTCTCATCCCTTACTTTATAATACTCCTCGTTTGCGGCGTGCCCATGCTTTTCATGGAGCTGGCCATCGGGCAGTACACGGCGCACGGGCCTATCGGAGCGCTTTCGCAAATATGCCCACTTTTTACTGGTAAGTCGCTGAGAATTCAAATACCAAGTTATAATAGATACATATACTAGAACCCGTATGCAATGCTCAGATGCTAGATGCCCAATGCCATTAAAAAATAACTAGTTAAGTTCGAGTTGGACTCGCGCACAAACGAGTTCCGTACCAAACGTTACGCTGCTGCATTATCTAAAGCAACCTGTTCCGAATGGCCTTGACTTTGATTCACCGGACTCTCGCTGCAATGCCACCAGTACTAAAGTGCCACTTGAACATTTAAAAACAGAATTCAAACTTCAAAAAAAAACAGTTTAGAATAAAATAGCGTTACAAAATCAAATAATTTGTTTAGAGATTTCAATATTTTTGGCAAATCACACCAATCAATTTTAAAAATATTCTTCTTTCGTTTATCGGTTTATTACATTATTAGTCTTCTACTTACAATTGTTACATATCCAGGGAGGCTCCCTGAGGCAGCCCCTAAATGACGGACAGACGGCGCAGACGGCCAAGTTGGCTCGTTTGGGAATGAAACCTTATAAAATGGATGCACTTTTACTCGTTTATTAGAGCTACGCCGATGACAAATTGCCGTCAGTACATACTCCCGCATTTGTAATTATATAATACTATTAAACTCGAGATTGCTACTTCTACCCTAGTAGATTGCTATAGAACAAAGATTTGATGCTACCGTCGGAATTTACTAAATCTATTTGTTAAGATCCCATCAACATCCCTTTAATTACAATTGAAACTTATTCGAACAAACGTTACAAATTCTATTTGTCAGCAGGCGCGTCACACACGGCGTAAACACAGCGTCAGCGTATTTTAAGCTCCGGTGAGGGACATCCGAAATTAAATAATTAGGTCTCCGTCAACTAACTGTCGACCTATACATTCGTACCTCACTTTAATAAAAGAATAATTTGAGTAGCATTTGAGAATTCGACCACTATTCCTAACCTATGTATCTCGGTTACAATACTACCCTGAGAAATTTGGGAACAATAAATCACTTATATCGTTTAACTAATTTCAAATGGCTTTCAGGTGCTGGACTAGCAAGCGTGGTGATCTCGTTTTTAATGTCGACATACTATGCGGTCATAATAGCGTGGGCAATTTACTACTTCTTCACGTCCTTCAAGGCGGAAGTCCCGTGGGCGAGCTGCTCAAACCGGTGGAACACTGCTCAATGCTGGGTCCCTTATCATAATCACACCAAGCCGAATGGATCCCAAACACCAACTGAACAATTCTTCGAGTAAGGTTTGATTTTTATTAAGACACTAATGTATAGGGTTCCGTACCAAATGAAAAACGTAACCCTTATAATACAATCTTGTTCTCTTTCGTCTGTCCGTCAAAGAGTCTTCTCATCAACGACTTAACGTGCCGAGCTCTAATTTAGCACCGTTGTAGTATTAAAATGAAAACTACTTGCGGTATGTCATGTGAATAAAATTATGAACAATAAAAGTATTCGTCATCGTTTGAGAAGCAGTAACAAAATGTACCCTCGTCGGAGTGCGCATTATAATTCGATGATAACGCACCTGCAGGATTACCGTTTACTGGATATTTTACCCTATGCTTTAACCTTTTAAACGCCCCAGTCGGCTGTAGCCGACAGCAGATAACCCTGCCCCTGACGCCACGATATGCCGTTTTCCATACATTTGCGTCGGCTACAGCCGTCGTCGAGCGCTTGTGGCTCGCTTTTTCGCCGTTAGCCGTGGCGTTCAAAAGGTTAAACGATGAAATCAGCGCATCCCGAATAAGTGATATTCTGGCGCGGGTGGTGAGGTGCAAGGGGTCTCGATGCCCAAGGTCGTTTGCGTGTCTAGCCGCCTTAAGATAAGGCCGCATCCGCCCTCCAAGCCCGCAACACCAATTTTTTGTACAAAGTATATGCCACAATCTATGCTGTGGATATGGGACGTGTGAGTCATCTTTAACTCCTGAATCAATGAAGCCTACTTAGCTTCCTTTGTAGGCCGTTATATAAGCTGAAATTAAGGATATTTTCAGATTTTTAGAATTCACAGTTTTGCTGTAGGTTGTGGGAACACAACTCCAACAGAAAAGTCAGTCAAAAGTTAGGGCTTAATAATTCCTAAACGGTCCCCCAAATCTAACAATTGTTCCTAACATGATGGTTTTCAAAGAGCCCAACGATACCCCATTCAAGTTAGTGGTAGATTTTTTCATAACTGTAAGGGTTAGGAACCAACGTTTGACTAAGGGATCCTAAAGATTACAATCCGTATGACCAAGCGAACTGTCAGGTGCCAGGTATCTCCCCAAATGCTCCCAAAAGATATTAATTGAGAATATATTTGGAAAATACTGACGTTTATTTAAATCTAATGATGTTAATCTGGGTTAGTCTGTTCAATCCTATTTACCCCAATATTTTTTGTTTCTTATGTTTAAGTTTTATACTTAACGAATTCGTTTATTTTCAGGAAAAAGGTATTAAGCATGAGTGACGGTCTTGAATTTCCTGGTGGCATGCGGTGGGAGTTGGCAGCTTGTTTAGTATGTGCATGGGTGTTAGTCTACTTCGCCCTTTGGAAGAGCATCAAATCATCGGCTAAGGTGCGCTACATCACCACGACATTACCATTCCTGCTGATTATAGTATTCCTGGGACGATCACTCACTCTTGAAGGAGCCGATAAAGGATTAAGGTTTTTCTTTAAACCAGATTGGGAATTACTGAAACAATCGAGGCCATGGGTTAACGCGGCATCACAAATCTTCAACTCGATCGGAATAGCGTTCGGGTCGATGATAATGTTCGCCTCATATAACCGATTCGACAATAATTTCCTGCACGACACATTGGCCGTGTCGCTCGTTAACGCAGTCACTAGCCTGATCGTGGGAATATTTACTTTTGCTACCATTGGCAACATCGCGTTCGAACAGAATACTTCTGTAAAGGATGTCATCGCTGATAGTAAGTACTTACTGAAATATTACATATATATGTATATATTGACGACGCGGATAGTCTAGTTGAGAGTGACCCTGCCTCCGAAGCAAGCGTCCCGGGTTCAATCCCCGGTACGGGCAAATATTTGTGTGATGAGCACGAATGTTTGTTCCTGAGTCTTGGATGTTTCCTATGTATTTAAGTATATATTTCTCTATATAAGTATTTATATCGTCGTCTAGTACTCATAACACAAGCCTTTAGAGCTTACTTTAGGACTAGATCGATTTGTGTAAAGATGATTTTTTTTTATATATGTTTAATTGATATTAATCCTAAATACATGTATAATTTTTTACAGTTTTTTTTTTTTAATTCATTTCTACGAACATTTCAGGTCCTGGTTTATTATTTGTTGTGTATCCCCAAGCCATCGCAAAGATGCCAGCATCACAGTTATGGGCAGTGTTATTTTTCTTCATGTTCCTTTGTCTCGGATTAAACAGTCAGGTAAATTGATATTTGACTAATGCATACTTTGTATTTCTATTTTACGTACTATTCGACAAGCTCTAAGCGATGACCTTGTATTTTTCAGTTTGCTATCGTTGAAGTCGTAGTAACATCAATACAGGATGGGTTTCCGGATATGATACGCAAAAAGCTTGTGTACCATGAACTGTTGGTACTTTGCGTTTGTGTAGTGTCATTCCTTTTTGGGCTACCGCACATAATACACAGTGGTATTTATGTTTTCCAACTGATGGACTACTATGCTGCTTCACTCAGTATCACATATCTCGCCTTCTTTGAGGTGGTAGCCATCGCCTGGTTTTATGGAGGTGGCAATTTGGCCCAGAACATCAAGCAGATGACAGGTGTGTGCAGTGCCATGTACTTAATATTAAACCCCCCCCCTACTTTGACTTTTTTAGTCGTGATATTTTTTGAGCCAAGTGTCACGACTCACTCAGTTTATAACTAAGTTCTCTTTGTAGGCATAAAAGTATTAAGATGTTTATCTTTAGCCAAATCTGTTTAATACGTAACAACTCATTGATTGATCCTTCAGGTTATATTATAACTATTTAACCGTATTTTCAGGACGTTACCCGTCACTGTACTTTCGAGCTTGCTGGCTCGTGGCATCCCCAGCGTTACTGCTGGCGCTGTGGGTTGCGAGTTTGGTCGACTACACGCCGCCCAGCTACCGCCAGTACCAGTACCCCACGTGGGCCCAGATCCTAGGATGGACCATTGCGTCTCTCTCCCTACTCTGCATACCTATTTATGCGGTAGTTGTCGTTGTCAGAGCACCAGGAAAAACTTTAGGAGAGGTACGTCTTTAGACAGTAATAGTAACAAACAATACACCATTCTGGAGTTCCAAGCTATGTACGCCAGCTTGACGTCAAGGTAGCGTACCAGTTAAAAAGTCCTTATAGCTCCGAAATTACAAAGGTTCTATTTTTTGGAATCATCAGTACCTGGATATCGTCAAGGGCTACGCTAACTTGACGCTCATTTTAACATTTATACTTCCATTGGATTTAAATTTATTCATTACCCGGTTGCGCTTTTAGTCAGATAGTTTTTACTTCAAGAAAGTCGAGCCTTCACACAGTAGGGTATTATTAATACTTAATATCTCTTTCAGAAATTGCGCCACTCCATTCGCCCTACTGCCATGTGCGAGTGTGGCGTTAACGAATGTGAAGTATGCGGCTCCGACTCCGAGCAACCAGATGACAAGCCCGCCATCACCTACTACCAACCAACGTTTCCTAGTTCATAACATAATCATTCATAAGTCGAGGATTGTCTATTGTTTGCCCTTTTTAGTCATGTAACCTAACCTAACGTAACCTTGTGAACACGATAGGTGTTTATGATACTTTGGAAAGTCTACACTAAATTGCATTTTGGCAAATTAACGTATGGAAAACGTGACGATCCCGTTTTATGTTACATAGTCATGTTCATTCTCAGTTAATTTAAAGGAGTCAAGTTAATTGTACCTATAGGTACTATAATGATAAAATGTCTTCCTGTTAACTTATGACAGGTATCATTTTAGAAGCAGACAATAAAGTAGTTTAAGATATATTTTTCGTGATATCATTATCTTTAATTTATAATGAGTAAGTGAAGTATGAGCCACTCGACCTAATACTACTATCAAGTATAGCAGTGACACAATTCTCTTAACAGTTGAAGACGAAGCGTTGTTTAAAATACTTACCTACTAACTACAACGATACCTTCAAACTAATCGCTCTTTCTGCTGATTATCGAGATAACGGGTAGATACATACCTAAGTGTCTCGTACTTTATTAGCTCACGTGGTTTGTGCCAGTCTATTTTTATAAGGAATCTGCTTTTATTGTGTGAGCGTATAGTAACATCCGACAGTGCGTGTATCTGAAAGTTAACGCGATGCAGTTCTCTCCTTATAAAAAAAACCGGCCAAGTGCGTGGCGGACTCGCGCACGCAGGGTTCCGTACCATTAGCTATAAAAACGGTAAAATAATCACGTTTGTTGTATGGGAGCCCCCTTAAATAGGTATTTATTTTATTCTGTTTTTTATTTTTATTATTTATTTTATATTTGTTGTTATAGCGGCAACAGAACTACATCATCTTTGAAAATTTCAACTGTCTAACTAGCACGGTTCATGTGATACAGACGGACGGACAGCGGAGTCTTAATAATAAGGTCCCGTTTTACCCTTTGGGTACGGAACCCTAAATACGATGCCTAACCCATAATTAGCGTATGCAAAACGTTTTGAAACATTAGTTTTAATAATCAACGCTAATTCTTTTCATCAAAGGCTAATAAGTGATGATGCAGAAACAGACTCGAGAACGCTACTTTGAATTACAATGATATTACGAAAGAATTGTTTACAAAGAAAACTTTATGTCTCCAGTGATATCCTTACTTACGACTCCGTAATAAAATAAAATAAATTGTAGTAATTAACATTACTTTGACTTTTGTTGCTAAATAAGAACATCATATTGGTCGCCTTCCAGCCGCTCAATTACGAAATACCAATTGGTATAGCTTTCGCGGAAAGTAAACCAATTGTACCCTTATTTAGATAGAGGGAAGACTAAATTAGTTTGCATTTCGAGCCAAACCGATACCAATTGTACTACGTAATTGAGCTGCTATCTTCTTGTGGTCCTTGGAATCGTCAGATTCCTCTAAAAACGATGCTCAGCATAACTTAATAAAATATGTGTGTGGCATTAAGCTTTTTGCTAGCCACATTATTTTACAATCTTTAATTTTTCAATACAACATTGCTGTGAATATGTTCTTTTTCTATAAAGGTAAATTTTGTACCCACATTATTTAATTCTCAATTTTGTGATAAATAAACATTCCAATCACTTTGTTTACGTTAAGAAAATAATGTTGATAATAAACAAATATTTTAATAATATATATTTCTTTATTTTCTTAACTTGTAAACAGTGAAGCTTAGATGTAAGAAATCTTCAATGATGCAAGTATTTATAAAATTATCTAAGTAAATATGGTTGTGTTGATTGGTGATTAATTATGTGCCCAGCAAAGACACAATGGGTAACTTCTGTAAAGAAAGAGGTACTTGAATTCTCGGTAAAACCGAATAACGGAACCTTTAACACAATAAGTTATTAAAAAGAAGGGGCAATATAAAGCTCATATTTATGGTCTTATTTAGTGAGCATTAAATGCCGCTTTAAAATGTTACCTATATAATATTAAGATTTTTACCTCAGATGAAAAAATGTGCAACAAAGCAGAAGTACAATACAGTTTTGAACAAGACATATGTAACTGTATGTAAATATAATGTAAATATTTAAGTTGCCTAATGAGATGTTACTATTGTAAGTGGTAAAAAAAATATACCAATAATACTGAAAATACTTCATTGTTTTATTATAATAAATTCTGAACATATAACCATGTTTTACAATTATATGTATAGGTACTAAGTAAATGCTGAACTTCACATGAAAGGCTTACACTTAGGTTGTAAGCAATGTACAGTAATAACCAAAACCCTTTTCACTCACAACTGAAGCATCTTATTTTGACCATTTAATGACGTTTAATGAATTATAACAAATTGCACCCCCCCCCCATCCCCACCCCTCTGAATGAAATCCTGTATCCGCACCTGCATGTCTAGCACGACCTGCCCGCGAGTCGTTTGTCGCTCAGTGCGTCCCTTACGTATTTGACTACTTTGACAGGGACGCACTGAGCGACAAACGACTCGCGGGCGTGTCGTGCTAGCCCCCCTGGTTTGATTTTAATATATAAATATTGAACTGCAGTCCAGTATCTATTTAGTTCTCAGTTACAAATGCTACAATGGGTCAATATTTGAAAAATGTAAGTACCTATGATAGAACTATTTCCTTTTCTTGTTAGGAGTGACAGGATCCTCATCATTTTCACTGCCGTCGTCATTGTCGCTGCTGTCTTCATTCAAATCTGCAAATATAAACATCCTATTGTTAAATCTGACTATAATAATCAATAAAATAACTTTTTCATCACACTTGCTTCGAAAGGGTGTTATTATATGCAGGCGTATAGAGCAGCTATAGGTGATTTATATTTATTATATTTAGCCAATCCCACGGGAGTTATGGATTTGGTATGGTTTTAACTCCTGAGGGAGTCATGAGTTACACCAGAACAGATAATTCAAACAAAAATCAGCAAGTAACTTGATGACGGCAGGGCATAAGTGCTGGGTCCGCTGGTGATCGTTTTCTTATAGAAGTAGCGCGCAACTGACGCGACATACAATTTATTCTACCCACCTGATGGTAGATCACGGTGTGCAATGGGTTTTTTTTTAAATATCTAAATTCTAATTTAATTTCCTCACAAATGTGATGAAAAACATAAGGGGATAACAAACTCGAGTCATTAAAAGCCCTCCACCTTAGGCGTTGGGCTTCTAATAGACTTTCTAGTTATCCCCTTCTTACAGCCATAGATGCACAATCTACTGTAAAATTCATTTTGGGCAATTCTCTTTTCTGTTGCATGAGTTTGTCTCATACTTTGTGACTCCAGGTATAAAAAATGGTATCAAAATATATCTTTACTTTGTTGTTACAATATTTACTGTAATGATAATGGAAAATTTCAAAATATATTTAATCACAAAACAAGATATAGGTACAATGTGAGTGTGATAAGCTTCTAAGGATTACAGAGGGCTTAGCACACTAATTTTTATCGCACTCATAAAGCATTCGTCTCTTTCGCATCCGCAAATTAGTTAAAAAGTGACAGATGCTTTATGTGCGCGATAAAAGCTAGTGTGCTAGGCACTCAGATACATAATTTTAAAACAGTTTATCTAATTATGGCACATTTTCATCAACCTTGCCATCATAGTACATGAGCAAATGGTTTCTTGTAATATTTATCTATTCTCACCGTGCCGGTTAGTCTAATAAAAAAGAAGTTAGTTAGTATTGTTTATTCTTCTTAGGTTAATAAATAGTTACACGTACATACCTTCAGTGCCATCTCTGCTGCCGCCACGATTTTCAATAATCTGAGTAATAGTAGCATTGACTAGTTGTTGAAATTCTTGTAACGATTTAACTAAATGTGATCCTTGTGAATTCGTTTTCTTGGTGAGTGTTTTGATTATTTGCTTATTCTCAGTAATTACTAACTGCATTTCGGGTACCATGATGGTAAATTGTGATTTCTCCAACAAATTTCAGTTCAGTTTTCACAACAATAAACTGAAAACAAAAATTACCAAACCACAGCAAAAAAAGGACCGATAGACCTTTGATAGACTTACTTTTCACGTTATTTTTGTTTTGGTTGTCATTATGACATTGACATGACATTATTCTGAGTGTTGAAATTATGCTCGTACACACTCGCGAGGTGCTCGCGAGCACGCTCGCGGAAGCTCTCGCATGAGCCGTGGCGATCGGAGGCTGCCAAGAGCGTAGCCGGCCACACACATTCAATTTCCTGATTCGATTTCCGAATTCGTTTTTCGAATCGGGCTCTCCGAACGCAGCAAATCCATATAACAGTCACACATATTAGATTTTTCTTGGTTCGGAATTTTTCCGTCTATTCGTTCTGAAACCTATGGCCCGCCACATACATTCGTTTTCCTGATTCGATTTCATACTTCATATGAATTGAACTATTCATATTTCATATGAATAGTTCAACATGGCACACACATTCGAACGAATCCCGTTCGGAATTCCGTACGGAAAAATTACGAACGTATGTGCCATGTTGAACTATTTATATGAAATGCCTGCGTTCGGGGTGTCCGAATACGGAAAACGAATTCGGAAATCGAATCAGGAAAACGAATCAGGAAAACGAATCAGGAAAACGAATGTATTTGGCGGGCTATCGCTCGTATGCACCGAGAATTTGGGTCCTGGCCCCCAATTCTCGGTGTATTCGAGATAATCTCACAATCTATTTAGTGTTAGTCTTTTATCGTATTGGCCCCCAATTCTCGCTACATTCGAGATAATGTCGATTACAAGATTAAACGTCAGATTCATACAGTTGTGTCAAACAACTGTATGCACTGACATTTAATCTCAATTGTGAGATTATCTCGAATGCAGTGAGAATTGGGGTCCAGAGGGCATAGCACATTATTTTTTATCGCGCACTTAAAGTATTCGTCCCTTTCGCACCCGCTTATTAGTTAAAAAGTGACAGATGCTTTACGTGCGTGATAAAAACTAGTGTACTAGGCACTCAGAAAGCCAAACTGTTAATTTTTTAAATTATTTCAAGAACTTTTCGTTTGCTTGAAGTATTTAAAATTCTCAAGCACAATACGGACACATCATAGACAAATTTATTTGTCAAAATGACAATCGAAACTATCAGCTGATTTATTCAATAAACATTTAAATATAGGTACTTTGTCAGATTTTATAAATAATCCACAATAATTCAGTATGTAAACCATCAATTACACATTACCTTGTATTATGCGCACATTTGGTAAATTTGGGCCATTAATAGGTGCCATAGATGAAGGAACATCGAACGTGAAATTCTTGGTAATTTAGACATTTATTATGAATTTTTTCGATACTATCCTTGCCTGGTTTATATGTATCTACTTAATTAAACCTGTAACATTTCTGAAGACTATTATGCCGACTAGTGACTTTTGCTTTTAGGTTTTTGCAGCAAACACCTCAGAAGTGTTAACTTATCACCAGACACCTCTTCGACGGTTTAGTCCACAAGAAGGATGGGTTGAACAAGATGCGCTCGAAATTTTAAATGCTGTTTTGGAGTGCATTGAGGTAAATCTAATATTTTAATATTAATTTATATATCCCAGCAATTATCAAATCACTAGTGCAATAATTTAAAACCAAAGTACACTCCATGGAAAGTATGATCAAAAAAGATTCGTCAATTTTAATTAAAAAATATATGTTACGTGTATTCATATATAAAAAAAAAAAAATTGTAGTCCTTTTTATTACTTTTTATTGAAAGCTATAAGTAACTTAAAAGTCAAACACTTTTTAAGATCAGTTTCTTTAGAGGAGTTGATCAGTCATTTTACTCTATAAATTCTATGGAACCAATATTTACATGATTTTTAAATAAAGATTTATTTCTCTAAAACTTTCCATGTGGTGTATTTTTATACTATAATATGTGATAACTGTTCTTATAGTTTAGATACATTTTCAGACATAAGTTTTGACTAAATGTATTTATATATTCAAAAAATTTGATTGT
Organism: Tortricodes alternella; assembly: GCA_947859335.1. Classification (NCBI taxonomy): domain Eukaryota; kingdom Metazoa; phylum Arthropoda; class Insecta; order Lepidoptera; family Tortricidae; genus Tortricodes; species Tortricodes alternella. Next base: position 9,237,910 of record OX401976.1, read on the forward strand.
TTTTTAATACTGATTTATTTCTAATTTTATTTATGTTATTGACATAATTTAATGTAAATTAAGAAAACGCGTGCCACGGATGCCAACGATGGCATTAACCAACGCAAAATTAAATGCATGGACAGTATATTGTGGCATCTGCAGCAGAAAACGATATTCTCGTGATTTGCAGACTGTGGTGTTGAAAGGGTTAATAATTCTTCATGTTATAAATTACAGGTAACAACAGATAATTTGAAAAAGTTGGATATTAATCCGGAAGATATTGTGGGTATTGGGATCACAAATCAAAGAGAAACGACTATAGTCTGGAACTCATCTACAGGGCAACCACTTTACAGTGCTATTGGTAAGGTCACGATCCAGTTACTCTTTGCATTTGTGTGCATAATTGATGTTATATCTAATGTATAAACCATCCATCTATTTATCTTTACCTTGCAATTTCGAAAATTTATAAACATCTAATTAGAAATGTCATTGTTTTAGTTTGGTTAGATGTAAGGACATCAATAATAGTTGACGACCTTCTCAAAAATAAAGGCGCTCAATCAATAAATGCAGTTGCGCAGACGAGTGGACTTCCATTATCGACGTACTTTTCATCAGTGAAGCTGAAATGGTTACTTCAGAATGTAACATCCATCAAAGATGCTGTAGCAGCAGGGGAATGTCTGGCAGGCACTGTGGACTCCTGGCTTATATGGGTATGCTTTAAAGCAAGTTCTCTTACTCTAGTTCTCAATAACAGAATTAAAATAGTTATTTGTCATACAAGAGTGCAAAGTTGCTTTTTAACCGCGTGCTCAATTTAGATGACCGAGCAAGCGAAGGATTCTAAAACTGAATAACGAGCGCAGCGCATGATTAAAAAAATAGAATCATGAGCGTTAGCGAGGGAATCAAAAGAGCATGAGGTGAATAATCTTTGCACTCGAGTGCAACACGTAACTTTTCATTCCACCTAAGCGAGGAAATGACTAAAAAAGCAAAAAAATAAAATTGCGCATTATTAACAGTTTCAGTCAATTCTGTTGGCGTCAAATAACCTTCCTCGTCGCTATAATCATTTTAGGTTTTTCACTTGTTTTTAACCTACGGTTTTAACAATATGACGTGGAAAGAAAATGGCGCGCGCAAAGGCCCCGTAACGTGTGTAAGCAAAAATTTGTAAGAAATCTTTACCCTTCATTTGGGCCCCCCAACTAATTTTGATACAGGGCCCCTCCAAAGCACGCTACGCCACTGGCACGATGTTCTAAATTCAATTTACTTTATCCTCTAGCGGATAAAAATGGCTTTTGCACTATATCGAAGAGCAAAAATACTCTTTCCGAGATAGGGGAATGAAAAAATCTTTTTCTAAATTGCAGAACTTGACAGGTGGAGCGCACGGCGGCGTCCACGCCACCGACGTCAGCAATGCGTCGCGCACGCAGCTCATGTCACTGCGCAGCTTGCAGTGGGATAAAGGGCTGCTAAGATTCTTTGATATACCAAAACAAATTTTGCCAAAGATAAAAAGTTCTGCCGAAATTTACGGTTATATTTCCAATGGATCACTACTAGGAGTGCCAATCGCAGGGGTCAGTGTAATTCTAGCGCTTTTATTATAGTAGTTTATGCAACGGTTGCATAGTAATAGGCCTTAAAACACTAGTGCGGTTTTATGAAACGAGCTTTGCGAGTTTCATAATAAGATCGCACGTGTGTTTTAAGGCGAAATTATGCAGAGTTGCACTTTATCTACACATTACATACAACATATTATAAACGGCGACACGGCGACGATGGGGCCCCGCCGGCTGTGGCGACGGCGGCGCGCCGACCTGTAGCTCATATCTGTATCGTTATGACCATTACGATACTAAAATCGATCCTGTAATAACATTACAGTACAGGTTGTCATACTGGTGGTCATTTCCTACGGTTTTTGATTACATTATGGAGTTTTTATGATATGGGTGTAGATAAACTCGATCTAAACTTTTTATGACTCTGACTTTTTTAATCATATTTCTGGTTTTTTCAGTGCTTAGGTGATCAACAAGCAGCACTTGTGGGTCAAGGTTGTATGAGGTTTGGCCAAGTCAAATGCACATTTGGTACAGGATGCTTTCTTTTATATAATACGGGTAAGTTAATGTTGATAACTTATTTCAGTACTGATAAAAAATCCCGACATTTCAATATTATGAATTACTAGCGTCTGCCCGCGACTTCGTTCGCGTGGATTTGGGTTATAATTATTCCCTCAGGATCTGTTAAAATTTCAGAGTTAAAAAGTAATGTATGTGTTAATCTAGGGTATAAGCTATCTACATTCACATTTTCATACAAATCAGCCGTTGAAGCGTGAAGGAGTAAAAAACATACTAACTTACACACACACAAACTTTCGTATAAATAATATTAGTGTGATATAGTAAAAATCCCAGTCATGTGCGAGTCTGACTTTCGCGCTGAAGGTCTCATAGCCACCTATGAATAACAGATAGTAGGTACCTTTTAGTTACGAAACCTTCCCTTCCTTCCCTTCCTTACCTTCTAATAACTGGGTAACCATTTTAAACCTTCCATAGGAAGAAATAACTTTCGTTACTTTTCACATTTGACACCGTTAGTTGTATTAAGAATTTCAAGTCCTGCACAAAACGTCCTTCTAAAACGAAATAACCACATTTCAAATAAGCTAAAATTGAATATTTCTCAAGTAGAAAAATAAAGTTAACTTAGTAATCTAATAAATTTTGGTCTCTAGGTGATTCAATAGTGCACTCACAACATGGTCTTCTGACGACGGTTGCATACAAGCTTGGGCCAGACGCGCCTCCAGTCTACGCTTTGGAGGGTTCTGTGGCAATAGCAGGTATTACTTTCACTCTTTTTCATACCTATCTCAAAAGTCTCGAATTCCCTTAAGCCGTTTGGCCGTGAACACAGGAAAAACAAACAAACACACTTTTGCACTAATAATATTAAGTATATTATAGATTAATTAACATTTCGGATTAATTAATGTATGGGCAAAAAACTTTTCCCAAAGTTTCAGATCCCAAACTATTTTACTCAAATTATCATTTGGCAAAAAAATCATTAGTCTAATCAGCTTATCGCAATTTTACAGTTAGCAAAAGTATTTTTTGACTAAAAAGTATAAGTAGTAACGTAAGGGACACAATTTAACCCTAACCTTACCTACCCCTGACAAAGCAAAATGAATGAATAAATAATTTGACCAAATGATAAAAGGCGAAATGGAAATATGCTGAAAATTCGTTTGGGAAAAAGTACTGCGACAAGTTTTTTGGGATGTGAAATTTGGCGAAAAATATTTTGCCCAAAGGGCAGTAAGTACACCTACAATTTCACTTGCACTGAAATTTAAGCTGTAAAAACGTTACGATGAATGTTGTATAGTATGTATAAGAGGTGATAAAATAGCTAAATTCTATCTAGGAGACACATTGCAGTGGCTGCAGCACGGCCTGGGAATATTGGAGGAAGTGTCGGATAGTGAGGCCCAAGCAGCCGAAGTGAGCGACAGTGACGAAGGGACCATCTGTTTCGTTCCAGCATTCAATGGTCTTTATTCACCGCAATGGAGAAAAGATGCCAGAGGGTAACAAATAAACTGTTGTATTTTTTCAATACTCACTTGCGTAAAATGTCATAGTTTTTAACAGCCGTAATAAAAAGAATCTGAATTCGTCTGTTTTTTGGTAATTTTATAAGGCATTATATAGCGAATTTGCCATTTTATAAAATAACTCATGTATTTGCATCGGAATAACAACATTTAGCAAACGGGAGTGATGACGGACTCCGCGGATGACTTCATGGAACTCCTCAATGTTTGGCAGTTCACGGATAATGATGATATTTTTTTTTCGTTAAATCATATTGACTAAAAAGTCAAAGGTATTTTTTTTTAACCTTAACCTATAAAAAAAAGCAGAACTGCCTTCAATAACCCTTAAAGTAAATAAGATTTGTTAAAAATTGCATTGTTATAACAAGGTTTTTTTGTAACAAAATGCGTGCACAAAATTTCGTGTCTGTGCGCTGTTGACCGTTGAAGAGTTCCTTTATCTGGAGCTAATCCTGGATGATTCAGGTCATGCTTGCCATAAAAACGCATTGTGATTCGAACTGAACGTGTATGCAAGATTTCATCTCAATCGGTTGAGTATAACTGCTTTAAAATTCAGTTGCAAGATTTGACCCGAACATACATAGTTACATACATACAACCATTGCAAGTTAAATAAAAGCTTGTAAAAAAGGTAGTCTGCGCCATGTAAATTAGGTAAACATCAGGGAGTTGGTTCACAGTCCTCATATAAACTTTCCCCATATAAACTTTCATCGCCTAATTTACACCCTTAATGAAATGCCAATTATCTCACTTATAATAGTAGATTGTTGCACCAAGCAGAAAGTGATTCATTATTGCGCCGAGTGTTAGTTTGGAGCCCGAACGCAAGTGAGGGCTCTAAAAACACGAGCGCAATAACAGATCACTTGATGCGAGGTGCATAATCTGCTTTTCTGTCTACTACTGCAAAAAGTTAGTAAAAAAACGTAAAGGTACAGTTAAACCCAACTAGCGATGTAAAAAGGATTTTTGCACCTGTTATGACGCACCCTTAGAATTTTTATATAGCCTATGACACTCGCACGTTCTCCCCGAATCTTAAAATACCCTATTTATTAAAATTGGTCCATTGGTTCTGACGCTAAAGTCGAACATCCGAAATTTTTCACAGAAAACTTGTATCTAGTCTATTAATTTTCATATTATGCCAATTTTTTTTAAAATCTTTATGTAACCCATCCTATCTTATCAGCCAGTACTTTGAGCATAACATTTTAGACGGGGCAATGACAGTTCGATATGGCCGCCGATATGTGGATTGTTTTGCTAACAGTAAGTCCACAGAAAAGTGGTCAGTTGTCCCGTCGGACTGTGAATTGGGTAGCTGTGGGTGGGCGGATTGGGTAGCTGTTGGTGTAAATTTCTTGATCAAACAACCAAATGAAAAAAAAAAAAACAGTGCAATAATGAATTTTTCTTCCCACTACGCTTTAATTTCATCATTATGTCCTTAAATACTCAGCACAAATTTGCTCTAGAGCAATAAAGTTGCATACATAATTCATTATTACATTGTTTTGTATTTTTTTTTAATTTGGTTAGTTGATCAAGTTTACATCACCAGGCACCAAACCCATCGAGGGTAAAATGGGTTTTATGCTCGTGTTTTACACTCTGCTTTTCACTTCGAGTGCAAGGAAATAAAACACAACAAATTTAGCTAGTTTCTAGTTTTCTTTGACGAATAATTAGCTACCCGCCCCACAACATTTTCCTTTTTTTTTAATTTCAACTATGTGACGTTCGACTATGATCTGAGCCTTAATGCCAAGTTATTAAAATATTTGCGTTATATTTTTTTTTACGTAAATGTACGACTATATTAATCCTCAATTTGTATTTAGATAGTAATACGTATTTCGTAATTAAATTAAGATATACTTAACCTAAATCTCATAAAAATACATCAATTAAATGAAGGTTATTGTCAATTAATGTCTCGGGTAAAACGGCTCGTTTTATGCTCTCGTTGTACAATCTACTATTAGAGTATGGGAAATGAAAAGTAACTATTTTAAATTTGAATCGCTCGTAGAGTGATGTGCGGTCTGAGCGGGTTCACGCGGCGGGCGCACGTGGTGCGCGCGGCGCTGGAGGCGGTGTGCCAGCAGACGCGCGCCGTGGCGGCGGCCGTGGCGGCGGACTGCGCGCCGCTGCGCCGCCTGCTCGCCGACGGCGGCATGGCGCAGAACGCGCTGCTCATGCAGATGCAGGCTGACACGCTCGGCATACCGCTGGTACGTGTTCCGGCCATCGACTCTCACCGTTAAGAGGACTGTGAACCAACGGCAAAAATCACCCTTTTCCACCCCTTAAATGATAACCAATTTTGACCAATTTTTGATAGGTTATCAGTCAGAACAAAATCTAGGTCTATAAGTTTTTGAATATTGATTAAAGATCATCAAAGTCAAATCGCCGAAATTAGTTTTGTATGAGAATACTGAAACAGCAATAAAGCTGAATTTATTGATTATAGTGAAAAAAAAAAAAAAAAACGTATAAACCTAGATTTTGTTCTGACTGACAACGTACCAAAAAATGGTCAAAATCGATTAACATTTAAGGGGTGGAAATCGTTATCGCCTTTTGTATCATCATCACCCATCACACAGAAAGCCATTGAATTTCTAAGCCAGCTATATACCAAAAAATAGTGCCTGAAATAGTACCCCTTTTACGACAAAAACATAAAAGAAAAGCTAAGTGGAACATTGCAAAATTCGGATAAAACACATTTCCAAATTGAACGCCACAGCCAGGCCCTTGGCGCATAATAGGTGTCGCTTACCTGGGTGGTAATAGTATAGTAATAGCATCTAGATGCACAATGTACATTCGTACATTTCATAGTATGAACTTAATAGACTACATTTCCTCATAAACACTCATAATTTCCTCGTCATTATTGTAGTAGCTATAAGTATCTTTGTGAGAGTAAATAAAGACATTTTTGATTTTTTGATTTTTGATTTGAGAATCTCACTCAATTTCGACAATCGAAATCGATAATCGTGAAAAACAAAACTGCGACTTTGCCAGCTCAGCTTTGTAAAACTATTATTAATCTACAATATGAACGTGCAGGTTCGCCCTCTGATGATGGAGAGCACCGCGCTGGGTGCCGCGATCGTGGCGGGGCGCGCGCTGCGCGTGTGGCCCACGGCCACGCCCAGCCCGCCCGCCGACACCTTCCTGCCGGCCATATCCGCAGAAGGTAATAATAATAATAATGTTTATTAACAAGAAATAGGTACAACTTATATTGAAGTCCCTGATTTCCGAGCTAGGTTGATTGAACCTGTGTTACAGAAATCAGTGTCCTCTCCCATATTAAAAACTTAGTTATATTTATTGTTAATTACAATGAAGACGAGCTCAAATCATGTGTGTGTGCGTATGTATGTGTGTGTGTGTGTGTATTGCAACAAAGACAGATTTAATGTATAATCAATTCTGTTTGTTCGTAGTTTAGATCAAGAAGCCAGATTTTGAGTTTATCCTTGCAAGAGTGGATGTATATTTAATATTTTATTTATTTTACTGTATAGTTGAAATGTAGAAGGTGACGCTTTCATTCACCGCCATCGCTACACGATTTAGTACAGAGTTCAAAAAAGTTTTACCTTTGTAATTTTGGAGATATGAGCCCTGTTTCACTGATATGTCCAAGTTTGGATCTCGAGAACGGTGCTGTTCCCAAAAATGCCGTATATCCCAAAAAATTGTACCCAAATAGTACCGCTGGCTCACGAAGTCTCAACTTCGTAGCTCTAATAGAAACTGATATATTTCATACCAAACACGGGTAAAATATTCTGCACAGTCAAGCTGGCTCACCCGGCCGAGATCACACAGAAAGCCAATTCTTAACCCAGCTATATACCAAAAAATAGTACCGGAAACAGTACCCCTTTCACGACAAAAGCATAACAGAAAAGCTAAGTGGAACATTGAAAAAAATTAATGCCAACTTCATCAGATCCTGGATATCTTCGATGGGTACGCCAACTTGACGCTCAACATTGCATGGGTTAGTCGTTACATAGCCGTCCGAACTCACGCAGCGAGTCTTATAAACAATTCTCGATTTATTGTCTGGCAATGAAAGTTAGCATATCTATGATAGTAGCTTGAAGTTAATCATGTTCTTCTCTTTCAATTCTCATGCACATTTCGTAATCTACTTCAGATCGCGAAATCCGACGAGTGCGATGGGAAACAGCGCTCGAACGTTGTATGGGTTGGATGAAAGAAGAGACTGCTCAATCCACCTTTAAACCAGGTACCTACCATTTATCAAAGATTATAGAACACAAAAAGTGACAAGTGTGCATACATATTATTATGCTTCGGCATTATTGGATAATATAATTCTTTTGTTGAGAGTTTTTTTTTTAGGTTTAGTTCCACCAATTTAGAAAGAAATGCAGAGTGAAGGTGGGTGACAGCAATGAAAGATGAAAACATAATATTTTTTCTGTGAATAACTAACTTTAATTTTCAGCTAACTCTGCAAATAATTTGGTAGCACTTAGGTCGCCTTTCCATTGAAGCAGATCGGAGCGAAGATGAGCCGAGCTAACCAATCAGATTACTTTGTCTTATGTCAAATAAATAGTTGACATACGATAAAGCGATCTGATTGGTTAGCTCGGCACATCTCCACTCCGCTTCAATGGAAAGGCACCCCTATACCTATCCTTTACTTCGACGTAACGCGCGCCACAGTCATCTATAGATGACATCAAAATTCTAAAATAAATAATTCATTTTAAGCTATAAACACACTACGTCTTCCGACCCTAAGACTCTAGCTGATTAAAGGTATCATGTTTTCGAGGCGTGGCGCTGGTGTCACTGCGTTCTAAAAATAAACCCTGACCTTTATATAAAACTGTAGACATAAGTACTGTTTTGAAAAAATGATACCCAACCGAGTCTCTTGCCGGCTCTTCTCAGTAGAGGACTTTTTCCGAACCGGTGGTAGATTCATTCCTTGACCTCATAAAAGCTTGTAAAAACCTAAATTGAATAAAGATAGTTTGACTTTGACTTTGATAGCCTGCACGTCTAGCACGACCTGCCCGCGAGTCCTTTGTCGCTCAGTGCATCCCTTACATACTTGACAACTTGGACGCACTGAGCGACAAACGACTCGCGGGCATGTCGTGCTAGCCCCACTGGCGGAGGCAAGGGGCTTACATGTGTTACTGTTTTGTCACCCACACGTAAACAATGCATGTTAATTTACTTAAAGATTCTTACCAATTTTCTACATTTTTATAGAACTCTTTAGTTTCAGATGAAACGGATCACACCACGGCTGTGCTGCCTCCAGGCCTGTTCTTCCTCGGCACCGCGCTTCTCGTAGTCATAGCAGATAAATTAAAATCAATCTAGCTAATTAACTCCAGTGCTGCAGATTTAGTCATTAGATTCTACCTCTAACTTTTGTTTACCATTGTTGTACACAGACAGTATTAATTTATTAATTGAATTGTTGTGACATATTTTTGTGATCAATTAGCTATTAGAACATTATTATCCATTGTTGTATTTTATTATACATAGATGTTCCTAAAATAGTTTATATTCATCTAGTGCCATAATATTAATTAAATTACAAAATCTACTTTTATTATACTTTTACAAATGTCGCACTGTGGCTGTTTTTTGGAATACTTGTGCCCTATATTTTGAAGCGTACCTAATAAAAGGTTGTCAGTAAATTATAGAAAAACAAAATATGATTATAAAATTGTATTATCCAAAAAACTTATTCGTTTTTAATGCACTTACACGAATTTGAAAGTAGTAGATGTACTTATTCAGCCTTTAATAACTGCAATTGGTCGTAATTTGACAGATTTCTTGCTTATACCAGCAGCATGACAGGTATTAACAACATCAGTAACATTTTTATAGGACTCCGGAGCTTCTTCCATGACTAACTTTGGTGATGCTACTCTTATAGAAATTCCCATTCCCTCCATCTTCTCAAGAACTTCTAGGTAGTCTATGTTTCGCCTGGATTTTGCTCGCGATAAAGCACGACCCTAAAAATAAAAGCATTAATGAGGGACATTCCAATAACTGCTTATCATCCTGGCATGTCGTAAAAGTCGACTAAGGGACGGGTCCTCTTCAACACGGTGGACGATCTGTATGGGCGATGGGCTGATCACCTGTCACCATACGGTTCATCATACCATCTTAGGACTAATTAATTGAACGTGGCCATAAGTAGTCTTGTGGCTCTGCCCACCCCATTGGGGATTTCGGATGTGATGCTATGTATGTATGTATGTATTCCAATAACCAAAATTATTTTGAATATAATACTATAACTTACTGCTCCATGGCATGTCGAGCCGAATGTTTCCGTCATGCCCTGATGTGTTCCAGTCAGCACATAGCTGCAAGTACCCATGGTTCCGCCAATCAGAACAGGTTGGCCAGTCAGCTGATAGTCCACCGGGATCAGCGGGTGATTAGGAGGGAACGCTCTTGTGGAACCCTGGAATATAATTAACTTAATTAAGACATCTGGGACTTCAGTAACAAGTGTCAAGCTGACAAGTATTAGGAGATTAAGCAAAGATCTTTGTATGTTGTTAAGATGGTGTGACTACGTCCATCTTATGAATGCTTGCAGACTCCGGAAGTCTGTATTCTACTTAGAACTTATGTGTGGGAAGCGAACAAGAGGGGAATCATCTGTTAGTTCATGACAAACAACGCCACGGACATAAATCCTGCCCAATCCCACCTATAACTATCAGATCACAGTGGCCAATTATTCTGTCCCCAATGTGACTGGGTGTTCTTATCAGAGTTTGTCTTTGCCAGTCACAATACCTAACAGGACAGGAGAAAAACCCGAGGTCACAGTTGTAGGATACGACAAGGAGGACTATATTTTCTTCTATATATATATATATATATAATTCTACTGTACGTGTGTATATCACTGAACTCCTCCTAAACGGCTGGACCGATTTGAATGAATTTTTTGTATGCGTTTGGGTGGCGCCCTGGATGGTTTAGATTCACAAATCAGCCCGGCAGATGGCGTTGCAGTCGCAGGACAACGTCTGTCGGGTCCGCTAGTCTATAAAACAACTACTTTACTGTGTAAAACAAAATTATAAACACTTAATCAGGCATAGGTAGACAATTATTTATATTTAAAGAAGCCTGTCATCTCTCTGTGCCCATTTTTCTCGGTAACTGCTGACAAGATTTAGTTCTATAAGTTAATAAGTAAAACCTGGCTGGCGACGACGTAAAAGCATTCTTGCTCCTACTGTAACGCACCTTTAAAAATCTTATATAGCCTATGACACTCGCACACTCTCCATTCAAGATTCATGCGATACCCCATTAATTAAAATTTTGGTGACATACATACTGTTGAACTCTATACCCTCCTGGTTTCGCGCAGTCGGGTAAAAATAGATTCTTAACGAACGTTAATAGAGATGCAACGGACAGTGGTTTGGCTGGATACCGGATACCAGTTATCCGGCATGGCCAGAGGCGGCGTTAGGCGTGGGCAACGTGAATTGAATTGAATTAATTTATTGGTAACAGTCGTTACATGTCATTTTAAATCTAGTTATATTAATCATTTTGTAACAACTATTTCTAAATAGATTAAGTAATCACTTAATATAAAAATAAAATATAATCATAAAAATATCGTGGGCCACCGCCTACGGCCTCGCGGTCCGAGGGGCCTCGGGCCTCAATGGTTTATGCATAACTCGGACGCAACCTAAAACTCTGTGCCTCACGAGTGGGCCTCGGAAAATGTACCTTGCCCACATCAAATTTTGGTCTTGCCCCGCCACTGGGCATGGCCATTGGCCGGATAGCCGGAAATCCGGCCGTACACTAGCTATCTCTAGTCTAGTTAGCTTGCGCGGCATTAGCGCAGCGTTTCAACTTGTTAGGAATTGTAGGTGACCGCCAGTTGGGAATATTCGAACATGCATGACGTGATGTTACGTGAAGTTTGATATTTAAATATGTTATTAAGTTTTTAAACTTAGGTGTTAACCCTTCAAATTATGGGCTCTCATCGGGCAACTTCCCGTAAACCAAATTTCCAGTCCCTGTTTCACCCTTTCAGGGGTTGATTTTCTTTTAAAACAGTGGCCTGTCCTTCAATCTATCTCCATATCAAATTTCATCAAAATCGATTCAGCGGTATAGCCGTGAAAACAACAGATAGACAGACTTTCGAATTTATAATATAAGGCAAGTGTGTATGTAGTAGTAAGATATACATTCAAGTTATATCTTTGAAATGTCAGGTTGCAAGGTAAATGTAGCAAAACTGAATAAAATTTCCTGGTAACATGCCTACAATTAAGAGACCTAGTTAAAGGTTATTACTCGGTAGAAGCCAAGCCGCTTATGATTATAATGCTGTAAAAATACTTTGATTTAATACCTTTCTATGGACGAGCAATGTCTTGACTTTACCATCCACAACATGCTCCTCCGTCTTAGCAATATTGTGTGAAACATCATAAATAACATGCATGTCTAAATCATCTGGAGCCATTTTAAATTGTTTGGCAAATGCCTGCCTGGTGAGGAATGTCATAGAGCTACGATTAACCCAGGCAAAGTTAGCTGCTGCTGCCATTGCCTTCAAGTAATCCTGGCCTTCAACAGAGTTGATCCTAGCACAAGCCAGCTGACGGTCATTGGTCTCAATATTATCCCTCTTCATAGCTTTTTCCATTTGAACTAACGCATCAGTAGCAACCTGGTGTCCAAAGCCTCTGCTGCCTGAGTGAATCATCACACATACTTGGCCAACTCTTTCTAATCCCATTTTCCCAGCAGCATACTTATCATAGATTTCATCTACAACTTGAATTTCAGCATAATGATTGCCAGCTCCAAGGGTTCCAAGTTGGGGCAAGCCTCTTTTCTTGGCACGAAGACTGACTTTTGATGGATCAGCTGTGAGCATCCGCCCATACTCTTCACAATGTTCCTTGTCCTCAGCCCACACATAGCCCTCTCTGAGGGACCAATCCATGCCCATCTCCAGTGCCTCTTCCAAGTCACGAGCATTCATTGGAATGATGCCCTTGGATCCAACACCCACAGGAATATGATCAAAAAGACTTTGGGCCAATTGCTCCTAAAATTTAAAAAGGTATAATGTACAATAAGATTTGGTTAACCCTTATCGAGGCAGAGGCACTCTATCAACCACATACATGATTTATTAATTTCAACTTTAACAACTAAATAGTATAGTAATAGTAATAGTAATAGTAATCTTTATTCGCTCTCACAATGGTTTTTAACAATCTTGTTATAACTATTAACAAAGGTCAGATAGGTAACTTGAACCAGTGTGAGGACCTGGTGTCCGTACTAGGGAGCCCTGTATGACAGATCGCCAGGCTCTCGCCCCGATGCTACTTAAAGGCTAAGACTTAGTTATGTAATTTAGAAATAATGAGCGACAGTGTGTTTGAGTGCGTCTGCGTGCGAGTATGATACAAAATTGATTGTATTTACATCCAAAATTATTTGCTGTTAAATGATTTCCCATTAAGTAACAAACATTAAACTGTATTTGAATTTTACGTAGCATATCTGTATGTATGGGGCCCGCTTAAGGGTTAAAGATTCAATTATTAACTTACTTCAAAAAAGAAGGAGAATACCTATTCAACACGTATATAAAAATATATATATTTATGTATGCATTTGTATGTATTTATGTATGTTATTTATTTGTCTTTTTATCATTCTGTAAATTCCTTCAACCATTTATGTCTTGAATGAATCCTATAGAATGGTATCCCAGGGATGGAAAGAGAAGGAAACAAGTTCTTAGATAGAATAATGACATAAAAACCATTCCAGGGAACACTTGAAAAAGACAAACAGCAGATAAGAGAGTTATGGAGAAAAAAAAAATTGCATATCATTGATTCTTGGAGTACTAAAAAGCATGCAAAGGGTTAAGGAGCTACAGAGAAATTTGATATTATTTTATTTACCTTGAGAGGCGTAACATCTTTTTCATGTAGATTAGTCCTCAATAGTCTTACACCACAATTAATATCAAATCCCACGCCTCCAGGAGACACAATTGATTTGGGATCAGACATGTCAAAGGCTGCCATATTGCCTGGAAGTAGGAACAATTTAAAATAAAGCAATATCATGAGTATGTTATTCCAAATAAATTCAGTCCATACCTATAGCAAATCCATAGCCAGAGTGAACGTCGGGTAAACCGACGGATCGCCCAACGATTCCTGGCAACGCTGCTACATTGGCAATTTGTTTGACACCCGGTAAGAACCCACCAGTCATACCAGGGCGACAGGAATTCCTCAATTCGTCTAACATGAGCTTTTCAAGAGAACTATTGACATAAAATATGCCTTCAACATTCATGTTCGGTTGAAAGCCTTTTTTGATCCTCCAACAATATGGATTGATTTTCTCCAGATATTTCAATTCTTCGTTATACTGACGAACAACCATCTTGACGAGCTGATGAAAAAATAGAATAAATGTATTGTCCCTGTTTATCACTAATATGTTGCAAATGTGGTTATTATTAGGGCCCAGATTTCCGGTAAAAAGCCGGTAGATCGACCTGGAACAGAACAAAACGCTTAAACGCTTATACCGTATCGTATGTATGTTGTATGTAGGTATGTATATACGTAGAAGCAAAAGCAAAGAATACCAACTGTCACTGTCACTGTTGTGGCAAAGAGAATGAGAATATCTGTTTGCTATCTGTTTTTTCTTTTAGATAGCTCTAGTTAAAGAAATAGAAAAACTAGATCAAATCCTTGTTAAGGCAAGATATGTTACGCTACTAAAGCTTTCTAAAATTAATTAATGAAATGTGCGTTCCCTAATATCCTGAATCTTTTAGGAATAATACGGCTTATTTGCTGGATTCTAAACAAGCTAAAAACGTCAATGTCAAGTTATGTCAAATCTTGGTAGGTACAATATTTTCTTCCGACGGTTTTGGTTTCGTAACCTGTTAAGCCTTGCATTCGATTTAACCATAATAGTAAAATAGTTTTGGAGAGTTGATATACAGTAATATCATGGCTGGACTTATCAAACTTCGTCACATGTCCGTGATGCAACGATGTCTTTGGAATCATGTGAATAAGGTTACCCGCAATATTTCAACTTCTAAAAAGAATAGCGATACAGCAACCACTGCCTGCGAAACAAAACCGCAAGATAAAAACTGGGTGAGCTATGGATTTGACTACGAAAACAAAGATGACGACACCAGTGCGCATCATGCATCTTATTTCTTCACAGTTACGCTTTGTATGGTTTTTGGCGGTTTTGCATGGGCGTACGCTCCTGACGTGAGCTTGAGAGACTGGGCCCAGCGAGAAGCTTTCCTCGAATTACGTCGCCGTGAGAAAGCTGGCCTTCTTCCTATTGATCCTAACTATGTTGATCCCAAAACAGTGAAGCTTCCAAAAGAATCAGACCTTTGTGAAATTGAAATCATCATTTAAATGGTGTTTCTTTATAACTATTATTATGTAGGCAAATAAAACATTAGTCAAATCATTGTCAGTTTTTAATTTATTTATCAAATAAATACAGTTTTGCAAAGGCTTAATTGTTTCTGTGTTAATCATTACAATGATGTAATTATGTCTGAAAATATTAAATATTTTAATATTTAAATTCATTCTCCAAAAAGGATTGAAATAAACAACTTGTTTCTTTTATTGGTTTATTTTCTCCCATTTTTCTGATATGCATTATTTTCTATTTTTGTAGAAAAACTACAAATACACTCATAGTTGGCAGGCAACATGTTAAACTCATTGCATGAATATTACCTGTTGTAGGTACTCTTCTCCACTATTCCAACTGAGAAACTCTTACCCATGTGGATAATCAAAAAATATTTTCCCATACATTCCAATTTGAAAGAAATAAGAAACTAGCACATTTGTTCACAGTGAGAAGAGAGTAGGTGAGTGCAATTAAAAATAACCCCTACTGTACCTAGATTAATATAAAAAGGTTGGTATCCTCGATATATTGAAGAAAAAAACATGGCATGTCTTCTACTACTACTGCTAAAGAAATTTCTGCACTATTAAAAGGAATAGGTGGTAGTACAATATTATTTAATGATTTAATAATAATATGTTCACTAGAAAACTGAGCTATGCAGCTTTAATGTGAACCACCCTGCCTCCTACAATACCGGCATACACATTATCAGGTGAGGGAGCCACCATGCCATTTATACAAGCACCAAGTTCGAGAGACCCAGCAGGTTCCAACTGGTTTTCAGCAATTCTCCATCTTCTTACGGAGCCATCCCAACCCCCCGTCCAAACATAATCGCCGCTCACCGTCAGACTTGTCACAATCATATCACTGACCTGTATATTAAAAATTACCATTTATATTTTGAACTTGGTAAATAATAGTATTTTGGGTCACTTGCACCAAGCAGATAAATCTAGTTTTAGTCTTCAGTACTTTAGTTATAAAGCTTGTTGAAATTCGAACATGCTATTAAACGTCACATTTTTTCGACTTAACCCCACTAGGACCCCAGAATTTAGTTGTGTCAAAATGTATGGCAACCATTACACGCTCAATCTAGATCGTGATCCGTGATCGTGATCAGTGATCTTGATCCAGATTGACTGTGTAAGGTGTTGGATTGACAACACCTTACACAGTCAATCTGGATCAAGATCACGGATCACGATCTAGATTGATCGTGTAATGGCTGCATATGGAACTGTCAGACTTAAATCAACTTGAACGACTTAAATCTGATTTAAGATTTTGGTGCCAGCCACCTAAACATTAGACATCTAGTTTGAATGGAAATTGATATGGCTATTATTGAAAATGAAAATGAAAATATTCCTTTTACCTATCAGTCGATTTTTAAACATTCTAAACATTAGAAAAATAAGATTTTATTTATAACATACTTCTTTGCCCATTGCACTTTAATGTCATCAAGAAGCAAGTTCCAGCCTTTTCCGGTGAAGGGAACTTTTTCGAAATTGACTTTTAAAATTTCATCCAGAAAGACAGTCATAAGAATTAAGCAAGTTAAAAAAGACCAGCCAAGTGCGTGGCGGCCCACGCACAGTGTACGGTTCTGTAGCAAACTTATTGTAAATAACCAACCAACGTTGACCCCTTGACTCGTAGAGGTTGTATGGAAACATAGACCAAAATACCCTGGACATTCAACTGCTTATAACTCAATTTTGTTCACGGATCTCGTTTAAACCATTTTTTTTTATAGTATTTAGTTATTACCTGTTAGAAGCCAGGTTTTTTTTTCAGATCTTTTAATGTCACGGTTGGAAAGGAAGGTTACAGGGGGGGATACATTATTGCCAACTTTAGCTAGCTCATAACTCGCCAAATACTCGCAAAATCAAAATAGAATTACTAGCCTAGGTATTTGGACCTATCCAACGACACCCCATTCGATAATATCCATGAGATTTTTATTGCACCCCCGTATTCATGTATGGTATGCAATCACTTAAAAATATTTTTATTACAAATTTCGCTACATGTTAATATGGCGGTACACGTCAGACATAGACAAAGTTGTATTATAAATACAACTTTGTAGCCCCAATAGTGTACGGGCAGACAGACACAGACGTACATGACGAATCCATAAGAGTTCCGTTTTTTCCGTTTGGCTACGGTGTATTATTTTATCTTTATGGTTAACTCATATTACCTTGACCTCGTGCAGCTGCTTAAAAGTAGTAGTTACTGAAGAGTCGTGTAGGCGAAGATGGGTTCCGTTTCTCGCCATGAAGAGAAGGTGTGAACCGGCGACTCTCAGCGGCGCGCGACCCTCCGTGGTGTGTCGGGTGACGAACCGTCTGTTCGACTCATCTGTCCATCACCACGGCAGCTTTGTCAAAGAGTTCTACTCACGTCATACTACTTATTTTGACGTACATTTGTAAGATTTAATAATTACTTTTCTATGGTTCTGATTCCACGGTAGTCTTAAAGTCGAATTAATTAACTGTACATGCCAAGCAATGGTCTGAATCGGTATGCCGTAAAGTCGACCAATTTGATTCAAAGGCCACTGTAGAACCTTCCACAGATATTTTGACATGGAATGCAAAGAGTAGTATAGTACCTAATATGACCAAAAGGAATGGAATGATTAATCACATCATCCTGACAAACCTCTACAGTGGCCAAAGTGGCCTGGTACAGCTATAGAAGCTAACTACCTCAAAATAAAGTTCCTATGCAGAGGCGTATTTAAAGATTTGGCGCCCCGGGCTAGTTGGCTTTGCCGCCCCATTAAGTAATTAAAAATATTGTAGGTAAGCTTGACAATAAAAGGCGCCCAAAGAAGACCTCGCTTCGCCGCCCCTCGCAGCCTGCCGCCCCGGGCCATGCCCCCCTTGGCCCTAGGGTAAGTACGCCTCTGCCTATATGACTAAAAGTTACAATTTTACAGGCATAAGCTCAGTGTTATCAGCTTATACATACATACATACATATCATCACGCCCGAAATCCCTAATGGGGTGGCCAGAGCCACAAGACTACTTGTGGCCACGTTCGATTAATTAGTCCTAAGATGGTATGATGAACCGTATGGTGACAGGTGATCAGCCCATCGCCCATACAGATAGTCCACCATGTTGGAGAGGACCCGTCCCTTAGTCGACTTTTACGACATGCCAGGATGAGAAGCATCTGCACGCATTCTATGCTATTTCTTCACTCCCAGTGCAGAAGAGGAGTATTAGCTTATGCCTGTAAAATTGTAACTTTTAGTCATATAGGTACTGTAGCTCTAACATGCAAGACACAAGAATAAGTTAAACCGTCTTATCTTTGTGACTTGCATGTTAGGGCCGCTGGGCAAAGTAGGTAACGGGATCTGTCAGTTTTCCCCTTCACAGCAGGGAAACTGTTCAATTCTGACTTGCCTTTGTGTTTATTGACCATCTTTTTTGTAACCATGTTTATGACCAAATAAATATATCTTATCTTAACTGATGTCTAAGTAAGCCACATCCAGGCGCAGATACCGAAATTTGTTTAGGAGGGGGAGGGCCATTTGATTTAGTATCTAAAACCCTCCTACCCTACCCTAGTATCCTTACCCTTACCCTTACCCTACCGATCCTCGGTACTTAATTATTTAATTACTTTGTTTGTATTTTTAGCATTTTTTGTTTTGTTACATGCCCTCGCTTGTCTTATTCTTAGTTTGTGCATGAATGCCGACTTTCTGCGGTGTTAAACGTTATATACCTAATGTATTGCTATCGGTGAGAACCTGTAATTGGCTTTTTAAATTTTACTTTAGTTTCTAAATTGCTTGTGTAAGCTGTTGGTTTTCCATAAATAAATAAATAAATAAATAAAACGTTCAGAATAAGGTGCTTCGGGTGTGAGATAGGGCCTCCTCTCACTGACAACCCTATTGCGCCCCCTGTATCTGCGCCGGCCATATCACAATGTGCACGTTCTACACCACATAAAATCAGCGTTTTTAACCTTTTGACCGCCACAGTCGGCTGTAGCCGTCAGCGTATACAGGGTAAAAAAGTACTTCATTACCTTGACTTAAAGTTGAAATTCGTGTTACTTCTCAGACATGCTTGGCGGCCAAAAGGTTAAACTCATCTGGGTCTGGGATCTAAGGCCAGATTAGTACCAAGTAAAGTACAAAATTCATAGGAACGTTTACGTACCAGGTTCAATTTCAGTGACTGTTACATCCAGATCCCGTACGGTAAATAAAAAAGGAGGACTTACTCCAAGACCTTTCACCTCTTCCATAACTTGATATCCAGCTTTTTCTGTGTTATTTTCATATATAATCACCTAAAATACACATCATCATTAAAATAGAACTTCATCTCGAAACATTTATCTACTTGGGGGATAGTTTTTTGGCAAAAATTATTATTTAATTGTCAAAATAAATGCTGGTTTACAAGCACTTTTATAGGTCTCGAAACTTGGAATAACTATATGGGACATGGTATGCTCATGGATTCAAAATTATATAGCAGATGCCGTACGTAGGTATTCCAGCAGCCCTAACATGCATGCCACAAAGATAAATTAGAACCGTTTATCAGTGGCGAAGCGTGAAATATTTCCTAAGGGAAACCGGAAGAATTAAAACCGAACGTGCTAGTCTGACATTTAGTTAGAGTAACATGGACTTCACTGATAGCTAGCCGTAGCTTTCTAACTTGGTAAAGCCGTCAGGAATCGGCTTGTAAGCAGGCTTCGCTACTGCCGTTTATCTCTAAGTGCGTCTCTCTCACACTAGGGCCGACGAAAGAGATAGTCATAGAGATACACGGTTCTAATTTATCTTTGTGGCATGCATGTTAGGGCCGCAGTGCGCCTTATATATTTCACATAGCTATTATTCAGATAAGTTGATTAGTTAATGTTTTGATTCGTGACTTATAGTTAGGGAGCTGGGTGCCATTTTGGTATATAATTTGTTCGTCTTTCATATTGATAGGGATGAAAGTTTATGTCAATACAAATCAATTTGGTCCAGTAAATGAAAGTTGTGTGTCCCTGCGTTTTTGAATTACAACTACAAAAAATCTTAGATAAAAAAATCAGCGACCTGGCCCCCAATTCTCGCTGCATGGGGCCAGGCCCCCAATTCTCGGTGGATTTGAGATAATCTCACAATCGAGATTAAACGTCAGTGCATACAGTCGTTTGACACAACTGTATGAATCTGACGTTTAATCTCGTAATTGACATTATCTCGAATGCAACGAGAATTGGGGGCCTAGACGTCTGCCAACTCTTTTTCGACAGCGGCGTACTGTGCTTAGATTCAACGCAGGCGTGTATATGACGGCATAGCCCCGTAGACGGAATTGGCCACATTGACATAGCTTTTTTCATTTAGATTTTTGCAACTATTTCCCGTTATAAAACAGAGCCCTGCACGTCTGCCTCTTCAATGTTCATCGTTTTTAGGATGATTCTGACCATCAGTCCAAGAGGCAGACACGAAAAATGATTTAGCACACCTTTTTTTAAATTTTGAAACGCTGTCAATTGAAAATCTGCTTGCTGCCGTGGTGGCAGACTATTTTTATGTGGTTCTTTACATTGTTATTAATGGAACAATTCAGGTCTGGCAAGCGAACAAATCATATAGAAATTTTGGCACCCAGCTCCCTAGCTAGTAGGTTGGATAGTTTTATACTTACCTTACCAGCTTCGTCCCCAGCATAGAGCTCTTTACCAAAAACGTGCAGTGTAACAACATCGGCACCCGACGATGGCAACTCGGTAATCTTCTCTCCCGTCGCAGACCACACCCTGACGCCTCCGTCGTTAGACGCGGAGTAAACGTTGCCGCAGCCAGCTGCTAAAGCGAACAACTGCACTCCATGTGCAGACCAAGATGGGCCAGGTGATAGGTCAGCGTCAAAGGACTGTTAAAAATACGTTGGTATAACAAGAGGCAATAATTTTTCCTTTTTGATCATGCTGCCTAAATATCAAAACATGCTACGTGAAATTTAGCCTAAAGCTTATATTGACTAAGAAGCAAAATACCTAACAGGCAATATGACTATGCAGCACTTGAATTTGATTGTATATATTGACTAAGAAGCAAAAGGCCTACCAGGCAATATGACTAACGACAACCATTACAATCTTTATCCTTATCCTTATCTTTATCCTTAGACAAACTTTAGACGATTTGCTGCTTAGGTATTATTGCAATTTAGGCATTTTGCTTGCCAGACATTTTGATCTTTAGACGATTTACTGCCAGTAAATAGTCATTTTGCTTCGTAGACGAATTGCAAGTTAGACATTCGGATCAAGAAGGTAACTTTTTTCTCCATAGAATTTGAATGAGTATTGGCTAGTCTATGTTTGTAACCGAACATTTATCCAAAACAGTGTTGTGATGGGAACCACGCTGCACCCGGTGCAGAGGGTCACGGGTTCAATTACCTGCTCGCACCTCCGAGATTTTGCGGATCTCATCTGCGGACTTGAATTTGATATTTACCACGAGCATGTCAGTAAAGGAAAACATCGTGAGGAAACCTGCGCACATCTGCAAAGGAACCCAACCATATGTGTGAAGTCCCCAATCCGCACTAGTCCCGCGTGATGACTACTGCCCAGTCCCTCTAACTAGGCATATCCCTATATCTCGGCATAGCTATTTTTAATTTAAAATCATTTTTTTATTTTTCGATAGTTATGGTACCTAATGCTTTTTACGTACATATTACGACGTAAGACGTTATAGGCTGAAATGATAATGAAAAAATTCTGTACATTTTTTTTGTATTTGTTTGCAGTGAAAAAAAGATTTGCCACTACCTAAGACCACCTACATGTTAAACTTCTATCAAAATCGCTGCAGCAGTTTTCCTATGGTACCTGTTCAAGCAAATAGACGGACGAAAATTCTAAGAACGACTTTTTTTGCAAAAATCTTTTATGCACAGGCACGTCATGTCCGCAAATTTATTTTATGATAGGAATCATGCGCGGTCCCAGGGGGGGGGGGTCACAGGGGACATGACCCCCCCCCCCCCCAAATCGTACACGTCAAATAGAAAAATCAAGTCTAAAAATAAAGTTTAATTTACTCGACATATTTTATTATTAGTGACCCCCCCAAAATTTCAGGCTGGGACCGCGCCTGATAGGAATTCTACTAAGATTCTAACTTGGCTTTACTATAATGTTTGTACCAAAGAAGGGTCAGCAGATGTCTTATTACAAGGACGTTGTTATTATATTTTCACTTAATACATACTATAAATCACAAAGCACACTTACATTGATAGAACCATCTTCAGCACCAACAAATAATTTGTCCTCCCAAGCTACTACACAAGGTGTTGAACTAATTTTAACTTCAGCTTCAATTTTGAGAGCCATGGTTAACTGAATTAGTATTAGTTAAGCAACTTAAAAGTACACTTTTGCCAACGTCTGTTTTGTTTTGAACGCAAAATCTGTCTGACGTAATATCTTCGTCTGAAGTCTGAACCTCGTCACCGATACAGAAAGAAATAAAAATAAAATAGTAGAAAGTAGTCGCCAACACAAACTTGCTTTTACTCTTGCACATTATTGCGTCTGTAAGGGATAGCAATACTTTGTTCAGACGTTTAGGCGTTACAAAAATATTCTGATTGGATGCAGAACCAAAATAGACATCTATGTTCCTCACAGTACACAGCGTTTGCATATCTCGATGTTTATAATAACGTGACGATAGTTCCAGACTTTTCTCGACATCCTCTTTAGTATGCATTTTTTAATTTGGCTTCGTATTGTTATTCAAAAGCGGGCTCCACCGTATGGGCACGATGGGCATTCCCACAACCCTAATAAACTTGTGACTTGCTTTGTAGAAATGCCCTATATCGATCATGAGCGAGTTCATACTCCGACTCGCATTTTGCCGATTTTCGGGTGGCTGTGACCACAACCTTTTGTGAAGGCCGGATCCGCGCCTGCTTATACGGAGTACTTTTTTGTATTTTTTTTTTATCAAAGATGGGTTTGCGTTTGGTCTCAGTCTCAACTGATGTTAAGTTACGAAGAGGTTGAAAGTGGTACACGCTTAACCAGAAAATGCCTATTCACTCTTGCCTTGAAAACAGCAAGGTTATACGATTCCGGGAATACAGACGCAGGGAGAGCGTTCCACTCCTTGGCTGTAAAAATAATGCATGACGCAGCAAATCGCATCCGTTCCAGTTATAGATAGAAAACAAATTTATAGGTATAAAAACCTTTCTCTTTGCAGATCTGCATCAAAGTCCTTAGTTCATTGGTCTTCAACAATGTCACTGTCATACAGACAGAGATATGCATCAGGGAATTCCTGCCAGGCATAGATGTAGCTTAATCACTTTGGGTAAGCATTTTGTGAATGTTTGTAGTAGTGCTGTGTAGAAATAGAAATCTTAATTTGCCAGAATACACGTTTCTAAGATGTTATTTTCACTGTAGTAGTTAGTATTCAATCGAAAAGTCGACATATAAATTATAACGATAGGTACATTAATTTACTGTAGGATTATAACAATTACGCTTATTTCAATATTACATTACAATTCTTTTTTTAAATAATAAGTTTTATTTTTTATTTACAATTTAATTTATATTCTTTAGTGTTCCGGAACCGAGACGCAAATACGCAACATGTATTCCAAATTCAAAAAAGCCATGAAGCAATTGCAGTGTGCTTTTTAACCGAGTTAAAAAAAAAGGAGGAGGTTCTCAATTCGGTTGTATGTTTTTTTTTATCTACACATATCCATGAACAATTGACGTATCTACACATTTTAGTCATTAGAATATCGCCAGCGACTTTAGCATGAAGGACACAAGGATATATTAGGTACTTATCTCTCAGTGCGTATCGTTCATGCTGTAGATGAAAGGGATGTACTAAGAGATGAGATGAAGATAACTTATTCTTGTGTAATTGCAATGCTAGCGCCGCAGGAGTTAGTAGATGCAGTCTTCTAATTATTTTTCCAAGGCCATCACTGTAGAACCTTTTCACAGCGAATCAAATAGGTACTTACATACAATTTACAAACATAAATTCTTGAGATTTACGTAGCGAAGAAATAGTTACGTTATTTGTCCCTACGTAATGGTTCAACCGAGCCCTTGAAATAAATTTGGTCGACCTACATCCTTCCAATATGCATTAAACATGCATACTTAATATTATCTAATACCATATCATTGTGCAGTTGGTTGTTAAACGTACAAAAAAAAATATATAAAAAATAACTAACTACCATTGAATCCGTTCTAAACTGACGCAAATTGTCAGTCATCACAATTTATAGCTAGGGAGCTGGGTGCCAAAATTTATATATGATTTGTTCGCTTGGCAGACCTGAATTGTTCGATTAATGAAAATGTAAAGAACCACAGAAAAATAGTCTGTCACCATGGTAGCGTTGCGTTTTCAATTGACAGCGTTTAAAAATTAAAAAAAAAGGTGTTCTAAATATTTTTTTCGTGTCTGCCTCTTGGACTGATGGTCAGAATCAACCTCAAAACGATGAACATCGAAGAGGCAGACGTGCAGGGCTCTGTTTTATAACGGGACGTAGTTGCAAAACTGTAAATGAAAAGAGCTATACTAAATCATTTGTTCGTCGTTCTCGTTGCGTCCATTCGAAGCATTAGGACTCCCAGAATAGAAAAAAAAGTCGGCAGACGACTAGGTCGCAGATTTTTTTATGTACGATTTTTTTATGTACGATTTTTTTAAGTTGTAACTCAAAAACGCAGGGACATACGACTTTCATTTACTGGACCAAATCGATTTCTATTGACATCAATTTCCATCTACACTTTCATCCCTATCAATATGAAATACGAACAAATCATATACGAAAATGGCGCCCAGCTCCCTTACTATTATTGCGTATTTAGAATTACTTACCGTGTTTCACATGTTTTCGTTTTTAGCGCGCCTCTAATCACAATCCTCCCTGTCGCGCGACAACTATTTAACACCTAGCGCAACTCTACAGACAAAAAACTTACCTGTCAATATTGCTAACTAGTCGTTATACAATAAGGGAGAAATGGCAAACTGTATTTTTTCACAAACGGGCAAGCGGTAAACATGAAACTATAAAAATTGTGTTTCGCACAGCGTCGATTCCACGGCTGTTTTAAGTTTGCTCGAGAAAACTTACAGTCTCATCTCTAATAGTTAGGGAGCTGGGTGCCATTTTGCTATATGATTTGTTCGTCTTTCATATTGATAGGGATGAAAGTTTATGGCTATACAAATCGATTTGGTCCTGTAACGTCTGGCTCTTCGATGTTCATCGTTTTGAGGATGATTCTGCCCATCAGTTCAAGAACACGAACAAATGATTTAGCACAAGGTTATTTAAAAAAAAATTAAACGCTGTCAATTGAAAACGCAGCGCTACCATGGTGGCAGACTATTTTTCTGAGGTTCTTTACATTGTCATTAATCGAACAATTCAGGTCTGCCAAGCGAACAAATCATTTAGAAATTTTGGCTGCTAGCTCCCTAGCTATAAATGCGTCTTCCTCACAATAGTGCCGACGAAAGTGGGAGTCAGAGAGATAGTTATCCCCTTGTCAACCTTGCTAGGGCCGTTTAATAAATACTAATTCCAAGCGATGTCGTCATGATAGCCGCGAAGAACCCTCCTTCCAATCAATCAAATCAAGAGCATGAACAGCTAAACTCAAAGTTCACTCGTAAGATTCAAAAGTTCTTGTCACGTTAGTTAACAAACACCGGGGGCCCTAGCATACCAGTCACGGGGATAAGTTAAACCCGTTTATCTCTATGACTATCTCTTTCATCGGCACTATAGAGTGAGAGAGACCTCTTGCAAGGGCCGCTGGGGTCATAAGGTATTGGTAAGAAAAAAGTACGGGACGTCACTATAATGAAAGCCTCAACTAAATATCAACTTATAAAACGTTTATTCAAATAAAAAATAAGTATATTTACAAACGACATCAATTTGATGTAAGATACAAAAACTTGCAAAGTTTGGCGTTGCGCCAGCGTGGTCCTGCTTCTACCCCCTACGCCATTTCTACACTGGGTCGTATCTATCAAGTATCGTTATTGAAATATCACAGTTGTTCACCAATTTACCGAACATCCCATCCCGTGCTTTAGATGCTTGGGACATTATTTTATTGTTGTTTGCGTCGTAGTAGTGGTAGTGGTAGAGCGCTGCTGCACGCCGGCGGGGTCAGCGGGCCCGAATTTAGTACGAACTGCCGCCGGACGGAGCTCCATACTCAGACGAGGGTGCGGACGCGGGAGCCCCGTACTCCTGCTGGGGAGCGGCGGCCGGGTAGCCCTCTTGTTTCTGAAATCAAAACCATGCAAAATTGGGATGTTTCCTTGGTAAAAAAATTGTAATTCTAATTAGTCCGTCGGTTACATTTTCAAAGAATATTGAACACGTATTTTTTGCTTTATCAAATCACTCCAAAATTGACAATGATAACGCGCATCAAAGTTCGGGAGTGGGGGCAAATGACTTCATTTAATGGTAAAAAGTGTACAAAGACGTTATTTTTTGTTTAATTGACAAAAGATAAAATACGTGTTCGAATTTTTTTTATTATGTAAATGACGGAGTAATTAGAATTTTTCAGGAAACTAACTAATTAGCACATGCAACACTTAGTCCGATTTCCACGATCAACGATAAACAAGAGCAAAAACTAAATTCTAAACCTACTGCGTTGCGTTTTGGTCACGTAATGCTTAACGTTTTCCGTGTCTTCATCTAGATGACCGAATATGCTAGCAATTATAATGCTATTAGCACGACTAGTTCGTATGAGTGTGTTGCGTAATGCACGCTACTTATTGTGCGTGTCGGACGTGACGTGAGGTACGCGACCGGACAAGTGCCTAAATCTACGAGCGCAGCCGGATATAGCATTATTAAAGAAATTACATAAGTAAAGTAATAGCAGGTTTTTAAAACCGACCATGATACATTATTTTATGTACTGGAACAACAATTATACGTTATTGTGATCTTGCCGAGATCTAGACGATAATTTTAACATTCCGCGGCCGCCATTTATTTATTCTGTAACATCTCATGGCCTAGCCAGTTAAGATGAATGGTTTAAAAGATCATTAAAATGCGCAAGTGAAAAATCCATACTAAGTGCTTAGTGTAGATACACTTTCCAAGCTTACGGCACGGTACTACTGCAAGAGACCATAATGTCTATTGTAAGTAGGAACCAGGCCCCCAATTCTCGCTGCATTCGAGATAATGTCGATTGCGAGATTACTGACGTTTAATCTCGCAATCGACATTATCTCGAATGCAGCGAGAATTGGGGGCCTGACATAAAGTTATTTAATTTTAGGTATTCTGCATCGATTTAATTTTGAACTTTTATTTGTATACGGATCAAATATGAAAATGATTTTGTTAAAAAAAGTATACTTTCGTAACAGTTAAATGTATATGCCCAGCGGCCCTAGCATGCCAGACACAGGGATAACTTAAACCGTCTTATCTCTAAGTCCATCTCTCACACGAGTGCCGACGAAAGAGATAGAGAGATAAAAGGGTTAACTTATCCCCGTGTCTGGCATGGGGCCGCTGACTATCTCTTGACTGCCGCAATTTATTTATTTTTAATTTATTTAACAGGCTTACAAAGCAAGTGAGGTACCTACACTCTTACAGTTAGTACATGAAATATGAATACATTGGGCTATGTCGGTTACTTTAGTTCTTTTGCGGATCTCCTCATTTCAAAAGATTCACTATTAATATTTCCCTTCTCTTTCATCGTTTATATACGGGTAGGTATATACCTACTGCAATTGCAATTTGTTATATTATCACTTATCACGCAAGGCAGCAATAAAATGAATATTGTTTGAGGACAGTGGCATCCTCGGTTGCGTCAACATAATGGTGATCACTGGTATGTTAGACTTATGCAGATTGTGTAGCGACTTCCTGGAAAAATCCAGGAAACGATTGCGCTCACTTTCACAAAGACGCTACGCCGCGTGCGTAGGCGCATCCCCGCTTAATCACCGCGACCGCGGCAGGGCTCAATCTCATGCACAATCATGAACTTCCACGTTTTGTAGAAATTATGCGCTTTTACAACAGTTATTTCATTATATTGTTGTTTATCCAATGCTAAATCGCGTCTAGGTAACTCAGAACAATTATAATAAATAATAACGTCATACTCAACGGCCTAAACTAGGATAACCTGTATCTCGGATACGTAAACAGCTCACCACAGACAAACAAGTCTTGGAGTCTTACCAGTCAAATACAAGTAAGTACTTATGATACGAAGGCGGGAATCGAACCCGCGATCTCAAAGTTCGCTGTCCAAGTCCAACAGATAAAACAGATCCACCGGTCAGTGCAATAAAAAAAAAATATTTGAAGTTTTATGTAGCCTTGAAATGAACGCACGTTAGCCTAAATGGCGTATAATGGAAAAGTCTTTAATTTTTTTATTCATTTCCACGTTGTGTAAGTGTACGAATTAGAACATTATTTTGGCATTACAGAAAAACAAAACGCCACATAATTTTCTAGAAATATGGGTAGTGAAATTATGTTTCAACACCCTTGCACAGACTAAGATAAAGTTCCTTCTCTAAGAGGACTGTGAACCAACGGCAAAAATCACCCTTTTTATACAAACGGCGATAACGATTTCCACCCCTTAAATGTTAACCGTTTTTGACCAATTTTGGATAGGTTGTCAGTCAGAACAAAATCTAGGTATACATTTTTTGAATATTGATTAAACATCAACGAAGTGAAATAATCAGAAAGAGAATAGAATAGATTATAGTGAAAAAACGAAAACGTATCGACCTAGATTTTCTTCTAATGTTATTTGTTACAAGTTGCCCTGGACCTCAATTTATGTATGGGACAAACAAAAAGATTAGCTGGTTATACTGTCAGTTAATTCAAATTCTATTATTTTCACTGTCTAAAACAGATGACTTCTGTTCCTCTTCTGGTAACATAAAAGAACCAAATAAAAACTAAGCATGTCATTTTATATAATAACATACAGTCCACCTTACTATCAGTCATATTTTATATGTATAAACAACTAAAGCAGCGCCCCCAACATATTTATAACTATACTTATAGTGTCTAATGCGTTCCAAGAAAATGGATATAAAAGTCCGGGAGCAGGGAGATCTTGCGTTAAGAAAGATTAGAATCTTTTTTAAAACATTATGTATGACAACACGGAAAAAACGAACTGCCAGCAAAGTACCAATTTCGCTTGGCTAAAATTTTGCGGCTACATATAATATACAACCGAGACTTATTTGAAAATAAATAACAGCTTTGTAAATTATAGACATGTGATTGCTTTGACTTTGCAAGCTCTGTCCGAAATAAGTCGCTTGGTTGATATTAGCAATATTTTTTTTATTTCTAGCCCTCCCGTTTTTTTCAGTGAAGCCTGGTGAATTTTTTTGTGAATAACATCATCTCAAATTTCAGTCAGCTCATATCGAACATCTTGGGTCTTGCTTGCTAGCTCTAGGACCATTACAAAATCCTCTACAAAGTTATTTTTCATTTTAAATTTAGTCCGGTAAGCTGGCAATTACTCCACCGAATATTATGAAAATCATAAATAAGTGACTATCAAAATTATTATTAAAAACCGACGGGAAGGCTTTTGGATCATTTTTGATACAATAAAAAAATATGATAAATAAAAAAATGGTTTTGAAATGTTTAAACAAACATACATACATACATAGCATCACGCCCGAAATCCCTAATGGGGTGGGCAGAGCCACAAGACTACTTATGGCCACGTTCGATTAATTAGTCCTCAGATGGTATGATGAAATGTTTAAACAAAGCCCTTTCATAATGGCGTCCATTGACCCGAAGCTTGTCTTTCAAAATTCTTTGGGCATAATTCAATAAAAATTAAAGTATTTATATTTTTTTCCTCAATGGATGTTGGCACGTAAGTTCTTTAACTTTACAAAATTTCATAAGGTTTATTTATTTACCTTTAAGGTACAGATCCCCACAAATTATCAAGTTACACACCTTTATTATTTTTAAAAGATGGCAACGAACTAAGTAACAATCAAATGTTTCTATTAAAGTTTCTCGTTAACTTGATTTAATAAATATAATGGAGGCATAATCGGTAAAACGGCTTCTCATAAAAATTATGATTGTGCATATATCGTCACTTTAATTATGTAGGTAAGCTAGTAAAATGAACGGTGGTCGTACCTGTGTCTTGTATCTGATGAAGTAGACCTCCGGTTTGGCGGGCTGCGTCGGCGCGGGCGTCGGGATCACGATATCGGGCTGTTCCTCGGGCTTCTTCACCAGCACGTACACGAGGGTCTTCTCCTCGTTCTGAGGCTGCACCGGAATGATCGGCGCGGTCGGGGTCGGCGGGGTCGGCGCCTTGATGAACACTATTTTGTAGTGCTTCTGTGGGGGAGGCACGTAGATCTGCTTGCGGGCCGCCGGGTACTCGTTGTCCGGGGGCGGCACGTGTACGTACACGTGCTTGTGCACGATCGGTTGCTGTTGCGGAGGGCCGTACTGAGGAGCGGGCGCGCCGTATGACGACGAGGGTGCGCTGTACGAGGAGGAAGGAGCTCCGTACGACGTCGGCGGCTCCGGCCGCGCCACCACGCACACCGCCACCGCCGCCAGCATCAACGACTTCAGTACCTGCACACACAAATTTGCGTCTCAAAACATGCAAACAACAAACTATATCTATTTCGGCGGCTGAACAGCGGTTATGGTTACATTACAATCATCATCAATCAAAGGATATCCATGCACTGGCACTGCCGATGGCTTTGAGTACGTCGATGTTGGGTGCTGTGAGTGCACTAAATTTATATCACCAGATCACTAGGTCACAGAACTACTGACCACAGCACTGTACCGTATTTTACACCTACCATTTTGTCACACATCCTGATCACACGCTTTGAGCTACACGCAGCCTTAGGTAGTGTCCAGTATTGAGGCGCCACCTGTGTTTATAAGAGATGCGCGCTCCATATCCGGAGGAGGGGGTACTTTCGATGGTTCACATGTACGTGCCTTGCGCAATGCAATGGTGCTCACGCGCCGCCCTCCTAAGCTACGGATTGCACCGCTCGCCATATGATACAGGATTGCAAATGCCTATTAAGTTCTATGGATACATGTAAAAAAAGTGGCCATGGTATTGAATAAAAAAAATATAAATACGAAAGTGTGTTTGCTGGTTTGTTTGTCCTTCGTTCACGCAACAACGGAGCAACGGATCGACGTGATATTGTAAAGAGATAGTTTATGGGCCGTAAAATGTCATAGGCTACTTTTTTATCGCGGAAAAATGCACAGCGATAAACGAATTCCACACAGACGAACTCGCGGGTAAAAGTTAGTAAAAATACAATAAAATCGTTAAGAGAACAAAGACTGTCATTGAAGATAAATAATAAAAAAAAATACTTTTGCTTCAAAACGAACAGCACATTTAACACGTCCCAATTATTTTTAACCCTTTGAACGCTACGGCCAAATGCAAAAATGCGTGCCGAGGCGTGCATTTTTCAATGCTTCAAGTTCAATCGATGCGTCGTAGGCCATTGCCATAGCTTGAATCGTATCTACTGGCAGAAGTAGGCAGTTTGTGGCTTTGTGATTCAAATAGTGCAAGCATTTCAATTGACCCTTTTCAATTCAAAAAATACTAAACATTGAATACTTACCGTGTCATTTCTTTAAAAATATTTACAGAATCAATCACACATTTAAAATTATCCTAATTTCTATCCTATCTTCTATTATATCTTATTATTTTTAGTATTTTTTAGTAAAACTAGGAACCCTTATAGTTTCACCATATCCATCTTTCCGACTGTCTATCCGTCGGTTTGTGACAGCCAATTTTTCTCGAAAACACAAGTATAGAAAATGGTCCCACGGACGCAGACAAAGTATAAAATTAGATGTTTTTTTTACTGTAGCTTCCATTCACCTAAAAAACAGGTGATTTTATTTTATTTTCTTATACTATGTTCAGAGAGATGTAATTATTATATGCTCTTTATTATTACAAGTTGTGCCCGCGACTTCGTTCGCGTAAAATAAGTTTGATTGAAGCATGATGATGATGCAAGCTTTTAAACCTTCAAGATTTTAAATGAACGATTTTAAAACAGAAAAATAATCAACAATATTCAATAAGTATCATTTAAATATCTTTTATCTACCCCCATATCATAAAACCTCCATAATGTATTCAAAAACCGTAGGAAATGACCAGCATTATGACAACCAATTAGGTAAAACCAGTTCTGTAATGTTATTACAGTATCGATTTTAGTATCGTACCTAATATGATTCAATTTGGAACAGCTGTCAAAACTCAAGTGGGTCTCTATTCTAGTATCCATAGATATTAAAACAATTATTGATACGAAACGTTAATTCAGTATGTTTTTTTTAATATAAATTGCACGACATTTGATCTCGAGTGACATGAGAATAGAGACTTCATTCGTTTGTCTATGATTTAAAAAAAAATTATCTTAACGGAGGATCGAATTGCCGCCATTACTGCTTTCATGATTCATGTTTGACGACGCGGATAGCCTAGTTGGTAGTGACCCTGGCTCCGACGCAAGCGTCCCGGGTTCGATCCCCGGTAAGGGCAAATATTTGTGTGATGAGCACGAATGTTTGTTCCTGAGTCTTGGATGTTTCCTATGTATTTAAGTATTTATTTCTCTATATAAGTATTTATATCGTCGTCTAGTACCCATAACACAAGCCTTTAGAGCTTACTTTGGGACTAGATCGATTTGTGTAAAGATTGTCCCCTGATTTATTTATTATTTATTTATTTTATTTTTATGTTGGTTTTTTACTCAACGAAAGTAGAATTGTAAAAAGTTGTTTGTAATTTACATTTTAGTTGAAAATATGAATAGTAGTCTTCTCGGAGTGACTGTGTGATGTGAAAATGCGCCGGATATCGTAAATGCAGCCACGATTGCAACAAATAACTTGTTGCCAGAAAATATTGTTTCAGAACACATCATGGAGGATTTATAATATGTGTGTAGATAAAGTTATGTATGAAACTCTGCATAATTTGGCCTTAAAACACACGTGCGATCTTATTATGAAACTCGCTAAAAGCTCGTTTCATAAAACCGCACTAGTGTTTTAAGGCCTATCATTATGCAACCGTTCCATAAACTACTATTATTTACAAAAGCGATTTTGTTAGCCTTTTATAATATGACGAATTTTCATGTTACTGACTTTTTCAATTTAGATTTTTTTTCCTCATAATTACGGCCTCTCACGAGCACGCGCGAACTAGGCGGTAATAAAATTTCCAGCCACTATTTTAGGGGTTTGGTCGTCTTAAATAAAAGTAGGTCCATACCAAATTTCATCAAAAT
Organism: Tortricodes alternella; assembly: GCA_947859335.1. NCBI lineage: Eukaryota > Metazoa > Arthropoda > Insecta > Lepidoptera > Tortricidae > Tortricodes > Tortricodes alternella. The sequence goes on from OX401976.1 coordinate 9,271,649, forward strand.
CGGTTGAGCGGGTTAGCCGTAAATCGCGCAGAAAGATATATAAAAAGACATCACAACAGGCTCTCGAAATGTTTTCTGTTATTGATTCTAAAGGCCCGGGCAAACCAAACGCGCTTGCGGCGCGTCGCGTTTCGAACGCGGTCCCGCGCTACTTTGGTGTGCCATGTTCAATTCGCCTTGCCGTTCTATAGATCGCGCAGGGTTGGTTTTCCCGGGCCTTAACGTGTCTGACACGGGGATAACTTAAACCCTCTGACTATATGTTTCGTCGGCACTAGTGTGAGAGAGACGCGCTTAGAGATAAAACTGTTTAACTTATCCTTGTGTCAATCTTGCTAGGGCCGCAGAGTATTTTTTCCAAATATGTTTAATGTGCAGATTCTGTCTTTCTACATACATACATAGCATCACACCCGAAATCCCTAATGGGGTGGGCAGAGCCACAAGACTACTTGTGGCCACGTTCGATTAATTAATTAGTCCTAAGATGGTATGATGGTATTCTGTCTTTCTACTGTTTTATTATATTATACTAGCATCCGCCCGCGACTACGCCCGCGTGGCATTCGGTAATAATTATTCCCTCGGGAACTTTTGACTTATCCGCGATAAAAATTACCCAATTTCCTATTCCAGGAGCTAAGGTCTAACTGTATACGACGTTTCATGAAAATCCGTTCAGCCAGCTGAGTGGTAACACACGTACAGACACACACGCACACACACACTTTTGCATTTATAATATAATAATAATAATAAATCCGGAGACAATCTTTACACAAACCGATCTAGTCCCAAAGTAAGCTCTAAAGGCTTGTGTTATGGGTACTAGCCGACGATACACATACTTATATAGAGAAATAAATACTTAAATACATAGGAAACATCCAAGACTCGGGAACAATCATTCGTGCTCATCACACAAATATTTGCCCTTACCGGGGATCGAATCCGGGGCGCTAGCTTGGGAGGCAGGGTCACTCCCAACAGTCCCAACTAGGCTAACCGCGTCTTCAAATATTAATGTCAGCATTGAATTAGTTCTTCCCATACAAACTTTCAATACACTACGGCATCCCATTTTATGGGGGAGTTTCGTTTTTAGGATTCCCTATCCCAACGGGACCCTATTATACTGAGCCTAGACCGTCCGTCCATCCGTCCGTCAGAGGCCTCTAGTTCAGCAACGGTTAGAGGTAGAAGCTTGAAATTTTCACGGAATATGTGTTGCTATGGAACAAATCAAGCAAATAATTAAAATATCACGTATCAAGTTTTTAAGTTTTTTAAGTTTTTTGCCTGACGAGAAGCTCCCCATACATTGATACCCTAAAAATTGACTGATTTTAGGCCAATTTTGTTCCAGCTGTAGTTCCAAAACGGCTTAAGTTACAGCCATCAAATTTGACCAAATTTTAGTTTATACTCCATAGTTAAACAACTAATATCAATTCAATGGTGTTCTGTTATAGAAATTTGAAAAATATATTTAAAACAAACAAGAAAATTACCGCTGCAGCTTAACAATATGCTAACTTATTCGCAGCGGTTAAAGTTATTATACAATTACTAACATAAAGTCTATTATTGATTACTTGAGACCATGCCAAATTGGCGTAGTACGGAACCCTCGATGCGCGAGTCCGAGTTGCACTTGACCCGTTTTTTAATATTTCTTGAACGTTAACCTAATTGTTTGTTTTAAGGTGCATTAATACCGATACAAAGTTTAACGCCCCAAGGCACTCCTTTAGGGGTAGTTTATTTTGTTTCTCTAACGTATATCTAATACCAAGTTTTTAAATTGATAAACTCATCGAATTAGCTTTTTCCATAGGTACTAACTTCACCCCCGCTTTTACCCCCTTCCAGTTTTATTTCGCCAACGTTTCTATCTAGCCAATGTCGTGCCTGAAATTTTCCTTAATATAATATCCAAAACCGCATTGAAATTTACCCAGCAGTTTTAAAGCTTATCGCGCACAGACAAACAGACATTAAATTCAAAAACCATTGGGATGAAAATGAAAATGAAAATGAAAATGAAAATATTTATTTTGCAAGTAGGCCTCACGGGCTCTTTTACATGTCTGAATCTACCAGCGCTTCGAAAGGTGACATTTGCTGAGAAGAAACGCCGCAAGAAACTCAGCAGTAAGTCTTTTTTTCCACTTTAAAATTACATATAACTAAAACTAACATAAAAAGTGCAACAAATAAACCTAATGGGCACAAATTAATTATCTTATACAACTAATAAGGGAGATGTATAGTCTCCGCGTCTGAACAAGTAAATTTAAGTGCCTTAGAGATGTATAAAGTCTCTAAGGGTCATAATAATAAGAATAATATTAAAACAGAGAAAACATCTAAATTGATTAATCTAGGTTACATGGAGATGTAGACAGTCTCCATGGTCAAGTATAAAGATGGAGATGTAAGGTCTCCAAATATCAAAAACAATCTGAAATATAACATTTCATGTCCTAATAATACAAATATTATTGGCTATTAAGCCAAAAGGTCAATAACAGTTTATTAAGGAGACACAATAGGAAACGGAGACAGCGCCAGGAAACGACATACAGACTCCCGGACACTACGAGGTTACACTGATGCGTTTCTTGGCCTCAGAGCTGGCCAAGCTTCTTTATCATTTAAATAATCTTCAACTCTATAATATCCTTTCTTAAGCAGCGAATCTTTAATGTACCGTTTAAATGGATTAACAGACAAGTCCCATGCTTCAAGGGGAACTTTGTTGTAGAATCTTATGCAGTTCCCCAAAAAAGATTTACTTACTTTCTTAAGGCGAAACTTAGGAACAAGGAGCTTATTCTTACTACGTGTATTAAAATTATGGACATCAGACACTTTCTTAAAACCTTTAATATTCTTGTGCGTATACAAGATCACCTCATAAATATACTGTGAAGCTACTGTAAGGATGTCAATTTGTTTGAAACGGTCTTTTAACGAATCACGGCAGCCCAGGTTGTAAATGGACCGGACTGCTCTCTTCTGTAGAATAAAGACCGTTTCGATGTCAGCCGCCTTACCCCAGACCAGGATGCCATAAGACATAATACTATGAAAATAACTAAAATAAACAAGTCGCGCTGTTTCCACATTGGTAAATTGACGAATTCTTCTTACAGCATATGCAGCAGAGCTCAGTTTGTCTGCAAGAACGGATATGTGTGGACCCCATTGTAAATTGCGGTCAAGAGTTAGCCCAAGAAAAACTGTCTGATCTACAAGAGATAGGTTTTCTCCATTTAAAGTAAGGGCTGCGTCTACCTGTGTAACATTAGGTAAAGAAAATTTAACACATTTAGTTTTCTTCGCATTAAGAAGCAAATTGTTAGCTGTAAACCATTTAAGCACTTCCTTCAAGGTGTCGTTGATATGACTATAGTATATAAGGAGCGGGCGGGCGCGCGCGTGTCCACAGCCTCCGCCGTGGAGAGCGCGGGGGCCGCCGGCGCAGCGCGGGGCGCGAGGGCCGCCGGCGCAGCGCGGGGCGCGGGGGCCGCCGGCGCAGCGCGGGGCGCGAGGGCCGCCGGCGCAGCGCGGGGCGCGGGGGCCGCCGCCGCAGCGCGGGGCGCGAGGGCCGCCGGCGCAGCGCGGGGCGCGGGGGCCGCCGGCGCAGCGTGGGGCGCGGGGGCCGCCGGCGCAGCGTGGGGCGCGGGCGATGCCTGCACGTCGCGGCGCGCGGGGCCTGCGGGGGGCGCGGGGACCACACACTTGTCCAGTGTAGTTGCATGCGAACAGAAACACATGTGATTAGTTATAAGAGAATCATAGCGTTCTTCATTTTCACGACACATGTCTACTAATTCCGATGCAACCCTCACTTGCTCATTGAGCTCCTTCTTGCTACTTTCGTATTTAGCACTAATGTCTCTAAGGGAGACCTCGAGCCTACTGATGTTTGATTGCAGGCTTTGTGTGACACTGTCATATAACGAATTTTTGGCCTCTAATTCGTAACTACATGTTTTTAATTTATTAATTAACATATTACGCTGATTAATTAATTGCACATTCTTTTGCAATCTGCTTTTAGATTTTATTAATTTATGCGTGCGCTTAATGAACTTCTTAACCTTAATATATTTTTTAAGTTTATTTTTACTTACAAAGTAACAAGGCGCCATCGTTGAGTCATCTCTAGTTAGGTCTATAGTAGGATAACCGGAGTCTCGCTCCTTGTCCATTACCAATTTAGCACTAGGACGGCTGCCTACCAGTTCTTCATAAAGGCCTTGGGTCTGTGCGGCCTCATGTTGCTCACAAACATACCGCAAATCACATTTTTCCTTGTGAGCATCCCGTAATTCATTTTCCAACTCAGAGATACGGTTCAATACGACTACATATTCTTCGGCACACTTATCAAATGTAGCTATTGTTGTTTTTAACTGGTGGAGCTCCTCAAGGATGGATAAATGCTCGACGTGTAGTGCTGCCAGTTGGGTTTTTAACTCAGAGTTTCTGTCTACAACCATATTGATCTCGTCTTCGCTGTCTTCCCTTTCTTTTAGCAGTTTTTCACACAGAGTTTTCGATGCCTGCAGTTCTTCTAAAGCTGCCCTCAATTGCAAATCATGCTGGCGTGCCAAAGCCCTACGAGTCTGTACTTTTGGGCTCATGTTGGCAGCCAGTTTGAAAGCCACTGAAAAGCAACAAAACAACTGAGAGGGATGTAGGTTTGCGAAAGTCACCAATAATGTTAGAGTGTTCGTTTACTATGTATTTGTGGAGTAAATGAGAGTTATAATGTCTGTGGCAAATGTTACTTGTCTTCAACTTCGCTTCCACTTTACGTCAAACCAAGCGAGACTGAACGGCGCCAGGTGTGTATTAACGTTGCTCACAGTACTGAGCTTTGCAGAGTGTTCCAATGTGTTATATAATGCAAGTAACAATGTATTTAAAATATTAAAATAGGCAAAATACTCCCCCGGTTTATGCGCAGGTTCAAATTTTTCCGTTGACAGGCGGTCGAACAATTTTCGCAATTGTTTAGCGTAGCAGCGACGCTTATAATAGTCACAAACACTTAATTTAGTAAAAAAAGGTAATTACAAACTACTGTGCACTAGGAAAAGGTACTATTACAAGAAAAAAAAAAAAAAAAAAAAAAAAAAAAAATGTGTTGTATGTATTGCTCATTCTGAAGCCCCCCATCGCATTTAATGAAATGCATGAAGCTTCTTCTACGTTATATGTATACATATGTAATACCCAATTTTTCAATTTGATAATTGTAATATTTAATTATATCACCCGACTGCAGCGAAGCAAGAAACAAGGTTATGTTTGGCGACGCGGATAGCCTAGTTGGTAGTGACCCTGCCTCCGACGCAAGCGTCCCGGGTTCAATCCCCGGTAAGGGCAAATATTTGTGTGATGAACACGAATGTTTGTTCCTGAGTCTTGGATATTTCCTATGTATTTAAGTATTTATTTCTCTATATAAGTATTTATATCGTCATCTAGTACTCATAACACAAGCCTTTAGAGCTTACTTTAGGACTAGATCAATTTGTGTAAAGATGGTCCCCTGATTTATTATTATTATTATTATGTTTTTCACGAGTAGGTATGTATGTATTGTGTTTGTGATTATGTGTATGTAATCTCTCCTTTAGTTAGTTACCACCTAGAGCCAAAACGAATGAACCGATTGTAAACAAATGGGGTATCAAACGATTCAGGCCAAATGCCCGAGTGAGATATTAGGTATAGTCCATATGAGGTTACTTGAAATCCTGATGCTAGAAGACATTTTGTTTCTTGATATGTTTCCACATGTGCAGTGAATTATTCTTATTTCTGACTCTTTATTTCATTATTGTATAACGTCGCTGCGCGTGCAATACCGCGGAAGAGCACTTTGTAAAAACCGCATATCTGCGTTTTTTTGCGATTTTACAGGAACAAGAAAAAACTGAATATCTCAATCATTTAAGTCAGTTTTTTCTTGTTCCTGTAAAATCGCAAATAACGCAGATACGCGGTTTTTACAAAGTTCTCTTCCGCGGTATTGCACGCGCAGTGACGATAAGTATTGCCTACAAAACCGAATAAAAACATGTGAAAACACATAGCAAAAAAGTCAGGAAAACCTCCATAACAAATCATTTTACATGGTTCTTGATAACTCTCGATACTAATGAAAAGTATTGCCTGTGATCGATTCATTACACGTTTTATCAATCATTGAAACGGAAGTTTTCGTCTATAATCAGCAATGTTTCATAACATCTCTGAAATAAATTGCTTTTTGATCTGTGGGAACAAAACTGGTCAGTGTTAAGGTTTAGTGCAGCATTGTGTAACCATTAGGGACCTACCGTTCAGTTTTCACGCCATGGGCCACGTATAGGAATTATGATAACACAGACGCAAAACGTACGATAACTTATACATATAACGAAATTATTCTAGACCGAAAACTTGTGAACATAGTTGCTTTTTATGTCATTTTTATTGACCTATTTAAACAAAACGATTTTAAGTTAAATCATTATTATTGCAGTCACAGTGTTTTTTTCTTACATATCGCGAAGTTCTTATCGGCGCGGCGGCGGCGTTGCGTATAAACTCGAAATGACATTATTCAGTGTTTCAGCAAGCAAACACTCTCACGGGTCAGTGATATATTTTTAAATTATATTGTGCATTGTTTAATCTTGATAACACAGTAAGTCATAGCAATGAGCAGTGGATTGAAACTTTTTGGAACTTACAGCGCGAAAGTAGAAGCTAGGCAGTGATACACTTCGGTTAACGAACTGTCCCGTCTTCATGGCGAGTTAATTACCATTGATTGGTGTGCATGGTCGGCACCTATCACATCAGCCGGCCCCGGGCTCACAGTGCGCTCGGGAACCGACAGCTAAGCATCAATCACGACTCCATCATCCACCCCTCTGAACATTGCCTTGCCGTTCCGAGCTGCGAACAATCCTTTGTGACTTTGACTATCGACATAAGATCCCACAAATATGCGAATCCAACGGCGTTATAACTTGAGCAGTGTTCCAGGTCTTCATTACAACATCATGGTAAGTTTTAAGTTATGTTTATTTACAACTAATTCACGATGAACGTCATTATTTCAAACTGTATTAACTTAGTGCGCTTAAGATACTTAGTGCCAGTGTAATATAATTCTTGTTTTGTAGGCATAGCAAAATGGACATGGGGATAAATTAACCACGGTTTTGCCTCAGTTTGACATTTTATTTATATGATATTTGACCGTGACTTCGGTCATTATAGTGTATAAAATCGCATTAAAAGTGGATAAGAAACATATTATAACTGTCTGATTATAAAAACGACCTACCTACCATCTAGAAAAGTAATCAGTTGTCACATATCATCAAACAACTTACTCACATATTCCATTATATTTAAGTGTTCATCTATTTGGTGTCTTGATCTTTTATATAACTAAATGATAATATAAGTAATATATAGTTACTACTGTTACAGCGACGCTGATACTAAGCTATTAGATGCTATATTGGTGATTGTGATTCTGTTGTATTACATAACCTCAGTTATTATTTGTGCTGACGTTGAGTGTTTGTAATTGTTAATTATAATAGATTAAACATTAAAAACAAAATACTGGTAAGTGTTCATGTTTTTATCTCGCTGTATCAAGCTGAGATGCGAATGCGTGTATCGTCATCATCATTATATTTAAGAGCAGAGCCTCTTCGACACAGGGCCGGATTTACGGGAGGGCATCCGGAGCAACAGCCGGGCCTCAAAAGAGGAGCCCCCACAATAGAGACCGAAAACAATAATCTTGCACAATTATATTGATCGCCAGTAGATGATATGACGGTCAATCATCATCTACGTTATATTTTAGTCTAGGGGGCCTCCACTCCTTTGTTGCCCCAGGGCCTCCAGACCTCTAAATCTGGCCGTGATTTGACATTGCGTAAGCCTAAGACCGCACAGGCAGGTGGATTGCTTAGTGCCTAGAGCCTAGCGAGTCATGTGACTATGGAAGGCGCCAAGCGCGCCGTGCGACCGGTGCTGAGAAATCTAGAACGTTTGTTTTAGCCAAGGCTCTAGGCGCTAAGCAAGCCACCTGCCTGTGCGTTTCTAGCCTAAGAGATGGATATCGCGATGGTTTTACAAGGCGGCCGCCTTTACGGTCAAATTAATAAGAGCTATCATATCGTAGCAAAATAATTTGCGATATCGTTTAGGCAATGTCGAGTACAGGCCCTGGACTCTTGGCGGTGGAGTCATCACCATTCATCCCTGTCCTCTGCGAGTGCCTTGAGGTCTTAATACGACACACATTTGCTTTTTCCTTATCTTTATCGAACTATGCATGTCTAGGCCTTGCTGTTCGGATGAATATAATGAAGTACAATAATACATTTATCATGGTCTTATTGTTTTTTCATGCCCCCTCGAATTTTTAATATTTGAGCAATTTGAATTACCAAATTATTTTGAGGTCACCAATATATCCAATAAGTGTTCCGGTTACTGATACCTATCTTATCTTATCTTAGAGAGTGGGGTCCTTACGGATACACTTTGACCCTATGGGATCTTTTGTGTAACGACCCCTCTCCTAATCACTTTAGTTCTTGGCATTAACAACCACTTTAGTGAAGCGGAATATGGAGCATAGTGGTAGTGCCTTGAATTCCCCTGGTTCTTGATGTCAATTGCCAACGATTTTCATTCTCAGTCTGGCGAGGGCGTCACATTCACGCATGATGTGTTTCATTGTTTCTTTCTCTCCACCACACATTCTACAGACTGTGTCGTCACAAAGTCCCATCTTGTCTAAGATACCTAGGTAAATCACAAGTTTGCTACTTTTTACCGCCGTGACAAAATTTTAGATTTATTTAGCATTAGGCTTGATTTTGTTTATGAGTAACTGACTCAGGCTGAGGCAGAAAATAATCTGACTGTTCGTATTTGTTCCTAGCTTTTATTTAGTCAGAACCACTACTTTTAAATCTTTTTCAAGGCTCGACATCCATTTTCTTACAGAATTCCAACTTGAGAGTTTATTAGAGGAATACGAACATTTGTTCGCATCACGTAAAGAGCGCTGACGGCCATATAAATATGGCAGTCAGCGCTCTTTTTACATGAAGCGACCTGTAACTAGGTGTTGCAAGTTCCCTGATAGAGAAGAAAACTTCAATAAAGGTATCAATTACAACTTGTTTTTAAAGAAGTTCCCAGAAAGTGCCCGCAGGTTGTCTCGTAGAGCACTGATCAATGATAATTTATCAAAGAACAGCATGCTTTCTATCGTGGAGTCATTAGGTACTAATAGATGCTTACGTTACCAGTTTAAGCCTACCCTTTCTCACATTCCAAAAGTATGTAAGCTGCCTGCTTAGGTACGTCTAACTGATGGCCAAAGACGTTTAACATGTTGCACATCTAAGGTATTTCAAAAGAGCAATTAAGTAAGTGAAGGTGAAGGAATTATTCGTACATGTTATGCCGACCGTCCCATGGTAATTAGACGAATTTTCAAACAAATCTTACGATACTTAGCAAAATAACGTAGGTATTAACCTTTGACTGCTACCGTGCACATCAGCGCGACTGTCGGTGGTAATTGACGCATGCGCGGACACGCGATTCTACAGAAATAATCCAGACATTACCTCGAAAAAAAACGGGTTAGAAATGCAGTGAACCGAGAAAGCTGATTTTTGTATATTGGCGACCAAGATTTCCTATGTGCACAACTACTTGAGTTATTACAGAAAATACCTACCAAAATTGTTATATGCGTGTCTATATTTTTTGAGGAGTTCCATCGATTCCACATAGATCCTCTCATCAGACCTTATCTTTGACTACAACGGAGCCAACTTAGAGGTATACGCTATCGACTGAAAAAAGAATCATCCAAATAGGTCCAGCCATCTCCGAGTAATCGGGGAAAATAATTAAAAAATGAAAAAAAAAAGATTCCGACGAATTAAGAACCTGTCGTTTTTTGAAGTCTTAAAAAGTAACCAAAAAGTATCTTATCGCAATGTTCCTATCCCGACGGAGAGCCGAGTTATTGCGGAAAAATTAGCATTAGAACATGTAGGTAATTATTAGGATCTATAACATTAGATGAAGCTATTTTTAACCGACTTCAAAAAAAAACCGAAGGAGGAGGTTCTCAATTCGACGCGTATATTTGCTTTTTATATATTAATATATCGCTCGTTTAAAATCAAAAAGAAATAACGTGAAATACAAATCTATTCCAAATTCAATTCTAACGCGGTTGAGTAAACTTTAAAACAAAAGTGAATTTCGTTTGGACTTATTCCCTTTTAATTTTAAACGTGCGATATATATATTTAGGACACACATTTTAAGCTTTTTAATGATATTAAGGCAAACGATGATTATGTCAAAAGTTAGTAGATGATTTGAAATTAAATGCTATGAAAAAAAGGGCAACTGAGGGGATACCCTTGACTAACTACATAATACTAATCTACTAATATTATGAATGTGAAAGTACGAGAAGCTGTTTGGATGTTTGTTCCTCTGTACCTAAACTACCTAACGCGCAAACGGCTGGACGGACCTGCACGTCTAGCACGACCTGCCCGCGAGTCGTTTGTCGCTCAGTGCATCCCTTACATACTTAACTAGTTTGACAGAGACGCACTGAGCGACAAACGACTCGCGGGCATGTCGTGCTAGCCCTCCAGGGTGAAATTTGACAGACAGAGAAATAAACCATAGAATACATTTCATACCCATCCCACGCGAGTAAAGTTGCGAGTACAGCTTTATACCATTTATTTAAGTTGTCCGTTTTATTTGAAATTTATAATTTTTCTCCTAAGACCTAATTGATACGCTTAGCTTACTTATAAAAATAGTAAATAATACGTACCTATATGTCTATATCTAAATTAACTATACCTAGGCTAGGCGCGATATTTGTAAAAGGATATTATGTAATTTACAATTTGCTTAGTATGCTTTTTCCCAGTACAATAAATGCATAGGATAAAGCAAGCAAACTTATGATACGCAACAGGCGATGCCGCGGGAAATCTAGTAAGATTGCTTCTTCTAATTGTTTGGAATGTAAGACAGACTACGTGACCATCGCCCTTTTAAGGAATGTCCACGCGTGCGATGAGCTGTTGCGCCGTTGGTCGCAGCGTAGTTAAGCTTTCCAGAACTATCCGGTTCGAGGAAGCTCCAACCAGATCTCAACCGGATTATTTCGCCTCGCCTATGATGTTGTTATCGCTTCATACCGTAAGGGCTATGAGCGTCTCGAATTCATTCAGTCAATTTAATACTGAAACCATTAGCTGCACAGAATCGTAATGGGTAACTGTAACGTAATGTAATCTCAGTTTTTATTCAGAGTACCTACCTTTGAGCAGTAATATAACCCAATGGATACAATATAACATACGATTTTCGAGGCACCCCAGAGGATTTATTAAATGATAAACATTGTCATTGGATATCGTTAGTAGGTCTTTTAATGCGTTTTACGGCTAATTATCTGATAATGGACCGGTCACGCCTTTTGACTTTTCGCAATTGAAAAATAGCTTGTCTGATGGAATCAAATTGATCCAGCGAAAATTATTTCGTTGAGCGGCCTGTATCGGCCCACTCACCGATTATGCAATTAATTACACTTCACGTTTAACGACGTGATTGATACGAATGTGTTTTTTTTAATAGTTGCCCGGTATAGAGGCTAATTTGAAGATACGTCCATAATATAAATAAATATTTCACAACATTCGACATTTTACTAAAATTCGTATTATTCGAATACATATTTCCTATTAAAAATGAGTGGAACATTTTGTTTCAGATCTATGTATTGCTCTTAGCATCGTATGTTGCTCTCACAGTAGCGACACCAAGTTTACCTAGTACTGTACATAGCGTAAACAGAAGCAGTGTGCCACACCCAAATGTCTCCGAGATCAGCCAATTGTTCCACTGGGAGGACTACAGCGTGTTGGCCACCATGCTCGTCGTTTCCTGCGCGATTGGCGTCTTTTATGCGTACTTTGGAGAAAAACAAACTACCAGTGATGACTTCCTGCTCGGAGGGTCGTCCATGGGCACATTTCCTATGGCCTTAAGTTTGGCTGCGAGGTAATACCAATCCAATCACCTCTTGACATTTTGATTAATTTCTTTTTAACTACTCGTTAATGTGGTATGCTACATAAAACAATTATTTTACGGTATGTAATATTTATATTTTCAGTTTCATAACGGCCATAGAGTTGTTAGGCAATCCTGCAGAAATGTACATCGGTGGTGCACAGTTTTGGATGATTTGTGTTGCCTTTATACTGGTTGTGCCGATCACCAGTCAACTGTACCTGCCCGTGTTCATGAGATTACGGCTAACTTCTTGTTACGAATACTTGGTAATAATTTAATACATTGATTATAAACGTACAGATATAGTGAATAATATGTTTCCATCGGTAAAATTCAGATCTCAATCGAAAGACGACGGGACCCGAAGTGTCAATTAATTATTGTATTCAATGAGTGACATGTTTATATTCATTAATATGAAACTTTATTATTAACTGTCAAATGTCAAAATGAAAAATGACAGAATGGTATGATGGGTACTGGCCACCAATTCTCGATGCATTCGAGATAATGTCGATTCCGAGATTAAACGTCAGATTCATACAGTTGTGCCAAATGACTGCATGCACTGACGTTTAATCTCGGTTGTGAGATTATCTCGAATGCACCGAGAATTGGGGGCCTGCTGAAGCTGATTGAGAGAGCACGACAATACGCACTTTTCCGATAAAACACGATGGAAACTAATTATGCACTACATCTGTGTGTCGTTTCAAATTTTTCGATTCGTACGGAGTACGAGATCTTAGAAAATCGTTTAAGTTTTACCGAAGCTTTTACGAAATTCTTAAAGTTAAAGAAGATAATTTCATAGATTTCATTTCCTATGTAGAATATTCTTAGATCTCACTTACTATTATAATAGTATATTAGTATTAAAATAGTGGATTTTTTGGGTTCCGTACACGGAAAAAAAGATGTCTTGAATCAAGACAATATTGCCTTGGTCAAGACAATCCGTGATTTGCATATAACGGGACATATATTGTCTTGAACCAAGTATATATTCTCGTTTGAAGTGATTGGTTTTTTGGCTCCAGATATTATTGTCCGGTTAAGTAAATATATAATTATATGTAAACAATATTTCCAAGAATATTCTTGAATCAAAATATCTTCTTTTTTTTTCGTGTAGGTACCAAATTTTGTAAAGCCCGTATACTCTACTTGCAAAATTAATATTTTGAAATTGGATTACTTTGTTGTCCATCTGTCCGTCTGTCTGTCTGTCTGTCTAAACTCTTTTTTTTTTCACAAACCGATCTCTAATCTGGCACAGTTGTAACATAAAAATGATCACACAGAATGTAAGTAAAATTATACACAATAGAGCAAAAAAAAAACAATCAACCAAAAAATAATTTATTTTTGCCACATGCGGTATGTCATGTCATGGATCTGAAATTATGTAGCAGTAAAATATTTTATTCATTTATTTACAATGCATTGTTATACGTCATCGATGGAGATATGCTAAAAAAAACCGGCCATGTGAGAGTCGGACTCGCGCACGAAGTGTTCCGTATCTATAAAAACGTCAAAACAATCACGTTTTTTTGTATGGGCCCCTTAAATATTTTTTATATTCTTTTTTTAGTATTTGTTGTTATAGCGGTGACAGAAATACATCATCTGTGAAAATTTCAACTGTCTAACTATCACGGTTTATGAGATACAGTCTGGTGACAGACGGACGGACGGACAGACGGACAGCGGAGCCTTAGTAATAGGGTCGCGTTTTTACCCTTTGGGTACGGAACCCTAATAAGAATACTATAAATCTACATAAACATGATCAAAAAAATACAAAGGTCTCTATAGCTTCTATAGTAAGAGAAAATAAAAAAGACTACGGTCATGAATTACGGGTTTTAACCGCAACGTTACTAATGGGAACTAATATTAAGAAGATTTACCTGGATGTTTCGTTATTAGAACGGTATCGGACAGGTTCTTGTTTTTATTCCATATACGTATACCTACTTAGAGTTCTAATTGCTTATATAGTTCGATAACTTTCGAATGTTGATAAAATTTTCTATGATACCAACGGCACTATATTACCATGATATGCATGATGTGCATCCATGCATCGTCCGAGGTCTGTAACAACGCAACAAGGGGGCCCTAGTTAGAGTAAAGAAGTACGATGCTACGGAACCCTTTGGGCGCGAGTCCAATTTACACGACCAGCTTTTCATATAAATTATACAATATCGTTCTCTAAAGTGACGAGCAGTAGAAATAGAAACTCTCTAGGAACGGCTCGAGTTTGTTTGCGTGAGTACTAAATGAGTATTATTTACAGGAAGTAAGGTTCTGCAAGTCGATCCGAGTGTACGCGAGCACCCTGTATATGTTACAGATGATACTCTACACGGCAGTCGCTGTGTATGCGCCAGCGCTCGCACTTTCTGATGGTAATTATTGCAACATTAATAAGTTACAGTGTAATATTACCTTTTACCCTTTCCTTCTAGGTTCTAACGCTAGCTTATGCCAGCACATTAAGAGTAGTGTGAATCTACGGCTTTTCATACAACACGCGATAACGATTTCCACCCCTTAAAGATTAACCGACGTTGACCAATTTTTGATTGGTTGTCAGTCAGGACAAAACCCAGGTCTATACGTTTTGGTTTTTTCACTATAACCAATAAATTCAGTTTTATTGTAGTTTCAGTATTCTCATACAAAACTAAATGCGGCGATTATTTGACTTTGTTGATCTTTAATCCATATTCAAAAAACTTATAGACCTAGATTTTGTTCTGACTGACCTATCAAAAATGGTCAAAATCGGTTAACATTTAACGGGTGGAAATCGTTATCGACTTTTGTATGAAAAGGGTGATTTTTGCCGTTGGTTCACAGTCCTCCTAACGCACAGAGGAGGATGGGTATTTAAAAAAAAAAAACGCCTAAAATGGAAAGGAAATAAACTTGATAAAATATCCCATCATCATGATGACATCCTTATATATTATTATGCCATATGAAGATTTTCAGGTTACGAGTTAAGACGCTTTTAAATAGGATAATAATAATAGGTATAAAGATTTATAGCATTTTTAATGCACATACGTTACGTATATCATGACAAGCAATTATGAAGATTTCATCACATTTTAGAGCCAGCGTAATAAGTACTTTAAGAGAAGTGTCAAACGGGCTTTTCATTCAAAAGGCCATAACCATTTCCACCACTTAAATCTCAATCGATATTGACCATTTTTAATAGGTTGTCAGTCAGAACATAATCTAGGACTATACGTTTTTTTTTTTTTTTCAATATGTATAATTAATAAATTCAGTTTTATTGTTGTTTTAGAATTTTCATACAAAACTAATTCCGGCGATTATTTGACTTTCTTGATCTTTAATCAATATTCAAAAAACGTGTAGGTAGACCTTGAATTTGTTCTGACTGACCTATCAAAAATTGGTCAAAATCGGTTAACATTTAAGGGGTGGAAATCCTTAACGCTTTTTGTATGAAAAGGGTGATTTTTGCCGTTGCTTCACTGTCCTCATAATACCATGTCCACCATGTCGGTGTAGCACCATGTGTGCGCTCGCGAGCTGTCAATGCCTTTATCAAAGGGGTTAAAGCGACAAGGTACTAGAGTGTGTAAATACTTATGACGCTGATGGCCGAATTCAGAAACGCCACTCAAGCATTTGACTAGATATTAAGTAGTTAAATGCCCCTCAACTAGCTGTCAACCTATATAGTAACGTCACTGAAACGTCACTTTAATTAAAGCTCAATTTGAGTGGCCTTTCTGAATTCGGCCAACATTGTGTGTAACGTACATAAAAAACGATACGGCGCATTAACGTTTGAGAGTATTTCAAAATTAATTTCAAACAATAAATATAGGTGAAGATGCTTTTGTTTAGCCGTAGGTATGCATTAACTCGCACTCATCAGATCGTTTTCTGCGATAATGACGGTAAAGTACCATTACAGAACAAGTATCTTACATAATTTGCAATACGATACCATGCAACTACTGGAGCAACGCAATAACAGTAGATATATCATTCGAAGCTACACAGATAGACATCCATAGGAAGAAACAAAAGATACGCAATCCTCCATTGAAATTTTGCAACTAAAACGGTAGCCATACAAGGGATCAAATTAGGTATTCAATGTCGTAGGATAGTGACAGTAATAGTCACTTACATAAGCCCCCATACTAAAACTTTTACGTGACTTGATGGTGACATGATTGTTAGGTATTTAACCGCACGTGCGAAGGTTTTTATGACTGTACTGTACATGAGCCAACCGTCATGCACAATACTCGAAATCTTTTGAGAAGCAGAATCATCTGAAACAAAAATTAGTCGTTTAGCTCTTGAGTAACTTTATGATTTTGCTCTAACTACCTGCAAATAAAAAACAAATAATATTCTTACGTATTAAAATCTTAATTGAAATATGAATATGCTTCCGAATGACATACCATGCCATCAAAATGTTTATCAGTGGTTCAATGGGATGAAGTAATCAATTGAGTCATATAATTATGTTTATGAGGGCTGAGGCATTCCTAATAATTATACACATCAAACAACCAAAAGTATCTATGTATAATTCTAGTCACGTATCAGCCAGTATCAGTCTAATAAGTTACCTACTCAAATCGTTTAAAATAAAGTAGGAAGAAGTATGCGTACAAATGCCGGCTCTACGCGGCAGTAAAACCGACCATAGAAATGGTCCGTAATTGTACCAAGCTATTATTACGGAATAACATTCTGATTTCTAAGTATAATAGAATAGAGTGTGTGCAGTTAGTGTCTTGTAGGGCGTAAGAATAGAATTTTCCCACCGCAATGTACAGGCGTGTGTCGCAATCGTAACGACTTCAGGCCAGGGGTGTGACGCTAAAATAACACTTCGTTCATGAACTCAACGGCGAGCGTAACTTGACCCGCCAGTGCCCGTAAACTACATGTTAGTGCTAGTATTCGACCGGCGTTGTATTTTGACGCAGCCGGCAATGGACATACTGCCCTGCTAAGCCGAAAAGCGCTATCTCAATCATAGTAAGTTTTGAGTAATAGACTTTATGACAATAAACAAAAGGTCGATTTCCTCAAACATTCTCTGATTGAGATAGCGCTTTTCGGCTAACTCCGCATAATGCCTACGAGTGCAGGTCAATTTATGATTGTCGGATGAAATGAGTGACGAGATTTGTTAGCTAGAATCACATAGCTGGCCTGACGCTGCTTAGCTTGAGGAGACCGGGGCTCCGCACTTTTTACAAGAGCAACGCAAGTGTAACAATGTGAGCAAAGGGCTCTTCTACATAGTACGTACAGTCAGCGTCAGAGAAAGGTAACCTCCTCAGTTCAGCTACGCCATATGGGTTACTTTGCTCTGACGCTGGCTGTACAAGTACCTAACCAAGCTAAACTTTTCGAAAATTAACTTCTGGCTTCATTTTCTTGACACAGTCATTAACATATGTCCCAGCCAATTAGGCGTATTACTTTTGATGATGGCCAACGGCCGACTCAAATGTTTCATTATTCTTTGTAATACAATCTGCGATATATAGTGGAAACTAAACGGGACAGTGAAAGTACCTAGATGCCATATCAAAGACGACACAAAGAAACGTCTATGCAATATGTTGGTGTGCGGCATCACGCAAGTGTCCATTCTTACGTAATGGGATGACAATAGCGCATTTTAATTATTTAAAGGTATACTTCCTCACATGAATAAAGCATGGTTTACAACTTCATTCATGTAATTATAAACCAAACTCCAGTGGAGCTCATTAAATTTCGTTTATTTCAATTAATATGTTATCCTCGCTGTACAAACTCAGTTGCTTAATTCCGCACGTGTTAGGTATGGAGTCTAGTAAATGGTCAGCGGGCCGGTTCAGTATCCGAAGCACATCGGGTGCATTCCGCGGAACGTGCTGCGCCCGCGCCGCACAATGCGTGAGGGCTCGCGCTTGCGCCAAACTTGCGCGTTGCACTGCTGCACTCCCCATATAAAGCTGACATAAGACCACTTTTCATGATTTATGCTCGTCCGTCCCTCTAATGGGAGGCTTTATGCAGTTAGCTATTTTGGCGTCAGTGTGCTATTATTGCAAAATCGTAGCTCTTCAAAGACAAATGTTCGAGGAATATTAATGATTTGTTTTGTTACGTTACAACGTAAGTTATAACTGATGATTTACTTAGGTTACGAGGCCTGAAAGATAATAAAGTTAGCGCTATTTGTTTTGAATACTTCTATAGTAGTTTATGCAACGGTTGCATAATGATAGGCCTTAAAACACTAGTGCGGTTTTATGAAACGAGCTTTTAGCGAGTTTCATAATAAGATCGCACGTGTGTTTTAAGGCCAAATTATGCAGAGTTGCATACATAACTTTATCTACACACTAAATCCTCCATGATGGGTTCAGAAACAATATTTTCTGGCAACAAGTTATTTGTTGCAATCGTGGCTGCATATTTCCGATATCCGGCGCATTTTCACATCACACACACTCCGATAAGACTACTTACTATTCATATTTTCAACTAAAATGTAAATTACAAACAAATTTTTCTATTCAATTCAACAAAATTCTACTTTCGTTCAGCAATACGTCAACATAATGGCGGCCGTCCGTCAAGACCATTTTTTTTTTAAATCATAGACAAACGGATGAAGTCTCTATTCTCACGTCACTCGAGATCAAATATTGTGCAGTTTATATTTAAAAAAATACTGAATTGACGTTTCGTATCAATAACTGTTTTAATATCTATGGATACTAGAATAGAGACCCACTTGAGTTTTGACAGCTGTTCCAAATTTAATCTCATTTCTTTACTAAAAACGATAAAGAAGTCATGTTATTTCTTCATCGTAGCACTGGTTTTTCCTAATTGGTTGTCAAAATGGTGGTCATTGCCTACGGTTTTTGATTAACCAATGGAGGTTTTATGATATGGGTGACGATAAAAGATTTTTCACATCTTTATAAACAAATATTTTCTATAATGTCTGCTTAATAGTAGCTAACGATAATTTTTCATCTTTTTACAGTTACTGGACTTAATACGTATCTAGCAGTTACGTTAGTTTACGTGGTATGCATTTTTTACGCTTCTCAAGTAAGTGAATAATTTAAGCAATAAAAATAATAATATTTTGAACACTAACACACATTTATCTAGTTCTAAACTAGGATTCCCTGTACTATGGGTACTAGGACAACAACAATACGAATAAATACATAAATACTTAACATCCACGACTCAGGTCATGCGCTATCGAGTCAGTCATTGAATTTTATTGATGTTACTGTGTTGTGGTTACAACGATTATGACTAGGTTATTGTTTTCAGGGAGGTATGAAAGCAGTTATAATGACGGACACGTTCCAGTCGGCAGTGCTGTTGGGCTCGCTGGTGGCGGTGCTGGGCATGGGCGCCGCGCGCGTCGGCGGGCTCGGCGTCGTCTGGACGCATGCGAGACAAAGCAACAGGCTGCACTTCTTCGAGTAATATACAAATTACTAGGGCTAGGACATTTGGTAGCACGCCATGGTTCATAAGTATTTACCACGTGGAATCGCTATTTGTTGTAGTATTATTTTTAATGACATTTGTTACATATCATGATTGCATGATTAATGCAATAATATAAAAACCGGACAAGAGCGAGTGAAACCCGCGTGGAAAGGGTTCCGTTCCATACATGATTAACTGAAATTTCCTATGTTACTTTAAGTACCATAGACTTCTTATAGATTTCCCTGTAATCTATAGGTAAAGAACAATTTTTTGTATTTTTTTTTTCAAAATTTTAGGCCCGGTAGTTTCGGAGATAAGGGTGGGAATGGTCAATATTCGCCTATTTTCCAAAATAACTTCCAAAGCATTAATTTTAAAATTCCAAAAAAACATATTTAAGATCCTCACAATACATACATACATTTGATATGTCACATGATATAGTTTGCGTAACTTTTTTTTTAATTTTCTAATTTGCGCCCCAAAAGCGGGCCCCATGTTCAAAATTAATTTATTTACGTTACGCATCCCTGTTGCGGTTAACAATGCACATATGTATACCAAATTTCAAATCAATCGTTCTATTAGTTTCGGAGCAAATTGGCTGTGACAGACGGACAGACAGACGGACAGACAGACAGACAGACAGACAGACAGACACAAGAGTGATCCTATAAGGGTTCCTTTTTTTCCTTTTGAGGTACGGAACCCTAAAAAATAACGATCCGTTCTTTTTATCCTTTTTATGATGATCACACAATTATTCCTGAAGCAAGTGTCCCCTCCGACTTTAAGTAGATAGATATTCTAAAATATTAGAAAGTCTACAAAATAAAATAATAATGTTTCCGTTTTAGTTATTATTAGTTAAATGTGTTCTGTTATTTAAAAACTTTAAAAAATTTCAAATGCTTTCATTACGCTCTTTACGTTTGTAAGACATGGATATATAGGTAAGCAAATACAATATACAAATATATCATATATGTAAACAATAGACTCCATGGTACTTTAGAACACATTACAATTGCGAATAGCCTCTTAGATGGACGGCGTGCTAAAGATCACAAGCTGCATCACACCCACGACCCACCAACTTTAAAGGCTGTAGTGTTAAATCCAGATAAACAAACTTATTTAATTCCAGTCGATGATCGTCACGAATGATTTGAGAATTAGCTTTCTATAAAGTGAAAACTTTCGATGCATGATATGATGTAAGTAACCTGTTACAGTGATTGTAACGCGAATAATATTACGTACGAGTACGTACTTCAAATTTACTTGTAAACACGTACTAGCTGTCAACATTAATTTCGGTCATGCGAAGGGAAAATAAGAGCCGCAAGAAGTGAGCGGCTAATTTCCAAAGCCGGATGGATTAAAGCAGGGTTCCTTAAGGGTGTAAGACCTCCTGAGGGGTGAATTTCATGTGTGCCGGGTCCGTGGCTGCACGGTTCATTATTAAGTGCCTAATATAATTAACTAGTGGCTCCGTGAGCTGTAGACCTCGCGACAAACTTAACTTTGCCGTTGGAAAACTGATATCCCCATGCATCGACAGTAGACGTAGTCAATTTTCCAACACCGCAAATAAGTTTGTAATCGCAAAAACCCCCATAACTTCGCCATTTTGAAAAACAACAAGTGCGAGTTAAACTCGCGTGGAGAGGGTTCCGTTGCGTACATGATTATCTGAAATTTACTAGGTTGCTTTAAATACCATAGACTTCTTATAGGTTTTCCTGTATCTATAGGTGAAGAACCATTTTCTGTATTTTTTTCAAAATTTTATCCCCAGTAGTTTCGGAAATAAAGGGAGGGGGGGGGGGAATAGTCTATTCTCGCCTATTTTCCTAAATAACTTCCAAACTGTTTTATTTAAAATTCTAAAAAATATATATTTAAGTTTCTCACCATATAGGTAGCAAAACTCTTTCATTTGATATATCACACGATATAGGTAGCAAAACTTTTTTTATAATTTTCTAATTTACCCAATAAAAAGGGCCCCCATGTTTAAAATTCATATATTTACGTCACGCGGCCGTGTTGCGGTCACCGACTTACATATGTATAGGTACCAAATTTCAACTCAATCGGTCCAGTAGTTTCGGAGCAAATTGGCTGTGACAGACGGACAGACAGACGCACGAGTGATCCTATAAGGGTTTCGTTTTTTCCTTTTGAGGTACGGAACCCTAAAAACTATATACTTAAAAATCAAACCTGCTCACAAAATTTCACGAGAATCGGTTGAAAACTGCGGCCTGCAGACGAAAACAAATGGACAGACGCTGGACATAAGAAAGCATTTTTGTCCAAGCTGAAACGGAGACGGTTCGCTCGCTCAGTCGATTAAGATTAATTTAGTGTTGTGAATTCTAGCCGAAAAGAAGTTGCGTGAGATTTTTGAGATTTTGAAAGTGGTCCGCGGCTACAAATCTTCAAGAAACCCTGTACTCATGATGATACATATCCAACGCAAACTTTTTTCTTTCTAATGCCGTCTTTTGAATCTCGTTATTGAATAAATTTGATTGTACCTATTTGAAATATCGTTTTGAACGGCATTCGCCTCGATCGTAAATGCCGACGAGACTGCTCACGGAACGTTTCTTCAATCGTAAGCGTTACGTTTTATGTCTCGATTGTGTAAAAGAGTGAGTTTAGTAATGGAATGCATAGCAATTACCGGTGAAGGGTCACGGGTTGAACAGGTTGTCTGACTGAGAGAAACCGCAAAAAAAGCCACTCGGCCCACCGCGGGTTGCGCGCAGTATTGCTTACGACGTCAGAAACGTAGAATGCCTCCTAATATTCACATTTTGAAAACAAAATAATCGCCTATTACCCGCTATTAGGTGTCTACAGCAATTTTGTTTGCCTATACTATACTTTTACTCCTCTGCTGCACTGGGAGTGAAGAAATAGCATAGAATGCCTGCAGATGCTTATCATCCTGGCATGTCGTAAAAGTCGACTAAGGGACGGGTCCTCTCCAACATGGTGGACTATCTGTACGGGCGATGGGCTGATCACCTGTCACCATACGGTTCATCATACCATCTTAGGACTAATTAATTGAACGTGGCCACAAGTAGTCTTGTGGCTCTGCCTACTCCATTAGGGATTTCGGGCGTGATGCTATGTATGTATGTATGTATGTATGTATGTATACTATACGTTTTATAGTATTTATGGCATCTATCATATATTCTCTTATACTTCCGTCGTACCCATTGCATTTTGTAAAATGAAGCTGTTTTAAAACAACATCATGGACCCAAAATTGGCAGCAAGAATATCCTTATATAATATACGAGGGTAAATGAAAAAATAATTAGAACTGTTGGTAAAACCTCTTTGGCCGAAGCTTTGCTTTTATTTTGAACTGTCATAATTTTACAAATCTGTAGATATACGTGTCTGTCTGTTCATTATAGGGGTAATTTACAAATATATATATATAGGGAGATAAAATAAACGTAATATAGAATCCAATATTTTTTTTAGTTTTATGTGTGTTGTTTGTCTGTATGTCTATTTGTTTGAACAGGTATCACAGGAAAATTACTGGAGGGATTTTAACGAGTTTTTTACAAGTCGGTTAAGGAAAGTCCCGGGTTGTATCAAACCATTGTGTCATTGTGAAGTACAGACTACAAAAAAAGATACAGCTATTTTCAATTTAAAGTGACAGTAAAGACGAGTGGTAGTCTGCGCGTACGTAGGCGCGGGCACAACTCTTCTTCTTCTTCATAAGGCTAGGGCAAACCAAACGCAGTTGCGGCGCGTTTGCGGCGCGAACGCGGGCCCGCGCCGTTCTCTTACGGCGCGGGCGGAATTACCATGCCACACCGCGGCGGCACGGGAATTCCGTGGGAAGGTTTCGTGGATACACCCGGCAGTAAACATTGTTTTTATTTCGTCTTCACATTATTTACAGTATTTCTAGTTAAAAGTGAAAGTTACAATTTGAGATTTCGCAAAATTAACATATTAAACAATTCCCTACATTGTGGTACAGTTTGTGAAGTGCATAAGTGTCTATAAGTGGTAATAATAACGGAACTGATACTAAATTGATCGAATCTACCCTAAAATATCTACCGCTCCTCGCTATTTGGCGGAAACACCTAAGCGACGCATATTCCACGGCGCTTACGACGTTTTACGCACGAACTTTCAAGCCAAAGCACCGTTGCATTCGTTGCAGGCCGAGCTTAAAGCGCCTACTATTTATGATAGAGCAAAACCGTTAAACAGTACCGTAATGCAAGTTAATTTCTATCAAATACGAGTTGAACTCACGGTGTTATTATTGTACAAATGCAAAGTGGCAGATAAATAAAGTTTTAATGAAAAAAGTGATTTAATGTCAAAGTGTATCATAAGTGCGTAATTGAACGAAGTTACATTAAACAAACACTCCAGTAATAATACCGTAAGATGGCGCCTACATGCGCTAAGTGCAATGAAAGTGTGCATAATAAAGATGTACTCAAATGCTCAAAATGTAAGCTGCATTACGATATTCAATGCGCAGGGAGATCCCTTAAGCTCTTCCTACTGATGACGGCGGAAAGCAAAAAAGCATGGATCTGCCAGTTATGCCGCACCTACTCTAACACTCCAAATCAAGTGCCTATTAAAAAACTTACTTCAGTAAAGAATACTGATGAAAAAAACGTCACGCTTCGAAAAAAAGTTGCCAAGAGCTCATCACCTGCAGTCAATACTTCCTCTAAGTCACTACTTCCGGATAAATCTCCAAGACTTCCTTCGTCACAGCACGGCGAATTAACAAGATCAAAATCCTCTGAATCAATGTTGCACACCGAGGAATATCTGGAAGACACCCTTCAATTCCTCGATGAGGAGCAGTCAAGAAGTCTTGAATTAACCAACGATCCCACCATTGTTACCGAGCTTAAGTGTGAAATCGACAGCCTAAAAGTTGACCTGGCGTGCACTGAAAATGAACTACAAAATTCGATTATAGAAAAGAATGAACTTATGCGCCAAATCGAAAAATTAACAAAGGAAATTAGCATATTAAAAACCATATTTAAGGCTCCACAGGCATTACAACGGTCCAAAGAAACCCGTAAGCGACTATCATTATCATCGTGTTCAAGCTCTTTTGATTGTTCTACGACCAACCCACGACCAGAATGCTCTGTCAAAATTTTAACTTTGGAACGAACAATAGCTGAATTACAAAGCGAGCTCAGTAATGCACAACAGGAAATAAATGATCTCAACGAAGTTATCAACAGACTCGAAAAAAACATACTTCATTCTGCAACATCGCCAAAGGACAAATCTTTTCAGCCTGTTAGTGGAGCATCAAAACATAAGGAACAAATAAATAAATTATGTATTATATCTAGTAGTAAAAGATGTAATTTACTGCACAACATGGAAGCTAATAATTCTTATAATGAATTTGATCGATGTCATTACATCACACCCAATGTCGGAATAAACATACTATTGAAAGACTTAGACTCGAAACTGAACGGATATACAAAAATAGACTTTTGCATAATAATGATTGGCGAAATTGATTTCTATGCAACACAAGACTATGAAAAACTAGTGAAGTCAATAAGGGAAAAGTTACAACACATCACATACACAAACATTATATTGGCTTTGCCAACATATATATGTGGGGCGCCTCTATATAATTCCAGAGTCGAATCATTTAACAGAAAACTTGGTCAAGACATATTAAAGTTTAACTACGGCTCTATTTACGACTCGAATTTAAATTTGACTTTAGATCATTTTTCACACATGACCGGGAAAATTGTAAGTTCTGGAATCCAAAACATACTCAATGGGTTAATTGTCCTAATATTACACTTTCAAAAATACAACATCTGTGACGTCTATGATACGACAAACATAAGCTCCTACAACGATGAACGTCAGACGGAACCCGCCGACCACACTGCCGTCATCCAATCTGAGCTTAGCAGTGCCCCATTTTTTCGTGCAGCTCTATCAACGTGCTGCACCAAAATATAGCTGGACTTCTGAATAAATCCGATGCATTGGCTGTATACCTGGAGGAGCTTGCAACTATCGGAAAGCCTATCGATGTTATATGCATAACTGAACATTTCATATCAGAAGGCCTCGAGGAACTGGTAACCATACCCAATTTTACACTCGCTGCCTGTTTTTCCAGGGACAGTCGAAGAGGAGGTGCCTGTATTTTGGTGAGATCGAGCCATGAATTTAAAGAACTAAACTGTGTAAAAAGCCTATCTATAAAATGTGCAATTGAATGCTGTGCAATTGAACTTTCATATCACAATTTAATTATCATCTGTTTATATAGAACACCAAGTTCAAACGTGTCTTTATTTTTCGACAAAATTGACACATTACTTCACAACACATGTGATAAAACGAAAAAAAACATTATAATGTGCGGCGACTTCAACATCAATATTTTGAAACGAAATAACAATACGATTCAATTTGAATCTTTATTGCTAAATCATAACCTTCACTTGGAAATTAAACAACCAACAAGAATGAGCAGTAAATCCTGCCTTGACAATTTCGCCCATAACATCAAAGGATGCAAAAGTGAAGTGGTCGAACTTGGCTTATCTGACCATACAGCTCAGATATTGAAGTGTCCTGTAAAAAAAAGCTGCACCTTAAAATCATGGAGAATTAAGCAACGTGATATAAGTTTGGAAAACTTACATCGCTTCAAAGAATGTTTAAGTAGTCTTTCTTTCTCGGAAGTTTTTAACAGTACCGACCCAAACTCAGCATACAATTCCTTTCTGGATACCTTTAAATGTTTTTACGGCTTATGTTTCCCTTATAAATATATTAAAATTAGAGTAAACAAAAAACCCAAATGGATATCACGAGGCATCAAAAAATGTAGCAAAAAAAGGCGCACGCTGCTTTGGAAATATAGATGCTGTCCTAATGCAACAAATAAACATACTTTTAAAACCTATAGCACTCAATTTAAAAGGATAATAAATCTCACTCGACAATCGCAGCATTCGCGTTTCATAAAAACTGCACATAACAAATCCAAAGCTACATGGCAAGTAATTAAAAGCTTAAAACAAAATTTCCCTAAAGAGCCCATTTTAAAAATAACAAAAGATGGGGCAACTGTAACTAGTCCATTACGCATAGCCAGCGCTTTTAATAATTATTTTATAGATGAAATTAAAGGTAACAGCATGACAAATGCAAATCCACCTAATGTCCAAACAAATTGTTCAAAATCTCTTTATATGAGGCCAACTATCCCAAGTGATATAAGTGATATCATTCAATCTCTTAAAAATAAAAACAGTGTTGGCCATGATGGTGTTTGCACAAAAGCTATTAAACATGTGTCCCATATTATCGCATCTCCTCTTAGCCATATAATGAATCTGTGTATTACTACAGGCATTTATCCAGACAAACTAAAACCAGTTACAGTTAAGCCTCTGTATAAAAAAGGCGATAAAGACAATATAGAGAATTACAGACCTATCGCCCTTGTTTCTGTCTTCTCCAAAATATTTGAGAAGGTAATATACGAAGCTGTGTATGGTTACCTTGAAAAGTATAACCTACTTGCCAGCGAACAAAAAGGTTTCCGTAAGAAACAAACAATCAATATGGCTATATACAATTTAATACAACAAGTTATCACAAAAATGGATATTAAAAAACAGATATGTGCAATTTTTATGGACATGACGAAAGCGTTCGATCATGTGGACCACTCAATACTTATAAAGAAACTGAGCGCTTATGGGATACGCGGAAATGTTTTGGCCCTCCTTAAGTCCTATTTGAGTGACAGGGAACAGTACACTGAACTCACACAGATCTGTTTAAATTCAAAGGAGCAAAAATCATATAAATCTGATATGCGTAAAACGGTTTATGGTGTACCCCAGGGGAGCGTTTTAGGTCCCCTCTTATTTTTAATTTATATAAATGACCTCCCTAGACATGTAAAGTATCCTATGATTTTGTTTGCCGATGATAGCACAGTAATAATTGAATGTAATGACATTAATAATTATGAAAATGAAATCAATGAAACTGTTATTAGTATAGTAGAATGGCTAAATGTAAATAATCTAAATATAAACTTTAATAAGACTAAAATTATGCACTTTCGGCAGCGAAAAACATTATTTCCTATTAATTGTAATTATGAAGGCCATGTTATTGAATCTGTTAATGTGACTAAATTCTTAGGGATGGTAATTGATAATAATTTATCGTGGAAGCTGCATGCGGAAGAAAACTGTAAAAAGCTTAACAAATATGCTTATGCTTTGTACAAACTGGCCAAACAAGTAAGCTTTGATGCAGTCATGACAGCCTATCATGCCTATGTAGCGTCAACTCTTAGGTACGGTATTATTTTCTGGGGGAACTCGACCAATAGGCAAGCTGTATTTAGAGCACAAAAACGGTGCATCAGAGCAATGTGCGGCCTGAAGCAGACAGATAGTTGTGTCACACATTTTAAAAGATTAAACATTTTGACAATGCCGTCTCTTTTTATTTATGAAATAGCTGTGTTTATAAAATCTAACCCTAAATTATTTGTTTACACCAAAAACATCCGACGCAAACACAACCTTTGCGCTGTTCTGTCGCATACCGCGCTGATGCGAAACAGCATATTATGTTTGGCAAGCAAGATCTTTAATAAGATACCAATATATATAAGGATGGCATCAATGCAAGAATTTAAATGCTTGTTCTTGAAATTATTAATTTCTAAATGCTACTATTCATTGTCAGAGTATTTTATTGATACATTTAATAAGGTTATTATTTAGTTAGTATAGCATTTTTGACATTTTATTATATTTTACATTATTTTGGTTTGTCCTGACTGATTATTATGATCTATTTTTATTTATATATATATATATATTTTTTTTTTTTTTAGATTTGTAATAAGGATTATGTAATTATCAATAATTAATGTTTTCAATGTATTCTGTATGTAAGTCTGATTTTTGTACGCCGACTGGCAAAACATACTGTTCTGTAATTCATTTATGTCCACCACTGTAATCAGTTATACATATGTTTACGAATAAATCACTTTGAATTTGAATTTGAATTTGAATCATGAGTAGCTACAGTGGATTCATCCATACTGTCTTATTTGGCAAACAAGTTTCTAACCTCAAAATGCACCTTTTTATGGCTGAAACGCCTTTATCCTTGCAAATAAAGGAACCGGAGACAATATTTTAGTCGTCACTTAGCCAATTTTTAGCCTAGGTTTGCTTTATTTAGGTTAGAAACTTCTTTACCAAATAAGACCAGTATGGATGAATCCACTGTACCTACTTAGTTAGGTTACTACAATAACATAGGTATGAGATAGCAGTGGCGTAGCGTAAAATATTTCCTAAGGGAAGCCGGAAGATTTAGAACCGTACGTGCGAGTCTGACATTTCGTTGGAGTAAAATGGACTTCACTGACAGCTAGCCGTAGCTTTCGAGCTTGGTAAAACCGTCAGTAATCGGCTTGTAAGCAGGCTGCGCCACTGTGAGAAAGAAATGTACCCTATTAACCGCCTGTATTTTGTAGCATGGACCCGAATCCGACCGTCCGCCACTCGTTCTGGTCGGTGGTGGTGGGGGGCACCATGTACTGGACCAGCATGTTCTGCGCCAACCAGGCGTCGGTGCAAAAGTACCTGTCGGTGGAGCGGATCGCGCAAGCGCGGGTCGCGCTCTGGGTCTCCGCATTCGGCCTCTTCACCGTGTACTCTATCAATTTCATCACCGGCGCCGTGCTGGCAACGCATTATGCTGATTGTGACCCAATTCAGGTAAACGCGTTAAGAACTCTCAACAAAGTACTCTTTGTACGCGTAGCATACCTAGGTACTAGGCCTAGATTACTTATTCAGGTTCGCACCCAACTTCGAAGGAATCGGCTGAACGATTTGACTTTAGACTAGCCTGAATTTCAGTATCTATGCATCAATACCGATTAAACATTACTTTGTAAAAAAAATTGGCGCACTTTTAACATTAATTTTAGTACTTTAGTACAACCAACAAAGAGGTATGTAATTCCACGAAAAACATCAATATTAAAAAGTCCAAATTCTTATGTTGCGCCAGTTTTTTTTAAACCTGTTTATAATTGTCATTTCTTGCCAGAAATAAATATGCACAATTTTGCTCCCAAACTATCTAAGATTTAAAAATTTAATTTTCTTGTATAATTTCTTTCGAAGATATTTATTTTCTCATAAAAGACATCTTCTTTGAATATCTTTTTTTACTTTAATTTTATTGACATATATGTTTTTGGCCCCGCCTGCAATGAGACCAATACGCTGCTGCGGATTTCGACAATACGTAGGTAACCCGAAAGGAGGGTAACGTTTTGAAATGTTATAGGAAAGCACTCACTGTTGCGCGATCAATGGTTGTGACCTAGACTAGCCGCCAGACATTGGCAAATAGGGCATCAATATATTCGTCTCTACACACGAACGTTATTATTATTATTGGCTATAGGTAACAGAAATCGTTACAAAACAATAATCTATAATTTATAAAATAATAAAACCGACTTCAAATAGCCTTTGAAAAGTACCTAAGTTTTCTTGTTCACATTTTATTTATTAACCTGTGATTTAACGACACATATTTACTACATAAGTAACAATAGCATAATGCCAATTGCTCATCACCATTTACAAACTGTTGCTATCCACGGTGCAAAAATGTCAATCGTTGAGGAGTTCTCCTGGTTCTTCAATTTTACTACATGAATTTTCATGGATATAAGTTGCTTCAGAACTTTATACAGCAATTTAATTGCCAACCGTGAAATACTCAACATTTAGGAGTTCCGGTGATCATCTATGGTCTTCATCAACAGTTTCACTTCACCAAATAATGATTTTGGAACGTAACTGGTTGAGTTATTACAGAAAATACTAAAATTGCTCTATGCTTGCCTATAATATTTGAAGAGTTCCATCGATTCCTCATAGATCCTCTGATCATAACTCGACTTTGACGACAACGGGACCAAACTGGGGGTATACCCTACCGATTAAAAAAAGAATTTTCAAAATCTGTCTATAAATGACGGAGTTCTGAAAGTAACAAACATAAAAAAAATACAACCGAATTGAGAACCTCCTTCTTTTTTTTGTAGTCGGTTAAAAATACGACATAGTGGCGTAGCATCTTTGCCTAAAACTCGCTCGCTGTCCCAAAAATAAACATGTATTGTACTGACCTCAGGCGAGGGTGATCAACGCGTCAGACCGGTTGCTGCCGTTGTACGTGGTGCGGCAGCTGGGGGATGCGCGCGGCATCCCCGGCTTCTTCGTCGCCGGAATCTTCGCCGCCAGCCTCGGGTACCACAATCATCTTCAATCACTCCACTCACCCACTGCTTATATGCGATATTAAAGTCCAACATGTCCAATTCGCATCCTCAAGAACAGCGCGAAACGCATGCTCCCCGGTGACTGCCGCTCATACACACTCGATTCCTGAATTAAGAACTAACCAGAAAAGACCAGTTAGGATACCAGTTTCAATATTGTTCTGAATTAAGAACTCAATTTAGGTACCAATGCGGCATGTATGTTGCATTTAGGTATCATCGTTACAATGGAACTATATGGAGTAATGGTTTCATAAAGAGCATTTGTGGATGATTAATTCAAGTTTCACTTCTTTACAGGACTGTGGCATCAACCTTAAACTCTTTGGCGGCCATTGCTTGCCAAGATCTAGCCACTGGACTGTTAGGTCTACGATTACCTGAAAACAAAGGAGCAGTGGTTAGTATTTAATTCAAACAATATATTTGATGAGCTTCCGTAATAAAAAACCGGCCAAGAGCGAGTCGTACCATTACCTATAAAAACGGCAAAAAAAAACATGTCTGTATTATGGGAGCCTCCTTAAATATTTGTTTTATTTTAATTTAATTATTTATTATTAAAGTGAATATATAACTAAATATTTCAAAGGTCTATCTGTTGCCGTTATCAATATCGAGCAAAAACGAGCAAAAAAATCACGTTTGTTGTATGGAAACCTGTTTTTTGGTACTTGTTGTTAATCAACACCGTCTTATCTTTAAGTGCGTCTCTCTCACACTAGTGCCGACGAAAGGAATAGTCATAGAGATAAACGGGTTTATCTTTGTGTCATTCATGTTAGGGCCGCAGTGGGGTCTAACGCCCAGGCTACACTGGTAAAGTAAGGCGACCATGTACGAGTATGTACCTATACAATTCGTGTGTTTTTGTCGCGTCGCCATAGATTCGCCTTACCAGTGGAGCCTCGGCCTAAGGGGTGGGTACTACCGGGAATTCCCCTTATTTGAATGGTGACGGCTTAGATAGCGCGATGGGTGTGCCTCGGATGCGGCGCGCTGTCGTTTGCGCTGACGTTCGCGGTGGAGCGGCTGGGCCCGGTGCTGCAGCTGGCGCTGTCCTTCAACGGCATGGCGGGCGGCGTCACCCTCGGACTCTTCACCCTGGGCATGCTGTTCCCTTGGGCCAACGCTAAGGTATGCAACATCTATAATGACTTAAACTCTTCAATAAAATGTTGAACTAATTCGATATATACCTACAGGGCGTCCCACGGCTATGCCACATGGAAAGAAAGTATCTTAAATCCGTATCCGGTATAACTCTGACAGCAGTCGAACTACTACTTTTTATTTTAAATAGTGATACGGCTGTTTATTATGCTTTAAACTTATTAATTATATTAATATGCGCCCTTATCAGAAATTATCAATTAATTTTGGCAGTTGCTTGTTACAATTTAACATTCAGTGGTTGAGTTGCTCAAGTGTTGCCATACAAACGTGTTGTTCTCTGTCGCTCGTATTGTCACCTAGGGGCCACTAAAAATCAGCGCCGAGGCTCGCCACGGCATAACGCTGAGTGGCACCCTCTTTGGCACCGTTCGGCACAGCTTTTTATGTTCATTGTTTCTTTGTTATGTGCTTTTCTTGTCATTTGTCTGTGTCTAATGTGTGTTAAATAAATGTCTTTATTATTATTAAATATTGTAGATAGAAAATTTTACTGAAAGAACACTTCATTTTGATTATAAAAACAATTTAAACTGCATATAAAGATTTTTGAATAATCGCCTGTCTGAACCGGGAATCGAACCCGCCTGCTGCGTGTGCTGTGTGTGTGTGTAGTGTGCTTTTCATTTACTATTACATTTACCTGTTGCATACACTGCTTAATTCATCGTTAGAGTTATTAGGTATATCATTTACGATTCCATTTATAATTTTATTTACCATTTGCTTTTCTGATTAATTTACTTATTTGTCTAACGTTTCAATTACCATTAATCTAATAACACATGGCATATTAAAACGTAACCACATTTTTCTAATTCCACCTCAGCCAGACTGGTTGCAGAAGCCGCGGGTTTTGACGAAGACAGAAACTAACACACATACATACGTACGCCCAATAAACCTTTGCTTTACTTGCGCAGTCGGGTTAAACTAACAGCAATACCTACCTATATCTCAATTCGCTGTTTCGCGGCTAACACACACCAGAGAACGAAGAGTCACTTTTACTTTTGAGTACCTTGACCGCTCAGTTACGTTTGAAACTGAACGTACTATTGACCACGATTACTCTCAAAATGGTAATAGAAAGACACGTTTGTTAATAAGTATTCGTTAGGTTAGAACTTACAAGCGGTTGCCTTTATTCTGTCATCGCTGCTCCGGCAATTATCTATAAACCAATGGTACCAAAAATTTCTGCTAGAGCTAGGAACACATGCAAGCGTACTGCCATCAGTCCCGAAGTAAGCCAGCGCGGGGCCCGTAGCAAATTCTGTCAAGAAGCCCTTGGTTTACTTTAGTAATTTTTAATTATTTTTATATATTTTGATACCGAAATCTAAACATTGGGCTCTTGTATTTTAATTTAAAAACTACTTATATATTTATACGCTCCTATCTTAATCGAAAAAAGAAATACGCTCATGCACGCGTGCGTGCACGGGGCCCCTCAATGTGCGGGGCCCGTAGCATTTGCTACTCTTGCTAGATGGCTCATCCGGCAATGACTGCCATCATGCCATGTAATTCTTTAACGTGCGCAGCGGCTGGTCAGCGATGAGGGTAACACATTCAATAGTCAAAATGACTTTCTCCTTTCAGTCTAAATTAACAGTTTCGTTTATCTGCTGATCAGCCGCTGCACTCGTTAGAGAATCACATCACTGGTGGTGGTGAAGTTCAAGGGAAAATCGATGGAGTCCAGTCCAAGAACAGTTGCCGGCTGCCGAGCTGCAATGTAGTACCGGACGCGACGACGACCAAAACAGAGGGTTGGCGTCTTAAAGAATGACCGCAATACAAGTCCGACTATGACTGCCACCAGTTGCCAGTTGTTTTTTAAGACGGTCTTAACTAGAACTGGAGCCGCTCGTGCTGCAGCCGCTGGGGAGTCATTATTTAACTTTCCGGCGTTGGCTCGACGAGTCCAATCCTGGCACAATCCGGTTTTCTAAGCGGCTGGAGTCATCTTGTCGGCGAGTGTAGCTGTCGTTAGAGTGCGTAGGCGTAGGTACTTGTAACGAAGCGCTATCGCGACTCGTACGAAACTCCTTCAATACTGACAACTTCTTTTTCTTCTTCTTCTTTTTTCTAGGCCAAGATCTCTTGTGTATTGATGATCAATTGACCAAATCGATCTATTGATCTAAATTTTGAATTTGGGAAAGAAAAGAAATTAAAGGAAGAAGAAGAAGAAGTTGTCAGTATTGAAGGAGTTTCGTACGAGTCGCCATAGCGCCTCGTTACATACTGTAGCGGAGACGAGCGGAGCGGAGCCGAGCTGACTGAGCTGCGATTACTTTATACATACATACATACATACATATCACGCCCGAAATCCCTAATGGGGTGGGCAGAGTCACAAGACTACTTGTGGCCACGTTCGATTAATTAGTCCTAAGATGTATGATGAACCGTATGGTGACAGGTGATCAGCCCATCGCCCATACAGATAGTCCACTATGTTGAAGAGAACCCGTCCCTTAGTCGACTTTTACGACATGCCAGGATGATAAACATCTGCACGCATTCTATGCTATTTCTGCACTCCAAGTGCAGCTGTATTACTTTATCATAAAATTAAATATGTAATGCACTCTGATTGGTCTACTCGGACACACTAAACGGAACGCAACCTTAGACTATCACATGGCTGGTTTTACAGGGCGCGGTGGCAGGCGGTGTGTTCGGCTTGCTGGTGGTGATGGCGGCGTGCGGTGGTGCGCAGCTGGCACAGATGCCACTGCACCGCCTACCTTCCTCCGTCGAGGGCTGCCCCACCTCCTACAACCTCACCTCTACCTTTGCTGTTAACCCTGCGTAAGGACACTTAACCGCCTTGTTGTAAATAGTAGTAGTGTTGTCTTTATTCTACACTTTTTCAAAATCAAGTAGGATAGAGACTCAGTGAGTAGTAGAGTATTTAGGCCCACTTTTTGTGTTTTGGATAGAGTAGGATATGTAGTTTGTTTTCATCATAAAGGAACCTTTCTACCTTTAAAAAGATTTACATGTTGTATGATCCTAATAAATAAGATATTGATTTACAAAGTTCGAGAGATTTTGACAACCCAAAGCTTGCAAAGGCAGTATTTATGTTACTTATTGCTAGAGTCCCCTTTAGAAACACTTATCGGTATTACTTATGTCAAATCTAGGTCATACTCAAGTAGACGATGTAAATGTGTATTGCCAAAGAGAGTTAAGATTGCATTGCATGACTATCAGCCATCTAAAATTTCTAAGTTATATTTAAATGTTGCTTGGTTGAATAAGCAAATTTAACCTTTGCAAGTAGTGGAATTCCTGGCTCGAGCTGACCCTACGATAATTATAGCAATCTTCTAATAGATAAAAACCGGTCAAGAGCGAGTCTGACTCGTGCGCCGAGAGTTCCGTACTTACGTATGGAAAGGAACAGTACCTTGTAGGTATCGAACCCTAAAAATCATTAAAAAAAAGCAAATATACGCGTCGAATTGAGAACCTCCTCCTTCGGTTTTTTTTTAAGTCTGTTAAATAATGAAAGGTAAATTGCGGTTTACGATTATGACGTATTAAAAAAATCTACTTAGTTTACATGGTAATGTACATCATATATTTTTTTAGTTTTATCATTCTCTTATTTTAGAAGTTACAGGGGGGGACACACCACTTTGGAAGTGTCTCTCGCGCAAACTATTCAGTTTAGAAAAAAATGACATTAGAAACCTCAATATCATTTTTGAAGACCTATCCCCCGAGACCCCCAAAATGTATTGTTTTATTTTCTATTTTTGTGTGAAAATCTTAATGCGGTTCACACAATACATCTACTTACCAAGTTGGCTATGGAACCCTAAAAATGAATATTTGTTTGCACGTTTCCTATGCATTCGTATACCATTCATTCAATTAGGGTATAAGCATTTGGTGAGTCGTTGTGCGCACGCCTGGGAAGGCAAAAAACTATCTCTGAACTAAATCCATTCCTTCAACGCAACGTATCATTAGTGACGATCCTTGAAACAGACATTTTCTTTTTGGAGCAAACATGATCATTATAGTCCGTGTAGTATCTATATACCTTCCTAGTATCTATACGAATAGGTATGTTGCATCTTCCCAAAGGGAGGAAATTCCGCTCAATGGACAAGACTGTGTTTTCAGTTTGAGTTTGTTTGAGCGGAATTGAATTGATAAAGGGCAAATAATTTGACCTCTGAACTGCTGGGGCGACAGGGTATTTGTTACAATTCCTCGGTAATCTAGTTCCAACTGGTGTTTATCTGAAACGCGGATCAAACAGTTATTAGATACTTTGACGGTCGTCGCTAGCAACTTACATAGGTACTCATATAAGTATTTCTAACTCGCTGTGCAGCGTCTTCGCTACGCTTCCTACGCTCAGCTGCCCGAACAAGGTTGACACGACGATAAGTTAACACCGTCTTATCTCTAAGTGCGTCTCTCTCACACTAATGCCGACGAAAGAGATAGAGAGATAAGATGGGGTTAAGTTATCCCCGTGTCAGCCTTGCTAAGGCCGCAAGTGGGTAAATCTCACAGAACGTTGGACAAGCGCTTAGCAAGGTGAGTAGGTGGGTCTGGCCCACCCCAGGATTTAAGTCACTTGATTAAAACTAGGTCTATTATATCGAGGCTCCCCCTCCAGGCTCTCCCGAGCTAAAAAACATTGCTTATAGCCTTGGCTTTGAAGCCATCTATCCTTATCGTCTCACCTTAAATTTGAAATTGAAGTAGGTCGATACGATGAAAACAAATGATTTGATGCTACTTTCCGAAATCTTACAGTAAAATTCCCAATCAAAATTTCATGTTAGTTGTCCTGTCTGTACCACCTGCCCTAACATGAATGACACAAAGATAAATTAAACCTGTTTATCTATATGACTATCTCTTTCGCCGGCATTAGTGTGAGAGAGACGCACTTAGAGACCCGACCCGACAGTCTATCTTATCTTTGTGTCATTCCTGTTAGGGCCGCTGTTAAACAAACAGCCAACATACAAAGATTCTAAAAACTACATTTTTGTATTCTGTTTTTTATTTTGCCACTTGCAGCCATACCAATAAGTTGACACGAGGATAAGCTATCCCCATCTTATCCCTCAGTGCTTCTCTCACTCACATACTCGTACATCAAAGAAAGAGATGTAATGAGATTGAGAAATATCATGGGGTGGGGATAACTTATAGATAAGATACCCGTGTAGGGCTTACTAGGGCCCGTGTATTATATTTTAGCGTTTCATACCTTAATTGTAAAAAGACCGGCCAAGTGCGAGTAGGACTCGCGCACCGAGGGTTCCATATAATTAGGTAGGTAACATTACTGAAATTCATAAAGTATTGCAACTACGTTTATTACCGCAATATTTTTTTAATGTTACAATTTAGTCATTTATGCCCGGAGCAAGTTAGCTATGTTGTACAAGAAAAAAAAAACCAAATATTTAGTTTTTAGTCAAATTAAAACTTTTGTGAAATATTACTCACTATTTACTGTCAGAAAGAGTCCGACATAATTTGGGAAAGTTTTAAAGAAAATGAACTAAAACGGAATAACTTTTGCAAGGTCGTATCACACTCAACGTTGCACAAATAAGGGATAGGAGTTTTAAAAAGTTTTCTTTTGTTCATTTTTAATGTAGGTACGGGACCCTCGGCACGTGAATCAGACTCGCACTTGTCATTTTTTTATATTTTGTATTGTACAGATACGTTGTTTCATATGAAGGGACATTAAGGTCGTAGGTAATTTCCAATCGAAGAAGGGGTTGATACCTTTTTCCTTATATGTATCTACAACATTATCAATATATAGGTACCTAGGTACATACACTGATAAGCAATGGCTCGGCATTGATTTGACATCCTAATCCTTCAGGATTGCAATTTAGTATCTTGCAATCAAGATGTTACAAAGCAGTCGCGGACCAGCGCAGAAACTGTTTGGTGTACCGAGGTCTTTCTATTCATCAGAAGCAATGAAGAGGAGTCAGTATTCTGGCTGTTCCGGGTGTCGTACCTGTGGTACTCGGGGCTGGGGTGCATGGCGACGCTGGTGTGCGGGCTGCTGGTGTCCGTCATCACCGGCGCCAACGACCCTGCCAACGTGCCCATCGACCTCATCTCCCCGCCTGTCATCACCTTCCTCAACTCGCTGCCGAGCAAAGCTAAGGTGAGCTATATCTATAGGTTAGACGACGCGGTTAGCCTAGTCGGTAGTGACCCTGCCTCCAACGCTAGCGTCCCGGGTTCGATCCCCGGTAAGGGCAAATATTTGTGTGATGAACACGAATGTTTGTTCCTGAGTCTTGGATGTATCCTATGTATTTAAGTATTTATTTCTCTATATAAGTATGTATATCGTCGTCTAGTGCCCATAACACAAGGGCCTTTAGAGCTTACTTTGGGACTAGATCAATTTGTGTAAAGATTGTCCCCTGATTTATTATTATTATATTATAGGTAACGGGACGAGAGTTGAAGTCACGCACACTACGTCATGTAGTCAGAAGAATTTTAAAATTAGTGTGATAGTATAATTTTTTGCGGATTGCTTGATCGACGTCGACTCTTTTGATCTATCTACTTATTTATTCTTATGCTACTGCCTTCATTTTTCGCTTAAAATGTATCCATATAGGTACTTTGTATGTAGGGCATTGTAGGGTTTATACGTTAAAATTTCAAAAAAATACAAGTATTACGTTACACTAGAACAGACATCTCAAACAAATGACAGCGAGCACTTGATGACGGAGCGGGCATGCGCGCCGCGTCCGGCGGTGATCGTTTTTTTATAGGCGTTTGTACCATTTGGCCTCAACAGGCTTTACAAAAAATCAAGTTGAGCCGTCCACTCTAGCACTTATACATAATTACTCAAAGCATTTAGTTCTCAAAATGATATTGTAAGGTTACAAGGAATGCTCCTAACATTCCTAAAATTTCCTTTTGCGGTGAATGAAATGCAAGATCTATAGGAAATTTAGTCATAATTTTATTGGTTTTAATCAAACCTGTCAGAGAATGATTTCACCGAAAAGAGTAGAGGTACTAATGTACATTTTTATTTTTCCGCTGCCCGCATACGAAAATACATGCAACCACTTTCTTGTCATTAGTACTTTGTGTAGTTGTGTATATAAACAACCAGTAAATTAGAGAAAGTAAAATAAACAAAAACCAGAATAAATACAACAAAGTAATGTATTTAATAAAATGAGTTGGTATACAAAGCAGTTGAACAATTCAGCGCCTGCGGTGAATATGCCGCAAATGTTAGGAGTCAGGATTCGTTTTATACGTCATTTTCATAACCACTTGTGGAAATCTAAGTCAGCATAGCTTTAATAGGTTTGTTAAGGACTGAGCCGGAATAGTCACGTAATAGTTCATTACTGAAGAGACTAGTAGGTAAGCTATACTGGACGAGTACGATTTGAAATCCGAGCCTTAGGCGAGGATTTCTATGTATGATTCCAGTATGGCACTTAATGGTCGAAGCTTGTAGTGCTTTCCTCAAAAATGTATTTTTTATTTATTAAATTATTTATTTTATTCCCATTGTACACCGTGAATTACCATCAGGTGGGTAGAATGGGTGCCATCTATTTGGTAAACAAGGGGAACCGGGTAGAATATACCTACTGTATGTTGGGATCAGCGCGGGAGCCGGGGCCGCGCGCACCCGCCCGACCTGGCGCCGCGCGCCCCGCCGCCTGCGGCACGGGTGCAGTGCATGTTATGAGATTTGTATCGTACATGATAAGGAGTACCTATCTACAATGAAAAGTAAGAATGAAATTGGGTCCAATTCAGAACGGTACCTTCTTAATTTAAATATTTCTAAACTTAAAAATTATAGTTTAAAAAAATCTAAAAAACTCGCTTTAATAGCAAACCGACCTAAAAAGTAGAAAATATTATTTAGTATGAAGAGTTTGTGTTACAGTAATAGAAATTCCAACAATCAATTAATGACTGATTAATTTGGGATAAGATTAGAATAAAAATTAAGTTATTAACAAATAATTCAGTTATAGTAAAAAAGAGTGGGATGCAATTTACTATATTTTCATAATTACTAATTTTATAAATAGTTCCTTAGTTCCTTCCATCTATCCACCTACTACCTACTAATAATGCCACCCATAGGTAAGGCTGGATTTACCATGTTATTTGGAGCGACCCAAGCTTGAAGCTTTGAAGCTTCCAAGTCACATGCTTTGTCCTATATTTCCTTTTATTACCTTTCACATCAAGGATCTCTTATATGTACTGGTCTTAGGCTAAAAAAGGAAGCAATAAAGATTTATTATTATAATCGGTTAAAGAATACGCTAAACTGTGATTGCAGTCAGTGTTGAGGGTGCCCGCGCGGCTGGGGACGCAGCGCAGCCGGCGCAGCTCGAGTGTGCGGCCGCCCAGCATGGCCGACGACAAGGACACGCGGCGGCGCCGGCGCCTGTCCGAGCTGGCGGGCGGCGTGTTCTACAGCGACGCCGGCACGCTCACCTACGGACACGACAACCTCGCGCTCCGCGGCGACCCCGAGAAGAACGACCAACACGAATACTTGCCCGCACAATAATTCTTGGTTTATATAGATTTTAAACATTATCGTATTTTTATTACTTTACAGTTTAATGACACAGCGGTGGAGTATTTAATTTATCTTTATCAATTATAATATAAGTCCGAAACTAATTATTCGGTTGTTTATTTTCGTGTCACGTTTCTTACATACAACATTCCTAGATCATAAGAATAAATACTATTAGAAGGGCATTTTCATTTCATTTCATTTCAGAGAGTACATGTATTAGATGAAACCATCTAATCTTATCAGATAGCTGGATTCGGGTCGGTTGCTTGTCGCGTTGCTGCTGTGGTTGTCGCCCAAGTAAACGACAGCTCCAGTGGCGGATTTACCCTAAGGCCCGGTAGGCCCGGGCCTAGGGCGGCCAGATTTAGGGGCGGCCCCAATATATGGTGGATACTGAGAAAGGGGCGGCTGATGGCTTGGGGCCTAGGGCGGCCGAGACTTCAAATCCGCCCTGGACAGCTCTTATAATTAGAAATTCAACATGTTACCAAGCCCTAAAAATGTAAAAAACGCGGTCAGAAAGCGCATTCTGAAAATATGCAACGGTCTCTATAGCTTAGCTACAAACTACAAAACCATTGAAAATATACCTATATGTGCCTATATGAATTTAGGAGTATATCCGTGGTTGCCAAAATACAATTCATTCGATCGAAATAGGACCATAAATGGCACTAGCAGTCACTAGTCATCATGAACACCGGGTTTAAATCTTAACTCTACTTCCTCATCATTACCAGCCTATACCTTTTCGTCCCATTGCTTTGTTGGCGTGGCATTCGTTTATCGCGCGCAGCGCCATCTACCGAGGAGTAGCATTTCTCATGTTTCCTGTATTTACTATATAAATATTCTTGAAAATCCTTCGAGGATATCGTATTAATAAGTATCTTATGTCCATCTCCATATAACAGGCTAAATCTATGCCGATTTTTATGGAATGCTTGTAAGTATACCGTTTGGCCGTGAAAACTGAACAAACACTCGCGTTTATAATATTAGTATTAATTATCATCCGTATGCTCACCAAAAAAATACTTCTTTTATAATTTTAGTAGCATGGGTAGTGTTTGTAGGTTTAGAGAAAAATAAATTAAACGGAATAACCTTGCAAGGTCGTACGACACTCGACGTTTCATTAACCTTTTGAACGACCCCAGTCGACAGCAGATTTCCGTGCCCCTGACGCCATGATATGCCGTTTTCCATACATTTGCGTCGGCTACAGCCGTCGTCGAGCGCTCGTGGCACGCCTTTTCGCCGTTAGCCGTGGCATTAAAGGTTAAGAGATAGGAGTGTGCGAAAGTCATATTTAAAGTTTAATTTCGTAGCGAGTTTCGTTCCGTGGGTCCCGTACCTACACGGGACCCTCGGTGCGCAAGTTAGGCGATGCTATATTTATTGCTATGCGCAGTAAGTAGGTAGTAGCCTAAGCCACTAGGTCTCTCGAGCCGGGTCGCAGGTTCAAACCCGACTCGCACCTCTAGGATTTTTGGATCTCATTGCGTAATTGAATTTAATATTTACCAAATGGTGGTTTAATATAAATTTGATTAACCGAAATACGAAGTCATTCAAAGATACGTGTGAAGTCCCCTGAAGTGAGCTTGGTAAAATAGGAATCCCTAAATATATGGTGTAGGCGTAGCTCAGTCTCAGTGGCAAGAAGAGATAGAGCTCCTCGCCAAGTCTTGGCAGAAAGTTCGTGAAGCGGCGCAAGATCGTTCCAAATAGTAAGCTACATTTTTCATGAACGTATGTAATATTGATTTAACCTAAGATCTGTTATCATTCATATCTATATTTATTTCTAAAAGGTATTTTAGTGAAGACGCTCTGTATCCAATGATTTAAACATCATTTTAAAGCTTATGTTTGTCGATTTCGACAAAAATACACAAATAGGTTAAAATTAACGTTTTACTTAAAAATAAATTGAAACCACGCGATTTGCAAGCGCCATCTATTGACAGTCTAACTAACATGTGTATTGGCTTGCAGACAAATGTCGACAGATGGCACTACCCGCAGGTACTCCGTTAATTATTATCTTTGTCAAAATTATCTGCTACTGACGAAAAATAGACAAATAGAGTACTAATAATACTTGCATTTACTTATTCTCACTTTATTATATTATTATTATTACTCTATCCGGTGTTTGATCAGGATGCTGTGCGATAATTCGTACGGACGGGTCAGCTAGTAATATGTATTAATCAATTAAATGAAACAAGTTTATACCTTTCATATCTCATTTTAATGTTAATCGCAATAACACATTTAATACGCAAAAACCTTAGGAAGGCAGATAAAGTGGAACAAAACTATTTGAATAATTAAAACATTGTAAAATTCAATTTCATCACAGCATGAACTTTGGATATTTGGTTGATATCGTATAAAGCAGGCGTGCATGCAACTGGAACTACCTTCCAGCTGCAGTCACTTAAAACAATATCCAATAACTGTTTAACAATGTTAAGTCTAGAGATGTTTTTTGTCATATCAAGGTCGAATACCATGCCAAGTTGTTATCTCCACAACCCAGAATTTTAACTTCAGATTTATGATTGAATACAAATATATGTAATAACGAAGCGAATCATTGTTAAATGTTTATTGCCACATTCATTTGTAAATAATATAATATTTGCAATATTACTATTAATAAACATATAGTATGCGCAAAGTAAATACTTAGGGCAAAACAATTTAGTATATTAATTTCATGACAACAGGTCTGGTTGTTGTAATATCTGTTGTTGGTGAATTTCTTGCATGGTAGAGACCGGCAGAGTTGCACTAACCGTTATTGAAGGCATCCCTGGTAAAGACACTGGTGTGATTACTGGCAGGCCACTGGACACTGAAGGCTGTTGGATAGTGGCCGTAGAAAATGTACTCACATCAAATGTTGGTATTAAATTAGGTGTGATTTGAGGAATCGGAGCAGGCGGTGGTACTTGTGACTGTGTGTAATTGGGCATTATAGGTATGTACGGCTGGGGCTGACTCATCGGGATTCCAGGCAAGCTGGGCAAAGGTGCCGGTGGCTGCATGTTAGACACTGACGGTATACTTCCCAAATTGGTTAAAGTCGCATCAGCAAAATCTGTAAATTAAATGTTGAATCATCCATCTCTCCTATAAGCAAACATCGGTATTAACGTGAGATTGCCATGGCTAAGTAAGGTTTGCAACAAATTCTAACTTTTTTAATTTAATGTATTGAAAAAAATGTAACAAAGGTAGTAAAAAGGGGATGATATGTAT
The DNA here is from genome assembly GCA_947859335.1 of Tortricodes alternella. NCBI lineage: Eukaryota > Metazoa > Arthropoda > Insecta > Lepidoptera > Tortricidae > Tortricodes > Tortricodes alternella. The sequence continues at coordinate 9,315,892 of OX401976.1, forward strand.
GTATAAAAACATACATCCTATAATATAATAAAAAAGACAAATACTAAGTACATTATTAAGTGTTTAAATGTATTGCTTTATCTGCAAGCTTTATCCACTATCATGGGACATTCATACTAAGTGTGCCTTAACACATCTATTAGCTATACTCCATTTTCAGATCAACTAAATATCTCATTAATTTAAATAACAACATAATAATGTAAAAAACTAAGCTCAATCTATATAAAATCAATTAAAACTAAATATATCCAATAAAACCAAACTATGAGTTAAAAATCTAGTTAGAACATTTCAAAATCGACCTCATGGCATAGTTCCTAACATTCTGGCACTATTTCTTCGCTGTATTGCAATGATATGTTGAGCAAGGAATCTGCTAGCTCTTTAGTCATCCATGGAGTGAACGAGTTGCTTTGTTAGCTCTTTCACGAGGTTAAGAGCACCGGGACCCCACAGACTGAGGGACTCAACCTCAAAGGCAACAATGTTATATTCCTATCAATTGATACTTACTGCTAGAGTAGGCAGCCATATTAGAAACCACAGACTGTGCTTGTGAAGTGATGTATTGTGGTGGCAATGGCTGCTGAGTGAACTGAGGATGTTGAGACATAGGTGGAATATTGGTTGGAGGGAAGCTGCCAGGATTGACCATTGGTACTCCAGACAAGAATGGAGGAGGTGATGAAGTCGGAGCATTATCCACAGAGGATGGGGGGGCACTTATAAGAGGTGTTTTGTCTTCATTTAATGCCATGTTTTGTACATCAGCCACCAAATTCTGCTGAATTTCAGAAGATTGTGATGATACCTGAAAGAAAAAAGTTGTGGTCATCATTATCTAAATTCTATAATAAGTATGGCATGGGTTTGCATTTACTTTAGCTTGCATGTTTTCAGACAAATTGTCATAATAATAACTACTACAAAAATAAATAAAAGTACTATTGGATTTTACAGATTTTACAGTGCTCACCTTGGTAGCGGAATTAAATGGTGTTTGGCATGGTGGTGAATTACTTCTTATTGGAATTCTGTGTAGATAGCCATAGCCTATTCCACAGCCCAGGCTGCCTTCACCCCCCCAGCTCTGGTTTGGAGTGATGAGCACCTCCCGGCATGAGTCATCATTAATGTTGTACACATACAACTTGAGAGCCCTTCCTTCATGAGCCTCTATAAGAGTGAAGAGATCCTCACTTTCATGCATTATAGAATCTGCTCCAATTATGTAATCAGAGAATGGCTTTAGCCCTGCTAATTCAGCTGGAGATGTTGGATGAACTTCCTGAGATAAATAAAAATATGTACCAATCAAAATAAATCAAAACACTAAATAATGGCAAATATTGGGTTCACTAATGACCCCAATCATTAGTGAACCCAACAATTCACAGGTGTCATTTATACAAATTTCCATTTGGTGGACTTCTTATTTCTTGTTAATGCCAATAGTCATATTTTTAATTAGACGAAGCCAACTGACAGTAGCTAACAACACAGTAAACGTCAACTGAGAACACAGTAAACGTCAGTTGACTTCGTCTAATTAAAAATATGACTATAACTATTGAGGATTGACATAAATCTAACCTAGCTTTAACTACCTTTTGGGGTTTCATATATCCTGACAAGGGGTCCATATTGGCTCACATAAAATTCTTAATCCTATTTTTTGTTTCACTACCGATTTGTATTCATAATAATCACTCTTCATAATTTTTTTCCTCATACTTTTTTTGTTCATAAATTTTTATTCCTACCATCGGAACTCATAACAGACAGTTATCATATTTTTTTTATTAATAATGTCATTACTAAGAACATGTTTGAACTCATAATATTTTTTTTCATAACATTTTGCTTCATAACAGACAGTGATCATATTTTTTTTATTCATAATTTTCTTATTAATAATGGCATTGCTAAGAAAATATTTGAACTCATAAATAGAAGAAATATTGGTTTTTACAAGAGTAACTATTCAAAATAAGATTTAATTCGAAAAAAACGAAAGTGAATTTGTAGTTAGGGCAGGCTATTCCTACCTACAAATTCACTTTCAAGGTGGCATACCTATGGATTTTGAAATTAATATAACAGCATGAACCTATTTAGCATAAAATCTTACAAATAAGCAAGATTTTCTGAACTGTTGCAAAAAAAAGACCTAACATCGAAGGCTAAGGCGGGAGCTTCGCTCCCGCCTTAACCTTCTGAACCTAACCTATCTGAGTCGCTTCTGCTCCAACTCATTTTGCTCGCTCGCTTCGCTCGCTCGCTCAGAAGTCTTCTTAAGTCCTATCCAATTTCATTTATACTTATGATTAAAAAAAATATGGAAATAAATATTAGGATAAAAAAATATATGAATATTAAAGTTATGAATCAGAATGATTAGGAGTTTCGATCGTTAGTATAAGAAAATATATAAATACAAATATTAGTATTAACAAGTTGTATGATTAGCGATATTATGAATTCTGATGATTATGAGTTTCGATCGTTAGTATTAAATATTTTTATGAAGAATGATCATTATGATGTAAAATGGTATGAGAAATATTTTCGGACTTCCGATAATAGGACTTAAAAAGTTATGTGACAAAAGGCGCACCCCCGGACAAGTGAACAGTTTCATTCGAAAATAAGTAGTTTGCAAAATTAAAATTTATAAAATGACACATTTGGTCAAACATATCTTTGTCAAGTGACCTGATAGCCAAATAATGATAACTTACCAGAACATGCCAAACATTTTCATTAGCTCCTTCAAAAGAACAGAATCTTATGCTAACACCAAGCAACCCCTGTCCACCCCAATCAGCACTGGGCTGTATCATAATCTCCCTCACTGACTGGCTCTTGCTGCTATACACCATCATTTTTATTGTACTCCCAACATTCTTCTTTAGTAAATCCTTTAATGTATCATTATCCTGGTCCAGCCTAACGTTTTCTATAGCAACTATAAAGTCAAAAAATGCTTCAAGGCCGGCTATTTGCCCCGGTGAGCCGTCTTGGACCTGGATAATCAAAACATTGACGTGTTACAATCTGACGACCGAAACAAAACTGATATAAAATAAGTTGTATAAAAACGACACCAACCCGCAAAACGTGATATCCTTCGGAGCCTCCCCCGGGAACTTCGGTACTTTGGGAGGAACCCATTACATTAGTCAATTAGTGACAATGTATAAAACTATTGCCAACAATTTTGACTCAGGTGACAGAACTACAGCTACGAATACTCCGAACGAATAAAATTCTGACATTGACAACTCACTCATTGACAGACAGCTATATTACGTGGCAGTTGGCACAACCGTGAATTGGAATACTAGAGACAATCGCTTTGTTCCGAAAACACGCTCACTATGTTGAAGCAACGCAAGCGCTGCAAATTGATTTTAGTGCTTTTAGTGTTTGGTGTTTTAATGCTCAGTATTCATTCCATCCCAGTGTACTGGAATAAGAACAAATTATGGAAGTAGTTTTTAACCTTGAATCAATTACGATAAAGTCGAAATTAGAACCAAATCAAGCAAAATCCCAAGCCAGAGGGCCTAGCACACTTAGGTCTTTATCGCGCACATAAAGCATCTGTCACTTTTTAACTAATATACGGGTGCGAAAGTGATGAATGCTTTATGTGCGCGATAAAAATTATTGTGCTACGCCCCTAGGTCTTAATTAGACGTGGGTAATCTCGACTCCGCGGAGTGATTTGATTCACTGAGTCCGGATCCGCGATCGGATCCGAGTCAGCTTAATGATTCCGACTCCTCTTGATGAGTCCGGTTCGTATCGCGTCCGGAGCGTTTTAAACATATATGATTCATCGGAATGCATCGGATTTTCGGATCGGTATTAATTATACATGTACCAGCCGGACCGGAGTGATGAGTATTTTTAATGGTGTTTTTTTGTTGATTGGTATAAATAATGGTTTATAGATTTCCCTTCGTACACACACAGGCTTAGGACTGTCAATCTTAACAATGTGTTAGATTGGTGTATGTAAAAGTCAATTTTATTTACAATTTAATGCTTGATTTATATGCACAGTGATTGTTTTTTATTTGCTTCTTTTTGTAATATTTTTTTTTACTTTCGTTTTATTTGCAAGTTTAGTTGAAAAATATTAGCACAAATACTCAGGTATATAGTCACTTCCACCACCGACATCAAGTGACGCGGGCGGCCGGAGCGGTAGCGAGAGTAGGTTTCGTTCAGAGTCTGTCAGTCCAGTCGGAGTTAGTAAGTCCGCGGACTCAGTAAGGATCGCTCGGATTTAGTGAGTCAATCGAGTCCGCTCACGGAATCGGATCATTTGACTCATTGAATCCGGAGTTACCCACGTCTAGTCTTAATGAGGTACAATAATTTGTACTAAATAAAGTACAAGAGGCCTTACGAGGCTATGTACGCTTTGGTGAAACGGAACACCATTTAGCAAATTTCCAAAGAGTGTCAAATTAGTCAGCATTTACACTATACTTACTGTTCCTCTAATGCCCACTATACATGTAACGACAAGCTAACCTTCCAAGGTACGTCCAAATAATTTTGTGGTCGAGCAAACGATTGGGTGGCACCTGATTCCGGTTCGCATTTGCAGTTTTATCATGGAGGAGGACGAAATAATTATAATTGCTCGTTTTTTATATACCTTAAAGAGTTAGCAAGGACAAGCAAAATTAAACGAAAGAGGCGATGATGGACAACCACATATTTTAAGAAAAGAATTGGGTATAGTGTTGAATTTTTGTTTGTTTCCTCACATCTTAGCCGCTTTCGTCAAAATGGAGTCAACAATGATTTCATTTTCTCCATGACGATGGTGACATCCCAATTAAAAATAGTAATAGCAATTACATCCAGAAATCCCTTTTCTTCGTTCTTCATTTATTTTCCTTATTAGCAGGGTCCCAAAGACACGGCGTTTCTTTGTATAGATCGATTATACAAAAACATGTCATCATTAGGTACTCCACTCTTTGTTTATCTCCATAATTAACGAGTACGGCGGGAAATATCTTATTTATTAGGTTAGACGTCTGCACGCTATTCTATATCGCTTCAACTGAGCGTTCGTTCGTTGGCCTTCGGCGAACGTCCATACTGAGTTCGATCTAATGGTTCGATTCCTTGTTACCGCCACGCTTCGGATCGTCGACACACGCCAACAAACGATCGTTGGCGTTCGCTAAGCTGTTCAGACAGGACCAACGAAACCCATTCGTTGGTGTTCGTTGGGCCGGTGTGTACGCAGTTTTATACAAACGATCGATTATGATTAATCTGCACAGATAAATCGCTACGACTGCAGCGGACTTTTAATCTGTGGTGCATGTCAATGTCAAGTCAGTCAAAGTCAGTGATTATTACTCTATGGTTATAGCACGGTTGCCAACCTCAATTTACCCCTAAACTTAGGGAAAAATACGCTGTTAAAGATTTCTTAGGGGTTTTTTGGGAGTATAAAAACCAAGCTATAAATGGGTGGAGTTGATTATAAGCTTGAAAGATGACAGCATTAATTGCACCTTCACCAGCATTAATTCGTGTGATTGCGAAGAAAACCGTGCTATTTTCAGAATGTTTGTCACCTGTACTTGGCCTTTTACATCACACTGACTGATCACATTGACAAGAGTATAATACGGTATGTACGGTCAGTCTGTGGTAAAAGAAGCTTACAAAAAAAAACGGTGGTTATTGATTTATGGGGTTTTAGGGATTGTACAACTTGCTTTTAATGGTATAACTCTTTGAAGAGTTGGTAACCCGAGGTTATAGTCATCAAGTCATAAAAAATTGATAAAAAATATAAAGGAAGCGGTTTTGCATATTTATAATCAAAATAATTAACATAAAATAATAGACACAATAAAATACGGTGTATGTAAATGACGAATTCGTGAATTAATTAAAATTTATCGAAGATTATATTAGATAAGGTAAACAAAAAGTGTTAATTTTTTCGATGAATATTTACTTATATCGTAATTGCTTAAAATTTCATACGGACGCTAAATAAATAAGGAAAATACTTATATTTGATTAAAAACTTCATACGCTAACACTATATTTTGTCGAAATTATAATGAATACGAAGTCAACCAGACATTTTGGATCCTTAGATTAGTCATATATCATATCATATAGCATAAATGGGTAATGCACACGATAAGTCAGAAAACTCGACTTTCTTGTGCTCAAAATTAACAAAAAGGTCTAGTTTTCTTCATACAAGAAATAAAAATGAGATCCTGAGAGGGCTCTCTTTGAAGCGGTCCTTTGAAGCACTCCTTGAGCACTAGCAACCCCAGGTATTACGTCTTTTCAAACCAAGTAGTAAAAGTGTGGAACAATTTGCCTGAGACAGTGATCAGTGCATGCTCAGTTAACTCTTTTAATAATGGACTCAATAAACATTTTAAATCCAAAAACAAGCAGATATTAATTATGCATGTATCATTTATAAGCTGCTGTCTGACCATAGCAATAGGCTGCATTTGCCTGGCATCAGGCTGCACTGAAAAGTATTATACAATTTAGGAAAAAAGAAGTGTGCCCTTGAGATAAAAAGTTTCAAGATTCCTGATATAAGTCAAAACTATGCCTGATGCTCTGAATGCGGTTGGGGATATAGTTCCATTCAAAAAAATCAGGGAACCATCCATAACTTTTAGAAGAGAAAAATACAATTTTAAAATAGAATGTATTCATGACCCGAATATCATCAACACCAATGACTTGAATCTTACTTAGGCCTTAATTATTAATCCAGTTGAGAATCCATAATTATAATTTGTTACCTTGTTATTAGTAGTTGATCAAAAATCCTTTAATAAGTGTCTTTTTTAGCCATTTCAAAATATAATAATAATGAGTGAATGGAAACAATTGATAACTGAATGGCTCAGTGAATATGCATCATTACAAGAAAATGAAATTAAAAGCTTTGCAGCAGAGCATGAGCACAATCATGAAATAGCCACGGCCATATTTAACTTGTTCTATCATGAAGATGAGAATGTATCCTTCTGCAGCCTCTGGGAGGGAAAGGAAGATGAAGCACAATATGAAAAGGTATTATAGGAATTTAAAATTTTTATTACTTCACAGACACATTATTATGTTATTCACTTTACTACTTAGTGAATGTGTAGTTAGTGAGACATAGGACTAAGTTCAGAGGTATTATCTTGTTCATTATTTTTTAAACTTTTGTTTGAATTACAAACAGATACCAGAGGGTTTATGAAAAAATAATATGTATCTTTAGTTAATTCCATGGTCCATACATTACATTTTAGAAGAAGTTAGTAAATTAAAATTGGTCCTTAACCTTTTTGAACGCCACAGCTAACGGCGAAATAGTGTGCTACGAGTGCTCGACGACAGCTGTACCCGACGCAAATGTATGGAAAACAGCTGACAGAGGTGGTCAATGGATTAAAGATTAAAGCTGCATTTATGGAGAATTCACTTAGATATTACATACATTTATTACATCAGATGATATATGAATTGTTCAGTAAAGAGGAAAAATGGATGTTAAATGAAGCAATCATATTTTTTTTATCTAAAAGCAGGTGATCACTTACATTACAAAAAGGGGAAAAATATGTATTGTAAGTGGCTTTTAGGTAAAATGGAAAATAATTGGCAGTTTAATTTCATATCTGCCTCTTCATCTATTAACCTATCGTAAGCAGGAGCTAAAAAAATGCAGCATTCGCGTATCATTAGATTCATGGAGTACCAAAACAAATATGGAAAAGCAATTGCTAAAAGTGCGCTTAACTAAAAACGCGGATCCGTGTTTAAGCAAACGAAGGGTTCATTAACACTTTCAATACCAGCCCAAAACTCAAGTCCTATCCCAGGGGCTGCAGAGTTGCCTCCATACAAAGTTGCTATAGCAAGAGCCCGCCCAGCGGGTTGTTCCGCAGTGGCGACAAAGTAATAGATGGCCTGGCAAGCGGTTTTCTGGCACTGAACGTGTAAATATATCATTTAATGGAATGGAAGCACATTTGAGTGACTTCTCCCTGAATATAACATTAAATAACAATTTTAAGTTACTAACTACTACTTCACCCAAAATGTCCATGGAAATTCTCTTTAAGATAGTTCAAGAATATTGAGATCTGAAAGAATTTTCTATTTAATAAATCAAAGGTACTGATTGACTGATTTGCCTATTTCAGATCCTAGAAGATGTCTGCATACAACTATTTAGCTTCTATCGGTCTAAAGAAGTTGAGCTTCAAAGATTTGCTCTCCAATTTGTTCCTACCCTAATTTATACATATCTCAGTTCAGTTGCCCAGGCGAACAAGAAATCATTGCGTTGCATTGAGACCCTGCTTATTGGTAAGAACTTTTACTTCAATGTATTCCATTTTAACCTATTTTTCCGCCACAGTCGGATGGGTAAAAAAGTCCTTGACTTAAAGTTGAAATTCGTGTTACTCTCAGACATGCTTGGCAGTCAAAAGGTTAAGGATTCTATAGTCAAACTGGGAACCTTTATAGTTTCGTCATGTCCATCCATCAATCTGTATTTCACACCCTCTTTTTTATAGCTTTTTCTCATAGCTACCATAAAAACCAAAGTTTTTGATTTCTTAATTTACTATTAGATAGCTCTTTGAAAAACAATGTGAGTAGAGTATGTTCTAATTTATTTTTTTATTTTTTGAGGGACCATCAGTCTAGGAAATATGGAGCTCTAAAGATAACATTTTTGTTTGGTTGGAGTTACATGTCCAAACCTCCTACAGTTGAGACTGTAAAAATCTACTAAAAATCAGGAAAATATCGCAATGAAAGCATATGTATGTAATGAAGTTAAAAGGAAAACTATCATGACTAAGTAGGCTTCATTGGATCATGACTAATATATACATATATATTTTATTTTTCACATACAAGTTTACAGCTAGGAAAGCCAACACACTCATAGGGAATATAAAAAGAAGAAACATTTGAAATCAATACCTAATAAGTAGCCTCATAACTATGTCAAATTAACACTACAAAATTATAATTATTTATAGGCAGTATGTCAGTAATAAATAATCATGAATAAGAGGTGACTATTTAATAACTAATACCCACTATTCTGTAAGAAATCTATACAAAAGCGTATTAAATCCGCAGCATAGACTGTGGCATATAAATTGAAAATTAACACTGGGCAGCAGCAGACATGACTACGCCCTACTGGAACCGTATATACTTACCAATTTTATTTTTTTAGCATTATACAACTTTGAAGTAGTTGATGAAACAGGGAAACCCAAAGTGGTATCGTTTCGATTGCCATCTTTGGCCCAGACTTCTATTTATCATGAGGTAAATATTTAAAATAAGGATACAATTTGATTTGGCTTTTCATGGAAATTCATTCTGCTTATTATGTGCGATTAGAATTGCTTATTGCTGTGAAAAGGAATTACAAAGAAAGAAAAACAGAGATAGAGTATTTTTATGGTTTCAGCCACTTTCTCTGGGCCCCCAGTTTTTGACAGAAAGTTCACTACGAAGATGGGAGGAATGCAACACCAAACTTGTCACTTGGGGGCCATTACCACAAGTTGAAGTCATCAACGCGCAGAATCGTCCTAAAGTTATGGCAGCTCTATATTTTGTTTATAACTGCCATATGAGGTTATTGCCCAAACTGGCATTGAGACATTTCTGTATTGCAGCATCCAGGTAGCACTAATGAAATAATTTATTTTTAAATCTGGTTGAAATAATATTAAGCAATGCCGAATAGGCTAGTTTCCTGAAAGAATCTAATAAGTCCGTCATTTACATTATAAAAAAATATTGAACACATTTTTTTCTTTTGTCAATTAAACAAAAAATGACGAAGATATAGTGCGTCGAAGTTCCGTGTGACGTCACGACTTTGTACACTTTTTACCATTAAGTGTCATTAGCCTCCACTCCCGAACTTTGATGCGCGTTATCTTTGTCAATTTTGATTGATATGATAAAGCGAAAAATACGTGTTCAAAATATTTTGATAATGTGACGGACTAATTAAAATTATACCTCGTCTACAGGAAAAAGAGCGCTGGGTGGCAGTGGAGGGGATGTGTCTGCGCATGTGTACAGTCGCGCGCGAATGTGCTTGTCTATTGTTTAATATTAGAAAGGTTATGGTTTGTAGAATAATAGATGCACTTCAATAGCTACCTTGGGATAAAAAATGGTTACTTCAGAAAAAAATATGTTTACTTCGAAATCACAATTAACAAAATAAAAAACTTAAGCCTTTCGGCGCGCATGATGCACATGTGCATCATGGGATTGCAGCCTCGCGCACGCGCATGATGCACATGTGCATCATGGGATTGCAGCCCCGCGCACGCGCATGATGCACATGTGCTTCATGGGATTGCAGCCCCTTGGGCGCGCATGATGCACATGTGCTTCATGACAAAGATTGATGACAACATAGTATTTTGTCCAAATTGGAACAGTTTTTAGGTTGATTGAGATTATTGAGACTATGAATAATTGAGTGTCATATATATATTTTTTTCCTCCTTTGTATTTTCAGAGAAAAATTACTTTGAACTTTAACAATCGATATTACTTGTATTAAGTAAGAATTTTTTCTTATTTATTTGATAAACCGTTAGCGTAGTCATCATTTTACATTTTAATTTAATTTAATCATCTATATATTTAGATTTTCACTTTAAAATGTCATGATAACCACGGTGCATCATTGCGCCAGAGCGTACCGCATTTATTACCATGCAATTTTAAAATGCAACAAGTACCGTATCTGTCGTATAATATTAGACTTTATTGCGCATGAACGAAAGTACATTTTTCTTAAGTAAGCAACAGAAAATCACATTGGACGGTGTCATGCGGCGTTGACGTTAGTCATTCATTTGTAATTTTTTAAAGTAATAGATATAAACATTCAATATTTCGGCGATAAATATAATAGTAGATACAAATATTACTCAGCGAATAAATTTAGCAAATAGTAGTTTTTGTATAGTCTAGAAAGTGGCGGTGCACTTCGCGTTACTTATCTCGTTCAGCTACCTGGCGGTTGCCTGTCATGTCCCGTGACCTTGCATTCCTTAGAGACATACGCTGATTATTATTTTCTTATCTTTTCTATTGTTAAGAAAACTTTCACGGAATGCAGGCGACCAATCACGAATGTCGCCGTGTTGAGCTGGGAAGACAAAGGGTGGGTAATTCATATTAAATACGTACAGTCTTACTTTATGCCTGTGACTGTGCGTTTGTCTCCTTGCGTCTTGCGTGTGAGTGATAATCGGTTGTGATCGTGAATCTTTAACCACTGACCCGGCTATCTTTATGGATCCGAATACTGCACGTAGAACGATGGACCCGGCTTTCTCTATGTACTCGAACTCTGCTAACTCTACGATTGACCCGGCTTTCATAATCGACTCCGAATGCGAATGACCCTGCTCACCTCATGGACCCGATAGTTGCCGTTTTTATCAAATGGTCAGCTGCCGACCGATATCAGCGATATGCCAATGCCGCTAGGAAAGTACTTGGATTAATTAATTAAATTTTCCAATGATATTGTCAAATTAATGCAATTAGACTGTTTACCCATTGTTGTTTATTTCATCCAAAATAAACATTTTGTACCTAACTGGTTATTATAAATTACGCATGACACCATTCGTTCCCTTGTTGCTCGCGGCAGCGAAATGCGTGCGGTACCGTAGCGCGCAATGATGCACAGGGTGCATCATGGCTTTTAGAACAGAAAATTATGTATGTGCGCGCGGGCACGTTGCACCGCGCTGGAAGTCGTTCGCGCGGCGGTATTGCAGCGCGCTATGAGGCGGTCGCGCGGGTGGATTGCAGCGCGCTATCACATGCTCGCGCCGAAAGGGTTAAGCTAATGGTGACACGCCTTCCATCAAATCGTCACGGGTCACATGGAATGCAGATGACGACGCGGTGTCGGTGCTAGCAGAGACAACTTCATCGTCATTGTCGTCATCACTTGAGCCACTATCATTTAAGTTAGTATCAGAACCATCGTCATTAACGCGAATGACAAATGTTTGTCATCAAGTCCACCACACGATCATTTTTTTTCTCTACTCTTCCTCTATATTTTTTACTCTGTTACACATTTTTTCCCATTCCTCACCCATTAAATTCACCTTTTCATTCACGAGTTCCATCACCCGCGTAATATTACAACTAACATTTTTACTGGCAAAAATATACATATTAAATAATACAGGTGAATTGAAAAACTTTCTCTTTTTTTAACTCCTTTTTTAAGTAGGTTAAAAAGAGCGTCGGTGGCCATACGTATTATATGGCCGTCAGCGCTCTTTTTTCGAGTTAGAACCTGTATTCTCGGACGTTTTTGTTGCCTTTGCAGTTCGTTTTATACATTGTTTTAAATTATTTATAACACCACTATCAGCTTCTCTCTTCATAAAACAATAAACATTGTAAACAATTTTTCTTTCCTTTTTATGCAAAACCATCGTGCAAAGAATCGTGCGTGACTGTACTTTGCGAGCGAATGAAACGTAGTCACTGTGCGGGAAGTAAATGACAACTGGCGAGCCGAGCCGAACCAATAGCGACACACCGCGCGTTATCCCCTCCGTCGCGCCTCACCTCATACCACCAATTTGGCCGGTAAATCTACTACTGCGCAGCCCCCACCGCCAGCGCTCTTTTTCCTGTAGACGGATTATACTATATTTTGACCCAGGAAACATCCTTATTGGTAGATGTTTTACAATCTTAGTTCTGTAAATGTCAACAATCACAGTTACATTAAATGGTTTACTATTATATAACCTTCATTCTGTTTTTGTACTTACAGAATTGTCACTCAAGGGTTCCACAAGAAAATAGGTACTACATCCCCCTCTAATAAAAATACACCCCGAATTCCAGTATCATCTAACCTCCTGCTAGAGATGGTACAGGGAGCATATTTTGCCATGTTCAATGAGTTCTACACACTGGCCCTGCAAGCTGTCAAGGACATCGACCAGAGAGCTCAATACGAGCTGTTCCCTGATGTTATGTTAGTCACCAGTGCAGTTATGAATTCATTAAAGAACAATCCATCTGGTAATTGAATCTACTGTCGATCTAAATTTCTTACCAAAAATTACCACCAGAAATGATCAGTATTCTTATTTATTTTACAGGACAACCATGTGACGGGCCTATGGGCATAAGCGTTGCGCTGTCGCCGGCCACAACTACAGTCACAATGTTAAAGTCCATGATTACCAATGCATCTTTCCGAACAAAGAAACTGCCAGGTATTATTAAGGATGATTTTCACCTGTATTTAACCATTGCTTAGCAACGCGGGCCAGCTCAATTTCCCATATTCTCCTAAAACAATTATTTTTTACACATCTTAGAGCCAGCCGCGAACATTATAAAAGTCATTACATGTCATGACATAAATCTAAAGTTGAAGTTAGGTATATGATGTCCATATTTCCTCAGTTAAATACGTAGCATACGTATTGGTCGTAAAATACACTGTTTTGATTCTGAAGGTCTTAGAAACCTTGTTAAATAATGTACGCATATTGAATGAAAATATGGTAAAGTACAAATCACAATATGTACTTATTTCACTTGCAGATCAAATTCAGTGAAATAAGAAAACAATTTAGTTTCTGCACTTGTGTTGTGAGCGTATTTATAAATATATAATTTCTTTATTTTCGGCCCAGGTATGCTTTCAAGATTATATTAGATAGAAGTAACTTATTTTCAAGTTTCTTTGTTATTAACTTTAGGACCTTGTTTGAATTGATTTAAAATGTTATTTTCTTAAGCCGGCAGGCATTTTTATATCACTACACGTTCCTCTTATAGATTTACTAGAAACAGGCTGTTAGTAAATAAAGTCCGAAATGACTTATCTGGCAACTACTTTTTGTCAATCGAACTAACTAAAGTGAATCTCTTCTAAGAACCGATACTTCGTCTTGAGTTATTGCACTAAATTGTTAGTTTTGCTTTCTAGAGCAAGATCCCAGGGACGCCAGACGTCACTTATTTTCTGATGAACAAAATGTGTAAGATTGAGTAGTTTTACTATGTACTATGATCGTATGCCTACCAGCGGCCCTAACATGCATGACACAAAGATAAATTAGAACCGTTTATCTCAAAGTGCGTCTCTCTCACACTAGTGCCGACGAAAGAGGTAGCCATAGAGATAAACGGTTCTAATTTATCTTTGTGGCATGCATGTTAGTGCCGCTGCTAGCTTGGTCAGTTTGGCCAGACGGCCATTTTCTAGCTATAAGCTAATAAAGGTTCGTAAGAACGCTGCTGACCTCACTTGATGACTGATTTTTACGTTATACCTATGTTACAATATCGTTACAAATCACTCATCAATAAGTACTCCCAGACACTTCCCGTCGGCAGTATTGCCTAATAGCAAACGCTATAAAAAAATAAGTTTCGCATGCTCCTATCTCTGTGCAACCGCCGACTGTGATACGAAGTGACCTAGAATCATGAAATTTGGCAAGAGACGTCTTACAGCACAAGTAAAGGAAAATGTGCAAAAACCGTACTTTTGTAGTTAAATCTAAAAAATAATAATAGTAAAACGGAAAAACCTTTGTTAATTCGTATCACACTCGACGCTTACACAGAGATAGGAGCTTGCGAAAGTTATTTCTTTAACCTTTTGACCGCCAAGCATGTCTGAGAAGTAACACGAATATCAACTTTAAGTCAAGGTACTGAAGGACTTTTTTACCCTGTATCCGCTGACTCCTGCAGCCGACTGTGGCGTTCAAAAGGTTAAGCATCTGTTAGGCAATAATGCCGACGGGAAGTGTCTAGTATTGATGACTGATTTGTGAAAATAAGTGAAGTGAGCAGCGTTTTTACGCTTCTAGTAGAAAACGGCCGTCTAGTCAAGGTAGCAGGTAGGCATACGATCATCGTACATACTAAAACTAATCAATCTTACACATTTTATCCATCAGAAAATAAGTGACGTCTGGCGGCCCTGGGATCTTGGACCATTCCACTTCAAACTTTGTGACTAAGTCACTGTTATACTCGCAACTACGCATTAGTACCTATAGGTTGACCGCTTAAACGAGTCTTCGCCCGCGACAAAGGGGACCGAGAGAGGTGCGAGCGGCAGGCGCATTTTTGTTTTCATTCATTTCACGCCGCCCGCACATCTCTCAGGCCCCTTTGTCGTCCTGCCCCCGCGCCCCTGTGCCGCGCGGGCGAAGACTCATTTAAGCGGTCAACCTATAACAACAACCTGTAGCTATTTGGAGTATTCACATTCATAAGGATCGGTTTTGTTCGTCTGATTTACAGATTGACTTTATGACCAAAATCGAACTGAGTAATTACCAATCGTGTACCCACTGATTGACTAAAATGGGTGTTCATTATAATGGTATATATTCAACATACTTAATTTCCTAATTTATTTCCAGATGACATTCCTATTCAAGTAGGTCAAGTTGCGCCTACGGAATCGACAGATATGCTTTCATCGATCACAGAAGAAGGTGAGACCGACACTGCTCCAATACAGCGAGGCGCCGGTGTACGAAACTCCAAACCGAAGCTGGCCGGGTTTCCTGTTCTTGGTAAAAAATCAAAGGATGGTAAAGATAAAAGTTCAGCAAGCACGGAAAAGAAAGTCACCCTCAAAGAATCCTCTAAAGGCCTTTGGAACTCTCTCAGTGGTGGCGGAGATATGGTCGAAGCGCAGAAAACGAGTGCCGCGGACTCGGTCGATACGAACGGTAGCCTAAAAGATGAAAAGATATCTATGACTTCGGCTCATAACAGTACTGAAAATTCAGACTCGCGGTCGCAGGTCACCACAGACTCGTTAGACATGGAGACAACGCCGCGGTTTGCGGCTATGCAAGTTAGTTCTGTATAACTTAAATTGACATTTAAATTGTTGTCGGTTGAAAAAGCATAATATAAGGTATCATTTTCGCTCCAACGGGATCAAAGGAAGCGAGAAGAGTGCAAGGTGAATTGTGTACTAATGTCGACATGCGGTATCAGATTTCATCAATAAACTGGTTTGATGTTATTTTAAAACTAAATAATACGACATGCAGCTCATAAACACTCCCAAACTTGTCATTGTATAGATTCCGACTTTGTGATCTGCTTAGTTTAATTCCAATAAAGTTGTATTTATTCCTTTGGTATATTTGAACGGTGTGTAGTTACGCGTATTACGCTTTTACGACGTTAGGTGAGTTTGAGCGAATACGGAATGAAAATGTTTGAAAACTGATTAGGATTTTTTATTTAATTTTCTGCCCCCCATAACACACTGGTGATAAAAGTATATTAGGGCTCCCGGTCGTGTTCGGTGTGTGTGTGACACGAACAGACACATGTTTCTGGTCCACGGGTACCAGTGTACTTTTTCCGGGTTTTAACCCGTGCCCGTGATCACGGGTACGCGAGTTTTGCCACATCGGTAGCGCGCGTGGTAGGTAAGTAAGTATTTTTTCTTATGCCACAGCTTCACTCGCGGTATTTATCATACAAACTTGGAACCCCCATTTCACCCCTGCCTTCCCTTAGGGGTAGATTATCGAACCCTACACCTTACACCCCACCTGATATCTACACCCTAAATAGAACCTACCTGCCGAATTTCATGATACTAGCTTCAGTAGTTAAGTACTTTATAGACGATTAGTTTAGATTACAGATCAGTCAGTCAGTCAGATTTTTTTTGGTACTTATGGATTAACGGTTTGGAAATCGAAATCGGCGTCAAATAATTTTGGTAGCTCTTATTTATTAACTCAACTTACTGTCGGCGGCGGCCGAAACGTACATGTTAAATGGTGGCAGAGGTTTCGAAAGAAAGCTTTTAATTTTTTAAACAAATTGTAGCCACAGTTTATGAATAATGCCGTTTGATGACGTTACAACATCCGAGGAACACTTGTAGGTAAGGCGATTAGTGGTCTTGCTTTTATGCGACTATGGTTTAAACATCTCCCAATTTCGCAGGTTTTAATTAAGTTAATAGTAAGTTTCCCTCTATTTTATTTGTTGTTTAATTTCATCCAGTTGCATTCAACTTGCGTACGTCCCGTACGGAAAAAGTTAACCCCGTCTCACCTCTCTTTGACTTTCTCTTTCGTCGGCACTAGTGTGGGAGAGATTGGCTGGGGGATAAAGCGGGTTAATTTAACATGCAAGACACAAACATTTTTTAAACCCGTTTATTTCTATGACTGTCTCTTTCGTCGTCACTAATGTGAGAGAGACGCACTTAGAGATAAGACGGTTTAACTTATCCTTGTGACTTGCATGTTAGGGCCGCAGGAGTTCTCGACAGTTAGAGGAATCATGTATTTTCTCGTATTCCTAAAGAAGTACCACTTAGTCCATCATTTCGTCTAATGAAATCTGTTTGTTTTAGGAATATGGAATTTTTTATCATCATTATCGCAACATGACGTATGAACTGTTGACTTTCACCCGCAGTACGTTCGAGATTCGTGATTCATAAGTGTATACAACAACAAACCAATGAATATTTCGTCAGTCAGAGCCGATAAGAGCTCTCAAACTCGGTCGCTTGCTTCTAAAAATAATTAGTCACCTTGTGTGTGAAGTATCCACGAATTAATCAATATGAAAAATATTACTCTTTTTCTTCTTTTGGTGTTCACGACGACCTGCGTAGCCAGAGATCTTGTTATAGGTCCGAGCTATAGCACGCGGCTAGCGTGGCGGACCAAGGCAAACTGCATGCCCTTTCCTTTTAAAAAGCGGGTAAAAGAAGTCTTTTATTCGAATCCGGAGCAAATTCCTATCAGAGTAAGTACCTGCTGTGGTTTATTGACTAGTATAAAGTCAGACTTTCACAAGTTCAGTTACAGTTATCACGAGAGGTTAAATAACTAAGTGTTTAGTTAGTTACTATTCAGAGAACGCGACACTCAGTATTTACCACAGTCTGAATCGTTATCTATATTGATCGTGTACGTCCGGCGAACCGAAACGTCCGGACGCTTAAGGCTAGCCACTGACCTACAATATACCTAACTGTACAATATCACTGGTTGCACAATTATATTGATCGTCAGTAGATGATATTGACGGTCAATATCGATGACTGACGATCAATATAATTGTACAACCAGTGATATTGCACAGTCATATTGTAGGTCAGTGGCTAGCCTAAGACCCGCCGGCGTCAGTGCTAAGATCACTGATACTGCCGCGGCCCTAGCAAGGTTGACACAGGGATAAGTTAAACCGTCTTATCTCTAAGTGCGTCTCTCTCACACTAGTGCCAACGAAAGAGATAGAGTGAAACGAACTGACGAACACTAACTTTTTTTTATTTGCAATAAGTGCTTATTTTAACTGAACTGAACACTGAGGAGGCCTCGTGGCGTGGTGGGTTGCACTTGCAAGTTAAACCATTCATATGTTTAAGTACTTATTTATTGTTGTCTGAGACTTTTGTTTATCACATAGACTATTAATACTGAAATATTGTACTATTTAGATACATTATCTAATATCAGCAAAGCACAAAAAAAAGACCCAAGCAACGAGTACCTACCTACTCAGAAAAGGCAGTTAGAAGACGCCCATTTTAAATCTAATGTTGCCAGTAATAGATTTAATTAAGCCCTTTCTTGATCGGTTGTCCACGTAGAGTTAAAGAGGTTTAACATATCCGGTGGATACACGTGAACTCGAAAGTTCTAATTTGGAACACGTTCATGATTTTTATTGAACAATTTACTGTGCCTGTGTGCGTGTGTAGGTGAATTTAAGTGTGTCAGCGGGTTTATCATTTCTTATCCAAACGATGAGCTACATTTCTTAAAACTTTGGATTGTCATTAAATCTTTAATTTTAGGGAATCGTAGCTCGAGACCTCGATCGAACCGAAGCCATCGCCAGCATCACCGCCGGAGGAATTGGCTTTTCATACGTTGAAATGCGCCTGAAAAGCGTGCGCGGAAATGGACTAAATTATCAAATCGAAATTTATATCTAAACTGAACAAATTTGTAAATGTATGCTGACTGTTACCATCCAGAATGACCTGACCTGTGTATCTTATTTGTAAAAGTTTGAATTATACGAAACGGGGATTTTGGAGACCAGTTCGCTTCTTTTCAGGGGCACCGTAAATATGGATCCCCGCATTAACGGCCTATCGTTTGCCAAAGGTATATCATCCAATCCTTGGGAGAATATCTTTGAATTGTTCATCTCCAGAACTTGCCGCAACTTTGCGATTGTAGCTGCCTGTTCGTCTCGTTCCATCTCATTTACCAGTACAGGCAAATTGTACGCGCACACCCATAAGTAGAACATTCCCACTGCAGACAAAGTAAACGATCCATTATTATTATAACTAAATATAGCCCGCGTAGCGCGTTTATTGCTGTTCCCTTGGGAATCATGAGTTTTTCCGCAATGCAAAGTTATCCGTATGTACATGCATGGTGAGCCATGTGTGAGCTTGCATAGTGAGTGTAGGAGTCGCGAGTCGAACCCGACCTGGCCCCCAATTCTCGGTGCATTCGAGATAATCTCACAATCGAGATAAAACGTCAGTGCATACAGTCGTTTGACACAACTGTGTGTCAGATTCATACAGTTGTGTCAAACGACTGTATGCACTGACGTTTAATCTCGATTGTGAGATTATCTCGAATGCACCCAGAATTGGGGGCCTGGCTCCGATAAGTATTGGTTGTTTAGCCGGGAAATTGGACCAACCGTTCGGCAGTTAGGCTGGTTTTAGTGTCACGCGGACCGTCAGTACGGATCGCTCCGCACAGACCGATCTGTATTAAAGCTCCGTACGGACCCGTCCGCATTACTCTAAAACGCTCCCTAAGCTTTAATACAGATCGGTCTTGTGCGGAGCGATCCGTACTGACGGTCCGCGTGACACTAATACCAGCCTTAATGACTGCTTATTTATAGTTTGTTAGTAAAGCTTTAATACTGACAAAGCAGGAACCCGCCGGCGACGCTGGCGCCTATGAGGAGGCCGATGTCCATCGTGTTTTGCTTCAACACCAGCAGCCCGGTGGCTACCAACACCGACAATAGTATGAGTCGAAAAAGCTCCGCGAGTATATAAACTATCATAAGCATATTGTTGCACTGTGGATGAGAAAGTGGCATATTTGAATTAACTGTATACAGGACAGAACGGGGTATTAGCATGCTCTAGCACACTTGTTTAACTTTTAAAGCAGTGGCAGGCGGGTTTCACTCCGCATTTTAGGTAAGCCTGGCCATCGGACAAAAAGTGACAACCCTGGCGTACGAGCGTACGGCGAAAGAGCACGTTTTTTTGCGACGGAGAGAGAAGGCATGATTAGGCATATTTTCGTACCTAAACATCGTTTTTGTTACAGAGTGATTCTTCTGTACGATAGTACTATTATGTATTCTGTGGCAGTGGGATGGAAGTAGACGAACTTACCGTGTAAGCCCCGTAAATGAATAACATGCACGCCGTTATATACAAGCTTGAGACACTTATACCAAAAGCAGCGAATCGTTCAAAATCTGCAAATAAAAAAAATGTAAGTACAGTTACACAGAAATTTAGAGAGCCAGTTTTAAAGATGGTCCACTTTAAGCTTGTAACGGTTCTAATTTATATTTTTATATATTCTCTCTTTGATATATTCTCTCTGCGGCCCTAACATGCATGGCACAAAGATAAATTAGAACCGTTTATCTCTAAGTAAGTCTCTCTCACACTAGTGCCGACGAAAGAGGTAGTCATAGAGATAAACGGTTCTAATTTATCTTTGTGCCATGCATGTTAGGGCCGCTGGGACCCAGTGGCTAGTATGTGCAACCCGTAAGTATCTGTGATAGGAATGTTAGTTTTGTCACGTGACATTCTTTGTATCCAGTAGCAACTAAACGTCAGTATCTCCGTCTCTTACTTGTTACAATACTGTCTAGGTACTCTTTTGTGTAAATTATTTTCATGTCGTTGGTCCATAGAATGATATCTTCCTTGGCTTTCTCGGGGTGAGTGTACGCCATGCAGCAAGCGATCAATACAGCCAGCGCCTGAGCCTAAGCGATAAACAGTCACGATCCAAAACGAATAAACAATCCAAGTGAATTATAATACTTATTACACGCTAGTTTATCCGAGAACATACTTTTATTTCAATGGATACATTTACTTACTAACGAAAATAAACCAATTATAATCCCTCCTAACCGCAAAGAGAACCAAAAGCAACAACTATAAACAAATGCCATTTTATCCGTGATTTAAAGCATATTAAATTAAGGTGACAACAACACGAGGGCAATACTAGCAAATAATAAAAACCTCTGCCTTAATATCGGTATCGAAAAAACAAAATCAATAACAAATTGGTCATAAAGAAATCACAAAAGCACAATGATACGTTACATAGGTATACTATCAGTCTATCTATGTGAGTGTTTTTATAATTCCTGACATCTGCGAGCGGAGTACTGAGGAGGCCATATTGGTTCCGCATAATTAATCAACATAAAGGACTGGATATTTGGTCCCCTTTTTTGGCACAGTTTTTATTTATTTGCCCTTACATTTCTTTACCTTGTTATCCGTCTGTGTCGAATGTGTGTTAAATAAATGTCTTCTTCTAACTATTATTACACGCTCAAATATCGATGAATTAATTGGTCGATATGTACAGCTTTCGCCGCGATGTTTACCATCATCGAAAAAGTTAACAGTTCATTTAAAATAACCATCATTGATTAAAGCAGTATCGGGGAAGATAAGTTACCCGACAATACTGCAATCATATTCGCAAGTCGTGAATATTATTGTTGTCGTCGGAAACTCAGGTAGGTAACTCTTGTATTGAAGAATAAATACAAGTCAAGTTCATAACTTCACTCATGTGGCAATTTTGATGGATTAAACAAAACACCTACGGAACCAAAAAAAAGTCATTGCGTGACATAAATGAATTATGAAGTCACGGATAACACTGCCGTCGATAACGGAGCTTTTAAAAACTCCCTAGAGCGGCCCTAGCATGCCAGACACGGGAATAAATTAAACCCGTTTATCTCTCTGACTACCTCTTTCGTCGGTACTAGTGTGAGAGAGACGCACTTAGAGATAAGACGTTTTAACTTATCCTTGTGTCAACCTTGCTAAGGCCGCAGCGGCCCTAGCAAGGTCGACACTAGGATAAGTTATCCCCATCTTATCTTTCCTATACTATTATACCTAGTCACTAGATTAAAATATACAAAAGCATGACCAATGCAAAGTAGAAATTTATTATAAACCAACTATTGTACCTATTGTTACAAATAAAACTGGTGATTCTTCAGATACCTATATTTAACTACAGGCCTATATTTAAACAACCATAATAGAATAGCCAAGGTGTTGGATGGTCAGATTGATGGTCATTTGGATAAACATTATTGTTCTTAATGACCAGAGTTTGGGTTCAGGCCGGGGCTGTCAACTGAGAGTGATATCTTGAGCCTCAAGCAGACTACCGTGCAGGGCCGTCTTAAACTAGGCTGGGGCCCTTGGGCACACAAGAATTTGGGGCCTTTTTGGAAAGTAAAAAAGCGAATTATGTGAGAGAAATTGTCGGTCCTTCGGGGCCCTCTGAGAATGGGGGCCCTGGGCACGGGCCCCGTGTGCCCTTATGGTGAAAACGGTATTGCTACTGTGTCTAATAGTGTCGTGTATAGGCCGCCAGCGGCCCTAACATACATGGCACAAAGATAAATTGGAACCGTTTATCTCTAAGTGCGTCTCTCTCACACTAGTGCCGACGAAAGAGATAGTCATAGAGATAAACGGTTCTAATTTATCTTTGTACCATGCATGTTAGGGCCGCTGAGGAGTGAGCACACAATTTTTTATCGTACAGTTAAACAGTGACAGGTGCTTTATGTGCGCGATAAAACGTAGTGTGCTAAGCCCTCAGTTTATGCATGTTACTTAAATCTGTCAAAAGCTTTTGACCTTGTATCGTACCTATAGTGTACAGAGTGCCTAGCATACTAGCTTTTATCGCGCACATAAAGCATCTGTCACTGTTTAACTAATGCGCGGGTGTGAAAGAGACAAATGCTGTATATGCGCGATAAAAAATAGTGTGCTACGGGGGCTGTGGTATAAAATAATTACAGCGGCCCTAGCATGTCAGACACTGGGATAAGTTATCCCTGTTTATCCCTCTATCTCTTTCGTCGGCACTAGTGTGAGAGAGACGCACTTAGAGATAAGACGGTTTAACTTATCCTTGTGTCAACCTTGCTAGGGCCGCTGAGACGATTTTGCATAGCAAAATTAACTGTTTGTTAAAATACTGGTTAACCGCTGTTATAATATTATGTTTCTAAACGCAGCGCACTCTGCGTTCGCGGGTTTTTGTATCTGTCACAACTGTGGACGTCAAGAGGATAAGATTAAGTTAGGCTGGCTTACCTTTATAAATTTGTAAATTGTTGAATAATAAACAATCTACCATGCGAAACAGTATATTATTACAACCGCCAAAGAAGGTCGTTCTCAGAGAAGTGTGCACTGGAGTGTGAGGTGAAACAGGGACGGTTAAGTTCGTCTCACCTCTTCGATTTATACCCGAATTACCTACGTGCGTGGGGCTCATTGAAGAGCTTAGCGGTACCAAAATGTCGGATACCATGTTGGTGGTGTTTATATGAAAAATATCAGCGGCCCTAGCGAGGTTGATACAAGGATTACTCAACACTGTCTAATCTTGAAGTGCGTCTCTTTCAAACTAGTGCCGACGAAAGAGATAGTCAAAGAGATAAGACGGTTAAGTTACCCCGTGTCAACCTTGCTAGGGCAGCAGGTAGGTACTCCACCGAGTAGAGTCAGTCAATTTCACCGTAGATCACTGGCGGTCCGATGCAATATGCTAGCCTGCAAGTTTTCTAGATGTACTAAGGAAAGGATGTTAAGGTAACGCTTTTTAAAGCATATTGCCAAACCTTCGGCAGGCTGTGAGTAAATTTTACGCAAAAGGCGAACAACGAGTTACGGGTGCATTACAACACCGCGTTCCGAATGTTGTTGGGCTGTGGCGGCATGTTCGCCGAAGAGCACACGGATGGTTTTGCAAGTTGCAACTGTGATGAGGAATCAAGCGAATAAAAATATATAATAGGTAATGGTGGTACAGAGTAATTCAATATAACGTTGTTAGAAAGTACATGCCGATACTCATTTAGTATGTAACTTAATAAAAAAAAATAGTGTTTGCATACAATCCCATCGGATACGCGGCACGACACTAGAGAGGTAATCCATGTCTAATGTCATGCCGGGGTCGAGCTTGTCATCTTGCTCAGCACACTAGATCCCTTAGCACATTCGTTTTTATCGCGCACATAAAGCGTTCGTCCCTTTCGCACCCGCATATTAGTTAAAAAGTGAAGTGACAGATGCTTTATGTGCGCGATAAAAGCTTAGTCTGTGGACGTTCCCGAATAGAGGCCCTGTCACGACGTAGGTACCTATAGTCGTATTTTTAATTAGAGGAAGTCAACTGACGTTTACTGTGTAGTTAGCTACTGTCAGTTGGCTTCGTCTAATTAAAAATACGACTATAGTAGGTATGACGTTTGCACAGGTCTGTTGCGTTCCGAATCACGCTTCCTACCTAGTCGTTGTGAAACCGTAAGTGTTATTCGGACCGCACCCTCATACTGACTGACACACACACACACACACTTGTTGTTTGCTTAGTAATGTATGTAATTTTGGTTCCGGATTGTCTCATGTAGTTATTCACTTAAGTTTGGTCTATAAAATGTAAACCCGTAATTGGCAGTAAGTTTTATAAGCAAGATAACCTGTTTAAGATTTTAAAGTGCTGTGGATTTTTGTTCAATAAATAAATAAAAATAAATAAATAAAATAAATACTGACAAGATTATGGGTACCTATTGTTTTGTTATGGGTTAGGCTTCATTTCCACTTGCGCGACTAGTCGCGCGCGACCGCAGTCGCTAGCGGCTAGAAATGAGGCCTTATTGGTCTGTGGTGAAGAGAGCCTATAAAAAAAAGGTGGTTCGTGATTTAGGGGATTTTAGAGATCTTTGATTTGCTTTTCATTTTAGGGGCTGGCAACCCTGGGTCGGTCGTATTGGTCAGTGTTCGTGGTTCAATTATTATTAGTTGATAACAAGTTGATAATAAAAATATTATTTATATTATTATGTAATGTAAACAAAAGAAACTGTGTACAGGGCGGAACATAACGAGCGAAAATAAAAAACGCTATTATTCAGTTTGTTTAGTGCTCATATAGAAACGGTACTATGGTGGAAGAAAACTACTCAATTAATTGTTTACCAAATGAAATAATTTCGCAAATACTACAGAGAAATGAGCCCCGTGAAATTCTTAGATTCGGGGCAACATGCATTCGCTTTAATGACTTCGTTAAAAGTAACCAATACCTTTGGAAAGATGTTATCAAACGAACGTAATTATCACGATATGCTTTTACTTGTTTACTTTTAAATAGACATATATTTGTACATATATCTGTTCTGTATTTCAGGCAACCTGAGCATATTTCTAAAATAATTGAAGTATACTGTGATGGAGATTGGTTCAATGAATTAAAATCCTATCACACTGTGAAAAAGCAAGTTTACTATGAGCTGAATGCTATGTCACCAAGATTTTACAAGTAATTAAGGTTTTATAACACACTATCCATTTAATAGTTATCAGTTTCTTTCTGCAATTGTATCATTCATTAAAATGGCCTTGAATTTTTCTCCTGAGAAGCCCTGAGAACACCTGAGAAATGTGAATGTGAATAGTTTCTCAACTTTTTGTTCTCCGTTCATTGTTAGTATTTTTTACCGAAATTAAATAAAGCATACCACAGAAACCAATAAAGGCATTAGCAAACAGCATATACTTAGACTGTGACATTCAAATGGTTACTCATAATCTTTGTGTTTAATCACTATTGGCTGAATTCACAAATGCCATTTAAAAGTAATGAATAGATGGGCCTCTATTTCGTAAAATTAACAATCAAATCATACATTCATGCATATACATCCCTCATAGATGCATCATCATAATTTTTTATAAGACTTGGCTTTGATTATTTGACTCAAGATCAAATAGTTAAGTCTCCATCATATAGCTGTCACAAACTGCCGCAACACAACAACCTATTCGTAACTGTTTCTTTAATAAAAGATCAATTTGAGTGGCCTTTGTTAATTCGACCATATGACAATAAGAAAGCAAATGGAGCCTCAATGCTATGGGGGGTGTTTTCGTACCCATAGGGAAAAACGGGACCCTATTACTAAGACTCCGCTGTCTGTCCGTCCATCTGTCTGTCTGTCTGTCCGTCTGTCACCAGGCTGTATCTCATGATACGTGAGAGACAGTTGAAATTTTCACAGATGATGTATGTCTGTTGCCGCTATAACAACAAATACTAAAAAACAGAATAAAATAAATATTGAAGGGGGCTCTCATACAACAAACATGATATTTTTGCCGTTTTATAGATAATGGCACAGAACCCCTCGTGAGCGAGTTCGACTCGCACTTGGCCGGTTTTTTTTTAATTCAAGCAATAGGAAGTTATCTTTCAAAGTGACGAAAATCTATGTTATTTTTGAGATTCGAGCTTGTTTTTATTTACTATCTGTAACTGCGGCCCTAACATGCATGCCACAAAGATAAATTAGAACCGTTTATCTCTATGACTATCTCTTACGTCGGCACTAGTGTGAGAGAGACGCACTTAGAGATAAACGGTTCTAATTTATCTTTGTGCCATGCATGTTAGGGCCCCTGGGTGATTCCTACAGGTGTTTCAATTGCTGTTTTTACTGTCGCCTCATAGGGGACGTAGAAACGTACCATGATTATTGACAATATTTTTATATCCTTTCTAGTCCAGTACAGGTTTAGTTTTAGTCAAAAATTTACTTCATATGTATGCTTTTGGTCACCCCATGGTGAAAGTAAGAACGGGCGATTAAAACGTCTCACAGAAATCACCCAATTGTGATTAATTTTGATTTGTGTTCATTGAAGAAAAAAAAAAAACAATTTCAGACAAGGCCATGATTTAACAATCACAGATATTGGACCTTTTTTCAAAGTGGCACTCTCTAGCCCGTTCAGCTACAATTATTCAATAGATATATTACAAGATATAATAAGGAATGGCAATGTAAAAATCAATAATTGTGAGAATGTGGAAAAGTAAGTGCATTTTGTAAAGACTATTGTAGAATAGACTTCTGTGTTATAAACTCTTGGTTATTTATTTATTACTACCTGTACTGCCACTGGGTTGGTAACTTATTCTCGAACCTTTAATTTTCAGGCCTTTTACACTGACAGAAATGCATTATGGAAAATTTGTTTTGAGACATTTAATGCACACTTTTCTGCAAGTGAAGTGGGTGCAAGCTAGTATGAGCAATGAACTACCGCCTGAAACCGTTTGCAACTTTTTCATTCAATGGATTGACACTGTCAATATGCATCATGATGAAGATATTGAAAAAAAGGTATACTTAGTATATAAACCACACTTTTGTAATAATGACTTTATTTTCACTGCACTAATCTAAATTACACAAACATTATTGAAGTTATTTTTCAAGTTCAAGTTGGCGTTAAGTTAAAAAAAATGATTTAAATACTTACTTAGTACTTAATGAGTTTAGTCCAAACCATGTAGTACAAAAAAATATTACCTTTGTAATTACGAAGATACGAACCCTGTTTAATTGGTATGCTAACTTGACGTCACCCTGGCGTACCTAGTCCAGGATACCCATAGTACCCAGGATCTCCAGAATAGTGCAGCTTAGCAAATGAACATCCGAAAAAAAGTTACCTAAGTAGTCTCAACTTCATAGCTCTAATAGTTAGAGATGCAATGGATAGCGGTTTGGCCGGATACCGGATATCCGGCATGGCCATTGGCCGGATAGCCGGATATCCGGCTGCACATTAGTTGTCTCTAAAGTCGTGTTAGCTTGCGCAGCCTTCGCGCGGCGAGCAAGTTTCAACTTGTTACGAATTATAAGTGCGCGGGGAGGCCCTTTGAGGTTCAATACGCGCTATATTACGTAGAGTTGTGCGTGCTCGTTCACTGCGCGGATCGCTCCGGATTAGTACGATTATGCGAATGTACTAGTTCGCTCTTTTAGTTCTTTTAGTACACTAGTACACTGAAATAATCTCTCTATGGTCTGCTCCCGCCCGACTGGTCCGTTTCCTTCCCTCTTGCTGTCTTACTCTGACAGAGCCAATGTGCAGCCGTTCGGTCGGTCATTCGGATCGCTTCGCTTGCGCTGCTCGCTCCGCGCAATGTACTAAATGTACTAAGAGCAGAAGCGTTACGGAATAGTTCGTTCTAGTACAGTGATGGGAATTCATTCCTTTAGTTCATTAGTACATGTACTACACAAGCCTAATATAACGTCAGTTCGGAATATTCAAACGGGCACGACGTGATATTAAGTGGAGTTTTATGTTAAAACTACAAAAAACTAAGCTTTAATTTGATAACTGACGTGGATTTCGTTTATTTCTGATGGTAATGGCTTTATCCTATTTCTGATGCAAGCTTTTACTATCTGGTATCCGGCCGGATACTGACTCACTATCCGGTATCCGGCCGGATAGTAAAATCATGGCCGGACATCCATTGAATATCTACTAATAGTGACTGAAATATTTCATAACAAGCACGGGTAAAACATACCTAGTACCTACACTGCACAGTCAAGCAGGCGTACCCGGCCGAGATCACACAGAAAACCATTGATTTCCTTAAACAGCTATATATATTTACTACTTACTGAAGAGCAATTGAACAAGCTTGAGCGTATTCGAAATTTATGCATTCGGTTCATATTTGGCTTACGCAAATATGACCATGTTTCCAGCTTCTGTTCTAAACACAATTGGTTTCCCATCCGTTTTCGGCGTAACTCCCATTTCCTTAACTCTCTTTATAATATTCTTTTCAATCCTGCAACCCCCCGCTATCTCGAGGAGCGTTTTAGCTATTTCATTTCTTGAAGATGTTCGCAAATAGTAGTTTATGCAACGGTTGCATAATGATAGGCCTTAAAACACTAGTGCGGTTTTATGAAACGAGCATTTAGCGAGTTTCATAATAAGATCGCACGTGTGTTTTTAGGCCAAATTATGCAGAGTTGCATACATAACTTTATCTACACACATTATAAATCCTCCATGATGGGTTCAGAAACAATATTTTCTGGCAACAAGTTATTTGTTGCAATCGTGGCTGCATATTTCCGATATCCGGCGCATTTTCACATCAAACACACTCCGAGAAGACTACTATTCATATTTTCAACTAAAATGTAAATTACAAACAACTTTTTCTATTCAATTCAACAACAATTCTACTTTCGTTCAGCAAAACACCAACATAATGGCGGCAATTCGATCCTCCGTCAAGACCATTTTTTTTAAATCATAGATAAACGAATGAAGTCTCTATTCTCATGTCACTCGAGATCAAATGTTGTGCAGTTTATATTAAAAAAACATAGTGAATTGACGTTTCGTATCAATAACTGTTTTAATATCTATGGATACTAGAATAGAGACCCACTTGAGTTTTGACAGCTGTTCCAAATTTAATCTCATTTCTATACTAAAATCGATACGGGAATAACATTGCAGCACTGGTTTTTCCTAACTGTTTGTCAAAATGGTGGTCATTTCCTACGGTTTTTGATTACACTATGGAGGTTTTATGATATGAGTGTAGATAAACTTTCTTTTAACAGACTGTACCCATATCTTCTTCTACATTCTTCTCTAATTCCTTTACCTTTCTCGCTATCCGGCTGTGTAAACTCTGCCTTTAGATTTAAGACATGCTAAATCTCACTTTATCTTTAAAAATAGACTTAAGGAGTATTATTTACCTCGACGTTTCGACCGTATTGCAACGGCCGTGATGACGATAACACTGAAGTGTAGTGTGTCCATATGTTTAAATCGAGAAAGTTTAAAACCATCTATTATGCATTTATATACGTAGGGCCATACATTTTTGCAAATAGTAACATAGATTTCTTGGGCGACTATTAATTTTCCGGTACAACGGATGGCGGGAAATTAAACGTCATTTTGTACATTTTTGATCAGGATGGAGCGTTTGACTAAAAATCAACGTGGTTATTAGGTTAAACACTTTTGAAAAAACCACTCTTACGTTACTATGCGATGCCTTTTTAGGTTTGAATACGTATTGCGCCGTATAAGTAAGCATCCCAGCGTCAATTTAATCAAACTTCGGATCGAAAAGTTCAAAGAAACTGGTTCAACAATCAAACATTAAGCAAACAAAGCGGTTACGTACTTACCTACCAGAAGTGATGATTGTCAGCATCTTTTCATTCAATTGCGTAGTCGGTTGTAGGAGTGCCAGCAACAAGACGGAGCTCATTAAGAAAACGTAGTTTTTAAACATTAAAAATTGAATCATACTCATTACTTATAATAAATACCTAATAAAATAGTATTTCTAGCTTTGTCTTTATCATGTTTCTAAAAGTGCAAAAACGTATGGCCCATCCTATACTTACATATAATATACTCTTTATTTGTGAGTGCTTGTAAATTGAGCAAATGTTTTACTATACACTATTGTTTCAATACAGCTATGATTATCAGAGTCATCAGACATCAGAATCAGAGTGCCGATTTGAAAAGTTGCATTATTTTAAGGGCTTAACGAAAAGAATCAAAATAAAAACGCCAACTGCGAGGCGGACACGCGCACGAAGGGGAAGGGCACCATTATCTATAAAAATGGCAAAAAAATCACGTTTTTTTGTATGGGAGCCCCCTTAAATATTTGTTTTATTTTAATTGATTTTTTTATTTTTAAAGTGTATATATAACTAAATATTCTGTAAATATTTCTAGTGTCTACCTGTTGCCGTTATCAATATCGAGCAAAAACGAGCAAAAAAATCAAGTTTTCTGTATGGGAGTCCCCTTAAATATTTATTTTATTCTGTTTTTAGTAGGTATTTCTTGTTACAACAGCGACAGAAATACATCATCTATCTGAGAAAATGTCAACAGTCTAACTATCACGGTTCATGAGATACAGCTTGGTGACAGACGGACAGACGGACAGCGGAGTCTTAGTAATAGTGTCCCGTTTTACCCTTGGGGTACGGAACCCTAAAAAGCATAGTATTATCAAAAACCGTTGTTAATTTTACCGTTTCCGCGAATTGATTTTTCCCCACTGGCTAAAATAACATATGTAGGGACACCGCGAAGAAATTATCACGACCAGAGACTGCATGTAAACAGCGTGAGTCAGTTCTCGGAGACAGAACTGACGCCCGTTCCTGACCCTGTATAAATTTCCTTAATGGAAGGGGTACGAGAGGGTACAGAGCGGCCGGGTACGGCCGGTGTGCAGGGAGAGCGGCCTTAGTCAAAAGCGGCACATTCTCTCTAATCTTACTGCGCGGCTTAACGTAAGAGTGTGTCGCCTCACGGCCGCGCCGTGGTGAGCTTCCAGTTGGCGTACCCGTCGAAGATATCCAGGATCGAATGATTCCAATAAATAGTACCCAATTAGTACCTAGTTCAAAAAAAATGGTACCTTTGTAATTTCGGAGATATTATGAGTCTTGTTCAACGGGTACGCTAACTTGACGTCAAGCTGGCGTACCAAATCTGGATGGTTCTGCTCTCAAAAATGCTGTATATCCCATAAAATAGTACCCTAATAGTACCCTTTCTGTGTGATCTCGGCCGGGTACGCCAGCTTGACGGTGCACAATATTTTACAAGTGTTTGGTATGAAATATCTCAGTTTCTATTAGAGCTACGAAATTGAGATTTCGTGAGCCAGAGGTACTATTTGGGTTATATTTTTTGGGATATACAGTATTTTTGAGAGCATCACCATTCAGCGGCCCTAACATCCAAGACACAAGGATAAGTTAAACCATCTTATCTCTAAGTGCGTCTCTCTCACACTAGTGCCGACGAAAGAGATAGTCAGAGAGATAAACGGGTTTTACTTATCTTTATGTCTTGCATGTTAGGGCCGCTGGTGATCCAGACTTGGTACGCCAGCTTGACGTCAAGTTAGTGTACCCGTTAACAAGACATATCTCCGAAATTACAAAGGTACTATGTACTATTTGGGTACTATATCTTGGAATCATCAGACCCTGGATATCTGCGATTGGTACACCAAGTTGATGCTCACGCGCCGTGAATACAATGGGTTTTTTTTGTGATTTTTGCCTTACTGCTGTACTTAATCATAACCCAAAATATTGCAGATGTTCAAATCGGCACCTTGAATAATAAAAACTTTTGACAATATATATAGCAATATTGATGTAATCTTCATTTTTGAGATCCAAAATCTAGCAGCTGAAGTAAAAAATATACTGGGCGAAAATCAAGATATTAATAAGACATCAGAAGATATTGATAGTCAGCAAAAACACGCAATGGATAGGCGGGTGTTAGCTGCAGTCACGCAAGTGGTCTACCATCACCCGAGGCATATGGCAATCACCACTGCTGCTAATTTGGACACCCTAGATATTAAAAAGGTAAGCATGTCGTGGTAAATGTTTATTTCATAAACTATTTTGGTTACGTTTATAATAATTATCTGCATGCCAAAGCTGTAAGAGCCCCTGCATACGGTGACATTGACACTTTTGCTAGATGGCCAAATTATATATATCATGTTCGCGAGGGGGCAGAGTTCGTAAATTTTAGCGTTTCTCTACAGGATGTTACAAAACTACCCGTAAAGCCGTAATGAGGTTAAATGGGGCCTTATAACGAGTCCATTCACAATATTTAAGAACCGTAGTAACGCTGTATAACATACCCCAAAAAAATAAAAAAATATTATTATGTTAAACTACTACTATTATTGTAAACTACGCAGAATGTACCTACATTTCTACCTAATTCGCGGAATGACAAACATTTTAAAAGACCTAACATTTTGTGAAGCCAGTACTTGAGTATAATGACATCCTTGAGGTAGCAAACATTTATGAATGAAAAATAGAAAAACTATTAAAGTAGACAATAATTAGGTAAAATAGGTACGTAGGTCTTTCTGTTAATTAAATAATCTGGTTTCCTGACATGACAGCTTACTAGGGTTGACAAAATTTTTGGCTTTGATAATTAATTATATTATTACGGGGTATTTCGTAACACGTTGTATATCGACCTTGGATGAATTAGTTTTGTGCGTTATCTGAACCTGACTAGAGAGACTTCACAGTGTTCGCTATACTGTATTTTATAGTTTTTCATATTCGTTATTTGTATTATTAGGACATGAAATGTTTTATTTCAATTTTTTTTTTTATATATTTGGATACATTACATCTCCATCTCTATACTTGACCGTGGAGACTTTCTACATCTCCATTTAACCTAGATTAGGTAATCAATTTAGATGCAAGAAACATCTATTTTAATTATTATGACCCTTAAGAGGCTTTATACATCTCTGTCACTTAACTTGTCCAGACGCGGAGACTATACATCTCCCTTATTAGTTATTTATTATAATTAATTTGTAGTTACTCATTAGGTTTGTTTGTTTTACTTTTTATGTGTTAGTTTTAGACAAAACTCGAATGTCAAAGTTGAAAAAATAGCTTACTGCTGAGTTTCTTGTTGCGTTTCTTCTCAGCAGATGTCACTTTTCGAAGCGCTCGTAGCTTCAGACATGTGAAAGAGCCCATGTGGCCTACTTGCTAGTGGCGCAGCCCACCTACAAGCCGATTCCTGACGGCTTTACCAAGCTAGAGAGCTACGACTAGCTGTCAGTGAAGTCCATGTTACTCTAACTAAATATCAGACTCTCATGTACGGTTCCAATTCTTTCGGCTGCCCTCAGGAAATATTTCACGCATCGCCACTGCTACTTGCAAAACAAACATTTTCATTTTCATACTCCATATACTTTGCTAAAATTACTGAAAATTGTAATTACCTACTGTTTTTCTAGGTGCTCAATAACAGATGTGGCAATGTTGTTGTTGCAAGTGCTATCTTTCAAGCAGTAGCCAAGATATGTGGCGTGAGTTGTGAGTTGATCGCTTTCCCCAATCACCTGTTCCTCGAGTGGCAGGACAACTCCGACCCGCGGAGCCCGCAGCTCTACACCGTGGACCCCTCGAGCGGCGCGCTCAGCCGCCGCCGATCCTGCCCCTTCTCGCAGAACGGACCCGCCACTAACTTCCGATACAACCCTGATTCTTTACTACATTACATTTGCTCTGCATTTCACATGAGCATGGGCTACTTACGAAATTGGTAAAAAAACCCGTAATCATATAGATCAGGGGTCGCCAAATGGCGAACCGCGGGCCGCATCCGGACGGCCGACCCATTTTGTGCGGACCGCGAGAACACAGCAACTTGCACTTCAGAGTGCAAGGATTTAATGTCAATAGCCAATAGCTTGCACCAATGTCACTCCAAACTTCAGACAGATAATCCGCAACGCAAAATGTAATTTTACTCATTGTTATGTAAAAAAATACCTTTGTTATTTCTGTAATTACATTTGTTTAATAAATATTTTTTTCTATAAAAGGTTGTGCGGACCGCGATGGTCATTTCATTTCTTAAAACGGACGCCGAGCGAAACTAATTGGTGACCCCTGATATAGATTAAAGTGTAACAAGGTGTTATAAAATTAATGGTATTGTGGTTGTTTTAGGAATTCCCATAATAATATGCAGTTACTGGGTTTCTTGGGTAACAACTGTAATACACATGATACGCACCAAACCGTATCGTCTCTGCCAAACTCACTTGATCAGACTCAGCTATCTGCTTTGAACTCGCGCCTTAACCTCAAGCACGTGAGTAAATGTCATATTAAGAGCCCCGGCAGAGTGCAGACTTTGTATCGGCAGATATATAGTTTAGTCTGGTTCTTAATCAGTATAAAGACGTATGCAAGTGCGCATATTATGCGCGTCAGTATCGACTTCCGTATATCTTCATACTGATTAAAGGACCCGATTAAACTATCTGCGGATAGAAGGTCTGCATTCTGTGGGGGCTGTAAACCGCTGCGGCCCTAACACGCATGGCACAAAGATAAATTAGAACCGTTTATCTCTAAATGCGTCTCTCTCACACTAGTGCCGACGAAAGAGATCGTCATAGAGATAAACGGTTCTAATTTATCTTTGTGCCAAGCATGTTAGGGCCGCTGATGTTAAAATTTTATATAAAACCAAACGTGTATACGCAGTTTGCTGTATGTCTTATATACCTTTGTGAATTGCAATGCCTTTATGAAACATACCTATATTAATATGTTTTTCTTAGATGAGCAATGATCACATGGAAATACTTCGATCGCTTTCAAGTCGCAATAGACCATCAGAGTACTCCAAGAAAACAGTACGTAGGAAAATAATTTGATGGTTTGGGAAATAATTGAGAACTTTGTTCTTTATGGTGTTCTTATTTATCTTTCAGTATTCTGTTAAAAAACGTATCAGTGACGTAAAATATGCCGTCGGTTTAATATGCTTTCACACCAAATATGATTACGTTTGTGTCATCCGCGACTGGGACGCGCAGTGCGCCATCATGTGGCAGAGTCAGACGGTGGCAGGGAGCTTGTACTTCGGCGCCACTCAACCGTTCTATAATGTTATAGCTGTCGACCAATCGGAGCGGTACGTGGCTCAAGGTAAGATCACTTTTACAAAGCCCCCCTTGGCAAAGCCATGCCGCCAAGCGACTCCAATCGTGATCGCATGCCTTGGATAGCCACTTTGAGAGGTTGGGTCTGGATGGACAGTTGTGGGACAGTTACACCAAACAAGCGAGCGATCTTTAAGTTCCTGGACCCCAATTCTTGGTGCATCCGAGATAATGTAACATGTGACATTCTGATCTCGAATGCACCGAGAATTAGGGTCCTGCGCCTCGCCCAACTTCCTTCGTTTCCATACCTATTTACCCTTAAATAGCAAACATACATAGCATCACGTCCGAAATCCCTAATGGGGTGGGCAGAGCCACAAGACTACTTGTGGCCACGTTTGATTAATTAGTCCTAAAATGGTATGATGAACCGTATGGTGACAGGGGATCAGCCCATCGCCCATACAGATAGTCCACCATGTTCGAGAGGACCCGTCCCTTAGTCGACTTTTACGACATGCCAGGATGATAAGCATCTGCACGCATTCTATGCTATTTCTTCACTCCCAGTGCAGCAGACGAGCAAATTAAATAGTTAGAGTAAATAGCCATTTCCTGGGCAATCGCGTTCCACCTTCGGCCGCGTCATCATTTTCCATCAGCTGAGACTGGTCAAGTGAAAACCTATCAATAATAAATAAAAACATATAACCATCCCTGAATATTTACGGTTTCCTGATAGTACAATACCCAAAAATTTATAGTTCTGGAATCATCGCAGTAAAATTGATTTTAAAACTAAAATGTATTATTATTGTAGAGAATCTGAAAGAATTGGCGCGACCCCATCGCTTGTATCATCTTGAAGACGTCATAGCGACAGAATTCTCTCATTTCGACGGATTTTCGTATGTGCCTAACGATGAGAAGCGAGCCGAATATCCAGATGACGGACCGATAGTGAACGTGTACCGCGAACGCGCTGAGCTGTTGTCCTAGCTAGAGGACACTGCGCCGGTGCGAACCAAGCTGGACGGCGGGTCTCACTCATCGACACGGCATATTGCCAGGCAGGCAAACAGGGATGTAGAAACATGCATGTCGCTAGGGAAGCCTTCCCGACGAATTATTGCTACGGCAATCGTATGAATATGGTACGGGATTACCGCCCTTATTATAGTACCTAGCTTATAATAAGTGCAGTTATCGCCATTACAAAATCGGATCGATATCAGTTAGATATATGTATACCAGTGGCGAAGCCTGCCTACAAGCCGATTCCTGACGGCTTTACCAAGCTAGAAAGCTACGACTAGCTGTTAGTGAAGTCCATGTTACTCTATAAATGTCAGACTTGCATGTACGGTTCTAATTCTTCCGGCTTCCCATAGGAAATATTCGACGCTTCGCCACTGATATATACTTGAAATTCACACGGCTTTACTCACGATTTATTGTCAGAAATAGTTCGAGATGTTTCGAACTAGTATGGAGTCTTTCTTCAGGGGTTGAGTGCGGTCGCGGTCAGAGCAAAACCGTGCAAAGGGTGCGGGCGCGGGGGCGGCGCCAGACCAGCCGGTCATCGGTGGTGAACGGCGGCAAACATGCCGAGCTCGCGGTGTCGACAAGACTCCATACGAGTTCGACACATGTCTGACTATTTCTGACAATAAATCGTGAGTAAAGCCGTGTGTACTTCCAGTATTCATAATGTCTCACGAAAGTTTTAATTTGACTATAGTTGGTAATATATTTTTAAGGGACGTATTCGTTAAGCATATTGTTACTTAGCACCAATAAGTAATTCTTTAGTAGTAAAGTCACTCTAGTACATAAGAAAGATTATTCTTGTAGAGTAAGCCGTAAAAAAACCGACCTGAGATTGTTGTCTAATGACAGGTAATGGTGATGTAAGATGAAAGTGTGACAGCCTGGAGAAATTGCGTTTAAAGCAAATAATATAAGTAAATTATTTTTTCACTTAATAATATTAATAATAAAATTGTTCACATTTAAAGAGAAGACACTGGAGACTGTAACACAGTGAAAACTAACACAGTTTCCCGGGCTTCAACTGTATCTGTATATGCATTTATGAACAATAAAGAATAATATTATTGTTATTACTTATTGTTAGAGTTTTATTACCGTATTCTAAGAACACTGGAACATCATAAAAAGTTGGTATTAATTTCATAACAAAACTCAGTTTCATTTTCACTTACTTTTGGTCTATTACCAAAAAGACCCAAGTGAGAGTTTGACTCTTTGTATTCTATTTGCTCGACGCGACTAGCAGGTTTTAGAAAAAATCAATGAATACATAGTAGTTATTTCCTCTTTCAATATGAAGCCTTGAATAGTAGATACGAAATTATGCGCACCAAACGCTCAGAAAATAACCAACACAATTAAGTTTTGCATATATGGTTGTTTTAATTATTCAATGCTATTCAATAAAAGAGTAAAAAACCATGAAATACAGATGGACAATAGACGTAGTACAATTCAAAAAGTACTTAGTTTTTAGGATTCAGTACCCGGAGGGGTCCGATGGGACCCTATTACCGAGCCTACGACGTCCGCCCGTCCGTCAGAGGCCTCCAGCTCCCTTCGGTCTCGTATCTCCCCCGACGGACCCCCTGGGTCATCACCACTAGGTTTTGAATTATATTTGAAGTACTCGTGCATCCATGAGGATTCAGGATCAATTATGTGCAGTTCCAAGAAAATCTGCTTTGCTCCGTAAACGTGTCTTTGCCATGGGGCCAAAACTATACAACCATGTGCCAAAAAACATGACAAAGCGAACTAACTGTTTTTAAGAAAAAACTTTTCGATTTCTTAGTAGATAAATGTTATTATTGTATAAATGATTTTTTAATGGTTCTTGAATGAATTGTATTATTATAGATTAAGAGCTAGCGACCAAATCGGTCATGTGGCTTCAGCTGTATTTAAACTCCGTTAGCTACTTCCCTGAAGAAACTTTTCCGATAAACTTCGTGCTGGCAGGCCGTGGGCGGTGGGTGCGGGTGTAGTGGGGTGGGGAAAAAAATTAAAGAATGTGGGCTCAGCGCCTTTTTTTTTTTTTTCAAACAGTTGCTCTGTACTCCCTGTGCACCCAAAAACATTTTTAAATCGATCGGGTGGTGGGGAGGGGTTGCCAGCGTACAATACCGCATTTTGATTTTCTAGGGGCGCTGGAATTTCGTCCCTCATCATGAAAACAGTTTTTCACAGTTTTAACTATTACAATCGACGTTACACGACTTACTGACACTGTGAAACATCAAAAACTTAAAATTTGTTTTCTTTTTAGATTTTGAAGTTGTAAGTCATACCTGACAGGGGATCAAGTCAAAATTTATTTGTATAACACAGGTACACTAGATGTTTAACTTTTTTATCCGCTATGTTTCGCCCTAGGGCATACAAATACAAAACTAAAAACTAAATATATAAATTAAAAGAATAATAAAAACAAGGATAACTAAGTTATATAAGACGATACAAATACCAATTTAAATAAACGAATAATAAAAATGGATGCGAAATAAACAGTTTTAATAAGTTAGGAACAATAATAATAATAACAGTAGCAGTAATGGACGGAGAGCTAGCGACCAAATCGGTCATGTAGTTGCAGCTGTATTGAAACTCCGTTAGCTACTTCCCTGAACAACCTTTTCCGATAATTTTCGTGGTGGCAGGCCGCGGGCGGTGGGTGCGGGTGTAGTGGGGTGGGGAAAAAAATTAAAGAATGTGGGCTCAGCGCCTTTTTTTTTTTTTCAAACAGTTGCTCTGTACTCCCTGTGCACCCAAAAACATTTTTAAATCGATCGGGTGGTGGGGAGGGGTTGCCAGCGTCAATTAAAAGTACTAAAATAATAATAATTTTCATGTGGGCTCAGCTGTATTGGCTTTTTTTCTGACGCGAGATTAATTAATATGTAAGCCCTAAAAAAAATAGCCATGCAAAAATATCGGTGGGAAGGTATCGAAAAAAATTGTTGAAAGCTCATTTTCGAACGAAATCCAACGATTTCAACAATTTTTTTCGACCACCCTATCCACCCGATCGATTTTAAAATGTTTTTGGATGCAAAGGGAGTATAGTGCAAATGTTTGAAAAAAAAAATTAAAGTCGCTGAGCCCACATTTTTTTTTCTTTTTTTTCCCCACTGCACTACACCCGCACCCACCGCCCGCGGCCTGCCACCACGAAAATTATCGGAAAAGGTTGTTCAGGGAAGTAGCTAACGGAGTTTCAATACAGCTGCAACTACATGACCGATTTGGTCGCTAGCTCTCCGTCCATTACTGCTACTGTTATTATTATTATTGTTCCTAACTTATTAAAACTGTTTATTTCGCATCCATTTTTATTATTCGTTTATTTAAATTGGTATTTGTATCGTCTTATATAACTTAGTTATCCTTGTTTTTATTATTCTTTTAATTTATATATTTAGTTTTTAGTTTTGTATTTGTATGCCCTAGGGCGAAACATAGCGGATAAAAAAGTTAAACATCTAGTGTACCTGTGTTATACAAATAAATTTTGACTTGATCCCCTGTCAGGTATGACTTACAACTTCAAAATCTAAAAAGAAAACAAATTTTAAGTTTTTGATGTTTCACAGTGTCAGTAAGTCGTGTAACGTCGATTGTAATAGTTAAAACTGTGAAAAACTGTTTTCATGATGAGGGACGAAATTCCAGCGCCCCTAGAAAATCAAAATGCGGTGCTACACAGGGGAGACACCAGGACTGGAATATTCCTGATGTCTCCCCCCGGGGGTCCGTTGGGGGAGACACGAGACCGAAGGGCTCTAGCTCAGCAACAGTAACGCCGGATTTACATCGGTCAAGTGTTTACTCATTTAACTCGCCACTTGGCATTGTGTACCTAAACTAAACAGTCAAATTTAGCACGATGTGTACAGATGTAGTGCATAATTAGTTTCCATCGTGTTTTATTGGAAAAGTTCGTATTATCGTGCCCTCTCAATTAGCTCCAGCAGGCCCCCAATTCTCGGTGCATTCGAGATAATCTCACAATCGAGATTAAACGTCAGTGCATACAGTCATTTGACACAACTGTATGAATCTGACGTTTAATCTCGCTATCGACATTATCTCGAATGCATCGAGAATTGGGAGCCAGTACCCATCATACCATGCTGTCATTTTTCACTTTAACATTTGACACTAAATAATAAAGTTTCATATTAATGAA
The DNA here is from genome assembly GCA_947859335.1 of Tortricodes alternella. NCBI lineage: Eukaryota > Metazoa > Arthropoda > Insecta > Lepidoptera > Tortricidae > Tortricodes > Tortricodes alternella. Next base: position 9,356,962 of record OX401976.1, read on the forward strand.
TATAAAGATGTCACTCATTTAATACAATAATTAATTGACACTTCGTCCGTCGTCTTCCGATTGAGATCAGAGTTTTACCGATGGAAACATTATTCACTTTATCTGTAAGTATAAACAGTCAGGCTTGTACCATTACCATGAGTTTATGCAAACCGTTCTCGCTATCTAAATCTATCGGAAATACTCCTTGTTCCCGATACAAGTAGGTACTTAAAAGGGACCAAGCGATAGTTTTCGATAACGAGAACGGTTTGCGTAAATTCATGGTAATGGTACAGGTGCTCGCTACTTCGCTTAGTACTTGACCAACGTAAATCTGGCTGTAGATTGTAACGCGCCTTTCCCGGCTGCTGGCGAACAAACAAGACAGGATAAGAATCAGAAATAATCTAAGTCTCGACCTGGTGCTAATTTGTAGTGTTTAAGTTCTATTTTACTTTCATTCTTTTTCTTACTTATTTTCTGCGTGCCTGCCTGCTAATAAACGAATTTATTATATATTTCTTTTTATTATTAAGCCCCTCCCTATACCCTAACATATATAACTACGTGTATAGGCGATGGCGTATTATGTGCGATAGATTTAACCTACCAGCAGCCCTAACATGCATGACACAAAGATAAGATAGACCGTCTTATCTCTAAGTGCGTCTCTCTCACACTAGTGCCGACGAAAGAGATAGTCATAGAGATAACCGGGTATAATTTATCTTTGTGGCATGCATGTTAGGGCCGCAGCTATGTTATTCTCTAACAAACGATAATCATAAATTGACCCGCGCGCACGTTGGCTTAATGCTAATTTTGGTATCTATGACTGGCCAGCTGTGTTGAAATACGACCAAGGTGGAAGACACGCACGAACACTTAGTCGTATTTTTAATAAGACGAAGCCAACTGACAGTAGCTAACAACACAGTAAACGTCAACTGAGAACACAGTAAACGTCAGTTGACTTCATCTAATTAAAAATACGAATTTAGTTTATGGTCTGACTGGTCAAGTTTGCCTGGGAGTTGTGCCGAAATATTAACACTCAGTGCCAGCGCAAAAATAAAGTCCCATCCAAGGCGCCGCAGAATTGACTCCATACAAAATTGCTATAGCAAGAACCGTGCAAGAACCCGACCAGTAAGTCGTTCGGCGTGGCGACAAAGTTAGTCAACCCGATATTGAGTTGACTACACTGAATGTGTTAAGAGAATCACATCACGGTACAGTGAGCACCAGCCCCACATGATTAGTAATAATGGCAGGATCACTATCAATTACATGCCCGTAATATAAAAATATAGGTTACATTATAACCAACATGGTCTCACCCCACCCTGCGTATTTGACATACTGTATAATAATACTTACGTTGTAGGGTATCCCTATCTAACGTGACCATTTATTTTTTTATTCAAAAGTGGACATCGGTCTATTTACCTACGTCAAATAGCAAGTTATCAACGGAAAAAAAAAACATTAAATGTCAAATAATGCAATCATGTTAACCGTACAGTACTGCCAGCGGCCCTAACATGCATGCTACAAAGATAAATTAGAACCGCTTATCTCTATGACTATCTCTTTCGTCGGCACTAGTGTGAGAGAGACGCACTTAGAGATAAACGGTTCTAATTTATCTTTGCACCATGCATGTTAGGGCCGCAGGTGAAATCTGAGAGAAGCAGTAGAGAAAAATGATGAAAAAATCAGCAGATTGCGAAATATATCAGATTTTGATAATTTTATATTTTTAATTGTAAATGCAGATATGTGAATAAGTTTATGAATTAGATTATAAAATATAAACTATTTACTGCCGCACCGCTCGCGTCCGACGAACTCCATAATTTTCGCACGGTTTCGGGAAACGGGACAATTGTGCGTCCCGGAGCTTTTTTTGGGGACAGCGGTACAGATAACCGAAAAAAGGGATGGTCGCGTTCTAAACGGGACGTATGGTCACGTTAGGTATATCCCTTACGTACGCCTATATCAAGTTCATAAGATTCTTATCTGAGCCAGCGTTGCGTAAAAGTGAAAAAGGTTCCTGTGTTACGAACATTAGCCATAGGTACAATTAAATGGGTTTCGATCCGGGTTATCTCAGATCTAATAAAACGCATCTAGTACTCAAGTATTTTTATTATTTATCCATTTTCCTCGCAGTGCTCAAGTAGTTGTTGAAAATTTTAATAACAAACGAGATCACATAATCAGAGTCTTGCTTGTAAATTAGACTATCCAATATTTACAATTATTCTAGTACTTGAATCTCGGTTGACGGGATTAACGCATTCGCTGCCACTTTTTTAAACTTTCCCAGGTGTCTTGTCAAAGCACTGGGCGAATCGCTATATGTACTGAACGCACAAACGCATCCATCCAAGGTGAAAGTACGGAAAACGCATAAATGCGTCGTCGGCAGGGAATGCGTTAATCACAATGGCACTACTAGAAAAAGAGACCAACTTTCATTGCAAAGCACTGACATTTTTGCTGACTATCCTTACGATTTTGTAAGATATTCATTACAGTTATATTTCTATTTCAGAAATCAAAAGCACAAATTATATTAAGTACAGGGCTAGCATAATACAGTACAATGAGATTTTGTCATTTTAAACTTTAAAGAGATCTTTGCTGATCTTCGCATTTCTATATGAATGTTATGCAGTTGAGATTGATCTTTGAAATTAAACCATGCATATCTGCAGAATATTGAATTGTAGGTAAGTACATTGTTTTTGTATGAAGTTAAGATTTTAAAGATTGTAATGATGATAGGGCTCTTCCCATTCATCAGTCTAGGAAGCCACGAGTGCCGAAAGTTGACACAAGGCGAATAGAAAGTGTAATCGTTACTTATTTATTATTTGGCTTGAAAATAATAAAAATTAAATGAAATAGCTAATACAGAAGGACTAGGAATGATAATAATTAATTTGAAGCTAAGTATCTGCAAGTTCTTATTGTGTTGTCCTTCGATCGTCTTTAAGAGAATTTGGGACTTGAGTAAGAAATATCAATACTAACTAATGAGTTAGTAAGGACGCGTTCGCAGTCCGGCAGCTGGCGCATTGACTGACATTGGCTGGCATCAGACTGCATTGATTTAATTAAAGCTTTTAAAATAGTGTTCGACGCTGAAGTCATAGTCAACTTGTTTATACTATTACACAAGCCCGTAGCCAGGATTCGGTTTTGAAGGAAGTCCAGTCCATTAACCGGTTAGGCGGGGGCATCAGTCAGTGGTAATTGTCAAACAGCGCCTTGCAAGAAGCGCGAAGCAGAGACCGCCTGCCCCCCTTGTCTACCTACGGGCCTGCTATTGCATACGATCGTCAAGATAATATTATAATCAGATTATTATAAAAGTCAATATGATGGGTAGACATGTCAATCTACTAATACTTGTGACAATACAGACTTAGTTTTTAGATAAAAGTTAAAATTATCTTGTCAATTTTTGGATGAATTAGTCTGTGTACCCATCCGTCAGTTACTCAACATTCATGACCGTTGCAGAAATAAACGATTTAACGACTATCGACTACTCAGCTAAAATAAGTTTAAAATTGGCAGTAGTTAGGGTATCTTCAACGAAAGGAACGCGCAAAAATTACTTATACAAAATATTAATAGTAAAAAAATCACGTAGAGATCAGCAAAAGCGCGCACGTGCGAGTGTTTATAGAAACAAACGTGATATGAGCGTGCATGTTAAATAACACCGAACTAAATTTATACCACGCGCACTTTAACCTCTAGCTGTTGCCAAACAAACTGTTATATAGTCAGGGCATCAGTAATCTGACCTATGTAAAAACTTACTTCCATTGATAATTAATTATACATAGATAATCGATAATGAACTGTCACATCTAGGATTAAGTAAGTTAAAGGTGTTATCACCACTGCAAATTTACAATTTGACCAAAGAGATTAACTATAAATAAGCAAAAAAACTAAAAGATTGAACATTAACTCGCTTAACATCATGAGTATAGTTGTCATTTGGATCATGTTTGGTTATAATGCAGTTATAATCAATTATTTTTTAACTGTAGGTTAGTGATTGAGGTACACCATTGACAGTCTTTGATTTCAGGATACCATTTTCGTAAGACATGACAGTCTCCCGGCCGTTCTCTGTAACCCTGAGGAAAATAAAAATTTCATAAATAATAACCCTTAGAATTCATATACGAAATATAACACCCTGACGCACCTTTGTTAAAAGTAATTGTTAAGAGGACTGTAAACCAAAGGCAAAAATCACCCTTTTCATACAAAAGGCGATAACGATTTCCACCCTTTAAATGTTAACTGATTTTGACCAGTTTTTGATAGGTTGTCAGTAAGAACGAAATCTAACTCTATACGTTTTTTGAATTTTGATTAAAGATCAAGAAAGTCAAATAATGCCGAAATTAGTTTTGTATGAGAAAACCGAAATCACAATAAAACTGAATTTATTGATTATAGTGAAAAAATCAAAAGGTAGAAAATGGTACAAATAACAATCAAAACCTACATTTTGTTCAGACTGACAACCTATAAAAATTGGTGAACATCGGTTAACATGTAAGGGGTGGAAATCATTATCACATTTTGTATGAAAAATACCATAGGGATTTCTTTCATAAAAATAATTTAAAAAGATTCATTTACATCAAAGAGATACCTGAAAGCAAAAAGAATCAACAATTTTAGGCAAAACCCAAAGTCACGTACGATATTTGAAGGCCCGTTTTAGCAAAACGTCACATGCGGTCACGAGTGCAACTATTTTGTGATGCAGGTTTTAACAGACTCGCGGCCGAGTGTTGACACTTTGGCGATTGCGGCCATTTTGTCTATTGTATGAAATGTCAGAACTTCAAATCGCTGCCACTATTTTTAGCGGTTTTTTTTTTTTAATATGGGCTTTATTAGGCACTGGGCTATTACATGGTGCAGGTATCTTATCTATAATCACAAAAATTAGGCATTCGGAAAATTAAGAATTATAAAAATTCCGAATTTTTATTATCTTTAATTAGGTCAATGAAAAATAGGGAAAATTAAGAATTGGTAAAATTAAGAGTTTTCATAAGTAAGAATTGATCCCGATAATAATTAGCAAAATTTCACACATGGAAAATTTGAGAATTTTGCGTTACGTAATTTGTGGACGACCCCTCTTTAGTTAGTATACTATGTGTTTTCCTCGTTTAAAGTGGCAAGTATGGAAAAACGGCAATTCCATAGGTAAACACCTAATAAATTCTAAGGAATAGTGTTGTTCACAAAAACTGTTCTAAAAATTATAACCCTAAGTCAATATTCTCAATACTCTCCGCGTGGATTTTAGGGACAATCCGACTATATTTTGATTGTAGTTGCAGCTTATAAAAAAGTAAAATTTGTGATAAACTCCACTTACTTTTTGGTAGTAATTTTTTTTCCGTTGACGACCCTGGTGGTGGTGGTGGTGCTGCGCATGTTGCCGCTGCCCTGGCCCGCCAGCGAGCTGTTGAAGGTGGAGAAGGACGTGAACGCGTTCCCGTTGCCGGCGGCGCGCGCGAACATGTCGTCCAGCCCCACGCCCAGCCCGAACGGGCTGAACAGCGACGACGTCAGCGACGTGCTCGGGTGGTGCCCGCGCCGCCCGTGCCGGTAGTGACCGTGACCATTTATTTCTGCAATTGCAATGATACATTCGTAATAGGGATATTTCCTAGGTAAAAAAAAAGTAATTATAATTAGTCCGTCAATTAGATTATCAAAAAAATATTGAACACGTATTTTTTGCTTTATCAAATCAATCAAAATTGACAAAGATAACGCGCATCAAAGTTCGGGAGTGGGGGCTAATGACATCACTTAATGGTAAAAAGTGTACAAAGCCGTGACGTAACGCGGAACTTCAACGCACTATATCTTCGTCATTTAGAGTATAATATTCTATGAACTAATTAATGCTGAAGCACACTCGTGTTTATCGCGCTCCTATAGCATTAGTCTCTTTTGCACTAGGATATTACTTAAACGTGTAGTTTAAAATACATGGAAAGTGAATCTGCATGTTGATTTCTATCTATTTATGGTCAATTTCCGCCAATTTTCCTAAATAACTTCCAAACTATTTATCATAAAATTAAAAAGACATACAGACATACGAGTGATCCTATAAGGGTTCCGTTTTTTCCTTTTAAGGCATGGAACCCTAAAAAAACAGCCAAGTGCATGTTGGAACATGCACAACATAAGTACTATCGTATTCCATAGTCTGTCTGCCTCCCGCTATTTTCTAGTTGCTGTGACGTACAGAGACGGACAGGGAGATGGACAAGACGAAACTCTATAGGTCCCTATTTAGACCATGGAACCCTTAAAGGTCTTACGGTTAGTTACATAAAGGTCAGGGAGTTTTGTTTGAAAATAGGCAGGAGAGTAGACTTGGTGGCCTTAAGTATGACTATTGAATAAGTTTACGACCTATCGCGAACACCGCTCGGCCCCCAATATTAAAATAAATGGCGCATAACATAATTTCCGGATATATCTAATCTAAAGGCGCTCAAACGGGCTAGTTTTTCGGCAATTTATTGCTGAAATTCAGGCTATCCCCTAAAATATCACATAATTACATCACTAATCAGGACAAAAGGTTCCAAAGTAAACTTTTGAGGATAGTCCGAATAGGGATGGCTGCCGGGGTAAAAAAATGTAATTATAATTAGTCCGTCAGTTAGATACATATATAGTATCACGCCCGAAATCCCTAATGGGGTGGGCAGAACCACAAGACTACTTGTGGCCACATTCGTTTAAATTAGTCCTAAGATGGTATGATGAACCGTATGGTGACAGGTGATCAGCCCATCGCCCATACAGATAGTCTACCATGTTGGAGAGGACCCGTCCCTTAGTCGACTTTTACGACATGCCAGAATGATAAGCATCTGCACGCATTCTATGCTATTTCTTCACTCCCAGTGCAGCAAAGGATATAAGGAGGTCAGTTAGATTATTAAAAAATATTGAACACGTATTTTTTACTTTATCAAATCAATCAAAAACGACAAAGATAATGCGCATCAAAGTTCGGGAGTGGGGGCTCCTGGACGTCACTTAATGGTGAAAAGTATACAAAGTCGTGACGTCACGCGGAACTTCAACGCACTATATCTTCGCCAGTTTTTGATCAATATTTTCTTATATAGTGTTAATGACGGACTAATTAGAATTTTTTAGGAAACTAGACAATTGCAGCAATAAATTGCCGAAAATCTAGCCCGTTTACGAGCACCTTAAATAGTATACAAAAGGTAACTCTGGGGCCCTAACAAATTTGACACAAGAATAAGTTAACACTGTCTTATTTCTAAGTGCAGCACTCTTGCACTAATGCCGACGAAAGTATGAAAGATATAGAGAGATAAGACGAGTTTAAGTTATCCCCGTGACAACCTTGTGTTGTGCCAAATGTCGTCAGACTACTACTTTGATTTAATAGTCTCTTCCTTTCCTATATCACCAATTCTACCATTATTAAGATAATCAATTATAAGTTTCTTGACATACCAGCAAACAGGTCGCCGAATGGGGAGCCTCCGAAAAATTCTCTAAAGACAACGTCTGGATCTCTGAATGTAAATGGGAAACTGCCATAGCCATATTCGTAGTCATCATCTGCAGCCGAGCGCCTGCCTCTCGAATTATTCAACCCTTCCTTTCCGTATTGATCATACACCCGCCTCTTCCTTTCTGTAAACATTTACAATAAACAAGTTTAAAAAAGAATTATTGTATAAATAAAGTAGACATTTATAGTTTAATGGCATTCATCTAGTCTATTCTATTTAAGAGGCTGTTAACATTTCCTTTCCATGTTATTTTTTAGGTCTGTAATCAACAGCAGTTATAATAAAGTAAAAATTAAACCTTATTCAAAATGGAATCCAGTATATTATTGTTAATCAGCGCCCCTATTCGGGAACACTAAGTGATTCTGTAGCGACCCGTGAGCGAGATTTCTCATCCCACTCTTCGGCACGACGCGTAATGCAAAAGAGTGGGATGAGAAATCTCGCTCACGAGTCGCTACAGTATCACTTAGCGTTCCCGAATAGAGGCGCAGATCACTTTTATCAATTGTTTCAAACGGTCAATGACAATAATAATATTGTCAGGCGTGTCGGATTAATATTTATCTACACCCATATCATAAAACCTCCTTAATGTAATCAAAACCGTAGGAAATGACCAGCATTATGACAGCCAATTAGGTAAAACCAGTTCTGTAATGTTATTACAGTATCGATTTTAGTATCGTAATGAGATTAAATTTGGAACAGCTGTCAAAACTCAAGTGGGTCTCTATTCTAGTATCCATAGATATTAAAACAGATATTGATACAAAACATCAATTCAGTATGTTTTTTTAATATAAACTGCACGACATTTGATCTCGAGTGACATGAGAATAGAGACTTCATTCGTTTATCTATGATTTAAAAAAAAATGGTCTTGACGGAGGATCGAATTGCCGCCATTACTGCTTTCATAATTCATGTTGGTTTTTTGCTGGACGAAAGTAGAAATGTAAAAAGTTGTTTGTAATTTACATTTTAGTTGAAAATATGAATAGTAGTCTTCTCGGAGTGACTGTGTGATGTGAAAATGCGCCGGATATCGCATATGCAGCCACGATTGCAACAAATAAGTTGTTGCCAGAAAATATTGTTTCTGAACACATCATGGAGGATTTATAATGTGTGTAGATAAAGTTATGTATGCAACTCTGCATAATTTGGCCTTAAAACACACGTGCGATCTTATTATGAAACTCACTAAAAGCTCGTTTCATAAAACCGCACTAGTGTTTTAAGGCCTATCATTATGCAACCGTTGCATAAACTACTATCGAATGTGTCGGCTCGCTCTTACATTATTAGGTCCTTATCGTCAATGTTGATTCGACCTTTGTTTACAGATAATTAGCCCTAAAATTAATTTGTGCATCAATGCGTATGCATTATTGATTGCCGATTATTCTCTACATATTATTGATTACTAACTATTTATAATTAAAATTGTTGTCTACGTAATGACACAATGAGAGATTAGATCATGTTATTTTTTCACAGTACCTTTACACAGTACTTGTCATACCTAATTATGTTAAGACTTTCTTTTGGAATAAAATAGTTTCTTATTAAGTTTGAATATCAAACACACATAGATCGCACTATCAAAATAACAATAAATTGTTTTATGCCGTGCTTTATGTTAAAACAACAATGAATATTATGAACGTCAAAGAGCGCGTACCTACCCGTCCCAACGTATGTAGACATTGTTTTTAAATGTTTACCTTTAAGTATCTTTCTTTGGTATTTTTATCGCAAAAGGGGTACTATAGTCCAGTATTTTTTTTAAGGTATATAGATGGTTTAGGTATTCGATGACTTTGTGGTATTTCGGCTGGTACCTACACCAACTTGACGTTGCACAACATTTTACTTAATTGTTATAAAGTATGTATCGGTTTCTATTGGAGCTTACGAAGTTGAAACTGTGTGTGTAAGTACCTAATCCAACTTAACATCAACGTACACGTACACGTTAAAAAGGGCTTACATCTCCGAAATTTTCAGGGTACAACTTTTTCTGCTATGTATTTAGGTACTAATTGGGTAGGTAGGTACTATCTTTTGGAATCATCATATCCTGGATATCATGGACGGGTAAGGCAGGTGAATTTACGCTCATCGATGAATCTGCTATGCTGCTAGGCTGATAGGAACTGATTTCTATAAATACTATGTAGTAATAATATAAGGTAGAAGCATTTAGTAATACTTAATTGAATAAGTAGGTAAGTCTTTAATAAAAAGCTTCAATAAAATTTAACTTCACCTGTTAGTATGTATGTTTAAGTATTCATGCAAATAAACTTTAAACTCCTTTTCGTTGAATGATTGTGTTGAAACTTGCGGACTTTTGTATAATTCGGTTAGAGGCATGGTAGGCTAGTCGTCCAATAATAATTGATTATTAGGTACCCTAGTGTCAATCACTCCATAACTTCGCAGTAGAAGTATATGTTTTAGATCCATGAACTTTAAATGAATTTTTCACAACTCGTAGGTACATTTAGACAGGTTCAGATTCAAAAATTCTTTTTTCTTTAGATAGATTATTTTATCTAGTTTTAGGAACCAGGAATAACTCCATATCTCGAATGTTGTACCTTTTACTAAACAAACACAGTCCCATATTATGACCATACGAGTAGGTAAGTATCTGATCATGGCGAAATTCGAACTTGCGAACCCATACTTTGTACTCCAACAGTGGTAAGTAAGTACCCACCACTAGACCAGTCAATTATGAATGTATTTTTTAGTTCCTATTGCTTTTTCATTCCTCAAAGACGTAACTTTTGTTATTCGCACCACTGGGGTCGTCCTAGTGATAAGGGGGTTAACTCGAAAAAGTGTGTTTTTTTGTTATATAGCTTGTTGAAATCAGAACAAGAGATATAACTACACATCACACTTTTTCGACTTAACCCCCTTTTCACTAGGACCCCAGTTAATTGTGGATTTTTTGCGTTTTGGAACTGCGTACGATAAAAGTTTCTGATCTTCCAAATATTACCAGCAGATTAAAGTATGGTAAGTAATTAAACACAAAATATAATCCAAACAGGTAGTAAATACCTACCTAGCTATGAGAAACATGCTATAGGAGCCACACCAATATGAAGAAATAAGTCAGCATAACACTCACACAATCACAAATTGGTTAGTATTTCTTGAGTCAATGGACAAAGTATTAATTAATTAAGTTTTATGACATGAAACCATTGATTTCTATGTTAAGTATATACAAAGGTTATGGTTGTGTTGAATTACAAAGGTATGTCATGAATTATGAATATTATCACATATAAACTTACTTGCATTAAGAACATTTATTTAGTTTATTTATTTTTTATTAGCTCAATGTATTTTTATTATGTTAACCTCACAATAGATTAAGTAGTAAGTATATTGGAGTACAAAATATTTTAACAACTGATAATATTCATAACAAACTGATAGAATGGTCTACAATAATCACAAAACCAGTCCTAGAAGGCAAGGAAACTACCAAAGAAACGATGAAATGGCGTATCTCCAAAAAACCCCTTGAAGCTAAAGTGCCGATGACCATTGACTCCATTCTTGCTTTGATATCTGTGACTGTGATGACTGGATCCCTTTGCATCATACATTTTCCGCTTGATTTCTACCCAACAACAAAACAAATTAAAATAACACCCTCTGTACCTTAATCACCCTGTAATTCTTTTTTCTAGTTAATTTATATACCTAGAGTGTAATGATTGATTACAGTAACCATTAACATGATTGACTGTACCAACTGCATTAGTAAACTAGACATAAAATACAGTTACTATGCAGCTTTGAACAAATCGCTTTTATCATCTCCATATAGTGTTTTAATAACACTTACCATCTGACAAAACTTCATAGGCTTCAGATATTTCTTTGAACCTTCGGTTGGCCTCATCTGCATTGTCCGGGTTTTTATCAGGATGCCACTTTAAAGCCAATTTTCTATACCTATAATCAAAAGGAATGGGATTAGTAGGAGTCAACTTTCATACAAAAGTCATTAGCTTTTGAACGCCACAGTCGGCATATATGACACCAGATTTTCATTCCATTGATGCCACAATATGCCGTTTTCCTAACATTTGCGTCGACTAATGCCATCATTGGCGTCCCATAGCTCGCTTTTTCGCATTTGGCTGTGGTGTTCAAAAGGTTAATTACTATAATATGACAGTAGATTTTAATTCCATTGGTGCCACAATATGCCGTTTTCCTAACATTTGCGTCAACTAATACCGTCATTGGCGTCCCATGGCTCGCTTTTTCGCATTTGGCTGTGGTGTTCGAAAGGTTAATTACTATAAAGTCCTAGAAAGAGTCATTAATAAATCGAATGGAATTATAACACAGTATGATGATACATTTTAAATATTACTTACGCTTTTTTAATTTCAGTGTCTGTGGCAATCCGAGTAACACCCAAAACCCTGTAGTAGTCCACCATCGCTAGATTCCCTCAAAGGGGCTTGAGAATTCCTAAAACAATAACAAACGCACTGAGAGAGGATCAATGACTGTATGAAGTAAAAATATATTATGGTCGCCATTTGAAAGGAATGAGAACCAAATTTTTATACAAAGAATATTATTTATCTACAATACAATGAAAATAGGGCCAGATATTGTGATTGATGACTATGACTGACCACAATAAAACTGTCAATTTAACAAACATAATGCATGATTGTTATCAAATAATTATATTTCGTCACAAACCTTCTAAATTAAATATTTGAATAGTAGTTAATAGATTAAGTGGTGATAAAACAATACTTGCACAAATTTTTTGTTTAGTTTTTAATGGTGGCTATTTATGCAGCAAAATAAACAATTACTGTCAATTTGACTATTTTAAAAAAAAAAACTTTTTATTTTTTCTATACTTTGGACCTTCATGGTTTACAATGATACCACAAAATAAAAACATGTCAACTTTTACATTTATTAATTTAAAAATATATATTTTGATGCTACTGTGTTTTTCAATGCATTTCCTTTAATCTGCTTAATAACACCTCAAAACTGACTCTATAGGCCTCACCAAGTATAAACAGAAAGGAGGGGTTGTTTAGTTTCATGGGGATGGTGTCAAATTATACCCACCAAGTTCTCTACATTACAATATTATCAATTTAATTCTCAGTAGCTAATTATTATACTTGAAGTCTCCTTTTTTTTGATATTTTTCAAAGGTTGGATTGCCATTGCCTCTCTGATTGCATTCTTAATGTCAATCTACCAAAAGTAGTGATTAAAACCATTGTTTAGGTAAGTGCCTACTTTGTTAGGAATGATTGGAATTGGAGCCTGCAAACTAGCACTAGCAATGGCATTACATATACCTTTATTATTGTATGCAACAAATTAACTTTGTTTTCTTTGTTGAAATAATCTAAGTATTAAAGTCCAATGAATAATATATTTATTACACATATGGTAACACTATACTTAATAGTCATTAAATTAACTAGTCAGACAGCTTTAGGTAGGTTTGTCAGTGTGACCTTGGAAGGCAGATAAGACTGCAGAAACTATAGTAAAAGAGAAATTTTAAACACCACCACCTATTCCGTAAACTATTCACTTACCAACAATGACTGAACTAACGCGTATGTAAAATACATTGAGGCATGTAGCCATTGTAAAAAATAAACACAATAACAATAGATACTATAAGCATCTTGTGCAGTATTAATATCAATAACGCGTCGCTTGAGTGTGATTCGCTTACCTCATGACTGCACTGCAATGCAAGCAATGCAACTTCACCTACCTACACATGTTGCTAATATTACGTTATAATACTAATATGACACATTAAAATGACTTCTCTTAAACGCCTGTTTCGTAATGAGATAAAAAATACCTGGGTGTACGGTTGATTTAGATCTCTAGGTGTTATAGAAATAGGTACAAACCTTAAAATAACATTTGCTGTTTCAGTGAGTAAATAGGTTTAAGGTGCCAACCAAGGATACGGTTCGATGTTTTTTTCCACCACACTTCACGTTCTAGTAATTTCACCCTTATTATCACTTAACACGTTTCATAGAGGTTAACAGTCCTTTTTAAGTAAGGAACATAGGATGACACTCGCGTTTGAGCCAGACACACCACTTGATACGGATGACTGATTTTTACCAATGACACTACACTTGTGCTTGATCAAATAACAATAACACTACATTTCAATAATTCCCCAGTTACGATATCGTCGCTACGACATTGATCGTGTAGAAATCGGTACAAAATGTATTCTGACAAAAATGATAAGATGGACAAAGCGTAGGCAGAAGTACCTATATTTTCGAAACAGCGCCTAGTTAGTGTGAAAAGACAGAACACTATCAAAACGCGCGTTATCTTCTACTCAACTCGGTTGACTGTCTGTCTGTCTGACTGCGACCGACCCACCGACTGAGTGAGACTGAGACAACAAACAACGAAAAGTAGTAGCGTTGCTGTCTGTGCTGTGCCTATTCCGGAAGGGGCCGACCTAGGCGAGCGCCAACAACGAATATTCAAATACGACGAAAGACATACTTTTCTCTTTTACACAAAGGGTAACTGAAGCAGACAGGTATGCATTCATGAGGCTTATCTGTGTAATGGCTGAAATTGGAACTACGGTATTTTCCACTGTGGAAAACGTGGTTTTTATGGTTTGTAGTCGAACTATGAACCCTTATAGTTTCGCCATGTCCGTTGGTCTGTCTGTATGTCATAGCCACTTATAGGTTTTTATCTCACGCATAATGATAATGGGCGCTATACATTCAGGCCGCGACGGGCTGTGAAGCGTATACTTTTCTCTTTTACACATAGGGTGAACGAAGCAGACAGAAAAAAAGATGGGGGATCTTATTAATTAATAAAATGTGTTTTTGTTTTTTCGGGTCCTATGCGTAAACTTTGGTGAGTTATTATGAGTACGCTCAGGAAGGTTTGTGTAAGACGAAAAAAAAAGCATTGCATGCAACGCATGCCGGGCACAGCTATAAAAGAATAAAATTTGCAAACAAAAATGTTTAGGGTTCCGTACCGTAGAAAAAAACGGAACCCTTATAGGATCACTCGTGTGTGCGTCCGTCTGTCGTCTTTCTGTCCTTCTGTCACAGCCAATTTGCTCCGACACTACTGGACCGAATAAGTTGAAAGGCGTGTAACGTACATAAATTAATTTTAAAAATGGGGGCCACTTTTGGGATAAATTAGAGAATTCAAAAAAATAGTTTGCATACTACGGCGTGTGACATACTAAATGAATTGTTGTATTACATTATTGTGAGAATCTAATGCTGGTATCACACGATCGTCCAACACCCCAACTCCGAGCCTTTCCGATCTCAAGCCAGCCTCAGCAAAACTCGCGCCAAAGTGTCCGAACCACCCTGCACACATCGACGGGTGGACGGTGTTGGATGATCGTGTGGTTCCAGGATATTCTTTTTTTTTTCATAATTTTAAGATAAATGGCGTTGAAGTTATTTAAGAAAATAGGCGAAAATTTACCATTCCCAACCTTAAAACCTTATCTCTGAGAATACTGGGCCTAAATATTTTGGAAAAATACATAAAATAGTTCTTTACCTATAGATTACAGGAAAACCTATAAAAAGTCTATGGTATTTAAAGTACCTAACATAGGAAATTTCATATAATCACGGAACCCTCTCGAACGAGTTTAACTCGCACTCACCCATACATGTAGAGAAAATGCGATTTTTTACTTGCCTGTACGTACTTGTACGCTGTGGCTCTGCCTTTCGACACGTTGCTGTGTTGCTATTAAGGTGCTTGTAAGCCAGCACTATTTTGTCATATACAACTCTACAAGTACTTTTTTTACTTTTATTATTCCTTTCCAAATATACCTTAGCCTAAACGTAATATAAATAAGATAAAATCTCAGAAACTTGAGGAAATCCACTTTAAAACATATTGTTTTTTATTGGAGTAAAAGTCCCTGCTTACTACGCCCCAGTCGGCTCAGGCCGCCGAATAGTGATGTCACCGGCAGTTGTGTTTTATCTTTGAAATAATGTAAAAATAACTTTTTCGGGGTCTTTTATCAATTATAAATTTAAATGCATGATGCTAAATTACCATATTATTGTATTACAATGGTATCCCATAAACAACACAGAAAGAGACATACTAATTGTTGTTTTTAATATTAGTATCTTATATTTACCAAATTAGGTATACATTTTTTACTACTGTTAAGAAAATATTATTATCTAAACATTTGATTTGTTTTCAGATACTTTTTTTTTTTTCAAAAATTATTGTTCCATGTTTATTTTATAATTATACACTTAAGCAAGGAGAACGCATTTTTTTTAACATCTAATTTTTATGACGGTTCCCACTCAAAAATATTTACATGAAAAGTAAATGCTTAACACAGATTCCCAACACTAAAGATATTGGATTAGCCGTTGTTCTTGGCGCCCCTGTCGGCTGGAGCCGCCAACGCATGACGTCATCACCTTGCAAAAACCGCGTAGCGTTGTGACTCCAATAGGAAAGTAAAACGAATGTTATGCGAACATTTTGATGTTTTCATAGTTGATTGTGGATTTATAATGTTATTAAAATATGGAAATTCAATTACATTATATTGTAAGTAATCTGTAACATTTTTCGATACCTTATATCACGTTATTACACGGGGTCAATTTGAACATCGAAATCTCGTTTTGCAATGTCTATGTTTTCAGATTTCAGTCTATGTAAACCTTTGTTTTATTGTTGTGGCGTCAGGTAGGCAGCGTTTTGTTTCGCAGCTTGGCGTTCAAAAGTTTCCCCTGTTTTCCCCAGGTTAAAGTGATGAACGATTTGACGCGGACAAAGTCGCAGGTAAAAGCTAGTGGTTAATAATAATGATGATGGTGACGTTCGTCTGAAATAAATAAATAAGTAAATTATATAAATACGGTTTACTTGTGACAACCCTAGCGTACATACGCCGTTTCGAAACTGTCCAGACGTTGTCGGCATTTACCGCGAGATCAAAGGCGTCGGACTACTGTATCTCTTTATACTGTGACCTGGTATGACGCACCCTTAGAATATTTATATAGCCTGACACTCGCACACAGAACACAGAAAGAGGTTAGAAAGGCCGTCTGCCATAATTCGTACCAAAACCGCTGTCGCCGAAGCATCCCCGCTCGACGTTACAACTACTAGCGCAAACGAAATAACTACGAGAATACGCACACACCCACAATAACCAAAGTCCGCTCGTGATTCGTGCGTTCGAATAGCCAGCCGTTGCCCCGCCCATACCGCTTCATTGACAAAAGCAATTTATTTTACATTTGCACTAGGCCTCGAGCATATCGATAATAGTTATCGATGATGTATCGCGCCCTCTATGCCGCGTTTTGAAGTGTATACTACTATTTCGTAGTTAATCAGGCGCTGTGTAAGGCGGGTTGCGTGCTGTGTCCGGCAGGTCGCGCTGTGTCCGGCGGGTTGCGCGCTGTGTCCGGCGGGTCGCGGTCGGTCCGGCGGGTTACGCGGTTTTTTTGTCTAATTTTTATTTCTTTATATGCAGCCAGGATTGTAACAAATCACTTGTTGTCAGAAAATATTGTTTCTGAACACATCATGGAGGATTTATAATAAGTATGTGTGTAGATAAAGTTAAGTATGCAACTGTACATAATTTGGCCTTAAAACACTCGTGCGATCTTATTATGAAAATCGCCTATCGGCTCGTCTCATAAACCGGCACTCGTATTTTAATGCCTATCATTATGCAACCGTTGCATAAACTACTATAAATATGCGCAAATACAAAAAAAGTTTAAGTTTCTCGTGTGTAATTTTGAAACTTAATCATTATATTGTTATTTATTATTATATTGTATTTACTTTTTTATGTAAATTAAATATAGTTATAAAAACCCACAAGCTATTATAATATTAAGTTTAGACATTATACACCGGCTTCACATCAAGCCCGCCACTTTTAGGTAAATTGTTTTTATATTATTAGGAACAACATTGATAAAAAATACAGAAGTTAACTTAAATGATAAATAAATTCAAAAGACTTATTATAATAGGGTATAACAGGACCAAATGTACTTAAGCTGAACTCAGAGGAATTAACAAGTTACTTTGTAAACCAGGCTTAAGGTGTATTATGGTCGCAGCTCTGTAAGTGCATTAAAAGTATTTTTTTAAAACACTCTTATCATTAATTATCGCTTTTTTGGTCCATTCATCAATGCAGAAAAATAAATAACTTATCGAACACATTGTTTATCTATAGTCGATAACACTAACTTTGGCCACATCACTAGTCTCATTACTTCGTCACGTAGGCAGTTTTTGGGAAACCATTAAATAACTTAGTTTTTAGACTTACCTGTGAAAAGAAATTCCATCTTTTGACACATTTGATACTTGGCTTCTGGCCCTGCACGTAATTATTGCACAAGACGACATTTTCAATTAATTAAACCGGATTTTACCGCAGCTCGACACTGTGACGCATCGCGCTCGCGACTGACTGCGCTGACAGCGAGTCGTGTTTGAAATAGCTCATTTGCTCAACTGCGCGGCACGCGTGCCCCGCCCACATCGCCTTTCTAACCTCTTTCTGTGTTCTGTGCACTCGCACGTTCTTCCCGCATCTTAAGAGACCCTATTTTTTAAAATCGGTCCAGTGGTTCAGAAGCAAAAGTAGGATATCCAAAAAATTTCATATTACGCCAATTTTTTATTATCAGCCACTACTTTGAGCATAACATTACAGACGGGCAATCACAGTTCGATATGGCCGCTGACATGTGGACTCTTGCTAACAGCAAGTCCACGGAAATCTTGTCAGCTGTCCCGTCGGACTGTGAAGGGCGGATTGGGTGGGTGGTGTATCTTCTTGATCAACTACCTAACCAAATAAAAAAAAATACAAAACGAATGATATTTTCACTTCTCATGCTCGTAAAGTTGTTCTTTATGTCGAGAGAAGGCCGCATAAAATGGGTTTTATGCTCTTGTGCATAAAGTAATTTCTTCTTTTAAGACTAAGGATATTAAGCCAAGCTTTTAAGGCTAAGGATGTAGCCTTACAGCCACATACACAATACACCTTCATTTAACTGATATATTTTTATGAGATTTAGGTTATATCTTAATTTAATTACATCTATGCGTCGCCGCACGCAAACTTAAGCAAAATCTCTACCCGTTTCTCAGTGCGCCAGTCGGGGCTAACACCGCACGAGGTTCGCGCGTCACGGCTTTTCGGCACCGCTAAATGAATGAAAAATGTGGGATAATCGCAGGAGAACGTATTGCTTAATAATTCATCGATTCCAGAATTGTCTCTGTTCAGATCAGATTACCTATTGAACCGGAACAACCCTGAGACAGCAGGCAGTTATGTCGCGGATTGGGCTGGAGATAGCCTACTTCCCCTCTTTGTACTATGGTATTAGCTTAGCACGTATTAGTCAAACAGCAAGGTGCGAGTGAATAGAAGCCAATCCTATTTAATAAGCGACAAGCAACTAACCAACAAATACTAAGCTCGTGTAAACCTAGCATTAACACATAAATACCCCTGCAGCCGTAGCTCTCTATCTCCTTCTTTGGCACTAGCGTGAGAGAGACGCACTACGAGATAAGACGGTGTTAACCTATCCTCGTGTCAACCTTGCTAGGGCCGCAGGTGGACAAAAAGAAACTACTTTTTTGAAGTTCACTTAAAATAATCAAAAAATGCGTATAATGGTTAGTGGCTTAGCTTTGTAATACGCCTCTTAACCCTTTGACCGCCACAGTCGGCTGTGGCCTTCGGCAGTTTTCCGTGCCCCTGACGCCACGATATGCCGTTTTACATACATTTGCGTCGGCTACAGCCGACGTCGAGCGCTCGTGGCACGCTATTTCGCCGTTAGCCGTGGCGTTCAAAAGGTTAAATACAACAGTGCCTACCCGTGCGTTCCGTCCCGGAGTTACGGAGTTACGGAGTACCTACATAAAATACTTTGCGCTTAACCGCGAGCAGCGGCCCTAACATGCATGGCCAAAGATAAATTAGAACCGTTTATCTCTAAGTGCGTCTCTCTCACACTAGTGCCGACGAAAGAGTCATAGAGATAAACGGTTCTAATTTATCTTTGTGGCATGCATGTTATGGCCGCAGGGTCGCGGGTCAACGAGTTCACTTACTATGACGAGGTCAACAAACTTGTCATGAATACAAATGGGTCAGTAGGAGCCGCTTAGTAAACTAGTTCAACCAGAAATCAGCGTAACTACATCCACAAAAAATCTGCACACCTAGGTGATGTCACTAGTTTTAAAAGCAGATAATATACCAAAATCGCTCTGGCTATATTTTGCTACTAACTGTCGCTATATCTTGTTTAAGCGAGTGCTCAATGTCATGCGAATTCACTTGGCACTTTAGAATTTCGCTCTTAAAAATATGATTTCACTAAGAGCTATTTATATCGTATGAATGCGTAAATAGCGCCAGCGTCGTCTTGTGGGCGAAGCGGGAGGTCGCTCAGACTTGGGACCCAGCTTATTTCAAAACTATTTTACTGTCCAAAAATAAGTATCTGTTAATCCTTTCAACGCTAGTGCCATGATAGGATTACAACGTAAACAGTGTCGAGTAGGCCACAGTCATCTTCATTCACGACTAGCTTCTGCCCGCGACTTCATTCCCGTGGAATTACCCTATTTTTTTTGTTTTTAACCACCCCTGTATTAAAGCGAACAAAACAAAAAAACCGGCCAAGTGCGCGCATGAAGGGTTCCGTACCATTATCTATAAAAACGGCGAAAAATCACATTTGTTGTATGGGAGCCCCCTTAAATATTAATTTTATTCTATTTTTTAGTATTAACGCTGTAACAATAGCTGCAACAGAAATACATCATCTGTGAAAATTTCAACTATCTTACTATCACGGTTCATGAGATACAGCCTGGCGACAGACGGACAGACGGACAGCGGAGTCTTAGTAATACGTTTTTCCCTTTGGGTACGGAACCCTAAAAAAACAAATCGGTCAAGCCATTTTGAGTTTTAGCGAGACTAAGGAGCGGCAATTGATTTTCATATACATATATAAGAAGAAGATGAAAAAATTCAAGCTCCTGATTAAAGCATTAAGCAAGCATGTTCGAATGCCCTAGCCGATTACCTGTGGCTGGATACAACTAAGAAATTTAGCAGACGAAGAGACGAACATTTGTAAACAACTATTTACCAGTACATACCTAATGAGAGTCACAGATTAATCTTTTAATACTCTGCAACAATTTAACACGTGAAAACCGACACAAAAAAGGAGTGTTTTTTAAGGGCTTGGTGTTCGTTAGCGCTCGTAAAGTCCTGCGGCCCGAGCGAGGTTGACATGAGGATAAGTTAACACCGTCATCTCTCTAAGTGCGTCTCTCTCACACTAGTGCCGACGAAAGGGATAGTTAAGTAGAGAGATAAGATGGGGTTAAGTTATCCCCATGTCAACTTTGCTAGGGCCGCTGAAATGATTCGCACGTTAAATATTAATAAAAGTAAGTATACATTTTAGTTAACCGCACTAATAAAAGCGACATCTCTGTAACTTTTTGAGAAAAGAGCAAAAAAAAATAATTGTATATTGTACAACAAGAGCATAAAATGGGTTTTATGCTCGAGTTTTACACTCTGCTTTTCACTTCGATTGCAAGGAAATAAAAAAAGGATTAAGCATTAGCTATGACTTCCATTTTTCTTAATCTCTCTCAGCGAAATCAGTATTTGATCGTCACTATCACTACTCTAAGACATTATTTAATTACTTACGAATACCTTATTGAATTTACAACCGCAACACAACAAATTATGCTAGTCTCTAGTTTTGTTTGACGAATTATTAGCTTCCCGCCACACATTTTTTCTTAATTTTTCTATTTTTATTTTCAACTATGTGACGTTCGACTATGGTCTGAGCCTTAATTAATGCCAAGTTTATTATAAATATTTGCGTTATTTTTTTTTTACGCTAATGCACGCCTGTATTAATGGTAAATTTGTATTTAGATAGTAATACATATGTCGTAATTAAATTAAGATATAACCTAAATCTCATAAGAATATATCAATTAAATGAAGGTGTATTGTGTATGTGGCTGTAAGGCCTAATTGCCTAAGTCTTAAAAGAAGAAATTACTTTGTGCACAAGAGCATAAAAACCCATTTTACGCAGCCTTCTCTCGGCATAAAGAACAACTTTACGAGCATGAGAAGTGAAAAAAATATTTGAGGTCTAAAAATTTAAATTACTGCATTTTTTTTTTCAATTACTCCATTTGTTTATGATACTTATAGGCTTATTATTAATTTTTAAATTTAGTCAGTTACGAGAGGGTCGCCGCAATACGTTAGTTACGTATACGTATGGAGATATCTCAATTACATTCCAACGTATTCCAGTGACTGAATTTAGGAAGGTGTAACAAGCCTTTAAGTATACACAAAAACCCGCGAGGATTTAAAATCGGGGCTTCACACTACTATTTAACGAGTCAGATTTTATCACAAAAATCGACTGATAATGGATTGCAAGTATGATACTTACTTATGCGCATATTCATAGTCTGCTCCAATATTAATATCGTACCTACGCAGTTAAGGCTTTTAATATAATAAACCTAAGTACTTGAGAACGATATCCACCTTAAGCACAAACTATTTATACGGGCATTAATTTGTTGGTTTACATAAAATGTCATGACATTAAGACGGAACCCTAAATAGTACGTATTTTAAAGTATTCACCGATATTACCAACTTGAAATAGAAACAATAATTTCATTAATAATTCAGTAAATTTAAAGGTAAATAATACGTTCACTGATATTCCTGATTTCAGTTGGATCGCGTTGAGTTATTGGATCTATTTTTGCACCGTATTAGAGAAGTTATAATGGGAATAGTAGACATGCTTTGAGGTAGATACCTACGCTGTCCTAAAATAGCGCAACGTGACGTGTTTGTCGTGTATTGTGAGATTTTGATTGAATTGGCTAATTAAGCTGGAAAAATCATAAACTGGTTTTTAGGTTGATATTGTAAGTTTTAGTTGGGTTTTAGGCTGGGTTTTCCGATTTTAGTGAATCAGTGATCATCACCTACATAACTGACCGTAATTCGATTTAACGGATCTTTACACGACTAGGTACCCAATGATATGATAATAAGTAGGTATAGGTATATGATAGTTGTTAATACACAATGTATCAACTATCCGTTTCATACATTGTGTATGGGTAGGCAGAGCCAGTTGAATAGTCGTCATATAAAAACTAAATGTCGTAAGTAGTACGAAATAGTGACTTTATTCAGTTTAACACGTAAACTTTGAATCGCATAATGAGATAGTGTTGACCGCCTTTGATCATGTTTTACAGACTGTTTTAGTAACGTACTCTACCGCAGAAAAATAAGTAAGTAGGTACATAGTGCGAAAACCGAAAATGCACCTAATGTAGAGCGAATCCATTCTCAATATTCATTCCGAGGCCGCGGATACATTTAGTTAGTCGCTACGGGTTAAAAATTGACATTTGCGGAAAACAAAACGTGACTATTTTTAACTGGTATCTATCCACGGATTGAATATTAATATCGGGCGTAAGTCAACACAATACTATTAAAATTATTATTTAGAAAATGATTTGACTCCACCAGCGGCCCTAACACGAATGACACAAAGATAAGATAGACCGTCTTATCTCTAAGCGCGTCGCTCTCACACTAGTGCCGACGAAAGAGATAGTCAGATACAAACGGGTTTAATTTATCTTTGTGTCATTCATGTTAGGGCCGCAGCGCCGGACTGGCCATATACCTAGTCGACGTGGCGTTTGCCAGCCGGGCCCCCCACGGAACTGGCTTACATATTTAATTATTTTCATCCCATCTACCATTATTCCGTCCCGGGCCCAGGCTCGTGGGGGAGCCACCCGGGCCCTACCGACCCAATCCGACCCTGAACTCTAAACTCCTAACATTCTCATTTCTGTCATGACGCGAAGATTACTTTTCGTTACACATATATACAACAAACGGGAAATATCTTAAAGAAAAGAGGAAATGTAGACTGTCGGAGAGAAATTGGTAATTGAATTTGTCCAAATTAGCGTCAACACATCCGAGACGAGATATCAAGGCCAGTGAAACGATTTCGTCGGATGAAATAAACGATTGCATGCTTCACGCATCCCATACATGGCTCTAATAGTTACTGGTTATACGCATAAAGTTGAAAATTGCGCCACTTTTGATGAACCTAACGAGTATATTAGAGAAAGTATACCTATTGCTAGAAATGACTGTGGACACTCGACCAGGTGTCTTTCACGCACTCAAATGGTACTGCGATGCCAAATTATTATAGGAATAACTTGACTTCCGCCACGGAGCCTGATATTTGCACGCGACTCGTCACTTTCTTTTACATAAAGCGAGATTTATACTATTTTGATGTTATGTTGTGGATAACTTACCTAGCACTAGATAAAAAGCATTGGTTGTTTTTTTTACACTTTTTAGACAACTACCGTGGAGCCCTAAGAGGTCTTTGTTCAAGAATGTGTCATTTTCGTTGTTTATAAGTATCAGAAACTACCCGTTTAAATTTAACGTCTTAATAACGAGAAAGTCGTAGAGATGAAAAAATATAATTTGGTTATTAGCGTTATGATTATAACTGTTCAATCTCTAAACTGTTAAACAATGAATTTATACAAGATCAGTTGAGTAGGTGTCGTTTTTGCCCGACCACGCGCTGTACATACACCTCGCCAAGCCAAAGGCCGGTGCGCCGGCGCAGCGACTCATTGACGTGTTCTCTGACTCACCGCCACCCGTGTGAATGTCTTTTCGGTTCCTCATTTGGGTTTGTCATTGACTTATAATATCTGCCGCGTAATGATCACGTTTTATAGGAGCTCGTTTTAATGAAAAGTTTTGCGAATAAGTTGGTTAATATTTTTATAACTTATGACCAGATTCACGAAGCCACTCAAATTGATCTTTAATCAATGTGCATATGGAACAGGTTGGTAGCTAGTTGAGAGATACTTAACTATCTGAAGGTATTTAGTTAACGTTTCTGAATTCGGTCGTTAAATTTTCTCGCCCTTTTCCAATATTCAATCTGTGCATAGATAATCTATGATAGATTTGCTTACAACTAGTAAAAAAAAAACATTATGTATGCGGCAAATGTCAAATTTTAGCCCGAGTAACCAAATCTGTTGAAATTAATAAATTCTGCGGATTGAATGTTGGGAACGGTCATAATAAGTATAGGTAGATCTGAGAATAATAACAATAAGGTAAGTAAGGGAACGAGGGTTGAAGTTGTTAAGGGGAAGATTGCATATTACATCATGGGAACGAAAAGTTCGAATGTAAGCTTTTGAGAATAGTCAGAATTGCAGCAATAAATTGGCGAAAAACTCCTCCGAGCCTACGAGCTCCTTTACGCACACAACTACAAATTATACAATTAGTTTACTAAGAAAAGTTGGTAATACGAGC
This sequence comes from Tortricodes alternella, assembly GCA_947859335.1. Taxonomy (NCBI): domain Eukaryota; kingdom Metazoa; phylum Arthropoda; class Insecta; order Lepidoptera; family Tortricidae; genus Tortricodes; species Tortricodes alternella. Next base: position 9,382,198 of record OX401976.1, read on the forward strand.
CGCAAAAATATTAAAAAAAACTTAGAAGTAGTCAATTGAAGTATTGATTCATCAGGAATATACGTCTGAATCATCTAGATTTATGATAAATGGTTTTCGTTGAAACCGTCTATCGTAGGTATTATTGACTTACTTAGTACCTGGATGACCGAGCCTTGCTCGTTTTTTTTTGGTTTATTGTGTTTTTAGGGTTCCGTACCTCAAAAGGAAAAAAGGAACCGTTATAGGATCAGTCGTGTGTCTGTCTGTCTGTCTGTCTGTTTGGCCGTCTGTCACAGCCAATTTGCTCCGAAACTGCGGGACCGATTGATTTGAAATTTGGTATACGTATGTAAATTGGTGACCGCAACAGGGATGCGAAACTTAAATAAATTAATTTTGAACATGGGGCCCACTTTTGGGGGACAAATTAGAAAATTAAAAAAAAAGTTACGCAAACTATACTATGTGACATATCAAATGAAAGGGCTTATTGCGAGGATCTTAAATATGTTTTTTTTGGAATTTTAAAATAAATGGTTTGGAATTTATTAAGGAAAATAGGCGAAAATTGACCATTCCCCCCCCCTTCTCTCCGAAACTACCGGGCCTAAAATTTTGAAAAAAATACAAAAAATAGTTCTTTACCTATAGATTACAGGAAAACCTATAAGAAGTCTATGGTATTTAAAGTAACATAGGAAATTTCAGTTAATCATGTATGGAACGGAACCCTCTCCACGCGGGTTTCACTCGCACTTGTCCGGTTTTTGGAAATTATATTTAGATACGAATTTTATCTCATCAAATCCTCGATATCTTGTTAGCGTACGCTACCTTGACGATCACCTATCATTGCCGGTTCTTATTCATATAACAGACATGATACGACTAGGTACTTAATAAAACTAAATCAATACACAATAATCACTATATTTGGAAGACATTGTGAAGCAATACAAGTTTGTTTAGTTTTTCAACTTGACTAATTAATGCAATTACTTACATTCAAATCAGGCCCCCAATTCTCGGTGCATTCGAGATAATGTCGAATGCGAGATTAAAACGTCAGTGCATATAGTTGTGTCAAAGAATTGTATGCACTGACATATAATCTCGAATGTGACATATCGAATGGACAGAGAATTGGGGGCCTGGCCTAAGGTAGAAGTGCAAATAGCGTCCTCTTAGGGCACACAACATAAACATTAAATAATATAAAATTTGACGGCAGGAAATAACAGATTATTCTTAATACAAACATTGAAGACGCATGTTTCCGGTTCAATAAGGAAGTTTTCTGAAAAAATCTAATTAGTCCGTCAGTTAAATTATCAAAACATATTGAGCAAATATTTTTTGCTTTATCAAATCAATCAAAATTGATAAATGATAACGCGCAAAGGGTTCGGGTGAAAATGGTTATGATGCCATAAGTCCCCACTAATTGGTAAACTCACTATAGCTTCATCATTTTTTGTTTAATCAACAAAAGAAAAAAATATGTGTTCAATATTTTTTTATAATTCTAATGTCGGACTAATTAGAATTCTTCAGAAAACATCCTTATTGAAGACGGCCAATATAGCGCAATTATTCAGACGTTTAAAATGTACAGTATTTAACTTTAGCTATTTTTTTTTTCTTTTAGTACCTAGTTGATTGTCATCCGTCAAAGTTATTAATTTTAGATGTCAATTCAATTCAACTGGAGCAAGGTGTCCTTTTTTGTTATGGAAATAAATTGTGAACCGGTCACCACAAGCAAAGCGCGTGTCGCTTCGTGAGATAACAGTACAGGGGGTTAAACTAGGCGAGGTATATCTAAAACAATGGTTTTGCATTACGTCTTAAAAGTCAGCCTGTAAATTAGTTTTAGAACACTTATAAGGGAAACAACATTTAATTAATACAACAGTTTTCTTACCTAATAAAACTTTCTGATTCTAAAACGGCTCGTAGGTCATACACAATACTTAAACGTCTTTTCTGTTCCTGAAACATGAAAACGATGTATGCATTGCATGTCTACGATTACGAGCTGAAACTGCGCTCGCATCCTTTGAGCGGATCTGATATCGGATATACATCATTTACATCATAGGTATGTAGGCAAAGGTGTTTGTGGGTCATTTAAAAAGGCAGATATAAATATATCCGGAACATCAATGACATTGTGATGCAAAAGAAAATCACAACGTATGATCCTTGCAAACATACATATATATATATATATATATATATATTAAGTAGCATACCTGTGAAATTGCCGTTTTTCAAAATTGGCCACTTTGAACGATAACTTTTGTTTTGCCTATTCCAAGTTCAAATATGTTTTTACCATAAAGCCATGTTGTTGCTTTTTTCGAAATTAGTTATTCGTTTGTTTATATTAGTATATAGTCGTTATTCGTATATAATATAGTCTTGTTAAGAGGGCGCCGACCGTCCAGTGGCGCCCTCATCACTGTTATTGTGTTTTCTATTAAAGGAAAGTATTTTATTAAAATTGAAGCCGTATAAGTTGTTAAGCAACTTAATACACAACGTATATGCTATGTGATATAGCTTTGCAAAGTATAACCATCATCTAATCAATTTAATAGAAAATAGTGGCCGCTTTTTTCTGTTAAATTGATTAGATGATGGTGGATCATTTTTAACGTAACCTGTTTCATTTCTCGTGCAGCATGTACCTTAGGTATATTCTTGGGTTTCTTTCGCCTGCAAAATGTATATTGTAGATTTTGTTCTCACTGAAAACCTATCAAAAAATAGTCAAGACCGGTTAACATTTAAGGGGCGGAAATCGTTATCGCATTTCGTATGAAAAGGGTGATTTTTGCCGTTGGTTCAAAGTCCTCTTACGTTAATGAACCATTTGAAAATTTGCAAAATGAGTTCCATCGCGGTAGTAACGCAGAACAAACGGCACGCGACATCAATGATGCGTACCTACGCGCCGAACATAGCAAACGAACGCACAGCACAATTTTCACGAAACAAAAGTTAGCCTGAGAAAGAAAACGGTAATTTCAATGGAAGCACCTAATATTTACAAAAGCATGTCATCACTGACTGGACCGACAAGAAAAGGGCTGTTTATGTGCGCTTTATAGTACTAACTGGACAAATTGATCTTATATCGAAATAAATATAGTCTGTCTCAAAAAATATACATAAAAGACGATATAAATAATACTGATTTGTAGTTTGTTAATTGCAGAATTCGAACTTAAGTTCACAGATCTTTCAATGTTTTCCGAAGAGCATCTAAATAAATCTCAGCATGTTTCTCCTTGAAGACTAACGCTGGTCGCAGACGTACAGAATATTCCCCACAAGTGCCTCCCAGAATACCTGTGAACCAAAAACATACCTTATACTTGGGTAGGTAGGTGCAAAATAATAATGCCTTTAATTCCCTGTCGTACTTGTAGCCACTGTGGCCTCATTTCCACTGAGGGGCTGCCGCGCGCGACTGCCATTTTCTATGGAGTCGCGGCCACGTCAATGGGTATGGCGGCCGCGACTCCGAAGGAAATGGCAGGCGCGCGCGGCTAGCCGCTCAGTGGAAATGAAGCCACACTCTTTACCAGTGGTGGTTTACTCTGGGAACAAAAGTAGTTTTTCCCGATGCATATAAGAAGCTACAAGGTTGATGTGGTATGGGGTCGTGGTTAATGTCACCTCGTTACTATCAAAATGATCATATTGACGTGTCTCCAAAACCCGCCACAGTAGCATAGTATAATAAACTAACAGTATTTTGTCTCGGCAGTGTCCTCGAAATAATTACCTACGGCCGCTCGGTATGTAAACACGCAGTAGGGCTGCCCGCCGACTGTCTTTCTTGGGTTACGTATTCGATAATGCCATATTAAATTGTCGTAGTACCTTTTCATGAAATATTAATTCAAATCTTGTAAGTTTTAATTTTAATTATTTCTACTTGGTTCATATTTCTAGTTAAAAAGTGACTGTAAGTAAAGTAAGTCAGTCTGGATTAAAAAAAATGCATTTAGTGTATTTTGCTTTTAAAATATCAAAAATATCAAAAATTCTCGTGCCATAATTTACGTAAATAAATTCATGGGAACACATTACATTATCCACGTCCGTACCCAACGGCGGCGCACTCACTGTTGTGTACTTAAGTTTACTGAAATTTCGAAGAGCGTCGTTTCCGCCGTTTGTATGAAGATGGAATACTGTATACTTGATTATACTGTGACAGTAGCGACAATCGTCATACACACAGGATCTCCCGTAAAATGTATTGTAGTGTGCAAGTTCGTAAAAATCGAAGCATACATAACATTTCTACTTTTATTCGATTTTTTATAGTTTGGCATCATGAAGATTTTTAGTACCGAACATAATTAAGTTAAGCGTCATATAGTGTCCAAAGGCATTATCTGTTCAATCATCACTTTCTAAATTCGATTCATCCTTACTTGTCTTATTTGGTAAACAAGTTTCTAACCTCAAAATGCACCTTTTATGGCTAAAACAGCAATTTCTTCGTAAATACTGAGCTTCTTGCGGCGTTTCTTCTCAGCACATGTTACCTTATGAAGCGCTGATAGCTTCAGACATGTGAAAGAGCCCATGTGGCCTACTTGCAAAATAAATATTTTCATTTTCATTATACCTTAGGAAAAATGATTTATTTTTAAATTTGTTTTTATTACAGTTTTATGTTACTGTACAATTTGAATAATGCGAGTGCTTTGGTGCATACTGTTAACTCACTTTGTTCTTTTAAAATAAATTAAACCATTATGCTCCTATGTAAAGCAATTTTAAGCTAGAATTCAAACATACCATTTTTCTTCATATTCATGTTTATCTTTTCTCTCAAATCAGTAGTAGGCGAGCTGTAGGCCAAGAAGGTGCCGCGACCTCGTACACTGTTCATGAGATTGGGAAATTCTTTCTCGAGTTGGTGCAATCCGTCTTTTAGCTTCTTCCCTGTTTTATTCACCGAAGACAGTAGATTCTCCTGCTTAATCACTTTCAGTACTTGTTCCAAAAGGATCAGCTTTCCCGGGTCACCCATCCAGGTGTTGAATATTCTATATGCTTGAGGAGGCCTGAAATTAAATAGGCGCAACGTTTTTATTTATTCAGTATTTTTCCACATGCATGCACTTTTTACAACCTTACAACAAAAAACCGGCCAAGTGCGAGTCGGACTCGCGCACGAAGGGTTCCGTACCATTAGCTACAAAAAAGGCAAAAAAATCACCTTAAATATTAATTTTATTCTGTTTTTAGTATTTGTTGTTATAACGGCAACAGAAATACATCATCTGTGAAAATTTCAACTTTCTAACTATCACGGCTCATGATATACAGCCTGGTGACAGACGGACGGGCAGACAGACAGCGGAACCTTAGTAATAGGGTCCTGCTTTTACCCTTTGGGTACGGAACCCTAAAAATGCATCAGGAGAAATCCGTTGAAACAGATAAAATTAAAACCAGTTATAAAAGCCAATAACATCAATACTGTTTCCATCTGTTATTTACTCGTTATTGCTAGTTTTAATGGTATTATTTCTATTTGCATTAAATGTGGTTCACAAAGGATGTCTCTCTCTAATATGTTAAATCCAGAACATATAGCCATTTCTGGCGAATCAACATTTTCTCTTACCACAAATCGCTAAATGAATACTTCAATTTCATAAAAAGAGCGAAACATTAAATCATTTGACTTGAGGAGATGGGAGACTACCAAAAGTTGATAAATAAATAAATATATTTTAAAAAATACAATCAATCGTAAAACAATAATAAAATTGTATGCAAGTAACATTCACAATTTATTATTTATTAACATTTTGTTATATATATATTTATATTTATATTATGTACACACCTATATATATTATTCCTGCGCCTCTATTCGGGAACGCTAAGTGATTCTGTAGCGACTCGTGAGCGAGATTTCTCATCCCACTCTTCCGCACGACGCGTAATGCAAAAGAGTGGGATGAGAAATCTCGCTCACGAGTCGCTACATAATCACTTAGCGTTCCCGAATAGAGGCGCTGGTCATAATAAAAAATTAGTAAATCACTTACATGAATTCAGATTTGTAATAAAATCCTCCAGTCAGCATTTTCTTACTGAATGTGACTATGTCAGGCGGAGAGGGTAGATCGAAGTGCTCGTGGCACCACATCTTGCCGGTGGGTCCGCAGCCCGTTTGTACCTCGTCAATAATTAGAGCAACCCCTTTCTGTTAAAAAAAAAAAAACAATTTTACCACATGTGCATTGTATTAAAAATGGCGCAGAAATAGTAGTTTATGCAACGGTTGCATAATAATAGGCCTTAAAGCACTAGTGCGGTTTTCATGAAACGAGCCGATAGGCGAGTTTCATAATAAGATCGCACGAGTGTTTTATTTAAGGCCAAATTATGCAGAGTTGCATACATAATTTTATCTACACACATATTATAAATCCTCCATGATGGGTTCAGAAACAATATTTTCTGGCAACAAGTTATTTGTTGCAATCGTGGCTGCATATTTCCGATATCCGGCGCATTTTCACATCACACACACTCCGAGAAGACTACTATTCATATTTTCAACTAAAATGTAAATTACAAACAACTTTTTCTATTCAATTCAACAACTATTCTACTTTTGTTCAGCAAAACACCAACATAATGCCAGCAATTCGATCCTCCGTCAAGACCATTTTTTTTAAATCATAGACAAACGAATGAAGTCTCTATTCTCATGTCACTCGAGATCAAATGTTGTGCAGTTTATATTAAAAAAACATACTGAATTGACGTTTCGTATCAATAACTGTTTTAATATCTATGGATACTAGAATAGAGACCCACTTGAGCTTTGACAGCTGTTCCAAATTTAATCTCATTTCTATACTAAAAACGATACGGGAATAACATTGCAGCACTCGTTTTACCTAATTGGTTGTCAAAATGGTGGTCATTTCCTACGATTTTTGATTACACTTTTTGGAGGTTTTATGATATGGGTGTAGATAAAGTATTATGATGTATCTAATATCGGAATATGCAGCTACTTACGTACTAAATAAAATTAACAACCTATGGTAGAGGTAGTTAAAAACTCTAACGATTTCAATTCTAGATTATCAAGTATTTAGATTTCCTTTGAGAGGATTCATATTTTTTAAAGCTTTTTTTAACTTGCAATGTTTGTATGTACGGCAGCTCAATTACGCAGCACAATTCGTATCGGTTTGGCTCGAAATGCAAACAAATTTAGTCTTAACTCTGTGTAAATAAGGGCACAATTGGTTTACTTTTCACGAAAGCGATACCACTTGGTGTTGCGTAATTGAGCGGCGGGTCAAATCTTGCAAGCTGAATTAGAACCACTTCCTATTATCCTACGGAGCTGAATTTTTACATGTTGGTTCAGTTCCGATGACAATGCATTTTTATGGTAAGCATGACCTGAATCGACATCCAAGGTTAGCTCCAGATAAAGGAACTCTTCAACGGTCAACAGCACAGACACGAAATTTTGTTTACGCATTTTATTGCAATATTAAAGTGCAATGGGCGAAAAGCTTGTTATAAAAATGCAATTTTTAAATAACTTATTTCAACTAACCTCTTGGCATACTTTTTGAAGATTTTGGAAGAATGCCGGAGAAGCTTCGTAATCCCCGCCTTCAGACTGAATCGGCTCAACAACAATGCCCGCTACCGGCTTACCCCCTTTCACACGTTGTTCTATAACGTCCGCCACTTCCGCAAGGCATCTGAGTTATAAAGGGAAACATAGGTACTATAAGAAGTTATCTTGTTTCGATGTTTTCTTTCATCTATTAAATAAAAATGGCAATGCAAAGAAGTGCTATTACAAAGTCAAATTAACCTATTCAGTTTCTTACACTGTTATACCCTGACAGATATATCCGTTGTTGGCGCTGCACCTGCTTATATATACGCATAGCTGGGCACCGTTAATCAAATAGCTAACTTCGTTAATCGGTAATCCGTTACTTCTTTAAACATTTCGAAAGGTGGAAGTTAACGTTAAGCGTTAACTCGTCATAGATATTGCATTTACTGTCGTTGCGTTAGTGATTTACTTATAAAAAAAAAGGTTGGCATGGGCTATGGAAGTTTAGGTAGGACATGGAAAAAATTATAAAATAAGGGTTAGAGTTAGAGTTTGTAATAATAATAAATACTTGAAATATTCACGGCTTTACTCACGAATTATTGTCAGAAATAGTTCGTATGGATCTCGAAACATATCAGACAATAAATCGCGAGTAAAGCCGTGTATATTTCAATAATTCATAATGTCTCAAGAAAGTTTTAATTTGATTTTTTTAATAATGGGGCTAATTCGAACGTGTTTTCGCTAAATTTGGAAGTCGCTAAATTTGAAATAAGAACCGTCAGACTCGATTTTGAACCTTGGAGCATTACAAAATCGAGTTCGACGCTTCTTATTTTAAATTTAGGCAATTTTAAATTTTCCTTTTGGCAATAGTCCCCAATTCGAAAGTGTGTCCGCTAAATTTTAAATTCGTAAGAAACGTGAAACTCGATTTTGACAGCTTGATGCCATACAAAATTGAATTTGACGTTTCTTAATTTAAGTTTAGGGAATTTTAAATTTAGTAGACACCGTTTCGAATTGGACCCAATAGGTAGGTACTTAATTAACATTTAACGGACTTTAATGGTTTTAACGGGTATTAGTTGTTTAAATTTTCTCGATATTCTATTAATTCGCTAGTGTTCCACGAATACCTCTAACTTTAAACATGTTTTAATTTAATTTTTAGTACCTTCATCAAGCAAAACTCAGGATAAGTCCTGAACTTTATCGTATATTTATTACAAAGTGAAAACTTTTTAAATAACACAGGATTTTACGAACCAACCCTGTTTTGACACACACGAGCAAGGGCATAGCAAAGTTTTTTTCTAAGGAAGGCCAGGAAAAAAAAAACATTTAAATTCTGGGGTGGGCCAGGTCAATCTGCCCCCCTTGCTACGCCCTTGCCCACGTGTGCTCTGTTGCGTACGACACATACGTAGTAGTTGAAGCCTCTTAAATAAAAGCATATAAAATGAAAGCTCAGAAAAGGGGTGCTCAAAGGAAACTTGGCATATGAAATTCACTTGGCCTGCATTTGAGTACGCGAGCTGTTTTACTTGATGGCTTTATTGTTTACTGAAAACTCAATTCAAAATGCATACCGAAGTAAAACTCGTACAGCTTAAAATATGTTTCCGCGCCCAAATTTTTGTTTCATGCTTCACTTTTAAGTAAACAATACAACGGCTAATAAATCGATGTGTGGAGTAAAATAATCCTTAATATATTTAAATGTCTGAAAAGAATAGATAGAAAGAGATATAAAAGCAGCATAGTTGACTTTTTTTATTAGTATTCATATTCATACGACGACGCGGTAAGCCTAGTTGGGAGTGACCCCCCCCTCCGAAGCTAGCGTCCTGGGTTCGATCCCCGGTAAGGGCAAATATTTGTGTGATGAGCACGAATGTTTGTTCCTGAGTCTTGGATGTTTCCTATGTATTTAAGTATTTATTTCTCTATATAAGTATGTATATCGTCGTCTAGTACCCATAACACAAGCCTTTAGAGCTTACTTTGGGACTAGATCGATTTGTTTAAAGATTGTCCCCTGATTTATTATTATACAGTGCTTGGAACACTATGCAATAGTTAAATACCAACCACAATACGTTGCTTGCTTGCTTACAATACCCTCAAGAAGTCTCAAGTCAACTAATAAATCCGAGAACCAATATTTGGTGCCTCAATTTTTTTCTGAATATCCAGTCATCCAAACTGTTTCGTGAAACGCTTCTCAATTTAAAATATTAAAATAATTTCACTACCAAGTAATCATTCTCCAATTGTTATTCCGCTGCAGTCACCTGAACCTACGCTCCCTAATCCCTAATGCATCCAATGGAAATTTAGATAGGTTGAATGGGTTGATTTAGAAAATACCTCGCGTCTTCCTGTTGGTTTTCACGTTCATTTTCATTGAGCGGATATTTGTATCTTGGAAATGATGCTACAGGCCAATCAAATGCGGGACAATCCAATTTATGTATTGGTTTCGACCTCGTAGTAGACAACGCGCCAAAAGTACGACCATGGAAACTGCCCTGAAAAATATTTATGGTCAAACCGTGTTAAAATAAAAGCCTATACAATTAGTGGCGGACTAAGGCTAGCCACTGACCTACAATATAACTGTGCAATATCACTGGTTGCACAATTATATTGATCGTCAGTAGATGATATTGACGCTCAATATCGACTACTGACGATCAATATAATTGTGCAACCAGCGATATTGTACAGTTATATTGTAGGTCAGTGGCTAGCCTAACAGGGGGGCGGAAGGGGTGGCCCGCCCCGGGCCTCCGGTCTTGGAGGGCCCCCAAATGCCTCCGCGTTCCCCTGATCATGGGGTCTCAACTCGAACAAATTATAATTAGTCTTGAAGAGGGGGGCCTCATTCAGCTTTGCCGCCTCGGGCCTCTGACGGGCTTAGTCCGCCACTGTATACAATATACGCCCGTGTGAAATTTACACGCGTATTTTCAATGTGAAAATATTGTATTCACCTTGAAAGACATAATTGCTAAATCGGGCGCTCCCGGCGAATGATTCTGCATGCAAGAACTCATTTCTTCAGGTGTAAACTCTATTTTTCCTCCACGCTGTTTAGTCCGGTACCACATCACTACCGCTTTGTATGCGTTTTCATTGGAACATGAGCCACACATCATAGTCGAGATATGAGTCATACCGCGTGGTGCAACTGGTAATAATATATTTCTGAGTCGTTCAGGCCAGTCTGCCGACGGAAAAACCCCAAGTGCGGGTCGATTGACAAGTGCTTTCTGAAAGAAGAAATCAAAAATGTATATTTGATTTTACTACTTTCTATCTATTTTAAGGGTTCCATAGTCAAAGGTCTGTCTGTCTGTTGGCCAAACTCACAAAAGCCACTCAAATTGATCTTTAATTAAAGAGACGGTTAAGTGACATTTACGTCTAGGTTGATAACTAGTTGAGCGACATTTAACTATTTAATCTTCAATCAGATGGCCGAATTCACAAACGGCAGTTAGGTAACCGTTTGTGAATTCGGCCATGTGTTTATCAACCACTTTGAGGCTGAAATTTTATCCAAATAGACGTTGTTTATTGTATGTGTTACCGGCCATATTATGTGTTTAACCTTTTGACCGGCAAGCATGTCTGAGAAGTAACACGAATTTCAACTTTAAGTCAAGGTAATGAAGGACTTTTTTACCCTGTATCCGCTAACGGCTGCAGCCGACTGTGGCGGTCAAAAGGTTAAAACGTTCAGACAATGTATGAAATATAATTCATATAATACATTCTATCCTATAGAATGCCGAAAATACAGCGGGAAATTTATTGCCAATAACGAAACGAAAACGGTACACCTGCCAAGTTAGTAGTGTGTAAGTGGTAATGACTAATTAATATGAAATATTGGCATAAACAACGTTTCGATTTAAATTAAATAACATACACTACACGCCTTTTAGATAAAATTTTAGATAATGTTTAAAATACATAATTTCGCACGTTTAAAAATAAAAGGAAATAAGTCCAAATGAAATTCACTTTTGTTTTAAACTTTACTCAACCCCGCGTTAGAATTGAATTTGGAATGGATTTGTATTTCACATTATTTCTTTTTAATTTTAAACGAGGTATTTATTTCATCATGTTGACTGCAAATGGGGAACTGGAAAAGCTCGACATTTTATTGAGTCCCTAGGTATTCTATACATTACCTAGCCATACAGTACAGCCTAGCGAGCTAGGTATACCATAAATAATATAGACAGACACTGGCATTTTACACATTGCCCGGCATCGTATTCTACATAATGTTGTTCTATTCTCATTAATACTCATTATAGTATGTCACGGCCATTAAACTCAGCAACTAGTAAGGACATGAAATTCCAAACAGTTATAGAGCTCACGTGCTTATAGCGATAGTTTGTTTTTATTCTAAAATTGGGGTCAAGGATGGGGTTTGAATTTTTAAAGCCAAGCAATAAGGGTGTTATATGAAAGGGTTTCGTTTAAGAATAGTTTTAAGATTATTAGCAAAACGTAGCGTGTAACTGAAATCATCACATCTCAAAAACTACAAAATATCTTATTCAAACCAAATTAATGTTTACTGTTATTTAATGCATGCTGCGGTGCAAACAAATAAATAAATAAATCTTCGAGACTTGCCAACCCAAACATCTGAAATCATTAATGCCGAGAGAATGTTAGGAATTTTCCACAGGACAAATAAAACGAAGTTCCAAATGTTTATAGTTTTCGGGAAAATTAAATAAATCGGAATGACCTTTGCAAAGTCGTATCTCGCTCAACGATGCATAAAAAGACAGAAGTTTGCGAAAGCTATCTTTCGTTTAATTTCATAGGTAGGAATGCACGGGATTTTCGGTGGCTCGATGCGCAAGTCGGAGTCGTTTTGTTTCATATAGCAAAGCTAAACAGAAGTAGGAAGCAAAGACTTACAAGATTGTGTTCATCTTCAAATGCTTTTAACAACGCGGGGTGATTGTACCCAATTGGTACAGATGATATTTGGGTAAATGCATCCAAAAACTCATTCCCATCTACATCCACAAAGTAGTTCCCATAGCTCTTATCGTAGTCGGCAAAGAGCTGCACAGAACCTGCTTGCTGAAACAGAAATAGTTAATGTAAGTAATAGGAGTACGCAAACCTTTAGCTTTACAATTTCCTTGTCGGATCGTAAATATTTGTGAAGTTTAGGTCAAATTGAATCAGTGGCGCAGCTACCGAAGGGCTAGACGGTGCCGTGCACCGGGGCCCCCAAGCTCAGGGGGCCCTCGGACCCTGACCAGCAAAACCTCGTATTGAACTAGCTAAAAATTCTCCCACCTTCGACATATAAATATAGATAGATAGATGGTTTTAGTTTTTTTTTGCACCAGCGGCCCTAACATGCAAGTGCGTCTCTCTCACACTAGTGCCGACGAAAGAGATAATCAGAGAGATAAACGGGTCCAACATATCCTTGTGGCTTGCATGTTAGAGCCGCAGGGCCTTTGGTTACCGCCTCTGAATTGAATACTCCGATTTGACCGTTTTAGTCACAGTGGTGATAAAAACCGATTCAATAATTTACTAGTGAATACAACACCACTCTAAATAATCTATAATTTATAAAATAAAAAAACCGACTTCAAATAGCCGTTTAAAAGTAAGTTTTTTTTTTTCACATTTTATTTATTATCCTGTGATTTAAGGCCACACATTTACTACATCAAGTAACAATAGCATAATGCCAATTGCTCATCACCATTTACAAACTGTTGCTATCCACGGTGCAAGGATGTCAATCGTTGAGGGGTTCTCCTGATTCTTCAATTTTACTACATGAATCTTCATGGACATAAGTTGCTTCAGAACTTTATACAGCAATTTAATCGCCAACCGTGAAATACTCAACATTTAGGAGTTCCGGTGATCATCTATGGTCTTCATCAACAGTTCCACATCACCAAATAATGCTTTTGGAACGAAACTGCTTGAGTTATTACAGAAAATACTAAAATTGCTATATGCTTGCCTATAATATTTGAAGAGTTCCATCGATTCCTCATAGACCCTCTCAGCATAACTCGACTTTGACTACAACGGGACCAAACTGGAGGTATACCCTACCGATTAAAAAAAGAATTTTCAAAATCGGTTTATAAATGACGGAGTTCTGAAGTAACAAATATAAAAAAATATAAAAAATACAAACGAATTGAGAACCTCCTCCTTTTTTTTAAGTCGGTTAAATATATAGGTTATTACGTTAGAACAAATAAGTAACGTTCTAACGCTGTTCGAGAGGAGGACAGAGGAAAAATGTATTGTTTTACCATAATAATAAACACTTTATTCTTATGGTTTTGCTTCCCACCCGCGCGCGGCCTCGCCTGTGATGAATTATGTATCTTATTAACTTCTTTAAATGAGACATTTTTGTATTACATACGTACAGTAAACCCGCTTAAGGTATAATGTTCCTTAGAATGTTCCGTAGCCTCTTAAGAATGTTAAGAAAAGATCAAAGTCTCAGCTATTATTATTTTGGAAATTATATCTTAAGAACCAACAGACTAGATACATTGCATTGCAAAATTCGACAATTTTGGCAGGTAGCCTCTTAAGACGATTCTGAAGGTAAATCTGGAAAACGCGGCTTATGTGGGAAAGCATATGCGGGAAAGAAAAAAGAGCAGGTACTTAAATGAATTCTGTACTTATAAAGAAATGTAATAGATTTTGCAAGAAGTGATCATACGTGTTTAAATCAACATGGATTTTTCGCCTTACCAATCATCAGTAAACTAAACTTTTCCGAACCATCTGAGTTAGCACAAGCCAGGACGGTTAGGCTAGCCACTGACCTACAATATAACTGTACAATATCACTGGTTGCACAATTATACTGATCGTCAGTAGTCGATATTGACCGTCAACTACTGAATATCAATATAATTGTGCAACCAGTGATATTGTACAGTTATATTGTAGGTCAGTGGCTAGCCTAAGTGCTTCTTTGCTTGCTTTGCTTTGCCGCCATGGCAGGTTTCTACCTTGAAGACGTAGGATTTGAACAAGATGTGAGATAACAGATAACACGTAGGTAACCGATGTCAGATGGCGCATTAAGCGGGAAGACGAATCGTATTAACCATGACAACAATGTATGGAAACATGCCCCAAGTTGCAGGGACCCAAGTAAAATGGCGTATTATTCGAGAAATCGTATTAAAGGTGCTCGTATTAGACGGGTTCCATTGTAATATAATGTAATTCGTTTCTTGGAAAGGGCTCTAACTATTTGGACGAAAATTTTCATGCGGCTTATCATTTTTCAGGTATATTACGATGCCCAGATATTGTGTAAGAAGGAGTTAACATATATAGGTACATTAACCTAAATATGGGCGATGGGCTGCTCATCTGTCACCATACGGTTCATCATACCATCTTAGGACTAATTAATCGAACGTGGCCACAAGTAGTCTTGTAGCTCTGCCCACCCCATTAGGGATTTCGGGCGTGATGTTATATGTATATGTATATGTATGTATAGACCTAAATAAAGTTTCCTTCGTTATGAAGGCGTAATATATATATCTTCATAAATCATTACACAATAGTAACTATCAAGATATTAAAGATAAACAAGATAAACCCCTTATTTATAATACCTATCTCACTTTTCTTTTTCATGATAAGATGTGTTACCACGGAGTTTAGACGAATAAGTACCAATACAAAAGATGTTCATTACATTTTACGATTAAATGGTGTCTTTAATCGTAACATGTAATGAACATCTATTGCCACAAGACAAGAATATTACTCATTCAGTAAATCAGTCAGTTAAATTTAAGATAATGTACATGAAGAAATATTATCCAGGTATTAGCGCAACAATCCTTACTTAATATTATAAATGTGAATGTAAGTTTGTTTGTTACGCTTTCACGCGAAAACTACTGAACCGATCATCATGAAACTTTGTATACATATTCTTGGAGGTATTAGAAGTAACATAGGATACTGTTTATCCCGGAAAATTTAAAAGTTCCCGAGGGAATAACTATAACCGAATTCCACGCGAACAAGCTAGAATGTAAGTTTGTTTGTTACGCTATCACGTAAAAATTATTGAACCGATCATCATGAAACTTTGTACACATATTCTTGGAGGTATTAGAAGTAACATAGGATACTTTTATCCCGGAAAATTTAAAAGTTCCCGAGGAAATAACTATAACCGAAGTCCACGCGAACAAAGTCGCGGAAAAAAGCTAGTATATAATAAATATTGTCATGCTAATATAGGGCAACGCAACGCGCGACATTCAAATCACGTCCAATTCACAGCCATTTTGTTCAATTGAAAATAAATTGAGAAGAATGAATGGAGCAGTGGATCCTTCGTTGCTATACCTACCTACCTGTGAATCAAGGAATAATGCAATAAGAAAATAATCATTGCTAGGTGGTTTGTTGTTTGTTCGCGCCACTCACACCGTTAAGATAAGGAAATAGAGATCAACCGAGCGCGAACCTTCGCCGAATCATTTGCGGGTGCAAAAAAGTATAATCCACAGAACACGGAACACCTCTTTCTGTGTTCTGTGGTAAAATCCTTACCCAGGTGATTCTAACGTTGGATTCGAAGCTTATTAAGGTCGCAGGCTTCGATTCCTACCAGTATCACTGTTTAGGATCTGATCGTTTGGGTGTCTTTTGGGTTCCGGTTCATAATGACAACAAGATGTTGCAAAATGACTAGTTCGCAAAATGCCTAGATCGCAAAATGACTAGGTCGCAAAAGACTAGATGGCAAAATGCGGATGCTAGAAGACATTTTGTTCTATGATATTTTTACCCATGCATTATTGGTATCAAATGAAAGGGCTTGACGAGAAAATTCTAAAAATATATTAATGTTGGTATTTATAAATAGGTACTTTCTATATACAAATATGTGAAATACTTGCTTGAATGATAATCGTCACAATAAAATAAAACCATAGGGCGCTTTCTTGACATTCACGGCTTCTATATTATACATTTATACAAAAATAATAATAATAATATTGAGAGCTTGACATCTCCGAAACGGCTAAACCGATTTAGACGGGACTTTCACTAGCAGATAGCTGATGTTATAAGGATTAATTTTACTATATTTATTTAATAAAAAGAATAAGGGTTCCGCGCAAATTAAATTGTGAACAAAATTCGATCTACGCGAGTGAAACCGTGAGAGACAGCTAGTTTATTTCTATTTTTATCTATTTCAAAGTGACTATAAATAATATTGCATAGAGGCTCCTGCATTACACCTTTCAGGGCGTCAGCTGACAGCTGACGATCTTTCTACCGCGTTAGAGCCAGCTGACGATTTGATTTATTAACAACAGCATATAATATAACTAAAAGAAATGTTTTTCTCATGTTATGGTGACCAGCTGACAATCTTTCCACCGCGATAGAGCCAGCTGAGATTTGATTTGTTCATAATAGCATATAAACTACCTATCATCTGACAAATTCTCAATTGGGAGGTGATGACAAAAGAAAAATGTTATGTCTCCTAGTTTGGGACGTTACTGCTGCTCAACCCACCCACTAAGCCGCACTTGACGTTCACTAGGCTTTATGATACAACTCTGAATGTTGTACTGAATCATTGTACAAGTTATCAGCAGGGACGAAATGATAAACCGAATTTACCATTTGTTCCATTTTCAAACTACTTACAATGTAGTTTTCGGTTCAATAAGGACTTTCTTTCTAAACATGAGTGATGAAAACAAATAATAAAGGCCGTGCCAGGATAAGCTAAGTGATTCTGCCCCCCTTGAGTTTGGGCTTGAAATTTTTATAGATGGTGTGACTCTACATGAGTAATTATTGTGCAAAATTTGAGCAAACTAAACTTTATAGTTTTTGTTTAAAAAAAAAACGAGAAATAGTTTTTCTTCGTTTTTTTTTTTTCTAGCCAACCAATTTTAATGTTCTTTACACATATTGTACGTATAATAAAGATAGTTATGTGACAATAACTATATTTTGATGATGTTATAGAAAAATAAAAAATAAAACTGGTTAAACTTTTGAGTTTTTTTTTTCCACTTCCAGGATAGAGACCGCTCCAATTTTTTCACCAGTAATACCTCCACTAACGCATAACGCATTTTTTTCAAAATTTTAACTGTGGCGGAACATGGAGACATCTTAACAGGAAATGCTTTACATACATTTCCTAGAACCGAATAATATAAAATGGAATGATTGCAACCTCTTTAGTTAAACGTACATGTTGTATAAGAAATACTGGCCACTTACATTTCATTAGGCTTAAAAAAAAAACAATTTCATTCTAGGAAATGTATGTAAAGCATTTCCTGTTAAGGTGTCTCCATGTTCCGCCACAGTTAAAATTATGAAAAAAATGCATTTTATAGGGCGTTAGTGAAGGTAATACTGGTGAAAAAAAATTGGCGCGGTCTCTAGCCTGGAAGTGAAAAAAAAAAAAACTCAAAAGTTTCATCAGTTTTATTTTTTATTTTTCTATAACATCATGAAAATATAGTTATTGTCACATCTTCAATTATCTTTATTATATGTACAATATATGTAAAGCACATTAAAATTGATTGGCAAGAAAAAAAATCGAAGAAAAACTATATTTTTTTTATTTAAACAAAAACTATAGAGTTTATGGTGCTCAAACTTTGCACAATAATTACTCATGTAGAGTCACACCATCCATAAAAATTTCAAGCCCAAACTCAAGGGGAGCAGAATCACTTAGCTTATCCTGGCACAGCCTTTATTACACTTAAAAAAATGGAATGATCAGCAGGGCTCGAACAAATCATGCAGATGACGTCAAACCATTCATAGGTGATTTCAAATATTATTTTCATAAACAATTATCACTTATCATTTATCATTTATCAACCTTCGTCTTTAAGTACCTAAATGATATTGTCACTTGAAATGAGTCGAGTAATGACAATGTCAGTCAAAGACGTTGTGTATATGACCTCTTTGACTTACATTGGCATTCAGATGACTGTTGTACCTTCACAATTATATATAGCTTGGATTTATTTTTACTAATATTTAAAAAGACGCAATAGAATGTCATCTTTATTCGTGGGATATGTCACAAGTTTAAATACAAAACATCATCCTGTGTGCAAAACTAAGTCCTTTTCACGTCATCCACATGACTTGTTTGAGCCCTGATGATCAGTAATTTCCAGTTTACAAATAAACTCTTTGAGATATCTAATAGGGAGGGACTCACCTGCAGAGCATTGAGCTCTTTCAACAGCTGTTGTGTCTTTGGCCCAGGAACTGTAGTTTTAATGGATGGTTTCTCAGGTTCTTTTTGAGCAGCAATGGACAGACCCCTGGAAACTAATTTCATAATATATTTTATTATATATAATATTTTTAAAATAACCTGTCCCATTGCTCGTGCAGCATGTACTTAGGTATATTCTTGGATTTTCTTCGCATCTGTTTTGTGTTTTAATGAAATTTTTTGTGGCAATGTTTTTTAAAATTTATTTATTTAAAAGTACCTATTGCATTGGCGTGGAAGTATATATTCAAATGATTTAAGGTACACGAGTATCTGCAGATTTATCAGTTAACACAGTGCTACACTAGAATTGGACAATAGACCAGTAGAAAAAAATTTGGACACAAGTGATACATACCTATACGGTGAAGTGAATTAAACATTGTATTTACTTACACATAAATGTCGACATATAATACTTCGACAAAATTTACTTTAAAAATTTCAAGTAAAGGAGTTTACTTATTTCTATTTAATTTACTCATAAATTATATCAAAACAAAGTAATGAAATATAGACGAAACAGTATGTATTACATTACTTACATTTTATTGATGGCAATAAAATATTTTCAGTGGTTTTCACGATACGAAACATGTTTATGTATCTTATTCGTTTCTAAGTTAACCCAAAAACTTGGGATTTATATTAGTTATAATAAATTACAAAGAACACACAACAGTGAACAATTCAAACCGAATGCCATGCATAGACTAGTCTAGTCTAGAGTTTTATATATACATATGAATGAAATTATCAAATGTCAATCAATGTGAATACGGATAGTGGCACCATCTACGTCCTGTTTTGTAAAACCATTCAAGGTTCTTATCACATTGTAATACAGTATTGTATTGCTTGGATAAGTGATTGGACGTTATACAGAAAGTTAGTACACCGGTCAATAAAGCTACAAACAGCAACAATCATCGGTGCTGCCAGTTTTTACCTATAAGATTACATACATACATACATACATATAATCACGCCTGTTTCCCGTAGGGGTAGGCAGAGACCACTTCTTTCCACTTGCTACGATCCTTACATACTTGTTTCGCTTCGTCCACTTTCATTATTCCCTTCATACATGCTCTTCGGTTTAGGGTACTCTTGACCTGGCCTTTTTTCAAGACGTCCCCGATTTGGTCTTGAAACGTCCGCCTAGGTCTACCCCTTCCAACCCTTTCATTCACACTCGCCTTATACACTTTTTTCGTCAATCGTTCTTCATTCATTCTCTCGACATGGCCAAACCATCTCAGCATACCTTTCTCAATTTTTGTCACTACATCTTCTTTCATAAGATTAAACCTATATAGTAACTATAAAAATAATATGAAGGTGAAGTAAATACAGGTAGCGGCACAATCTATGACCCAAAGAAGAGAAAATTTAAATTTTGTCAGAAGAAAAAGTTAGTGACAGTTCTTCTTCACCAAGCTGTTACTATCTCTCTCTTCTGACAAAGATTTAATCAAACAGCCGAGCAAACGGCTGTAACTGGGGAAATAACGCCGAAGTCATTTAAAAAAATCTCCTGAATAAACGATATAAAATAACAATTAATTATCTAGGTCCCTGAGCCGTCCGCTATCAAAAAAAATAATAATATACGCGTCTACAAAAAACTTTACTCTCCCAATTCTAGCAACCTTTAGAGGCCCTGTTTCCACGGGCGTAATTTTTACGCCAAAACGCCTGTAAAAATTACGAGTGTGGAAAAGGTTGCTAATTTATTACTGTCTTAATATAATAATCATTATTTTTGTTTTTGTTTTTAGTTTCTTATGTAGAAGTCGTAGAACGAAAGTTATTGTTGACTTTTTGTGCGACGGCTCCAAGCGCAGCGTTTTTTTTGCTTGGCCAAAAATGGAATGTAATGTCTCTATATCAAAATGATTAAATCGTTTTTTACCTTCTTCCATAAGTAAACTGGCATCTGTTTGTGTTACACTTTTTTAAGCCACTTCATGGGGTCAAATATCGTAGATTTCTAGCCACTTTTAAACTCTAGCCATTTCTTGTTTCATTGACTGGGCAACACTGATTTTTGGTACTGTGTAAGAGGTGCGGTTAATGTACGTCCCGATATTGCTCGACCCGATAACGCACGACCGGATAATTCGCGACCACAATGTACATGAATTATTGGGCTGCGAATTATTGTGTCGAGCATTATCTGCCTGTTCAAAACTTGTTCGAGACGATAATCGGAAGCTAGTAATGCTTGACCAGATAATGCACGACCTGATAATGTACAACCCAATAATTCGCGTCCACGGGCTTCCGATTGTCTGACCGAACATTCGCAGCACAGAGTGATAATACACGCCTGATAATGTACGGCCTGATAACTGGAAGCCAAAAGCCATAGTTCTGGGATGTTACAAAAAAAAGACCTAACAGACCTGAACCTAACCTATCAGAGTCGCTTCTGCTCCGACCCATCTTGCTCGCTTCGCTCGCTCGCTGCCATTTACCATTTTACTCGTAGCTTAATGCATCCTTAGGTTTTCACTCTAGTGACTCAACAGTAGTTATCTGAGGTTGTTGGTCGCAGATTATCAGGTCGTCCATTATTTGGCCGTGCATTATCGGGCTGTACATTAGTACTGCGGGGTGATTGATAATCGGCGACCACAATATTTGAAAGCGATGGTCGCCGATTATCATTATCTGGCTGTGCATTATTTGGCCGTACATTATCAGGTTGAACAAGTTCGGTACGAGTTGATAATCGGAAGCCAATACTGTACATTCTGATAATGCACGACCCATAATCCGCGTACACATTTTTGGTTGCGAATTATCGGGATGTGCATTCCCTGCTCGTCATTATCGGCTCCCCTGTGTAAGTAATAGGCGATTATTTGTTTGTGTTTTAGTCAAAGAGTTTTAGTTAATTAATTTAATTTATTTATTTCTGCAGCCTCCAAGAAAATGCTAAGTAAAGTTTTACTTTCCACTGATGTTACTTTAGTTTGCGTCCAACATGCGTTATCTACAGAAAAGGAAGAAATAATGGGATTATTGATAGGAGAGGTAAATATTTATGATTAATTTTATAAAGGCTTTTGAAACGCCTAGCATGATTTAGCGCAAATAATGCACCTTTTGTGTAGATTAATGGTGCACAGTGGTTCAGAAATATTGCGTGGATTAGTATATAAACTAATTATTTAATGCAGGTTCACGAAAACGGGTCCCTAGTTTCAATAGTGTCATCCGTTATTCTCCGTCGTTTGGATAAGAAGCCTGATCGAGTGGAGATCTCAGAGGAGCAGCTGGTGCAGGCAACGCTAAGAGCTGAAGAACTTGCAGCTGAAGTGGGTCGCCCGTTGAGGGTGGTGGGCTGGTACCATTCTCACCCTCATATTACCGTTTGGCCTTCCCATGTTGGTAAGTATTGACTAAAAAAATTTCGTTTTGTCTCAGGCAATATTTAAATAGAGTATTTGGTCATTTGTAAAGTTTATTTAGCAGGTTTTAGAAGCCTCACTACTACTTAACCCTTTGAACAACATGGCAAAATGTGAAAAAATATGCCACGGACGCCAATGACGCCGATGCAAATATATTGAAAACGGCATATTGCGGCGTCAGTGGCAAGAAAATCCGCTGTTGTATATAGCCAACTGTGGCATTCAAAAGGTTAATTTGGTATATGTTTTTCTTTATTTGACATTTAAAACCCTTCATTTAAAAGTTTATTTTAATTTGTATGCATTTTGATAGTAATTATAAGTTTATTTTAAGAGACCTTTAAGTTTATTTATTTTGTTTTACTTGTTATTTTGTCTTTTATTTTATGTATCTAAATATAGTACTTTGCTAAATAAAGATTAAAAATGTGAATCTGTAATAACTCTTTCATATTTGGAAACCCTTCATATTGGTATGAAACCTCACTCAATGGGTTTTTCAATTTTGATATTGCGTATGGTTTTGGTGACACCATACAAGTAAATTACATTTTTTTATTGTTACATGACAGGAAAGCAAAGACATGAGGACTAATCCACTTCATTTATTGAAATTTACCTGGCCAAATTGGCAAGGCTGACTAGGCACGCACACATAGAAACAGACATACATTGGACATACTTACATAAATTCATGTATAAATTGAATAAAGCTCTATGTATTTTTGCTACACTTATCAAGCTATGAATGGTCTTGTGTTGTTTTTATTACAGATCTTGCAACACAATCAATGTATCAAAGGATGGATGCCAGTTTTGTTGGAATAATATTTGCTGCTTTCCTTACTGACCAGAGTACTAAAGCTCCATCAGTCAGTACCTTATAGTATTTTGTCTGTGTGAAATGACATACTGATAACTACTTCTCACCTTTCCTGGTCTTCACCTTACAGATACAAATTACATGCTTTCAATCTGTTACTGATGGAGCAACACAGAGTCGAAGGGAAATTGAAATGGAAGTGGTAAACAACAATGATTCCTTAATGATGAATAATTTCGAGGTAAAACCACATGAAAATCACATAAGAACCATGTTCCATTGTTTTAATTTTTGATTTCTTATAATATACCCATTTTTGTAGATATTAACACAATTGCCAGCAATTCTTAAGGAAGAAGAGGACGAGGCATACAACAATGAAGTAGGCCTGAGTGAAACGGATGATATTATTATTAAACAGCATAATGCTGCTGTGAGGACTATTGCTATAGGACATATAGTAGAAAAGGTAAGACACTTTACTGATACAAATGGCTCATTTATAAACAAAATATTCTAAATGAAAGTAAGTACATTTCTAGGAACTAATATGACTATATTATGTTTAACAGATGTCACGTCCAATGTTAGAGGCACTCGTTGCACGAAATGCTCTCAATGGAGTGAGACTAAAAGCTCTTAAAAAACAGCACCAGGAACTGATGTCTCGTTTAGAAAATATGTCATGTAATGTATGAATATGAGGTTAAAATAACATGAATGAGAATTAATACTTTGTCATAAGTAATAAATGTTTATTATATATATGTCACTGTTGTCTTTTGATATGTCCTTAATTTAAATCACTTTTCTCGATAATTTCAAACCCATCTGAAGAGTCTGCACTAGCTACGCGTTTCCTCTTGTTGTGATCTGGGGCAGCATACACCATGTTGGAAACAGCTCCTGCCAGGTTGAAGAAAGCATTGTATGCTGCCCCACTCCAAGAGCCGGCAGGTTGGACTTCCTCTAATGTAGACTGGAGTTGCTTTTGTTGAACTGCAAATAGGACAAATTGTTTAATACTTATTATTCGCTCTTTAAATTATTACCAGTCTTAACATTTTAAACGCCACAGTCATACATACAACGCCATAGCTGGGCACAACGAAGTTAACTTCGTTGAACGTTAAAGCGTTACATTTTGTAAGATTTAACGGAAATTAACGTTAATCGTTAATTGTTAACTCGTGATAGAAAGTAATTGCATTTTATATGACGTTGCGTTAGTGATTTACTTATAAAAAATATTGATATGGGCTATGGAAGTTTTGGCAGGACATGAAAAATTCATAAAAGGGTCTGCTCGTGATGACCGCCACCGGCCCGAACGTACTTTACAGACTTGTTTCTTCGGCGCGGTCCGCGTGGTGTCCTTTTGGCAAATGGTAGGTACTTAATTAACGATTTACGGACGAATTGTTTTCACGGAAGTTAATGAGTCTGTTAACAATTTTTAAGGTTAACTTAAAAGTTAATCCGTTACACGAAATGTTAACTTCGTTAATTAGCGATTAACGAATTAACGGTCCATAGCTGGGCACAAGCTATGGACACGTTAACAGAAAGCCGTGCCACTGACGCCAGTTCGGCAATTGCGGACGCAAAAATATCGACCAGAAGGCTAATGTAAAATTATATTGTGAAAACATTAACTGTGCCCACGACTTAGTTTGCGTGGAATTGGTATGAAATGTATTCTTTGTTTTATTCTAACATTACTGATACAAGCCTATGGATCCAGAACCAATGTATTGTGTACCGAATTGGCGGTGTAAATTTGGTTTGACTATAATTGGTAAAAGATTCAATTACTTCTTTTAACATTTTATCAGCGATTTATTTTATTTTGCGGCGAATAGCTCTTTGGTTTTTAAGCACAGTCGTATACTACTTTGATCATTAATTAAAACAGTATATCACTACTAGGAAATTACAATTCAAACTGAATTAGTATTTAATACTTAAGAAATAAGGTTTCTTATTCATTTTTTTCTTTATCCCTCGAGAAAAGAGTATCCTATATTTTGAACCGAGACATAGGAAACTATACGAATATCAATATGCTTAGTTTCATCTAAATCCGTCCAGTAGTTTCCCTGTGATGCATGCACAGACAGACCAACAAAGTATCCAAAAGTTTTTATTTTAATTAATTCCAAAAAGTCACAAGCACCACCATTCTAGTTTTATTATACCTGTAGTATTGATATAAGTAGATATCTGTAGTAGTTTTGGGTATCTCGATACACCGATAGGCAGAATCAATCACAGCATAGATATCTCATTAGGCAGGTTCACACAGCGCTCGCTCTGTGTACACGTGCCTCGGCGGGCAAGCGACCGACCGGCCGAGCCCCCAGTGTCGGCTCGGGGACCTTGGGCGGCAAATGCCTCGCAATGCTGCTAGCTCTGTGTGGACCCGCCTATTCTGGAATCAGTATGTCCACAGATTTCTATACTCTACTTTTGTTTTTTGCTGTGTCGTCAGGTAGGCAGCGTTTTCCTTCGCCTCTTTGGCGTTCAAAAAGTGAAATATATACATTTATTTTAAATCACATAAATCAACATTTGGATCCAGTAATGCTGGATATACATGTTGGGCCACAGTCGGCCAGCTTACGGGACACGTTAATGCGCAAGAATGAGACATACAAAGGTATCTGTCTCATTCTGACGTATAAATATGTCCCTTGGGTTGGCCGACGTTTGCCCATCATGAGATAAGAGGCAGGAAATGCAAAATAAACTATTTCCCTGTTGCTAGTTACTTCTGGGGTTTTATTGGACGTCGGTTTGGATAGAAATGGTCCAATAAAACCCCAATTATAATAAAGGTCTACCAACTTATCTGTGAAATGAAGTGAAATGTGAAAAATGACGTTTAAAAGTTATATTACTTATGGCCAAATTCAGAAAGGCCACTCAAGTTGATCTTTTGTTAAAGTGACGTTTTTGTATAGGATGACAGCTAGTTGAGGGACATTTAAGGGTGAATTTCAAAAAATTTGTACTTAATTAAGGCGTAGTTAAGAAAAAGTTAAAAAAGTTCCTCTGCGTTACGAAAATTAGCAATACAATTATATGCCTTATGGCAACAATTAATAAGGTATATAATTGTCTGGTTAATTTTCGTAACACAGAGGATCTTTTTTAACTTTTTCTTAACAACGCCTTAATTACGTAATTTTTTTTTGAAATTCTCCCTTAAGTGTTTAATCTCTAATCAAATGCTTAAGTGGCGTTTCTGAATTTGGCCAATAGTCTATATGTATCATCTAGACTATTGGCCAAATCTCTGTGTGACGAGATTTAGGTATCTACGCGTAAAAAGGGTACCATACCATCATACTTCGCTAGGTATATACATGGTTGCTTGATGTCGCTCGCTCGGGCGCCATTCAAATTGATATTCTTATAAATTACAAATATTTTCTAAATATCTATAACAAGATCATATTTGATTAGTGGAAATTTGACAGCTAAAACGTCAGCCGTTTTGTAAATACAGCTTCAACAAGAATGTTTTAAAATCAAGCATTTATAATGAATTAATTAATGTATGGGGTGCCTCCTAAATAGGATTATAAACTTTGAACTTTGTACTCCTTTTCACTGTTCACAGGTACGTTGGTGGCTTTAGGCTAACTAAGCTATTAGGCTGGCTTTCCAACACAGCTGTGCGAGGAAAGTGAGCTACGAAAAATCCACTTAATAGGATAGCTTCATTTGAAAATGAAACAATCCTATTCGAGGTTTTTTTCACTTTAACGTCAGTGGATATAGGGTAAACAAGTGCGAGTGAAACCCGCGTGGAGAGGGTTCCGTTCCATACATGATAAACTGAAATTTCCTATGTTACTTTAAATACTTACCATAGACTTCTTATAGGTTTTCCTGTAATCTATAGGTAAAGAACTATTTTCTGTATTTTTTTCAAAATTTTAGGCCCGGTAGTTTCGGAGATAAGGGGGGGGAATGGTCAATTTTCACCTATTTTCCTAAATAACTTCTAAACTATTTTACTTAAAATTAAAAAAAAAATACATTTAAGATCCTCAAAATATTTCATTTGATATGTCACACGATTTGAGTTGCACAACTTTTTTTTTTAATTTTCTAATTTATACCCCAAAAGTGGGCCCCATGTTCAAAATTAATTAATTTACGTTACGCATCCCTGTTGCGGTCACCAATTTACATATGTATTCCAAATTTCAAATCAATCGGTCCAGTAGTTTCGGAGCAAATTGGCTGTGACAGACGGACAGACACACGAGTGATCCTATAAGGGTTCCTTTTTTCCTTTTGAGGTACGGAACCCTAAAAAGTAATACAACACCTTGACTTAAAGTTGAAATTCGTGTTACTTCTTAGACATGCTTAGCGGTCAAAAGGTTAAAATGAAGCAAGGTGGATTTTTTACTTCTTGCAGCTGACTTGCATAGCTCTGGTGTAAAACCAGCCTTAGTTGGAAGCGGAAACATATTTGGTATCTCGAGATAGTCAATTTGATCTTGTGTATTAAG
Organism: Tortricodes alternella; assembly: GCA_947859335.1. NCBI lineage: Eukaryota > Metazoa > Arthropoda > Insecta > Lepidoptera > Tortricidae > Tortricodes > Tortricodes alternella. The sequence continues at coordinate 9,409,970 of OX401976.1, forward strand.
GTAGGTCACACAAAAATTGGAGTTGTTTCAATGTTATCAGTGAAAGAGTTAACAGCAGAATTTATCAGGAAATTGAGTATATGTATATTGATAAATGTTTCCAAACTGATAAACTTTTTTCTTCACTAAAATGAGACACACAAACAGACTACAATTTTTAATATTAATTTAAGTTAACGTTTCCGCCTGTTCTACGCCTTTAGAGCAAATATCAGCTGCAGTACCTATCATTAAACTGCTTAAAAGGATAACTTAGTTGAAGTAGTATCATACCCAAAGGCATATATTCATCCTCACTGGAATCTGTAATTTCTACGTCTTTTTCAAATGCCTGCATTTTTTCAATAGACATGTTGGTCACTAGAGAGCTACTATGATCAGAGCTGTCACTGTCTTCAATAGGGACATCGTCTGGTTTCCAGTAGTCTGGAAATTAAGAAAATATTCAAATAAAATAACAGTTTAAAAACATGGCTCCCGATTGGTCAGGACTGACCGGACATGTTTTCACAGCATGTTTGCATTCACAGTCGCAAGTCATTCGCGCACTAAGTTCCGCGCCGCCCACTCAGTGCACGATTAAACACGTAGCAAAAACTACGGGCCCCGCGTTATATGGATGGGGCCTCGCGCCCCCAGTGCCAGTGGCGTAACAATAGGGTGGCAGGGCTGGCAAAATGCCACGGACCCCCGACCCAAGAGGGCCCCGGCGCAAGAGGCCGCGAGCTCAAAAATATAGTACAACGTGACGATTTTTACTGATAGGGCCCCATCATAAGAATTTGCCACGGGCCCCAGATGGTATAGTTACGCCACTGCCCACTGCCCCATTTTACGAAGCTTACAAGTTATAATTTTACAAGCAAAAACTGGCAACACCGATGACGGATTCTATAGACCAGAAACGCACAGGCAGGAGGTTTGTTTAGCGCCTAGAGCCCTGGCTATAAACAAACATTCTAGATTTCTGGGCACTGGCAGCACTGCGCGCTTGGCGCCTTTAATAGTCACCTGACTCGCTAGGCGCTAAGCACGCCACCTGCCTGTGCGTTTCTGGCCATGCACATTTGCCTTGCAGTTGCAGTGTTGCCAAATTTTGTCTTTCAAATGAAGGAACTTGTAGCTATATATAACACCTACCGTTCAATGGAAAGCCAAAGTCATCACCAGCTATGATGAATATCAGCAACAGAATCCAAGATGAAAAAAGAAAAGTTTTTCGTACTTTCACGTATGTACGCGTCTGTGCGTTCAGCACATAAAGCAAGTCTCACTTTTTGATTTGGCAAGGCACCTGGCGAAGTTTTGGGTCAAAGATGCGGCAGCAAATGTTTTAAAGCACATCTGGTAAACTGTTTATATTCTCTCCGCAAGTTTATTTTTTTGGCCACAAAGTTTAAGTTAAACCTTCTCTCTAAGTGCGTCTCTCTCACACTAGTGCCGACGAAATAAATAGTCAAAGAGATAAAAGGGTTTTACTTATCCCCGTGTCTGTTATGCTAGGGCCACTGATGGTAAGTGACGATGAGCCCGAAGATATGGCTCCTCTTCATATTCGGCCAAAATGGGCGAATATAGGCACACACGACTGTGTGGAGAGTAACTATATGTGTTAGCATTGCAAGGCAAGCCAGGTACAGCTATTAAAAGATAAAATGAACACAAGAATCATTTACGGCTATACTACTATGATAACTTACCTAGACTTTGTTTTTCATCAACAACATGTCTTGTCTCAGGCTCAATAGAAAGTATCCTGATGTCCGCATCAGACACATCAGGAATGAGGCCATCAAATTCACCATCAGATTCTGCAGAGATATAAGGTTATTTAATTTCACCAGAGTAATTAGATAATTTAGAAATGGTAGTATTTAATTGAGCAGCAAAAAATACTAACCTTACCTAACCTAAATAATATAAACGGGTAGCTAAATTACTAAATGGGCCGCTCATAATAGGTGACAGTCACTAACAGGGTTCAAAATTATCAAGATAATTACGCTTCTTGATAATTATCACCAGTATAAGAAATTCATTTGTTATATTGTTTCATAAGAAATTCCGATGTTATATTGTTTTATAAGAAATTCCGATGTTATATTGTTTCATAACAAATTCTAACAAAAAATAAATAAAATTCGTTGGGATAGACGCAAGTGCGCAAATACACGTTCAAATACTTTGAGGATAGTTTACTTTCACAAGCGATTTTTTTTTTGTTATTATCAATCGATAATTATCGATCTGTTATTACCATGATAATTATCACGATAATTATCATGCTAATTATCCTGATAATTATCATTGATAATTATCCTTTCAAACCCTGGTCACTAACCTATTAAGTTTGATGGCCAGTGATGAATTTTTTAGTTGCCCGACAAATTATTTCCTATTTAGAAATAATAACTAAACCATGGGTTCTCAACTCAAGAGAAAATTGCACAAGCCAGTTTCTCCAACAATAATAGTGGTCTTTAATGCATTTATGAGACCTAGCAGTAGCCATCCATATGATGAAATGATGATTATTTGGCCAATATTCATGCCATAACAATACACAGTCAGTGAAAATTACACCTTCCTACCTCTTACCATTGCAGAGCTCGAGGCCACTGACAGCCAGACCGACGATGTTGGCTTGGTATTAGGGTCTTGTTGATCCATTTGGGTATGTTACCCTAAAAAGAACTCGAGTGCTGTAGAAAAAAGTTAAAAATCCAGATTGAAGTTACCTGCATTCTGATGAATTTTACACATAACCTTGATAATTGGCTTAGACATCTTATAAAATAAACAAATTGCCATAAGGACTATGTACATCAACTTATATCCGCTTATGCATTTTCCTACTAGGAAAACTATGCCCAAAATTATGTTTCCCATTAAAAATGCCTGAAAAAAATAAAAATAAAATTGAGCAAATAATATGACATAAATGAGTAAATAATATTGTTAATAGGTACCACTACCTTAGTATGATTTGTTTCCCGTAAATAAATGTATTCACACCATCGCATCTTCATCCATTCTTTTAAGTGTGCTGCAGCTGAGCTTAGTTTAGTTCCATTGTGGTTGGCAAGTTTTTTCAACCAAGTTGTTCTATGTTTATACTTCAGCCAAGCTTCAAAAGCATCCATGGCAACTAGTGCAGTTAGCAGATAAAAAACAAATTCTACAAAGTTTACATTGAAATGAAGACATATACTGAAAAGAGAAAAGGTAATTAAATATATGTCATATATATAACAGTAATAAGTCTGCAAACCTAAGGCTTTTTAAGCTCTACTAAGATAATTCATAATGTATGTATGCATAGTATATTTTTTATACTTTACTGTTTTACAGGTATAATATAACTAAAGGACTTCGAGGTTTGCTAGAAGTTACAAAATTAGATGAAATGCTGTCATGCTTCTCTTTCGTTATCTTAACAATGTACAAATCTACGCACTACGCACTTGTTTAATGCGCAGGACACAGCGACTTCATAACAATGAAGGGTTCATTGCATTGTTATAAAGTCGCCGTCCGTAAGTTTCTATACCTACACAGTTTCTGCAGTAAAATAATGCTAACAGGGCTATAATTGTTGCGTAAGTTCATACTCACAAATAAATAATGTTCATAGTAAAAATAAAGATGAGAGACAACCACATTTTTCTCCAAAATAAAACATCTTCAAGCATTCCAACAAAAGCTGCTACTAAAAGAGACGATTGCCATTTTTTTTCTTCTGAACTTTTTAAGAGTGGTTTCCATTTGAAAATCTTTTTTATTGACGAAAACATAGGAAACTATTACGAACGATTTAATATTTTTCGAAAACTATTTTGATCCAAGTCGATCCGAGTGGTTCTGTCATCTGTCAATTGTCATTTTCATTCGTTGTTTATTTTTTTATCGAAGTCACAACAGCACGTCTAGCACGAACCCGCGAGTAATTTGTCGCTCAGTACATTCCTTACATATTTGACTAGTTTGACAGTGACGCACTGAGAGACAAACGACTCGCGAGCATGTCGTACTAGTCCCGCGGATGAGATGCTAAAGTTGGGAACAAAACTCACAGACAAAACTAGGAGGGTATGAGGATACCTATTCCTATTCCGTCCATTCTTTAAGCTAGGTACTGACTGACCTACAATATAACTGTGCAATATCACTGGTTGCACAGTTACATTTTAGTTCAGTACCTGGCCTTAGGCTGGCCACTGACCTACAATATAACTATGCAATATCACTGGTTGCACAATTATATTGATCGTCAGTAGATGATATTGACGGTCAATATCGACTTCTGACGATCAATATAATTATAATACTATTAATTTGAAGAAACTTCGTAGTTGAACACAGATATCATGAGAAGAAATTGGATCTGTCACTGGTACCTGTCATTTTAATTTTTAGTCTGTGGCATAATATTTTGCATTTGGAAGTTGGAAGTTTTCTTATATAGTTTATTTAATATTATTTATTTCAATATCAATTCGATAACATTAAATGTGTTTTACGTTAAATGCATTTAATAGTAGTAAAAGTATTATATTTACAACATTATGTCGACGAATATTTTTGAGAAATGTTCAAACAAAGAAGGATCTCGCCCTTACAAATGTCGTGATTATGCCAATAAAATCTCATTAAATTTAAGCAACTTCCAAAGAGATGGTAGATTTTGTGACATAGATTTAATATCTGGAAAAACCAGGGTTAAGGTACAGTACAAAGTAAAATTACTGAGTTACGCCTGCTGTTCACATGAATTAGTGACTAATTGATGAGTATTAGTTATCATCAACAACAACAAATATGACCACGTTAAACTACTTTTTAGGGTTCCATACCAAGTTTTGGAAAAGCGGGACCCTTATACAATCAGTTTGTTGCTTCACAAGACTGACAAGGCTCTTTTTCTCACAAACGGCTTACCATATTATTATCAGTCTCAAATTTCGCACAGTAGTAATTTTAAAATGACTGCAAAAAATATATAAAAAAAGTAAAAAGAACTAAAATCAGTTAATTATATGCGAAAAATAAAAATAAAATGAACGCCATCATGTAGTATGTCATGTGAAAAATCTAAAATTATACAGCATAAAAGGATATCTCTTACTAATATTGCATCATTTGAGTTGAGAGATGTTTGTCATTTGAAAAATTAAAATTAATATAAAGAAATACTAGAAATCTACTTGTAGGTGATTGGATCAAATTCAACAATCCCTATTGCTTTTATGGTTTAAAAGAAAAAGAAAACATTGCTAAATAAGGTTGTATTTGTGCTTGCTAAAATGCAATCCATTAGTTAAAGATAGCATTATTGATGATCACTGATGTAGTCTTGAACAGTGGATTTTAATCTCAACTTTATTTATTAAAAACTGATTAAAAAAGATTCAGTTTTCATTTACGTTAGTTAAGTTTTTTTGTCCACATTTTATTTATTATCCTGTGATTTAACAACACTTAAGTAACAATAGCATAATGCCAATTGCTCATCAACATTTACAAACTGTTACTATCCACGGTGCAAAGATGTCATGAGATGAGAGTTCTCCTGGTTCTTCAATTTTGCTACATGAATTTTTATGGACATAAGTTGCTTCAGAACTTTATACAGCAATTTAATCGCCAACCGTGAAATACTTAACATTTAGGAGTTCTGGTGATCATCTATGGTATTCAACATCAACAATTCCACTTCACCAAATAATGCTTTTGGAACGTAACTGCTTGAGTTATTACAGAAAATACTAAAATTGCTGCTTGCCTATAATATTTGAAGAGTTCCATTGATTCCTCATACATCTTCTCATCATAATTCGACTTTGATGACAACGGGACCAAACTGGAGGTATACCCTACCGATTGAAAAAAGAATTTTCAAAATCAGTTTATAAATGACGGAGTTCTGAAGTAACAAACATAAAAAAAATAAAAAAAATACAACCGAATTGAGAACCACCTCCTTTTTTTTGAAGTCGGTTAAAAAAGGGACCTTTCAATGGGGTATGGGGTAGGTCATTTGAAAGCTCTAAGATTGTGTAGCATTCACATTTTAACATTGAGTCATTATGGAGATTTGCGAAACAGAAATTAAGTCAACTTTGACTGCCTCCAGAGAGCCTGCTATCAGAGAATCTATAAACGAGAAATATCTCAAATAATTACAAATACTAAAAATCCATATATAGACTATCTTTACTTTTTGTACTTGTTAGTGCATTACTGACATAACAAGCGTGCCGTGTGGTGCCGGCTAAGAATAGCATCACCCCATCTCCTCCCGTGGGTGTCGTAAAAGGCGACAGAGGGACCAACCGAAAGATGGGCAGCAGCGTCCTTCGAGCACTATCACGACCAACTGCGGTCGCCAACCCGCCTGCCAAGCGTGGCGACTATGGCAAATCCCCCCATTTTTGGGGGAGGTCTATGTCCTGCAGTGGATGTTTTATGGCTGATGATGATGACGATGATGACATGACGAGCGTGTTTCTTTGTTTTCTTAAGAATTGTAATTTTTATTTTTAAGTGCAATGTGCATGTTATACTTGCGCTTGACCCTTTTTTTACTCCCTCTAGTATGAATACTTATTTTATTATTAATTTATTAAAATATACTCATTCTAAAAGGACATAATTCCAATTGTACAATAAAGCGAATTCTGTGGACTATATTTAAAAAAAAGTCCAATGACTCCAGGTCAAAATCTTGTTGTGGATGTGGAAATGGAAACGGCAAATAAAAAAATATTTTTTATAAATATTTTAATGTGTTCAGAAGGCAAAAATCTTCGGATTTCTATAGCAAGTCAATTTTCACGTCTTTAGATTAGAAAAATTAAATGTTAATTATCAGTAAGGCTGCATAAATAATATTTTCTATAATTACCTGACAATATTGTTATTGTTAAATTCTTCATGCGGACATGAAGTTAGGTATATTTTACACGAAAATAACTTGATGTTCCAGACATTAATGGTATTTGAGAAAATCAAGTAAAATGGGATAACCTTACATTGACCCTACATTGACTCTACATTATTACAACTCTACAAGTTTTGAAGAACCTTGGCTGATTTTAAACCTCCTTAGTCTGAAATGACGTACGAGTGGGTGACTATATTTCAAAACTAAACTCACAACTCCCTCGGGAGTGCTAAAAACCCATAACTCGCGCGGGAGGTAAATCGGCTATAAATGCTCTATACGCCTGCGTATAAAAACACCCTTTCCGAGCAAGTGTGAACAAAAAAAGTAAAAATCAATCTTGTTTTTTCCTTATCATAGGCTCACCGTGTGGTCCTTGCAGCCAGCTGCGCATACTTTGATGCAATGTTCAATGTTGGTTTGGAGGAAAGTCAGAAAGGACATGTAGCTCTTCCCAGTGTGCCTCCAGAAATTCTTCCAATAATTATTGACTTTATTTATACAGGTACTACCATAATAGTTAGTAGTAGTTTTTTGATGGATATAATGGTAATCAATTAAGCTTAGTATCAATACCACTTTATCTTGCAGGTGAATTAGTTATAGACAAAACTACAGTACAGCATTTACTGATAGCAGCAGATATGCTGCAACTGAGGGAGTTGGTTACTGGCTGTGGTGATTTTTTGAGAAGAGAACTTCATCCTTCAAATGCTTTAGGGATCTTTAGGTAAGGGTTTTTAATTAATTTATATTTTTTACAGGTAGTTTATTAAGCTGGGGGCACGCTGCTAGCACGACATGCCCGCGAGTCGTTTGTCGCTCAGTGCGTCTTTGTCCAACTTGTCAAGTATGTAAGGGACGCATTGAGCGACAAACGACTCGCGGGCAGGTCGTGCTAGACGTGCTGATGTCTACAATTATCTCTTTCTTTAGGACTTCTTTCTACTATACATGTCATATCGATAAACAGCTTGCCTTGATTCTTTTGAAGGATTTGTGATCAAACTAGGAAACCATATATTTAAAAAATGTTTTTTTTTTGCGTTAGCCGGTTTTTATATTAAATATTATATGATTCGTTTAATAGTGAACCAAAATACAACATAACACAGTCATATAACATTTTAGTAAGGAGAACGCTAAACGCTTAACTACAGCTACAAGCATTTGGATCGCGTATATTTATCAGTTCGATTTTAATACTGAACCCAATTAAGGAATCTCTTTGGTTTGGGTGAGAAAATTGATTTTACCGTTTGCAGTAACGTTTATGGAACCCTACACTGAGCATGACATGACATGCTCGTGACCGATATTTTTTATTGTTTGCTTGCTGTTTTTTTTCCAGATTTGCAGAAGCTCATAATTGTATGGAACTTGCAGAGGAAGCATTAGAACATGCTCAGGCTAACTGGAATCTTGTAGCAACTGGAGATGAGTTACTGGACTTGCCACTGGCACAATTAATCACTCTGTTGTCATCTGAACAGTTAAAGGTTGAAAGCGAGGCGCAGGTGACTTTTATTTAAGTTTCCATAACTGTCTTTAATTGATGATTATAATATTATAAAAGTGGTAATGATTTATATAAATAATTGATTATAAATTATATTATTAACTTGTGGAGATTTTCTACTACTACTGCTGCTCTCATAATTACCAAACCTTACAGGTGTTGTATCCAGCACTGCGATGGTTGGAACATGACCCTGCATGTCGTAGGCGTCATTGTTTTGAAGTACTCAGTCACATTCGACTTCCCCTTATAGCTCCTCAAGTTTTAGATGAGGCCATCAAAAGCGTAAAAGACCCTTCAATAGCAGTGGCCTTGAAGACAGTTCGAGTAGATATGGTGAGTCGGTAACTTTGCATACAATACAATATTTTGTTGTTGTTATATAACTGCCTCATATGGATATACACATGTAAATAGGTATTTTTTTATCTACACTTATATCATAAAACCTCCGTGTATTAAAAACCGTAGGAAATTACCAGCATTATTACAACCAATTTTACTATGAGCTGTAGTAGTAGGTAAAATCTGTACTGTACTGTACATCATTCATGTTGGTTTTTTACTGTTGCTAAAAAGTTGTTTGTAATTTACATTTTAGTTGAAAATATGAATAGTAGTGACTCCGAGAACGATGTGAAAACCCCGCCGGATATCGTAAATGCAGCCACGATTGCAACAAATAACTTGTTGCCAGAAAATATTGTTTCTGAATACATCATGGAGGATTTATAATATGTGTGTTGATAAAGTTATGTATGCAACTGTACATAATTTGGTCTTAAAACACTCGTGCGATCTTATAATGAAACTCGCCTGTCGGCTTGTTTCATAAACCCGCACTCGTAATTTTAAGGCCTATCATTATACAACCGTTGCATAAACTACTATTGCGGGTAGAAAACGGGGCGTGGCGCGCTGGTGGCGCTGGCGGCGGAGCCGCGCGCGCGCGCGCGCCGCGCGCTGCTGCTGGCGGGCGGCTCGTGCCACGGGCCCGCCGCGCACCCGCCGCTCGCCACAGACAATATCCTCTCCTCCGTGCTCAAATTCGATCTGCATAAAAGGTATGAGGTAGATTCTTTTAACCTCTTTTAACCACATCGCATACAAATATTGTCACTCACACGCCAAGCATGTCTAAGAAGTAACACGAATTTCAACCTTACGTCAAGCTTTTGAGTGGCTCTTAGGAATGTCATGTTATGTCAGTAGCTCGCTTGTAGCAAGGTACAGCCTGACATGAGTATAGTATCTACTCGAAAACATTATTAATTGTACTGAACCCTTTAAGGGATCTCTCGTAATGTATTGAATGGGTTTGCGCGGTGCAGAGAGTGGGAGGAGCAGGCGCCGATGGGCATCGCGCGCATCCAGCCCGGTGTGGCGGCGCTGGGCGGGCGCGTGTTCGCGGTGGGCGGCGAGCAGGGCAGCCAGATCCTCGCCAACGGGGAGGTGTACGACCCGCAGGTACGCACTACCGACACAACGGACATTAAATCGGCTTTACTCAAACACTTTTTTAACAAAAACGATTTGATTTGGCAAAGCGAAAAAGTAAACGTTTATATTCATTATATATTAGTGAAAAAATGACTATTTCCAAAAGACGATTCGATGAAATCGATACCATAGAATAAAATCGTGAAATTACGTCTGAAATCCTCTTTAAACAGTTCTACGTTTTAATTTTTTTAACTTATGGGTCTATAATTAATAACACTATTACATCACCCCTTTATTAAAAAAAATATTAATTTATATTTTACGTGTAGTGTGTACTTATATAATTCATCCGTTTTTGACTTTCTCCATACAAAAAACCGCACAGTGCTTCTCGTTCACTCCGATGCAAACAGACAGTGACCGGTCACTCAAGGTCATTGGCTCTTGCCAGCGTCTTAAGAGAGTTTCTCGTATATAACCTTAACATCGCCAACCGATCGCCTGCGGCTCTAGCAAGCTTAACACGAGGATAAGTTAACGCCGTCTTATTTCTAAGTGCGTCTCTCTCACACTAGTGCAACGAAAGAGATAATTAGAGAGATAAGACAATAATAAATAAAAACCAGTAAAGAGCATATGTCGGGGCATGCTTATTATAGGGTTCCGTAGCCGTTTCTATAAACTATAAAATCGATTTTGATCTAAGAGATGGTAAGCTATATAATGTTATGATTATGAATAACAGAAGCTTACCATTCGCATAAGCAATACCTCAAACATTTGAGTTCAAAACGAGTCCAATTATGGACTCTTTTTGGACTCAATGTTTGATTCAGGTGAGGTGAGATTTTTCCGGAATGCGCCCTCATTTTGAGCTCACGTAATTGATGGACGCCCGTTTGTAAATTTCTGTTAATTTACATAACGATGTTTATTTCAGAGTGACAAATGGTCGAACATCGCTCCGATGAAGGAGGCCCGCAGCGAGTTCGGGTTGACGGGGCTGAACGGCAACCTGTTCGCGTTCGGCGGCTGGGTGGGCTCCGACATGGGCGCCACCGTGGAGGTGTACGACCCCATCGCCGACGAGTGGACGCTGGTCGGCCGCATGCCCGAGCCGAGGTTCGGGATGGGGGTCGTTAATTATGAAGGTCAATATTACTGCTGCTTGGAATTATTACATATATGTATTAAACTACTTCGAGTGGAATTCGGTTATAGTTATTCCCTCGGGAAATTTTGAATTAGTCCTAGTAGTTTAGGAGATAAGGTGGGGGGAATGGTCAATTTTCGCCTATTTCCCTAAATAACTTCTAAACTATTTATCTTAAAATTATAAAAAAAATATATAGTTAAGATTCTCATAAAAAGCCCTTTCATTTGATATGTCACACGATATAGTACGCAAAACATTTTTTTTAAATTTTCTAGTTTACCGCTAACATTGGCCCCCATGTTTAAAATTCATTTATTTACGTTACGCGTCAGTGTTGCGGTCATCGACTTACATATTATTATGTGTACCAAATTTCAACTCAATCGGTCAAGTAGTTCCGGAGCAAATTGGCTGTGACAGACCGACAGACAAACAGACAGATACATGAGTGATCCTATAAGGGTTCCGTTTTTTCCTTTTGAGCTACGGAACCCTAAAATATTTTCTAAAAATGAGCTAACAAGCAGTCAAGTTTTTCTTTTTTAAATTATCAAGTATCGAATTATGTATGAAGTTGATCGAACGGCATTAATAAAAAACTTCGTTAGGTACGTATGGGGTTCAAACGGTTCGCGTGTAGTTGACAGCGTGCGTAATTGAGATTTTATTCTGACCGGGGAGACTCCGGATGCTTGTTGTCTGAGTCTTCGGGTTTACTGGATTGAGCGCGATTGTTCCGGCAGGCGCGATATACGTGGTGGGCGGGTGCACGCACAGCTGGCGACACACGCGCGACCTGCTGTGCTACCGGCCCGCGACGCGCTCGTGGCGCGCGCTGGCGCCCATGCGCCGCGAGCGCTCGCAGGCGGCCGCCGTCGTGCTCGGCGACCACCTCTACGTGATCGGCGGGAACGCGCCGCGCCGCACCGTGCTCACCTCCGTCGAGCGGTACAGCTTCGAACTCGTCAGTACTCGCCGTTTATTTAACTAAAACTTAGTTTATCTTCACCCATATCATAAAACCTCCATAATGTATTAAAAAACCGTAGGAAATTACCAGCATTACAACAACCAATTTTACTTTGAGCTGTGATAGTAGGACAGCTGTTACAGTATCAATTTTTGTAACGTTCTGAGTTTAAATTTGCAACAGCTGTTAGAACTCAAGTGGGTCTCTATTCTTATCCATAGATATTAAAACAGTTATCGATACGAAACATCAATTGGGTATGTTTTTTTTAAATATAAACCGATGGACATTTGATCTCGGGTGATATGAGAATAGGGACTTCATTGGTTTGTCTATGATTTAAAAAAAACATTCGTCTTGACGGAGGATCGAATTGCCGCCATTACGGTTGTCATTTGTTTGTTTGTTTTTTTTTGTTACGAAAGTAGAATTGTAAAAAGTTGTTTGTTGAGTTTTAATTGAAAAGATGGATAGTAGTGACTCCGAGAACGATGTGAAAACTCCGCCGGATATCGTAAATGCAGCAACGATTGCAACAAATAAGTTGTTGTCAGAAAATATTGTTTCTGTCTGAACACATCGTGGAGGATTTATAATATGGGTGTAGATAAAGTTTATATAGAACTGTACATAATTTGGCCTCAAAACACTCATGCGATCTTATTATGAAACTCGCCTGTCGGCTCGTTTTATAAACCCACACCCGTATTTTAAGGCCTATCATTATGTAACTGCCGTGTGTGGAGCCCCTGAGTTTAGTGTTGTGAGGTGTATGTGTGATGGTGACCGAGGGTGTGTGTGTGTTGCAGGACGCGTGGGAGGAGGTGTGCGCGCTGTCGGAGGCGCGCGCGGGCTGCGCGGCGGGCGCGGCGGAGGGCGTGCTGGTGGCGGCGGGCGGCGACAGCGAGAGCGCCGGCCCGCGCGCCTTCTACCGCGCGCGCACCACGCTCGCCTCCGTCGAGCTGTACGACCCGCGCCGCGACGCCTGGCGCGCCGGCCCGCCGCTGCCGCTCTCGCGCGCCGAGGCCGGCGCCGCGCTGCTCTGACGAACACGCCGCACGCGCACCGCGGGGGAGGGGGAGGGGACGCTCCCCTTCGACCATGTTATAAACAAACAATTACAAATGCCGATCTGCCGAGCCCGGGGCGCCCCGCTGTTTTGAAGAACATGCTCACACACCGGACACACCACGGTCTCATATTGCAAACAAATAATTACCTACAAATCGTCGTTTAGCTAACAATACCGCACAAGTCATATATTTGCTTAGTTTTCAGGAGAGACAAAAGAACTGTATTATCTTGAATATTTTCAATCAATTTTCAGTTTGTATCTACGAATATATTTTTTCTCCAATTGAAATATTAGAAGCGTTCACTTGCCAAACATTGGGTAATGTTTGTCACATGAACGTTTAAGAATGACACTCTTACCAACTGGTATTTATACCCAATTTCATGTAGTCAAATGTTTCAATTGTGAAATAAGGCAAAAGCATGTTCTTTAAGGTATGAAAAAGAAGACCTTTAATCCGAGCTCGCTTGCTTCGCTCGCTCGTCGCAACATGTTATTATTTCGTATTTGTTGTTTTTGTCTTAAACTTTTTATCATATCAATTCATTTGACCAAATTTTTATTATCTAATGATTTTTTGCTTTAACAAAGCATTTTATAAAAGACCAAATGCCTTACCGTACCTAATTTTCCGTAGTAATATTGTGCCGAGTGCAAATTTTACTAAATGAAAATGTGCGCACTAAATTTATTCCAAAGATTGCATTGGCAAAAAACGGTTGCTAAAATTAGTTTGGGAAGTGATAATTTCTCAACAGTTTTTTGATGAAACGGCAGGATCCCGACCTGCGGCGCCTCCGTCGAAATATTTGCTTCGCCGGTGCCAGGTTTGGTGATTTATGCGGAAAAATAAGTTGTTAAAATCACAGCTGCCGACCACGGATAACACTCTGCATTAACCTTTTGAACGCCACAGCTAACGGCAAAAAAGCATGCCACGGGCGCTCGACGACGGCTGTGTAGCCGACGCCAAATGTATGGAATAAGGCATCGTGGCGTCAGGGGCACGGAAATCTGGGGCGTTCAAAAGGTTAACATTCGGCTCGCACTTCTCTGCGTTATGAAGTAAACCTTAAGTGTTTCAAAAACAGTCATAACGTTATTGAAATATTCCTTTTCTCGAATAGTCAGTCCTGTATGATTATTAGGTTGTTTAAGGTCATGGAAAATAAGCGGTTGGAAGTACTATAACTAGCACATTTTTACTTTTTGTAGTTATTAGAACTTATATTTAACTTATATGAATTACTCATGAACATTACTTTAGCCCTCCTCACTAAGTCACGCGCCTGTTCACAACGCAATCAACTTATGTATCGGATGCGATACATTACCACCAAATAGCATAACACCCTGTTCCATGTCTAAATCTCAAAGCAACTTTGTACCGAAATGCTTAAAAATTACTCAATTCTCAAGCAATTCCGGAAAGTAGGTATTTTCTTACCAATCTGTTTTGCGAATAAGTATTGGATTATAGAAGTAAAAGATACGCTGTAAATTAATTGAACCTACGACTGTAATGCTACGCTGCTCCCGCAAACATCAGCGCCCTAATGAAAAAACAAGATGGCTGTATTTTATTAGTACGTCGATTTCAAATATGGTTCTTCGCCTTACGTCAGCCAGTGACAGTATGACCAAATTAATAAGATTGTAATAATGCTGTCACAAATAAACACTAAATTGCCAATATTATTTAGTATCATAACCTTACAGGCCAAACAAATACGCATGTATTTTGTATGTATCCGTGTGGCCTGTAGTTGACGTTTAAGGCGGCATGGCTTGACGGTTTCAACGATTAGGTACTCTATTATTATTGTATACTCTTTGGATTAAGTCATCAGGAAATAGGGTATTTATGTTTCAAATCTATGCTTGATGTCCCGCTAAAAGAGAAGAAATCAATGCAAAGAATTAACTTTTATTCGTTTATTTTATTTTATTACGTATCCTATTTATAATATGTGGACTTCCAATACTCATAAATATATTATGCATATTATACAAGATTATTAATTTGATTGGTAACAAAATCTATAGTTACTTTATTTCTACAGTTATTCAGTCAATTGTTGATGATTCCATATTTTGTAAGAATATAGTGGGTCTAATTCGAAAATGAGTTCGCTAAATTTAAAACTCCCTAAACTTAAACGCCAAATTAGATTGAGTATGGCGCCAAGCCCTCAAAATCGAATTTGATATTTCTTATTTCAAGTTAAGCTACTTTTTTAACCGACTTCAAAAAAAAGGAGGACGTTTCAATTCGGTTGTATTTTTTTTAATGTTTGTTACTTCAGAACTCCGTCATTTATAAACCGATTTTGAAAAATCTTTTTTTAATCGGTAGGGTATACCTCCAGTTTGGTCCCGTTGTCGTCAAAGTCGAGTTATGATCAGAGGATCTATGAGGAATCGATGGAACTCTTCAAATATTATAGGCAAGCATATAGCAATTTTAGTATTTTCTGTAATAACTCAAGCAGTTACGTTCCAAAAGCATTATTTGGTGAAATGGAACTGTTGATGAAGACCATAGATGATCACCGGAACTCCTAAATGTTGAGTATTTCACGGTTGGCAATTAAATTGCTGTATAAAGTTCTGAAGCAACTTATGTCCATGGAAATTCATGTAGTAAAATTGAAGAACCAGGAGAACTCCTCAACGATTGACATCTTTGCACCGTGAATAGCAACATTTTGTAAATGGTGATGAGCAATTGGCATTATGCTATTGTTACTTATGTAGTAAATGTGTGTCGTTAAATCACAGGATAATAAATAAAATGTGAACAAAAAAACTTAGGTACTTTTAAAGGCTATTTGAAGTCGGTTTTTTTATTTTATAAATTATAGATTATTAGCGAAAACACTTTCGAATTGGCCCCAGTGTTAAATTATAACTGCACCTGGTATGTAGAAATTATTAATAACTTTGACATTTTCAAGCTTGATTAATAGCTTTTGAGTTTGTTCGTAACTTAAACTTTATATTGGAGGTTACAAGGTTGATTTTGCAATCCGATGATGGAGTGGGTGTTTCCAGTTCGATTTATTGGATCGGACGGCCGCTGAACGTGATCAGATTGAAAAATAAACGATTATGGGAAACATCACATCGCTCAAGAAATAATTTTGAAAAATTAAATCATCGTTTTGATAAAATTTGAGGCGATATTGTCATCATTTTTTATGTTATCATCTTAGGTTATGTCTATTGCTCTGTTCTATTATCTACAAGTTTATATGCCGAAAAATTAAGTAAGTGATATTAAATTAAACAAGAATATTGTTAGGATTAAGTAATTAAATATTTTTTACAATAAATTACCATTTTTATTGAATAAATCAAATAAATTGTAGACAGTTAAATATTCCCCTTTTACAGACTAAACGCTGGGAATTTAGAGACAAAGACTTGCTGCAGGTCTTCTGCCAAATAAATACGTCCAGTCAACCCCTCGAACAGGGATGCAGGGCGGTCTGACACATGCAACTCGGTGCCAATCCGCTCGACTGCACACCATTCCATGAAGCAACAGGCCCGATACAAATGAATTGGTTTCTAGAAATAACATTGGGGATTATAGGTATTAGATATCCAGTCAGCTGAGCTATTTAACCTTTTGAACGCCACAGTCGGCTGTAGCCGGATAAGATATCGTGGCGTCAGGGGCACGGAAAACTGCCGACGGCCACAGCCGACTGTGGCGGTCAAAGGGTTTAGCAACTTCATCACAAACCTTGGTCGCCTGAAACAATTGGATGAACGCATACGCATTTCCACTGACCCCATGGCAAATGCTGTAACCTTTTGTGCTAATGCCTCGTTTCCAAATCACGTCACCACATTGTAATGCTATTTTCAAATATTTTTCATCTTCAAAGATCTGAAATAGAGATCTAAAGTTATTTACCTTTGTTACCAAATTTCTCAGAAATAAAAATGCAACAATTCCATAATCTTAATAATAATAATATAATAATATTATAAATGCGAAAGTAGCTGTCTGTCTGTTACGTTGTTAGCTAATCCGCTGAAGTGATATTGATGAAATTTAGTATGAAGAAAAATTGAGGCTTGTGGAAGGACATAGTCGATAAACAACACCTAAAAGTCAGTTTGACACTTCAAAATAATTAACGGCAAGTTTGTGCGTACCCCATGAGAGACCATATTTATAACCTTTAGAATGCCACAGTCGGCTGTAGCCGACAGCAATTTCCGTGACCCTGACGCCATGTCATGCCGTTTCCCAGACATTTTGCCAGCTACAGCCGTCACTTGGCGTCCGGGGCACGCTTTCTGGCTGAGTTCAAGTTCATGGCGTTCAAAAGGTTATAGAAAAAAAATCTTAAAAAAAAGGTTAAAAGTTAAAAAGTCAGTAACATTTATAAAGTTTGTTATATTTTAAAGATACATTTCCACGCAGAAGAAGTTGAGGGAAAGGTAAGCATTAGTGAATTATAATTACCTGATGGGCTAAAATACATAAAGGCACAAATCCAGGGGCCCCATGACACCACTGTACAAGGCGATCACCAGAACCACTGCCCAAAGATGATGGAAAATTACCACTCGGAAATTTTTGATTTAGCAGCCAGTCTAATGTGGGCTTTATAAAGCTGCGTAAATCAATTACTGATGTATACGCACGAGCCTGTAACACAAGGGACTATTAGGTTCCTGTTTTATATTTCTACAAGTTTACAGGTAAATACTGGCAGCACCAATGACAGATCCCATACATTTTCCACAACATTTTCACAGCAGTGTTACCTGCCTGTTAAATTGTTACTAGCATAGTAGAAACAGTAGCTTTATAAAACAAAGCCTCATTATTCAGTGACATGAAAGTTTAACCTTTTGACCGCCACAGTCGGCTGCAGCCGTCTGCGGATACAGGGTAAGAAAAGTCCTTCATTACCATGACTTAAAGTTGAAATTCGTGTTACTTCTCAGACATGCTTGGCGGTCAAAATATATAATACTTTAAAATACCGATTAAACTTAAAGCATTCTGCGGCCCTGACATGCATGCCACAAAGATAAATTAAACCCGTTTATCTCTATGACTACCTATCTCTTTCATCGGCACTAGTGTGAGAGAGACGCATTTAGAGATAAGACGGTCTATCTTATCTTTTGTGTCATGCATGTTAGGGCCGCTGTTGGTGAAAAAGACGTACCTGTAATATCATGTAAAGTATACCAGCCATGCCATGGGCGGCACCCAAATATATCTTTTCATGCCAATTCCAAAGAAGAGGACTTTCTGACTTCATTTGCATTGAATACTGTTTCCCTGATTTGAGGATTGAAATTATTACCTATAAAGATAAGAATAGGATAATATAAGAAATATTTTTAAGACAAAAACAGAATTCAAGTTTTCCTCAGGTTTTCTTAATGAGGCTTGTATTTCAAAAACCTTTATTTTTTAACAGAAAAAGAGGAGGTTCTTACTTCGTCGCGTTAGTTTTTAGTCCCTTAGTTGTTAGCGTTAGTCCCTTTAGTTAACCCTTTGAACGCCCCAGTCGGCTGTAACCGACAGGCTATCTCCCTGCCCCTGACGCCACGGCATGCCGTTTTCCATCCATTTTATCGGCTACAGCCGTCACCGGCGTCCGGGGCACGCTTTCTCGCATTCAGCCGTGGTATTCAAAAGGTTAAGGTGAAAGTTTCAAAATTTGTAGCGGTTTTGCCATTTTCTAAGACAGCTGATGTATTTGCACTAGAGCAGCATAAAGGAGGAGAAATGTCCACTGATGGCTTCAAAGATTGCAGTGAATCGATAGGTAATCATGACATTTCTTTGTCACTATCGCTAAGCAACTTATTCTCGTCAGAACGCATTACCGGATGCGTTCTAACGCGAATAAGTAACTGGTACAGAATATGAGAGAACTGATAGTGAGATATGCAAGGAACTCCTTGGCGTCAACAGTACTTGCATTCTGATAGCAATATTTTACAAATGAATATGAGTAATTCAATTTCAATTCAATCAATTTTCGCCTATTTTACTAAATGACTCCAAACCATTTATTTAAAAAAATTAAAAATGTCTCGAAGGCCGGTGTGTTGTGAACTTTGGCTGACACACTGCCGTGTGTCTAGATTTCAGGTCCAGTCGTTTTGGAGCAAATTTTTCGTTTTCAGACAGACAGACAGACAGACACACGAGTGATCCTATGAAGGTTACGTTTTTTCCTTCTGAGGCATGGAACCCTAAAAAGGGCCAGTCAATATTATAATTTATAGTAAGTATAGCTTTTAGACTGGCTGAAGTCTCTTGTATGGAAACATAACTTAATTACTATTCCTGAATACATAAAAAATAAATTAAGTTAGGTTAGGTTAGGTAAGTTCAGAAACTACAACATAACTATGCAATATCACTGATTGCAAAATTATATTGTTCGTGAGTAGATCAATTTGACCGTCAGTAGGTACCATCAACCGTTCTACCTAGCCTAAGAGTTGTTTTGATAACTTTTGTCTTAGCCATATAGCATTCTGCTGCAATGAAAATAGAAACATTTATGAATTAATGTATTTGGGTTTTTATAAATGCAAGTTACCTTTTCAATATGGTTGGATGGTATAGTCTCCTTTCCTGGTATGTACTTATTGACAAAGAGCAACGCATACAAATAGCCAGCTTTTCCATAAAGAAGTTCATCTGGAGATTCATTCAATAATGATATCAAAGACATGAGTCTGGAAAAGAGAACATGCAGTTATATATTTTATTTAGAAGCTCTTATATTTAAAAACATATTTTTTTTCATTTCCGTTATCACCCTTACAGTGACAGTAAAATTTGCCCATTTGTGACCATAGGGTGACGTAAAAAGCGCCACCGCCACCCTAACATGCAAGACACAAGGATAAGTTAAACGATCTTATCTCTTAAGTGCGTCTCTGTCACACTAGTGCCGACGAAAGAGATAGTCATAGAGATAAACAGGTTTAACTTATCTTTGTGTCTTGCATGTTAGGGCCGCAGCGCCATGACATGTCTATACATAACAGATGTGTTAACATTTTGAACGCCACAGTCGGCTATTTACGCTAGCGAATTTTCGTGTCACTGACCGCACGATATGCCTGCCGTTTTCCATACATCTGTGTCAGCTTAAGCCGTCATTGGCATCCGTGGCACGGTTATTCGCATATGGCTGTGGCGTTCAAAGGGTTAATCCAGGGTATAAGCCAAATCCAAATTTCATCCAAATCCGTCTAGCCATTGGAGCGTGAAGGAGTAACAAACATACTAACTCACACAAACACACACTGGCACGCATACACGCACGCACACGCACACACACACACACACACACACACACACACACACACACTGATAAACTTTGGCATTTATATTGCCCTGCTAAGCATAAAAGCACTATCTCAATCAGAGAATGTTTGAGGAAATCGACCTTTTGTAAATTGTCATAAAGTTGATTACTTAAAACTTACTGTGATTGAGATAGCGCTTGTCGGCTTTGCAGGGCAATATAAATGCCAAAGTTTATCAGTGTGTGTGTGTGTGTGTGTGTGCGTGTGCGTGCGTGCGTGTATGCCTGCCAGTGTGTTTGTGTGAGTTAGTATGTTTGTTACTCCTTCACGCTCCATTGGCTAGATGGATTTGGATGAAATTTGGATTTGGCTTATACCCTGGATTAACCCTTTGAACGCCACAGCCATATGCGAATAACCGTGCCACGGATGCCAATGACGGCTTTGCAGGGCAGATTAGTATTAGTGTGATTAATAGGAATGATTTACCTTTGTGCTAAGCTTTTATAATCAGATAGATCACCTTTTCTAGTGCCTAATTTGTATGATATCACAGTGGCTAATGCCAGGGGTCCTGCGTCACCACATAGAAAGCTTATTTTGCGCCCTTTAAGGTGATCTATGTCTAAATACTTCAATGCAGTCTGAAAAATATCTAAATTTTTTAATGGAAAGTTCCAATAACTGGCCACCCACCAGTTAGTGGCCACTTTGTAACAATATGTATAAAACAAGGAATCTCATAGTATTTATTCATGCAATTAAATTAAATTTCATAGATCCAAAACAATTGAGAATTTTCAAGTATTATTCTCTACATTTTAATCGCCAGTAACTGAATGACATCTTTTAAAGTGACCAGTTTTTGGAACTTTATCATAATGCCCTTGCAGCTGATGAGCAACTTAGTAATTTAACTATTATTAAGCCAATTCCTTTTGCATGATGCCTCTTAAAATGCCAATTACTTATTAGTTAAACTATATATTAGTAAAATTGGGTATACCAACATTTCCAAGAATTCCTTTAAAATAAAAAGTCCCATAATATCTAGGTAGGTTCAGACATATGTATAAAAGAGCCCATGTGACCTACTTGCAAAGTAAATATTTTCAATTTCATTTTCATCTGTATTTGCCTGACAATTATCTTTCTAAATAAAAAATGGAAAAAGATAGTCTCCCATGGTAGGTATGTGTATTATAGGTTTTTATTTACATCATCTTTCTATCCACAAGTTCCCACACAAGCCCAGTGTAGATTGGGGACTTAACAGATAATTTTAAATTACTTACTTCACAGATGAAGGACATTTCCTCAGAAGGAAAATATAATTAAATTTAAAACTTCTGCACTAGTTCCAAAAATATCAGGTCTTGTTGATGATTGGCAGGAAGCACATCCTACCATTAGCCTACCAATAATGTACCTAGCATTATTAGTTTTCATTGCTGGTGGTCAATAAATTTTTTTTTACTGTCATTCTATTATTTAAAAAAAACGCATTTTTTCTTGTCTAAACGCTACTTGATTTTTTTTACTACACCATTTTTAATACCTACAGTAAGTAATATTTAAAAAATGAGTATTTCATAGTGCGTCAAACTTTGGTAGTCCATAATTTCTCAACTAAGTGCCATACGAGAAAAAAAATGAATGTATATGTTCATGTCCTCAAAGACTTCAATTGACCTGAATATGAGAGAAATTCAAGATGTCACTTTTTTTCTTATGTCCGCTTCACATGGAATGCCCCAGAAAGAAGTATACGGCAAACATTATTTTATCCTCTTACCTTTAAAGTTTCATGGTTCACCTCATTTTTACCCAATGAAGATGTGAAATAGTATAATGCCAAACCAGCTGATCCAGTATAAACCGTTCCATCATGGAATATATCACTTTCCATATCAGAAGTCAGGAGGTGTATTTTTGAATTTATAAAACTTTGCAATTTTATGTGCAACTTTTCTGAAATCTAAAAGTGTTTAAGAATTATTATTAGTAATATAACGCATTAATCACATTTCTGTTTAAATTTTATTTCACAGAATGAACTATAGGTAAAAACAGGTACACTTATGCTCAAAGGCAATCTCTACCAGTCCATCAAAAGACCTGACTGAATTTATGGTCATATATGTAGTAATTGCGAATGTTTAAAAATAACAATTCTCAGTATAAGGGTCTCAAAAATTATAAGTATAACTTGGAACATTGAATTGTTATATTTAAACATTCCCAATTGCTACACATATTTATAAGTTTGGTTAGGGTCTTAACAGAACTGAGTTCCACCAGCTGTTGTCACCATGGACCATTCAGCCGAAATGTCTGCCAAAACAATAACAAGGTATTTTCCCTCTGGAGTGTTACGCTAAAGTAAAATATTCAGTGTCAACATCGCGTCCGATCGTCTATGTCTCGAACCGTCCTAATAGTGGAACGTCTAAGTCATAAAATGTTCTTTATAAAGGTTGGGATCAAAAGTTTGTTTAGGGGCCCATTGCATAAATACTTGTAACTTGTAATACAAGCGGAAGTCTCTTTCTAGTAAAAGAAGTTGAAAAGAGACTTCGCTTGTATTTTAAGTTACAAGTATTTATGCAATGGGCCCTAGGTATTGAAAATACATACTTATATTATAACAATACATCAACTTACTCCGTCCTTGGTTTTATTCAGAACATGACTAGCAGCCTCTATAGAATAGTCTTCAAAATTGTTTTCAAAAGATCCTTTGGGAGCCATTGTATTATATGCACAGCAGTCTGTCAAAAAAAAATACAGCAATGCAAAACCATTTAAATTCGACGCCTGAATTCATACATATACAAACAAATTTTGAAGTTTTGTTTTGAGCTTTTTTGTTTTCCGCTGCCCTCTGCTCTGTCAGAGAGTGTTGCCAACTCTTAAATTAAAAGTTACCAGATGTACATCGAGAAACAAAAAGTTGTAAATATTTTTGAACGATACTAACAAAAGATGCTAAAATTTTAAAGGAAAAATATTTCTTGAGCTGTTTTAATAATCATTTGTCTTAAAAAAGAAAATAGTCCACTGTTATTGTTATCTTGAAATTATGACGTTAAGCAGGATTAGAGGGCCTATCCAGCAAACAAGATTTTATCGCGCACATTACTCCTCTGCTGCACTGGGACTGAAGAAATAGCATAGAATGCGTGCAGATGCTTATCATCCTGGCCCCCAATTCTCGTTGCATCCGAGATAATGTCGATTACGAGATTAAACGTCAGATTCATACAGTTGTGTCAAACGACTGTATGCACTGACGTTTAATCTAGATTGTGAGATTATCTCGAATGCACCGAGAATTGGGGGCCTGGCATGTCGTAAAAGTCGACTAAGGGACGCTTAGATTATAGAAGTAAAAGATACGCTGTAAATTAATTGAACCTACGATTGTAATGCTACGCTGCTCCCGCAAACATCAGCGCCCTAATGAAAAAACAAGATGGCTGTATTTTATTAGTACGTCGATTTCAAATATGTTTTTTCGCCTTACGTCAGCCAGTGACAGTATGACCAAATTACGAAGATTGTAATAATGCTGTCACAAATAAACACTAAATTGCCAATATTATTTAGTATCATAACCTTACAGGCCAAACAAATGCGCATATGTTTTGTATGAATCCGTGGCCTGTATAGTTGACGTTTTAGGCGGCATGGCTTGACGGTTTCAACGTTTACTCTATTAGTATTCTATACTCTAAGAAGGGACGGGTCTTCTCAACATGGTGGACTATCTGTATGGGCGATGGGCTGATCACCTGTCACCATACGGTTCATCATACCATCTTAGGACTAATTATTGTTATTATTATTATAAATTGCGAAAGGGACGACGATTTAAGTATGATGTAGCGTTAGGCTAGCCACTGACCTACAATATAACTGTGCAATATCACCGGTTGCACAATGATATTGATTGACAGTAGATGATATTGACGGTCAATATGCAACCAGTGATATTGCACAGTTATATTGTAGGTCAGTGGCTAGCCTTAGACGTCAGTGAGTCACAGGTTATAAAATACTTCACGTAGGTACGGTTTTCCTATAATATAATAAAATAAAATAACCCTCTTAGGAATGACATAGGGTACTTTTTATCCCGGAAAATTCATAAGTTCCCGAAGGAATAACTATAACCGACGTCCACGCGGACAAAGTCGCAGGCAAATGGTAGTTTTAGATATAATATTAATTTAATGAACTCTATTCTTGAAATAAAACAGAGCATTGCAACGCATGCCGGGCACAGCTGATATAAAAAATGAGACGGGGAAGATGTCTTTCTTAAAACGATAGGGCTTGTTTTTTATTCAATTAGGAGGCCTAGCATACTAACTAGCTTTCGTTGCGCATATAAAGCATATAAGCACTTTTTAACTAATTGCCGGGTGCGAAACGAGCGAATGCTTTACATGCGCGATGAAAACACTTAATTTTGTATATTTTTCTTAAAAGTATGATATCAATGTAAGGCCCAAGCCGCACCTGCAGCCTCAGTCTAAAAAATTTTTTCGAATATAAAGTTTGCTGCATTCGTTGGTAGTGCCGATTGTTAATATTTATTTATACCATTGTTAGTTAATTATGCATTTATCTGTGGTAAGAGACGGAAAGAAGAGTGAGGTTTGATTTGATATCTTTGTTGACTTCCCGCTGTCAGTATTTGCCGTAGGTGGAAGGCGCGCATGCCCTACAATTTTCGGCCATATTGTTATGACGCATACAAGATCATAGGTCTCCGCCAGTGACGAGTCTTCTCGCAGTTGACGTGGCTACTACGTACCATCCCGTTCGCCCACTCCGGACGCAGCATAGACGGTGACGAGGAATACGTAACTGGTGAGTGCTCGTAATGAAGACAGAACTTGCTACCTGTCACGGTCTTAAATTTTGGTTAGCAAATATGGATATTAAACACTTTAATAGATCACATGCAATCATCTGTATGTGTCCCCGAAATACTGTTAAATACATCGCGTTCCTACATGCTAATAGACGCAATAGGGAAAATTTCGCAACAATGACGCGCCGAGTCCGTTTTAGGATATCGCTATGTAGTCTTATAAGAATCAGAAACAACGATTGATTATACGAGTTCCGTGTGTACTCAAGGAGCAAGCAAGGAATACACAGAACGTTGACCTTGAATATTTTAGGTGGCCTCAGTGGGCATGGAGGGAATGGTGGAGGAGAACGGCAGTTCGGGCGGCGCCGGTGGAGCGGACCCGCTGGCGGCCGCGGGCGCGGCGGGCCCCGCGCACGTCGTGGCCGTCACCACCATGCAGGCGCCCGCACAGGTGTTTGTTTTGATATCGCATCATAAATATACTTGTCAGTACATATACATAAACAAATGCATGCTTGTAGAGTTTGTTGGATATGAAACTACGAATTTTAATAAAGTGAAATATATAATGTGAATGTTTTTTTGTAGGTTCAGTCAGTGATACAAGCAAACCAACAGTCTGTAATTCAGACTGCATCTAATATTCAATCAATGCAGTTACCAAAAGGAAATGTTATACTTGTCAGCAAACCAAGCTCAGTGATCCATACCACACAAGGCACTCTGCAAACCCTGCAGGTAATTATGATTTTTGACATTTTATTGCATCCTTTTTTCTTACCTATTGAATATTTTCTGAGTAACCAGTTAATATTGACCAAATATTTTTATTACCAAGTAGCCTTATTTAGTTTTTTTTCCTCCTCGTTACTTTTAACTCCATTCTATCGCCATCCTCTGAAAAATTGTATTTAAAAAATACTTCCTGTGAGCACTTAAGCCAGCAGAATGACACTAAATGCTAAATTTCAAATAAATACTGTGAGGGAAATGTCTTGATTGTATATGGGGTTATATATTAGCTTTTTTGTTGTTAGATCAAGCCTGAACCCAATACCATAGTAAGCTCCCAGGGGCAGTCTTGCAGTGATGATAGCTGTAGTGATGACGAGAGCCCAAAACGAAAATATCGGGAAATGCTGACCCGGCGTCCTTCATACCGTAAAATACTAAATGACCTGGGTGGAGCTGAGATTGCTGGTAAGTCAATGTTTAGTATTCCCTTGCCTAGGATAATAACAATGACTGTCATGTGTCAATTGTTGGGTAGTATAACTTCATAAAAAAGGAATGTGTTTTGTTTAATATGTATATAGGTTGTGCTTTTAACTTTGTATACTTTAGGTTAATTTTAAGTTGGTAGGATCAAAAGTCCACTTAACTATATTAAAACACCATTATATTTAGGGTACAGTTTAAACATGAATCAATTATTGGATTAAACACGGATAAACATCAATGAAACAGTTGCCTTCGTAAAAGTATAAAGCCTGCTAACATTACAGACAATCGCATGGGGTCTAGACCAGGATGCGAGAATGAAGTGTCGCTGTCATCCCCTTTATCATTTGCGCCAGGTCAGTTAAATGTTCTGCTGCTGACTCAGTTTCTGTGTGCAACTTGTGTCACTAACCTTCATAAACCATTCAACTTGTCCCCATGCTGTCCATTGTCACTGGCTGTAGTATGCCATCACTCTGTGTTTCTTCACCACACAATGCATTGGTTATGAACTAATAATTATTCAGTTATATTATAAACATTGACCATATAAAAAATGGAAACCCAGAAATCATGAATCATGGTGTAGTTTGTAGTAACATGGGGCCTGGATTATACTTATTTGTGTGAATAATAATTATGTAAACAAATTGATGTAATAATCTTCTCTTCAAACTCCATCAGTGTAACTTGATACCTATTTCAAGGAACATTGATTCCTCCAAAATTAAATTATTTACTTTATATGTCACACTACTTGGGCAGGGACCACTGCCCAATTAAGGATAAAACGAAAGAAATTTATTTTCTTGGAATACAATGGTAGGCCATCATCAAATTTGAATTGCTAATAGTTGGTAATAATAATAACTGAAATCAATAAAATTCTTGTAATTCTATAAAAAAAGCAAAGTATTGAAGCTTTTTATCAGAAAATTATCTATTTCAATAAAGAGATAGCTAACTAAATTATAAAGTTACAGTTCACACCGCTCAAGCTATAAATCTGAAATTTGAAGGATACCATTTTATTAGAGGGTGTACAGGTGCAACAATAAATATTTTTTTAATCCACTGCTTAGGATTCAAATCGATTCCTGACGAAATGGGTGGACAAAAGCCATTTGGGTATAGTTACATGCAACGAAATACAACTTACAATAGTGCTTTAGCAATTCATATCATATATATACGATAGAGGAGTTAGTGTTTTTGTTCCTTTTGTTTGAATCTTCAAACTTAGTAAATTCATATATGTAATAATATTATCGAGGAATGTCAAAATTCTAAAAAGAATATTGTAATGATGACGTCACCCGCGCGCTGGCCTGTTTGTTATTCCGTCCGATGACGTAATGCGGCTCAAGTTAGTGCCGGTGACGTCATGCCCGGTAAAAACCTAACAGAAAACAATACGAAGTATTTCTACTTGTAAGGAAATACAAATTTCAATAAAATATGGCATGATTAGTAAGAATACGTTTGCCCTTGAACGATTTTTGGTCGTGGTCTGAGGTCGTCGTCGAATACAAGGAGAACTATACAGGGTAGTACTGGTACTGTATGCCCTAGTCACATCACATTACAACTGTGAAGCGGAACTTTATGGGGTAGAGCACCTCAAGGCGTATCAGATCCAACCCTATGTATATTCCACGGTTTATTCCCGTATGCAAATTCCATATAGTGAGAGACGATGAAACGCGGTTGAGACTTTGAAAAGCGATTTTAAAAACTTAACATGTTTTTTGGGTGAATCTGATACCCCTTGAGGAGCTTTTTTTTATTTCTATTGTCTGAGGAACCGGCAGACGGCCCACCTGAGGTGCTGCCAATGCGTTGCCAGTCCAGGGAGAATGGGGAATAGGGATGGGATGGGGATGAGGGAATAGGGCTCCGGATCTCACCATACGAAACGCAATAGCAAGCTATTACTTTACGCCGATATTCTGTGAGAGTGTGGTCGAGCTACCCCGGTCGAGCCGGCCCAGTCGAACAGTAATCATCTAGTGAGGATTACTGTTTGGCTCTACCACTACCAAATATACATAATAAAGTTCATAAAAATGGATCGTGCCGTTTCGGAGGAATGCGACCACACACACCGTGACACAAGATTTTTATATATATATAGATATTAAATATCTCTTGAAATAAATGATTATTCTAAAACGATTAAAAATCACAATGAATAACAAACATCTTATACCTACAACAATTAATCATACAATATTAAATGGTCACTTTCTTTAATTATTAAACTTTTAATTTTGATATACAAATATACATATTTACAACAAAACACTCAAATAAAATGTATGTTCGTGTTAGAGCCTTGTTAGAGCATAAATATGATTTGTTTCACTCCACCTATTCAGTAAAGATTATTTTGATCTCCTAAATGTTGTAATCAATTTCTGTTTAACCATTTTTAACCAACTTCAAAAAAAGGAATAGGTTATCTATTCAACCTATATATTATACCCGTTCTTGCATAACTTTTTAGCCCATGCACTGATTTCGATAATTCTTTTTTGTTCAAATTGTCCCAGTCCAGAAATGGTCTCATAGACAAATTGGCGGGATCTGATGATGGGATCAGTGAGGAATCAACAGAACTCCTCAAATTTTGTTAGCAAGCATTTACTGTTTTTGCCATTTTCTAAGATAACTGATGCGTTTGCACAAGAACAGCATCATTTGGTCAAGCTGAGTGATGATGGAGTCCACGGATTACTACTTGGAACTCCTCAATGATAAACAAGTCAACGAATAATGATGACATTTCCTTGTTTCTGTCATTAAGCAACTTGATCTCGTTAAAGCGCATCTGGTAAATCGGAACTGATAGTGGGGTTCGCAGAAGAACTTAACGGTCAACAGTCGTTGCATTCGGAATGCAGTATTTTACATATTTTTATTTTACGTGAATTTCAGATAATCATGTATGGAACCCTCTCCACGCAAGTTTAACACGCACTTGTCCGGTTTTTTTCATAGGGAGAGTGAAAAGCAGTATGTGTCACCTGCCCGTGAGTCGTTTGTCGCTCAGTGCATCCCTTACATACTTGACTAGTTTGACAGAGACACACTGAGCGACAAACGACTCGCGGGCACGTCGTGCTAGCGCCCCTGGTAGGTAGATGACATAATGCTGTCGTCATTTGGTACAAGAGGATATAATGAAACTACATATTACATCATAATTCACTAAAAAGCTAAAAAAAAATTAATTTAAAGAAAACGGACTGATCAGTCACTGTCTGTTTGCACCGGAGTGACCGAGGAGCACTGTGCGGTTATTTATATGCAGAAAATAAACTGTCGAATTATACAAGTAACCACACTACACGTATAATATAAATCAGTAAACTTTTTAGTATGGGCGTGATGTAATAGTGTTATTCATTATAGACCCATTAGTTAAAGCAATGAGGACCTGTTTAAAGAGGATTCACGATTTTTTTTATACCACCAATTTGTACAAATCTTGTTTTTGAAATACCAAGTTTTTATATATTACTAGTGGACCCGCCACAGTTTGCACCGACTGCAGCGCCATCTGCCGGACTGATTTGTGAGTCTAAACGATCCAAGGCGCCACCCAAACACATACAAAAAAATTCATTCAAATCGGTCCAGCCGTTTAGGGGGAGTTCAGTGACATACACATGTACAGTAGAATTATATATATAAAGATAACATAGAAGTTTTTATATATTATAACTTTATATACTTATCTGGTTGTTTGTGTGTTGTTCACTGACACAGGGCACAAGTTATTCTAGCTTTGATTTATTAATGTTTATTTTAAATATATGTTGGACTAGAGAAATGAGATAACGAATTTTGTAACAAAAACTATTTATCAGCGTAGACTGTCCCACTGCAGCGGAAGGAGAGACTGCCTTGCAGTGTAACGGAACTGCAATGGTGAAATAATTGACAAAGACGGACATTACTTATCAGTACAGCAACGATAGACTGAGGAACCATAAGAGGGCACAATCTTTATATGCTTTCTCTATAAATATACTTCATGAAAGTGGTTTTGATGTATGTATTTTCTGCCTAAATAAATCGTGGTTAAATATGATGTAGTTATGAATGTTTGTGCCTTGTGTTGCAGTGATCCCGGCGGGCGCGCTGCAGGCGGACGGCGGGCTGCACACGCTGTCGGTGTCGGGCGGCGCGGGCGGCGCCATCGTGCAGTACGCCACCACCAACCAGGACGGCCAGTTCTACGTGCCGGGTGAGTGTCGCCGCCGCTAACGCAGCAAGCCTGCCCTTGCATTCACAATATCGCCGACTCCTGTCCGAGAAACGAACAAATCGTACTATCATTACAGGTCCGATTCTAGAAGACCAAACACGCAAACGGGAACTTCGGTTACTTAAAAATCGCGAAGCCGCTAGGGAGTGCAGACGCAAGAAGAAAGAATATATCAAATGCCTCGAGAACCGGGTCGCTGTGCTCGAGAACCAGAACAAGGCTCTCATAGAAGAGCTGAAGTCGCTGAAAGAACTTTATTGTCAGCAAAAAACGGAATGAGGCCCAGCTGGCTAACCGGGTGTGCCGTACCCTGCTGGTGAGAGTCTCGAGGAGGCACACGTGTCAGTCTCTGTGCTGCGTTAACGAGTGATATTACATTTCTTTCGGCTCTCGATGACGCGACAGCTCGCAATGCCGATATCTGTCCAGACTTCGTGACGTGGATTATTAAATTTAACTGTCAAATTAAAAACTCGACAAGCTGATCATTGTGAATTATATTATGTAAGATCGATTGGTTTAACTTGAAGTATTGTTAGATAATGATTAATGTTGAATTTGTTAGTGACTGACTGTTTAGTAATTTTCTGTTGTTGTTGTTTTTTTTAAGAAATCATATTTTGTTTAACAGCACATGTTATCATCATTTTCATTTTATATAATGTAGCATTATTTCATGGAATGATAGGATTTATATGTTTTGCTTTAATTTCTTTATTTCACAACTTCTTTCTTAAGTATAAATGATTGAGTATTTATATTTAAATTATGCATATTATTTTAATGCGTGTCTTGGTCAAAATCGACTTTTGTGCCATTTCTAAGTTGGGGACAGAATATTAAACATTTCGTCAGCACAATTCAGATAAGTTTAAACAACTAATTTACAGCTTAGCATGTCTATCAAGCCGAAGAACGTTTAGATTCCGTGTGTCCTTAGTATTTTTGTCATCGACGCGTTAAACTTCTCGTTCGCTGTGAAGTTGAGGCTAATCGCGTTGCAGGCTTTATGACACAGGAAATAAAGACCAAAATCTTTTTGGTGCAACTTCTGAACGAACTAGATGATTAGCGCGTATCTGAAACAGTTATATGTTTTATTTACAATTTTTAACATCCTTGCCTATTGTTGTTAATTATAAAAAAATACGGGAAAGTTTTAAATTAAGTAACACAGAGGAGGTGCGCTTGTCGGACAGTTTATTCAAAACGTGTAAGATACATTATTTTACAGTTTGTATTGCAAAATTAAAATTTAATTTATATTTTTCTTTATTGCAATAAACACGACAGTACACTATGACAGTAATGGAATTTTATGACGAAGATGATTTGCTATATTAAAATAATTAAATTGGCGCCTAAATTAAATTGGCTAAATTGATTGTTTCTTAGCGCCATGTAAGGTGTTTATTATGGTCAAGCCAAAGCTAATGTTTAGTTATTTTTGTGCAATAGTCATATTGCAATGTACAGATTCATTTACTGTTGCTACTGCTAAACAAATATCATAAAAATGAAAATTAAATATGTACATTGTGTATAAATAATATAAGATTTGTAAAGATTGTATAAAAAGTAAAATTCTTTAAATTAGGTTCTATAAATAAGTGAATGGTAAGGAGAAATGATTAACGTCGCAAATCACATTTTTTTATGAAGGCAAGACAGCGTTCCCGTCGATGGTCTGGTGATTCCAAAAAAATACTTATCAGTGCCTGGTACAAAAAATAGTACCTTTTGTAGTTTCGGAGGTATAAGTTTCACGTTACCCATTTTACGGGTATTCTGACGTCAAACTGAAGTACACTCTGGATCTCCAGAATGTTGTTACCAAAAATGCTGTATTTCCCAAAAAATTGTACCTAAATAGTACCTCTGGCTCGCGAAGTCTCAACTTATAGCTTTAATAGAGTCTAATAGGAATTCAATGGTTTTCTATGTGATGTCGACCGGGTGCGCTAGCTTGACGGTGCATAATATTAGATCCTTGTTTGTTATGAAATATCTGTTTCTATTGCAGCTACGAAGTTGAGACTCCGCCAGCTATTTACTATTTAGGTATTTTTTATGGGATATACAGCATTTTTCAGAGCAGCACCATTCTGGAGCTCCATACTGCACGCTTGTTATACGCCACGTTAGCGGAACTCCTCATTCCGAAACTATAAATTTACTATTTTTTGTACTAGGTACTAATTTGGTATTTTTAAGGTACTATTTTTAGGAATCATCAAATTCTGGATATCTTCGACGGGTACGCTAACTTGACGCTCATATTTTATTGAATTATAATTTCAACATTACTTTGATTTCAGCCGATAAAAATGAAATCCTGTTTTACTTTAATATATTACCTGGTGATTGTCTCCATGCGACGAACTTATATTTTATGATATAATAAAATCTATTTTTACTGGCTGGTATTTCGAATTTCTTTTGTAGCAATGGGTTTTAATGGTATGGTCCTCGCTTGTTACCATTGCTGTAATTAGGTGTTCTTTTTATCCTTGCCTAGATAATGTCAATTAAATTTATTTGATAATGCCCAATGCTCGTGTCGGCATCAGACCCGCGTGGCCACTCGGCGCCTCAGTTTCAGTATATAAGGGGTCATCCATAAAGTACGTCACTAATTTCATGATTTTTTGACCCCTCCCCCGTCCTTGTCACAGTTGGTCACATTTGTGAGACCCCCCCCCCCTAGTGTGACATCACATATTTTGCAATTTTCCATCTACAAATTACTTAACTAAAACAGCAGTT
This sequence comes from Tortricodes alternella, assembly GCA_947859335.1. Taxonomy (NCBI): domain Eukaryota; kingdom Metazoa; phylum Arthropoda; class Insecta; order Lepidoptera; family Tortricidae; genus Tortricodes; species Tortricodes alternella. Next base: position 9,443,532 of record OX401976.1, read on the forward strand.
CCAAAATTAGTTTTATTTCCATTAATTTCTTTTTTTAATATAATCAACATCAAATGAAACATTAGTAAAAACGGGGCCCGCGCGTTACACTAGTAGAGAAAGTGTGAACAAAACAATTTAAACCTTGTCGTTTCGTTAATAGTTCAATTTTGGCATTTTAACACTTAAAGGTATTAGAATTTGAAATGTGACGTCACAAAACTTATGACCCCTCCCACCCCTTGTCACACAATGTCACACTTCGTCGACGCCCTCCCCCCCATAAGGTGTGACGTACTTTATGGATGACCCCTAAGTGATCACAGCACCGAAGGAGCAAATTTTGCGCGCTAATATTTGATGCTGACTAGTAAATAGCCAAGATGTATATTTTAATTCTACCTGTCTTACCATACATGTATCGTATTTTTATATAAAGAGTATCATACATTGTTTTAAAGAATATAATAAGTATGAATTTTATATTTTTTGCCATGATTGACTTTCATATAAAAATCTCAACTTAATATTTAATTTGATTGAAAAGGATGGTTCAAAAGAGGAAACAATTTTCCTTTCGAATAATACGTTCATGTTAAGATTTTAAATCTGTTACTGAAATGTTACACACTCGATCATGGCAAGTGGTCGTTAGTTTGTTAGACATTGTGGAAAGTGCCTTTATAATTAGAATGAATAAAGTTTATACCAACATAGCTTTTTATGTTAACTTAATGCTATTTATAAATATCAATAATATTAACTGTTTGATGGATTATTATGGCTTTTTTATTTAATTTTTCGTAATCCTCGAGTCGATGCTGACCGCCAGCAACTACTGGTCTTTTGGTAATGCTGTTGGCGTGAATCAATAAAATTATCCGCCATTAGCTTAAATACTAGTAAACGCGTTCAGGTAGTGGAATACTATTTCAGGCTAATAAAAATACCGGTCAAGTGCCTGTTGGGCCGTGCTTAATGTGGGTTCCGTAGCCTATACTAGATACTATAAAATCGATTGTCTCAAACAAGGTAAGCTAATGCTTTGAATAAAATTAGATTAACGTCTGCCGCATATAAGTAATACCTGAAACCTCAAGTTCGAGTCCTTTACCCTTTGACCGCCCTAGTCGGCTGTGGGCGTCAGTAGTTTTCCGTGCCCCTGACGCCACGATATGCCGTTTTCCATACATTTCCGTCGGCTACAGCCGTCGTCGAGCGCTCGTGGCACGCTTATTCGCCGTTAACCGTGGCGTTCAAAAGGTTAATTATTGGGCTCGGCATTAAAACCGAAATGTGTGTGCAGTAGTAGTAGGGGAGCCCACGATGCTAAATGAGGATTTACTAGAGCGTCGCCGTGGGGACCTATTGGATTTTGAAGATTAGATGGTAGAAAAAAAATGTTACATGGTGTGTAACCAACCTTTCACCGGTGGGGTAGCAGCGTCTACAGATTATCAATAGTGTAAAAAAAGTCACATGGGAATAATCGAGCCAGTAACTCGAGCGCATCAGATATTCGAAACGATGTCTTCTTTTTAAAATACTTTCTATACATAAAATAAGAATGCATAGCACAAAGCTGTCAATATCGAGTTTGACGTTTCTTATTTTAAGTTTAGTGTATAATATATGAATATAATCTTAAAGTCTGTACGTGCATTGATATAACAATGAAAAAATGCTACGGGGAGCTTCAGAATGAGCAACACATCCCCAATACTTATGACCCAAAAAATAATAATAAATAGAAACAGCATTGCAGCGTGTCCCTGGCACAGGTAGTAAATGATAAGAATGTGAAGCGGGGGCTAAATTTCATATCAGGGCCTACGTAATTCAATACCTCATGAATTTTGCGGGATTACATATACATAGGGGATCCGTGAGATTTACGGGACTGACAAAAATTCTAATCCGAGAATGTGCGTGTATCCGAACGTGGAAATGTCAACTACGACAGGGGGTTCCCTGCGAGGCGTAGGTACCTATGAGTTTATATTATTTTTGAGACGTACTGGAGAGACTTGACGTACGTCAAAAAAATATTGTCTTACGTGAGCGAGTTGATCATCGATTAGGTATTTTTAGTACTTTATTTTTTCATAGTATCTCAAGCAGTGTTTTTCAATCGGTCGGCCGCGACCCCCAGGGGGGTCGCAAAATCTTACTCAGGGGGTCGCGGCCCTAACTCTCGGTCCTTGTGAGATTCATTGACATATGAGATTAAATGTCAGTGCATAAAGTTCTTTGACACAATAGTATTAATCTGACATTCTTAACATTCGTGACTTCATATCAAAAGAACCGAGAATTGGGGTCCAGGTTTTAAAATAACTCGTTGTTGAAACCACTGACATAGTACCTATATAAACGGTTATGGGGGGAGTCGCCAGATATTTTTAATTTGTAACTCGCGTACTCAAGAAGGCTGAAAAACACTGATCTAGAGTATCCCAAGTCGCACTGGGCCTGCATGGAGACTGCCTAGTCCGCAAGGCCCTAGTGCAAAAACAAACTGAGTTTCTTGCGGCGTTTCTTCTCAGCAGATGTCACCTTTCGAAGCGCTGGTACTTTCAGACATGTAAAAGAGCCCATGTGGCCTACTTGCAAAATAAATATTTTCATTTTCAACTGGGACCCTAACTATATTATTTCAAATGAGTTGCCATGATTAAAATCATGTTGCAAATTATTTTATTTATATTCCGAAGGTGGGGGAATTCTTAGCTAGTTCAATAAGAGGTTTGCTGGTCAGGGTCCGAGGGCCCCCTGAGCTCGGGAGCGCACTTTGGGAGCTACGTCACTGGGCCAGTGCCCAGCGGGACGTATATAGGCTCATGATGATGAGTATCTAAAGAGTATTAGTGTTTGCTATCCCGCAAATCGTGCGAATTCGCGGGATTGAAGACTGACAGGTTGTCAGCTCAGCTCTATGATGAGGTTGCTGACTATTCCATCTGCTACCCCCTCCAGTCACTTTGTACTTACAGCAACAATCATAGAACAAAACAATACCCACAGCACAACAATACAAACCGTTACAGGAAAACAACTTGATCAAATAAGAAAGATAATTCTGCTCACATGCACCAGACACTGTCGCTCGGAACAGAATCCAGTTTAAAACAGATTACTTAAATTTTTTCATGTACAAGATGCATAGTGCTTACGATGGCACTGTTTTTTTTTTAGGTAAGGTAGTCATCCTATAGGTAAGGTAGTCATGACCTCAACGAAAAAATATCATTAAATTTCGGTCAAAATTGATAAATTTCAAATTTTTTAACTTTTATTTGTTTATTAACTTCACCTGTGGAACTCCAGGCATACAGAAATCTTTAATGTATCAATATGATTTTAAGCCATTCTGTTAAGTTTCTTGTATGAATATTATCATGATGCTCTAATGCAATGAAGCTTGAATTAAAATGAAATTATGACCTACTTTCTGTCCTTTTGCATGTGGACCATGATTAAAACAAATCTGTTAGTAATGTAAAACTAACTGGTTACTAATGTAAAGGAATGATGACCATTGGTATAATTAGGTAGAGGCTTGGACGTGCTAGGCCCACCTCAGAAGACAAAAGTAGGTATTATTTATACATGAAGAGGGCCAATTCGAAAGTGTTTGCTAAATTTAACCTTTTAACCGCCGCAAAAATTTTCATTGGACGTGTACATGTCACCAACTATATACAATGTGACACATTCAAAATATATAAGTGATTTGTTTTAATTATAAGACTGTGGTGAAATGAGCTGGATATTTTGTGTCTTATAATTCAGACAACGGTGGTTAAAGGGTTAATAGTCGCTAAATTTGAAATAACAAACGTCATACTCGATTTTGACAATTTAGTGCCATACTACATCAAATTTGATGTTTATTATTAGGCAACACACTTTCAAATTGGACCCAATTATCGGGTTTACCCATATTGGTGAAAAGTACTAGGCAGACTACTATTTTTAAATTCAATTTAGTATCAAAATAAGCTTGTACTAGTAAGTGAACAATAAGAAATTTATTAGACCATAAATGATGACATTGTTGTTAAACTCAGTGTAAAAAATACACTTGAAATATACAAGCGATAAACTATTAGGCTATTGACATTAGAACAGACAGCTTTGTAATATCAGTACAATATTTATACATAGTTGTCTCTCCACTCAAACAATGTTATAATAGAGCAATAATATTAATCATCGAAATTTTGGGACAATAGAAAGTTTGCTGCCAAATTCTCATTCTTTTCACAAGCAAAGTATGCTTGAATTACCATGTCTTCTGGGAATCCTAGTGCTTTTAATCGTTCAATGGCCTCTTTATCCTGAGGTGACACTTGAATTACATTTTGCGTAGGGTTTAGCTGAACAGCATCTGCAGCACTCTCTTCCACTGCTGCAGTTGCTCCCGAGCTTGGGTTAACAGGCTCATTCAACATTCGCACAAATGCTTGTTGGTGCTGACTGATAGCTTGAAGTAATGCTGGATTTGTTTGACCAATCTGCTGTAGGACTGCATTCAATAAGTTAGGATTTTGTTGAATTACCGCCCGCATTTGCTGAAACTGAGGCTGGTCTCGAAGAAATGCTAATGGGTCTTCATCAGATCCCTCCTCAACATCCTGTTCCTGGAGTAACTCTTCAGGTATACCTGTTATTAAGTATTCCACAGCTCGTTCGCGATTATTGAATGAGGCTCGCAGTGCCTGTTCTACTTGTTCTCGGTTGTAGCCCATGTCCATAATGCTCTGAACAGTGGCTTCGAAGTCGGGCTCGTTGGCCGCAACTGCGACCTCGGCGGCGTGTTCGGGTTCCGCAGCTGCCGGTGGTTTAGGCGGTTCCTCAGTGGGCGCTTTATCTTTACCGTCACCGCTTTCCGTAGATGCACTTTCACCGGCCTCGGGAGCGGAAGTTGAAGATGCTTGAACTTCAGACGCTTTGGGCTTCGTTACCATAATAACGATAAATTTTTTCTCGTCTATGTTATAGCTAATAAGCTTGTTATGGTCCAGCAAAATCTTTCCTGCGTAAATAAGTTTCTGATGGTCGGCGGCATAGTCTTTACCTTTTTCAACTTCAATTTTAAGTTTCAGCGCTTTGACGGTTTCTTCCGGATCGATCTCTATTTGGAAAGTTTGTTGTTGCAATGTTTTTAATGTCACCAACATTGTGTTACTTCTGCGTCGTGCTTTGAAGCTGGATTAGTATTTTGAACACTGTAAAGACGATGTACCTGACTCGACAAAATTATCCAGTAAACATAACCTCTACTAAAATCTTCGTTTCAGTCAAATAATTGCTAGTCAGTGCAGTGGCAATAAAAAAATTGTCTTTGGTTGATAAAAACCAAGATTGTTTCTGTCTTTTGTATGGTAACACTAACTGCTTCCTGCAAAGCTATATCACCAACTCAAAATTAATTTTTTGTTGAGTGCGTAATTTTAGGTCAAATGAAATCAATGCATATTTTCAGTTTTGACAAAATCAATGACATAAGTTTAATGATCATTGATCTCATATAAACAACTAACTACACAATCAGCAGGAAAAAATTGCTCATCACAAGGTAATGCCCAACCGACTTAAAGTGTTTTCACATTACCCGATCGATATGGGTATCAGGCGTTGACAGCCGATATCCTACATCCGTTGTATATTCACATTTGTCCGATATTATCGTTCCGATAGGGCGACCGCCGACCGCCAGCACAATCACTACGTAGTACTATTATTTATTCTGTGCAATCACGCACGCACCAAAGAAAATGAATATATATATATACATACACAAACAAGCATTAGGCCCGTCACATACATTCGTTTTCCTGATTCGATTTCCGAATTCGTTTTCCGTATGCGGACACCCCGAACGCAAGCATTTTATATTAATAGTTCTACATGACACACACATTCGAACAAATTCCGTTCGGAATTCCGTACGGAAAAATTGCGAATGTGTGATGTAGAACTATTTATATGAAATGATTGCGTTCGGGGTGTCCGCATACGGAAAACGAATGTATGTGACGGGCCTTATCGTCCGATATCAACGGGGGCCCGCCCGACACGGCCGCCGACATATCGGCATCGGGTCCGATATCCGATATCAGATCGGACAATGTGAAAGGCAGGTTCGTACATTTTACTTGCCCTGTTATCGTATCGGCGCTGGTGCCGATGTCGTATCGCGTAATCTGAAAACAGTCTTAGGCCGATATTACACTGTGATATATATAGGGATCCTATAAGTATGACTCCTAGAAATATGATGTATCAATATATATTATATGTGCAACCAGTGATATTGCAGTACCTAGCCTAGGGCTGGTTGATGACCTACATTATATGATCAATAGTTAGTAATAACAACATTGATCATATAAACATTCATATGTTGTTATTACACCATCATATTTCTAGTAGTCATACTTATCCGATCCGGTCTTAGGCATATAGTTATGCGATACACAATTAGCCTCTCGGCTTAAGCACTGATCAATCAGTGCTTTTTTTGGTGCACTTTTTGCATTTTGTATTTTAATTTTGTGGTGTTCGTGTGGTCGTTCTATAATTAAAACCACGGATCAAAACAAATGTTCAAAATAAGGTTCTTCGGTCGTCAGTCAGTCCCTCCCCTTGTATAAAAAAGCCCGTAAACCCGATACATCGTTAGTTTATCGTGCAGTGTAAGGTCAGGCACTGACCTACAATATAACCGTGCAATATCCCTGATTGCGCAATTCTATTGATCGAAGGTAGATGATATTGACGGTCAATATTATTTACTGACTATATTGTATGACAGTACCTAGTCTAATATGCATGTAAGGCTAGGTAATGACATTGACGATCAATATAATTGTACAACTAGTGATATTGCACAGTTATATTGTAAGGTCAGTACCTAGCCATACGCAATCGAGCGACGCAAAATTCCAACCAAGGGGCTAATAACAAATATTCGGTATTAGGTATTTTTTTACAGGTTACTAATTGGGCTCTATTTTTTGGAATCTTCAGTTCTTGGATATCTTCGATTTGTGCTAACTTGACGCTCACGGTAAAGTTGTGAATATATATTATACTTAAATAACTTTTACCGGCAACTTCATCTGTGTGGAAATGAATCAACACAGTGCTGACAACCCGATATCGGGTTTTCTACTACTTTGTCGCCACGCCGAACGACTCGCTGGTCGGGTTCTTGCTATAGCAATTTTGTATGGAAGTAATTCTGCGGCGCCTGGGATGGGACTTGATTTTTGGGCTGGCACTGAAAGTGTTAAAATATAACGAATTTTCCAGCCCATATTTCACCCTTTTATAGGTTGGCTGTCTTAAAAGAAAAGTAGCCTATCTCCTTCCACAGGGCTCAAACTACCTCCATGTAAAATTTTATCAAAATCGATTCAACTGTTTAGCGTAAACCGTCCATCTACAAAAATAAGACATCGCCCGTTGATGTCTCTTAAGAGCCCTATTACGATTTTTTCAATAATTGGGCAACTTTGGCGTTCTTATTGTGAGAAACTGAAATTGACTGAAAAACTATTGACATAAAACCGAAATTCCGCAGCAAGTTTTTCAAAAAATGCGCGACGGCACTTTTTTGAGTTCATGGATTGAACTACTCTACTAAGCAAACGAAATGAAAAATATAGATAATAATATCTCTTGAATAATCGTGTAGTTTGTAGCGACCTCGGAATTTTAAAATATGTATGGAATATGTAGAAAAAAATCCAAGGCATCACCATAAAACTACTAAAAACGCTAAGAAATAACCGTAAATTTCTTTTTACTACGTTAATATCATTACGTAAAATTTATATCAGAATAATCGTTACTTTATAAATTATTAAAATTTAGTACTTTTTTTGGAAAAATTGTGATTATACAACTTAAAATAAACGTAATTAAAACTCCCAAATTACTAAATAATGTGATGTGTCGGCCGCCTGAATTCAGTGCCGCTCCGGCGGTTGAGTAGAGCAGACCTCTGTCCTGCCGAACGATAGTTCCCAATGTAAAAAGAGCTCTGACGACCGTACATCTTATATGGCCGTTAGCGCTCTTTGTACATTGGACGAAGGCGACGTGACGCGTGCGTCCTAATCTTTCAGAACGCGATTTAGTGATAGGGCTCTTAACCTTTTGAACGCCACAGTCGGCTGTAGTCGAGAGCAGATTTCCGTACCCCTGACGCCACGGACTGATGCCCTTTTTTCATACATTTTGTCGGCAACAGCCATCACTCGGCGTCCGAGGCATGCTTTCTCGCACTCAGCCGTGGCGTTCAAAAGGTTAAAAGAATCCTAACGTAAGCGTTATATTAAAAAGCATATTAAAAAAGCATCATCAAGATGTATATTTTTAAAAATTTATTACTTACATACAAGGTAGGTTTACTTATTCTAAGTCCTACTAGAATAACTAAAATAGCTTTGTTATTATGAGCTAAAATAAAAGCTATCTTATGAATTGTATACATTACATTTTTTTTCTCTGTCAATACGTTACATCTAAAGAGCATCAGTTTCAAAGTATAATACATGTAATAAATACAATAAATACCTTACATGAAAATAATGCTGTACTCGTTAGATACCTGTAGAAAATCATTTTTACTATAAATTATTCTTTGTAATTTCATCACATACTTTACAATTTACAGGAGTAACAGATCAAGTAATAATACAAATACACTAATCGTCTTCATCACTTCTAGGGCCATATTATATTAACATTATTAATCCTTACATAAGACACTGTACACTGGCACTATTATCATTGCGGTGTTTCAAATAATTTTTCACGAAAGTATTTAATTTTTTGTGCAAAAAATGCTTCTAAACCATCTGCACAACGATAAAACTCTGAGTCTTTAGGGTTGAAGTACCGACAATTGTCAAATATTTTAGTCATGTCACCAATGAATTCACTTAGCATACTATAAGTCTGTTCGTTCACTTTCCGTTCCACTGTTTGTAGATCTGTAATACAAAAGCAAGTTTTCAGTTTAATTGTTGGAGAAGCTGAAATGTGAAAGTTTATTACATCTTATAAAAAAAAATCAACTAATCAATCACAGGAAGTTATGGTTGGATTAAAAAATAAAATAAAGGTAAAGATTGGCAAAGTTTTCTAAAAACTATAATATCACTTTAGAGAAGTACTATTTTCCAGGTTCATATTTAATGTCCGACTGCCAGGGAGACGTTGTATATACATATATCGTGTGGGGGCGAGTGCATAAAATAAATCTATAGAATCTGACACACGGATGAGACCCACGAGCGGTGTTCACCAAAGTGATGATAGAATATGGGTGCCAGGTGGTACACAGATGGACAGGTAACTGATGCCATTAGTTTCATTGTTTTGAATGCCCCTTTCTATTATTCCCTAATTATACAAGGGAAATTTTTGCCACCTACAATTGGCTACTTGACTATAGTTACAAATATTAATATATTTCTGTGGAACTGTAGCTTAACCCTCAACAGTACGTTATAGAACACAATTTACGTAACAATTAATAAAGATTTAGAATTTAATGAATTAAAAAACTTAAATTTTAACACCAGTCACGACGTATGACGTTTGCATAGGTCGGTTAAATCTGGCCAGAAAATACTACCAACTGACAGGGCGGAATTAAACACGTCGGGGCCCCTAGGCACTGCAATTCTCGGGCCCTTTACCCTTTTCTAACTTCCTAACATAAATTTACACTGCCTAATGCCTAATCCGGCCCTGCCAACTAATAGCCTGACCATAGGCGCTGACGTTTTCGGAATTTTCGTTCTGCATCACATTTAATAACAGTGAAAAAATAAAATTAGTTTTGTTTGGTTAAAATGACATTTTACGTATCTGGATACTCGCGAGGCGTCAAATGTAGTTCGTTTGATTTTTCCAATTAATTTTATTATTATGAAGAATATCAAGAATGAAGCTTATTGCAAATCAATACATACCCATAGGTTCTTTAATAATTTTGTAGTAGGTAGGAGCTTCTCTGGGATCCACAGGTTCCATAAATGGCCACGCATTTTTATGTAACTGTATTTGCTTTACAAGCCTCTTTAAGTTTTCGAAGTCTTTCATGGTGAGTTCTTTCATATTAGCAAAATTGACCGAATTATTCTTTTGGCAATTGGGGCATATGTATTCATCTATGTTATCGGCTTCGGACTGCAAGATACCGACGCAACGGCCATGGAACCAATCTTGGCATCGATCGCAGCAAATGTAGAATCTAGAACAAATCAAATCGTAATTTTAATAATTAATCTATTAAAAAGTGCAACTAGGACTCCAGCTGAGTACGCAGCTCTTTTGTGGCTTCTTTCTATCGCCAGCAATCGTGAAAGACTTAAACATAAAAGAGAGAAAGAAATGTTCGGTGTATATCGAAGACTAATGAAGTAATGAGCCCTATATATGAACAGGTTCGGTTTATAACAACCAAGTAAAAAAATACCTAATCACTTGATTTTATCCAAATTTTAAATTGGCTTATGATCAAATTCACAAAGCCCACTCAAATTGATTAATGATCAACGTGACGTGTATGTATAGATTTACTGCCTGTTAATCGCAGATCAAATGCTTAAGAGGAGTTTGGGAATCGGCCATTAACTCAATAATGAGTGTCGAAAAGTTATATTCGCATTGTTTAAAGTTCCTAATTCCAAATATTCCAATCTTAAAGTTTCATTTCAATCAATTTGGAATAAGATTAAAATAAAAATTAAGTTATTAAAAAATAATTCAATTATAGTAAAAAAGCGTGGGGTGCAATTTTACATATTTTCATAATGCTTCTAATTTTATAAATAGCAATACCAATGAAAGAATGGTGACATTTACTTAGTACCAAGCACATTTTTTTACTATAATTGAAATATTTGTTAATTACTTAATTTTTAAAAGCTTTTATTATTCTAATCTTTTCCCTAATTGATAAGTCATAATTGATTGTTGGAATTTCTATTAATGTAACACAAACTCTTCATACTTAAAAAATATTTTCTACTTTTTAATTCGGTTTGAAGAAGAAGAAGAAAGAAGAAGAAAAGACATTTATTCACTTCACAAAGACACACAATAATAAAAATACAACAAAATAATACAGAAGAAACGTGGCATGTGTGTCATTGCGGCAGTGAATCGGTCACTGGCTCAGCATAATGCTGTGGTGTCAGACACCCGCAGCGCTGATTTTCAGCCAGCACCGTCTGTAGCAATCGGAGCGCTATACAAACACACTAAACACTAATAATTACACAAAACTACTTGGATAAAAAGTGTTATATATAAGAATAAATATTGTTATTGTGGCTTTTGAAAGAAAAAATAAATAAAATGCATTACACGCAAACACTTACATGAACGTACTTACTATACAATAATATACTTATTTTGTATACAGCATACAGTGAGTATATAAATCAAAAATCAAAACGAACAAAAAGTTGATTCATTTGTAAAATAGTGCTGGTTTTGGGATTAGGATTTTTGGAGCGTCAACAAATAGCCTTTAAGCTTTCGCTTAAAGACGTACCCGCTAAACGCCCCTTGGATAGGAGGGGGGATATCATTCCAGCACTTAGACGCCGCAAACCTAAAACTGCCCCAAAATGCCGCAGTCCGGTGGAATGGCACAATAGCCCCAACCTTGAACCGGCGCACACTTTTTGACCAGACTATCTTTTCAAAAAGGTACGAAGGGGTCTCGTGCTGCACCACACCGAACATTAGGGTCGCTAGGTGCAAGCGCCTACGCGCCTGCATGTTCAACAGGTTGGCGGCGTTCAAGTACGGAGTGATATGGGAGCGGGGAGGGACTCTGAAACAAAAACGAGCGCATGCGTTCTGAACTCGTTGTATTAGCCTCTTAGATCGGCCAAGTATGCAGCCATCATAAACAACATCGCAATAGTTCAATCTTGATAATACGAGCGATTCACTCAGGTGGACACGCAAATCCACACTGAGGTAATCACGAATATTATACAGAACTCTGAGGCGGTAGAAGCAATTGCTAACCACTTTAGCTATGTGGCGCTCAAAACGCAGCTCGCTATCCATGGTCAGCCCTAGGTTACTTGCTTCGTCCACTTGTTCTATTGGTTTACCCATGATAGCCACATCTTTGGCGGTCAGACTATCCAGAGTTTGCTATTAAAGCGTGTTTTTTAATTTTTTTAACTATATATTTTTTAATCCAATATTAATAAGCGCTTGGAGCATCTTTAGATGGGTCTTCAAAAATAATATACAAGTTTCAAAATGTTTTTTTTTTTTTGTCAATAGTCGATGAAATGTGCGCTCCTAAGCAGGTACCAGTGGTTCACGGGCGCTGGAATGGGTTTTTTGGGTTTTGATAGGCTTTCCTTACCAAACCCATTGCTCATTAAAAGCCGTTCGATTTGGCTTTTAAAGCGCTATCTGTAAGAGCAAATCTTTCAAGGGGTTTTGAATGGGAATTTCGAAAGGCTTTGCTTGCCAAACCATTGCTCGTTAAAAACAATTCGATTAGCGCCATCCGTAAAGGCTCCCATTGCCTAGAATGACGCAAATTTTAACCATATATTTTTTCCCCTACCAACTTTACTGTGGACTCAAGTGGACTGACTGTCAAAGCTGTTATTGCCTAACAATAAAGTATTGTTTTGCTTGGATAAATAATTGTCAGTCTACCAAAATAGTTGGTACAATAGACTGTACGGATACTTCGTTTGTATTTAAGGTAAATTTTCAAAAGACACACACAGCAACACAAATACACGCATAACTGTGATAGATATTAACTTAACAAGTAAAGCGAAGTACGAAAGTGCCATGGTAGGTGTGGAACCCTTTCTGCGCGAGTTGAATTCACACTTGACCAGTTTTTACCTTTTAGGTACGGAACCCTAAGATACGGACACTATGTTTTATCATGCAAATCAAACGATTATCACGGGTCATCCATAAAGTGTACGTCACACAAATTTCGTGATTTTTTGACCCTTCCCTCGTCCTTGTCACAGTTGGTCACATTTGCGAGAGACCCCTCCCTAGTGTGACGTCACATATTTGGCAATTTTACATGTAGAAATTATTAAATTAAAACAGCAGTTACGAAATTAATTTTATTTCCATTAAAATTATTTTTTTATATAATCAGAATCAAATCAAACATTTGAAAAAATACGACCGGCCTGTGACACTTAGTTAGACCGAGTGTGAACTCGCCAATAAAACAATTTAAAACTTACGTCCCGAATTTTTGTTTTTCGTTAAGTAATAGTTCAAATTCGGCATTTTAACAGCTAGATGTATTAGATTTTAGAGACCCCTCCTACCCTACCCCTTGTCACACTTCGTCGACCCAAACGGGTGACGTACTTTATGGATATTTATGGATGACCCCGGGCATGGCCAGGTTGGGCATAATGAATAATGTTGTGTACGCACTGTGAGTTGTCGTAGGGCTGGCGGCAGAGGCAGTACAGCTCCTGCGTGTCGGCGGCGCGGCGGCAGTCGGGGCACACGTACTCCTCCATGGTCTTGCTCATCTCCTCCGTCACGCCCACGCACTCGCCGTGGAACCAGTTGCTACAGTGCTCGCACCCCACGTAGAACCTGTTCACAAACACAAATACATATTGCAATTTTTTCCTCGTTGCAACCTTAGTTTATTCTGACTATAACGTATGGTAATCAAAATGCAAAAATATCGGATCGGCAGATAAAACACGAGGCCTTACTTTGTGTTATCATAAGGTGTCCGGCAAATGCAGAGTAATTTTTCTTTCTTGACGGATTTCTTTCCGCCGGCACGCGGCGCGGCGTCGCGGGCGCCGCCGGAGCGCCGCTTGCCGCCGCCGCTTCCGCCGCGCACTTCCTCCTGCTTGCTTCGTTCGGCGCGCGTTCTGAGCGCTAACTCTGCCGATAATTCTTTCTGCAATTTACACATACGTACACCGTTAATTTGTTAAAGTACACATTTCTAGGTGGAATCTAGTGCACTTTCAGGCGAAATGGTTAAGGGCGTACCGCACGCCTATGACCTTGAGCGTTTCAACTCGGTCCTTCGCCATTTGCCTTAGGTCGCGCGCCGCAGTGAATAGTATAATTTACTCAAAAACTACAAAATAAATTGAAAAACCGGCGGATGAAATTATAGTGTACATTATTGTCTTCTGATTAGTAAAAGTCTCATGTATAAGCGTCGCATAATAAGGCAGCCTTTACGGATTTAGTTTAAAAAAAGGGTTTACGCTTTTTTTTTTGCTCCTGATTTATCACTTTTTTCAAGATTCCAGTAGAGGAAAATAAAGAATAGATTCCATACTACAATACATATTTTTTTCAAGATTCTTGCACAACGCTAAGTATACTTTATAGGATTTGAAAACAGCGAAATTCGCCGAGTAGGACCTTAAAGAGCTTTTCTTACCTGTATTTCTATGCCGAGCTCTTTCTCCAATAGTCCTCGCTTTTTAATAATATCCTTTTTGAGCATCTCCTTGTGTTTGAAGAGAAGCATCTGCATCCGCGAGTGGTTGGAGGCGGCGCGGCGGCGCTCGTCGAGCGCGGTGGCGGGCGGTCGAGGCGCGTGGGGCGCGAGGGGCGCGGGGGGCGCGTGCGGCGCGGGCGGCGCGGGCGGCGGCGCGCGCGGTGGCGCGTGAGGCGCGGGAGCAGCGAGGGGCGCGTGAGGGGCGAGGGGCGCGAGGGGCGCGGGCGGCGGGGAGGGCGGGCGCGCGCCGCGCAGCCTCTTGCGCGGGCTGCTCTCGACCCACTCGTCGTCGTCGTCGTCGTGGCGCAGTGGCGCGCGGCGGCGCGGCGGGGACGGCGTGCGCGGGCGCGCCGCCACGGTCACCACGCGCGGCTCGCGCTCCACCGGCTGAGCGACCACGTTTCCTTCCGGTTTCATTTGCTTCTCCTGGTAGCGTTGCAGCTGCAGAAGCTTCTCTTCTATCTCGGGATTGAGGTTCTCCTGTTTCAGGGCGCTTTTGATTGCTGCAAGTTTATACAATAATGTTTGACGAATACTCGAACTAGGAAACCTACTTAATGAAATATCTGAATAATTGTGAGCAGTACGATCGTGGTCACTTACTCTGTTGGATGTAGTCGGGCGTAAGCACGAACTTATTACTTTGAATGATAACTTCCTGTCTGGAATTAATGATATCTGTTTTAGTGTTGTTCTGGGGTATGTCCTCGGGTTTGGATGGGGTCGCTTCTTTGTGGCAGGTCGCCTCCGCTACGCTATCTTCGCCGTTTACCAGCGGTTGTTGCTTTACATTATCTTCATTATCTTCCTAAAAGTGAAAAAGGCACAGAATCCGTTAATTGGGTCCCTGAATCGAATCAGGAAACAAACCCTGAGGTCTTCAATCATAACAGACCTCAACGTGCAATTGTTACACGAAAATTATGATAATAAAATGTTCAAATCATAACTATAACTAAATGGGGGTGATATTAAAATTGTTTGTGGGAATATATCAGTTCACGTCTAAAATTCATATAGTAACCACTTATTTGACTTTTTGGTACACGCCATGGATAATTTCGTTTTACTAGATGTATTTATTTGATCTTGTTCATCACTTAATAGATAATTGCCCATACACCCCCACAAACCGTTTTTAAACAAATGACAAAAATAATTAACACAAATAAAAAGGACTATATAAATAAAAGTCAATCATTATTTCAATAATTTATTCAATTGTCATCATTGCAGAGTTATTTATAAATGCTTGACTTGAAATTTCTAATAAATACACATTTAAACAGGTGGTGTATGAGCAATTCCTGTTACCGATGGTAATCATTTTCGGAAATCATAATAGAAATACATTGAAGATTTACGTCTAAGAGTAAATTATAAAATTGGCATACTTAAATAAGCTAAACGTTAAGTTATATCTATTATCAAAAGTCGATAAATAAAATGACGGTTAATTTAGTCAATTAAATACCGATTGGTTTAAGCGCAGTTGATTTAAGGAACGTATTTCATTACGTGCCATTTTACGTATCGACCTCCGATATGAAATCTGCGTTAGGCCACATATAAACATTATACGAACACTTTCTACGTAAATGTTTTTACTAAAAACCATGATTCACATTCATTTGAATATTATGATTCATTCATAACAGATTTTACATCTGTTCATAAACCAGAAGCCAAATAAGAAACACATTAAATTGATTGATACTTTGTGTCATCGTTGTCGATTTCATACATAATGGCTCTCAATAATAAGTTTTCAAAACCAATAAAATATAAACTTTTTCTTGTCTTCACCTAATGTGGTAAACGAAAAGAATGTGAAAAATAATTATGGCGGACCTTTCCTTGTCAAATAAGCTTCAATAGTCGTCGTTTTTAGTACTACTATTGTTATAAAATAATAATTGTTTTAGTCGAAAATTATATGAACCGTTTTATTCATACTCTCACCAAACCTATTTTTAAATTGAAATATGATTTGTGCCTTTCTTTCAAATTCAATAAATTGTAACGTAAAAGATAAGGACAGAGCACATTTGAACTAAAGTTCGTTTTTTAGTAAACTGGCGTGAACTGACACTTGTTGAGTTATATTATAAATATCTGCTATCAATTGACATAAAAAAAAACTAAAGTTCCATTTTGCTAGTTATCTGTCATATTTTTGATTCTAATACAAACGGTTTGTAACTCAACTGTCAGTTGACTCCAGCACAATAAAAAATTCCGACTTTGATTATTTAAAGGTTATGACTTAAGAGGTTAGACTAGGGATACATAACGACCTATTTATTAATAAAAGTAGTGCTCTTTGGTGTTATTTTAACGTTTAAATCATTTTAACTTATTATAAAATAATACTTTCCTGATACTATACTACATCCAGTCTTAAAGAATTATTAACAATTAATGTGGCTATAGCGAGGAGCCAAGACTGAGACGTTAATTTTGCTTTATAAAATTTAAATCAACTATCTAACTTTAAAGGGTTTGACCATCACGAGTGCGTCGCTCCTGTGTTCTAGATTTCACACTGACATGCCGAAAATCAAGAAATATGATAGTTTAATGACGCTCGGTCTGATCTCTCCCTTAAATGATAACAAAAATATTAATATCTAATAAACACTGCCATAAACATGACTGGCCACGGAACAAATGTTGTAAGTTATGTAACAAATCGCTCACCTTGAGCTGTTTGCTTCAATAATTTATAAAGTCAAAAGTTTAAATCAGAGAATGCGTTTATGATGAGTCAAAATATAATAGAACTGTAAAATCTTAAACATATTAATGACTTAACTCATGTTTAACAGTTTTTTTAGAACGTTTTTTTAGTAAATTATTATTTTTAACCAAATTGAAATGCGTTTATCCCAATTTATGAATGTAATGTAAATATGGAAAAAAGTAAAGTTAAAAACTTAAACCTTACTGGCGACGTATAGCCTACTTACTAACTTCGTCCGCGTGGAATTCGTTTATCGCTGTACCGTATGTCACTCTCCGGCTCATAAATTAGCTCTATGCAAAAAAATCATGTTGATCCGTTGCTCCGTTCGAGAGAAGGACAAACCAACAAACAGACGAACTCATTTTCGCATTTATAATATTAGTGGGAATGACACCCGGTCTCCATCAATCGTATGATATCCTATTTATTGAAATCGGTCCCGTATTTCAGGAGCTACAGTGGAGCATTCGATTTTATCTCGCATACAAACACGCATAGACTGCTCAACTCAATACTATCTTACTTCGCTTCGCGCAGTTGGGTAAGAAAGTTACCCCATGTGTTATTTTACATTACTACTGACTGAGGAACATTATCTGCCTGCGAATTGCGGTAACCGATGCTCTTACGGAGAGGGAAAACATCGTGAGGAAACCTGCACATTTGGGTAACTAAATGTGTAACCGTGATCCAATTGGTCAGGTTCCCCGGTCACAACGGTTACGGAGGTCAGACGGCAGTCACTCCACTGTAATAACCCGACCTGCCGAACCCGGGACCATGATCAAAGCGTACCCCGTAGCGTAAGCGTCGACGGGAAAAAGCGCTAGAAAGAAGAAGAGACTGACTGAGGAACAAAGTTATTAACCCTTTGAACGCCACGGTTAAAGGCGAAAAAGCGTGCCACGGACGTCGACGATGGCTGTAGCCGACGCAAATGTATGGAAAACGGCATATCGTGGCGTCAGGGGCAGGTATAACTAATAAATGGATAAATTGGCGCAAAAAGGCGGTGTTGGATGCTAACAAACCAACATAACAGAACTTATACCATAGCGGACTGAGGGATGGGCGATTGTGTGAACGCCATCGGCCACGATACGCCTGGATTACTTTGAATTGTGGCCGAAAAAGTGCCATCGCCATTGCGCCCCATCTTAGACAATTATCAACCATCATTGGTAATTACCCCCAGTACTGTACACATTGGTAATTGGCTGTCTCGTGTACTGGACCATTAGGAACATGGAAATCAGATATTATAGGTCTTTGTATCGGGGAAAGATGGCAGTTAACGTTTATAATAAAAACGAGACAAACGGGAAACAGCTTGCCGTGATAACTATCCAGATGGGAGGTAAAAGTAAGTGTGGAATACTTATACATTTTGGGCGTCGCTAAATAGAAAATTTGTCTACAATTAAATTGTAAATAAATTAATTCAACTCGAGTAATGAACACATATTAAAAACCTTACTGGAGTGCTGACCATTTTTGAGCATAGGTAGCGATAATCGAACTATATTTGGACTAAGAATAAAATATTCCAAAGATCTTTTAAGATTCTACAGTTTTGTTTTTCATATTTGAAAAGTTTAACAAACAACAATGGTTCCGAGTATTATGCGTGATAATTTTCTAGTGATCCCTGGCATAAATTTATTGATACTTTAAATACAGTATTTTTTAAAAGCCTTATGACATCACTACACTTATCGGCAATCACATCAACTCAACAATTGAGTTAAGGATGTAAACTAAGAGCCATAACGCCTTTTATTTACATATATTATTTGAACCTGCAGATGGATCAGTCCTTTGGTCACTCATTAAATAGTTTTTACAAAATTATACTTGATTTGCATGTCTGATGGAGTCCTAATAATAATAAATTACCTGGTGCGTCGGCAGTGGGACTGGTTGCAGGGTTTGAGGCGCCACAGGGGCCAGCGGCGGCGGCGTGCTGGGAGGCGGTTGTACGGCTAAATACATTTTCATAGGACCCAACATGCCCTGCTTTCCTGTCGATTCTTGTGCTGAAAATAAAAGAAAATTTGTATTCTCTCTCACATAACCATAGTAACAAAAATCGGGACTGCTTTACAGTCGAGAAATTGCGTGTATTTTTTGGGTTCCGCAGTCAAACCCTTATAGTTTTGTCATGTCCATCTGTCTGTCTGTTTGTATGACACAGCTACTTTTTCTCGCAGAAGACGATTTAAGTCACAAAGCCGAAATATTGTACGATTATTATTATAAAGATAAAGATTAAAATAGAGCATAATATGGTACCTCCCATACATGTAAAGCAAAGGTAAAAAAAACTTTCATTCTACAACCTCAAATCGGATGTTGTTGAATATCTCTTTGAAAACTATTACGAGTATGATAAATACATTTTTAGATTGGGGTCACAGTTTAGAAAATATTGAGCTAAAAGTGTCATTTCTGTAGGCGTGTCCACACCCCCTACAGTCAACTAACTAAAAATAAAATCAAAAATATCTTAAATGAAAGCTTATATGTATAACAAAGTTAAAAGGAAAATCATCACACCTCAGTAGGCTTCATTGGTTCATGAGTTATAGGGCGGCTAACTGGTTAACATCTACTCTAGATCTAGATTGTGGCATAAACTTTGTCTAAAAAATTAGCGAGGGGGGATTGGGGACCCGACGCAAACATGGCTATGGAGTACGGAACCCTACATCGTGTAATAACCAACATATATATTATAAAAGACCTCACCTTTAAGAAGCTGCTGTTTAACTTGATGTTGAACTAGAGCAAGCTGTTGTGGTGTCAGAGAGTACCCGTGTAGACCCTGCAAAACTATTCTAGGGCCACTACTTGTTTGCATCACCTGCAACAAGAAAAAAAACATTAGCTTTGATTACTGCATGCAGAATAGCAGATCTATGACTTTTAGGTAAAACAGAGGTGGGTTGTCAATTATTTCACAATAGTTGTTCAGTAGACTTTTTTCACTTTACCATTTTATTATATTGATAGATCGGGGCAAATTCGAAAGTGTTTTCGCTAATTTAAAAAGTCTTTAAACTTGAAATAAGAAACGTCAAACTCGAATTTGACACCTTGGTCACAGTTTCTTGGTGCCATACAAAATGGAGTCCGACGTTTCTTCGTCGAGGAAAGGTAAGAGTATTTTTAGACCGTCTATGTACCGTTGTATACATAATTTCGCAAATAGCGGAAAAATACCGTTTTTTCTTTTGGGACATTATACCACAGAGATGTTGTACAACTTATGTTGTTATAAATTAATTATACCTTGCTTGTGATTAGAGCTTGTTTTAACTTAATCTTTTTCAGTGCTGAAATTGTGGTATTAAAATGAAATTTCATATAATATTAAGGTCTCCATTAACAGAAAATAACACGTTTTGAACGAACGAACTTTTGCAAAAGTAGAAAAAAAATAGTTACCTGTGCAGTTACAGTTTTTATAACCGTGCCAGGAGGTTGCCCAACTAACAGGCGGTTTTCAGTTATCTGATCCTCCGTCAGTTGTTGTTGCGGCTGCAGCTGCAGCTGCTGCGGGGGCGGGGGCGGCGGCGCGGGCGGCGCGACGGGCCGCGGCGCGGGCGCCGGCGAGGGCGCGGCCGCTTGCATGGGGCTCTGCCCTATATGGGCGACGATCTGCGCTTGATTATTCCCAGTGGGTCGTATTAGGACTTGCTGACCATTTACGGTAGCGAGCTGTATTTTGCCAGCGGCAATTTGCTGAACGAGTGCTGGATTGTTAACGACTATTTGTTGCGTAGAAGGAGCTCGCGGCCTCGGAGGCGGCGGCGGCGGCCGCGGCGCGGGCGCGGGCGTCACCTGCCGTTGCATTATCTGTCCCTGCACGAGCACAGTCTGCAAGCGCGGCTGCAAGTTGGGCCGTGTTGTCGATTGAACTACGACTTGTTGAGTGGGCTGCACGACTATTTGCCGGTTTCCCTGCAAAACGACTTGTTGCGCGGCCACTCTTGGCGAGGCCTTGGGCTCTTCGACGACCGTTTTAGGCAGGTTTACTACTCGCTCGTTACTTTCAACCGATGTCGCATCCACGGATTTAGGTGCCGGCGACGAAGCCGCCACCAAGTGGCCGGCTATGCCCTGTTGCCCGGCCATGACGACGTGCAGTTTCCCGTCGGGCATCTGTATAAGCTGCTGGCCGGCGAGGAGCCCCCTAACCGTCAGCTTTCCGTCCGGGGCTCGTATAATTTGAACCTTTTGCGGACCTTCTTTCTGAGCGGTCGGGGTGGCCTTGGCGGCTTCGATGGGCTGCGGAGTCTTAGTCACCGCAATAGGCTGGCTGAGTACCCGCGTCGTACCGTCAGCACCTTTCGTCATAATGATTCGCCTAGTGCCGATAACCGTTTTTTGACCAGTGGGCGTATTGGCATTCGTGGTTAATAAAGATGTTAGTGTACTTTTTCCAGAATTCTGATTTGGAGTCGTTTTAGATTTGTCTGCAAGATGTAAAAAAACCATTAATAATGAGATTGCTCCGTGAAGGTAGTCAAAGTTAAGTGGCGAGTAAAACTGACCTTGCGACAGTTCGAGCGCCCGCTTCTGCTGGTGCGCGGCGCGCTGCTCGCGCAGCTGCTGCTCCATCTTGTCCTTGAGGTCGGCGGCGCAGGCGGCGGGCGCGCGCGCCGGCAGCTTGCCCGTGGACGTGCGCGTCACGGGCGTCACGCGGTCCGCGCGCTCGCCGTACTGCCGCACCTCCCACAGCTCCAGCTTGTCCTCGTCCACCCACTCCTCCGACACCTATATAACATCAAATCATCACAATTCTGGAAAGGTAACATAAGTGCTCAAACCTAGGTATCTATTTAACTAAATATATTTTATTAAAATCCAGCTTCAGCCCGCGAGTTAGCGCGATGAATTCGGTTATAGTTATTCCCTCAGACTATTCCTGGACATAAGGTAAGTTATATCAAGTTCCATGAAAATCCGTTCAGCCGTTACGGGTCCGAGCGGTTACAAACATACAAACAGAAAGTTATTTTGAAAAATAAGGAATGTAAATTTTTTGTACCCACATAATTATACTTTAGACAACAATAAAATAGGCTTTAAAAGCTGCAATAAAAGGAAATACTCTGACACTTGTAAACATAGATGTGATCTAAACTTGGCTGCAATAGTAGGACTGACACCCGTCGTATAAAAATTCTGCTTTTTAATAATCCTAATAGTGGAAAGAAATACCTGCGGTTCAGTGTTTTGTGGAGATTCGGCCCGCTTCCGTTTTCGTAAACCGCTTCGAATAGATGTTACTTCGCGAACTGTTTTAGGCAGTTCAAGCGGGATGACAACACGTCGTCTAAGATATTGAGTGCGCTCCGAGAACTGGCCGATGTGACGATGTTTCAGTAACTCCAGAGAAACTATCTCGGTGTCGGTAGTTAATTGGTGCTTGCCGTCAGCGGTGGCCGGTTTGGCAGCCATGTCGTCCCATCTCAGGCAAGCCCACATCACGCGAAGTTGCAGAGCTGCGCTCGCTAGCCACTGCAGATTAACTGTGCGATATAACCAACAGGTTTTGAATAGAGGCCGCGCACATGGATAAGGCCACACTGCTTGATTGGGCTTTGCATTGTGACTAAATCCAGAAACAGTATTATGCCCAGCTTGCCTAGATAGTCTTCTAAGTTCATGGTGAGGTAAAACCATAAGAGTCTTTGTTTTACTCCTCGTATGAAATGTGGAACATAAAGGATATTTTACGGGTGTTCGCTTCTTTTTCTTTTCTACGGCGGAAGTTTGAACTCTTTTTAAGTAAACTTTGCCACAAGGATTTTCAGTAGAGTAAAGTCTTGTAAATGCGCCATCAGTTTTCTCATCCTTAATTTGTTTGTCTTCTCTTTTGAGGGGTCTTGTTTGTCCGAACCGCCTGTTTACAGTTGCACGGTACTTTGGTGGATTATCCTTAGCTGGTGTTACAGAGCATTTGTATGAATCATTCCCATTATTATTATTGCCTATATTCAGTTTACTAGGTGTCGGCTTTGCCGACCTACCTCTAGTAATTCGTAGTTTCGGTATTGGAGGTCGTGTTTGATCGGAATCCACCTCGCGTCCGTCATCTGTCTGTGGATCACTATCTGTTAATTCTTTTAAAGGCCCAATCTCAACTTCATTTTCATCATTGTTATTACAAGTAATATCAATGTCCATCTCATTTCCTACGGCTGGTACCGCCGATTCTTCCAGCGTGCTTTCGGGTTTTAGAAGACAGGAAGAGTTATCGTCTATTTTTTCAGTCTTCACACTAACGTCACAGTCTTCACTAAATTTTCTTTTGACAAAACAATCAGTGCTCTTTACATCACATTCTTGGGCGCAAGCCACTGCTGATAATAAATCTGAAAGGATGTTTTCATTCGTGTTCACTGCGTTAATCGAACTTTTACCTAGCAGATATTGTTCAAGAATTGACATCTTGTTATTGTCCTTTGAATTGCTAAGAGTACTTGTTGAGTTAACCATTTTATTACCCTTTATAAGAGAGAGCAGTTCTTTCAATATTCTTTCTTTTTTTATGCATAAAGGGGAGTAACAATTTATTTTGACGCCTGCGCTTTGCAGTAAGTTTGAGGTGTCTGTTTTGTAGCAACCAAATGAATAACACTTATAATGTTTAGTCAACTGAGTAAGTTTTACATACTGATCACGAAGGTTGTCAATATTTATTGCAACAGAGGTATTGACTGATTTGGGCTTTGCTTCGCTAGTAGGAACACAGATAGATGCTTCCTCTTGTTCAGGTTCGTCATTTTCAACATCAATATTTTTATCGTCTTCACTTTTAACATCTGCTTCTTCCTTCTTTACATTGGCTAATAAGTTAGTCAACTTTTTTTCTTCCATAAACTTTAAATATGTACGTCTTGCAAGGAAATCATCAAGTTTTGATTTTCTTGCTATCTTGGGATAATACCTTCTTGTTGAAGAACTTAGAGCTTTTTCAACATCGATTTCCTCAAAATCTTCATCATCTTTTTCAATCTTGAGGTTTCTCATTGATGGTGGCACTAAAATTACATTTTATTAATTATATTTTCGAATATGATATACTAAAATACACAAATAAAAAACACTACTCACGTTTCTCTAGAACATCATTATTAGCAGTTTCATTGGACATCAAGTATTCATACGTTTTTGGTTCAACAGCCAACACTTTGATAATACTGCCTTCTCGCACTCTTACTGCAATTTTCGCTGGACCTTGGTTGAGATTAGGTTTTATGTTAGTATTATGCTTTTTGAATTTTCTAGTCGTAGAATTCCATAACCAGCCCCATTGTCCGTGAATTCTGTATTCCTCTCCTTTTTGCTTCCAAACCTAAAAACATAAATCATTATTAATTCCACCGACTATGATTTGACAAAATGTAAAATTTGCTTCTAAGTTCACTTGCTACCTGATGACGAAGACCAAGAGAATATTTCACAAAATTATATGCTGTCCTATTTCTTTCTTCTTCTTCATCTCTTTCTTTTTTTTCCCTTTTGTCAAGCTTTTTTCTTTCTTCACGTTCAATTGCAGTTGTTCTTATCAGTCTTACATGACCTAACTGTTCGTGCCATGCTGGTGCCCACACGGCGCTTTTAATGCAGGCCTGTAAATTATTAAATTATTACTCATCTGCTACCTACTATTGATATTTCGTTTCTTACGGTGACTGACGAACTACAGGGACCGTCCGTCATCCCTCCATTCCCTATTTCCCCATCCACCGCTCCCCTAGACCGGCAACGCATTGGCAGCGCCTCTGGTGTTGGAAAATTCCATAGGCGGCAGCGACCACTTTCCATCAAGTAGACCGGTGTCAATAAAAAAGATCCCCCATAGACACAACTGTGCATTTGTTTATATAATAATCACGAATGTAACTAACCTGTAGTACACATAATGCTCTGGCGAAGTCTCGAGGTGCCTGACATAATTGGACAGCTTGTACCCATGGTTTTCTCAACAATGTCCAATTAGGATGCATGAATTGCACAACTATGTTAGATTCCAATTGTAACAACGTTTGTCGAAGTGTAGCTACTAGTAAAGGCTTTGTGGCTAAAAAAATAAACAAATACTTAACAACCTGCTCAGAAAACATGGATAACAATCAATTTAAATATATTTAATATTATACCATTCAGCAGTCCAATCCATTTAAAATCTTGGCCACAAGACAGGGAAAATTTGTGAGACATGTAACGTTTTTTATCTCTTTCTTCATTCCTCTGAGGTTTGTTCAGTGCCAAGGGATTAGTAGTGTACTGATTAACATAATTCTTGAACTGATTTTCATTTCCTAATTTAAATAGATAAGTCCCGTTTGATATTTGATTTGTTTTAAGCCTCGTAAGGCGTTCTGTAACTAAAGAAAAAAAACATGGTAATTTAGAAAGACATATTTACATATGCAATCCGATTTGAAGCCAGAACATCTGCACATCACGACTTCTCTATTATTTATAAAATAGAATGGTTCTACCATAACGCAATAATAAAGCTACAAAAGCTACATCATACTTTGTCATTACACCTTATGAATACAAATAACAACCTTACATATAGGTTTACAAAGTGCTTTTAGTTTTTTCTTGAAAACTATAATTTTCACTAATAAAAGTCAACCCGAATATGATTCTAATTTGAATGTACTCTTTATTTCTCTGTATCTTATTTCCTTTTCTGTACTTTTATGTCATACAATTAAATAAATAAAAAATATATTAATTGTAAGTACTAAAAGTGTATTATTTTCTGGGTATAATACTGTTCATATATGTTTTCTTTAAAAGTGTGTATTTCTAGCTGACAACTTGCAAAATCCTTAATCTTTAATAATATTATAAATGTGAATGTAAGTTTGTTTGTTACGCTTTCACGTAAAAACTACGGAACCGATCATCATGAAACTTTGTACACACATTCTTGGAGGTATTGGAACATAGGATACTTTTTATCCCGGAAAATTTAAAAGTTCCCAAGGAAATAAATATAACCGAATCCCACACGAACGAAGTCGCGGGAGAAAGCTAGTACAAAATAAAATAAACTTTAGTTAGAAGCTACATGCAAGCGCGAGGAACGTGTCCATAGCAACTAGATAACGCGAACCCCGTCACTAAGGATATGCACTGAGCCCTTTTGTCGCGTCTCATACTGCACTTCTGTTGGTACTTTATAAGTATACTTACTCTCTTCAGATTTCTTTACATTTGACATTTTCAATTTATTAACAGCATTATTTTTATTCCTCTTATAATCATCATCATCTTGCATGTCATTGTCATCATAATCAACAGCATCTTCTGTGGTGACTGTAACTTCATTTTCAACATCTTCATCAGGCACCAGAGATGACTCTGTTACTTCTTTTTCATCTTCAATTCTAAGGCCCACATTTTGTTCTTGCTGCCTCTGTTCTTGTCTTATTTTCTTTTGCTTAATTATATTTGCATTTTCGACATCAAGGTATGATTTGCGGTTTCCTTTGGCTTGATTTGTTAACTTTTCTGTAATGGACATTTGTCTTACAATCTCTTGTTTCATTTCCAAGAGCTCGCGTACGAGTGGCGTTTCCATTTCATCAGCATCCAAGACGTCCATTAATTCTTGAAGCTGTTGTGGTGATGAATAGTACCAAAGCTCCCCGTTTTCAGCCTCACTAAAATAATATCAATCAATAAGTACTTAATCACTATTCATATTTTGTTTTTTTTTTTATTTGAATGATTATGATTATAACTTACACGAATATGCGACGTGTAATAAACCAATACTTTCGGCCATGCCTATCAAAGCCCAAGTGTTCGTGACGACACAGCAAGCCCTGTTTCTCAGCATCAGGTAAACAATCAGTCACTCCTATAGTTTTATGTTGCCTACAAAGAGCACATTGCCAGTCTTCAGATGGAACATCAACTAAGGGTGGGTCAACACATTCCAAGTGATAAACAGCAGGGCAAGTTTCACAGCACAGCAGGTCACCCAGTCGATGACAGACCCTGCAGTGGTCATCATACTGTATAGGCACTGCAATCAAAGCAATTTCATTGTTTAAAGATAAAAATCCTGTTAGTAAACTAATGGCCGAATTCAGAAACGCCATTTAACCATTTGATTAGATGTTAAATAGTTAAATGTCCCTCAACCAGTTGTAAACCTATACAGAAACGTCACTTTAATTAAAGATCAATTTGAGTGGCCTTTTTGAATTTGGCCATAAGAGTCTTGGGTTTCTCAAACTATTTTATGACAGTGTGTGCCTGGCCTAGTGGCTTCAGTGCTACAGAAAAATAGTAAGGAAAATACCATGTTTTTGTTTTATTGAGCCAATATTCGATGTAATTAGCGTATTCAGTGGTGACCCTGCCTCCGAATCTAGCGATCCCGCGTTTGATTCCCGGTAAGGGCAAATATTTGTGTGATAAGCATGGTTGTGAGTCTTGGAGGTTTCCTATTTATTTAAGTATTTATTTATCCTTATAAGTATGTTTATCCTTCCAGTACCCATAATACAAGCCTTTAGAGCTTTCTTTGGGAATAGATTGATTTGTGTAAAGATTTATTGTCCCTTGATTTATTTATTTAAAATAAGACTGTTGAAACAAAATTTTATGCACAAAATCAGTTAATTATTTTCAAATCAAGTACAAAGTGTCTCTTAAACTTCCAAAATATTTTTAGGGTAGTAAGTAATTCTGAGAAATGTGGTGCAATGTACTTTTATAATAATTAAAATATTCCTAGAAACTTTGATGAATAAATCACTAGATTTTCTGAAAGGTTTATATATAATATATGTATATATTTAGCAACTTCGACAAATTTATAATATTCTATTATAAGTATTTTCCTATGAATTTATCAAAACTAAGTTGTTATGTTTGAGTACTAAATAAAAAAAATTGAAAAAGATTACAATAATACCGGCCAAGTGCGAGTCGGGCTCGCACACGAAGGGTTACCATTTCATAGTCTTCAAAATGAACTTTAACCCTTATCCAGGCAGAGGTGTTTTATCAACCACATACATACATATATTTAGAATTTCAACCTTAGTAATCACATAGTATGATACAAATTATATTGTATTTATGTGGAAAATAAGTTGCTTTTAAATAATTCCCTAGAAGAGTCAAATATTACTAGGGAACTGTATTTAAATGTATGTGTAGGGCCCATTTAAGGGTTAACTGTGTAAATATAAGCAAACTAGTACAATTCCTTCTAATTCTTCATAGTTAAACATAAATTGCTAAAAAAATGGGTGACCAGAATTTATATGTTTTTAGTTTAATTATGAAATGCACATCATGAAACGTGGTTTTTACTGCATAGTTTGTAGATCATAATTGCAATAATGAGTCTTAAATCCAGGCACAGTCTTGGCGGTCACCTTTAATTTCTGGCCGCCCTAGGCCTGCAACCTGTTGACCGCAAGGCTAGACTGCCACTACGTAAAATTAAATGACACATTCGAAAAGTTTGTGTTATGCTCATTTATAGTTAAAACTTTTTTTTTCTCTTTAGTCCTATAAATAAATAATTGTGTGATAATTAATAAAATTAATGTTGCAGCTGCCACTTCCTAAAGTGGAAGGAGGTTGTTACACTATAGTACTAAAATAAATAAAAATTAACACATTTTTGTACATTAAGTTGATGGACAGAAAAAAATGAACAATAAGTTATCGAACTACAGTTAACTCACCTTCACTAAGTAAATCATCTCGAATAGGGTTTGTTATTAAAAATTGATTGCACAAAAACTGCAGCACTGCCAGACGGTCCTCTGCATTTGTAAATGGATATTCACAGGAGTTGACAATTTTTACAACATTTTTGTCAAAAGACTTATCACTTTCAATGTAGACCCTAAGCACTTCTGGCCAGGTCATGACATCTAGAAGGAAGAGGGTTATGTTGACACTATCTTTGTGATCCAAGGGCCCAAAATGAGTCTGCTGAGCGTCTTCTTCTCTGAGCAAAGCCTTCAGCAACATAATATGTATTTCAACAAGTAGATTACTTTGATCTTCACAGCTCACAGCTGCACATAGATCCTCCACACGAAATGGAGACAATCTCACAAGATGCCTGAAGTGGCGTAATACTTCATATATTCCAACAACTTGTAAGACAAGATTTTGAGGGATAATTAGATCATCAGAGGATTGAGGAAGTTCAAGCAGGGGAATTTGTCTTTCTTGTTGTAACCACAGAGGATCTGGGCTTGGCGGGCGCAGAACATGGGCACCAGCCTTACGAGGAGTACCCCCTGTAGTGCTGTAGCTGCTCACCGAGAAGTCACTATCACTGGCATTCCCGTCTGCGACAGACGCTTCAGAACTATCACTGCCGCGATCTTCTTCCGGCTCGGATCTGTCACTGTAGTCGTCACCGAAATCGGAGCCATAGTGATACTCCGATTCATGGTAATCCGCTGCCTGAGGATTATACCCTCTGCGAGAATACGCGCTGGATAGTCCACCTCTTTTGGATTTGTGAGTTTTACCTCCCCTTTGTTTTCGTGTGCTGCGTCTGCTTATATCGCTTCCTTGTGGGGAAGACGCTCTCGATACAGTCGGCGTACTGACTAGGGACCCAGTTCCCACATTTTGAGCTTGCAAATATTTAGGTTTCTTTAACAAATGGTACTGAAATTTTCTGTTTTTCTCAAAATTTCCCGATTTTGGGGGTCTCCCGCGTTTTTTTGCACCTCTCCCCGACATTATTAACACTAACTGTCAATTATGTACCGATTCGCACGTGTATGGCAAAAACATAGTCTTGTTTACAAAAACAAGATGATAAAATGTTTCAGTTCATCCTAAATCCAACGCACTCATGATTCCAGTCGTCCGCTATGCTTCACACACAAAAAAGTCACAAAGCTATCAACCCACAATTTTCAAGACTCAGTTCAGAACAAAAGCAGAAGATAATCAATTCACTGATATGCGGAGAGATTTCGATTTTCTATACGTAAAGAATGCACCAAAAACTAATGACGCGAATGGGAGTACATGCAATTCTGAAACGCTTAATGCTGGCTTCTCATTGGTCGATTATCTGTCCGCCATGTCGTTTTCATAATTTGAGAATTTAATAATTAACTTTACACGAATTTATGTATCTTATGCTCAATATTATTAACAGCGCACGAATTAAATAACAAGTTAATATAAACAGAACCGCAATCTGCCGTTTTAAGGCATTAGTCGATTAATATCGTCGCAAGCTATTATCACTGAAGTGAAGAGAACCGGCGGCCATTTTCTTTCGACCGACTGTTAGGTCAGTATAGGTAATATAAAATTTATTGACATTATGAAAGTAAAAATAAGTTATTTAATCACTAATAAAAATAATGTTAAATTATGATGAACTTCCTTATTGTTATATATGTAGTAATAATTGAATATAAATTCTCTTTAGATAGAAACAAATATTTTAAAGGCGGAAGTACAGTTTTTTTTAATCTATCTTAGCTACCTAGAAAAGCGCTGGGAACATATTAATCCTAATTCAGAAAAATAATTATTAATAAAAAGAAACAAGATGTTAGAAATGTAGCACGTTTCACGAAGCTACAACTTACGCTAGCCACTGACCTACAATATAACTGTGCAATATCACTGGTTGCACAATTATATTGATCGTCAGTAGTCGATATTGATCGTCAATATCATCTACTGACGATCCATATAATTGTGCAACCAGTGATATTGCACAGTTATATTGTAGGTCAGTGGCTAGCCTACAATGTTATAAGCAAAAACTTGCAGCACTGCAAGATGGGATCAGCCCCCGTAGCACACTAAGTTTTATCACGCACATATAGCATTCGTCCCTTTCGCACTCGCATATTAGTTCAAAAGTGACAGATGCTTTATGTGCGCGATAAAAGCTAGTGTGCTAGAGACTCTGCCATCGTAGCACATAAACTTAGCAGGCTGTCAATTATTATCAAATATGTGCGAATACTTATGTGCGCGATAAAAAGTAGTGTGCTAAGGGGTCAGGGAGAGGGACGATTATAATGGTGGAATTTGACGCTCGTACGAGTCACTCGGGCGAGGCGCTCGGCGAGTAGCACTCTACTTTACGCTCGCATAGCTCAGTTGCCGGTTGCCGCCGAAACGTAGAAGACGATGGACGTGCCGCGACAGCTTTGTCCGCGTTTGCTCATTATGCTTCTTTACGTACATATTGTACAAAAAAGATTGGACAACCTTGGAGGAAAAAGAGATGGTGGATGCTTAGCTTACTATACACAAAATAGAACAGTGTAAGAACATATCTACCCTATGAAATTTATATTTTTATATAAACACGTATCAAGATTCTTTACTTTATTAAGTACCTAATGGAAGGACGTGCGTGAACATGTTATTTGTTTATTCTTTTGTTAGATGTTAGCAAAGCCTAAATAATAAAAGAAAAGAGTTTCATTAAATTCATATTATCTTTAAAACTACCATTTGCCTGCGACATTGTCCGAGCGGAATGCGGTTATAGTTATTTCCTCGGAAACTTGAATTTTCCGGGATAAAAAGCACCCTTTGTTCTATTTCGAAGAGGGTTATTTAATTTTAATTTTGTTTTATTATATAAAGGGAAATCGTACGTGACATATTTTATAACCTGTGGCACACTTATGTACGCGAGCGTGAGGTAGGGCCGCTCGCGAATTCACTCGTCACTTTGATCTTGCACAAAAAACCAACAAATATAGCGAGCGCAGACGAGGCGAGGCGAGCGCACACGAGTCAAGCCAAGTGGGTCATTACACGCTCGCACTCGCTTACACTCGCCTCCACTCGGCGAGCGTGAGGTAAAGGTATGAGCGTGAAGTACCGCCATAAACCATTAGCATTCCGGCTTAAAAAGCTTATTACACTGCACGTTTTCTCGGGTTCTTTAGTTCCGTTCCCGGTAGTGTACGGTACAGATTACTATAGGTATGTGGCTAGCTCTGTACGGCTAGGTTGAGAGAGCTAGAGTGCAACGAGCGATTTTGAACGATTTTTGAGCGATTTTAAGTTATATTGTAGGTCAGGACCTAGCCTTTGGGACCCGAGAAAACGTCCAGTGTAATATGCTTATAATACGTCAATTTCTATCGCTACCCCATCAGGCCCGCGAGAATTGGGGGCCTAAGGTGCTGGCCCGCTGGCCCCCAATTCTCGCTGCAATCGAGATAATGTCGATTCCAAGATTAGACGTCAGATTCATACCGTTGTGTCAAACGACTGTATGCACTGACGTTTAATCTCGATTGTGAGATTATCTCGAATGCAGCGAGAATTGGGGGCCCGGCGTTACCAGGTCAATAATATAAAATAAAATATTATAATATTTTATTTTACTAATTATCTATTCTGTGATTTTACTCTTTGCAATCTGTGCTCTCTTTTGACGGCAATTGACTTTTTTTCCACTGTGGGTTCTGTGTGGGTTTTCATCTCGTTAATGTTGTTCAGATATTGCATAGGTTAGGTATTTGCTTTTGTTATAATATCGTTAATCACGATGTATTACATGAAAAATATTATTCTTCATGATAGTGAGATTGTGTTACCGAAGTGCATGTATCATATGAAAAATATTTATAACTTCGACACGTCAACAGACTCGCCTCGAGAAGAGATCAATATTAATGTTAGAAACCAGGTTATCAAGTTTCTAAAGGTTTATTTTATTAGTAATATTATGAATTATATGTCTAATAAGTTATATAAATTACATTAAGATACTAACGAAGCGATTGGTCGTGGTTAAGTTAATCATACATAGATGGGTTATTTTATGTTGAACGTTAATTTGAATGTCTGTCCAGAAAATATTGAAAGTTACTTTTTACACGACACTGCTCAAAAAGGGAGTGTGTCGTTTTTATGTTTATATTATTTCCTTTTAAAGATGCTATTTTAATAATATTCAGTAAGTGAGATTTCTAATTAACACCACTACCTGAAAGTCATTCAGCCTGTGTTATTTACATTATAATACCATTTGTATAATACATTATTAATCCATTATATTTAAATTAAGGGATTGTTTGTTCTTGGTCCATTATGGCTATGGTGGTTGGTGGCAATAATACAATATAAACATGATATGCACAAATGACCAGAGATGCAACAGTCAGTGGTTTGGCCAGATACCCAGCATGGCGAGTTAGCTAGATATCTGGTCACACACAACATATCTCTAACGTGTTAGCTTGCAATGTCAGCAAGTATCCACTTTTTACGAATTGTTAGTGTGCAGAGAAGTCCTTCAAGATTCAATACACACTTTATTATGTTATTTGGGAATATTCAAACATTCACAATGTGAGGTTGTGTGAAGTTTTATGTTTAAATAAAAATTAACTATGTTTTCATTTAAAAACTGATGTTGATTTTGTTTATTTCTGATGGCTTTTTAATTGTTTTATCCTATTTCTGATCCAAGCTTTTACTATCCTGTATCTGACCAGATACCAAGTCATTATCCAGTATCCAGCCAGATAGTAAAATAGGTTGGATACTGGATAGTAACCAGATATCCTTTGCATCTCTACAAATTACACCGCTAAAGTTCTATGTAATGCCTGGTATTTCGGTTTTGGCTAGGTTAAGCAGACCTTCATTTGACTTCTGAGGTTAGTTTAAACTGCAGCTCAATTAAGCAGCACAATTGGTATCGGTTTGGCTCGAAATGCAAACCAAGTTAGTCTTAACTCTGTGTAAATAAGGGCACAATTGGTTTAATTTTCGCGAAAGCGATACCAATTGGTGTTACGTAATTGAGCAGCTGGTCATCATTTACTCCAAGGGGAGAAGTGGCACATTGCTAGTTCTGTGTACTATTGATACTAATAGGCCAATCCAATCAATGAGGAGTCTGACCCTGGCAATAATTCTATCATCCAAAAGTAATTCATAAACTTTACTGCTTATTTATATATTCAAAACATTGACAGCTAATGTAAGATGTCCACTAAAATACATTATAACAATTTCTGACACCAAATTGTAATAAGAGAATTATCTGCATAATATCAATCTCTTGTCTAAGCACCAATAGCCCTTTACCTTATTGCATATGAACATGGTGTTTAGCAATTCCTGCATTGACTAGATATAAAAAAATATTCTAAATATAAATCTCTATTTGTTTTAGATGCCCAGTGTAGAAATGGCTGACTTGGAAATAAGACAAGATGTACTTTTGAAGAAGCTTGACTTGCTTTATGATAAAATTAAAACAATAAGCTCATTTTGTAGCGAGAAAAGTGTACAGGAGAGTTACAAGAGTAAAGAGGCTGCAGTTGTAAGTTTACCGCTTCAATGTTTAATAATTACTGTGTTAATGTTTTATAATACTCCTCTGCTGCACTGGGAGTGAAGAAATAGCATAGAATGCGTGCAGATGCTTATCATCCTGGCATGTCGTAAAAGTCTACTAAGGGACGGGTCCTCTCCAACATGGTGGACTATCTGTATGGGCGATGGGCTGATCACCTGTCACGATACGGTTCATCATACCATCTTAGGATTAATTAATCGAACGTGGCCACAAGTAGTCTTGTGGCTCTGCCCATCCCATTAGGGGTTTCGGGCGTGATGATGATATGTATGTTTAATAATTTAATATCAATTGACTACATGTACAAATAATTATATAGGATGATTGCTTAATTTCTGATGATATGTAGTCTTCAGGACTAAAACCAACCCTATTTATGGAAAATAAACAATGCAATGGGGTTCAGAATACTTTTCAATGTTGAATTTTATTTTCAGTTAAATGGTTTTCTTTTGTGTTCCGTAAAAGGGGACCCTATTACTAAAACTCCGCTGTCCATCCGTATGTCTGTCTGTCTATCACCAGGCTGTATCTCATGAAGCGTGATAATTAGACAGTTGAAATTTTCAACTTCAGATGATGTATGTCTGTTGCCGCTATAACAATGATACTAAAAAACTGAATAAAATAAATATTTAAGGGGGTTCCCATAAAGCAAACATGATTTATTTGCCATTTTTATAGATAATGGTATGGAACCCTTTGTGCGCGAGTCCGACTTGCACTTGGCCGGTTTTTTTAGAAGCCAAAGAATGGATGGTGTTCTTCTTACTGTGAATATCGGGCACCCACACCCCTAGTCCATTGCTGGCGCATAATGTAGAATGTCATGTTTCTTGTCATTACTTAACAAGTTGAATATTAATAAATTTATTAGTTATGTTTTTCTTGCTCTTGCTTACCAACTGGACTTTTGCTAAAAGACAAAACTATAAACCAAAAGAACAAGTGAAATTGAACATTATGACCTTGATTTATAATATCCAGATTTTTTGTTATAGATAGAAATACCAGAAGAAATAGTCTTGGTGTATGGCCCAGACTGCTTACCATGGTTTTTGAAAAAAATAATGAAGGAATCTGCTCACCCAGTTAATATTTCTTGGCATATTCATTCTTCTGTACCTAGCGAAAAGGTACCAAAATTACAAGCTTTTGTAAAGAATTTGCCTAGCAATGGAAATAATTCAAGAGTAAACATAAGGCTGATATTCAAAAGTGGTAAGTTGTAAACTTCATTGAAATTATTTATTTGAAAAATAATCAAGGTTGCATCATTACAAACTTGATTCATCCTTACTTGTCTTAATTTCTCTGTAATTATTTATCCCTCTGAGGATAAGTTGGTTAATGGCATTGGATTTATTTATTTATTCACGTAAAAAATTATACAATAGAAAAAATAAAATAAAAACTAATAATCTAGTTCACGTTTTGCCAGAGTATCGCATGCAAAAAAAACACAAAGTATTAAATTCAGTTGTCCTTCCATTAAACTAATAAATAAATTAATTATGTTTTTGTCGCTCACCAATTAATTACAATTATTTTTCATTATAAGGGACAACCCTGCTGGCTCGCGCGTCAAAACACGACCCAATAGTTGGTTGTTTGGCACTGATTGTGGGAACGAATAATTTTACATGTTACTTAGTGAATGGACAATTTGAAAAAGGCTAGAGAGTATGAGGGCGCCGATTAGTCAGTTTACAAAAATGTGTTAATTACACGTCAAATATTAAGTGAAATCATGCCACCGTTTGATATTACCTCTCTGTGATAAAATCTGGCACTCACACATTATTTTAAAATAGATAATTAAAGCTGAATTTCCTTCACTTCGTCATTTTAATTAAAGCCTTTCTGAATTCGGCCATTATGCTCCTAAACTACTGAATCTTAGAAAAAACAGTTTCCTATTATTTAATTCATAATAAAATTCAGCCTGTGTGATGAAATCTAAAGAGGTCTATGATAAATTAATCATGATTTTTGTTGCAGTTTCAGCTGATCCAGAATTAAAGTTATCATCTTTGGAAGTACCCATAATAGGGAATGTAAACATACTGCGTTTTATGTCCCTTGCCTATCCATCTGTCATACCCTACGACTATGAAGATTATTATATGGACAGCCTTCTAGATATCTGCCATTTGTTGGAAAGAACAACTGAAAAGCAAAAAGAAGTGTTAACCAAGAAATTATTCAGTAACTGCAAAAACTGGATTTATCACGATAAATACTCCATTCTAGATGCAGCTGCATTTAATGTACTTAAGCAATGGCAGAACAGTGCTAAGTACGCTCCCAAAGATTGGTTTTTAAAATGTGAAAAAATGATCTAATTTGTAATTTTCGAACGAATACATAATAATCACCTAAATACACAAGTATTATTTAGAAACATTTTTAATGCGTTTCCCCTTGACACCCGGGTGCCGCATCAAGGCATAACTAGAGACTAGCAATATATTTATATGCCAAGATTAGCAATATGCCAACAAAAATAAAACAAGACTTCCAATAGGGATGTTGCCAGGGTTAAAACATTGTAATTCTAATTAGTCCGTCAGTTAGATTATCAAAAAATATTGAACACGTATTTTTTGCTTTATCAAATCAATCAAAATTGACAAAGATAATGCGCATCAAAGTTCGGGAGTGGGGGTTAATGACGTCACTTATTAGTGAAAAGTGTACAAAATCGTGCCGTCACGCGGAACTTCACCGCACTATATCTTCATTTTTTGTTTAATTGACAAAAGAAAAAATATGTCTTCAATATTTTTTTATAATGTAAATGACAGACTATTTAGATTTTTTTAGGAAACTAGCCTATTGCCATAATTTCTAAACGCCATCTACTGGTGACACCAGTCGGTAAATGAACATGCATGATTGTGGTTTAGCAGCAACCCGATGTGTTTCCATGATCGCGACGATGGTGGCCACCATGTCGGCCCAATGTGAAGAGCCGCCATTATGTGTCTGCATCATTCACGATTAGACCACTGAACCGATTTTGATGAAATTGGTAATAAGGTAGTTTGAGCCCTGGAAAAGGTAATCGGCTTCTTTATTCAAGACAATCAACCCCTAAAAATAGGAAATAGGGGCTAGAAAATGTAATTACTCTGACCGCCACGGCCAAATGCGAAAAAGCGTCCCACGGACGCCAACGTCATTATTAGCCAACGCAAATGTATGGAAAACGACACATCGTGTCGGCAGCGGTACGAGTCTGCTGTCGTTTATAGCCAACTGTGGCGATCAAAAGGTCGGCAAGTTGCTGTGTGCCAGGGGGGCTAGCACGACACGCCCGCGAGTCGTTTGTCGCGCAGTGCGTCTCTGTCAAATTAGTCAAATATGTAAGGGATGCACTGAGCGACAAAGGACTCGCGGGTAGGTCGTGCTAAACGTGCAGATGAGAGCCCGTATTTTCAGAGAATACAACATTTAAAATGTTATTTACTTGTAATTTCGTTATATTTTAAAGATGCATGCATGCATTTCCACGCAGACGAATTTAATACATGTCGCATGGCATGACCAAATGATGCTGATCTGGAGCGAATACATATCAGTCATTTAAGAGGGCGCCGACCGTCCAGTGGCGCCCTCATCACTGTTATTGTGGTTTCTATTAAAGGAAAGTATTTTATTAAAATTGAAGCCGTATAAGTTGTTACGCAACTTAATATACAACATATATGCTATGTAATATAGCTTTGCAAAGTATAACCATCATCTAATCCATTTAATAGAAAATAGTGGCCGCTTTTTTCTGTTAAATTGATTAGATGATGGTAATACTTTGCAAAGCTATATTACATAGCATATACGTTGTGTATTAAGTTGCGTAACAACTTATACGGCTTAAATTTTAATAAAATACTTTCCTTTAATAGAAAACACAATACCAGTGATGAGGGCGCCACTGGACGGTCGGCGCCCTCTTAAGAAAATTGTCAATTGTCAGGCGCCAAGTTAAACCTTAACGGGACCGATCTAGAGATATATATACTCTATCGTTTAAAATAAGAATTGCCACCACATCTTACATTTTATTCCTTAATCGCCTCCCGTAATTTATGTATTCCCCTTGGTAAGAAGGGCGATAATCAGTTCAAATAAAACATATTTATGCATTAATTCTGTATTATTACAAAGGAAACTTCCAATATTTAAAGTTTTATTTAGGGTCTTTTTTGCCGAAATAATGGCACCTGTGATCATACTGATTTTATGACATCACAAACGGTAAGCATGATCTAAATTTACACATACTATTTATAAGAGTAAATAGACTTCTGTAAATCGCAAATAACACGTTCATAATTATGTGAGCACGAGAATAATCATGCTCACAGCAAGGCTTTATCTATAAAAACACATTTCGATTTTGTCGATTTCTTAGCTGAAGTACCTCTGCTATGTTATTCTAACAAATCTCGTCGTTCGTTTAGTCTCTCATTTCATTGGACAATCATAAATTGACCCGCGTGTTCATAGTCATTATGCTTAGTTACGTACCTACGTACGTGGCCGGCTGCGTTGAAATACGACCAAGGTCGAAGACATGCACAAAAATGTAAAGTCTGTTCGCAGACAGTCGATAAAAAAAAACAGGGCTTCTTAACTCATTACAAATAGCGGCCCGCTAATTATTTTTACTGATGATAATAAAAAAATAAAGCCTGTATATGTCCGATTGCTGGCATATCATCGGACGGCGACCATGACGAAGTCTCAGAGTCTGAGGAAGAATCAGAGTTGGCGACGTTTATTATGAAACGTTCAATTGCTTCGTCTAAAACAACACACGAACACCCAAACGACACACTTGAAGCGTATTCCAGAACGGAATGGCAATATGGCTGCCGCTCGACGCCGCGCTTGACAACAACTGCGTGCCTCGTACCACGAAACTCAGTGCGCGCGGCAATAAGCGACGCCCGTCATACAGTCTGCGATAGGTAAGCGACAGTCGCTATTTCGAAACTATATCATAATATTTTTCAACTCTCGGCGAACAGACTTTAGTTTATACGTACCTACTGACGGCTCGCACGCGAGGTCATAAACGAAGTATTAGAGAATCACACCCCTGATACTGATTATAAATTTTGCTTTAACCTTTTGGCCGCCATTGTAGACTATGCGTGACAGCGTATACAGGGTAAAAAGTCCTTCATTACTTTGACATAAAGCTGAAATTCGTGTTACTTCTCAGACATGCTTGGCTGCCAAAATGTTAAATGTGTATAAAATATTAATAACTGTCAATTTTTTAATACAGCTGTCACAAAATCAATGACCACAAATTGCTGGCAAAAAGATTAAGTAATAAAAAAACTATAAGTATAAAGTGCATATTAATTTAAATATGTATGTATCACCAACAATCCGGTATTTATTGAGTGTCACATTTTTTCATAATGAAGGAATTAACTAACAATATGCCTAAATTGTCATAATCAAAAAGGTTTATATTGAGAATTATATTACAATAGATCACAGTTATTTTAAGTTGTGCCTAGTACAATAAGCTTGTTCTTAAGCATTTGCATTTGCCTTAGATTTGTATGAGTAAAATCTATTTTATTTACATAAATCGGAGTTATACTCTAAAATTATCAGTCGATTTCTTTGCTCCATATAAAACCGTTAAGAAATTAATCTAACTTAAACATAATCTAAATTTCTTATCAAACAAATATTGTTTGCAGATTTATTTCATGGCGTTATATTATTATGAACGAATAAAAAAGTATTCCAGTCGATACGTTTTTGCAACGGTATAGCAGCAGACTAGAATGCCCCTGCTAAACCCACCTCGGAGTATAGTAGTAAGCTTATATTATAATACTATTACATAAAGTATTACTAGTAAACAGTAACTATTAGTATCAGCTACTATAATGCTTTAGCTTTGCCATTATTTTTTCGCCCAGAATACCGCAGCGTCTCAAGCAAGACGAAAGTGGTCGTTTACTAGGAGTTTAGCTACGAGATCGAATCAGAAATAAGGTGATCCGCACAAGAACGAAAGTAACCAACAACTCGTAGAATAGGGATGTTGCCTGGGTAAAAAATTAATAATTCTAATAAGTTCGTCAGTTACATTATCAAAAAATATGAAACACGTATTTTTTGCTTTATCAAATCAATGAAAATTGACAATGATAACGCGCATCAAAGTTCGGGAGTGGGGGCGCATGACGTTACTCGATGATAAAAAGTGTGCAACAAGACGTCGCGCGGAACTTCAACGCACTATATCTTCGCCTTTTTTTGGTTAATTGACAAAAAAAAATCGTTTTTAATAATGTAAATGACGGACTAAATAGTTTTATTCAGGAAACTAGCCTATTTTTTAACTTCAGTAGCAGCGAGTGGGCCACATTGCTCGTAGAACAGATAGCCTATAGGGCCGAACTGTTCTAGACGAGTACCGAGACGCAGCGCGGGTAGACCCACAAGTTTTACCGACGACCCGGTGAAAGTTGCGGTCGTTGTGGCGATCATTGCGGGAGACCTATGTCCAAGTGTGGACGTCATTCGGCTGATTCTGATGAACTTACCATTCCTACACTACAGAGAAAATAAGTGCAACATGCCATTGGTTACAATTACTACTCTTGGCTCATTTTCAATCTACACAATAGAGAATTGAATTGAAATTAAGAGAGAACCAGCGAATGGTTTTGTAACAAACATTTTTAACACAATATCTTTTGCTAACTAGTAAAGAATCAATTGTAAAAAAAAAGGGTCAAGTTCAATGTCTATCTCTGCGCTCACTATTGAAATCTCTAGTTG